>OU862907.1:8780915-10156011 GCA_917880885.1 Limnephilus marmoratus
AAACGACCGACCCCAAATTTTAAAAGGATGATTTTCTTTTTTAATTCTTTTTTTGCAGATCTTTAGATTGATTCGTGTAAAGATCACGATTTTTAGTAAAAATCAAAATTTCAGCCGGATCGGTGCTATTGGGCGGAAGATATGACCGGCCCCAAGTGTTATAACGACCGAACCCAAGTGCCTAAACGACCGACCCCAACTCATAAAACGATGATTTTATTTTTTTAATTCTTCTTTTTGCAGATCTTTTGATTGATTCGTGTAAAGATCACAATTTTTAGTAAAATTCCAAATTTCAGCCGGATCGGTGCCATTGGGCCGAAGATATGACCGACCCCAAGTGTTATAATGACCGAACCCAAGAGCTTAAACGACCGACCCCAAGGCATAAAACGATGCTCTTTTTTTAAATCCTTCTTTTTGCAGATCTTTTGATCGATTCATGTAAAGATCACGATTTTTAGTAACAATTTAAAATTTCAGCCGGATCGGTGCCATAGGGCCGAAGATATGACCGACCCCAAGTGTTATAACGACCGAACCCAAGTGCCTAAATGACCGACCCCAACTCATAAAACGATGATTTTATTTTTTAATTCTTCTTTTTGCAGATCTTTTGATCGATTCATGTAAAGATCACCATTTTTAGTAACAATTTAAAATTTCAGCCGGATCGGTGTCATAGGGCCGAAACCACGAGTGTTGTTACAAAGCGTCCGAAAAAAGACGTACATATTTAAAAAAAATTCTCTTGGAAGATTTTTTTAGTGATTCGTGTACAAGCCATAATTTTAAGTAGGAATCAAAAATTTCAGCCGGATCGGTGCCATAGGGCCGAAGATATGACCGAACCCAAGTGTTATAACGACCGAACCCAAGTGCTTAAACAACCGACCCCAAAACTTAAAAGGATGATTTTCTTTTTTAATTCTTTTTTTGCAGATCTTTAGATTGATTCGTGTAAAGATCACGATTTTTAGTAAAAATCAAAATTTCAGCCGGATCGGTGCCATTGGGCCGAAGATATGACCGACCACAAGTGTTATAACGACAGAACCCAAGTGCCTAAACGACCGACCCCAACTCATAAAACGATGATTTTATTTTTTAATTCTTCTTTTTGCAGATCTTTTGATTGATTCGTGTAAAGATCACGATTTTTAGTAAGAATCCAAAATTACAGCCGGATCGATGTCATAGGGCCGAAACCACGAGGGTTGTTACAAAGCGTCCGTAAAAAGACGTACATATTTAAAAAAAAAATCTCTTGGAAGATTTTTTTAGTGATTCGTGTACAAGCCATAATTTTAAGTAGGAATCAAAAATTTCAGCCGGATTGGTGCCATAGGGCCGAAGATATGACCGAACCCAAGTGTTATAACGACCGAACCCAAGTGCTTAAACGACCGACCCCAAAACTTAAAAGGATGATTTTATTTTTTAATTCTTTTTTGCTCATCTTTTGATTGATTCGTGTAAAGATCACGATTTTTAGTAAGAATCCAAAATTACAGCCCGATCGGTGCCATAGTGCCGAAGCCACAAGTGTTCTTACAAAGCGTCCGTAAAAAGACGTACATATTTAAAAAAATTCTCTTGTAAGATTTTTTTAGTGATTCGTGTACAGACCATAATTTTAAGTAAAATTCCAAATTTCAGCCGGATCGGTGCCATTGGGCCGAAGATATGACCGACCCCAAGTGTTATAATGACCGAACCCAAGAGCTTAAACGACCGACCCCAAGGCATAAAACGATGCTCTTTTTTTAAATCCTTCTTTTTGCAGATCTTTTGATCGATTCATGTAAAGATCACGATTTTTAGTAACAATTTAAAATTTCAGCCGGATCGGTGCCATAGGGCCGAAGATATGACCGACCCCAAGTGTTATAACGACCGAACCAAGTGCCTAAATGACCGACCCCCAACTCATAAAACGATGATTTTATTTTTTAATTCTTCTTTTTGCAGATCTTTTGATCGATTCATGTAAAGATCACCATTTTTAGTAACAATTTAAAATTTCAGCCGGATCGGTGTCATAGGGCCGAAACCACGAGTGTTGTTACAAAGCGTCCGAAAAAAGAGCGTACATATTTAAAAAAAATTCTCTTGGAAGATTTTTTTAGTGATTCGTGTACAAGCCATAATTTTAAGTAGGAATCAAAAATTTCAGCCGGATCGGTGCCATAGGGCCGAAGATATGACCGAACCCAAGTGTTATAACGACCGAACCCAAGTGCTTAAACAACCGACCCCAAAACTTAAAAGGATGATTTTCTTTTTTAATTCTTTTTTTGCAGATCTTTAGATTGATTCGTGTAAAGATCACGATTTTTAGTAAAAATCAAAATTTCAGCCGGATCGGTGCCATTGGGCCGAAGATATGACCGACCCCAAGTGTTATAACGACAGAACCCAAGTGCCTAAACGACCGACCCCAAAACTTAAAAGGATGATTTTATTTTTTAATTCTTTTTTGCTTATCTTTTGATTGATTCGTGTAAAGATCACGATTTTTAGTAAGAATCCAAAATTACAGCCCGATCGGTGCCATAGTGCCGAAGCCACAAGTGTTCTTACAAAGCGGTCCGTAAAAAGACGTACATATTTAAAAAAATTCTCTTGGAAGATTTTTTTAGTGATTCGTGTACAGACCATAATTTTAAGTAAAATTCCAAATTTCAGCCGGATCGGTGCCATTGGGCCGAAGATATGACCGACCCCAAGTGTTATAATGACCGAACCCAAGAGCTTAAACGACCGACCCCAAGGCATAAAACGATGCTCTTTTTTTAAATCCTTCTTTTTGCAGATCTTTTGATCGATTCATGTAAAGATCACGATTTTTAGTAACAATTTAAAATTTCAGCCGGATCGGTGCCATAGGGCCGAAGAATATGACCGACCCCAAGTGTTATAAACGACCGAACCAAGTGCCTAAATGACCGACCCCAACTCATAAAACGATGATTTTATTTTTTAATTCTTCTTTTTGCAGATCTTTTGATCGATTCATGTAAAGATCACCATTTTTAGTAACAATTTAAAATTTCAGCCGGATCGGTGTCATAGGGCCGAAACCACGAGTGTTGTTACAAAGCGTCCGAAAAAAGACGTACATATTTAAAAAAAATTCTCTTGGAAGATTTTTTTAGTGATTCGTGTACAAGCCATAATTTTAAGTAGGAATCAAAAATTTCAGCCGGATCGGTGCCATAGGGCCGAAGATATGACCGAACCCAAGTGTTATAACGACCGAACCCAAGTGCTTAAACAACCGACCCCAAAACTTAAAAGGATGATTTTCTTTTTTAATTCTTTTTTTGCAGATCTTTAGATTGATTCGTGTAAAGATCACGATTTTTAGTAAAAATCAAAATTTCAGCCGGATCGGTGCCATTGGGCCGAAGATATGACCGACCCCAAGTGTTATAATGACCGAACCCAAGAGCTTAAACGACCGACCCCAAGGCATAAAACGATGCTCTTTTTTTAAATCCTTCTTTTTGCAGATCTTTTGATCGATTCATGTAAAGATCACGATTTTTAGTAACAATTTAAAATTTCAGCCGGATCGGTGCCATAGGGCTGAAGATATGACCGAACCCAAGTGTTATAACGACCGAACCCAAGTGCTTAAACGACCGACCCCAAAACTTAAAAGGATGATTTTATTTTTTAATTCTTTTTTGCTTATCTTTTGATTGATTCGTGTAAAGATCACGATTTTTAGTAAGAATCCAAAATTACAGCCCGATCGGTGCCATAGTGCCGAAGCCACAAGTGTTCTTACAAAGCGTCCGTAAAAAGACGTACATATTTAAAAAAATTCTCTTGGAAGATTTTTTTAGTGATTCGTGTACAGACCATAATTTTAAGTAAAATTCCAAATTTCAGCCGGATCGGTGCTATTGGGCCGAAGATATGACCGACCCCAAGTGTTATAATGACCGAACCCAAGAGCTTAAACGACCGACCCCAAGGCATAAAACGATGCTCTTTTTTTAAATCCTTCTTTTTGCAGATCTTTTGATCGATTCATGTAAAGATCACGATTTTTAGTAACAATTTAAAATTTCAGCCGGATCGGTGCCATAGGGCCGAAGATATGACCGACCCCAAGTGTTATAACGACCGAACCAAGTGCCTAAATGACCGACCCCAACTCATAAAACGATGATTTTATTTTTTAATTCTTCTTTTTGCAGATCTTTTGATCGATTCATGTAAAGATCACCATTTTTAGTAACAATTTAAAATTTCAGCCGGATCGGTGTCATAGGGGCCGAAACCACGAGTGTTGTTACAAAGCGTCCGAAAAAAGACGTACATATTTAAAAAAAATTCTCTTGGAAGATTTTTTTAGTGATTCGTGTACAAGCCATAATTTTAAGTAGGAATCAAAAATTTCAGCCGGATCGGTGCCATAGGGCCGAAGATATGACCGAACCCAAGTGTTATAACGACCGAACCCAAGTGCTTAAACAACCGACCCCAAAACTTAAAAGGATGATTTTCTTTTTTAATTCTTTTTTTGCAGATCTTTAGATTGATTCGTGTAAAGATCACGATTTTTAGTAAAAATCAAAATTTCAGCCGGATCGGTGCCATTGGGCGGAAGATATGACCGACCCCAAGTGTTATAACGACCGAACCCAAGTGCCTAAACGACCGACCCCAACTCATAAAAACGATGATTTTATTTTTTAATTCTTCTTTTTGCAGATCTTTTGATTGATTCGTGTAAAGATCACGATTTTTAGTAAGAATCCAAAATTACAGCCGGATCGGTGTCATAGGGCCGAAACCACGAGGGTTGTTACAAAGCGTCCGTAAAAAGACGTACATATTTAAAAAAAAATCTCTTGGAAGATTTTTTTAGTGATTCGTGTACAAGCCATAATTTTAAGTAGGAATCAAAAATTTCAGCCGGATCGGTGCCATAGGGCCGAAGATATGACCGAACCCAAGTGTTATAACGACCGAACCCAAGTGCTTAAACGACCGACCCCAAAACTTAAAAGGATGATTTTATTTTTTAATTCTTTTTTGCTCATCTTTTGATTGATTCGTGTAAAGGATCACGATTTTTAGTAAGAATCCAAAATTACAGCCCTATCGGTGCCATAGTGCCGAAGCCACAAGTGTTCTTACAAAGCGTCCGTAAAAAGACGTACATATTTAAAAAAATTCTCTTGGAAGATTTTTTTAGTAATTCGTTGTACAGACCATTATTTTAAGTAAAATTCCAAAATTTCAGCCGGATCGGTGCCAATGGGCCGAAGATATGACCGACCACAAGTGTTATAACGACAGAACCCAAGTGCCTAAACGACCGACCCCCAACTCATAAAACGATGATTTTCTTTTTTAATTCTTTTTTTGCAGATCTTTAGATTGATTCGTGTAAAGATCACGATTTTTAGTAAAAATCAAAATTTCAGCCGGATCGGTGCCATTGGGCCGAAGATATGACCGACCCCAAGTGTTATAACGACAGAACCCAAGTGCCTAAACGACCGACCCCAACTCATAAAACGATGATTTTATTTTTTAATTCTTCTTTTTGCAGATCTTTTGATTGATTCGTGTAAAGATCACGATTTTTAGTAAGAATCCAAAATTACAGCCGGATCGGTGTCATAGGGCCGAAACCACGAGGGTTGTTACAAAGCGTCCGTAAAAAGACGTACATATTTAAAAAAAAATCTCTTGGAAGATTTTTTTAGTGATTCGTGTACAAGCCATAATTTTAAGTAGGAATCAAAAATTTCAGCCGGATCGGTGCCATAGGGCCGAAGATATGACCGAACCCAAGTGTTATAACGACCGAACCCAAGTGCTTGAACGACCGACCCCAAAACTTAAAAGGATGATTTTATTTTTTAATTCTTTTTTGCTCATCTTTTGATTGATTCGTGTAAAGGATCACGATTTGTAGTAAGAATCCAAAATTACAGCCCGATCGGTGCCATAGTGCCGAAGTCACAAGTGTTCTTACAAAGCGTCCGTAAAAAGACGTACATATTTAAAAAAATTCTCTCGGAAGATTTTTTTAGTAATTCGTGTACAGACCATTATTTTAAGTAAAATTCCAAAATTTCAGCCGGATCGGTGCCATTGGGCCGAAGATATGACCGATCCCAAGTGTTTTAATGACCGAACCCAAGAGCTTAAACGACCGACCCCAAGGCATAAAACGATGCTTTTTTAAAATTCTTCTTTTTGCAGATCTTTTAAACGATTCATGTAAAGATCACGATTTTTAGTAACAATTTAAAATTTCAGCCGGATCGGTGTCATAGGGCCGAAGATATGACCGACCCCAAGTAATATAACGACCGAACCCAAGTGCTTAAACGACCGACCCAAAGACACAACGAGGGTTTTTTTTAATTCTTCTTTTTGCAGATCTTTAGATTGATTCGTGTAAAGATCACGATTTTTAGTAAAAATCAAAATTTCAGCCGGATCGGTGCCATTGGGCCGAAGATATGACCGACCCCAAGTAATATAACGACCGAACCCAAGTGCTTAAACGACCGACCCGAAATTTTAAAAGGATGATTTTCTTTTTTAATTCTTTTTTTGCAGATCTTTAGATTGATTCGTGTAAAGATCACGATTTTTAGTAAAAATCAAAATTTCAGCCGGATCGGTGCCATTGGGCGGAAGATATGACCGACCCCATGTGTTATAACGACCGAACCCAAGTGCCTAAACGACCGACCCCAACTCATAAAACGATGATTTTATTTTTTAATTCTTCTTTTTGCAGATCTTTTGATTGATTCGTGTAAAGATCACAATTTTTAGTAAGAATCCAAAATTACAGCCGGATCGGTGTCATAGGGCCGAAGATAAGACCAACCCCAAGTGTTATAATGACCGAACCCAAGAGCTTAAACGACCGACCCCAAGGCATAAAACGATGCTTTTTTTAAATTCGTCTTTTTGCAGATCTTTTGATCGATTCATGTAAAGATCACGATTTTTAGTAACAATTTAAAATTTCAGCCGGATCGGTGCCATAGGGCCGAAGATATGACCGACCCCAAGTAATATAACGACCGAACCCAAGTGCTTAAGCACTTGGGTTCGGTCGTTAAACGACGTTTAAACGACCGACCCCAAATTTTAAAAGGATGATTTTCTTTTTTAATTCTTTTTTTGCAGATCTTTAGATTGATTCGTGTAAAGATCACGATTTTTAGTAAAAATCAAAATTTCAGCCGGATCGGTGCTATTGGGCGGAAGATATGACCGACACCAAGTGTTATAACGACCGAACCCAAGTGCCTAAACGACCGACCCCAACTCATAAAACGATGATTTTATTTTTTAATTCTTCTTTTTGCAGATCTTTTGATTGATTCGTGTAAAGATCACAATTTTTAGTAAAATTCCAAATTTCAGCCGGATCGGTGCCATTGGGCCGAAGATATGACCGACCCCAAGTGTTATAATGACCGAACCCAAGAGCTTAAACGACCGACCCCAAGGCATAAAACGATGCTCTTTTTTTAAATCCTTCTTTTTGCAGATCTTTTGATCGATTCATGTAAAGATCACGATTTTTAGTAACAATTTAAAATTTCAGCCGGATCGGTGCCATAGGGCCGAAGATATGACCGACCCCAAGTGTTATAACGACCGAACCCAAGTGCCTAAATGACCGACCCCAACTCATAAAACGATGATTTTATTTTTTAATTCTTCTTTTTGCAGATCTTTTGATCGATTCATGTAAAGATCACCATTTTTAGTAACAATTTAAAATTTCAGCCGGATCGGTGTCATAGGGCCGAAACCACGAGTGTTGTTACAAAGCGTCCGTTAAAAGACGTACATATTTAAAAAAAATTCTCTTGGAAGATTTTTTTAGTGATTCGTGTACAAGCCATAATTTTAAGTAGGAATCAAAAATTTCAGCCGGATCGGTGCCATAGGGCCGAAGATATGACCGAACCCAGGTGTTATAACGACCGAACCCAAGTGCTTAAACAACCGACCCCAAAACTTAAAAGGATGATTTTCTTTTTTAATTCTTTTTTTGCAGATCTTTAGATTGATTCGTGTAAAGATCACGATTTTTAGTAAAAATCAAAATTTCAGCCGGATCGGTGCCATTTGGCCGAAGATATGACCGACCACAAGTGTTATAACGACAGAACCCAAGTGCCTAAACGACCGACCCCAACTCATAAAACGATGATTTTATTTTTTAATTCTTTTTTGCTCATCTTTTGATTGATTCGTGTAAAGGATCACGATTTTTAGTAAGAATCCAAAATTACAGCCCTATCGGTGCCATAGTGCCGAAGCCACAAGTGTTCTTACAAAGCGTCCGTAAAAAGACGTACATATTTAAAAAAATTCTCTTGGAAGATTTTTTTAGTAATTCGTGTACAGACCATTATTTTAAGTAAAATTCCAAAATTTCAGCCGGATCGGTGCCATTGGGCCGAAGATAAGACCGACCCCAAGTGTTATAATGACCGAACCCAAGAGCTTAAACGACCGACCCCAAGGCATAAAACGATGCTTTTTTTTAATTCTTCTTTTGCAGATCTTTTGATCGATTCATGTAAAGATCACGATTTTTAGTAACAATTTAAAATTTCAGCCGGATCGGTGCCATAGGGCCGAAGATATGACCGACCCCAAGTAATATAACGACCGAACCCAAGTGCTTAAACGACCGACCCGAAATTTTAAAAGGATGATTTTCTTTTTTAATTCTTTTTTTGCAGATCTTTAGATTGATTCGTGTAAAGATCACGATTTTTAGTAAAAATCAAAATTTCAGCCGGATCGGTGCCATTGGGCGGAAGATATGACCGACCCCATGTGTTATAACGACCGAACCCAAGTGCCTAAACGACCGACCCCAACTCATAAAACGATGATTTTATTTTTTAATTCTTCTTTTTGCAGATCTTTTGATTGATTCGTGTAAGGATCACAATTTTTAGTAAGAATCCAAAATTACAGCCGGATCGGTGTCATAGGGCCGAAGATAAGACCGACCCCAAGTGTTATAATGACCGAACCCAAGAGCTTAAACGACCGACCCCAAGGCATAAAACGATGCTTTTTTTAAATTCGTCTTTTTGCAGATCTTTTGATCGATTCATGTAAAGATCACGATTTTTAGTAACAATTTAAAATTTCAGCCGGATCGGTGCCATAGGGCCGAAGATATGACCGACCCCAAGTAATATAACGACCGAACCCAAGTGCTTAAGCACTTGGGTTCGGTCGTTAAACGACGTTTAAACGACCGACCCCAAATTTTAAAAGGATGATTTTCTTTTTTAATTCTTTTTTTGCAGATCTTTAGATTGATTCGTGTAAAGATCACGATTTTTAGTAAAAATCAAAATTTCAGCCGGATCGGTGCTATTGGGCGGAAGATATGACCGGCCCCAAGTGTTATAACGACCGAACCCAAGTGCCTAAACGACCGACCCCAACTCATAAAACGATGATTTTATTTTTTAATTCTTCTTTTTGCAGATCTTTTGATTGATTCGTGTAAAGATCACAATTTTTAGTAAAATTCCAAATTTCAGCCGGATCGGTGCCATTGGGCCGAAGATATGACCGACCCCAAGTGTTATAATGACCGAACCCAAGAGCTTAAACGACCGACCCCAAGGCATAAAACGATGCTCTTTTTTTAAATCCTTCTTTTTGCAGATCTTTTGATCGATTCATGTAAAGATCACGATTTTTAGTAACAATTTAAAATTTCAGCCGGATCGGTGCCATAGGGCCGAAGATATGACCGACCACAAGTGTTATAACGACAGAACCCAAGTGCCTAAACGACCGACCCCAACTCATAAAACGATGATTTTATTTTTTAATTCTTCTTTTTGCAGATCTTTTGATTGATTCGTGTAAAGATCACGATTTTTAGTAAGAATCCAAAATTACAGCCGGATCGATGTCATAGGGCCGAAACCACGAGGGTTGTTACAAAGCGTCCGTAAAAAGACGTACATATTTAAAAAAAAATCTCTTGGAAGATTTTTTTAGTGATTCGTGTACAAGCCATAATTTTAAGTAGGAATCAAAAATTTCAGCCGGATTGGTGCCATAGGGCCGAAGATATGACCGAACCCAAGTGTTATAACGACCGAACCCAAGTGCTTAAACGACCGACCCCAAAACTTAAAAGGATGATTTTATTTTTTAATTCTTTTTTGCTCATCTTTTGATTGATTCGTGTAAAGATCACGATTTTTAGTAAGAATCCAAAATTACAGCCCGATCGGTGCCATAGTGCCGAAGCCACAAGTGTTCTTACAAAGCGTCCGTAAAAAGACGTACATATTTAAAAAAATTCTCTTGTAAGATTTTTTTAGTGATTCGTGTACAGACCATAATTTTAAGTAAAATTCCAAATTTCAGCCGGATCGGTGCCATTGGGCCGAAGATATGACCGACCCCAAGTGTTATAATGACCGAACCCAAGAGCTTAAACGACCGACCCCAAGGCATAAAACGATGCTCTTTTTTTAAATCCTTCTTTTTGCAGATCTTTTGATCGATTCATGTAAAGATCACGATTTTTAGTAACAATTTAAAATTTCAGCCGGATCGGTGCCATAGGGCCGAAGATATGACCGACCCCAAGTGTTATAACGACCGAACCAAGTGCCTAAATGACCGACCCCAACTCATAAAACGATGATTTTATTTTTTAATTCTTCTTTTTGCAGATCTTTTGATCGATTCATGTAAAGATCACCATTTTTAGTAACAATTTAAAATTTCAGCCGGATCGGTGTCATAGGGCCGAAACCACGAGTGTTGTTACAAAGCGTCCGAAAAAAGACGTACATATTTAAAAAAAATTCTCTTGGAAGATTTTTTTAGTGATTCGTGTACAAGCCATAATTTTAAGTAGGAATCAAAAATTTCAGCCGGATCGGTGCCATAGGGCCGAAGATATGACCGAACCCAAGTGTTATAACGACCGAACCCAAGTGCTTAAACAACCGACCCCAAAACTTAAAAGGATGATTTTCTTTTTTAATTCTTTTTTTGCAGATCTTTAGATTGATTCGTGTAAAGATCACGATTTTTAGTAAAAATCAAAATTTCAGCCGGATCGGTGCCATTGGGCCGAAGATATGACCGACCCCAAGTGTTATAACGACAGAACCCAAGTGCCTAAACGACCGACCCCAAAACTTAAAAGGATGATTTTATTTTTTAATTCTTTTATGCTTATCTTTTGATTGATTCGTGTAAAGATCACGATTTTTAGTAAGAATCCAAAATTACAGCCCGATCGGTGCCATAGTGCCGAAGCCACAAGTGTTCTTACAAAGCGTCCGTAAAAAGACGTACATATTTAAAAAAATTCTCTTGGAAGATTTTTTTAGTGATTCGTGTACAGACCATAATTTTAAGTAAAATTCCAAATTTCAGCCGGATCGGTGCCATTGGGCCGAAGATATGACCGACCCCAAGTGTTATAATGACCGAACCCAAGAGCTTAAACGACCGACCCCAAGGCATAAAACGATGCTCTTTTTTTAAATCCTTCTTTTTGCAGATCTTTTGATCGATTCATGTAAAGATCACGATTTTTAGTAACAATTTAAAATTTCAGCCGGATCGGTGCCATAGGGCCGAAGATATGACCGACCCCAAGTGTTATAACGACCGAACCAAGTGCCTAAATGACCGACCCCAACTCATAAAACGATGATTTTATTTTTTAATTCTTCTTTTTGCAGATCTTTTGATCGATTCATGTAAAGATCACCATTTTTAGTAACAATTTAAAATTTCAGCCGGATCGGTGTCATAGGGCCGAAACCACGAGTGTTGTTACAAAGCGTCCGAAAAAAGACGTACATATTTAAAAAAAATTCTCTTGGAAGATTTTTTTAGTGATTCGTGTACAAGCCATAATTTTAAGTAGGAATCAAAAATTTCAGCCGGATCGGTGCCATAGGGCCGAAGATATGACCGAACCCAAGTGTTATAACGACCGAACCCAAGTGCTTAAACAACCGACCCCAAAACTTAAAAGGATGATTTTCTTTTTTAATTCTTTTTTTGCAGATCTTTAGATTGATTCGTGTAAAGATCACGATTTTTAGTAAAAATCAAAATTTCAGCCGGATCGGTGCCATTGGGCCGAAGATATGACCGACCCCAAGTGTTATAATGACCGAACCCAAGAGCTTAAACGACCGACCCCAAGGCATAAAACGATGCTCTTTTTTTAAATCCTTCTTTTTGCAGATCTTTTGATCGATTCATGTAAAGATCACGATTTTTAGTAACAATTTAAAATTTCAGCCGGATCGGTGCCATAGGGCTGAAGATATGACCGAACCCAAGTGTTATAACGACCGAACCCAAGTGCTTAAACGACCGACCCCAAAACTTAAAAGGATGATTTTATTTTTTAATTCTTTTTTGCTTATCTTTTGATTGATTCGTGTAAAGATCACGATTTTTAGTAAGAATCCAAAATTACAGCCCGATCGGTGCCATAGTGCCGAAGCCACAAGTGTTCTTACAAAGCGTCCGTAAAAAGACGTACATATTTAAAAAAATTCTCTTGGAAGATTTTTTTAGTGATTCGTGTACAGACCATAATTTTAAGTAAAATTCCAAATTTCAGCCGGATCGGTGCTATTGGGCCGAAGATATGACCGACCCCAAGTGTTATAATGACCGAACCCAAGAGCTTAAACGACCGACCCCAAGGCATAAAACGATGCTCTTTTTTTAAATCCTTCTTTTTGCAGATCTTTTGATCGATTCATGTAAAGATCACGATTTTTAGTAACAATTTAAAATTTCAGCCGGATCGGTGCCATAGGGCCGAAGATATGACCGACCCCAAGTGTTATAACGACCGAACCAAGTGCCTAAATGACCGACCCCAACTCATAAAACGATGATTTTATTTTTTAATTCTTCTTTTTGCAGATCTTTTGATCGATTCATGTAAAGATCACCATTTTTAGTAACAATTTAAAATTTCAGCCGGATCGGTGTCATAGGGCCGAAACCACGAGTGTTGTTACAAAGCGTCCGAAAAAAGACGTACATATTTAAAAAAAATTCTCTTGGAAGATTTTTTTAGTGATTCGTGTACAAGCCATAATTTTAAGTAGGAATCAAAAATTTCAGCCGGATCGGTGCCATAGGGCCGAAGATATGACCGAACCCAAGTGTTATAACGACCGAACCCAAGTGCTTAAACAACCGACCCCAAAACTTAAAAGGATGATTTTCTTTTTTAATTCTTTTTTTGCAGATCTTTAGATTGATTCGTGTAAAGATCACGATTTTTAGTAAAAATCAAAATTTCAGCCGGATCGGTGCCATTGGGCCGAAGATATGACCGACCCCAAGTGTTATAACGACAGAACCCAAGTGCCTAAACGACCGACCCCAACTCATAAAACGATGATTTTATTTTTTAATTCTTCTTTTTGCAGATCTTTTGATTGATTCGTGTAAAGATCACGATTTTTAGTAAGAATCCAAAATTACAGCCGGATCGGTGTCATAGGGCCGAAACCACGAGGGTTGTTACAAAGCGTCCGTAAAAAGACGTACATATTTAAAAAAAAATCTCTTGGAAGATTTTTTTAGTGATTCGTGTACAAGCCATAATTTTAAGTAGGAATCAAAAATTTCAGCCGGATCGGTGCCATAGGGCCGAAGATATGACCGAACCCAAGTGTTATAACGACCGAACCCAAGTGCTTAAACGACCGACCCCAAAACTTAAAAGGATGATTTTATTTTTTAATTCTTTTTTGCTCATCTTTTGATTGATTCGTGTAAAGGATCACGATTTTTAGTAAGAATCCAAAATTACAGCCCTATCGGTGCCATAGTGCCGAAGCCACAAGTGTTCTTACAAAGCGTCCGTAAAAAGACGTACATATTTAAAAAAATTCTCTTGGAAGATTTTTTTAGTAATTCGTGTACAGACCATTATTTTAAGTAAAATTCCAAAATTTCAGCCGGATCGGTGCCAATGGGCCGAAGATATGACCGACCACAAGTGTTATAACGACAGAACCCAAGTGCCTAAACGACCGACCCCAACTCATAAAACGATGATTTTCTTTTTTAATTCTTTTTTTGCAGATCTTTAGATTGATTCGTGTAAAGATCACGATTTTTAGTAAAAATCAAAATTTCAGCCGGATCGGTGCCATTGGGCCGAAGATATGACCGACCCCAAGTGTTATAACGACAGAACCCAAGTGCCTAAACGACCGACCCCAACTCATAAAACGATGATTTTATTTTTTAATTCTTCTTTTTGCAGATCTTTTGATTGATTCGTGTAAAGATCACGATTTTTAGTAAGAATCCAAAATTACAGCCGGATCGGTGTCATAGGGCCGAAACCACGAGGGTTGTTACAAAGCGTCCGTAAAAAGACGTACATATTTAAAAAAAAATCTCTTGGAAGATTTTTTTAGTGATTCGTGTACAAGCCATAATTTTAAGTAGGAATCAAAAATTTCAGCCGGATCGGTGCCATAGGGCCGAAGATATGACCGAACCCAAGTGTTATAACGACCGAACCCAAGTGCTTGAACGACCGACCCCAAAACTTAAAAGGATGATTTTATTTTTTAATTCTTTTTTGCTCATCTTTTGATTGATTCGTGTAAAGGATCACGATTTTTAGTAAGAATCCAAAATTACAGCCCGATCGGTGCCATAGTGCCGAAGTCACAAGTGTTCTTACAAAGCGTCCGTAAAAAGACGTACATATTTAAAAAAATTCTCTCGGAAGATTTTTTTAGTAATTCGTGTACAGACCATTATTTTAAGTAAAATTCCAAAATTTCAGCCGGATCGGTGCCATTGGGCCGAAGATATGACCGACCCCAAGTGTTTTAATGACCGAACCCAAGAGCTTAAACGACCGACCCCAAGGCATAAAACGATGCTTTTTTAAAATTCTTCTTTTTGCAGATCTTTTAAACGATTCATGTAAAGATCACGATTTTTAGTAACAATTTAAAATTTCAGCCGGATCGGTGTCATAGGGCCGAAGATATGACCGACCCCAAGTAATATAACGACCGAACCCAAGTGCTTAAACGACCGACCCAAAGACACAACGAGGGTTTTTTTTAATTCTTCTTTTTGCAGATCTTTAGATTGATTCGTGTAAAGATCACGATTTTTAGTAAAAATCAAAATTCAGCCGGATCGGTGCCATTGGGCCGAAGATATGACCGACCCCAAGTGTTATAACGACCGAACCCATGTGCCTAAACGACCGACCCCAACTCATAAAACGATGATTTTATTTTTTTATTCTTCTTTTTGGAGATCTTTTGATTGATTCGTGTAAAGATCACGATTTTTAGTAAGAATCCAAAATTACAGCCGGATCGGTGTCATAGGGCCGAAACCACGAGTGTTGTTACAAAGCGTCCGTAAAAAGAAGTACATATTTAAAAAAAATTCACTTGGAAGATTTTTTTAGTGATTCGTGTACAAGCCATAATTTTAAGTAGGAATCAAAAATTTCAGCCGGATCGGTGCCATAGGGCCGAAGATATGACCGAACCCAAGTGTTATAACGACCGAACCCAAGTGCTTAAACGACCGACCCCAAAACTTAAAAGGATGGTTTTATTTTTTAATTCTTTTTTGCTCATCTTTTGATTGATTCGTGTAAAGGATCACGATTTTTAGTAAGAATCCAAAATAACAGCCGGATCGGTGTCATAGGGCTGAAACCACGAGTGTCCGTAAAATGACGTATTTAAAAAAAAAATCTTTTGGAAGATTTTTTTAGTGATTCGTGAACAAACCATAATTTTAAGTAGGAATCAAAAATTTCAGTCGGATCGGTGCCATATGGCTGAAGATATGACCGACCCCAAGTGTTATAATAACCGAACCCAAGAGCTTAAACGACCGACCCCAACTCATAAAACGATGATTTTATTTTTTAATTCTTCTTTTTGCAGATCTTTTGATTGATTCGTGTAAATATCACGATTTTTAGTGAGAATCCAAAATTTCAGCCGGATCGGTGCCATTGGGCCGAAACCACGAGTGTTGTTACAAAGCGTCCGTAAAAAGACGTACATATTTTAAAAAAAATGTCTTGGAAGATTTTTTTAGTGATTCGTGTACAAGCCATAATTTTAAGTAGGAATCAAAAATTTCAGCCGGATCGGTGCCATAGGGCCGAAGATATGACCGAACCCAAGTGTTATAACGACCGAACCCAAGTGCTTAAACGACCGACCCCAAAACTTAAAAGGATGATTTTATTTTTTAATTCTTTTTTGCTCATCTTTTGATTGATTCGTGTAAAGGATCACGATTTTTAGTAAGAATCCAAAATTACAGCCCGATCGGTGCCATAGTGCCGAAGCCACAAGTGTTCTTACAAAGCGTCCGTAAAAAGACGTACATATTTAAAAAAATTCTCTTGGAAGATTTTTTTAGTGATTCGTGTACAGACCATTATTTTAAGTAAAATTCCAAAATTTCAGCCGGATCGGTGCCATTGGGCCGAAGATATGACCGACCCCAAGTGTTATAATGACCGAACCCAAGAGCTTAAACGACCGACCCCAAGGCATAAAACGATGTTTTTTTTTAAATTCTTCTTTTTCCAGATCTTTTGATCGATTCATGTAAAGATCACGATTTTTAGTAACAATTTAAAATTTCAGCCGGATCGGTGTCATAGGGCCGAAGATATGACCGACCCCAAGTAATATAACGACCGAACCCAAGTGATTAAACGACCGACCCAAAGACATACAACGAGGGTTTTTTTTAATTCTTCTTTTTGCAGATCTTTAGATTGATTCGTGTAAAGATCACGATTTTTAGTAAAAATCAAAATTTCAGCCGGATCGGTGCCATTGGGCCGAAAATATGACCGACCCCAAGTGTTATAACGACCGAACCCAAGTGCCTAAACGACCGAACCCAACTCATAAAACGATGATTTTATTTTTTTATTCTTCTTTTTGCAGATCTTTTGATTGATTCGTGTAAAGATCACGATTTTTAGTAAGAATCCAAAATTACAGCCGGATCGGTGTCATAGAGCCGAAACCACGAGTGTAACAACACTGTAGTAACAACAAAGCGTCCGAAAAAAGACGTACATATTTAAAAAAAATTCTCTTGGAAGATTTTTTTAGTGATTCGTGTACAAGCCATAATTTTAAGTAGGAATCAAAATTTCAGCCGGATCGGTGCCATAGGGCCGAAGATATGACCGAACCCAAGTGTTATAACGACCGAACCCAAGTGCTTAAACAACCAACCCCAAAACTTAAAAGGATGATTTTCTTTTTTAATTCTTTTTTTGCAGATCTTTAGATTGATTCGTGTAAAGATCACGATTTTTAGTAAAAATCAAAATTTCAGCCGGATCGGTGCCATTGGGCCGAAGATATGACCGACCCCAAGTGTTATAACGACAGAACCCAAGTGCCTAAACGACCGACCACAACTCATAAAACGATGATTTTATTTTTTAATTCTTCTTTTTGCAGATCTTTTGATTGATTCGTGTAAAGATCACGATTATTAGTAAGAATCCAAAATTACAGCCGGATCGGTGTCATAGGGCCGAAACCACGAGGGTTGTTACAAAGCGTCCGTAAAAAGACGTACATATTTAAAAAAAAATCTCTTGGAAGATTTTTTTAGTGATTCGTGTACAAGCCATAAATTTAAGTAGGAATCAAAAATTTCAGCCGGATCGGTGCCATAGGGCCGAAGATATGACCGAACCCAAGTGTTATAACGACCGAACCCAAGTGCTTAAACGACCGACCCCAAAACTTAAATGGATGATTTTATTTTTTAATTCTTTTTTGCTCATCTTTTGATTGATTCGTGTAAAGGATCACGATTTTTAGTAAGAATCCAAAATTACAGCCCAATCGGTGCCATAGTGCCGAAGCCACAAGTGTTCTTACAAAGCGTCCGTAAAAAGACGTACATATTTAAAAAAATTCTCTTGGAAGATTTTTTTAGTGATTCGTGTACAGACCATTATTTTAAGTAAAATTCCAAAATTTCAGCCGGATCGGTGCCATTGGGCCGAAGATATGACCGACCCCAAGTGTTATAATGACCGAAACCAAGAGCTTAAACGACCGACCCCAAGGCATAAAACGATGCTTTTTTTAAATTCTTCTTTTTGCAGATCTTTTGATCGATTCATGTAAAGATCACGATTTTTAGTAACAATTTAAAATTTCAGCCGGATCGGTGTCATAGGGCCGAAGATATGACCGACCCCAAGTAATATAACGACCGAACCCAAGTGCTTAAACGACCGACCCAAAAACACAACGAGGGTTTTTTTAAATTCTTCTTTTTGCAGATCTTTAGATTGATTCGTGTAAAGATCACGATTTTTAGTAAAAATCAAAATTTCAGCCGGATCGGTGCCATTGGGCCAAAGATATGACCGACCCCAAGTGTTATAACGACCGAACCCAAGTGCCTAAACGACCGACCCTAACTCATAAAACGATGATTTTATTTTTTTATTCTTCTTTTTGGAGATCTTTTGATTGATTCGTGTAAAGATCACGATTTTTAGTAAGAATCCAAAATTACAGCCGGATCGGTGTCATAGGGCCGAAACCACGAGTGTTGTTACAAAGCGTCCGTAAAAAGACGTACATATTTAAAAAAAATTCACTTGGAAGATTTTTTTAGTGATTCGTGTACAAGCCATAATTTTAAGTAGGAATCAAAAATTTCAGCCGGATCGGTGCCATAGGGCCGAAGATATGACCGAACCCAAGTGTTATAACGACCGAACCCAAGTGCTTAAACGACCGACCCCAAAACTTAAAAGGATGATTTTATTTTTTAATTCTTTTTTGCTCATCTTTTGATTGATTCGTGTAAAGGATCACGATTTTTAGTAAGAATCCAAAATTACAGCCGGATCGGTGTCATAGGGCTGAAAGCACGAGTGTTGTTACAAAGCGTCTGTAAAATGACGTATTTAAAAAAAAAATCTCTTGGAAGATTTTTTTAGTGATTCGTGTACAAGCCATAATTTTAAGTAGGAATCAAAATTTTCAGCCGGAACGCTGCCATAGGGCCGAAGATATGACCGAACCCAAGTGTAATAACGACCGAACCCAAGTGCTTAAACGACCGACCCCAAAACTTAAAAGGATGATTTTCTTTTTTAATTCTTTTTTTGCAGATCTTTAGATTGATTCGTGTAAAGATCACGATTTTTAGTAAAAATCAAAATTTCAGCCGGATCGGTGCCATTGGGCCGAAGATATGACCGACCCCAAGTGTTATAACGACCGAACCCAAGTGCCTAAACGACCGACCCCAACTCATAAAACGATGATTTTATTTTTTAATTCTGCTTTTTGCAGATCTTTTGATTGATTCGTGTAAAGATCACGATTTTTAGTAAGAATCCAAAATTACAGCCCGATCGGTGACATAGTGCCGAAGACACAAGTGTTCTTTCAAAGCGTCCGTAAAAAGACGTACATATTTAAAAAAATTCTCTTGGAAGATTTTTTTAGTGATTCGTGTACAGACCATAATTTTAAGTAAAATTCCAAAATTTCAGCCGGATCGGTGCCATTGGGCCGAAAATATGACCGACCCTAAGTGTTATAATGACCGAACCCAAGAGCTTAAACGACCGACCCCAAGGCATAAAACGATGCTTTTTTTAATTCTTCTTTTTGCAGATCTTTTGATCGATTCATGTAAAGATCACGATTTTTAGTAACAATTTAAAATTTCAGCCGGATCGGTGTCATAGGGCCGAAGATATGACCGACCCCAAGTAATATAACGACCGAACCCAAGTTCTTAAACGACCGACCCAAAGACATACAACGATGTTTTTTTTTAATTCTTCTTTGTGCAGATCTTTTGATCGATTCGTGTAAAGATCACGATTTTTAGTAAGAATTTAAAATTTCAGCCGGATCGGTGCCATAGGGCCCAAAGATATGACCGACCCCAAGTGTTATAACAACCGAACCCAAGTGCTTAAACGAACGACCCCAAAACTTAAAAGGATGATTTTCTTTTTTAATTCTTAATTGCAGATCTTTAGATTGATTCGTGTAAAGATCACGATTTTTAGTAAAAATCAAAATTTCAGCCGGATCGGTGCTATTGGGCCGAAGATATGACCGACCCCAAGTGTTATAACAACCGAACCCAAGTGCCTAAACGGCCGACCCCAACTCATAAAATGATGATTTTATTTTTGAATTCTTCTTTTTGCAGATCTTTTGATTGATTCGTGTAAAGATCACGATTTTTAGTAAGAATCCAAAATTACAGCCGGATCAGTGTCATAGGGCTGAAACCACGAGTGTTGTTACAAAGCGTCAGTAAAATGACGTATTTAAAAAAAAAATCTCTTGGAAGATTTTTTTAGTGATTCGTGAACAAACCATAATTTTAAGTAGGAATCAAAAATTTCAGTCGGATCGGTGCCATAGGGCCGAAGATATGACCGACCCCAAGTGTTATAATGACCGAACCCAAGAGCTTAAACGACCGACCCCAACTCATAAAACGATGATTTTATTTTTGAATTCTTCTTTTTGCAGATCTTTTGATTGATTCGTGTAAAGATCACGATTTTTAGTAAGAATCCAAAATTACAGCCGGATCGGTGTCATAGGGCCGAAACCACGAGTGTTGTTACAAAGCGTCCGTAAAAAGACGTACATATTTAAAAAAAAATCTCTTGGTACATTTTTTTAGTGATTCGTGTACAAGCCATAATTTTAAGAAGAAAGCAAAAATTTCAGCCGGATCGGTGCCATAGGGCCGAAGATATGACCGAACCCAAGTGTTATATCGACCGAACCCAAAACTTAAAAGGATGATTTTCATTTTTAATTCTTTTTTTGCAGATCTTTAGATTGATTCGTGTAAGTATTCGTGTAAGATTCGTGTAAAAGATCACGATTTTTAGTAAAAATCAAAATTTCAGCCGGATCGGTGCCATTGGGCCGAAGATATGACCGACCCCAAGTGTTATAACGACCGAACCCAAGTGCCTAAACGACCGACCCCAACTCATAAAACGATGATTTTATTTTTTTATTCTTCTTTTTGGAGATCTTTTGATTGATTCGTGTAAAGATCACGATTTTTAGTAAGAATCCAAAATTACAGCCGGATCGGTGTCATAGGGCCGAAACCACGAGTGTTGTTACAAAGCGTCCGAAAAAAGACGTACCTACATATTTAAAAAAAATTCTCTTGGAAGATTTTTTTAGTGATTCGTGTACAAGCCATAATTTTAAGTAGGAATCAAAAATTTCAGCCGGATCGGTGCCATAGGGCCGAAGATATGACCGAACCCAAGTGTTATAACGACCGAACCCAAGTGCTTAAACGACCGACCCCAAAACTTAAAAGGATGATTTTCTTTTTTTATTCTTTTTTTGCAGATCTTTTAATTGATTCGTGTAAAGATCACGATTTTTAGTAAGAATCCAAAATTACAGCCCGATCGGTGCCATAGTGCCGAAGCCACAAGTGTTCTTACAAAGCGTCCGTAAAAAGACGTACATATTTAAAAAAAATCTCTTGGAAGATTTTTTAGTGATTCGTGTACAGACCATTATTTTAAGTAAAATTCCAAAATTTCAGCCGGATCGGTGCCATTGGGCCGAAGATATGACCGACCCCAAGTGTTATAATGACCGAACCCAAGAGCTTAAACGACCGACCCCTAGGCATAAAACGATGCTTTTTTTTAATTCTTCTTTTTGCAGATCTTTTGATCGATTCGTGTAAAGATCACGATTTTTAGTAAGAATTTAAAATTTCAGCCGGATCGGTGCCATAGGGCCAAAGATATGACCGACCCCAAGTATTATAACGACCGAACCCAAGTGCCTAAACGACCGACCCCAACTCATAAAACGATGATTTTATTTTTTAATTCTTCTTTTTGCAGATCTTTTGATCGATTCTCGTAAAGATCACTATTTTTAGTAAGAATTTAAAATTCAGCCTGATCGGTGCCATAGGGCCGAAGATATGACCGAACCCAAGTGTTATAACGACCGAACCCAAGTGCTTAAACGACCGACCCCAAAACTTAAAAGGATGATTTTCTTTTTTAATTCTTTTTTTGCAGATCTTTTGATTGATTCGTGTAAAGATCACGATTTTTAGTAAGAATCCAAAATTGCAGCCCGATCGGTGACATAGGGCCGAAGCCACGAGTGTTGTTACAAAGCGTCCGTAAAAGAAGAATTTAAGAAAATTCTCTTTGAAGATTTTTTTAGTGATTTGTTTACAGACCACAATTTTAAGTAGGAATCCAAAATTTCAGCCGGATCAGTGCCATAGGGCCGAAGATATGACCGAACCCAAGTGTTATAACGACCGAACCCAAGTGCTTAAACGACCGACCCCAAAACTTAAAAGGATGATTTTCTTTTTTAATTCTTTTTTGCAGATCTTTTGATTGACTCGTGTAAAGATCACGATTTTTATTAAAAATTTAAAATTTCAGCCGGATCGGTGCCATAGGACCAAAGATATGACCTACCCCAAGTGTTATTACGACCGAACCCAAGTGCTTAAACGACCGACCCCAAAACTTAAAACGATGATTTTTTTTAAATTCTTCTTTTTGCAGATCTTTTGATTCATTCGTGTAAACATCACGATTTTTAGTAAGAATCCAAAATTACAGCCGGATCGGTAACATAGGGCCGAAGATATGACCGACCCCAAGTGTTATAATGACCGAACCCAAGAGCTTAAACGACCGACCCCAAGACATCAAACGATTTTTTTTTTAAATTCTTCTTTTGCAGATCTTTTGATCGATTCGTGTAAAGATCACGATTTTTAGTAAGAATTTAAAATTTCAGCCGGATCGGTGCCATAGGGCCAAAGATATGACCGACCCCAAGTGTTATAACGACCGAATCCAAGTGCTTAAACGACCGACCCCAAGACTAAAAACGATGATTTTTCTTTAAATTCTTCTTTTTGCAGATCTTCTGATTGATTCGTTTAAAGATCACGATTTTTAGTAAGAATCCAATATAACAGCCGGATCGGTGACATAGGGCCGAAGCCACGAGTGTTGTTACAAAGCGTCCGTAAAAGTAGAATTTAAGAAAATTCTCTTTGAAGATTTTTTTAGTGATTTGTGTACAGACCACAATTTTAAGTAGGAATCCAAAATTTCAGCCGGATCAGTGCTATAGGGCCGAAGATATGACCGATCCCAAGTGTTATAACGACCGAACCCAAGTGCTTAAACGACCGACCCCATGACTAAAAACGATGATTTTTTTTAAATTCTTCTTTTTGCAGATCTTTTGATTCATTCGTGTAAAGATCACGATTTTTAGTAAGAATCCAAAATTACAGCCCGATCGGTGACATAGGGCCGAAGCCACGAGTGTTGTTACAAAGCGTCCGTAAAATTTTTTTAGTGATTCGTGTACAGACCATAATTTTAAGTAAAAATCCAAAATTTCAGCCGGATCGGTGCCATTGGGCCGAAGATATGACCGACCCCAAGTGTTATAATGACCGAACCCAAGAGCTTAAACGACCGACCCCAAGACTTAAAACGATGCTTTTTTTAAATTCTTCTTTTTGCCGATCTTTTGATTGATTCGTGTAAAGATCACGATTTTTAGTAAGAATTTTAAATTTCAGCCGGATCGGTGCCATAGGGCCAAAGATATGGCCAACCCCAAGTGTTATAACGACCGAACCCAAGTGCTTAGACGACCGACCCCAAGACTTATAAAACGATGATTTTTTTTAATTCTTCTTTTTGCTGGTCTTTTGATTGATTCGTGGAAAGATCACGATTTTTAGTAAGAATCCAATATAACAGCCGGATCGGTGACATAGGGCCGAAGCCACGAGTGTTGTTACAAAGCGTCCGTAAAAGTAGAATTTAAGAAAATTCTCTTCGAAATTTTTTTTAGTGATTTGTGTACAGACTACAATTTTAAGTAGGAATCCAAAATTTCAGCCGGATCAGTGCCATAGGGCCGAAGATATGACCGAACCCAAGTGTTATAACGACCGAACCCAAGTGCTTAAACGACCGACCCCAAAACTTAAAAGGATGATTTTCTTTTTTAATTCTTTTTTTGCTCATCTTTTGATTGATTCGTGTAAAGATCACGATTTTTAGTAAAAATCCAATATTTCAGCCTGATCGGTGCCATTGGGCCGAAGATATGACCGACCCCAAGTGTTATAACGACCGAACCCAAGAGCTTAAACGACCGACCCCAAGACATAAAACGATGCCTTTTTTTAAATTCTTCTTTTTGCAGATCTTTTGATCGATTCGTGTAAAGATCACGATTTTTAGTAAGAATTTAAAATTTCAGCCGGATCGGTGCCATAGGGCCAAAGATTTGACCGACCCCAAGTGTTATAACGACCGAACCCATGTTTTTAAACGACCGACCCCAAGACTAAAAACGACGGTTTTTTTTTCTTTTTTTTTTGCAGATCTTTTGATTGATTCGTGTACAGAACATGATTCTTAGAAATATTCGAACAGTTCAGACGCTTCGGTGCGACAGGGGCGAGCCACGAGTGTAGTTACGAAGCGCCCGAAAAAGGATGGATTTAAAAAGCAAATTCTCTCGGAAGATTTTTTAACTGATTCGTGTACAGACCATAATTTTAAGTAAGAATCAAAAATTTCAGCCGGATCGGTGCCATAGGGCCGAAGATGTGACCGAACCCAAGGGCTTAAACAACCGATTCCAAGGCATAAAACGATCCTTTTTTTTAAATTCTTCTTTTTGCAGATCTTTTGATCGATTCGTGTAAAGATCACGATTTTTAGTAAGAATTTAAAATTTCAGCCGGATCGGTGACATAGGGCCGAAGCCACGAGTGTTGTTACAAAGCGTCCGTAAAAGTAGAATTTAAGAAAATTCTCTTTGAATTTTTTTTTAGTGATTTGTGTTACAGACCACAATTTTAAGTAGGAATCCAAAATTTCAGCCGGATCAGTGCCATAGGACCAAAGATTTGACCGACCCCAAGTGTTATAACAACCGAACCCATGTTTTTAAACGACCGACCCCAAGACTTAAAACGGTGATTTTTTTTTTTTTAATTCTTCTTTTTGCAGATCTTTTGATTCATTCGTGTAAAGATCATGATTTTTAATAAGAATCCAAAATTACAGACGGATCGGTGTCATAGGGCTGAAACCACGAGTGTTGTTACAAAGCGTCCATAAAAAGAAGTATTTAAAAAAAAAAATTCTCTTGGAATTTTTTTTTGTGATTCGTGTACAGACCATAATTTTAAGTTCTTACTTCTTCTTGGATTGGATTGTTGAAATGTTGGATTCTTATCCAAAATTACAGCCGGATCGGTGTCATAGGGCTGAAACCACGAGCCCGACCGACACTTGGGGTCGGTCGTTATAACACTTGGGGTCGGTCTTTATAACACTTGGGGTCGGTCATATCTTCGGCCCAATGGCACCGATCCGGCTGTCATTTTGGATTCTTACTAAAAATCGTGATCTTTACAGGAATCAATCAAAAGATCTGCAAAAAAAAATTAAAAAAGAAAATCATCTTTTTAAGTTTTGGGGTCGGTCGTTTAAGCACTTGGGTTGGGTCGTATAACACTTGGGTTTGGTCATATCTTTGATCCTATGAAACTGATCCGGCTGATATGTTGGATTCTTACTTAAAATTATGGTCTGTACACGAATCACTAAAAAAATCATCCAAGAGAATTTTTTTTAAATACGTCATTTTTACGGACGCTTTGTAACAACACTCGTGGTTTCAGCCCTATGACACCGATCCGGCTGTAATTTTGGATTCTTACTAAAAATCGTGATCTTTACACGAATCAATCAAAAGATCTGCAAAACGAAGAATTTTCATAAAAAATCATCGTTTTAAGTCTTGGGGTCGGTCGTTTAAGCACTTTGGTTCGGTCGTTATCACACTTGGGTTCGGTCATATCTTCGGCCCTATGGCACTGATCCGGCTGAAATTTTGGATTCCTACTTAAAATTATGGTCTGTACACGAATCTCTAGAACCGACCGGTCAGTGGTTGAGTGGGCATCGCGTTTGGGCCCACCCAGGGCAACAGGCAACCTACTTTCAGAGTACTCAATTTCGCGCCCAATCCCATATCTTTCAATTCTTGCACACAATCCTTCACATTGATAAAAAAGTGCATAATAAATTCTCTCTTCTCTTTCTGAAGGTTTCTTGATATTTTTTAATATACACGCCATTTTGCGCTACAACCCTTGGGCCTAGGGATGTCGAAAGTGAAAAAAAA
Source organism: Limnephilus marmoratus (assembly GCA_917880885.1). Taxonomy (NCBI): domain Eukaryota; kingdom Metazoa; phylum Arthropoda; class Insecta; order Trichoptera; family Limnephilidae; genus Limnephilus; species Limnephilus marmoratus. Next base: position 8,807,267 of record OU862907.1, read on the forward strand.
TATCGATTTATCGATATTTATTAAAATATCAACATCGACGTCGATATATCGAGGAAAAAATATCGATGTAAGTATCGATATATCGGTCAAATTTTCAAAAGATTTTGCGTTTTTAAAATAATAGTGTATTCAGCTCAATATTATCAATAGTATTTATTATTCACAATGTGCTTTTTTAATGTACAAAAATCTCAATAAAAATGAAGGTATTTTTATCAGTATTCATTTTTATTAGGTAACTAGCTGACCCGACGAACTTCGTACGGCCTCAGAATCAATAGCTGTTGAATTAAATTCAGTTTTTTTATTAAGTTAAAAATTACGCAATGAAGCAATGCGCAACTGTCCGTGTTTTGTTGTTGTCAGTATCAGAGATGGCGTTGTGTACGGATTTATATTTGTGTGATTTTCTTACTTTTACAATTACTTACAGGAATTCGGGAAGCGGATACGGGTGCCGCCACCCCGGGAACCATTTATTGAATAACCAACACCTCTGCCATAGATCACCCCAAGTGGTTCGCTACGTTTGGTGATTTAGCAGGGGTGCCCGGGTTCATGAGGTGACTTATGTCCGGGTCTTGGCAGTTGATGCGCCTGCCCACCTGCTGCGTGGCGGGCCGGATCGAGAGAGACTGGTTGAGGGAGGATTTTTTGACCTTTCCAGCCGGACCTCTCGACCCATTGCCTTGTACCACAGATGGATTTTTACATCCGTCACTCCCGGACACACTGACCCCCAGATTCCTACCCACCCCTCATACCTTTTTCCTTCCCAGAACTTTCTAACTTCCCCATTCCAAAGATCCTCCACACAGCATCCCCTAAGATGCCGTAGGTCCTGGGAGAAATTATTTTCCTCAGGGCCTCCTGTGTGGAGCTTATGTAAAAAAATGCGTTTCATTTCAGAGATTTATTATAATTATTGTATTTTTCCTTTGGAGGTGTGCAGACATACGTTCACCATTTTTGACTCATTTTCGACTATTGACATTGAGTGTGTAAGAAAGAAGGGCAGCATTATATGATTAAAAACAAATGCAAAACAATCAGCGCATTGACATTTGACGTTTTCGAATTTTTGAAATTCACGCGCAGTTCAATATTATACCTATCACAATATTGCTGCAATTCTTTTGAAATGTGAGAATTCGTTCTATACAAAATGTATGAAGAAATGAATTTTCTTCATTACTTTCTTTTTCGTGAGTTCTTGCGATGTTTTATTAGTTATTCTGTTATCCGGAGCGGAGACAAATCCAAGAAATCAAAGATCATCAAAATCGGTGCAGCCGTTCTCGAGTTATAAATAGTGTAACTAACCCGACTTTGTTTTATATATTAAGATAATTACAAAAATATCAAAATCTAAAAAGCTGTCTTCTAACTTATTTGTAAACTGAGACGCATACAAAGTTTGTATGCGTCTCAGTAACATTCTATTGGCGTATTAATCTGTCAAAAAGGACTTCGTGTTTGGAACAAGGTATAGTCAATAATCATAGATAATTGCGAACCAACCACATTTCTATGTATGTACCTACACACATGAGATAGTATTAGTGATCACAAATACTAATGCAAATACAATAGATTTGTAAGCTATTAATAGTTAAAATTTCAACCGCCAGATGTCATGACCCAATACAGTTACTTTTTTTCCGTTCGTTCCTATACGGTTTTGGATTCTAGTGACTTTAAATACATAAATTTAAAAAAAAATATCGTTTTTGATACAATTTTCGATATTGGATATTTTGTATCGATATTCGCGGATCAAAAAATATTGGCTAAAAATATCGATATATTGAATTAAAAATATCGATACATCGATTCTTTTTCAACAAGCCTAATTTAAATCACTTAACGGCCTCAAATGATACTGACATATTGAGGGGCAAGGCTCTTCACTAGCAATCCAGAGATCGCGGGTTCGAATTCCGGCGTGCGCAAATAAATTTTATTTAATTAATTTGTGTTAAACCACATTTAAAATAATACAGGATGTTATATTTGCCGCACATTCCCGAGTGGAAGATACTTTCAGTATCGCCATACCAAAATTGAAAGGTCGCTTTCGCTGTTTGGTGACACGATCTGAATAGCCAGGCACTTCACCGCCTTCTTCATCCTTATTTCCTTCCCATCCATACCTTCAGCCTTGCAACATACTCCAATTGGGATGCCATAGTTTCACTGGCTCCAGGCGATTAAGGTGCCGCATCCGCGCTCAAAAAGAAAGAGATGTAGAGATATGTAATTACAAATGTTAAAGGAGCGATAAATAAATCGATGCGAAAATTACAAAAAAATTTAATAAAAACCGACTCGTTTAAAATAGAGCAAAAATCTCGTGGAAGGTAACTTAAGTATTTTTTTTTTATTTATTAGAGATAATATATTACAAAATTATTACATAAAATTTATAATACATTACTCCCAATGAGTTTAATAAAACTCATTTCGGGAAGGACAACATTATACATCTAAAGGAAAATTATTTTTATATAAGAACACGGAAATCAATGAACAATACATAGATTTTTAAATGGACTAGACACACTTGATACAGGTAATTGAAGAATATACAAGAGTTACAAAGGACGACAGCTAAATTCGTCACTGGTTAATAAAGTTGCTGAGAAAATATCCTTTTAGAGCCTTTGCCAATATTTTTTTTGTTTGATTCTGGTAGTTTTAGGACATTAGGTAATGCGTTGTATTGCGTATGTGCGATGTATTGTAAGGAGTTAATTCCAAATTTAGTTGTGTGTGTAGATGACGATAGGTGTATTTGATTTTGTGATCGTGTTTTGTGCTGGTGTATATCGGAATTAAAGGCTGGTTTAGTGTTGGTGTGAGAGGAGTGTTGAATTATTTGTAGGATTGCAGTGGTGATGCTATATTTTGGCAGAATGGTAAAGGGAAGAATTTGTGTCAGTGAGTATATGTCTTTGACATGTGTATCCCATGGTAGATGGTATATATTTCTTATGGCTCTATTTTGGATTACTTGTATTTCAGATATTTGTTTCTTAGTAATGGTGCCCCAGATACTAACCAGATAACTTAGGTGAGAGTGGATCAGAGCATAATATGTGGCACGCAGTAAAGCTGTGGGGAGCACATCTTGAAGTCGACAGAGTACACCAGTTATCGGGGAAATTTTGGATTTAACATATTCAACATGGGAGTTCCACGATAGGTTAGAATCTATGAATAACCCTAAATATTTCGTTACTTGTACATTTTGGAGCTTTTCATTTCCAAAAGTAATATTCATTGTCATGTAATCTTTTTTCCCGAAAGTGAGGAAGTGAGTTTTTTTGACATTGAGGCTTAATTTATTTATCCGCAACCATTTAGCTAGCTTTGCGAGATCTTTATTCATTAGAGATTCAAGTTCCCTCAGATTTTTACAGCGATAATAAATATCATTTAAAGAAACATTGTGATTTACTATAACTTGTAAAATAACTGAAACAAACGTGTTTATAATAATTTTCGGAGCATACTTGGCGATTTTTTTCTTTCGAGGTAATTTCATATAATTTGCGTTTCGGCGTGGAACGCGTCTAGATATTATCTTCGAAAATAACATATATTTTTTTAAAAGCTTAAAAACTTCAAATGTTTATTGGAGATATGTAAGAAACCGGTAGAAATTCGGGTAGCGGCGGCTTAAGAGCAGTTGGGATTCTTGTGCCGTATTCAATAAATATAAAAAAATATTTATTTAAGGGCCCGCAACCCGGATTTGTACCGTTTTATTACATATTTCCCACGGTAAGTTTTAAAGCTCTTAAAAAAATATATGTTATTCTTGAAGATAATATCTAGACTATGACGACCTCCGTAGTCCAGTGGGTAAGACTCTTGACTCACAATTCGGAGATCGCGGGTTCGAACCCGGCATGCGGAAATAAATTTTATTTGATTAATTTGTCTTATTTTCACAATTAATTCATTTAAAATAATATATAGTATATTTGCGGCATGTTCCAGAGTGGAAAATACTATCAGTATCGCCCTGGTGTAAGACCACCATTCAGAATTGAAACGTTGCTTGAAAATGGCTTTAGCCGTGTTTAGTGACCAGATCTGATTAGCCAGGTACTTCCCAACCTTCTTCTTCCCCACCTCCTTCCCCTCCCCACTACCTTCAGCCTCACAACATACCCCAATTGGGTGAGGTTGTCTAGGTCTTGGAGGCGGATGACCAGAACATACTGAACCCCAGATTCCTACCCACCCCTTAAACCCTTTTCCTTCCCAGAACTCTCCTCTCCTTCCTTTCCTTAAAAAAGCCTCCACACAGCATCCCCAAAGATGTAATAGGCCCTGAGGGAAATTATTTTCCTCAGGGCCTCCTGTGTGGAGCTCATGTAAAAAAAAAAAAAAAATCGTAATTTGGTATATCTCCATCTTCTTCTTTTCGGGCCCGGTTGCGGAGCCTTAAGGGAAATATGTAAGAAACCGGTAGAAATTCGGGTAGCGGCGGCTTAAGAGCAGTTGGGATTCTTGTGCCGTATTCAATAAATTTAAAAAATATTAATTTAAATGGAAGTGATTCCCAGAGAAACAATGGCAAACCGTAGCTTAGGGTCACTTAGTTCCTAACCTGTGTAATATTTTTTAATGGTGCTGTGTGATGTGAAATTGTTTTAATACGTAATTTTTACTCCTACGTAATTTGAATGTATCATTTCACATTCTACGTACCCACGTTTATTCGTAATACACGAATAATTGATATTGACACATAGAAAATCCTTTTAATTGAGCAGTGGCTCTCAAACTTTAACGTCAGAAATTTTGAAACCTTGAATATGTATTATTTTTTCACTTTTTCAAAATAGTATTATTGGATACGCGCCATAAAATATATTTAAATACATTTGGGCATTACTCTCATTTAATTGGGGCGCCATCTATGGTGGTTGTATTACATATATTGAATTTCCCTATATGACATTGAAATTCAGTGAATTCTGGCATTTTCTGACCTCTGTGGAGCAAGCAATTACTTCCGACGTGAGTGTTGGTGAAAGCCAATAGATATCAGTTCCAATCAAATGATTGACCCATAATTGAATTATTGTTGTGAAATTTAGGCACGTATTATTAATTTGCAAATTAATATTCATTGTGTGAATTACCTTCCTGTGATAAACACCTGTTGAGATTGTGCAATACCGCCTTGGCGAAATCAATTATTGGAAGAAAACTAGTGTCGTTTTGTGCTGGACATCCTGTGGAGAGCTGCATTCTCGAGTGAGTTTTTGTTTTGTTTTCACTGAGGATTTTGGAATTGCTGTATAATCTGTTTGTGTCACATAGTGAAGAGTTCATCTTTCATTAATTACATAGGGTAGTATTCCCTCGTGTCTGGGGCTATTTACACGCCCCTACAATTATTGATATAAACACACTGTCTAATATGTGTAAGTAATATTTTAACACGGAAAACGCATGAATCTCTACTTATTAGAAAAGCCTTAAATATATAATTTGTCAAGGTTTTGAGTAAATTGGTTCAAATATATGATATACTAGCTGATTCCCGGCATGCGTTGCTATGCCATTTAATAAAGAAATTTTTTCTCCCTGCGTGTCTTTTCCCATTCGTCCCGTTCCCGTTCCCCTTCCCCTTTTGCGTTCACATTCCATCTCCTCCACCTTTCTTTTCCTCACTCCACTCTCCCCCCTCCCCTCTCCCACCTCGCGCATTTCATACATTCAGTCCCGGTACATTCAGTTTTCAAACAGCTCGCGTGCCACCTATTGCAATTTTTTTAATACAAATTTCATAATGCCAGAGCTCACCAGTAGTTTTATACAAACCTTTTCCTGACAATAACGAACACACAAAAAAAAGAATTATCCAATTTGGTGCCGTCGTTCGGAAGTTATGCGCGTACATACATTTCGGTGATTCATTTTTATTTATATAGAAGAAGAAGATAGAAGATAAAGGTGGACGAGCGGGCAGGAAGCGGGAGGTGTGGATTTGAATTGTATGCAAATTAACAGATGGCGGTGGTTATAAAGGTTGGGTGACCATCCAGTAGATGGCGTTGTGCTTCGTTAGCCACAGCAACACGTGGCCGGGTCAGCTAGTTAAACAATAAATTGCGATTTTAATAAAATTTTCTTAATTATTTAATTCGACCGGTCAGTGGTTGAGTGGGCATAGCGCTTGGATCCCATCCGGGCGTCGCGTGTTCAATCCTCGGCTGGCTAAGTCCTCCATCACAACACAAGCAACATTTTCGGCTTTCTGTGGTGGTAGTAGGAGATTTTCAATTCAAACATTGTTGGGTTATTCGTAAACCGGGAATGTTTGTCTTTCTTTAAAAAAAAATAAATAAATAAAATTATAAAGGCTTTCCCTGACCGGTCTGCCCCGATTCGGCCCGCCACCTAGCTGGTGGGCAGACGTATCTGCCACCAAGACCAGGACAATCTAACCTTACCCCACGAATCTGGAAACCCCTGCTAAAGTCACAAATATAGCAGAGGTGTAGCTAATTTTATTTTATTTTATGTTTGTATTATTGTACCTACCGGATTTAGTCATTGGCCTCCTCACCAGGGATTCCTGTGCCGAGGCGGATCTAGGTCGTGTCACATGATTTCATCATCTTCATTTTTGTTGATCTGCTCATCTTCGTAAATCCACCATACACCATCCCCTAAGACGACATATGCCTTGAGGGAAAATATTTTCCTCAGGGCCTCGGACGCAACGGACAATACTCCATTTTTTCATATACACTACACTCTGCGCCACAACCCTAAACAGTATTAATAGGTTTGCATCTGCGTGGTTGAATTTAAGAACCCGACTTCCAAAGCATGTCTACAGCCGCGCTTTACCCGTCGCACCATATAAACATCCGTGTACGTGGATTTTCAGACAAAGCTACAATTGTAGTTCGGTTTCTAATTCAAGAACTCGTCACAAGATGACGCAACTTTCGTCGGCAAGACGCAAAGGGACGTTCCCTTCCTAGGTTAAGTTTTGTTTATCTCCCAGATTTCGAAAGATTGACGGTAATACAGTAATACTCAGTTGTATCAAGCGGCTGTATATTACATATGACGTCATCGTCCGTTCCGGTTACTTTTTCGCGGTGACTTGCCATCACTGCCATCACTGGTTGACACGTTGACAGTGGATACGAGGAACGGACTAATTTTGGAACCAGTTCCTATTGGATTTACAAAATGATCACCAACACTAACTTGGCGAAGGGCCTAGCAGTAAATATCTACGGAGCGGGTTTTTAACTGCTGGTATTTGATTATTCGGCGATGCTAACTCTGGCGTGTCCTTAGTAACTTTAAAGGGAGCCTTTTTAAAAATGTTTTCAAATTAAAATTGAACATATTATAATATATTTGTACGACCCACAGTTTTAAAGGTTCTACCCTATTGACAGTCCAGTGGCGTATCACGTAGACGGCTACACGACACACAGAGGCATTGCAAGTGACGCCCGGCGCCGTGGGGCGGCTCATCAATCTGAGGATCAACACATCAAGTCACCCAGATTTACATTTAAAAGTCAGTGGCGTAGTTACCCTTTAATTCCGGAATTAAATAAAGTAGATTCTTGTATAGGGTTTTCCAATAAGAGGTGTTATTTTGAATAGCCCGCTATTTCGGTAGATGTCACTTTTGAAGATGTCATTTTTTGACATTTGACAAGTAGAAACTACGCCATTAATAAAAATGGAACGATAAACGCTTCAACAACGCATTGAAATTATTAAAATTCACTATGATTCAATTCAATGTGAATTCAAAATGAGGCTGGAGCAACAGTTACGGTGAATGGATTGCGCTATCGAGAGATGATTAATGTTTTTTTATGGCCGGAATTAATCTGGACAACGTTTACTTTCAACAAGATGGCGCTACGTGTCACACAAGCAACGAAACCATTGATCTTTTACGGGAAAAGTTATCGACCGTGTTATCTCTCGAAGAGGTAATCACAATTGGCCACCGATATCTTGTGATCTTGCGACTTCTTCCTTTGGGGCCACGTGAAAGAGAAGGTCTACGCCAACAGCCCAGCGTCGATTCAAGATCTCAAAGATGGAATTCGTGAGGCTAACGAGGACATAGGGCAGCCACTTTGCGATTTGGTTATGGAAAATTTCATGAAAAGGATATGGTCCTGTAAGCGTGGTCGAGGTGGTCATTTGCCTGATGTTATTTTCCACTATTAACGGCATACCTTCCTCTTTATAATGAAATAAAAATCTGATCATTTATATTAAAAAATGGCATTTTTCTTTGAATATCAAAATAACACCTCTTATTGGAAAACCCTGTATATACCTTCTCTGATGCATTTTTTTTACATTATCTCCACACAGGAGATGTCATCTGAGATGCTGTGTGGAGGGTCTTTTTGAGGAGAGAAAGGCATAAACCAATGTCTTCAATTTTTTTTTTACATGAATACCGCACAAGAGTCCCAACTGCTCCCGTCTGGAGCTGGTGGGACTATGGCATCCCGATTGGGGGATGTTGTGAGGCTGAAGGTAGTGGGGAGGGGAAGGAGATAGGAAAGAGGAAGGTGGGGACCTGGTTATTCAGATCTGGTCACCAAACACGCCTAAAGCCATTTCAAGCAACTTTTCAATTCTGAATGGTGGTCTTACGCCAGGGCGATACTGAGAGTATATTCCACTCTGGAACGTGCCGCAAATAATACTATATATATATTATTTTAAAAGAATAAATTGTGAAATACCACAAATTAATCAAATAAAAATTATTTGCCACCCTGGGATTCGATCCCGCGACCTTCGGAGTGCTAGGCAAGAGCCTTACCGCTGGACTACGCCGGCCGTCAATGGACCAATGTTGTAGGAAGGAGGAAACACAAAAGCCGGCAAATCGTTCCACAGTCGAAGAAGCGACCCGTTCTCAGTGGCAAATATCAACTGTGTACATATGTTGGGTGTTATGTTGGTAATAATAATAACCAGCTGTCAAATGCTGATAGTTGGCAGGTCTGTCGCGTCACTTGATGTATAACCTTGAACTTGTCAACAGTGTCAATAAACGTCTTACAAATGATTCAGTTCCTGTATTTAATTAAGAAACCTCAAACATTATAATTGGCGACGAGGAAAATCAGTTTATCAGTTAAAACGTGTGTAAAGAGTATTAACAGTGATTTCGCCGTGGAAAAAACATTTTTTTCAACATGTCGAGTAGTACCTTGCCAGTGCCTCGTTTCGAACCAGATTGCGAAAGTTTCAATATGTTTTTGGAACGCATACAAATGTATCTAAAAATTATTAATATCGCAGAGAAAGAAAAAATTGGATATTTGTGTATATTGATCGGTGCGGAGAAATTTAAAATTTTAAAAGAAACGGTGCATCCGAAAAATCTAGAAGATTTAACCTTCAACGATATTGTAACAACACTGAAGAGTAAATATGAAGAAAAAAGGTGTACAATTGCGCAAAGATATAAATTTTATAACCGGAAACAACTTTCTAACGAAGGAATCGATGATTATATTACGGATATAAAAAGTCTGTCAATATCATGCAATTTTGGTGCTTTTCTAGACCAAGCTCTGAGAGATAAATTGGTGTGTGGTTTAAAAGACGATACAATGACTAGAAGATTACTATCTGAAGACGAATCGTTATCTTTTGAGAAAGCAAAATTGATTGTCAAAAATATTGAGACAGTAAGTCACAGCTCAGAGCAAATTTTACACAAAGAAAATGTTACATCGGAAATCTGTGAAGTCAAGTCAAAAATGTCACATAAAAAAAACATGTCATGTCTCAAAGGATCGCCCTTCACGTCAGAATAGTCCTCGTAGGCGATTTCATCAGGGTGAAAGGACTGGATTCAAGGGTCAAAGGAGTTCAAGGTCATCAAGTCAACTGTCATCTCCATCACGTCAAGGGTCCAGAAGATGCGAGAGGTGTTTTATAACTCATCAACCGGAGTTATGTCCTTCAAAAAAGTGGAAATGTTACAAGTGTAATATTTACGGGCATACGTCGAAATTTTGTCCAAATGCAAAATCAATCATCAATCACGTAAAATGTGTCAATAATGTAAATGTATTAAATATGTCAGTGTCTGATACAGCGAAAATTAATTTAATTGTAAATGGTATCAATATGTCTTTTATGATTGACACAGGAAGTTCTTCGACATTAATAAGTAACAAAATGTATTTAAAATTTTTCAAAACTTGTCAGTTAAGTCAATTCTACGGTAATTTGTTCACAGCAAATAGTCAGAATTTATTTTGTTTTGGATTTTTTATGGCAAAAGTAAATGTTGTGGATTCTAATGTTGTAATGGATTTACCAGTATTGGTTATAAAAAATCTGTCGTCTGATGCTATTTTAGGTAGAAATTGGTAAGTGTTTGATCCATCTTGGGAAAATACTTTCATAAGTTCTTTAATGTCAAATATGCATAATAATACTGTAAATTCAGTGCCTGTCAGCGAGAAAAATAAAACAAATATTGTTAAAAAATTTGTCACAAAAATATTTAAATTCTTTTTCGATTACTAATAACGATTTACCAATTAAAGAATTTTCTGTGAATTTAAGTTTAAAAAATAATGCTACTCCTGTTTTTCACAAAGCATATGAAGTTCCTTAAGCACTTCGTGCTGAAGTATGCCAAGAGCTAAGTCGTCTTGAAAGCGAAGGCATTATTTCAAAAGTTAAATATAGTAGTTGGTCTTCTCCAATAGTTTGTGTACCTAAACAAAATGGAAAATTACGTTTATGTGCAGATTTGAAATCTACAGTCAATCCACAATTGAAAATTGATCAATATCCTATTCCACGTCCAGAGGATATTTTTAATAAATTTTCAGGTTGTCAAGTATTCTGTAAATTAGATTTAACAAACGCATATTTACAGTTGTCTGTGTCAGATTCTAGTAAAGAATTACTTACAATTAATACATGTAATGGTTTATATGTCTATAATCGTTTAACTTATGGATTGTCATCGGCTCCTGCCGTTTTTCAAATGGTAATTGATACAGTTTTGTGTGGCATAAAAAACTGTGCTGCATACATTGATGATATTTGTATAGGTGGTAAAGACGAGAAAGAGTGTTCTGATACTTTGGATAAAGTTTTGTCAAAATTAAATGAGTTTAATATAAAAATTAATGTGTCAAAAAGTGAATTTTTTGTGAATTCTTTCGAATTTTTAGGTTTCACTTTGTCAGGTCAAGGCAAAAGTCCGTCTTTGTCGAAAGATGAGAAAATTAAGTCTACTGGGTGTCCAGAAAATATTACTCAACTAAAGTCATATTTGTCAATGTTAAATTTTTATAGGAATTTTATTCCTATGTGTCCTACAGTGCTAGAACCACTTCATAATTTATTAAAAAAAAATGTAAAATGGTGTTGGTCTGATGAATGCGAAAAGGCATTTATAAATAGTAAGTCTCTTTTGTCAGATAAAACTATGTTAGTTTTATTTGATCCGTCAAAACCATTGTGTCTTACAGTCGATTCCAGTGCATACGGTGTCGGTTGTGTCTTAAGTCATGTCGTAAATAATCAAGAATTTCCTATAGCTTTTGAGTCTGCAACATTAAATTCAGCTCAAAGAAATTATAGCCAATTGCACAAGGAAGCCCTTGCTATTATTTTTGGAATTAAGAAATTTCACAAATATTTAATTGGTCGTCATTTTACGATATATACTGATCATGCTCCATTGTTGTCTTTATTTGCTGAAAACAAAAAAGTCCCCGTTTTAGCAGCATCACGTCTTATAAGATGGTCTATAATATTGTCTGCATACAATTATAAATTGGAATATAAAAAAGGATTGAAAATTCCTCAAGCAGATGTAATGTCACGTTTGCCAAGTAAACAACAATTCAATATTGAGGAATGTAATTCTGTATACATGTCTACACCATTAATTCCATTCTCAGAAGTTGAAAGTCATTCTGAAAAAGATGAAACATTATGTAAAGTCATTAAGTATGTTTCAATCGGTTGGATTGAAAACTTGTCAAGTCCAGAAATTAAAAAATATTTCAAGTTTAAAAATTTACTGTCGGTCAAAGGAAAATGTCTTTTATTTGGTGACAGAATTGTAATACCAGAATCTCTTAAGTCCAAAGTCCTAAATTTAATACATTATGGTCATCCTGGTATAGTCAGATCAAAAATTCTTGCTCGTTCATATGTATGGTGGTTAGGTATGAATCAAGATATTGAAGATGTTATTTCTAGATGTGAAATGTGTCAGTCTGTACAAAATGCTAACAAAAATGTACGTCATAGTTGGCCTATTGCTGAAAGTCCATGGGAAAGAGTCCATTTGGATTTTTTTGATTTAAAAGGTTCAAAATACTTATTAGTTTGCGACTCATATTCAAAGTGGGTAGAATGTTTTTACATGAAAAATACTAAATATTCGGATTTGTTATCTAAATTAAGTGAAGTTTTTTCCAGATTCGCTTTTCCGAAAACTATTGTTTGTGATAATGGTCCCCCATTTTCATGCAAAGAATTTTCTATTTTTTGTAAAGAAAAATCAATTAAATTATTATTTTGTCCGCCGTATAATCCCGAGTCAAATGGATTAGCGGAACGGTCTGTTCAGACTTTCAAAAAAATATTAATTAAATTTAAGTTTTCGAAAAATTCTAAATTTTTAACGCCAGCTCAACGTCTAATAGATTGTCTGTATAGTTATCGTTCCACTCCTACTTCTGTTACAGGTGTATCTCCAATGGCTAAAATATTTTCATATGAGCCACGTACACCACTACATATTTTGTCAGAAGAAAGACATGTCAATAAAAGTAAACAATCACAAAATGTCAAACAATCAACAAAAAATGCATTGAAAGAATTTAAAGAAAATGATAATGTTTTGGTCTATTTAAGACATGTGAAAGGTCCTATGAAATGGTTTCAGGGAACTGTTAAGTTGAAATTAAGTTCATGGGTGTATCTAATTCAATTAATCGGAGGAGAGGTGAAAAAGGTTCACGTTAACCAAATAAAAAAAGTTGTCTTAAGTCAAAATTAAGTTATGAGAATCCCGATAAATGGCAAGACTTTACAAGTCAGGAAAATGAAATTGTTATTGAACCGTTACCCAGCACTAGTGGAAATAATGATATTATAACTAGGTCTGGCAGAGTTGTGAAACCCCCTGTACGATTTAGTCATAGTGATTATTCTTAAGTTTCTTTGTCATTGTTATTTGGTTTGATATAAAAATAAATAAAAAATGGAAGGAGGAAAGGATGTTATGTTGGTAATAATAATAACCAGCTGTCAAATGCTGATAGTTGGCAGGTCTGTCGCGTCACTTGATGTATAACCTTGAACTTGTCAACAGTGTCAATAAACGTCTTATAAAAGAATCAGTTCTTGAATTTAATTAATGAACCTCAAACATTATATTGGGCACGCGTTTGGCGTGTTTCCCGACTAAGCACCAGTACCGAAGGGATCGATGACGCTAGTTCCTCAAAGCATCTTCCATTGTAATAGCGGTAGAATAAGGATAGCATTCCCACCTGTGCTCTTAAAAAAAAGAATGCAATCCGTTTGTTAAGTTAGGAGAATCTATCAAACGGACCGCCCGTTTCTGCGCAGAGTCGAGGGTTTTTCCAGGTATTTTGGGGCTCCAAGCCAGAGGTGGCTGCCAAATTCAACTGTGGAGAGCACTTGTGATTTGTGCAGGGTTAGCAGTTGTGTACTATTAAAGTATCTACGGACCCTGCACAGTACACCCAGTTTTTGAGAGGCATTGTATGGCAGTGAAGAATAAAATAGACTGAATTCTGTAAAATGATATCCCTGAGGCGTGTGTGTGTTAAAATTTGCTATTATTTATTTTATTATTTTTATTTATCAGAGGTGCCTGGGTTCATGGGGTGAGGTTTGTTCGGGACTTGGTGGCGGATGCGTCTGCCCATCAACTGTGTGGCAGGCTGGATCGGCGGAAACTGGTTGAGGAAGAGCTTTTGATCCCTCCAGCAGGACTCACTCCGAACATCGCTTTGCACACTAGGGGAAGGATATTCATAAATCCTTTAATCTTGGACACACTGACTCCCAGATTCCTACTCACCTCTCATTCTCTCCTACCTTTCTTTAAAAAGACCGCCATACAGCATCCCGAAAGATGACAAAAGCACTGAGGGGAATTATTTTTCTCTATTAATAACCTATTCCTCTTGGAATGCTACGACTTTTATATACGCCTGAAAACAAAACAGTCGCAGTGGTCACTATGTCTTTTAGGTACCTACTAGATTAGGTACCATATGACAAAAGTAACGGTGCTGTTGAATGAAATTTCTAAGGGAGTAAGTAGACATATTTAAGTAGGTACACTAAAATTTTTTAATTTTGACGGCCTCCGTGGTCGAGAGGTAAGGCTCTTGACTCGCAATCCGAAGGTTGCGGGATCGAATTCCGACTTGCGCAAATAAATTTTAATTGATTAATTTGTGATATTTTACAATTAATTCATCTATCTATCTATATAAATAAAAATGATTTGCCGAAATGTATGTACGCGCATAACTTCCGAACGATGCACCAAATTGGATAATTATTTTTTTTGTGTGTTCGTTATTATCAGGACAAGGTTTGTATAACTATGAAATTTGTTTAAAAAAAATGCAGTAGATGGCATGCGAGCGGTTTGAAAACTGAATGTACCGGGAATGAATGGAATGCGAGAGGGGGGGGGGGAACTCAGGTAGGAGGTTAGCGGGAGGGGGGGGGGGAGGGGGGGAGGGGACCCGGGAGTGAGGAAAGGGGAAACGGGGAGGGGGGTTCGCGGGACGAGGAAAGAGGGGGAGAGAGAAGGTGGAGGAATCCGAGTGGGAACGCGAGTGGGGAAGGGGACGCGGGAGAGGAAGGGGAGGCGGAAGGGAAACGGGGACGCAGGGAGAATCAATTTCTTTATTAAATGGCATAGCAACGCATGCCGGGGACCAGCTAGAAAAATAATATATAGTGGTATATTTGCGGCACGTTCTAGAGTGGAAGATACTCTCAGTAATGCCCTGGTATAAGACCAATATACAGAATTGAAACGTTGCTTGAAATGGCTCTAGCCATGTTTGGTGACCGCAGATCTGAATAAACAGGAACTTCCCCATCTTCCTTTTTCCATCTCCTTCCCCTCCCCACTACCTTCAATCTCACAACATACCCCAATTGGGGGTGCTATAGTCTCACTGGCTCCAGACGAGAGCAGTTGGGACTCTTGTGGGGTATTAAAAAATAAAAAAACTGAAAAACCTTTTTTCTTGTGCTTATCTTCCCAAATATTATGAGAATGTTTAAATTAGAAGTTTTTTGAACATTAAACATTAGGTAGACCTCGCATATAATTTTTTTTTTTTAAATCTAATTTTCCCTTATTTAGAAAATCAAAACTAAAATTTCATCAAATACATGTAAATAATTTTAAAATTTAAGTTCTTTAAATCTCTGACCACTCCACGAGACGCCTTTGTCTTAATAATCTAACGACCCTTACTGGCTTAGTGAGAATGATCTACATTCTATCGTTCGAAGAGTATATAAAGTCATTCTCTTCGAATCTAGAATCAGTCGTGCTGTGTGCTTCGAATCCTATCTACAGAAGATCAGCATACAGGTTATACCATCCTTTATCAGTGTCTTTGCTGAATTTGGCTATCATAACTCTTGGTCACGTTGGCATCATTGGTAACGATATTGCGGATTTCTTGGAAAAACAAGGAGCATCCAACTCTATTGTTACCCTTGCAAACCAGATTCCCCATATCTGACATTTTTTTCATCGTCAAAGATAGATCCCGCTACGTTTGGGCAGAGTATTGGAGGGAGGCGTCTACTAATATCTACAGGAATTCCAAAAACTGAAAAAATCGAATTAATATCTATGAGAATCAAAGTGTCGACGAATATCTACAGCTCAAACCGTTGACTTATATCTATGAGAACTAAAGTGTTGACGAATATTTACAGCACTGGCAGAGGTTGGATTTGCAATTATGTATAGCATATTGGAATAACGCAATATTGCGTATGCAGTTTAAAAAACTTAATTTATGTAAGTATGTATGTAAAAATCCCTAATATCGGACTATTGGATACATTTAGCTGATTAGTCCAACATACACTCTGTTGATATTAGTTTAACCTTAGCTCTGTAGATATTAGTCAACACTCTGAAGTTCGTAGATATTAGTTCAACATATGAGCTGTAGATATTCGTCCGACATACAGGCTGTAGATATTAGTATCTGGAGTCTATTGGAGCATTGCTATTCAATCCGAAGGAGCCTAAAACCGTGGTTTCAACAATACGAATTTATTAGAACGACAATTGGACATTTTTTTTATTTTTATTATTATTAAGTTAAAAGAAACATAATATTTCGCTTTCTTAACTTAAATACAGAGCTTATTATAGTACAGTAGTAAGAAGTAATATTTTTAATTTTGTTCCATCATTTTGAGTTTAAATAGTTTTTTTTTAAATGTTTTTATATTATTTTCCGTTTTTAGGTTATCTGGAAGGAGATTATAAATATGAACTCCCTCGTGACCAATACTTCTCTTGCCACTTTCAGTCTTGACAGTATTTGTGTACAATTAATTGTGTTGTCTAGTATAATGTTCGTGTACTTGCGATGTTTTTATAAATGTTGTGTTTGTGTGTATAAGTCCATTTTGTATTTTGTAGATTAAAAGACATAATATGTTATATTCGTACAATGTTCTTATTTTCAAAAGCTTCATTTCCTGGTATAGTTTTTTTGTGGGAGTGTCTGGGTTATAGTTGAAGACTTTTTTAATAACTTTGTTCTGTATTATTTGTAAGTCGTTTAAGTACGTAATGTATGTGTTTCCCCATATTTCTATTAAATAATTTAGGTGGGACTGGATTAAGCTAAAGTATAAGACATTGTTCCGTTGCTTCTTAGATTTTTAAAATTCACGAGCTTGGCTCTCCAGATTGTATATTCTGTGGACTAGAAATGGGAAATTTAGATTCACGAGCTTGGCTCTCCAGATTGTATATTCTGTGGACTAGAAGTGGGAAATTTAGATTCACGAGCTTGGCTCTCCAGATTGTATATTCTGTGGACTAGAAGTGGGAAATTTAGATTCACGAGCTTGGCTCTCCAGATTGTATATTCTGTGGACTAGAAGTGGGAAATTTAGATTCACGAGCTTGGCTCTCCAGATTGTATATTCTGTGGACTAGAAGTGGGAAATTTAGATTCACGAGCTTGGCTCTCCAGATTGTATATTCTGTGGACTAGAAGTGGGAAATTTAGATTCACGAACTTGGCTCTCCAGATTGTATATTCTGTGGACTAGAAGTGGGAAATTTAGATTCACGAGCTTGGCTCTCCAGATTGTATATTCTGTGGACTAGAAGTGGGAAATTTAGATTCACGAGCTTGGCTCTCCAGATTGTATATTCTGTGGACTAGAAGTGGGAAATTTAGATTCACGAGCTTGGCTCTCCAGATTGTATATTCTGTGGACTAGAAGTGGGAAATTTAGATTTTTTTAACTTAAAGTGTTTTTTATAGCCCTTATACTTTATTTTTTTATAGGCTTATTAAAAGACTTATAAAAAAGGTATGTTCTACAAGCAGTATTTAATTGAAGCATCTATAATACTTCTAATCCATCACATTTT
This sequence comes from Limnephilus marmoratus, assembly GCA_917880885.1. Lineage (NCBI taxonomy): Eukaryota > Metazoa > Arthropoda > Insecta > Trichoptera > Limnephilidae > Limnephilus > Limnephilus marmoratus. Next base: position 8,824,989 of record OU862907.1, read on the forward strand.
CAAAACAAAAACATGTGATTTTGTATGATTTTACATTATTTAGCATGGCTTCATCTTAAAGTTTTTTTTTTCCATTAGAGTTGCTTACTAAAAATGGTTTTCGGTATTCGTATCACTTCTCTATTCAAAATAATTATTTTATTATGTGGTTTAATAATTGTGTTATGTGGTTTTTTCTGCAGAACTTGGTGAACTACAAATACTTGCACAATGACGACCCGAATGGAAAAATCTCTTCCCTCGAGATTCCACATAGCCTGCACAATTCTGTACCTGCTCTCCGTGGCTATACACAGCTATGCTTACAGCTTAGAGGTTAGAATTTATTTATTTATATTTTATTAACGCCCTAGTTGTCTTTTACAAGAAAAGAAGCAAATATATAATTAACAATATTAATTACATGTATTACATAAACAATAAAACAGAATAAATATGAATGCAATCGACTCGTTAGGTAAAGAATATTACAACATAAAAAAGAAATGAAATGAAATAGTACAAGTTGTACTTACAAAAAACTAAAACAATTCAGCTTTAAATATTTATACATATTATTAACAATAATAATAAGACCTGACATAGAACAAAGTGTAAATAGAACTGCAAAAATATTATAAAGTAAGTATACATTTTACTGGTGAGGTTAAGATGAGAAAATATTTTATGAGAAAAACAAAAAAATAATAAAAGTTAATTATCAGGAGATAGAATCGAGATTAGTTGATTTTTGAAACATTCAAAACTGTCAACACTAAATATAAATATTGTCTTCTGTTTTAAAAATATATATGTAAGTAATAATATTACCGACAGTTGAACACATCATTTCTGCGAAAGAATATCTCAGCGATTCAGTTCACAAATTAAAAATAAATTTGGAACGAGTAGTTCTATACATGGATTTGAGCAAATCAGGACTGTCTGCGAATTTTAAAAATAAAAGACTGAATAGAAATATTTTTTTTTTTTATTAGTTTTTGGGGTATTATGCCGTATTACGCTATCTCCTTCTTTCTTGAAGTGTTCTGATATCCTTTTGGTATCTTTTATTTATTTATTTTTTTTTATTTTTTTTTATTTGAATTTTATTTTAGTAATTTGTACATTTAAGTTTACAAATTTCTAATTGATTATAATATTTCATATTGCAGTTTTTTTTTTTTTTTAATTATAATATTTTAAATTCACAAAATTTTTGAAATCACAAAATTTTTTGTTTTTGTTTTATGTAGCTCCTACAATCCATCTTGAACTTTTCAATTGGGAGTTTCTGGTAGTGTGTTATATAACTTAATTCCTTTGTACAGCAGACTGTTTTGCGTATTCGTTTTGTCCTTTTTGTTTAATCTTATTTCCTTGCAAGTCCTTGTGTAATGTCTGTGAATGTCCTTATTGTATACGATTTTATTTGTGAAGTATTTTGGTAACATGTTGTTTAATATTTTGTGAATAAATATCAACGTGTTCAAGGTCAGTATTTGTTTCACTGTTAACCAATTAAGTTCCTTTAACATTTTAATTATTTTTGAAAATCTATTTCTTCGGAGTATTATTCGCATTGCTCTGTTTTGGAGAATTTGAAATTTATTCTGTTCTCTTTCATTACAAAATTTTGATAACCTCTTGAACACTTCCGTGCCTGTATACTTGGCCACCCTGACAAATCGGCAATCGCCGAGCACTTAATCGAAACCGGCCATTACTTTGGATTTGTCCCTGAGGTCCTGGGAAGACCTAAAACTCATAGAGCGCGCCTGATTACGGAGGCAATTGAAATTCACAAAAGTCCTATAAATATTAATAGAGACGACGGAGCCAAGCTCAACACTTCTTGGTATCCGGTAATTGACGGTTACATCAAGGCTAAACGCAAAAAAACATGTTGAAGTATATTGTAGTGCCAGCTCGTAGAGGAGTGGAGCTGGCGACACGGTATCGCTCCTAATAAGTACAAACATCACCCCTAACTATTACACATCTGCCCTGATGATGGAAACTGCAACGCTGTCCGAAACGTTGGCTAAAGAAGGAGGTAGCGTAACACGGCATAATACCCCAAAAACTAATAACAAAATAATTTTTGGCCGTGAAAATCTAAAATCGTATCTGAATAGAAATAACTCTTCTATTTGAGTGTTTTATTAATTTTATTTCTTTAATCGATTGATTTAATAAGTGGACAGAGTTTACAGTTAATTTCTTAGAAACTTATCTTGTTTTTTTTTTAAATAGAATTGGAGAGGATTTTAAAGCCAGGGGACCAAATATAAGAATTATATTTGCCTTGACTTCGAACTAAATAAGAATATTAATGATTATTGAGATTTTTAATGTAAAAACTTTTAAGTCTCCACCATTATGGAGAATGAAGTCAAGCATTTTAATTATTGATCTGTTGTTGTTATTGTTATAATTGCATTAACAATGAAAAAATAACATTTAAAAAGTTTGTCATTCAGGATGACTGCTAGGTAATTTCCCTACGCCTTAGATTTGGCTTCAAAGTCATTCACACCAATGCTCTATCCAGGGCTTTTTATGTTCATGCCTTTTAATGTAAGGCAGTGCTTCTGCCATCTGGTGGAATGCATCAATTTGGGAGGCGGGTATGCCGCCGCCGCCGCCCCGGGAACCATTAAGATGATAGACTTCGCTTTTCGGCCCATACAAAAAGGACGCCCAGGAAAAAACACTTTTCTACATCGAAAATTACACGAAATTAATTATTTTTTTTTATATTGCCTTCTAGAAAGTAAAAGCTATGTCGGTATGTTTTTATATTTTCGATGCGTTTCGTATTAACGTAAACATTCACTGTCAAACATGCACAATTTATCGGAAAACATTATTTAAGGAAAAAGTGCTGTTTATTCAATTCTTATAAAGAATTACAAAATTATAAAAACATACCGACATAGCTTCTTCTTTTGAGAACAAATTACCGTTTTCAAATTATAATTTCGTGAAAGTTTCGGTGTAGAAAAGTGTTTTCTCCCTAAACCCTTCTCCGAGCGATTTCTGTAGGTAAATCAGATAGTTTACTGCAGTTGTCTCGTTCGCACGTTTTAGATGTTGAGGCAAGGAGTGCATGGTCGGGGGGAGGGAGTCATCGTTTTCGATAATAGTGATGTTAAGACTAGTTTATACAACAATAGTGATGGGGTTGATATTTTTTTATTCATGAGTTCAGTTTAGTATCATAATTATGTATTTTAGAGATTACGGTCTAACACATTTTTTACAAAACGTAATATAATATTTTTTCATATGACTATTGTATGATATTACGCAAACTTATTTCTGTGAACATATAATGTTACTTGCAATCCATATAAATGCTAAACACAAAGAATAATGTGAAATATTTTTGGACTTTCGTGAAATCCAAACAATCTTCCTCTGATATACCTAATAACATGTTCCGTGGAAACTTTTAGTGATGGGCAACAAAAATTTGCAATCTTTTTAATGTTTATTTTCAATCTGTTTTTGTTCTTTCTCAAACTAAATACATTCTCACCAATAATGTCAATAATAATAATATGAGTTCAATAAATTTAAATTCGATTTAACGTTAATACATCTTTAGTAAGTATTAAAATATCTGCAAAATGACAACACAAAAAGGTGCTGGTTGTGATAAATTACATTCAACTTTTTTTGTGAAATTGTGCTGAACAACTTATTATCGCGGTGACATTGCTATTCACACATTCTCTCAAAGAAAACGTAATATCACACTATTTGGAAAAAAGCTTTTGTAATGTCTGTTTTTAAAAAGGGGGATAAACACAAAATTGAGAATCTGTCAAATACGCGTTGTCTGCTTTCAATTTGATTAGATCTTTACTTTCCAAAAACTCTAAAACCGATTAAAAAAGTGTGTAAAATCTGGTTAAACGTGCACCTTTCGACAACCAGCGTACTTCAGTATGTAAGAGCAATCGTAGGAAAGTCTTCGTCATTTTCGTCGCACAATGTGCAAATAAACGAGTATTCAAAGCATTGCTTCGTGTTTTGTTAACAGCTTTAGAGCGTGTTCCTTTATTTTTTTGAGTAGTGTATTATCTGCCTACATTGATAGGTAAAGCCAAGCCAACATTTTTGTTCTTTACTATAAAAACCAGATAAATTTTCGTGGACCCCCGCTTACTACTTGTGGACCCCCATTTTTTTATCACGCCAACGTAGACCCCCGTCGAGTCTTTCTTGGACCCCTGGGGGTCCACCTGGACCACTTCGGGAATAACCGAAATGACTAAAATATTCAATATTCGTAAATTATTTATATTGCATTATTTATGTTGCATTTATAGACTATAAAATATGTATTTAAAAACAAAAATTGTTTCGAAAAAAATGAAAACAGAATTAGCGAAAGTACTAATAATATTTTTTTACCCCACAAACCAATACCAAGTTAATGGAAGCACATAGCAGTTTTATTGATCCTCGAACATTTAATCTTCTACCAAAACACGTTCAAATATCACTTTACATTAAAAAATTAAAATTGTGGTTAAATTATGCAGATGTTGAGACACTTTTAATATGAATTCTTTGTAAATCTTAATGTTTCACTTTTCAATACAAATCTACGGTATCTTCAAGACTAACTTTATTTTATTTTTTTCTTTTACAGTGAATACCGCACAAGAATCTCAACTGCTCCCGTCTGGAGCCAGTGAGACTATGGCATCCCCAATTGGGGTATGTTGTGAGGCGGAAGGTAGTGGGGTGGGGAAGGAGTGTGGGGAAGAGGAAGGATGGGAAGTACCTGGCTACTCAGATCTGGTCACCAAACACGGCTAAAGCCATTTTCAAGCAACGTTTCAATTCTGAATGGTGGTCTTACACCAGGGCAATACTGAGAGTATCTTCCACTCTGGAACATGCCGCAAATATACCATATATTATTTTAAATGGATTAATTGTGAAATAACACAAATTAATCAAATAAAATTTATTTGCGCATGCCGGGTTCGAACCCGCGACCTCCGGATTGTGAGTCAAGAGTCTTACCCACTGGACTACGGAGGTCGTCAAAAGCACACAGCGCGGGTGTAAACTGTGCGCCCTAAAGTTTAAGTTTAGACTTACGGAATTCAATACTTCGTTTGTGTGAAAGCACTATCAAACAATTATTTACTTTTTTAAAACTATAACAATCAACAACAAAAAAAAAGTTTCTCTGTTTTTACTACATTTTTTCACAAATACCTTAATTTCTAAACATTGACTTTAAAATTAACTAAGGTGCTAAGGCACTGCCCGTGTGTGGGTAATACAAACAAATACAAACGTGGGTTCCCAGTGTTCCCATTACCTACTTTTGTCTATTATATATTTATTATTGCTAAATATCACTTGTACCTTATGTTTATATCTTACTGTATTTAGAAAATATGTAAAATTACTTTTGAAATGTACATATGTAGACATAATGAAAAAAAAAAGAACAAAAAAGATTATTGGAGTCGATACCCTCTCAATATATTGATTGAGAAATCACTAAGTCCGGCGAAATCAAAATGCTACGAAGAACAAATAATTATGCGGATTGCTTAGGTACGTAGGTACACTAGGTACCTACATGCACGGCTTCACGCGCTTCCAAGATCCGAATAGGAAAGATGCTAGACCCACATCAGCAGATATCAGCAGAGCTGTAAATCATAGCTGTGCGGGTGAGGTGTAGGGGCAGTGGATAAAGGGGGATGGGGGTTTCCGGCCGGCAGTGTGTCACTAAGTGTGTGTTCTCTTGTTTTGAATATCGTAAGTGTGTGTGAGGTTGTATCGAGCGGGACAGAGAAGATTTAACGAAATACCTAAACGTCCCGCGTTTGTTTTAAAATCTAGCCTCTTAAAGTTATTGAATGGCCAACACCTCCGCCAAGGGTCACCCCAAGTGGCAAGCTATGTTTGGTTACTTAGCAGGGGTGCCCGGGTTCATGGGGTAAGGTTTGTGGCGGGCCGGATCGGAGAGACTGCTTGATGGAGATCTTTTTACCTCTCCAGCCGGACTCTCGACGATGATTCGCCTTGCACTCCAGTGGGAGGGATGGATTTAAACGTCCGTCACTCCTGGATACACTGACTCCCAGATTCCTCTCTTCCCTTTCCCTAAAAAGACCCTCCTCATTGCATCCCCAAAGATGACTTAGGCCATGAGGGATTTTTTTCTCAGGGCTACCTGTGTGGAGCTAATGTAAAAAAAAATGCAGCGCTACAGCAATCTGCTGGCATAACTGCGAATCAAGCGATGAAGTTCTCTATTTTACAGCCATTTTTGTAAAACTGTGTGTTTTGTATGCAGGACATCGCCCACGAAAAGGTATCCCGCTTTGCCCCCGAACTGACCGAAGGAGAGCGTCAGGGCGGTAAGGAACTCACCAAGAAGGGTAACGGGGGTATGTGGTTCGGGCCCCGCCTCGGCAAGCGCGCCTACAGCTACAGTCAGGGCCAGGGGAGCCCGGCGCTGCGCCGCCTGCTGCTGGAAGCTCTTCAGGACCCCCGAGCGTTCGAGGATCTGCCCGACTTCTTGGGGAACTCCTACGAGAAGACAGGTAGAGAAAAGCTACGCTTCTTAAATACTTTAATCTCAAGGGGAGAAGCGGGCAGTGTGTTGTCCATACAAGCGTGTTTCCCTAATTCCCCTATAATCTTTCACACTAATGCAATATTTTTTAACAAAATATAGATATCTTTCACCGGCATGACATGTATATACGTTTTGATTTTTTTCGTTAAGTTACTTCTTGTAGGAGTTAGGACCCTCCAAAAATCCTTAAATTTGCTTAGTTTGAACATATTCAGACATTCAGTATTCCAATTTGGCAATGTATTTTTGCGAAAGCAATATATAGAAATAAATAATGTTTTCTTACAAAACGGTTGATGAAAAACATCTTAAAAATCGGTCCAGTTTTGGAGGAGAAGGTGCAGTTGTCTCTTCCGCTCAGTATTCGAGGGGGAGGGGAAGGATGTAAAAAGCCCTCTGAGCATTTAAAACGAAATAAATAACAATTTCATTGACGTCTCGGTTTCTCAAAAATTTCTTTTTCTTTTACTGTCTCTCTTTAACCTTTTCTTTCTCTTATCCCATTATTTTCGTGTTATCTTTCGTGTTATGTCTTTCTCTTTTCCCTTTTTTATTTTTTTTTATCATTTCCTTTCACTTTTTCTTTATCCATTTATTTTCACTTTTCTTCTTTGCGTTTTTTTTTCCTTTTTCCATTTCTATGACGCTTCCTTTTTCATTTTTCCTTCTTTTTCTTTTTCTTTTTCTTTTTCTTTTTCTTTTTCTTTTTCTTTTTCTTTTTCTTTTTCTTTTTCTTTTTCTTTTTCTTTTTCTTTTTCTTTTTCTTTTTCTTTTTCTTTTTCTTTTTCTTTTTCTTTTTCTTTTTCTTCTGTGTTTTCTTTTTCTATTAAATATTCTCTTTCTTTTTTTTCTTTTTAATTTTTTTCCTTTGTAGTTTTGGTTTTCTTTATCTTCATCTTTTTCTTTTTCCATTTCTATTTCTTTTCGCCTTTTTTATCTTTCGTTTATTCCTTCTCCCTTCGTTTTTTTTTTATTTTCTTCATCGTTAATTTTTTCTCATCCTTTTGGTTTTGGATTTCCATTATTTTTTTATTTTTTTTTCTTTTTATTTATTTGATTTGAAGGAATCACGTATTAATTAACTCAGCCATTTCTATTTTTTCTTTGCAAAGACACGAGACTCCAGAAACGAGTATAAATTAAGTTTGTTTATTCACTCAGGCGCCAAGAGAAGATTCACCCCTCGGCTGGGAAGGGACTCTGGAGAAATTGAAGCAAGACACGTTGAGTTTGTACCCAGACTTGGTCGCGAGTTGGCTTTGTCGCTCCCCTCTTCATCACTGTCCTCTGATAAGTAAGTATTTTATATCTTATCGCAGGTTGGACAATTTTCGTTGATAAACGTTCGAAACTTGGCGGAAATGGGAACTTATTATCCTGGTTTAAGAGTTACTTATTTAAGCGTCATTTGAAGCTACCAATGGAGTACCCCAAGGCTCGTACCTTGGTCCTATGCTCTTTAATTTATTTATAAACGATATACCAAACAAATTCTGCAAATTTGTTATCAAAAGAAAGGTGCATTTAAATGCACTCAGTAGCAGTCCAAATAAAACTGTTCAATGCGTGGTTCGCATGAAATGTAATCAGGGCCGCCGAGAGGGTACGTTGGCCAAGTCTGAAACTGGGGGCCCGGGCCTAAGGGGGGCCCGGGACGGGCTCACGGGCCCCGGATTTTTTAATAATAAAAGTCAATGATCATAAAATGGTCTGGCCAGAAACTTGGATGTTGATGATGTTATAAATAGCTTTGCAAACAAGAAAAGTAGAAAAGCAATATTGTAGATGACAATTTTTATTTTCCTATATTATTATTTTATAGTTTGTGGAGTTTGTGTTGGTGCCAACGGCGTTCAGTCCTCCATTAATATAGTTACCTGCATTCACCCTTCTTTCAATATCTCTATCAGCCTTCCCATCTCTCGTAGAGAATGTAAGAGACGTTGTGTGAATGTAAACGAGGCAAGGAATGTGTGCCAAGACAGGGATATTGGCGGTCTGTCCTCTCTGCCTATCCCTGCGGGAAAACGGCGTGATGGTTAGTTAGTTAGTTTGTGGAGTTTTTACTATAATTTTAAAAATATTCAAATTAAGTATTCCATTACTAACGTATCTGCGTTGATATTATAATAATTTAATTTAGCCTTAAGATATAATGAACAACGAAGAATGTGTAAACACACACACACAGTAGCCTAAAACAATAAACCCAAGTATTTTATTTTGAGTATTCACCATAACTTTTTAAACATTTCCATTGAATAATTATGCTAAATTCGAATGATTGGTATAATGGTATAAGAAAAGGTAATGAAATAGTATTCCTAGCAGTAGCAAATTAGCATGACATTTTTAATTGTTTTCTCTCTCCCCCCCCCCCCCCCCGGTAAGTTGGGGGGAGGGGGGCCCTGCATAGTCTACTAGACTTGGGGCCCAGATTGGCTGTCAGCGGCCCTGAATGTAATATTACTTAGTAATATCTGTCCAGGTGCGTTCATACATGCATGCATACATTTTTAAAGAAAAAAACATTTTAAGTAGTTTACACTTATATTTTTAAAATAATAACTAACAATTTTATTTTATTTGTACTTAAGCGAAATGATTGTAAACACTTCAATTTATTTAAAAAAATATTTTTTTAAATTCATAATCTGTACCAATTTGTAGTATAGATTAATTGAAAATATGTTCGAAAATGTTCGAAATTCGTGTTGGTTTTTTCTACAGCTTTACTGTTTGGGAGTTTTTTTTGCACATATGTACATAGAGAAAATTGCCACCGAGGTGTAGAAGATTGTGCTTGATAACATTTTAAATTTATTTTATTTCCAGTGATGTAGCATCAATTCCATTATTGTACGGCAGATATGCAGCGGAAGAGAAGGTGCCATTTATGGCTGAATCCGGGGTACCTCCATTCGCTCCCAGACTAGGCCGGGAACTGGCTGATTTTTACAGTAAGTCAAATTCATGGATCTTTTAAAAAAGTGATAAAAGCACGACAGTTTCAACTGCTAGAGCCAGTCTTAAAAAAATGAGAAAGAAGGAGATGGGAAAGAGGATGGATGGCTATGTACCTGTTCACAGAAACCTCTATTTGTATGTACCAATCTTATTTTTGACAAAATCGAGTTGCATAAATGCGGACAAAATCTTTTTTACCTGTTGTGCGAACTACCTTTACTACCATTTCTTTGGACTACTTTTTCTGCAGCACTTTTGAATACAAATTTATTAATAATTTTATGTTTTCAGATGCTCTTGGATTGTCTTCACTAAAAGATGTCAGCAATCTACCAAGAGTGGCCCGAAGCGTTCAATCTTCCAGGACCAAAGAAACCATGTTCAACAATGAAGACAAAAGCAACAATAAGTCCTAACTGAACAAATGCAAAATGATTGCCGCACGTGGAACTTGAAAATGACTAAGCCATGAAAATATTGTATTAAAATTGTTGGGGCATTCTGCACACTTAATTTTTTTACTTTGTTTATTTGATTTTTTTATTCTTCTTGTGTTTTTTTTTCTATCGGGGGTCGACAATCATCATCAAACTTCGCCCTATAAAACTATTATAACTGCAATCTTTCCAGTTACATTGATATGAAAGTCATTAAGTCTGGCGTCTTTTTTGCAATATTTTTCTTAAATCTTTCCAGAATTGTCGATTGGGTGGGTGATCATGCACTTATCATTCTTTATAACCTAGATTTTGGAGTTCTCTTTATTGAAATTTTCAACAAAATATCTTTATACCGTAATATCTGGAATTCCACAGGGCTCTTTTCTTGTACCCTTCATGTTTCAAAAGTCGAAGAACTGGTCGTGATATGGACGAACGCCAAATTCTCAATTAATTAACTTTTAGTTTTAATAAATCTGTTCTTATATTTAGGGTTTTCTTTATCAAAACTTTACAGTTTTTAACAAATTGTCTTTTTACCGTTGGTAATATCCGGAATTCCACAGGGCTCTCATCTTGTACCCTTCCTGTTTGAATTCGAAAAATTCCTCGGGAGATGGACGAACACCGAATAATATTAATTAATCTGTTTTGGGGCAAAACCCTTGCTTCATCCAAATTTATACATCATCTCAAACACTCTTCTGTTATTCCGACTAAAGAATATTATGATTAAATTGATCGTGGGATGTCTTCAATAGACATTTCCTACCCTTTACTTTATCTACTTGCACATTATAATATTTTTCTCCTTTGGTCGATAATCATGCGTTTCGTCGTAAGTGGGTACATCTTTGTGTGATTCAAATTGTAAATATTAAAATTTTCTTTTTCGTTACCTGCATATTTTTTGTTATTGTTTCGTGGTGTAACTTTTTCTTCTTCTGGTTTCCTTTTCCTCTCAAAGGTTGGCTACCATCATTTCAGTTTTTATAATAATATATTTTGACCTTTTTCTGGGTATCTACTAAAGACGCTTTATCTTGCCTTAAATATTTCATTACCAATAATTCAAGAACGCATTGCTGGCAGGCATATTTATTGAGACAATTGTATTCATTTTCCGGAATTTTCTCTTGCAAATATAGCCCCTCGGACAAAGACACTAGAAATATACTTTAGATATCTACAATAAGAAAGGCAACATTAAATAAAGAGACGAAGGAACGCGAATATTTGTAATTTTACTGGCAAGAATTACAGAAATTCTTGTTGTAAATATTAACATTTTCATTAGGTGCGTCACTTAATATTCACATGTTCAAATTTACCAATAATTCGTTAACGTTTTGAGATAAATTGTATCGGTCATTAGTCAGTGGCCGAGTTGGCATCGCGTTTGGGTCCCACCCAGGCGTTTTGTGTTCAATTCCTCGGCTGGCTAAGTCCTCCAGCATGACACAAGCAACAATTTACGTTTAGTGTGTGGTAGTAGGAGGTTTTCAAATGCCGTCAAGTCATTTGTAACCCGAAAATGTTTGTATCTCTTTAAAAAAAACATTAAACATTTTTCCAGAAATTTGATTTTCTACGCAAATTTCCGAAATCTCGAGGAAGTTTATTTGACACTGAAATACCCACTCAAAGAAAAGCTACTTATAACAAAGGGAATAACAAAACTAAGAGATATTTGAGATCTTTTGTAAATTGTAACAATAGCTGTTTTACAGAACTCTAAAAACTTGATCACATCTAACCTAAATTAATTGTTTTTAATGTCATTTTTTTAATAATTTTTAATTTTGCTATGATAATAAGAATTTTTCGCCCATTCTATAAATGTTTTCACTTCGTATGTCATTGGATACTGTGTATGCCAATTCCTCTAAAAAAACTCTCAAAATTTCTGGTCGTGTACCAATCATCATAATTGTTTGATCATTTTGTTCATACGCTTTGACTCTGTATTTTATAATTATTTTCGTTTTATATCACCTCGTATTTCTACTATCAAGAGGCTGGCACTCTAATACACCCGGAGCTAGGATAGTCAGCAGTATGATGGTGAATATACAATTTTTTAAATTTTAGATGTATTTTATTGGAGTGCCCCACAATAAAAGCTGATTCTTTGGAAAATATACTAACTAGATATAAGCGTTACATAATTTGCGTACAATTTATATAAAATGTATAATGGATAGTATTAAGAAAAGGAAAAGGGATGACAGTCTTATTAATGTGAAAATAAAAATTGCATTTTCAAAATTTTGAGTTTTATTTTTATTTTATTTAAACATTGAAGAAGAAGATACTACAAGACATCCAAACGAAACATGAAACACAACAAAACACAGAAAATAAAAAAAGGTGACGGTTGCAACTGGGAATCGAACCCAGGATCTCAGACTTATTGGGGATGGATAAATGTATCCATTTTTTTTATTTAAAGCGCGGTGTACCCGCTCAAAGACGGAGAGATTATTTATTTATTTTATTTATAATTTATAAGTACATTAAGGTGGTCCAAAATTTTTTTATTATTATTTTTCATTTGGCCACCCCGTGAATTTGTTACACGTATTCATAGAAATAACATAGTAAAATTTCAGCAAGATAGCTCAAGTAGAAAGGCGTGCTCAATCGAGTGATGTTTTTGAATTTTTTGTGTAAAATGCTTAATTTTTACTTTTTGCTACGGGCCAGTTTCGTGTGTTAAACTATTAAATAAATATTAAAATAAACTACTGAAGAGTTTTATAGACAAATATGAACAGTATTTGATACTTATTTAGTAGACTGTGAAGTGAATCAGTGTAGTAAAATGTGTTCATCTACTCGAAAAAAATACGAAATTTTTCTACTTGGGGTTCGAGATATTGAGCCATTGATGAGGCTTAACCAACATCCTACTCTTCGGCAACTTTAACTCCGTTATCACTACATATTAAATGATTCCAAAAATGTGAAAGATTCCGCGCATGTACTTATTCAAGAACTTATAAAAGTATGGAGTAAATCTAGTACTCCGAGGAGACAACAAAATCACTGCATTGAAAAACTGATTAAGTTTCTTAAGAACTGGCTGCTATTGAAGAAAAATAGAGGAAGAAATTCTGAAGCACAAAGAAAAGGAGAGTATTTGTTTAAAAAAGAACTGGAAAAACTTTTTGATTTTGCCCATTTGAATTTGATAAAAATTGAGGAAGACAGATCTCATCGATCAAAGATGAGAACGTAAGATGATTATGACCTCAATCGACAAGAAACTAGAAAAGGTCAAAGAAAGTTCTCTAAAATGGAAACAAAGATCTGAAGAATTCAAAGAAATGACTGCTAAAAGTAATTCTTCATCTTCGGTGGTGTCGAGACAAGACTTAGAACTTGAGTGCAGCTTCAGTAGCACTTCTAGTAATGCTAGCATATTAGAGGATAAGTCCAAAGATGAGTTTGTAGTGCGTTGAACTGTCTACAAGTGACATATTTACAGAATACGTTACCAGTGCGCTTGATCGTAACAAGATTTAAACTAATCAAGAGAGAAGAAAAACCAATTGTTCGATTTGTTAGTTATCATCTACACCAAAGTTTGAATCGAAGCGTCTTTGGCAGCAGATGCACCAGTAAATTACTTAATACTTTGGAATAGCTTAAAATTGTACGAAGCCATTGATTCCGAAATCAGTATAGCAGCTAGGGGTGACTTAGAGCGTCACTTATGGTATTTGTCAGATGAACTAGTCGCATTTACCTTATTTTCTGAGAAGCTATCTAATGCTGAGAAACAGGCCATTGTTCAAAAAATAAATTCTGATGGCAGTAATCGTTCAGTATGAGGTGATTCTGCTAAGCTTGCCTCAAGAGGTTACATTAGAAGATTTTGCAACACAAAGAACGTTGAAAACGCTCTTAGTTCTTGATATCAACGACTCTTTCTTGCAATTACCTCCTGAGACTTGGAATAACAATGTTAATTACCTTCAAGGCAAAAGCAGATTTAAAAATTTGCGTGTTGTTAATGATACAGCGGAGATAGGTGTTAAACTATTTGAAGATTACAACACGATACTCACTAAGAATGAGGAAGAAAAGCAATCTTTACTTCACAACGTTGAACAAAACAGAAAAATCGTTTCTACTGAAACATTCAAAAAGGAGTTAACATAGTTTTGAAAGATTGCGACTAATATTATGTTAATTATTGCTTTGTTACCAAATTTTGTTCAAATTTAAATACGTTTTATACTTATTTGACTAAAATACTTGTAATATTAATAAACCTTAAATTACGTGTTTTACTTAAAATCGGGAACTTTTCTCAGGAACTTCAAATTCGATGAGCACCCCCTTGTATATAAGATAGGGGGCTGAAATTTTTTACACATAATATTAATGGTAGGTGTAACAAATTAAATGGGTGGCTACATCTATATTTAAAAAAAATAAATTTACTATGTAGGCCTTGGCCACCTTAAAGTACATGTTACATAATTAATACATTTACTTGGGAAGATACATTTGGTCACCATACTAGGCAGCTGCCTGTATCATGGTGACCATCGGATGATAGACAAACAGATAAACAGACCAAATAAAATATCTAGGAATCATAATTGATCATAATCTCAAATGGGCACATCATTTAATCATATCACCAATAAACTCCTCAAAACAATACATCATTTCCTAAACATAAGAAACATATACAAACTAAAACAAATGAAAACAATATATTTTGCACTCTGCCAATCTATAATAGAATATGGAATCATTGTTTGGGGAGGAGCAACAAACTCAGCTATTGTTCATATGGAAACCACACAGAGAACCATCTCAAAGGTTATACTAAAAAAACACAGAATGACTGACACAGACCAAATATTCAACATGTTCGACGGACTTGATATACGACAATTATACATAAAAACACTTCTTAACCATATCTTTGACCAAAAACACAAACTCCAACAAACACAAACCATTAATAGACCAGTTAGACAAGCATACATACAAAACTTAAAAACACCGACGATAAACACAAGCTTTGGACAAAGACATCACAAATACCAGGCAATAAAAGCATTCAACCATCTTTGAAAAAAAAAAAACTTTTCACATTCAAAATTAAAAGATGGATTAAAGACCAAAAAAGGCAACTTTACAAAAAAATCTCAACATAAAAAAAAAATAAAAACACATAGACATAAACACCATTGCAATACTCACTAATATATAAAACCCTTTTAATTTCACTATTGGTTTATATGTATCTATCCTATTTATATAGTTTTATTTTATTGTTTTATTTTAGTGTTATTTTACTCTATTTTGTTTTGCTCTATTTTTACTATCTTTTAATTCTCATATGTTATTATTGAGTTTTTTCTTTAGTTTTTATTTTATATGTATCTTATATTAAAAAAAATAAAATAATAAATCATATCATACTTTAAAGTGAGGTCCTCAGCACGGGTAAAGCACCCAGTGAGGCCCACATTAGTCAAATATGTAACACACATGTATAAATCAGGTGAATCAAATAAAAAAATAGTTATTTTGAAATGAAGTCTAGTAAATGTAAACATATTTAAGTAAAATTATATTAAAAAAAAATTAGAAAATTGGTAGAAATGTTTCCAATAACTCACAAATTGCCAAAGTTGCCTAGAAAATAAACACAAATAAATAAGGTAGTTGTTATGTATATACATAATGACACGTATCTTATCAGTTAGCAGAGAAATTCCGTTTGCATGAGTTCTCATCATCATCTCAGGGTCCTGCGTGGGATAAAAAGAAAGCTACTATCTGATGTAAACAAAAGTACTCACATTAAACAAAATGTACTTGTTATTATTGACAAGCAAAAACATAATCTACATAAATTACCTTTGTAAACTCATAAAGAAAGGTGTAAAGAGAGAGAGAGATAATTCAGTTATTTTAGTAGAATCCACTCCAAATGATCATTCGTAGCTTGCGATAGTTAATATGGCGCACCTCTTCTAACCTCAGCGACAAGGGCTCCAGATAGCTGGAGAAGAGCCCCAGAGCTGCCGCTTCGCACACCCATGACTCCGTGAAGCAGTCCACCCACAGATTCCAGATCCATCCACAAAGGCGTCACAATGCGTCCGATGGCCATCTCTGAGCATTGAAAGGATATAAACCGCAGTTCTAGACTGTAAATGTGATTTAAGAAGTGCCTGCAGTCTTCACCAAAGTTGTCCTCGGTGATATAGGATTGTACGTGGCTGCTAACACGCCCGACCAAAACATCAATGTATCAAGCTGCATTCAGTATCCCAATGGCCATTTCTCGATGGGCTGTTTGCTGCGTCATTACGAGTGTCAAGCAATATTTCTTCGCAGCACCATTTTAGCATAATATATACAAAATATTACAAATTTACACAATCACTTACGAGTATCAAAACTCCTTACAACTCAAAACTTCCGACCAATCCATCGTTATGTCATGACGCGGCCCTTCTAACAGTTTTTTCTCTTTTTTCTAAAAACAATCGAACAACGTTCCGGCAATTTGAATTTGTTATCAATCGTTCCAAATAGGACCCGAAATTAATAATTCTCCTTCTGAGCAAGTAGGTACCGATTGAATAACTACCATGAAAATAATTACGTTACAATTCCCCGCTTCCCCCAGAAATTTTACGCCGCAGAGTGAAGTAAAATTATACCAAAACAATATGAAATGCCTCTCTACTCCTGCACTTGTACATAAGGAGCAAAAATAATTAAAACATTAAAGAAAATGACACAGAGAATAACAAAAAAAAACATAACAATTATAATTATATATTCACAATAACAAGGAAACCCCAAAAAGAAAACCAATACGCAGATTGGAATTACACAAGCTATTTGTTTATATATTGTATTTTATAATTTTATATTTATTATTATAACTTTTTTATTTTATTTTAATGAGAATGGAATCTCCACTTTTTCATCTCCAAAATGAGATTGTAAAACACTTACTCACACAAAGGGAGTCAATCTCTCAGAAACACTTGTGAGTACGGAGGACTCAAGCTCCCACTTTTGAGATCTTTGAAGAAGATGAGAAAAAAAAATCACATGGATATTATTAACGGGAAAAAATAAAGAACCAAATAAAAATTACCTAATTTTTTCTCTCTCTCCTCCCTTTATTTATATTAAACTAAATGTCTGACTAAGCTAAAGACCTAAAACAATACATCTCAACAACTAACAATATAGCTAGACTTAAATATGTCTATTATTATTTTTTATTATTTCGTTAATGATTATATGGGCTTGACAAATAATTGGCTCTTTTTATGAGTCTAATATAATATAATGTATAGGATTGGGTTATGTATGTTTTGACTTGTTTTTTTTTTTTATTTGAGAATGTTCTAGTGATTTAATTATCACTTGTAGTAAGTTCAATGATGATCAGCGTGACAACGGCCCTTCTGTCTTCTGCAGGGAAAACATCCGCAGACAACAGATCCTCCGTCTTCACTCTGGTCGGTTCCGAAACGTCAGGCAACGGCCCTGCTATGGCACAGACTCTCATATCAATCTGTCCATAGTTACTCCGTCTCCTGGAATGAAGATGAACGATCGAAGAATTCGAAACGTTACGAGTAGGTAGCGGCATACACTACTCTCATCTCTTCGGAACTTGTAAACAAAACATGGAAAAGTATTATTAAAAGTATTAACACTGTATTAGCACAGCACTGGTATTAGCAGTGAAATACTTAGGCATATATTACTGTTTAAAATTAACAAATTATACTTATGACTAACAAAAACTGTACAAGAAAAACTACACTCTCCTGTATTAAAGGTAGAGTGTCAATTTCCAGATCGGAATTATTTAATAGTGGTGCACGCCGAAGCAGTACTTCCCTTTATTTGTGACAAAACCATTTCCTAATGAATAATGTCTTAATTACTTAACTTAATATTAACAGATTGTCAGATTTAACATTTAATTAGGTATATTAAACAATAAAACAGATTTAATTATAAACTAAACTAATTTTTTGGGCGCCACTGATCACTAAGATCAGAGAAACATCTATTGTGAAGATGTTCCTATTCTAGTCCAACGAGGATAAATAAATGAAGTCTATCATCAGTACACTAGAATGTAGTGCTCACTCCGAGCACATGCCTTGGAGGTACCAAGCTTCAAGACACGTGAGCAAAGTGTCACACAAAAGAAAAAAAATAAATGAAGCAGTATGAAGGCTTGGTATTCCTTCATGCCACCGCATAAAAAGAAAAAATATTAAAAAAAAACAATAGTTTTTTAATAAACCTAATTATGTAAAACTAGTATTAATTATTCTAACAATATTCGCATAGTACTAATTATAAAGATAAGTACACCTGTAACTAAGTATAGCTAATTATATATAAACGCCTATCTATGAATATGTACAAGTAACCTAAGATTTTAATTAATTTAAACACATGAGGGCTAATATTCTCACCAAAAATTGTCATCAAAATATACGCGTCCGTATTTAATTTGATGATCGGTGATCTTCTGCGATTCTCGTACGCAGAATGCAGAGGACCACGATGTAATTTTGTATATAACGCCATTTTTTTTTTTTTCAAAAAAAAAAAAAATAATGAAATATTTAAAAAAATAAAATACTTTATAACTTGTAATACAAGTTCCCAAGCACACTGTATTCAAAGAAAAATCATTAATTATGATAGCTTAAAACAATTAATAAAATTCAACGTAAATAACAGTAATTCGATAGTAAATAACAGATAGTAACGATAGTAAATAACAGATAGTAGCCTCTTATCGTGCACCAAGAGAGTAATCTACCCTCTTTAAAACGTTGGGCGTCAAAAATGACACGTAGGACGCCAAAAATGACACGCATCTTTCTCAGTCGGTAGAGCATGAGACTCTTAATCTCAGGGTCGTGGGTTCGAGCCCCACGTTGGGCGCCAAAAATGACACGTATCTTATCAGTTAGCAGAGAAATTCCGTTTGCATGAGCTCTCATCATCATCTCAGGGTCCTGCGTGGGATAAAAAGAAAGCTACTATCTGATGTAAACAAAAGTACTCACATTAAACAAAATGTACTTGTTATTATTGACAAGCAAAAACATAATCTACATAAATTACCTTTGTAAACTCATAAAGAAAGGTGTAAAGAGAGAGAGAGATAATTCAGTTATTTTAGTAGAATCCACTCCAAATGATCATTCGTAGCTTGCGATAGTTAATATGGCGCACCTCTTCTAACCTCAGCGACAAGGGCTCCAGATAGCTGGAGAAGAGCCCCAGAGCTGCCGCTTCGCACACCCATGACTCCGTGAAGCAGTCCACCCACAGATTCCAGATCCATCCACAAAGGCGTCACAATGCGTCCGATGGCCATCTCTGAGCATTGAAAGGATATAAACCGCAGTTCTAGACTGTAAATGTGATTTAAGAAGTGCCTGCAGTCTTCACCAAAGTTGTCCTCGGTGATATAGGATTGTACGTGGCTGCTAACACGCCCGACCAAAACATCAATGTATCAAGCTGCATTCAGTATCCCAATGGCCATTTCTCGATGGGCTGTTTGCTGCGTCATTACGAGTGTCAAGCAATATTTCTTCGCAGCACCATTTTAGCATAATATATACAAAATATTACAAATTTACACAATCACTTACGAGTATCAAAACTCCTTACAACTCAAAACTTCCGACCAATCCATCGTTATGTCATGACGCGGCCCTTCTAACAGTTTTTTCTCTTTTTTCTAAAAACAATCGAACAACGTTCCGGCAATTTGAATTTGTTATCAATCGTTCCAAATAGGACCCGAAATTAATAATTCTCCTTCTGAGCAAGTAGGTACCGATTGAATAACTACCATGAAAATAATTACGTTACAATAAATTCACATACATACACACATGCACACATACATACATATACTTACTTAAACATGTATTTATGCATACCCACAGTACCCACACATAGATGTATGTATATACATATACATACACATTACGTAAATACCAATGCTAGAGAGAGCGCGCTAATATTAAAAACGAATGGACTGCCACATTACTTAAGAATGATCACAGACTCGGCGGAATTTAGAGCTAAACTTAAAACTCACCTTTTCAGACAGTCGTATCCATAAAATCAAAAATCTTTCACCTTCACATTCAATGCCCACGACGCTGTAACTAACTAATTTGTAAAAATGTAGGAAAAACCTATTTGTAAGCGTTTATAAAGGTCATTTCATAGCCCTAAAGAGTCCTAAATTCTCCAGTCACCCGACGGGGGGTGACACTACACCCGACTGTTAAAAATTACGATGGATATGGTCGCAAAAATATATTGATTATGGTGTTATTTATATTTTCGTAGCTCTATGGCTCCCCGTGGAATGTCCCGAAACGGGGAGAATTTTATGCCTGACGGTTTTTATTACGAAAATAGCCTATTTCTGAAATTCTCTAGCCTACCCCCCCCCCCCACCCTCCCCCCCTTCCCCAGGTTGGTCCAATTTTCTACACATTTGTGAAGTCGAAATTGGGGGAGGGGGGGGGGGTGACACCACGTAATCCGCCCCGGGTGTCACCCATGCTAGCTACGCCACTGGTCATATGTAATATACAGCCGCTTGATACAACTGAGTATTACTGTATTACCGTCAATCTTTCGATTTTTCGAAATCCGGGAGATACTCCAGGTTCACAAATTCGTAGAACTTATACCTTGAAAGGGAACATCCTTTTGCGTCTTGCCGACGAAAGTTGCGTCATCTTGTGACGAATTCTTGAATTAGAAAGCGAACTACAATGGTAGCTTTGTCTGAAAATCCACGTACACGGATGTTTATATGGTATGACGGGTAAAGCACGGCGGCAGACGTGCGTTGGAAGTCGGATTCGTAAATTCAAGCACGCAGATGCTATTAAAACTGTTGATGATTGGTGTCTGATACTAGAGTGTCCTTGGCTCTCCACGCAGCGCAGAACCATAAGGAATGGAAGATCCTTGTCCACCATGGAAATCGGAGAGGGGTCACCATCCTCAGCACTCAGCAACGAAGAACCCACTTGAGAAGGAATCGCGTCCAATAATCTAAAATCTAAACATTTTTCTCACAAATAAACGCCTGAAAGTTAACGGTTAACATAACTTTATGCTGTGTGTTTTGTAGACAATTTTGTTTTTAGGCGCGAACAAATCAAGCATCTAACGATCACGCCGTTTCACACGAGGGTATGCAGAGAGGGCGGCCAGCCAAATAACTCGGTTTTAGCACAGACTCATTGCATAATTCGCATTTATACATCGTCTCATATAATATGTACATCTTTCTGATGTTCGGAGTCTTGACTTTTTTTAATACATTCACACAGGGGCTCTGTGGAAAATAATTCCCCTCAGTCTGTCATATTTTTTTTAGGAAAGGAAGGAGAGGAATTTCTGGTAAGAAAGGGGGTATTAGTATGAATCTGGAGGTCAGTGTGTCATTCCTCCAACTGCGGTGTAAGGCGAGGTTCCGATAGAGTACAGCTGGAGAAGTCAAAGGGATTCCATCAACCACTCTCTCACGATCCGGCCTGCCATGCAGCTGGTGAGTAGACGCATCTGCCGCCAAGACCCAGACAAACCTCACCTTATGTAGGATCAAGCTAGGTACGTCACGCATTTGAAATTTCGAAAGCGGCTTGACAATTTTTTTTTTCGAAAAAAGTCCGTATGTGCTAACCTTGTTAAATGCTTTTTCTACGAACCTTGGTAGTGCATCACTTATCTCTTTTTATTTTTTTAATAGTAAAGTTATACCTCACAACTCACAAGAGCTGCTCCCGTCTGGAGCCAGTGAGACTATGGCATCCCCAATTTGGGTATGTTGTGAGGCTGAAGATAGTGGGTGGGGGGAAGGAGATGGGGAGAAGAAGGTGGGAAAGTTCCTGGCTATTCAGATCTGGTCTCCAAACACGGCTAACGCCATTTCAAGCAACGTTTCAATTCTGAATGGTGGTCTTACACCAGGGTGATACTGAGAGTGTCTTCCACTCTGGAACGTGCCGCAAATATACTTTACTTTATTTTAAATGAATTAATTGTGAAATAACACAAATTATTCAAATAAAATTTATTTTCCCACACCGGGATTGGATCCCGCGACCTTCGGATTGCCAGTCAAAAGCCTTACCGCCAGATTACGCCGGCCGTCAATCTACTTTAACCCTAGAAGCCCAATCTACGTCGTTTAGACGTACTAATTATCGTCATCTCTGTCACACTCGTGATCGGATTGCCGCGACCGTCCGAACCAACGCAGTACCCGCCGAGACCTTGCATGAGACGGCAGTGTCGCTTCGGTAAGTACCGCCATTTTGTCGTAACAACAATGTTGCACGTACATTCGACGTATGTTGGGGCTTTATGTAACTTTGGCCACTGTTCATCGTTTTTTTATATTGTGCTTTTATGTATTTTTAATGTATTTATTGTTTTATTTTCATACATTTCTTAATCGATAGGTACTTCTGTTTTAGTTACAAATATACAAAATGGCGTCTCGACAACACTTGAAACCTGATGAAATATCAGCTTTATTGGAAAATGATGACGATTATTCTCCGCATGATACGGACTCTGAAGAGGAGGATAATATACTAAAGACCGAACCACAAGCAACTACAAATACTTCCTGTGATGAGCCCAAACCAAAAAACAACACTATTGTGGATTTTGCTCCTATAAAAAAGGAGAATGACGAAAGCACAGTGTAGCAAATGCCAAGAAGCTATATGCGGTGAACATAAAATTGATGGTTACGCCCATACACATACCTACTCATACACATACCTACATAGCACGCATACATACTGTCACTGCTTGGGTTTGGTATTAATTATTGTTGCAAGTTCCTGTGTCCTACCTATTCCCAAATGCTTACCCACAATCTTATCCAGTCTGCAATAAACTCCCGTCGCAAGATCACCTCTGTGCTTCCGCTATCGGTTAATCCGCTATTAAAATAACTGCGCCGTGTACTATCAAAATAACGAACATTTACGCCTATTGTGATTGTGCATCTTGGATGGGAAAGGAATCATACAAGTGCATTGCCAGCCTACAAGTACTTTACCCTTTTCCGGTGAGTCCTCTCATTTTTATGCAACATGTATTTTATCATTTTTAAGCAGAGATAGTAACACAAAATCAAGGTCCTTCGCCAGTCATTCTTTGACACAAACACATAATCCACTCTCACAACATAAAATACCATACAATTGATGTTTGTCAAAACTGCATAAAAATACTGTTTTTTATAATTTTACGTATTTAGTAAAAATAATAATTGATTTTATTTTAATAAAACAAATTAGAATAAGGTTGATTTTTGAAAATTTTATTATTACTCACATAAGAAAACTCAAGAAGATCTCATTTTTTTGTTCAATTTTGTTGTTTGCAAAGTTAAGTATAAATAAAAAGCAACTTTTGTCAAATAAATTGTTTTTTCGTTTTTTGTATTTCATTAGACTGTATATTGAATAAATAATGTAGAACTAGTAAGTATATAATTTTAAATAATAATAAACAAAAAATTTAATAAAACAAAAAAACGACTTCAAAAAATGCACTAAAAAGTAAAAAAAATAATTTCGTATTCTTCTACAACTTTATAATCAACTTACCTTTTCTACTCATCAATATGTACGTACGATTGTTATTTTGGAGTCGGTGTCGGCGGGAGAGGAGCTGTCAAGTGAACACACCGGGCCGCGGGTACCTTGGTTGACACCGACTCCAAAAATAACAATCGTACCTACATATTGATGAGTAGAAAAGGTAAGTTAATTATAAAGTTGTAGAAGAATACAAAATTTTTTTTTTTTTACTTTTTAGTGCATTTTTTGAAGTCGTTTTTTTGTTTTGTTAAAATTTTTGTTTATTTTTTTTATTTTTAGTGAATCTGAAGTACACTAACTAATTCGATTAAGATTCGGCCGAGTATCGTAAATTTGTTCTTCAGAATTGGAGAGTTCCGTTACTTTGTCATGGATCCCATAATCAGAACCTAACCAAACTCTCATCAAACTACCCTTGAAGTACATCCTTTCCAATAAAAAAAAGAATCATCGAAATCGGTTGGCGTGATATTGAGTTATTTGTCCATATGTCGCGCACACACTTGATGCAAATTTAAGACTTATATGATTTTCTCATGGATGCCATTGTCAGAACTGGACCAAATTAAAATGGGACCACACGGAAAGCACCAGCTTTCAAATAAAAAAAGAATCATCAATATCGGTTCACCCAGTCGAAAGTTCTGAGGTAACAAACATTAAAAAAAAAAAAAAAAAAAAAAAAAACAGTCGTTTTGAGAACCTCCTCCTTTTCGAAGTCGTTTAAAAAGAATAAAAACGGAGATTATATTACACGTTGTTTTGACGTATGATTGGGCTTTATAGCGGCAAAAATATGATTGGGTTTCTAGAGTTAAAGTTATGAGAAATTGTAAAGGTATAATAATTTTTTGAAGTAAAGAATATTCTGGGTGTTGTATAGATTCGATTTTTAAATCTTTGAGAAGTGCTTTCATTTCACTTTGAGCTTTTTGTCGTCGACTTCGCTGTGCAAAATTACGAATTATTATTGACTTTAATCATCCAGGACAAGGGCGGATTTAGGGGGGGGGGGGGGGGCACGGGGGCAGGTGCCCCCCCAGACGGTATTTTTGTGTACTGTGGAGATTTCATCACAGTACATACTTAGAAGCTAAAACTGTCGTTATTACCTAAACACTTAATTTTTCGACTGTTTGACACTTTCATAAACCTTCTTATACACAATGACGTTACATACTATATTAGACGAGGGGTAGAAATCTCAAAGTGGGAAGACAATCGCAAGACAATTGTACCGGTCTCGATATCTAGTACTTTAGTACATGACTGGTTTATTTATGTTTAGTACTAAACTGCTACGCGTCGAGTAAGGTTGCGTCTTACCAGTACTTACCAGTAAGTAGATTGCATTTTAAAAAGTGTCAAAATGCCCTCCTGTGTGATGAGAAAATGTTTCAATTACACTGCAAATAATAGTAAAGGCGAAGGAATAACACTTCATTTGTAAGTACACGCAAATTACTTAATATTATCGATTATTATAAATATTACAATAAATTTTCATGTTTCCCGCTCGCGGTTTTACACGTCATTACGAGACAGAGAACGTTGCATCAAAAAGTAACGAGCATAACAAAGACAACCTGCTAACAGTAGGTCGGTTCACACAGCGTCCCGCACAAGTTTTCTTCTATTGGGAAAGATGGGGTAAAACGTACACAGGGTAAATCGTTAATTAATTTAATTATGTTTGAATTGTCATAACTCATAACGCTCGAACCGAGCTTCCTTGCTGACAATGACAAGACACTATAATTTAATATACGTAAACACGCTAGTTGTAGTTAAGCTCTATTAATAATTATAATTTACGCTGTGACTTTATAAACGTAAAATGACAATTAATTCAATATAAATTTATTATGACTTATCAAATATGAATTTTAGGTTTCCCCGTGATCAACTACGACGACAGAAATGGACCACTGTTGTTCGCATTCAAAGATGCGAACATGATTGGACACCTTCGCTTTACAGCACAATATGTTCAGTTCATTTCAATAAAGACGATTTACATACCACGGTCAAAGGAAAGCGTTTTATAATGTCGTTGATGAAAATTGTAAATAGATTTGTATACTCATTTGAACCTATGACCTGTACTGTATAATAAAATATGTTTTTAACAATACTACTATAATAGTACCAATATTGTATTACTAATGATAACTCATAATTATAATAAAAAATATTTGCCCGTGTGTCTTGTTTTACCCGCCTTTACCCTCCCCTGTGCGTAGTGTAACCGAGTGAGAGTATCTTGTTATCTCAGTCACACCCGTGATGTGAAAGCAGTATTCGGCAAAGAAATTAATACGCCGCCCGCTAATGTATCCGTGCCATTCATACATACACATTATTTGATTGTCTATCTTTATCACACAGGAATAAACTTTTGAATTGAGAAATTATTGAAAATCGCAGAAAACAAAAGAGTGTTCCTTACTTTCCACATTATATTGTGAGTATGTGAGACTATAACGAGTCTATTTATTTTATATAACGTCATTGCTTATACATACTTGAACTTGTATGATACTTCAAGCTTATTTCTAACAGTAATTATTGATTGTTTGCCCGTCCGCCCCTTTTCCCCCCCCCCCCCCCCCCTTCAAGAAAAAATCCTAACAGTAATTGTTGATTTTTTCGCCCGTCCGCCCCTTGTGCCCCCCCCCCCCCCCCCCCAGAAAAAAATCCTGGATCCGCCCTTGATCTAGAAGTGGGTTGATTCACTCATTTTACGGAATCAATTCCGGACCTATATTCGACTGAGTGGACTCGATTCACTGGACTCGCTCCTTTGATTCCGGCGATTCCACCGGACTCACCGAATCAAACTCAATAGCGCCGTTTACACGCACACTTCGGAGCGACCGAGTCCCGCGCCACTTCAGGCCGCCGCGCAGAAAAGTCCGCACAGTGAACTGCGCTGTAAACCTATCGGTCTTTACTTTTCTGCGCGGCGGCCTGAAGTGGCGCGAGACTCGGTCACTCCGAAGTGTGCGTGTAAACGGCGCTATTGTGGCGTTCCGCCGGAGTCGTTGAATCGGCCGGAATCAAACTCAGTTTGGCTCTTGCTGATTCAATGCCGAGAGTTGATTCAGCTGAACTCGCCGTACTCGGTGGAATCGTGGAACGTTACGGAGTTAAGGAATCATGTGTTTAAGTAGCCGGGCGTGTGTACATTAACATGCTATTGTTTATTGCGAGCTTGCGAGCGAGAAGTCTTATCTTTATATAGCTAATAATAATGTATTTGACATGATTGATATCTTTGTCGGCTTTATGAGAACCGTGTAAGATATTTACGATAAATTTGAAACTTACGAACAGTGGAGTCCTTGTATAGCAGTGAGCCATGGAACCGGCAGAGGAAGGATGAAAGTAAACTGAATGCTGTTGAAATGAGATCCCTGAGGCGTATATGTGGTGAAACTATGTATGATCGTGAGAGAAATGTGGAGATCCGCAAATAATGTAAGGCTGATGTAAGCATAATGAGTAAGATTAAGAAGGGGACCCTCAGATGGTTTGGGCAAGTAGAGCGAATGAACGAAGAAAGTAGTGTAAGGAGAATATATGCCAAAATGTGAATGGTGGAAGATGTTGGGGACGCCCGGGGAAGACATGGCAAGATCAAGTGAATCAGATACTTGAGTCGGGCCATGTCAAAAGTCAGAATAAAAGAAGAGTATGTTTGAGACGATGTATGAATGTGAGTGAGGCAAGGAGTGTGTGCCAAGATCGAGTTGTTTGGCGGTCATTCCTCTCAGGAATGAGAAAAACCCCTGCGGAGAAACGGCGTGATTGTTAGTTAGATATTTTACGTTCTTCATAAAACTAGTAATTCACCAGAGTATCACCGGCGCGAACTTGCGGGAAGGCAAATTTGCTCCGTGATGACCGACAAAAGGTAAAAAGCAATGCTCCTTGCTATCTTTTGATTAAGATATAATGCTATTTCTTTTCGAAAAATGTTTTCACGCTGTCGTCGCGCCCCGCTAGAGCAATACAACGCCGCCCCGCTTGCGCCACACACCTCATCCCGTGAATAAGTCCTGTATTCTCACTCTGTCACTCGTTCCCGAGTGATAGAGTGACAAATCCCCGCCCGGCCTGCGCCGCGCACCTCCTCCCGTAAATGATTCCTGCCGCCCGGCCCGCGTCGCACACCTCCTTCCGCGTCACCCTCGCCCGAGTGCGAGCGACTCCGGAACTGATTCATAACATTTTGCGGACTCGGAACGAATCAAACGCATTCGGACTCGGAATCTTTGGATTCGTTCCGGCCGGAACGACACACTTCTACCTTGATCCAGGACCTCTTCGCATGAATAAAAGACATCTTTCTGAATATTTGCTAAGTCTAAATACACAATACGTGCTAACCTACTCGTAACTAGACAAACGATTTTACCTCTTGTAATAATATGAATAATAATTGACAATGGGACTTATTCCACGCAAAGGTCAATTCTGTCAACAGTGAACAGCGGCTTGAATATAAATAATAATAATTGATAATTACCTTCAGTGTTGCAATGCGCACAATTTTAGAAACTTGCGGGGAATATGAAATAATTCATACGTACGAAGGTCATTATTAATTTGTAATATTATTACAACATTATAATGAATGCGTTTATTTGAGCGTTGTTAGCTCAAATTATATATGTCTTTCTGGTCAAGAATAATGTAGGTTCGTACATAATAATTCTCGTAACACTGTTTTTACTTTTCCACAAAGGGGGAAAAATAAAGTGTGCAATGTGCAATTCACACGGGGTAGAAGTGAAACCTTCATAAAACTAAAGTAGACAACATTGGAAAAGCGCACAAAGACGAGATCGATATCCTACGAAACACCGCACAAAGAGAAGACCGATTATACTAAATCATTCTCTCGCAGGATATCCTGTAGATTTATGTGTTTGTCTCTCGAAAATCCCTCAGGTCCTAGGTTATCTTTGGGGATTCTGTGTGAAGTGTCTTTTTATGGAAAGGGGCCATCCATAAATTACATCACACGAATTTTATGATTTTTGGACCCCCCCTCGTCCCTGTCACACATCGTCACATTTGTGAGACCCATCCCCCCTAATGTAACATCACATATTTTTGCAATTTTTCATCTAAAAATAATCAAAATAGCAGGTAATTTTTTTTTACATGTGACGTCACAGAGCTGATGACCCCCCCATACCCCTTGTAACACAATTTCACACTTCTCTACTCCCCCCCCTTAAGATGTGACGTAACTTACCGATGGCCCCAAAAAAAGGTGAGGCAGTTCTGGAAAGGAAAAGGTTAAGATGGATGGTAGGAATCTGGGGGTCAATCGCAGTGGTGTAGCTAGCATGGGTAGCACCCGAGGAGGATAACGAGGTGTTACCCCCCCCCCCCCCCCGTCCAATTTCGACTTCACAAATGTGTAGAAAATTGGTACACCATGGGGGAGGGGGGGGGTGGCTAGAGAATTTCAGAAATATACTATTTTCGCCAATAAAAAGACTGTCAGGTACAAAATTCTCCACGTTTCGGGACATTTAACGGGAAGCCATAGAGCTACGAAAATATAAATAAAACACCCTATTCAATATTTTTGCGACAATATCCTTCGTAATTTTTAATTTTTTAACGGTCGGGTGTAGTATCACCCTCCCGTCAGGTTGCTTCAGGGGCGCCCCCCCCCCCCCTTCGCTACGCTACTGGGTCAAGTTCAGGGGTTACAAACGTATGAATCTATCCCTCCAACTGTGATGTAAGGAGATGGGTCGAGAGAGTCTGGCTGGTGGGCTCAAAGGGTCTCTCTCGACCAGCTTCTCCCGATCCAGCGCGTCACGCAGTAGGTGAGCAAAATAATTCAAGTCAAGGCCTAGACAAACCTCACTTCATGAACCCGGACAATCTTGCTATAAGTCACCAAACGTAGCAATCCACTAGGGATGATTTTTTTGCATTGCTGTTTATGGTTTATTTTTTTAATACATTGAGATTTGCTTGAGTTTAGTTTCAATACAAATAAGCATGAATTACTTTGTTTACCCAAACTAAGAACCAAAATAACCTATTTTGTGCATGTTAATAGTTGGATCTTGTAGTACTTTAAAAAAAAACATGTAAATTACGGCGGTTAGTGGAATAATTAATATATTTTTTAACTAAGAAAATTTATTTTAAAAACAATCATAGTAAAAGTAAAACCTTCAAAAAACTAAAGTAGACAAGGGTGGGGAGGCTACGAAGCACCACACAAAGTCAAGATCGATTATACTATATCATTCTCTCGCAGGCTAAATCCAACAGATGTTTGTGTTTGTTTCTTTTCAGTGTCGCTATTTTAAATTTCATAAAATCAAAAAGGTACCAAAGAAGTTTTCACTTGAAAAAATAATAATTTTTCAATAGTTTTAAATAATTTGGCGAAATATCGCAATAAAACACATAAACATCTCGCTAAAATACTTATCCACAACTTGGCAACACTGTTCTACCAAACTTTCTGAAGTTTCGTGTGACGTCTGACGTCTGTACTGTCTACTGTCAAGCATTTACCATTTTGAACTTTGATTTGGGCCGAAATTAACGCTCTGCAAATTAATTACACGTTCTATTACATTGTGTGCACATTTCTACAAAAATGGCAGGTAAAACTTCACTCATTTTATCCCAAATTACTTGTAATATTGTCGTAATAATATTATGAATATGAACTAGTTTTTATTTGACAAGTGCGCAGAGGGAATTTATTACTCTATTCATTTCGCCGCAGGCAATTTTTTTGGTGTTTGCTTACATGACTCGACTGTTTTCTTGTAATTAAGCATTTGAAAGACTGCGTACGTGATTTTTCTTGGCTATTTTTGAGCATTTTAGTTTTTTTAGACATTTTTATAATGTGAATATTGCACAAAATTTCCACTTACCTATGGCTAGTTTCTTTTTTTGGGTGAAATGCAGATCCTGCCAATGTCTGGGAATTTAATAAAAAGGCACTTTCTAGATGAGAAAAGTGTGGAGAAGCTGAATAAAAAAAAAATTAAGACGCGCTCGGCAAAATTGAGGGAGATACAGCCGTTTAAAGTATAAATAAAATTTTCCTTCGCGAACCGATACTACGCTATTTTGTCACTGTGGAATAATTTCGGTTTACGGAAGGTCTTCCAAAATAATTTTTTTTTTTTTTATATACTAATTATGGGCCGGAAAATCCAAAACTGAAAGAATTTTTTTTCGGAAAGCAATATTAACAAAGTTACACGACTTTAAAATTTTCTATAGGCACACATGAAAATCGACATATTGGAAGTATTATGACAGTTTAAAGTCATAGATAAACTAGAAAAATGTTTTACCACACAAAATTAAATGTTACCATGCAATAATATCATCAAACATACCTTATAAATCGACGAAGTATGAAAATTCGTAGTCTTAAAAATGCATAACCTAACCTAACGCTAGGTTTGTGTAACATGGTTTGTGCCCCTTTATACCGCCTGCTCGCGTCCCTAACCTAACCTAACGCTAGGTTTGTGTAACATGGTTTGTGCCCCTTTATACCGCCTGCTCGCGTCACGGCAAAAAAACATCCCTGTTTTCAAGTAGTTTAGCGGCTACGCTAGGTTTGTGTAACATGGTTTGTGCCCCTTTATACCGCCTGCTCGCGTCACGGCAAAAAACATCCCTGTTTTCAAGTAGTTTAGCGGCTACGCTAGGTTTGTGTAACATGGTTTGTGCCCCTTTATACCGCCTGCTCGCGTCAATTTTAAAAAACAGCCTACGTTTTCAAGTAGTTTAATGGCTACGCTAGGTTTGTGTCACATGGTTTGTGCCCCTTTATACCGCCTGCTCGCGTCAATTTAAAAAAATATCCCTGTTTTCAAGTAGTTTAGCGTTTACGCCAAAAGTGAGTAAAATTTATAAAAAATAATTACTTAAGTTAGTTATTGATATGGCAACACTTAATTTTATGTGGCTGTTTCTATGACTTTAAACTGTCATAATACTTCCAATATGTCGATTTTCATGTATGCGTATAGAAAATTTTAAAGTCGTGTAACTTTGTTAATATTGCTTTCCGAAAAAAAATTCTTTCGGATTCGGATTCTCCAGCCAATAGTTAGTATAAAAAAAAAAGTTTTATTATTTTGGAAGACCTTCCGTAAACCGAAATTAAGCCGTCACTGTTATGTTGGTATCCCAGACCTGATACAAACAAGAGCTAGTTACGATTGTAGCCGACTTCGTGTGATAAATGATAAGGCGCGTAATTATGAAAAACAGAATTAATAATATAATGTAAACGAACCTCTAATCAGGCACTGGAATGGAGACAAACCATTCAAATCTTGGAATATTTTTTAAAATAAAGATAACATACACAAGCCCTCTACACAAACCCTGCGTAGCTAAACAAATCATTCAAAAACGTAGGCTGTTTTTTAAAGTAAAGATAACATACACAAGCCCCCTACACAAACCCTGCGTAGCCAAACAAACCATTCAAAAACGTAGGCTGTTTTTTAAAGTAAAGATAACATACACAATCCCGTTAGACAAACCATTTAAAAACGTAGGCTGTTTTTTAAAGTAAAGATAACATACACAATCCCATTAGACAAACCATTTAAAAACGTAGGCTGTTTTTTAAAGTAAAGATAACATACACAAGCCCGCTAGACAAATTTCATAATTACGCGCCATGTATCCCACGAAGTCGGCTACAATCGTATCTAGGCTCTTGTTTGTATCAGGTCAGGGATACCAACATAACAGTGACAAAATGGCGGGCGGGCTGTCGTAGTATCGGTCCGCGAAGTGTAATTTCGCATTTTTTTCACCTTCCAAATTAAAGTGCCCAACTTAAAATGCGGTAAAAACATGGTGTTTGGCAAAAAACAAACATTGGCAGGATCTGCATTCCTCCCCTTTTTTTAACTCTGTATCATTTGAGATGCTGTGTGGAGGATCTATTTGAGGAGAGGAAGGAATGAACATTATTGTAGGAAGGAGGAAACACAGAGGCCGGCAAATCGTTCCACAGCTGAATTGTTGGACTCAAGAACGAGTCGTAGAAACAACCCGTTCTCATGTGACAAATGTCAACCGTGTACATATGTTGGGCGAGTGTTTGGCGTGTTTCCCAATTATGCTGAAGGGATCAAAGACGCTAGTTCTTTGGAGCGTCTTACATTAAAATACCGATAGAACAAGGATAGCATTATAAAGATTGCAATCCGTTTGTTAAAATGCGAAAATCTATCAAACAGACCGCCGTTTCTGCAGAGAATCAAGGGTTTTTTTCAAGTACTTCTCCAGACTAGAGATGGCTGCCAAATTCAAACGCGGGGCGCACTTGTGATTTGTACAAAATTAGAGTTGTGTACTGTAGTATCTGTCCTGTACAGTACGCCCAGCTTCTGAGAGGCTAACTTAACTCTGGCTTCGATGGAGCCCCCGTACCTTAACTGGTCACTTAGAGTTACACCAAGCATAGTATCAATGGAGGGCCTGTTCGGAAGATTGCTTCCGTCGAATGAGACTAGATTTTCATTTCGATCCGAGTGAGTCTAATGCAATACCAATCTGGTATGTTGTAAGTTTCTGAATTGGCTAAATATTTCCCTATCGAGTCCACGCTCAAAACACACTTTAAAAAATTAAAACAAATTGTACTAGGTGGATTACAGTTAGTAATAAGTAATTCAGTAACCGGAATTGAAAAATATTGCATTTTAACTCGTTGAATGCCGCGAGTAAATCGGGTTGGTTGTAACCAATTAGCGTTCGCAAAAAGCGGCAGCCATGACACCCAATGTCCGGCGATTCTGACAGCGTCCTTGAGAAATTTCATACATAGAAAGGTCAAAGTTGAAGACCAAAGAATTTTTCCCGCGCATGCGCAAGAACTGCGCACGCTCCCGCGCTCCGGTAAATCATTAATATAAATTATATGGAGTCACCAATCTAATTGCGGTTTTCTCTATGGTAAAGAGCGATAATAGAGCAAGCGATTCTGACCGTGTTCTTCATACACTTTCTTTATACATAAGGGTCAAAATCGCGTGTAAAGTCTCATGATACGCCGGCGCACAAGCGGCAAATGAGTGGTTAATGGTTATTTTGTTATCTTTAAAAACGCGAAATATCATTTCTCAAGGAAAGCCATGTTGTTAATTGCGACGGCAAACGACTCGCGTGATTTTTCGTGTTTATGAAACCGAACAAAATAATGATTAATACGCATTATTTATCATTACCAAATATTGCAATTCGTACTTATTATTGTCTAACTGACAGAAAGTGATTTTTTTCTTTTAAAAATGCATATATCACTGTCGTAATTAACACGGCTGTCCTTGAAAAATGATACTTTCTGTTTTTTAAATTAAAAAAAAACAGTAAAACGCAATATTTTTCGATTCCGGTTACTGAATTACTTATTACTAACCATTATCTACCTAGTACAATTTGTTTTAATTTTTTAAAGTATGTTTTGAGCGCGGACTCAATAGGGAAATATTTACCCTGAATTGTGATCCTTTACCAGGGTGATACTGAGAGTATTCATTGAATGATGTACATGAATTTTTAGCATTCTTTGAAAGAAAGGTTTTTAAAATGCATACCTACTTTGGAATGTCTTATCGTGCTTTAAAATCATTTCAAGGTTGATATTTGATTGTGTTATTTTAGCAATGATTAAAATATGAGATTATTAAATACGTAATTTGTTTATTTAGTGTGTTTGTTTTGGGTAAAATTATAATCATAGATTTTGAAAATAACACTATACAGCATACCTATGTGAAGCCTGTGCTCTAAAGATTGCAATCTGCTTGTTAAGACAGCGGAATCTATCAAACGGTCCGCCCGTTTCTGCACAGAATCAAGGGTTTTTTTAAGTACTTTGGGGCTCCAGACAAGAGATGGCTGCCTAATTCAACCGTGGGGTGAACTTGCGATTTGCAGAGGGTTAGCAGTTGTGTACTATTAAAGAATCTGCGGGCCCTGTACCTTCAACCTCAAAACATACCCTAATTGGGAATGCCATAGTCTTACTGGATCCAGACGGGAACAACTGGGACTCTTGTGAGGTATTCACATCAAAATAAAAGTAAATTGAATCGAAACTTACGCAACTGAACTTTGAATAAAAATGTAATGTTGCCATCTATCCAAATGTAATTAGTTGTTTTTTGGGTAAATATTCGTAACAAACGTCAACGGTTATGTAACGGGATTGTGTATGTTATCTTTACTTCAAAAAACAGCCTACGTTTTTGAATGGTTTGTCTGGCAAAGCAGGGTTTGTGTAGCGGGCTTGTGTATACTATCTTAATTTTAAAAGTTTTATCAAAAAAAAGTGCGTATTAACCGTTGACGTTTGTTCCGAACTGCAAACAGAGTGATTTGACAGTGTGAAAGCAAATTTTCAATTTACGTAAATAAAATTGAAAATGTAACATTTTCAACCTCCCCCAATGCAAAAATAGTTGTCTTTTATGGTAATTAAGAAGAATCTAAAAGTTTTATCAAAAAGAAGTGCGTATTAACCGTTGACGTTTGTTCCGAACAATTACCCAAAAAACAACTAATTACATTTGGATAGATGGTAATATTACATTTTTATTCAAAGTTCAGTTGCGTAAGTTTCGTTTCAATTTACTTTTATTTTGATGTGAATACCTCACAAGAGTCCCAGTTGCTCCCGTCTGGAGCCAGTGAGACTATGGCATTCCCAATTAGGGTATGTTTTGAGGTTGAAGGTACAGGGCCCGCAGATTCTTTAATAGTACACAACTGCTAACCCTCTGCAAATCGCAAGTTCACCCCACGGTTGAATTTGGCAGCCATCTCTTGTGTGGAGCCCTAAAGTACTTAAAAAAAAACCCTTGATTCTGTACAGAAACGGGCGGTATACCGCACGGGCCGTCGTCAGTACATAGACTGTAATAGGGTTGGTTAAAACACGACCTTGTATATGCCAAATATTGAAGCGTCGCCTTAATAAGGGCGGTTGTTTACACGACCTTGCGCCACAAATTGTAAAATACTGGAATTGCGCCCTTAAAAGGACGGTTGTATAGGAGTAGGTATCAGGGGGCCCGCCGCACGCTGCAATTGCTTGCCGCGGAAGCTTGTTCGAGAAATGAAAGCCCCAAGTCAACAGAGAAGGCGACGGCTAGCAGGCAGCAGGGGCAGCGGCGGAGGCGGGCGGCAGAGGCAGGGGGTGAAGTCCGTCCAGTAAAGTGACCCAAGAAGAAAGAGGCCTGTACCCAAAAAGCAAGCCCTTTTTGTTGAATTTCGTACCCGACTGCGGGTGGGCTAGGTTACAGATTAACAGTACAGGCCGGTCTCTGATTGGTCAGACTTCCTCCCCCGCTGGCCCGTTCAACCTTGCCTGGGGTCCCGACTACCTGCTAAGCCATTCGTGTTTTATTTGGGTAAGTTTTTACAAATTCAGTTACAGACTAGAAAAACAAAGATATAATGAGAGTTCTGCGGATGTTGACAACTTTTAATCATTTATTAATGTCACATCCGCAGATTAATAGAATACAACATGTAGACATAGTAATACAATAAATTTAAAAATGATGGTGTAAACACGTCCGATATAGGCGGTCTGTTTGATAAATTCCGCTGTCTTAACAAGCAGATTGCAATCTTTAGAACACAGGCTTCACATAGGTATGCTGTCTTTGTTCTACTGCTATTGCAATGGAAGATGCTTTGAGGAACTAGCATCATTGATTCCTTCGACACACGTATATATTCGGGAAACATGCCAAGCGCGCCCCCATCATATGTATACGATTGACATTTGTCACATGAGAACAAGTCGCTTCTTCGACACATTCTTGAGTTCAACAACTCGGCTGTGGAACGATTTGCCGGCCTTTGTGGTTCCTCCCTCCTACAACATGGGTCTCATCAACTCTCAGGTTCACTCCTTCCTTTATTTTTATTAATTACTAGCTGACCCGACAAACGTTGTTCTGCCTTATAAATTATTTGTAGTGAATATTTTGTGGGGATGGGATCTATGACAGAAAGAGGATTGAAGCGCTGTTGACGAAGACCGCCGATAAAAACAAAAAAACACCAACTAAAGTAGGAAAATGAAATAAAGAAAATCATTATGAATTTCGAAGAGCAATTGAGTGTACAATATTTTTTGTTAGTCCGTCTTTAGCCAACACAAATGAGCTCGATGGTTTGCCCACGCGAGACCATGATGCCAAATGAAATATCAAAATGGCGCGATGCTTTTCATGAATGTCTTGCGCATTTGATGAGGTAGACGTAGCGCCATCTGTCATTTAACAACATAAATAATTTCGTTGTGTTTGAAATACAAAAGACGGTTAAATTTGTTCATTTTTTTTTTTTTTACATGAGCTCCACACAGGAGGCCCTGAGGAAAATAATTTCCCTCAGGGCCTATGTCATCTTTGAGGATGCTGTGTGGAGGGTTTTATTTAAGGAAAGGAAGGAGAGGAGAGCTCTGGGAAGGAAAAGGGTCTAAGGGGTGGGTAGGAATCTGGGGCTCAGCATATCCCGGTCATCCGCCTCTAAGACCTAGACAAACCTCACCCCATGAACCCGGGCACCCCTGCTAAATCACCAAACGTAGCGAACCACTTGGGGTGACCTATGGCAGAGGTGTTGGTTATCCAATAAAGGTTCCCGGGGCGGCGGTACCCATTCCCGCCTCCCAAATTGAATCATACAAAAATACTAAAATCGCGATTAAAAAATGGGACGGTGGGGGTAGGCGGGTTAAGATTTGGGGTAATAGGTATATTTTGATGCCAAATAAAAAAAATTGTCAATAAAATAGAACTTTTTTCTGGACTGGGTGGTCACCCTAATCACCTAGCGGTATGAAATATACTTTAAAACCTATTTTCATACCTACTAAATATAGGTAAAAAATTTCATATAAATCGGTCAAGCTGTTTCGGAGGAGTACGACCACAAACATCGTGACACGAGATTTTTATATACAGGGTGTCCCAAAAGAAAGTTGATATTTGTTTTGCTTTCTGTGTGAACGCAACTTTTCCGAGGGGCACGGGGGGTATGTCAATCAGTAGTCTGACTCTTGGGATTTTAGTCACTATGAAGCATTTTTCGGGAGCGACCGCGCGTGGTGCCTGCGTGAGTTTTACAAAAATGGTGATTAGGCGACTGTAGCGCGTAGAAGATTCTGCAATATTTGAGGTTTCTGTCAATTTAATGACGCACCAAGTATTCCTCTCATTCGAAAATGGATCAAAAAGAAGAGATCGGTACAACGCTGGCAAAACCAAAATCCGGGCGACCAAGGGAAATGGAGAACGGTAGAAAACGTAGAGAGTGTTTATCAGTTTTTTAGTGACGACTTCAACTTTTTGATTCGGAAGTGCGCAAGTGCTTTAATTGTGCATAGATCATGGTTATACAGCATTTTGCACAAAGACCTAATGCTGCACCCCTTCAAACTTACTGGCTATAACCAAAGAACATGGTTCCAGCAAGACGGAGCAACATTACATACGTCCAATAAGTCTCTGCCATGAGTTCGTGAAATTTTCCCTGGAAAATTAATCTCCAGGAGAGGTGACATAAATTGGCCTCCTCGTGGTCCTGACCTAACCCCTATTTTACTTTTTCCTGTGGGGTTATCTCTAATCTAAAGTGTACGCCAAAAATCCGACTTCCCTGATGCAATTAAAAGAAAATATCCGTCACAAAATGGCAGCCATCACGAAGCCTACCTGGTGAGCCGTCATAAGAAATTTTACTCTTCGATTAAATGAATGCTGCGAACTTGAGGGTTTACATTTGGACGATATTATTTTTCAGAAATAAATTCCCAAATTGTGTATTTTAGTATTTAATAAATATTTTTTTGATAGAACCCTTACTTTTTTTTAAATCGATCCACTAATTATCAACTTTCTTTTGGGACACCCTGTTTAAGATTTTCTGCAGTATCTCCTGTGTGGAATTAATGTTAAAAAAAGTGATTGTTGAAACGGAGTGTAATTTCCTTATTCTGTTTCTAAAAGTGCAGCTGTTAGCAGAATAATTACCAAGGTTTTTAAATGAATACCTGCTATGAAATGTAATATCACGTTTTAATAACATTTCAAGGTTGATATCTGATTGTTGCTTTTAGCAATGTTTTATTGTAAACAATGTTTGAATTATGAGATTATTAATAAATTACATAATTTATTAATAATCGTAACTAATATTATAAATGCGAAAGTGTGTTTGTTTGTTTGTACTTCTTTCACATCGTAACTGAGCGACCACTCGACCTTCAATTTCAATTTGGATTTGTCAATTTATTAGTATTTTTAATTTTAATGTGTAGAAATGTAAGTCCTTAGCCGATTTTACCATCATATATGGATTTCTTATTTCTTCTTCGATGGCGCTACAGCCCATATCGAGCTTTGGCCTCCTGCAACAGTCGCCTCCAACTCCTCCTGTCCTCAACGGCTGACTTCCAATTTGGTACCTGGAGAAGCTGTGCTGCATCCCCTCTTACTTCGTCTTCCCACCTCAGTCTGGGTCTTCCCACTTTTCTCTTTCCACCTGGGTGTCCAGTCAAAATTCTTTTTGGGACGCGTGTATCCGGCATTCTCTGTACATGCCCAGCCCATCTCAGCCTGAGGAGTCTCATATGTGTTGAGATGCTAGGTGCCTTATATATATCATACAATTCTGTATTGTGCCGGATGCGCCACTGTTCACCCTCTTTCACGGGTCCACATATTCTTCTCAGCACTTTTCTTTCAAAAGTATCCAGCATTTCAGCCATCTTTACCGTCAGTGTCAGCGCCTCACATCCATATGCCAATACAGTTCTAACAATGGTCTTATATATGGTTATTTTGGTTTTTCTGTGGACACTACGTGACTTAAACACTGGCAGCAAAGAGAAGTATGTTTTGTTGGCTGCTGTGATTCTCCTTCTGATTTCTGCTGGATCCTCATTATTCTCTGTCAGACTGGAGCCCAGGTAGGCAAATTGGTCGACCACTTCGTATAAGTAGTTGTCTTTGAATTGTGCACTACTTCTTCTTCTGTGTGAAGGGTTCCTGCTCTGTATCATCATTTTCGTTTTGTTGACATTAACCTACTTTCCGTGCCGCTGTTTCTAAAGGATCGAAGACCTCCTTAATGGCTGAAATTGATCTTCCGACAATGTTAATGTCATCCGCATATCCGACAACTTGACTGCTCTTGAAACAAATATTGGAGCCAGTGTCTATTAGCGTTTTTCTTATTACATGTTCGAGCACAATGTTGAAGAGAGTGGGAGCCAGACCTAGGAGGATTTCTTATTTACTCTCTGTCAATATCAGTTCGGCTGTCAACAGTGTAACCATGCTCAGTAGCTATATATATAAAAATCGATGTGTATTTGCTTGCTTGCTTGGTTGTATGTATGTATGTATGTATGTTCCTTATGCATTACTAAACCATTCATCCAATTGCGATGAAACTTTGGGGATTTGATGTGTGCATGCCCGCGATGGTTTCTATATACATACATATATATATATAGTGGTGAGGTCTGGCGTTATGAAATTATTTTCCAAACTATTCATCAGATTGCGATGAATCTTTTGTGAGTTGTTGTGAGCACACCCTTGAAATTTTCTATGTATACTGGTGAGCTGTGGCATTTTGAAATTTATATAAAAAAATTTCAATGGTGGCACGCGAGCTGTTTGAAAACTGTGTGTACCAGAGTAACTGAATGCTTGGAATGCGGGAGAGGGTTCGCGGGACGGGGGAAGTGGGAGAGGGGAGACGGAGTGCGAACGGGACGAATGGGAAAGGACACGCAGGAGTGATTTTATTCAATACTAGCAAACCCGGCCACATATTGCTGTGGCTAACGAAACCTTTATAACCAACGCCATGTGTTAAATCAAATCCACGCTGCTCGCTGCCCGTTGCCCGCTGCCGCTTGGCCAGATATATTATGAATTTCAACCAATTTACACAAAACCTTGACAAATTATATAAAAAAAAACTAAAAACCTTCCTCGTGAATCATTCTATCTATTCAAGAAAACCGCATGAAAATCCGTTGCGTAGTTTAAAAGATCTAAGCGCACATACAGCGTAAGCGACTTCATTTTATACTTAGTAAAGATAAAGAAGTTAGGTACGCCTCAACACATGTCTGGTGATGTTATATTATCGTGAAAACAAGCTTATGAGTCCGGGTGGTTAGCTGTGCTAGAACCACAGGTATCTCACAACATTTCCCAGATTTAGCAAGCCATATAGCCCTACTAGATACGGGCAGTTGTGTCTCTTGGCTGTAATCACATCTATCTATATAAATAAAAATGAATCGCCGAAATGTATGTACGCGCATAACTTCCGAACGACTGCATCAAATTGGATAATTCTTTTTTTGTTGTGTTCGTTATGGTCAGGGCAAGGTTTGTATAAAACTACTGGTGAGCTCTGGCATTACGAAATTTGTATAAAAAATTGCAATAGTTGGCACGCGAGCTGTTTGAAAACTGAATGTACCGGGACTGAATAAATGGAATGCGGGAGGGTGGAACTCGGGAGGAGGGTTCGCAGGACGGGGGAAGCAGGCGAGGGGAGTGGGGAGAGGGAAGGCGGAGTGGGAACGCGAGAGGGGGAAGGGAACGCGGGAGAGGAAAGGGAGGCGGAAGGGGAACGGGATGAATGGGAAAGGACACGCAGGGAGAAACAATTTCTTTATTAAATGGCATAGCAACGCACGCCGGGAACCAGCTAGTAAAATATAAAATAGCACTCATGTTATTTGAGTGTTTTAGTAGGTACATTATTTCATATTTATTATCTTTTTAGTTTGTCTTTATTATCGCTTGATAAAAGATAAACAAATATAATTAACTGATAACAAAGTATTGATTGGTCTATTTATTTACCTATTAGAATATAATTACACACTTAGGATTATGTGTATCGGTGCAAATGCATACACTTCCCGCAGTGTTTATTTGCCATTTTTTATGACAGCATAAAAAAGGCAATAAACATACATTTCTTAACATAATATTGGTGCAGCTTTTTCAAAAGATGAGATTCACAATGTACGTAGGTCTGTTTCCTACAAAGGAAAAAAAGTCGTCATTTTCTTACATTTCTCTCACACACCGCACCGTGACGTCTCCGTAGACCCCTACAATACTATTAGCCGTGACGATAATTTTGAAAGTATGGAATATAGTTACAAGTGTAGCAGCCAGCCACTGCTACCTTATG
The DNA here is from genome assembly GCA_917880885.1 of Limnephilus marmoratus. Taxonomy (NCBI): domain Eukaryota; kingdom Metazoa; phylum Arthropoda; class Insecta; order Trichoptera; family Limnephilidae; genus Limnephilus; species Limnephilus marmoratus. The sequence goes on from OU862907.1 coordinate 8,866,985, forward strand.
CTCTGGATTGTTTACGAAAAATTTTGATCTTTCCAGAAGCGTCGCCCATATTAAAATGTTCGAATGCCGAACCATCGAGAACGTTCCGGTCACCGGTAGTAAGACGCCTTGCGCCGGCATTACGTGACTGGACAGTAGGTACCTATCACATCGATAATGAGCTACAGTTCTACCTACCTCTCACGCATTCCAGAAAAGGTTTGAAACATTGCGCGCCTGAAATGCACAGTTCGGGCGCTTTTGAGAAATTCGTCGAATGAAAAATTACTGCCACACAAAGCAACACTCCGACTTGTCGGGCTATATAAAGGCGCCGGCTTAGCGTAGGGAGTGTGGCGAACTCATCGCTCAGGGAGTGGAAAACACAAACCTGCAATAGCCATCCCAAGCCAAGGTGTGAGCTACCGTGCTCAGGCTGAATGTCCTGGGGAACAGCGTCACGAACGGTGCCTCCGAGAAACAAGGTCGCATCTCGGAGTATTTAGACCTCACTCCAGCACTCAGGGCTCTGCTGGAGTGGACCTTCTATTTCCCTGGTAACTCGTGGGACAAAAAAAAATTGGACCATTCGAAAACTAGGGGCCTTTTGGGAACCTAGGAATGCTGAGGCCACCTCTGTGGATTTCCTTCCTGGGGCCGTAAGAGGAACCAAGAGGAGAAACCGTGGAGAGGTGAGCTGAGGCCACCTCCATGAACTCTTCCCTTGTGGGGCCTTCGAGGAACCAAGGGGAAGGGCACCCTTCCAGCGCGGGGCGTTTGTGGAACCAAGGAGGAGTGAAGTGGAGAGATAATGTCCTCTTCCCATGCCCACATGGGAAGGAACCATGTAGGAGTGAAGAGGAGAAATGAAGCCATCTTGGTGAACTCTTCCTCTGTGGGGCCTTAGAGGAACCAAGGAGGAGAGATGAAGTTCTCTTCCCTCCTGGGGCCCTCGGGGAACCAAGGTGGAGTGGACTCTTCCCTTGTGGGGCCTTTAGGAAACCAAGGGGAGGTGAACTCTCCGTCGTGGAGCCTTCGGGGAATTAAGGAGTGGAGAGGAGAGATGAGCCCTCTTCCGTCGTGGGGCCTTCAGGGAACCAAGGAGGAGTGAAGAGGGGAAATGAGACCTGGGAAGACACATTGTCGGACCAGAAGATATAGCTTCATTTCGAATGACAATCCTGGTGAACTTTATAAAAGGGACTGGGTTACTCTCAAAGGAATGAGGTAAAATGGGAGATAGTACAATGGGTCTATGGCCTAAGTGCTCTCGGGAACTTTATATATGTAAACCGTCTCCGATTATTTAAAAAAAAAAAAAAAAAAAAGGCGCCCGGCAAAACACACAGAGTTCAGTGTTACGGTGTTTTTCATAGCGTTCTGCAAGCTCGCCTCAAGCAACCGCAGTTAACCTTCACCCAGTATGAAACTACGTTTGTTTTGTTTACCTAATTGCCGGTAGTGTAATAAATCTGTTTCGCTGTCCATTCCTGAATTGATTTGCAAATTGTAATTTTTGGTAGAACTCAATAAAGACTTCTAACACGCAACCTCATTGTTCTACATTGGCAACCTCTAACCACGATTTCTACACAAGGATAATATTGAAGCATGAGTGAATTTCAACATCATTGAGCTGATGATTTTGCTTTGTTAAACGTAGAATGCTGCAGCACTGTCTTACACACTAAATAACAACAGTCAAAAATTAGACAAACGGTGAACATATGTCTGCACCCCCCCAAAGTAAACATACAATCATTATCATTCATCTCCCTCACACGTGTAAAGAATGAAACGCAGGGAAAAAATAATACTATAGAGGAAACAGTCACACTTATTTTGTGTGTGTCTCGCCATTATTTTTATTTTTATTTTTTACGTTAACTCCACACAGGAGGCCCTGAGAAAAATAATTTCCCTCAAGGCCTATGTCATCTGGGATGCTGTGTTTAGGGTCTTTTTGAGGAGAGGAAGGAATGAACATTGGTCTTGAAGAGACCCATGTTGTAGGAAGGAGGAAACACAGAGGCCGGCAAATCATTCCACAGCCGAGCTGTTGAACACAAGAACGAGTCGAAGAAACGACCCGTTCTCATGTGGCAAATGTCAATCGTGTACAAATGTTTGGCGTGTTTCCCGACTATGCACCGGTGCCAAAGGGATCAATGATGCTAGTTCCTCGCAGCATCTTCCATTGTAATACCGTTAGAACAAGGATAGCATTCCCACCCGACGCCTGTGCTCTAAAGATTGCAATCCGTCTGTTAAGATGGGAGAATCTATCAAACGGACCGCCCGTTTCTGTAATATGTAAGAAAGAGCTGTAGTTTTAAAACGGGAACATATGTTTATTGCCTTTTTTTGCCATCACCGTACCATAACCGTGATCGACACGGTAATTATTGTTCATCACAATACAAGATTACGAAAAGAAAGTAAATCTTCAGATTTATTTACTGCTTCGTTATTATACGAACGAGATTTTTGGTATTTACGATAACATCTAACGAATTTTTTTTGAAATTCCTGGACCTATATGCGCTCCTTTTAAGGCGATACACAATCCTAATAATTTTTGTACGCTCAAAACTTACATTTTAATCATTTCTGGCGAATCCGTAACTAAAATAACTTTTTTATTGCCATGCCGCACAAGAAATGCGAATTATTTATATACTAGATTAATAAAAACAGTACCTTACCATTAATATATTTTACGTACAACGATTTGTAAACTATATAACCCGTTTTTCAACTATAACGTTAGCGGTAAGCACCAGATTTTATTTTTCTAGGCGATGAATTAATAATTTCGGGAGGACAACATGTGCTCACATTTTTAATATTTGTAGCACGTTCTTCAGAATTAATTAAAATCAACGCTGCAGAAAGGTCGAATCTCCAGGCCTGCTAGGGTGAATTCGACCGAACGTTCGTGCAATACGCCGTGCCGCGGCGTATATTTGTTTACACGCTTTCTTCACTTACGTCGTTAAGATTCCCACATTATTTGTCTTCTTCCTCTTTTCTTTGATACGGCAAATTCGACAGTAGGTTCGTCCAGAGCACGGGTCGCGAGTCGCAATTTGTATACACGGTTTCTTTACTTACGTCGTTAAGATTCTGAATATATTTTAGGGTATATTGTCATCTTAATACAAAGCCAACAACTTATTTCAGTTTATTTTTCACCTCGTTACTTCTTGAACATATTGTCAAAGAAACCGATGGTTTGCTGCACGGCCGGCGTAGTCCAGCGGTAAGGCTCTTGTCTCGCAAACCGAAGGTGGTGGGATCGAACAAATAAATTTTATTTGATTAATTTGTATATTTCACAATTCATTTATCTTCTTCTATCTTCTATATAAATAAAAATGAATTGCCGAAATGTATGTACGTGCATAACTTCCAAATGACTGCATCAAATTGGATAATTCTTTTTTTTTGTGTTCGTTATTGTCAGAACAAGGTTTGTGTGAAACTGGTGAGCTCTGGCATTATGAAATTTGTATAAAAAATTGCAATAGGTGGCACGCGAGCTGTTTGATAAGTGAATGTATGGAATGCGGGAGGGGGAGTGGCGAGGGGGAAGGGGAACTCGGGTAGGGGGTTCACGGGACGGGGGGAGTGGACTGGGGAGAGGGAATGTGGAGGAGGCGGACTGGAAACGCGAGAGGGGATGTGGGAGAAGAAGGGGAGGCGGAAGGGGAACGGAACGAACAGGAAAGGACAAGCGTTATCAAATGGCATAGCAACGCATGTCGGTAATCAGCTAGTTTAAAATTATACATAGTATATTTGCGGCATGTTCCAGAGTGGAAGATACTCTAAGTATCGCCCTGGTGTAAGACCACCATTCAGAATTGAAACGTTGCTTGAAATGACATTAACCCGTCTGCTTGGTTCAATATATTCGCAACTCACAATCCGGAAGCCTCGGATTCTGAAAAAAATCTGAAACCGTCTCTTTGGATCGAGATTGTAAAATATCAGACAGGAGCAGTTGGGATTCTTGTGCATTATTCATAGTAATAAAAATAAAAAAAAACAACTAATTCACGGGCAAAAAAGGGGCACTAAATACTGGGAATGAAATAAAAGCTTTCATTTTCCGTCTTACTGGAAATGGGGATAACAAGACGAGCCACCGTTGACTTTTTGAAGTAAAATTTCTTTACGCACGTTCGACTTGGGGGGTAAGCTGATGACTGCGTTACGAAAATGATGCAAACGGTAATCGATGCGAACGGTGATCGATGCGAACGATGATCGATGCGAACGGTGATCGCTTGAAGTTAAGAGGGAGATACAAGTTAGTGAAGATAGAAAGAGAGTGAGTTACGTTTCGTATATTACTGTAGGGGCAAGAGAGAGAGGTGCGAGCGCAAGGAATCATTTATTGAATAACCATGCCATAGGTCACCCCAAGGTCCTAGGTCACCCCAAGGTCCTAGGTCACCCCAAGGTGCTAGGTCACCCCATGGTTGTAGGTCACCCCAAGGTCGTAGGTCACCCCAGGGTTAGGTCACCCCAGGGTCGTAGGTCACCCCAAAATCGTAGGTCACCCCACGGTCGTAGGTCACCCCAGAGTCAAATATCACCCCATTGTCATATGTTCTTTTTTAAGTTAGTGAAGTTTTACTTCAGTCGTGTGGTCTAAAGCGCACTCATATTTTTATTGGAAAACGGGAAACACAATTGTGAAGTTTTTTTTTTTTTTACATGAATACTGCACAAGAGTCCCAACTGCTCCCGTCTGGAGCCAGTGGGACTATGGCATCCTCAATTGGGGTACGTTGTGAGGCTGAAGGCAGTGGGGAGGGGAAGGAGATAGGGAAGAGGAAGGTGGGGAAGTACCTGGCTATTCAGATCTGGTCACCAAACACGGCTAAAGCCATTTCAAGCAATGTTTCAATTCTGAATGGTGGTCTTACACCAGAGCGATACTAAGAGTATCTTCCACTCTGGAACATGCCGCAAATACAAGGTGTCCGGAAACTCGTAGTACAAGCGGGAAACTGGAGAATCCACATCACATTTGGAGTCGATTTTGTGGTTTAACTTTTTTTGATTTGAGCTTTCGTTTTCGAGTAAATCGGGTCCGAAGTTGGAATTTTTTTGGTTAAATTTGAAAAAAATTTTCACTAGGGGGTTGATTTCAGCTGTGTAATGTCTTATAAAATGCCACGAAGGGTAAACCGGGCTCAAAAATTTTTTTAACCCTTTAGTTGCCGAAAAAATGGAAAAATAGAAAAAAAAAATATTAAAATCGAAATGCTTAGATCGAAAAAAATAAGTTTTTTGGGTTCTCTACGTGATGTAGATTCACCAGTTTCCCGCTTGTACTACGAGTTTCCGGACACGTTGTATACTATATATTATTTTAAATGAATAAATTGTGAAATACACAAATTAATCAAATAAAATTTATTTGCCACGCCGGGATTCGATCCCGCGACCTTCGCAATGCGAGTCAAGCGCCTTACCGCTGCACTACGCCGGCAACATAATCTTATAATTTTTAATATTTGTATTTGTAAATGTGTGGTTTTTTTAATAGAAGCATAAAATATCACTCTTTACTTATATAAAGAATATAAAGAATTTTTCGTGTTTCTTGGGCATTAAAAATCTAACAATTTCTAGACATTTTGTTGTGAAGAGTTTTAATTTGCAATGTAGGTATATTTTTTGTTACTTTAAATTTTAAATTTTCTTCTACCATTTTCCACACATTCGTGTCATTCATTCAAATACTCTGACCAAATACGCCAGAGATCCGACGGATTAAGGTTTTTTTGTACATACATTTTCAATTTTTTTCCTGTGTGTTCAATTTATCATACCAAATATAAGTATATTCAAATCTATGCTTGCTTGTTTTTTTTTTTTTTTTTTACATTAACACCACACAGGAGGCCCTGAGGAAAATAATTTCCCTCAGGGCCTATGTCATCTTTGTAGATGCTGTGTGGTGGGTCTTTTTGAGGAAAGGAAGGAGTGAACATGGGTCTTGAAGAGACCCATGTTGTAGGAGGGAGGAAACACAGAGGCCGGCAAATCGTTCCACAGCCGAGCCGTTGAACTCAAGAACGAGTCATAGAAACGACCCGTTCTCATGTGAGTAATGTCAACCGTGTACAAATGTTGGGCGCGTGTTTGGCGTGTTTCCCGACTATGCACCGGTGCCGAGGGGATCAATGATGCTAGTTCCTCGGAGCATCTTCCATTGTAATACCGGTAGAACAAGGACAGCATTCCCACCTGACGCCTATGCTCTAAAGATTGCAGTCCGTTTGTTAAGATGGGAGAATCTATCAAACGGACCGCCCGTTTCTGCACAGAGTCAAGGGTTTTTTTTAGGTATTTTGGAGCTCCACACCAGAGGTGGCTGCCAAATTCAACTGTGGGGCGCACTTGCGATTTGTACAGGGTTAGCAGTTGGGTACTATTAAAGTATCTGCGGGCCCTGTACAGTACGCCCAGTTTCTGAGAGGCTAACTTAACTCTGGTTTCGATGGAGCCCCCGTACCTAAGCTGGTCACTTAGAGTTACACCAAGCATATCAATGGAGGTCCTGTTCGGAAGGTTGCTTCCGTTGAAGGAGACTAGATTGCTTGCTTGTTGGAGTCAATTCTCTCTGCGTTACTTGTACTGTGATTGGGTCATCTTGTGTTGATGTATCTATACTTATTAATTTGAATTTTTATGTATAATATATATTGATTATTGTTGTTTTAGGAAATAACCCCTTCAAGCACTTGCTGAAGAATGTCAAGATCCAAGGAAAGGATTACCAGTATTATGACATGCAGGAGCTGGGAGCCGAGTATGGTAAGTTATGAACATTGTACATAACTCGAGCTTTCATCAAAAGGATCGTTTATTGTCCCATTCCTTTGTCCCATTCATCTGTCTCATTCATCTGTCCCATTTATCAGTCCCGTTCACTTATCTCATCCATCTGTTCCATTCCATTGTCCCATTCCTCTGTCCCATTCCTTTGTTCTATTCCTTTGTTCCATTTATCCGTCCCATTCGCAGGTCTATTTTTCTGTTTGTCTATCATCATTTATCTGTCCCATTCCTCTGTCCCATTAACATGCCCCATTTGTCTGTCCTATTTGTCCCTACCTGTCCTTTGCCCCCTTCACCTGTCTAATTCCTTTGCTCCATTCGTCTATCCCATTCTCCTGTCCAATCTTTTTGTCCATTTGCAGGTCACATTCCGCAATTCCGTTCATTTGTCTCATTCCACGGTCCCATTCCTCTGTCCCATTCCTTTGTTGCATTGATTCCGTTCATTATTTGTTTAATTCCACTGTCCCATTATTTATTTTTATTTATTTAACATAATATCTAACATTTTTAAATATAATTCAGCAATGTCGGCCTCACTGGGTAGCTCACCTGTGCTGAGGCCTCCATTTTATAAAACAAAAATTAATTCATATTAATTTAAAATAAAACAATAACTTTGTAAACACCACTTTTATTTTTATACTTTATGCCGACCGGGTTTCGCTACAACCGTAGCTTCATCAGGGCAGTATAATTATACTGCCCTGATGAAGCTACGGTTGTAGCGAAACCCGGTCGGCATAAAGTATAAAAATAAAAGTGGTGTTTACAAAGTTATTGTTTTATTTTAATGAAGCTACGGTTGTAGCGAAACCCGGTCGGCATAAAGTATAAAAATAAAAGTGGTGTTTACAAAGTTATTGTTTTATTTTAAATTAATAATGTCACATCACAAAGTATCCGCTTCATACGAACAAATAATTCATATTACATTAAAAATAATATTAAAATAATGCTGCATAAAAAAAAAAAAAAAAAAGAATGCTAAAATTAAACTAAAAATAAAAATTTATAATTTAGGTAAAATGTATGTTTTTAAATGTGTGTTTTATATTTATTTTTGTGTGTTACGTGTATGTGTTTTATTCTTTTTATGTAATGAGATTTTGGAAATATTGTCTTTTTTGTTCTTTAATCCAATTTTTAATTTTGAGTATGAATTTATTTTTGTTTTCATACCTCTGTCCCATTCCTTTGTTCCATTTATCTGTCCTATTCGCAGGTCAATTTTTCTGTTCCATTTGTCTGTCCCATTCCTCTGTTCCATTGGCATGCCCCATTTTTATTTCCCATTTGTCTGTCCTATTTGTCCCTATTAGTCCTTTGCCCCTTCACCTGTCTCATTCCTTTGCTCAATTTGTCTATCCCATTCTCCTGTCCCATTCCACTGCCTCATTCCTCTGTCCTATCCCTATGTTCCATTTATCCCATTAATTTGTTTCTTTCCACTGTCCCATTCCTCTGTCCTATTTCTTTGTTCCATTTATCTGCCCCAGTCGCAGGTCTCATTTGTCTGTCTTAGTCCTCTGTCCAATTCATCTGACCCATTCGTCTGTCTCAGTCGTAAATTTCATTCCTTTGTCCCATTTGTCTGTCTCATTAATGTGTTTCATTTCTCTGTCCCATTCCTCTGTTCCATCCCCAATTGGGTGATGTCATTAGGTTGAAGGTAGAGGGAAAGAGAAGGAGATGTGGAAGAGGAAAGTGGGAAATTACAAAAAATTCCCTTAAAAGGGCCTATGCCATATTTGAGGATGCCGTGTGGAGGGTCTTTTTAGGGGAAAAAAAAGGAGAGGAAGTTTTGGGTAGGTAAAGGTAAAAGGAGCGGGTAGGAATCTGGCGATAAAGACCCATAAGCTCGCTTTCACGATAATATAACATTAACTAACAGTACCTGACTTATTAATGGTAAAAATAGCATTAAAATGACAAAATGCATGGGGTCATATAGTTACCCCCATAGTACCCCTAGTAGCACCGTTGTGATTTAAAACTTGAAACGAAAAAGCGGCTATAAAAAGAGACAACACATAGATCTACAGGATTTATCCTGCGAGAGAATGATATAGTATAGTCGGTCTCCTCTTTGTGCAGTGCTTCATAGCCTCCCCACTCTTATCTAGTTTAGTTTTCTGAAGGTTTCACTTTTACCGTATTTGAACTGCACACTTCTTTTTTTGTTTTTGTTTTGCGACGAGGCATGTAGAAGGTTAAATCGGAGAAAATTTAGAATAACACTTTTTTCATTGCCAGGTCTACTTCATTGTTCACAAAACTACTCGTTTAAATTGGTTAACAAAACGAGGTGTGTACACTATTAAAATATTAAAATTTTTTAATACTCAACTTTGACCAGTAAAAAAAACTGGCAAAATACGTCAAATCACATAAGTACATTTTTTACCAGAATTTCGACAGATATCAGAAAAGTATTTAAAAAAACTTTTAATATGCAAAGTTTTTGATAGGATCTATTTTTAATTTTTTTTTACATTAGCTCCATACAGGAGACCTTCAGGAAAGTAATTTGCCTCAGGTATATGTCAGCTTTGGATTGGGAATGCTGTGTGGGACTCCAGATACTAATATCTACAGCCTGTATGTCAGACAAATATCTACAGCTCCTATGTTGAACTAATACCTACGAACTTCAGAGTGTTGACTAATTTCTACAGAGCGTAGGTTGAACTAATATCTACAGAGCGTAGGTTGGATTAATCAGCTAAATGTGTCCAATAGTCCGATATTAGGGATTTTTACATACATACTTACATAAATTAAGTTTTTTAAACTGCATACGCAATATTACGTTATTCCAATATGCTATACATAATTGCAAATCCAACCTCTGCCAGTGCTGTAGATATTCGTCAACACTTTGGTTCTTATAGATATTAGTCAACAGTTTGAACTGTAGATATTCGTCAACACTTTGGTTCCCATAGATATTAGTTTGATTTTTTCAGTTTTTGGAATTCCTGTAGATATTAGTAGACGCCTCCCTGTGTGGAGGGTTTTATAAGGAAAGAAATGAGAGGATGTTCTGAGAAGGAAAAAGGTATTATGGGTGGGTAGGAATCTGGGGTTCAATGTGTCCAGGAGTGACGGATGTATGAATCCATCCTTCCCACTGCTGTACAAGGCATTGGGTCGAGAGATCAATCGGTGTCTCCCGATCCGGCCCGTCACGCAGTTGTTGGGCAAACGCAACTACAAGACCCGGGCCCCTGTCACCGAACGTAGCGAACCATTTGGGGCGATCCATGACAGGATTGTTGGTTATCCAATAAATGGTTTCCGGAATAGTGGTACCCATACCCGCCTCCCAATTGGGGTATTTTGGGAGGGGGAAGAGAGCGGGGAGAGGAATGAGATGAGGAAGAGGAACTTTGGGAAGTACTTGGTTTTTTTTTTTTTTACATGAGCTCCACACAGGAGTCCCTGAGGAAAATAATTTCCCTCAGGGCCTATGTCATCTTTGGGGATGCTGTGTGGAGGGTTTTTTTTTAAAAAAGGAAGGAGAGGAGAGTTCTGGCAAGGAAAAGGGTTTAAGGGGTGGATAGGAATCTGGGGTTCAGTATATCCTGGTCATCCGCCTCCAAGACCTAGACAAACCTCACCCCATGAACCCGGGCACCCCTGCTAAATCACCAAACGTAGCAAACCACTTGGGATGACCTATGGCAGAGGTGTTGGTTATCCAATAAAGGTTCCCGGGGCGGCGGTACCCATTCCCGCCTCCCAAATTGGTTGTTCAGATTTGGTCACCAAACATGTCTAAAGCCATTTCAAGCAATGTTTCGATTCCAAATGGTTGTCTTCCACAAAGGTGATAATGAATATATCTAACTAACTACCTATAACACCGTTTCCGCAGGGGTTGGGATAGAGGACGGACTGCCAAACAACTCGGTCTTGGCACACACCCCTTGCCTCATTCACATTCATACATTGTCTCATACATACTCTTCTATTATTCTGACTCTCGACATGGCCCGACTCAAGTATCTGATTCACTTGGTCGTGCCGTGTCTTTCTCGGACATCCTCGATTTCTTCTACCATTCACATTTGCGTCAAATATCCTCCTTAAACTCCTTTCCTCGTTCATTCGCTCTACATGCCCAAACCATCGGAGCGTTCCTTTATTATTCTTACTCATTAAGCTTACATCAGCCTTGCATTCTTTGCGGATATCCACATTTCTCACACCAGTGTACATGGTTTTACCACACTGAGGAATCTCATTTCTACAGCATTTAGTTTACTTTCATCCTTCCTCTGCCAGTTCCATGCCTCACTACCGTACATCGGGGTAGACACCAGCACTCCATTGTGGACTGCTAGCTTCGCTTCTGTCGACCGTTTTTTATTAGCGCCAACGGCATTCAGTCTTTCATTAATGGATTTACCTAAATTTACCCTTCTTTCAATATCTCTATCAGCCTTACCATCTCTCGTAAACATACTTCCCAAATTCACAAATTCATCCACCTAAATATATCTTCTTCTTCTTTGTGTGCCGTATTAGGTCCCCCCAACGTTGGCGATCACTCTTGAAAATGTCTCTCTGTCTTGCGCTGCCCAGAATAGCTCCTCCACACTTCTAATGCCGGTCCACTCTCGTATATTACGCAGCCAAGACATTTGTATCCTACCAGGCCCTCGGCGACCCTCTATCTTGCCTTTCAATATTAAATGGAGCAAGTGATACTTCTCCCCTCGAAGTATATGACCCAGATATGAAATTTGCCTGATTTTTATTAATGTAAGCAGTTCTCTATCTGCTCTAGCCCGCTTGAGAATTTCTGTGTTGGTGATCATGTCGGTCCATGGAACTTTGAGCATTCTCCGGTGAAGCCACATTCCAAAAGCCTCTAGCCTGTTCATGGTATTTACTTTCAAGGTTCATGTTTCACATCCATAGAGCAAGACCATAGACATATGAATATTAATAGACCTGCCCTAAGCGATAAAAGCGTATTATTTCCCCCTCCCCATACCGGTTCCATTGGAACCGGCTGGGATCGAGTATGGCTTCGCGTGAATCTAAAAAATGTCCCGTCATCATTCTTCTGTGAGCCAGCGTCGAGCACTCATCGGTGCATTTTACGAAATAACACGGCAAAAATAGTGGCTTGTGTTTTGAAAACGTGTAAAAATAGAAGTGAAAAAGAGAATAAACCCAATTGTCGTATTACATTCCATAGGAAAGCATTATTTTACTTTATTATAAGCTTATTCAGATCACATATTATGGTCGTTTTTGTAACACACACTATCATTCGAGACACACGGCGTGTGCTCATCGCTGTTTTGTGGGGTAAGTAAATTATGAAACATTTGTAAAAGTGTCTTAACTAAATACGTCAACAAAATATTGGACTATGAAAATAGGCGAACTTTACTTTGCTGTATTTGGAATTTGTAAATTTGTTTATTTCGCGGCGAGCAATTCGCGCTCCCATGTAAAAAGGTCTATTCATTAAAGAGCAGAGTTTACTTTTAAAAACTAAATGGTGATATTATAATGCGAGATGCCCATAAACTCTCAGATTGAGTTGTTGACAAATCACATATCACCGAATTCATCTTCCCGCCCATCGCCCCGCTGTAGTTGATTTCTTCCCCTCACCTTTATGTTCTGGTCTATTAATATTCATATGTCTATGAGCAAGACCGACCAATATATACATATATATATCTACCACCGTTAATTAAATTTTTAGAAAGATGGCGAACGTTTTTATAAAATACGATAGAATTAATTAGCTCTGTATTTTTTGACCTTCAAAAATAATCAATGAAATACAATAACAGTTGCAAATTATTATATTTTTTTATCAGCACAATTGTTTGTGCATTTTTTTCTTTAATTGGCTCGCTGATTAAAATAAATTCAAAGTGAATTAATATATATAATAATCATATTTAATATCAATAACCCCACTGGCTAATTTGTTGTTAACATTTACTTTTGGAAACAGCTAATATAGGTCTCATAGAAATTGTTGAATCTCCCTTACTGCCATGGTGAGAAATTCAATCTAAATGGCGTTAAAAAGAGAAAATACCATGTTTTTTATTAAAATCAAGTGAAGTTTTCTTTTAATACCAGGCCAACTGGTAAGAGCGGCCGGCGTTGTCCAGCAGTAAGGCTCTTCACTTGCAATCCGAAGGTCGCGGGATCGAATCCCGGCGGCAAATAAATTTTATTTGATTAAGTTGTGTTATTGTGGGGTGGACTCTTCCCTTGTGGGGCCTTTAGGGAACCAAGGGGAGGTGGACTCTCCGTCGTGGAGCCTTCGGGGAACTAAGGAGTGGAGAGGGGAGATGAAGGCCTCTTCCGTCGTGGGGCCTTCATGGAACCAAGGAGGAGTGAAGAGGGGAAATGAGACCTGGGAAGACACACTGTCGGACCAGAAGATACAGCTTCATTTCGAATGACAATCCTGGTGAACTTTACAAAAGGGACTGGATTACTGTCAAAGGAATGAGGTAAAATGGGAGATAGTACAATGGGTCTATGACCTAAGTGCTCTCGGGAACTATATATATGTAAACCGTCTCCGATTATATATAAAAAAAAAAAAAAAAAACTTGTGTTATTTCACAATTTATTCATTTAAAAATAATATATAGTATATTTGCGGCACGTTCCAGAGTGGAAGATACTCTCTGTATCGCCCTAGTGTAAGACCACCATTCAGTATTGAAATGTTGCTTGAAATGGCTTTAGCCGTGTTTGGTGACCAGATTTGAATAGCCAGGTACTTCCCCACCTTCCTCTTCCCTATCTCCTTCCCCTCCCCACTACCTTCAGCCTCACAACATACCCCAATTGGGGATGCCATAGTCCCACTGGCTCCAGACGGGAGCAGTTGGGACTATTGTGCGGTATTCATTTAAAAAAAAAAAAAATGGTGAGAAATATGGTCTAAATGGCGTTAGAAAGAGAAAACACGTTACTTTTTATTCAAATCAAATTAAGTTTTCTTTGAATACCAGGCCAACTATAAAAGCGTTTAACCAGCCAGCGGCCGAAAATTCACTTTTTGTCGAAAGTTGTTCTTACGATCATACAGGGCGGTTACAATGAGAAAGATTAATTATTCTCCATACCAGCTTTATTTTATTTCATTCCAAATTTGCTTTAATTTATACCTTCATCCAAAAATGCTGAAAGGCGTGATGATAAAACTATTAAAATAGTGTACTTTTTGTAATTATTTTTTGATTATAAGTATTTACAATTTTTCAATAATGTCTTAGTTAAATAAAAATGTTAAAAAAGTCTGAAATATATTAGTTTGTAAATGCGCTAATAAATACACAAACGGACAAATTTTCGTCAAGAAACACATGTAGGTACGTATATATTTTTTAATGATTTTATTTAAACTAAAATTAAAATTCTGAAACATGCGATACCCAGATAATGTATTGATTTATTTTACTGCATGATTATATGATTTGAAATGGGTGTGGTATAATACAAAATCTTTTTCGAAAATTTAACAAATCTGCCAACTACCTATGGTATAACCTTATTATACTAAAAATAAACATTTTTTCTCAAAATTTAAAACATGTGAATGTTAGATAAAAGAACAATCTTTCGAAATCCATTTATAATTTTTTGTGGAAAAGAGTCAATACGTCTAAAATCTGATTTAATAATGACATATTTCTGGTTTTCTCTGGTTATACCCTCTTAATGTCCAGATGAAGTGTCATTCAAGTCACTCCTTTCTCTTCTTTCTTTTAATGTTGGTAATTTTAGTTAAAAGCCAATTACTTCCCCATCTTCCTTATAATAATGCGTATCGTAAGCAAATTTGGGAAGCGGAAATGGGTACCGCAGCCCCGGGAACTTTTATTGGATAACCAACACTTCTGCCATAGGTCACGCTACGTTTGGTGATTTAGCAGGGGTGCCCGGGTTCATGGGATGAGGTTTGTCTGGGTCTTGGAGGCGGATGACCGGGACACACTGAACCCCAGATTCCTACCCACCCCTTAAATCCTTTTCCTTCCCAGAACTCTCCTCTCCTTCCTTTCCTTAAAAAACCCTCCACACAGCATCCCCAAAGATGACGTAGGCCCTGAGGGAAATTATTTTCCTCAGGTTCTTCTATGTGGAGCTCATGTAAAAAAAAATAGTCTAAGAACATATTTTTTATAAACAATAGAGGTCCTAGGACTGATCCCTGTGGTACTCCTAAATTATTCTCCATTGGTTTTGAAATTGATGAATGACTTGTTACAGATCTATGGCCAACTATAATGTCATAATCAAGTTACCCTTTGGTCTTCTTTCTTTTAATGTTGGTAATTTTAGTTATTAGCCAATTACTTCCCCATCTTCCTCTTCTCCATCTTCCCTATAATAATGGTGTACCATCAGCAGATAGTATAAGAATATATTTTTTATAAACAATAGAGGTCCTAGAACTGATCCGTGTGGTACTCCTAAATTATTCTCAATTGGTTATGAAATTGATGAATCACTTGTTAAAGATTTGCTTGCACATTTTTCCAGCTGGTCTTCCGTACAGCATTCGCGTCCTGCTGGAGTCCTGCGTCAGGAACTGCGATGGCTTCCAGGTGTTGGAAAAGGATGTCAAAAACGTCCTCCAATGGAAGGAGAAGCACACTCAAACCGGAGGAGTGGAGATAGCCTTCAAACCCGCCAGGGTTCTTCTCCAGGTATTTATTTGTCCATTTACTGTGATATTGGGATGGCAGAATATTAGTCAAAAGACTGTAATTAAAAGCTACGAAAAAAATATTAAATAAACAAAAATTTTAACAAAATAAAAAATGCACTAAAAAGTAAAAAAATAATTTTGTATTCTTCTACAACTAACTTCGACTGCCGATATCACAGCGCTACTATGTCACAGTATTTTTTCCCGCTCGCTAGGGCATTTGTGTAACTATCACGATGCTGACATCTTCAGGCATATTTCGAAAGTAAAATTGTATTTCGTAAAAAACATCTATAATCAAGTGAATGTATCCTCGTACCTTTGAATGCAAAGTTCTCAATTTACTCCACAGATGGCGCTAGTAGTTTGCGCAGGCGCTCCATGTGATTCCGACTGACCAAATTGGACAAGCGTCGATAACATTTATTATCGAGATCGCGCGTATTCGCACACGTTTTTGTTTATGTTGTGAAAGTGTGATTTTGAATTTACATAAAAATTTTATTAATTTTAGTGTCATCAGAAGTTTTAGAACTTGTTTATATGAATTAATTATGAGGTACCACTTGTGTCTATCAACGCAGTGTCCTGAGTACACGCACGCGGATAAATGGCGCCGTCTTTAAGATAATATGGGTACGTTTTTTACGTTTTTTGTTTTTTATAAACATCTAGGAGTGTTTACAGACGACGATTTGGTTTCAAATTGTAGATAATAATCTCATCTGTTTATATAGTATGATAAATCATTTTTCTGTGACAATTTCAAAACAAATTATCAAGCGCACATATCCCTAAATCGAATACAAAATTTTGGTAATAAATTTGGTAATGTCGTTGATATATTTAGAGATTCCGTAGCAGTGCTTAAACGAAATCTACATAAACACTTTGCTGAAATGTATGACTTCACCATTCCATAGTGAAAAACCCTTTTTAGCTTCTATCTATTTCACTCTTTTCTTTTAGACTTTTTAACTTTAATATATATATGTGACTTTACAAATTAGTATTGTAATTTAATTTATATTTCGATTATGCTTAAGTCCCTACTAATGCTGATTAATTTCAATCCCGTTATTTTTGTTTGTAAGTACAAAAAAAAAAAAAACTGTTCTCCATAATGGTATTCTATATTATTTGTAAAACATTTATGTAGGTACTACACATATAATAATTATTTTATTCATATATGTACTTAAACTTTTATATGCCATATAGTTAATGTAATAATACTTATAACAATGTATGTAAAAGCCCAATGGGCGTTTAAATAAATAAATAAATAAATAAATAATATGCTGTAATTTGACATAAAATTGGTTGGATAGGTATTTGAAATATGACATATACATGTACCGCGTATGGGTATTGAAAAAACGGAGTAGTTCAACGCGGGGAAAAGGTTAATAATCAACTTACCTTTTCTACTCACCAATATGTAGGTACGATTGTTATTTTTGGAGTCGGTGTCAGCCAGTTTGTAACTACATACATATTGATGATTAGAAAAAGTAAGTTGATTATTAAGTTGTAGAAGAATACGAAGTTATTTTTTTACTTTTTAGTGCATTTTATGAAGACGTTTTTGGTTTTGTTAAAAATTTTGTTAATATTTTGTTAATAATTTTTAATTTTTAGTGAATCTGAAGAACACTTTTTTTTTTTTTTTTTTTACGTGAGCTCCACACAGGAGGCCCTGAGGAAAATAATTTCCCTCAGGGCCTATGTCATCTTTGGGGATGCTGTGTGGAGGGTTTTTTTTTAATGAAAGGAAGGAGGGGAGAGTCCTGGGAAGCGGTGGGTAGGAATCTGGGGTTCATTGTGTCCTGGTCATCCGCCTCCAAGACCTAGACAAACCTCACCCCATGAACCCGGGCACCCCTGCTAAATCACCAAACGAAGTGAACCACTTGGGGTGACCTATGGCAGAGGTGTTGGTTATCCAATAAAGGTTCCCGGGGCGGCGGTACCCATTCCCGCCTCCCAAATTGTAATAACACTAATTAATTTGTCTGAATTTGGGTAGACCTACTAAACGTGCTGCTCATATGAGACAGACATTACTTGACCATAAAGACTCAAAGGTCCAGATAGCCTATAAAATATTTGGCCGAGTATCGTAAATTTGCTCGATAATTTTTTGGGATTAGTGTCCATGGCTATTACGAATAATTTTAAAAAAAAACTTTAGATTCGCCTTAATCACTATAAAAGGAAACTTTTTGCATCACGGCCAGCGGAAAATAATGCATTTTAATTTTCAATGTCGTTAAATAAAATTTCACTTCGCGAACCGATACTACGAAAGCCCGCCCGCCATTTTGTCACTGTTATGTTGGTATCCCTGACCTGATACAAACAAGAGCTAGATACGATTGTAACCGACTTCGTGGGATACATAATAAGGGGCGTAATTATTGTCTAGCGGGCTTGTGTATGTTATCTTTACTTTGCTTAGCAATGGTTTAACCCCGTGGTCGTCAAACTGCGGCCCGCACAAATATCTGCTGTTTTCTTTTTAAATATATTTTTTTCATGTTCAATTATATCCGTTTTCTTTCAAATATTTTGTGTACGTTACCTTTATGATTTTAAAACATTGATTTTAATTCATTGACACTTGATTTTAAAACGCCCAGCTGGTTTTTGAACATATCCTAAGTTGATTTTGAATGCGCGTATAGTGTACGTCATAGGTTCTCAATGTGGGCGATAACGCCCCCTTGTGGTCGTTTGAGACTTTCAGGGGGACAGTAGAAGAGAAAATTAGAGGGCGTTGAGATGGCACAATGAGGTAAAAAGAGCAGGTAAAAAAATAAGCTAAATAATGTAGAAAAGACCAAAAAAACACGCTTATCACATAATAATAATGCAAATTAAACTTTAATATTGGTAAATTTTTGTTTTTGTAGGTATGTATAATTTTTATCACGTGTCATGAAGTACTTTCTTGAATTATAACTTCCTACCCCTATATGATTATTTCCATCATCAGGTACTAAAAAATATTTAATATTAGTTGTCAAAAGCTTGCAACATTGGCTAGATCTTTTGATTGGCCAAGAATTCAGTGTGGGAGGGGGGAAGCGGTCAGCCAGGGGGCTGCGGGCTTCTTCCCGGGCTCTTCTGGTTTTAAGTTCGCTACGGGTCGGTCCTCGCATCTTGGCGGGTAGAATAGCTTTGGCTTTGGGTATTCCAACGGTTTTTCGGAACACGTAATTTAAAATATAGTTAAATTTCATATATCTAAATCAACTCAGTGGTGTTTCCTGATGAAGTCGTCGGCCCAGGTGTAACCCGGGGTAACGTACGTAAAACTTATATAATTATGTGTTATCTATTCAACCCTTTTATTATATTTGAGAATCATTAACATTGAGTTCACAAAGAGATTTAAAGCTTTTCCTAGAAGCGTCGAGTCATTAATAAATTCACAAATTATTTAAAAGCGACAAGAGATCTTCTAATTTTATTAAAACCCTACCTATAATTATTCCAACAATAAAGCGACAATCGTTTTGAATTCAAATCAGAACGAACTGAGAACACAATTTCCCCTGGAGAGCTAGCTTGGGATATAAAGTAAGTACATAGTAGTTGGTTTTGGTAAGTATGTGTCTTGAACATTGTGGTGTTATTTATTATTAATTTGTGTACAAGTTCATAATCAGGCGGTTCGATCCCATAATTACGTAACACACATGTGCGAAATTTCACACATTTCGGTAGTTCGGGAAGTGGATGAAAATTGAACTGAAAGATTCCATTACAGATCAACAATATGTATATTTTTAACGTAATATTATGATGATGTTACGTGTATTATTATTATTATTAAGAATTGACAATATATCATGAACACAAGAAGAAAGGAGATAGCAACCCGGTTCTTAAATATAAGAATTGCTTTTTTAACTTTTAACTTTCTAAACAAAAGGCTACAACACCCCCCTTCCGCCCCCCCCCCGAAATCATATGTGTGCGGCCCGCGGTGATAGCTCACATTGTCCTATGTGGCCCTTGACCAGAAAAGTGTGACGACCACTGGTTTAACCCGTCTGCTTGATTCAATATTTTCGCACCTCACAATCTGGAAGCCTGGGTTTCGCGCTTAAATTCTGAAAGTGGATCGAGATTGTAAAATATCTGTGCAAGCTAGCTCTCATATTTCAAAGACATTAACCCCTAAGAAAATCGCCAATATGCACTTTTAATGTCTTTAACGAAATGATATTTTACGAAAATTTTGTATTATTACCGCTTCACAAATAAAACTCTATAAATGAAACATTTCTGAACGTAGCCAAATAGTAAAAACTGTTTTAGACAGGTTACAAAATAAGCTCTGGAATTATTATATTACAAATAAATATTAATATTTGTAAATATTAAAATTTAGAATGCAAACATTAAAAAAATGTGAAAATGACTCACGTGATGTTTTTATGTGAAAACGGTACTAAAATCACAGATTATGTAAACAACAATACTTATTCTATTGTATATATGTGTAATAAACACTTTTGTCACCTCACTTTTTTATCATTTCATATAAAAATATTTAATAGAAATTAACAATGTCGAGCGCCCATAGGAAATTTGGCGGGATAAATAATTATGTGTCAGACTGCGCGTCTGACAGAATGTTCTTTTTATGTATTTCTATGGACAACTTGAATAGAGATGTGCAGCATGATTCACTATCGACCTTTCACTTTTTATTTTATGGATGTAACTAAAACAATAACGGAGTTATAACGGTTTCTATGGAGACACACGCGCTGACGTGTAAACATGCTTATTGTACTTGACTGCTGTCGTATTTTTAACGCATATATCTGCTTACGTTGCGGAGGGGCAAACTCGTCTGCTTGGTTCAATATTTTCGCACCTCACAATCTGGAAGCCTGGGTTTTGCGCTTAAATTCTGAAAATGTCACTTTGGATCGAGATTGTAAAATATCTATGCAAGCTAGCTTTCATATTTCAAAGACAATAAGAAGCATTATTTCGTGTTCTTTCTGGTTAAAAGAAAAATACATATGTTTGCATGAGAGGAAGAGAGATATTTAGCTTTTAAAATGTAAGGTCGCTCGGGAAATTTTGGTCTTATGAAAGTATAACGCGATTACGTGCTTTGGATTTATTTCTAAACAAGCAGATGGATTAAGAAGTTTAGTTTTTTCAGTCCCTCGGAGACTGAATTTGAAAAATGGCCCAAAATATTTATTTATTTATGGTTTTCTCGCTTAACCCCTCAGAAAATCGCCAATTTGCACTTTAAATGTCTTAAACGAAATGACATTTTACGAAAACTTTGTGTTATTACCGTTTCACAATTAATGCTCTATAAATGAAACATTTCTGAACGTAGCCGAATAGTAATAAATGTTTTAGACAGGTTACAAAATAAGCTTTTGAATCATTATACAAGGTGTCCGAAAACTCGTAGTACAAGCGGGAAACTGGGGAATCCTCATCACATTTGGAGTCGATTTTGTGGTATAATTTTTTTTTATTTGAGCTTTCGTTTTCGAGTAAATCGAGTCAGAAGTTGATTTTTTTTTTGGTCAAATTCTTATAAATTATTACTGACGATCATAGTACATAATTAGTAAAAACTATTTAAAAGAAAACAAACAAAGAAATCCGGATTTAAAGCATTATTTTGAAATTATCCACAATTTTATTCTGTGTTTTACAGTCGTTTCACGGTTAAAATCAGCTGTTCATTATTTTCGCGTTTCCAGGTCAAACAAAGTACAATGCGAAATTTGCTGTCCCTTTCTGCGCTCGGTTCGATCAACACAAAAGAAGAGATAAGCAACACTCAGCCGAATAGCTTGGCCTTGAACTGTGAACTTGCGAACCAAATTCTGTACCCAAAGCATAAAGAAGCAAGTCCAAAAAGGTAAATGTTCAGGAGATGTTGTATGATAGATAACCAAAAAACTAATTATTAAATCAATTAGTTTTGTTTTAAAAAGGAGCAAATGAAACGAAATTTTTATAGTTTATTAAATTTTTATAAAATAATTGTTTAAAAAAAAAACGCTGACTTGAGTCAACTTTTCAATTTGGGAGGCGGGAATGGGTACCGCCGCCCCGGGAACCTTTATTGGATAACCAACACCTCTGCCATAGGTCACCCCAAGTGGTTCGCTACGTTTGGTGATTTAGCAGGGGTGCCGGGTTCATGGGGTGAGGTTTGTCTAGGTCTTGCAGGCGGATGACCAGGACATGCTGAACCCTAGATTCCTACCCACCCCTTAAACCCTTTTCCTTCCCAGAACTCTCCTCTCCTTCCCTTCCTTAAAAAAACCCTCCACATAGTATCCCCAAAGATGACATAGGCCCCGAGGGAAATTATTTTCCTCAGGGCCTCCTGTGTGGAGCTCATAAAAAAAAACAAAAATTCTTCTATCTTTCTGCCACTGATAAACATGATAATTTACTTCAAGTCTGCATCAAAAACTCATATCTTCGAATTTCGGACTTGATTCCTTTTATCCTTGGAACGGAAATAAAAATGGTTGCTGTTGACATCAATGGCCGCCACCAGCCGCCACATTAGCTACAGTCGTGTTCGAACCAATTTGAACAAGGTTTTTTTATTATTTTTTTTATAATGTAATAAAATTTATCAATTTAGAAGGCGGGTATGGGTACCGCCACCGCGGGAACCATTTATTGGATAACCAACACCTCTGCCGTAGGTGACTCCAGATACTAATATCTACAGCCTGTATGTCGGACGAATATCTACAGCTCAACATATGTTGTACTAATATCTACGAACTTCAGAGTGTTGACTAATATCTACAGAGCTAAGATCGGACGAATATCTTTGACGGTCCTTGTGTTGACTAATATCTACAGAGCGTAGGTTGGACTAATATCTACAGAGGGCAGCTGAGCAAGAGGTTGTACGGAGAAGCTTAAATTACTTCAATTACGTAATTACTAATTACGTAAAGGCTTAATTGTTTAAAGTACATGAAGTTTTTGCATAATATTACGTATTTTGCTGTTTACGAGGACAATAATTTATTGAACAAACTTGAATTGAGGTCATAATACAAAGATAATTATTTATTTCGAAATACACGGCACCTCAACCTAAACTAACCTAACCTAACTCACATAGAAATAGTTATGGTAACATACTACATAATTTAGAAGCACTCGAAATAAAGAAAGCTGTTACAACAACAAACAATAGTTCGATATTAGGAAGTGATTTTATTTGAATTCGAACTGCTGAGAGAAAATGTTGTGAACTAAAAATAAAAAAGAGAAATACAGAAATCAATGAACTATTAAGTTATTGGTTAAACATGTGGCATTCAATGGAGTGTTATTTTTTATGCATGCTGTGAATTTATCAAAGTTCGTGTTAAACACATCGATATTTGGGCATAATCTGTTAAATGTGCTACAGCTTCTTCTTATAAATACATTAATCATATTCCACCGCGATGGGAGGAATGAATTCATTCTTCCGTCACTCTTGGATACACCAGATTCCTTCCCACCCTCATACCCTTTTCCTTCCCAGAACTTCCTCTTCTTCCTTTTCTTAAAATACCCCCCCACACAGCAGCCCCAAAGATGACAAAGACCCTGAGGGGAATTATTTTCCTCAGGGCCTCCGGTGTGGAGCTCATATAAAAATAAAATAAAATAAAAAAATGATTTTGAACACATCTAATACTACATTAAGCCGCCGCTACCCGTATTTCTGCTGATTTCTTACATATCTCCCTTAAACATTTGAAGTTTTTTTGAAGATAATATCTAGACGCATTCCATGCTGAAACGCTTATTATAAAATTCCCTCGATAGAAAAAAAATCGCAAGGTATGCTCCGAAAATTATTATAAATACGTTTTTGTCCGTTATTTTACAAGCCATAGTTGTGAAAAAATTCACAATGTTACTTTAAATGATATTTAAGACGCCTTCCATGAGATTTTTGCTCTATTTTAAATGAGTCGTGTTTTATTAAATATTTTCACGCTACAACGCTGTCTGAAACGTTGGTTGAAGAAGAAGAAAACGCAACAACTTCAAAAATCAACCATGAAAATACGTTTGGTCCTGAGAATTTAAAATTACATAATGATATCGTAATGATATGATACGATCGAAAATTGTTAGGTACTCGTATATCTCTTTTTGTATGATGTCCGCAATAATGAACTAATTAAACTCATTAATATTATTTAATTAGAAATTAAATAATATTCGTGTTCAACAATCATTTTATTGTACTGACCGGATGTCTTAATATTTCGCGTCGCGATTCATTCAACAAAAGCAAGGAATGTGCCGCAGAGTTCACGCATGCATCTCATTCTAACGGCGTTTGAAAAAACGAAACAGCGCTAGTTCACTCTAGTTCGCATGCAGTTAAGTTCCCTTTTACTGCCCTTAATTAGAAACTAACTTAGTTTGTTTACGCGCTTCGACGTGTATTGTTCTTGTAATTTATTTTATTTGAACAGCGTAAACGCCGTCGCGCTTACGCAAACTAACTAACTTATAACTAATTAAATTAAACTAATTTATTTCAAAATCAAATGTGTGTTTCGTAAATAATAGTGCGTTATTAATTATAGCGTTTAACAAACTTTAAAACAAGGTGTTTTTGTGACTAGTATGCTAGTATGGTATTGTTAGGTATTATCTTGTGTGATTAATTGTGAATGAAATTAAGTAGATTCGTTCAACGTACCTGTGTAAATAATATGACTGTGCAAGTGTTTCAACTACCTGTGCTAATATTAAATGTGTGAAATATCTGTGCTAATAATCAGGGACACTGGAGGTCTAGATTCGTTCAAACTTAAATGTAGATTCGTTCTTTCAAAAAAATTAGAGTCCTTGCGAGAGCCTTGAAGGAGTAACAATCTGTTATTTATACCAGGGCGGGAAAGCGGTGGACACCCTCCAGTGTCGTTGATGATAATTTTGATAAATTTGAACAATTGGTGATAAATGTTTGTGATGTGTTTTTGGATTTGAAAACATTGCAACAAGATGCGGAGCTGCTACACAACAAAATAAATAGGTACGCTAATTAACCATATTGTAATGCCTAGAATAGGTGGGAGAATAAATTATTAAGATGAAAATAAATAAACTATGGACACGAAAAAGATAATTTTATAATAACATCTTCCATCTGTCATCATGACATTTCTGCGTTTCGAAAATTTCAACCCTAAAAAAGCCGAAATTTTTTTAAAATATTTTTTTTTCTTAATTTTAAATTTAAAAATGCTTAAATTGAAAATCTTTATGTTTATTTGGGTTCTCTATGTGATGTAGGTTCACCAATTTTCCGCTTGTACTACGAGTTTCCGGACACCGTGTATTATAAATAAATATTAATATTTGTAATTATTAAAATTTAGAATGCAAACATTAAAAAAATGTCAAAATGACTCACGTGATGTGTTTATGTAAAAACGGTACTTAAATCACAGATCATGTAAACAACAATACTTATTCTATTGTATAAATGTGTAATAAACATTTTTGTCACCTCACTTTTCAATCATTTCATATAAAAATGTTTTGAGGGAGCGGGAGACAGAAATGAAAGTCGTCATGTCGAAGTGGTGAGTCAGTCGTTTATTGGGCTACGTAGCAGATGGTCGGTGAGCGGTAACTTGATGTAATGCGGAGTGCCGTAGATGATGCTGCAGGCGTACGGAGGTGGAGATGGTGTGGTGAAGGTCAGCGAGTTGCTCGACACCATGGTGGTGGAGATGACCTATCTTCCAGGCCGTTGCTCGACGCTTTAAATCGCGGAGATGAACGGTGAGTGACTCGGTGAGCTGAGCCACCAGCAGGTAGTCCTGGCGAGGCGGAGCATGTTTCCATGGCAGCGAAGCACGGTGGGGCTTCGGGGTGCCATGATGTGGTGAGCTGATCCCTGGACTGAAGGTGCGTCAAACCTTATAAGTCGCGGGATGGAGCTGATCTCAGGAGCTGAAGACACAATGGGCCTTGTAGCTGAGACGTGGTGATGGACCTCGAGGAAGCTGCCCTGGAGCGTAGCGATACCATGCAAGAGCACTTATTACATGTTGACCGACGATTAATGTGAGACTGAACTGCAGCGGGCGAGCGATCAGCTGCTTATATAGCCGCGGTAGAGTAACTACCTCGCGGTAGGTAATACGAGCCACTTCGGCAGTTGACGAGAATATTCGGCGCCGTACAGATATTGTACGGTGCTGTCTCGAGACCTTTCTAGGCGGGGGCGATATTATTATCGTCCAGCTGGCACGGCCGGCGAGAAAGTACATCGCGAGCGGCATATGTAGGTAGGTACCTAGTAGCAAGTAGATTTGCCGATGCACGCGAATATAAGGAGATGTTTCTCGTGTCTTCTTTTGATGGCGAAGTTTATGATGTGCCGCCACAGTTTAATAAAAATTAACAATGTCGGGAGCGGGCGACCCGCCCGTGGGAAATTTGGCGGGATAAATTATCTGTCAGACTGCGCGTCTGACAGAATGTTCTTTTTAGGTATTTCTATGGACAACTTGAATAGAGATGTGCAGCATGATTCACTATCGACCTTTCACTTTTTATTTTACGGATGTAACTAAAACAATAACGGAGTTATAACGGTTTCTATGGAGACACACGCGTTGACGAGTAAACACGCTTATTGTACTTGATTGCTATCGTTATTTTAACGAGTATACTTGCTTACGTTGCTGAGGGGTTAAGAGTTTTTTTGGTCCCTTAGAAAACTTGAGGGTTTCACTGGATTCTATTGTGTCATGTAACAATTTACCTTGAGTAGCTCTATCAAATACTGTAATAAATTGTTTACGTGTGTTTTGTTTAGGATTTCACTGGAGTGCCGGCGGTTGTTGATTTTGCGGCTATGCGCGACGCTGTGAAGGATCTGGGAGGTGACCCTAACAAGATCAACCCCACCTGCCCCTCAGACCTGGTCATCGATCACTCCGTACAAGTGGACTTCTCCGGGAAGTAAGCACACCTAACCTAACCTAATTTAACCTGACCTAACTTAATTTTTTATATGAACAACTCTCTTTTTATAACTTTTGAAGGTTAGGGAACGTACCCATACTACGTGACCTCTTGGGGGGGGGGGGGGGGTCTTCAAAATGTCACGCTTGGTACAAATGAGCGGCAGTTTGCTTAGGATTTTGGTCACGGGGGAGGGGGGGGGGGGGTTAAAAACTTGCAAAAAAATTGGTCAAGTAATATGGGTACATTCCCTTATTCCCATCAATTTAATACATCATTGAAGATTTTTTTTTTTTTGACAAGAAAACCGCACAAGAGTCCCAACTGCTCCCGTCTGGAGCCAGTGGGACTATGGCATCCCCAATTGGGGTATGTTGTGAGGCTGAAGGTAGTGGGGAGGGGAAGGAGATAGGGAAGAGGAAGGTGGGGAAGTACCTGGCTATTCAGATTTGGTCACCAAACATGGCAGAAGCCATTTCAAGCAACGTTTCAGTTCTGAATGGTGGTCTTACACCAGGGCGATACTGAGAGTATCTTCCACACCAGTCCCAGTAAGATGAGAGGTTCTGGGTTTGTAACCCAATTGCGACCGTTATCTTGTTATTTTTCTATGTCTTGTTCTCTTTCATATGTTCGTCTGGGTTATTAGTGTTATCTCGTCATGTTATGACGGCCGGCATAGTGCAGCGGTAAGGCGCTTGACTAGCACTCCGAAGGTCGCGGGATCGAATCCCGGCGTGGCAAATAAATTTTATTTGATTAATTTGTGTCATTTCACAATTTTTTCATTTAAAATAATATGTATTATATTTGCGGCACGTTCCAGAATGGAAGATACTCTCAGTGTCGCCCTGCCTAGCGATTCCGTATTTTTTGATAGATCGTTATTGGATAACGGACGTAAACTCCTGTCAGATTTGTGTGATTTTTACGTCACATATTTTAGTTTAGATGGATTTAAACATGAATTCCTGCAAGTGCACATGATTATTTTCTCATTTAATGTATGTTGTACATAGAATACGCAAATAACAGCCATAAAAATCACACAAATCTGATTACGTCCGTTATCAATAACGATCTCACAAAAAATACAGAATCGCTAGGCTGGGGCTGGTGTAAGACCAACATTTAGATTTGAAACGTTGCTTGAAATGGCTTTAACCGTGTTTGGTGACCAGATCTGAATAGCTAGGTACTTCCCCAGCTCCCTCTTTCTCGTCTCTTTCCCCTCCCCGCTACCCTCAGCCTCACAACATACTCGAATAGGGGATGCCATTGTCTCACTGGTTTCAGACGGGAGCAGTTGAAACTCTTTTGCAGTATTCCCATATAAAATTTAACTCTTCAGAGAAAACTGGCACTGATTTTGAGTATTGTTGTATAATTTCAGTATTGATGCGCTGCAGAAGAACCAAGAATTAGAATTCGAAAGGAACAAGGAGAGATTCATGTTCTTGAAGGTAATTATTATATTTGTTTTATTATTAACTCAAAACTTAACATTTGAAGATGTCTGAGTAATCAACTGGTGATCAATGTTTACAATTATATTCCTAACCACTGCAGCGATTATGGTCTAAAAATGGACCACCTTTATTTTTCTGCGATTGATAGCAGTCCAAAATTGGACTACATTTGGAGGCGTCTACTAATATCTACAGGAATTCCAAAAACTGAAAAAATCGAACTAATATCTATGAGAACCAAAGTGTTGACGAATATCTACAGCTCAAACTGCTGACTAATATCTATAAGAACCAAAGTGTTGACGAATATCTACAGCACTGGCAGAGGTTGGATTTGCAATTATGTATAGCATATTGGAATAACGTAATATTGCGTATGCAGTTTAAAAAACTTAATTTATGTATGTAAAAATCCCTAATATCGGACTATTAGACACATTTAGCTGACCTCCGTAGTCCAGTGGGTAAGACTCTTGACTCACAATCCGGAGGTCGCGGATTCGAACCCGGCATGCGCAAATAAATTTTATTTGATTAATTTGTGTTATTTCACAATTAATTCATTTAAAATAATATATAGTATATTTCCGGCGTGTTCCAGAGTGGAAGATACTATCAGTATCGCCCTGGTGTTAGACCACCATTCAGAATTGAAACGTTGCTTGAAAATGGCTTTAGCCGTGTTTAGTGACCAGATCTGAATAGCCAGGTACTTCCCAACCTTCCTCTTCCCCACCTCCTTCCCCTCCCCGCTACCTTCAGCCTCACAACATACCCCAATTGGGGATGCCATAGTCTCACTGGCTCCAGACGGGAGAAGTTGAGATTCTTGTGCGGTATTCACTGTAAAAAAAAAAAAAAAAAAGTCCAACCTACGCTCTGTAGATATTAGTCAACACTGGGACCGTCATAGATATTCGTCCGACCTTAGCTCTGTAGATATTAGTCAACACTCTGAAGTTCGTAGATATCAGTTCAACATATGAGCTGTAGATATTCGTCCGACATACAGGCTGCAGATATTAGTATTTGGAGTCCTACATTTTCCTACCATTCGTAAAACTTTATTGTAATTATTTAAAACGTTTCCCCGGCCAGCCATTTATTTTAAAACAAAGCTATTCAAATGCTCTATCTATTATGACCATAGATGTCGCAAATCCGAACTTCGTAGACTATTTTATAACGATGTTAAAAATAATTTTTTTAAATATTTTTTTCCTGCCGATTTTTTGATCAGCTGTTAACGGTTAAAATTAAGTCCGTTTTCCATAGATATGCACCTTTTATTATCAAGTATACCACAGACAACATAAAGAAATCAAAAATATTCTAAGTTGACTCGAATAAGTACCTCTCACGGCAGTTTCAATGTAACAACACGCAAGATTTGCGCGGTTATAAACTTTACGATTTTTTTATATTTGTTATACAAATATGAGATAAACGGTAAAATACAGGTTAATTCATCTCCATGTTAGAATTCGAAGGTATGATTTTTTTAATATTGTCGTAAAATTTTTAAAATGATCTTCTGGGAATCGCGAGCAATCAAGGCAAATTTATTTATTTCGCGTCGCTCCAGTAGATATGTATGTATTACTAGCTGGTACCCGGCATGTGTTGCTATGCCATTTAATAAAGAAATTGTTTCTCCCTGCGTGTCCTTTCATATTCGTCCCGTTCCTCTCCCGCCCCCCCCATTCCTCTCCCGCGTCCTTTTCCCCTCTCGCGTTTCCACTCCGCCTCTTCCACCTTCCCTCTGCCCACTCTACTCCCCCCCCTTCCCCCGCCCTGCAAACCCCCACCCGAGTTCCCCACCCCCCTCCCAAGTTCCCCTCTCCCCTCCCTGGTTCCCCTCCCCATTCTTTTTTCTTCCCCTTTCCTCCTTCCTTTTACCTCCCCTTCCCTTCCTATCCCCTGGTTCCCTCCTTCCATAAATTAATTCCCGGTACATTTAGTTTTCAAACAGCTTGCGTGCCACCTATTGCATTTTTTTAATACAAATTTCATAAAGCCAGAGCTCACCAGTAGTTTTATACAAACCTTCTCCTGACAATAACAAACACAACAAAAAAAGAATTATCCAATTTGGTGCAGTCGTTCGGAAGTTATGCGCGTACATACATTTCGGCGATTCATTTTTATTTATATAGAAGATAGATAGAAGATAGATTTTGTATTTTCTAATAAATAAAAAATAAACATTGCTTAATATTATAAAATTTAATAATAATCTCTAAAGATAAAACCGCCATCAAGATAATTGAATTAAATAATAAAAATTCCATTTTAATCTTTAAACTAAATCTAATCTTAAAGATATTAATTGCATCATTTAATTAGGTGTAAATTTTATCCATATAATCTGCAATAGCTTCTTCATTTTTGCAAATTAAATTAAATCACGATCACTATCTATAAATTTCTTATTCATTGGCATTCTGGTAACTTTTAAGCATTGTGAACAAGATTAAGAAGAGGATGCACAGGTAGTTTGGACATGTGGAGCGGAAGAACGAAGACAGGAATGCAAGGAGAATATGTACACAAAAGTGTATGGTAGAATAAGTTAGGAATGCCCACTAGTTTTAACTATGTATTTTACAGTAATTACTACAGTGTGTACAATTTTACACGATACATAATTACATTGTGTAAAATCGTACATGTACCTAAAAATTGTAGTGATTATAAAGGTTACGTACAAACAGAATGGGTCCAAGATGAGAGCCTTGTGGAATTCCAGATAGTTTGGATATGTGGAACGGAGGAACAAAGACAGGAATGATAGGAGAATGTATGATGCTAAAGTGAATGGTAGAAGAAGTTGGGGATGTCCACTAGTTTTTACTATCACCAAACATACTACTCTGCTATTTTTATTGATTTTTGATAGCTTTCATTGTTTTTTACTGTAATTATGTACTTCAACAATTACATAGTGTAAAATTTTACGTATATTTAAAAACTGTAGTAATTATAAAGGTTATGTTCGAATAGAATGGGTCCAAGATGAGAGCCTTGTGGAATTCCAGTAGTTTGGATATGTGGAACGGAGAAACAAAGACAGGAATGATAGGAGAATGTATGACGCAAAAGTGAATGGTAAAAGAAGTTGGGGATGCCCACTAGCTATAACTACCACTAAACATACTATTCTGCTGATTTCATTGATTTTTGATAGCTTTCTTTGTTTTTTCACTGCAATTATACTACAACAATTACACTGTGTAAAATTTTACATATATTTTAAAACTGTAGTAATTATGAAGGTTATGTTCGAATAGAATGGGTCCAAGATGAGAGCCTTGTGGAATTTCAGATAGTTTGGAAATGTGAAGTGGAGAAATGAACACAGGGAATGCTCAGAGAATGTATATGCAAAAGCGAATGGTTGATGAAGTCGGGGATGCCCATTAGTTTTAACTACCACTAAACATACTATTCTGCTATTTTATTGATTTTTTATAGCTTTCATTGATTTTTTTTACTGTAGTAATTATTGTGTATGTATTGCTTAAAAACTTTAGTAATTATAAAGGTACGTACCAACATACCATATATACCAAAAGAATGGGTCCAAGATGAGAGCCTTGTGGAATTCCAGATAGTAAAGATATAGATTTTTGCTACACCTTTTGATTTAAAAAGATGTATGTATTCAGTTTGGTCTAGTATTTTGGCTTCAAATCCAAATTTAAGTTTAGTGTGAAAAAAGTTGCGTTGCCCTTTTTAATATGTAACATTATTGTTATCATATAAATAATATGTTTTTTACTTTCCAGTGGGGAGCCAAGGCATTCGATCGCATGCTCATAGTGCCACCGGGTTCTGGCATCGTGCACCAGGTGAACTTGGAGTATCTGGGTCGGGTGGTCTTCAACCAGGACGGGATCCTGTACCCTGACTCCGTGGTGGGAACTGACAGTCACACCACCATGATCAGCGGACTGGGTGTCTTGGCCTGGGGAGTTGGAGGTAAATTTATTTTTGTTTTTATGTTTTTTATTTATGTATATTTTTTTATTTTTTACATTAGTTCCACAGAAGGAGGCCTTGAGGAAAAAAATTACCATCAGGGCCTATATCAACTTTGGGAGGTTCTTTGTAAGAAAAGATGGGGAGAAGTTCTGGAAAGGAAAAAGGTACGAGGGGTGGGTAGGAATCTGGGGATCAGTGTGCCTAGGAGTGACGGACGTACGAATCCATCCCTCCCATTGCGGTGCAAAATGATATTCCGAGAGGGTACAGCTGGATAATTCAAAGGGACTCTCTCAACCATTCTCTCTCGATCCGGCCTGCTATGCAGCTGGTGGACAGACGCATCCGCCGTCAAGACCCGGACAAATCCCACCCCGTGAACCGGGGCACCCCTCTTAAGTGTTAGTGAATTCCAAAAATTCAAAAATATCAAACGTCAATGCTCCGATGGTTTTGCTTTGTTCTTCAACATATAATGCTGCAGCTCTTTCTTACACACTAAATAACGACAGTTAATTTTTTTTTTTTTTACATGAGCTTCACACAGGAGGAAAAAAAATTCCCTCAGGGTCTATGTCATCTGGGAAGGAAAAGGGTTTAAGGGGTGGGTAGGAATCTGGGGTTCAGTGTGTCCTAGTCATCTGCCTCCAAAACCAAGACAAATTTCGCCCCATGAACCCAGGCACCCCTGCTAAATCACCAAACATAGCGAACCACTTAGGGTGACCTATGGCACAGGTGTTGGTTATCCAATAAAGGTTCCCGGGGCGGCGGTACCCATTCCCGCCTCCCAAATTAAAATGAGACAAAGGTGAATGCATGTCTGCACCCCCCAAAGGAGACATGCAATCATTACCATTCATCTCCCTCACACATATAAAGAAAATGAAACGCAAATCCCGTCGCCGTAGCTGAGCCGTAATAAGATATATACGCGTAAGATATGTAAGCAGATATACGCGTTAAAATGACAATAGCGGTCAAGTACTATAAGCGTGCTTATACGTCAACGCGTGTGTCTCCACAGAAATCGTTGTAACTCTGTTATTGTTTTAGTGACATCCCTAAAACAAAAAGTAAAAGGTCCATAGTGGATCAAGCTGTACATCCCTATCAAGTTGTCCATAGAAAAACATAAAAAGACCTATTCTGTCAGACGCACGCTTGACATATATTTTACCCGCCAAATCGCCTACGGGCCGCTCTACATTGTTAATTTTTATTAAATATTTTTGTATGAAATGATAAAAAAGTGAGGTGTCAAAATTGTTTATGATACATTTATACAATAGAATAAGTATTGTTTTTTTTTTACATAATCTGTGATTTTAGTACCGTTTTCACATAAAAACATCACGTGAGTCATTTTTACATTTTTTTTATGTTTGCATTCTAAATTTTAATATTTACAAATGTTAATATTTATTTGTAATATAACAATTTGAAAGCTTATTTTGTAACCTTTCTAATACAGTTTTTAGTATTCGGCCACGTTCAGAAATGTTTCATTTCTCTCTCTCTGGTTTCAATCCTGGGATTGGTTTGCAGCAATTTCATCTATTCGTTTCTTCCACTCTTCCCTGTCTTGTGCGGCTCTTTTGAAGTCTGCATATGATAAGCAGCGCACGTCCACCAGCAGGTCCTCCAGGTACTCTCGGCGTGGGCGTCCCCTAGCGTTTGTCCCCTCGGTCATACCCTCCATTATGGCATGCAAGAGGCCTTCTTGCCTTATTGCATGGCCGATCCATCTTGCGCGCCTTTCAGACAAGGTCCTGAGCAGGTGCCTTCCTCCTTCGATTCTTTGAAGAACCTCCTCATTTGTGATATGGTCTCTCCAGGAAATTCCTAGTAGTCTTCTATAGGACCACATCTCAAAAGCCTCTAGTCTCCGTTTATATCTTTCGGATAGGCACCATGTTTCGCAGCCGTACATCAAGATACTCCATACATAGGTCTTGATGAGGAGTATTCTCAGTTTCAGGTCTATATTATTCGATTCTATTATTTTCGACCTTTTATTGAATGCAACCCTTGCCTGGTGTATACGGCTGTCGACCTCGCTCTTAGACCGACCGTCCCATGTTATTTTGCTCCCGAGGTAGACAAACTCCTTGGTGTTCTTTAGTGGAACTCCTGACATCTCTACTCTCATCTGATGTTGCGTTCGGCCTACAGTCAGCAGCTTTGTTTTGTCTTTATTTATCTTCATGTTGTAATTGTTTTGAAGAATGCTTTGCATGTTTGTTAAGGCCTCTTGCAGTTCTTCTTCGCTTTCAGCAACCAAAGCTTGTTTCATTTATAGAGCTTTAATTGTGAAGCGGTAATAACACAAAGTTTTCATAAAACTGTCATTTCGTTTGGGACATTATAAGTGAATATTTGTGATTTTCGGAGTGGTTAAGTGTGAGTGAGTTCCAAAAATATCAAACGTCAATGCTCCGATGGTTTTGCTTTTGTTCTTAAGCATATAATGCTGCAGCTCTTTCTTACATTACTTTTTCTTAAATTACAACTGTCGAAAATGGGACAAAAGGTGAATGTATGTCTGCACCCCTAAAAAGAAAACATTTAAACGTTTAAAGAAAATGAAATGCAAATCCCGTCGCCGTAGCTGAGCCGTAATAAGATATATAACACACACACACATATGTTGTGCGTCTCATCTTTTATCTCACCATTATTTAATATATAATAGAGGGCTGCAGCATTATTAGGATAAAGAATGTACGTTTTTTGCTGTCACGGTACCGTAATCGTGGATCAACATGATGATAATAAAAGCGCTTATTGTCTTCATCGTTAGCTTCACTTTACTTCCACAACTGCAGGTGAAAAAATGATTAAGTTCAGTATAGTTGTATCGTAAAGTTGGGGTAGCCAGCATTAAAGAGTAGCATATTGGTATGCTACTTGTGGTGGCATCATAGTCACATAATATGTACAAAGAGTCTAAGTGTAACTGTTGTTTTGCTTTCAGGAATCGAAGCCGAAGCTGTGATGTTAGGTCAGGCTATCTCCATGCTTCTGCCTTCAGTAGTTGGGTACAAACTGGTGGGAGAACTGAGCCAACTGGTGACATCTACTGATTTGGTGTTGACAATCACCAAGGTAAGATAATTCTTGCTATATTTTTAATATTGCAGTACTCTTGTAGCGTCCACTTTTGCCAAATTATTGCGCCACCACTGGCTCTGTAAGAATTTACCAGACGAGTTATCTACCTGCCGAACCCTGCTCAGCGCCGTGTAATATATCGGGAAACACATCGAAAGGCCACAAGTCAACCGCCATTCATCACTACGGCAGCAGAATGTTCGAGGGCCTTCTTCGCTTTACGCGTGTACGCACCTTTACTCGGCGCTCAGGTAGTTACGCTCCTCGTCTACATAAGCAGCAGTTTTGCCAGCCGGGACCAGTCAGTCTGTCTCGTCGCTCGACTCACGCACACATTGCGCATAGTGATAAAGTGATAACACACCACTGTAGTACCCGCCGAAACAAACCCGCGGGGCTCCTTCTAGCCCGACGCTAATCAGCACGTGATTTACAAGTTTATCCAGTGTGACACCAGGAACATCTCCGTAACACCTTCGAGGCCTCCATCTCCAACAACCATCTCGCTGTCCGGCCCTTCGCGCCTCGAAATGAGATGTCATCCTACTTTCAACTACAAAGCCCGCAGCACTTTCTGTTCAGGTGCAACCCGATCTCTGACTACCGAAACCCATCGCGTTTCGCTATCAGAGCTCATCCTCACCGCCTCTCAAGGTTGCTTCCTGCGTCACGTATGTGCTCTGACTCAAAGGACACATAGCCGCCATATCCGTCATCACAACCATCGACCACCTGGACCAAGGTCATTTCTCCACCGCCACGGTGTAGAGCAACACGCCCAGCTCCCTGAAGATCTGTGATCTTCACCGACCATCATCCCGCAGTAACACCGAGCAACACTCACTGCACCTCTGTCACTCCGCTCCGCTTTGACCTTTGCTACGTAGCTCAACAATAAAGACCGACTCACCACATTGACCGACGCTTTTCATTTCACAACCCGTCTCTGCCGATATGGAGTCCACTCCCTCACTCTCTTACTGACCTGACAAACACCTTTAAAAGAACAAATAATGCTCAGATAGACTTAGAAGAAGGAAATGACTTTGTATACCTAGGCACAACTATAAGTGACGAAGGAGGTTGTGAAACAGAAGTGAAAAGAAGAATTTGCATGACAAAAGATGCCATGAGTAAATAGGCAAAACGAAGACAACAAAGATTGGGATGCTGATTTTCCCCTTATTTCTATACAATGTGGAAACATGGACACAGAGCCAACCAAAGAAAGTGGATAGACGCCCTCGAAATGTGGTGCTGGAGAAAAATGCTCAGAATTCCATGTACAGCTAGTTGCACAAATGTGTCCATTATGGAAGAGCTAGGCATCCACAATCAAGGAAACTCGTTTGCGCATTGATTTTCCCCATATTTCTATACAGTGTGGAAACATGGACACTTAGATAGCCAAAGAAAGTGGATAGATACCCTCCAAATGTGGTGCTGGAGACAAATGCTCCAGATTCCATGGACAACCAGAGGCACAAATGTGTCCATTGTGGAAGAGCTAGCCATCCACAATAGGCTCTTCACTATCTGTCTACAACACATTTTAAGCTATTTGCTTGCCAAACTGAAAACTCCAACTTGGAGAAACTCGTAAGTGTTTGGCAGTAGAAGCAGCGTAGAACCACGAGGAGTGGTGGTTGCTTTGTCCACTATGGAAATTGGAGTAGGGGTCACCATTCTCAGCAATGAGGAAACGACTTAAGAAGAAGACTCTCTGATTAATCCGTGTTGAAATCTGGATATCATTTCGACGAGCTGGAGGGAAAAGACTTGTCCATACTTTAGACATCAGGAGAAGGATCCTTTGAATAAACTATGACATTAGTCGTACATTGACCACCGAAGAGCGCTCATTGAAATAACCAGACACTGCGCAGAAAAGTATCATTCGCTAAAGTAGGCAAGGGTTTGCAGTGCTCTCCGTTGTGGAACTTTTCTGCATAGGATCTGGTGATGTTAAAAAACAAATGCTGCAAACAAACTTTGATAAAAAAATATAAGATGTTTTATTAATCTTTTTGTACTCTTTTCATTTCTGGATTATGTTCCGAATGCAACCACACTATAGAATTGTATTTTGGTACTAATGACGTGTTTTCTTTCAACAGCATCTCCGCCAGTTGGGAGTGGTGGGAAAGTTTGTGGAGTTCTTTGGGCCGGGAGTGTCGCACTTGTCCATAGCAGATCGCGCCACCGTGTCCAACATGTGTCCTGAATACGGTGCCACGGCCGCATTCTTCCCGGTGGACGAGATATCGCTCAAGTATCTCATGCAGACCAGTAAGTCCAATTCTCCTTACCTTTTTTCTTCTTTTTCTATTTTATTTTTATTTTTCTTGTTCTACATCTTATTATTCTTGTTTTTCTTGTTCTTATTCTTCTTTTTTTCTTCTTCATCTTGGTCTTATTATTCTTGTTTGTTTTTCTTTTCCTTCTTCTTTTTCTTCTTGTTTTTCTTACTCCCCTTTTGGTGTTGTTGTTCTTTTTTATTTTTCTTCATCTTCATCTTTTTCTTCTTATTATTCTTGTTCTTGTTTTTCTTGTTTTTCTTGTTTTTCTTGTTCTTCATATTTTTCTTCTTCTTATTGTTCTTGTTCTTGCTCTTCTTGTTACTTATCTTGGTCTTCTTCTTCGTCTTATTCTTGTTCTTATTGTTCTTCTTGCTCTTGTTCTTCTTTTTGCTTTTGTTCTTTTTCTTATTCTTCTTCTTCTTCTTTTATTTTTCTTGTTCTTATTGTTATTCTTATTATGTAATTTTCTCTATATTTTTCTTCTTCTTCTACTTGTTCTTAATCTTCTTTTTTTCTTGTTCTTGTTCATTTTGTTTATATTTATTTTTTGTTCTTCTACTTGTTCTTATTTAACTCTTTTTCTTTTTATTTTTCTTCATTTTCTCTTTGTTATTCTTTTTTTTCTTCTTCTTGTTCATGTTCTTATTTTTCTCTTTTTTATTTTTATTGTTCTTGTTCATTACCGTGTGCAAGCCAGTGAGAACCCAAACTTAATATATTATTATTATTGATACAGACAGCTGACAGATAAATTGTCTCAAACTGCAACACTAAACTACCCTTACACTTTAGCTATGTTTTTCATTTTGGAGTCGATCAAATAATTAAATAAATTTTGGTTTTGCAGACCGTTCTGAAGAGAAAGTGGCGACCATCCTGGAATACCTCCGCATCACCGGACAGCTCCGAGACTACGCCAACTCCAGCCAGGACCCCGTCTTCTCCGAGGTAATACGTTATATCCACTGAATAGACTTCTCATCTCTAAACTTTTTCTTAAAACAAATATAGGAAGGTTCATTTGTACATTTCTATTAGATTAAACCCCGGACGAAGGTTAAAGAACTGTTTTATAACTTTTTTTAATGTGTAGTTTGTTTTTCCGTCCACAGGTGGTAGAACTTGATCTCAGCACCATAGTGACATCTGTGAGCGGCCCTAAGAGACCTCACGACAGAGTCTCTGTGTCAGAAATGAAGAAAGACTTCAACGAGTGCTTGACCAATAAGGTAAGAAACTTCGCTAAAATAATTTATACCAGTTATTATACAAAAAATAAAAATTTTCCTGTACATGTGGAGAATACATTCCCAAAGTTATAGCATCAAATTCGACTTTTAAATATAGTTAGGAGCGGTGCGCGTCAAGCAGTTAGTCCAAAAAAGGAGCGGCCTGGTTACAAGCGAAAATTTTAAACAAGTTTTTCTCAAAACCATGTTATTCAAGTCAGCTGGAATCGTAGCTCATCGAATTTTCATCCGATTCACATCATTCAAAGTTTAAATTAACCCCTCCGAATTTTCGTGAATATGCACTTGAGATGTCTCAAACAAAATGACATTTTACGAAAACTTTGTGTTATTACCGCTTCACAATTAAAGCTCTATAAATGAAACATTTCTGTACGTAACCGAATAGTAAAAACTTTTTTAGAAAGGTTACAAAATAAGCTTTCGAATTATTATAATACAAATAAATATTAAGATTTGTAAATATTAAAATTCAGCATGCAAACATTAAAAATAGGTAAAAATGACTCACGTGATGTTTTTTATGTGAAAACGGTACTAAAATCACAGATTATGTAAACAACAAAACTTATTCTATTGTATATATGTCTAATAAACACTTTTGTCACCTCACTTTTTTATCATTTCATATAAAAATATTTAATAAAAATTAAAAATGTAAAGCGCGGAAGAGCCGCCGGTTGTAAATTTGCGCGGGTAAATATTTTTACGCGACTCACAGCTGATTCCTGTTATGTATTTCTATAAACAACTTGATAGGGATGTACAGCTTGATCTACTATCGACATTTTACTTTTTGGTTTAGGGATGGAGCTAAAACAATAACGGAGTTAGAAAGATTTCTTTGGAAACACACGCGCTGACGTATAAACACGCTTATTGTACTACATAGACTGCTGTCCTATTTCTAACGCTTATATCTGCTTACGTTGCGGAGGGGTTAAAGAAAATTCAGTTTATACGCGGACAAACCTCGACTTATGTAAAATTATTATTATAGGACATAGTTATTACAAAATTATGACTGTTATTTTTGTCAATTTTAATTTTAGGTCAGTCATTTTTGCAATCAACAATTTTTTTTTACAAACTGTGGTTCATGCACATTCTACATTCATACTATAACGATTTTTTTAAGTGAAAACTTTTTTAGCACCATCGTGATTTGAAATTCGATGAAACGAAAAATAGCAACACTAAATAGAGATAAACTCATACATCTATAGGATTTAGCCTGCGAGAGAATGAGATTGTATAATCAGTTTCCTCTTTGTGCGGTGCTTCGTAGCCTCCCCACTCTTGTCTATTTTAGTTTTCTGAAGGTTTCACTTCTACTCCGTGTGAATTGCTTTTCTAAATTCTATGTTTCAAATGATTTCCAAGGACTCCAGGATTCCAGCCGATTTTGTCAGATCCTCCACTTATGATTGTGTTTTTTCTTGTTTGAATGTACCTTTATGAATAACAAAAGTTTTGTAAACGAAAATAAATTTTATCTTTGGAAAAAATGCATTGAAAAAAATACTCGTCTGGACCAAATTCCCCGTACATAAGTAAAAATGTACGCTTCTTCCACATAGTTTTTATATTGATTTGTCGTACAAAAAATAACTTCTTTGATATGTACATCTCAAAAATAAAAAATAAAACTTTTCCGTTAAAAAATTATTTCGCAAAGTTGAATGCTTTCGTGCATGTAAACTCGGCCACCCTGACAAAACGGCAATTGCCGAGCTTCTAACTGAAACCGGCCATTACTTTGGATTTGTTCCTGAAGTCCTGGTAAGATCCAAAACCAATAGAGAACACCTGATAACGAAGGCAATTGAAATTCACAAAAATGATTGTGGGCACTGTAATGCTGTCCGAAACGTTGGGTAAAGGAAGAGGTGGCGCAACACGGCATAACACTCCAAAAATGACTGCTTGTAGTATGAAACATTACACCAAATGGATTACACTCCTCACGTAAATGACTGCTTGGTTTGACTGAATGTTTTCCTAACAATAAATGTACTAGTTCATTTTAAATACGAGCTATATAAGTTTCTTACCTTGTTCCTCTTCATATTCCTACAAATATGAAATATAGCTACCACAGATGCATATTATTTGACTAGGGTGCCGTGAGAAAATTCAAATTTTCTAAGTGTGCCACGACTTTGGGAACCCCTGACCTAATCTGATCTATGAAACTCTTTAATCTCTCTAACTGGAATCTCTTGACCCATTGTGTGGATTGTTGTTGTTGATGTTAGGCAGTGACATTCATGAGCAGACATAATCCAGTGATGGTAAAATACATTACACCAAATGGATTACACTCCTCACGTAAATGACTGCTTGGAATAACTACCTAAGGTGATTATGAGACCATTTGATCTCTTCAGCCGGACTCTCTCGACCCATTGTGTGGATTGTTGTTGTTGATGATAGGCAGTGCATATTCATGAGCAGAGATAATCCAGTGATGGTAAAATACGTTACACCAAATGGATTACACTCCTCACGTAAATGACTGCTTGGAATAACTACCTAAGGGAACGTACCCATACTACGTGACACGTTTAGGGGGGGGGGGGGGGTCTTCAAAATGTCACGCTCCATACAAATGAGCGGCGGGTTGCTTAGGATTTTGGTCACCGGGGGGGGGGGGGGGTTAAAAATTGCAAAAAGTTGGTCACGTAGTATGGGTACGTTCCCTAAGGTGATTATGAGACCGTTTGATCTCTTCAGCCGGACTCTCTCGAGCCATTGTGTGGATTGTTGTTGTTATGATAGGCAGTGACATTCATGAGCAGACATAATCCAGTGATGGTAATATACATTACACCAAATGGATTACACTCCTCACGTAAATGACTGCTTGGAATAACTACCTAAGGTGATTATGAGAACATTTGATCTCTTCAGCCGGACTCTCTCGACCCATTGTGTGGATTGTTGTTGTCATGATAGGCAGTGCACATCATGAGCAGAGATAACCCAGTGATGGTAAAATACATTACACCAAATGGATTACACTCCTCACATAAATGACTGCTTGGAATAACTACATAACCTGATCTATGAGACTCTTCGACCTCTCTAACTGGACTCTCTCGACCCATTGTGTGGAATTAGGGATGTGAAAAATAGGGAGGGGAGCTGTCAAGTGAACACACCGGGCCGGGTACCTTGACTGACACCGACTCCAAAAATAACAATCGTACCTACATATTGATGAGTAGAAAAAGTAAGATGATTATTTAGTTGTAGAAGAATACGAAATTATTATTTAACTTTTTAGTGCATTTTTTGAAGTTGTGTTTTTGTTTTGTTAAAATTTTGTTTATTGTTTGATTTTTAGTGAATCTGAAGTTCACTAACTAATTTGTCTGAATATGTGTAGACCTACTAAACGTGCTGCTCATATGAGACAGACATTACTTTACCATAACGATGTTTCGGTAGGTGACTTAAAAATCGGGATAGCCTATAAAAGATTTCGCCGAGTATTGTTAATTTGCTCCTAAGAATTGAAGAGTTTCGTTACTTTGTCATGGTCTCATAATCAGAACCTAACCAAACTCTCATCAAACTACCCTTGGAGTACATCTTTTCTAATAAAAAAGGAATCATCGAAATCGGTTGGCGTGATATTGAGTTATTCGTCCATTTGTCGCGCACATACTTAACCTTTTCCCCGCGTTGAACTACTCCGTTTTTTCAATACCCATACGCGGTACATGTATATGTCATATTTAAAATACCTATTTAACCAATTTTATGTCAAATTACAGCATATTATGGCATGATTTATCATACTATATAAACAGATGAGATTATTATCTGAAATTTGAAACCAAATCGTCGTCTGTAAACACTCCTAGATGTTTATAAAAAACAAAAAACGTAAAAAACGTACCCATATTATCTTAAAGACGGCGCCATTTATCCGCTTGCGTGTACTCAGGACACTGCGTTGATAGACACAAGTGGTACCTCATAATTAATTCGTATAAACAAGTTCTAAAACTTCTGATGACACTAAAATTAATAAAATTTTTATGTAAATTCAAAATTACACTTTCACAACATAAACAAACGTGTGCGAATACGCGCGATCTCGATAATAAATGTTATCGACGCTTGTCCAATTTGGTCAGTCGGAATCGCATGGAGCGCCTGCGCAAACTACTAGCGCCATCTGTGGAGTAAATTGAGAACTTTGCATTCAAAGGTACGAGGATACATTCACTTGATTATAGATGTTTTTTACGAATACAATTTTACTTTCGAAATATGCCTGAAGATGTCAGCATCGTGATAGTTACACAAATGCCCTAGCGAGCGGGAAAAAATACTGTGACATAGTAGCGCTGTGATATCGGCAGTCGAAGTTAGCGTAACAAGGGCTGATACGGGCGCGTGTGAGGCATGGCTTTTGCCGTATCAACTGTTGTTACGATCGCGTGGAAAAAGTTAATGCAAATTTAAGACTTAAATGGTTTTCTCATTGATGCCATTATCAGAACAATCGGACCACACGGGAAGCACCAGCTTTCAAATAAAAAAAAATCACCAATATCGGTTCGCCCTCCTCCTCCTTTTTGAAGTCGTTTAAAAATTCATTACACCAAACGGATTACTCTCCTCACGAAAATGACTGCTTG
The DNA here is from genome assembly GCA_917880885.1 of Limnephilus marmoratus. Classification (NCBI taxonomy): domain Eukaryota; kingdom Metazoa; phylum Arthropoda; class Insecta; order Trichoptera; family Limnephilidae; genus Limnephilus; species Limnephilus marmoratus. Next base: position 8,910,332 of record OU862907.1, read on the forward strand.
GAATAACTACCTAACCTGATATATGAGACTCTTCGACCCATGTGTGGATTGTTGTTGTTCATGATAGGCAGTGCAAATTCATGAGCAGAGATAATCCAGTGAAGGTAAAATACATTACACCAAATGGATTAAGCTACTCCCGTAAATGACTGCTTCAAATAACTACATAACCTGATCTATGAGACTCTTCGACCTCTCTAACTGGACTCTCGACCCATTGTGTGGATTGTTGTTGATGATAGGCAGTGCATACTCATAAGCAAAGATAATCCAGTGATGGTGAAATTCATTACACCAAATGAATTACTCTCCTCGGGTAAATGACTGCGTGAAATATCTACCTAATCTGATCTATGAAACTCTTCGATTTCTCTAAATGGACTCTCTCTTCCCATTGTGTGGATTGTTATTGATGATAGGCAGAGCACATTCACGAGCAGAGATAATCCAGTGATGATTAAATTCATTACACCAAATGGATTACTCCCCTCACGTAAATGACTGCTTGGAATAACTACCAAACATAATCTATATAAAAAAAGACAATAAAATTCCTTAACACAATAATGCTGCAGCTGTTTCAAAAGATGAGATACACAATGTACGTAGGTGTTTCCTACAAATGGAAAAAAGTCATAATTTTCATGCATTTCTCTCATACACCGCACCATGATGTCTCCGTATACCCTACAATAATACTAGCCGTGACGATAATTTTGAAAGTATGGAATATAGTTACAAGGATAATATTGAAGTGTGAGTGAATTTCAAAAATTCAAAAACATTAAATGTCAATGCGCTGATGGTTTTGCTTTTGACCTTAAACATATTGCAGCTTTTTTTTACACACTAAATAACAACAATCGAAAATGAGACAAACACTGAATACATGTCTGCACCAGTGTCGGTCCGTGAGTTTTCAGTGAGCTAGAGTGCTCAAGATTGAAAAATACAACATTACTGATGTTTGTCGCTGAAAATGAATTTTATTTTTTTTTCAAAATTTCAGTATGATTGTATTTTATTTCAGTATTGTATCAATTTATTTCAGCATCCCTTGACTGAAAGAATCCTGAAGATTTTCATACAAAAAGTTGAAATTAAAAAAGAAAAAATCGTTTTCAGTTACAACAACGTCAATAACATCATATTTTTCAATCTTAGCACTCTAGCCTTCAACTAAGTATACCCTAGACAAGCCCTCTCATGTTAAAAATTAGAATAAAGTAACTCCAGTGACAGTAATTCTGCAATACAAGTCTCCTTCGAATTTCGCCGTCTTGCATACAAGTTTCCAGCAATATAAAACTAACCGAAATTGTTTCCAGCAATATAAAACTGACGGAAAAATTTACGCGGTCCGGACGGCTAACACAGAAATTAGTTTCAGTGTAGACCTTGTAGACCGATAAAAGGTACAACACAAAGCACTATGCGATCTAAATGGTGCAAGATAATGCTCACACTTTTCCATAAATGGGCCTTGAGCCAATTTTATTTGGTTTCTGGCGTCATTGTGTATCTCACAGGGCACGTCTAGATATCATACGTCAATGACTCTAGTTCACTGAAAACTCACGGACTGCCACTGGTCTGCACCCCCCAAAGGAAACATATAAAAATTATCTTACATCTCCCTCACATGTATAAAGAAATTGAAATGCAATTCCCGTCGCCGAGCCATAATAAGATATATCTGTTTCATCCAAAGGTCAACGATGAAATTGGGAGGGAATTCGACTTACCTTATTTTTGCACTGCACGTTTTGATGAGAATCGATATTATTGCATTGGGAGATCACTTGGGTTGATCACTGCACGTGCTTCCATAACAGACTGACGGTTGCATGGTTTCTATTCCAACAACGTCAGAATGGGACACGTAATTGGATAATGGGTTGGGTGGGGGAATGAGAGAACATAAAATATGTTTACCACTGGAGCGACCAAGCGAAATAAATAAATTTGCGTTGATTGCTAGAGATTTCCTGAAGATTAATTTTTAAAAATTTTCACCAACATTAAAAAATCACACCTTCGGATTTTAACATGGAGACGTGAAAACTTATTATAGTGCTTTATAGCCAACGAATTAACCTGCATTTTACCGTTTATCTCATATTTGTAGGATTTATAAATTTAAAAAAAAAAATCATAAAGTTTATAACCGCGCGAATCCTGCATGTTGGTACTTTGAAACTGCCGTGAGAGGTACTTATTCGAGTCAACGTAGAATATTTTCGATTTCTGTATTTTGTCTGTGATATACTTGATAATGAAAGGTGCATATCTATGGAAAAAATAATTAATTCGGTGTGAAAAAATATTTTAATATTTTTTTTTTTTTAACATCGTTCTAAAATAGTCTACGAAGTTCGGATTTGTGACATCTGTGGTCATAACAGATGAAGCATTTCAATAGCTTCGTTAGTCCAAAATAACAAACGTGGGAGCTACAAATATTTAAAAGATTTTTATTTCCAAATCAAGAGATAATGGGCTTTTTTTACCGAAAAGCAATCGGAGACGCTTAAAATGGCGCCAATATATGGCAAAAATCCCTCTAGTGGTTAACCCCACCGAAAATCGCAAATATTCACTTATAATGTCTCAAATGAAATATCAATTTTACGAAAACTTTGTGTTATTACCGCTTCACAATTAAAGCTCTATAAATGAAACATTTCTGAACATAGCCGAATAGTAAAAACTGTTTTAGAAAGGTTACAAAATTAGCTTTCAAATTGTTATATTACAAATAAATATTAAAATTTAGAATGCGAATATTAAACAGATGTAAAAATGACTCAGGTGATGTTTTTATGTGGAAACGGTACTAAAATCACAGATTATGTAAACAACAATACTTATTCTATTGTATAAATGTATAATAAACACTTTTGTCACCTCTTTATCATTTCATATAAAAATATTTAATAAAAATTAACAATATCGAGCGCTGTCGAGCCGCCCGTAGGCAAATTGGTGGGTAAAAATATGTGTCTACTGCGCGACTGACAAAATATTCCTGTTATATATTTCTATGGACAACTTGATAGGGATGTACAGCTTGATCCACTATCTACCTTTTACTTTTTGTTTTAGAGATGTCACTAAAACAATAACGGAGTTAGAACGATTTCTATGGAGACACACGCGTTGACGTATAAACACGCTTATTGTACTTGACTGCTATCGTATTTTTAACGCATATGTATCTGCTTACGTTGCTGACCGGTTAAAGGGGATGCAATGTTTGTGTCAATGTTTGCTGGTTTTGAATGTATCTAGAACGTAATAGAATATTATTTATGAAACAATGTTGAATGTGATTGAAGCAAGCAGTTTGTGCCGACACAGAGTTGTGTGGCGGTCTGCCCTCTCTGCTTACCCCTGCGGACAAACGGCATGATTGTTAGTTAGTCATTGATGATTATTGCCAGTGCACTTTAGCAGAGGGAGATAATCCAGGTGATGATAAAAAAAATTACACCACATGAGTTACTCCACCCGCGTAGGTGACTGATTTTGTTGTACTTCGCCAGTTTTGCTGCGCCTTTTTGTACAGTGGATTGATCAACTAAAACCCAGTGACGATTCGAATATTACATCCACTGGGCTTAGAAAACCAGTCCCCATTTACAAAATGCTTCTGCCAGATTCGTGCAGTCTCCCTTTAGTGTGTTTTTTCTAAGGTTTGCTGTGTCTTTTTGCATGGTGGATTGATCAACTAAAACCCAGTGACGATTCGAATATAATGTCCACTGGGCTTAGAAAACCAGTCCCCATACGAAACGCTTGAATTCCTGCAGTCTCCTTTTAGTGTGTTACTTGTATGATTGCTGTGTCTTTTTGTAGAGGATTGATCAACTAAAACCCAGTGAAGATATGAATGTTAAGTCCACTGGGCTTAGAAAACCAGATATTTTGTCTGTTTCTACTAAGATTGCAGTTTTTTTCTAAAAGTGGATTGATCAACTAAAACTCAGTGACAATATAAATATTACGTCCACTGGGCTTAGAAAACCAGTCCCCATTTACTAAATGCTTCGCCAGATTCCTGCAGTCTCCCTTCAGTGAGTTTCTTCTAAGATGTGCCGTGTCTTTTTGCATGGTGGATTGATCAACTAAAACCCAGTGACGATTCGAATATAACGTCCACTGGGCTTAGAAAACCAGTCCCCATACGAAACGCTTGAGTTCCTGCAGTCTCCCGTTAGTAAGATTGCTGTGTCCTTTTGTAGAGTGGATTGATCAACTAAAACCCAGTGACGATATGAATATTACGTCCACTAGGCTTAGAAAACCATTCCTCATTTACAAAATGTTTCGGCCGGATTCCCGCAGTCTCCCTTTAAGTCGGTTACACCTAAGATTGCTGTGTATTTTGTTAAAGTGGATTGATCAACTAAAACCCAGTGACGATATGAATATTACGTCCACTGGGCTTAGAAAACCAGCCACCATTTACAAAATGTTCATTTTGTCTTGGAGTGCAAGCGTTTTAGTCAAGCGTTTTTTAATCAACTAAAACCCAGTGATGATATGTATATAAATCCACTGGGCTTAGAAAACCAAGTGTTTTGTTTGTTTCTTCTAAGATTGCAGTTTTTTTCTAAAAGTGGATTGATCAACTAACACCCAGTGACAATATAAATATTACGTCCACTGGGTTTAGAAAATCAGTCCCCATTTACAAAATGGTTCTTCCAGTTTCTTGCAGTCCCCGTTTAGTGTGTTTCTTCCAAGATCTGCTGTCTTTTCGTATAGTGGATTGATCAACTAAAACCCAGTGACGATTCAAATATTACGTCCACTGGGCTTAGAAAACCAGTCCCCACTTACAAAATGCTTGAATTCCTGCAGTCTCCCTTTAGTTACTTGTAAGATTGCTGTGTCTTTTTGTAAAGTGGATTGATCAACTAAAACCCAGTGACGATACAAATATAATGTCCACTGGGCTTAGAAAACCAGTCCCCATTTACAAAATCTATTAAAGATATTACATAATACATACAATGTTGTTACACTTACCATATCGCTATGTCTGGATAGCAACGTGTGGCGCTTTGAATTCTCTGCTCACCCCCTTTGGAAACACGGCGCAGTGGTTCTGATACAAACACCCGCAGCGATAGGGCCAATTAAACCCAGTGATGTTTCGATAATCACATCCACTGGAGTTAAGTCAATCCAATCGCCAAAAGTAACAAAATAAAAGGTTATTAGTTTCAAGAGTTAAAAGGTCTTATGTACATTGATGACCACAGTTTACATTTCTAGATATTTTATATTCAGTGTTCTATCTGTAAAATTTAAGATGAAAAGTTGCAAGTTGATATAGTCAACCAAACCCAGTGATGTTATGTAAACCACATCCACTGGGCTCAGTCAAACCGATCACCATGCAAAAATGGTCAGCAAATAGTCAAGCAGTTTTTTTTAGTCAATTTTGTTGGGTTTCGCAAAATTTCAAATGAAACACAGGGAATGGCAAACGTCCACAGGAATACCAAAATAACCTTATACACAACAATTATTAGAACGGTTTTGGCCTATGGGTGTGAGGCGGGAACACTGACAGCAAAGTCTGCGGAACAGCTGGACACCTTCGAAAGAAAGGTACTTTGAAGAATCTTAGGAGCGGTGCGAGAGGGAGAGGAATGGAGAATCCGCCACAATAATGAGCTCTATAACATCTACCAAGCTCCCACACTCTCTACCCATTTAAGACTAAGATGGGCCGGATATGTGCACCAAATGCCATGCACACGAGTACCGAAGAAGGTTCTGATAGGACACCCGGGATATAAACGAAAGGCGGGCAGACCTAAGCTGAGATGGGAGGATGTCAGGAAGGATGCAAGAGGACTACTCCATGTCACAGATTGGAAGACGACGGCCGAGGACAGAGGACGGTGGAGGCTTATCTTAAAGGAGGCCAAGGCTCGAAATGGGCTGTAGCACCATTGGAGAAGAAGAATATGTATTGTACATAATATATATCCTTCCTATTAATATTATAAAGGCGAAAGTTTGTATGGATGTATGTATGTTTGTTACTCTTTAACGCAAAAAATACTGAATGTACTTTAAAAATTCTTTCACTAATAGAAAGCTACATTATTTGCGAGTAATAGAGACTGTTTATATTGTAAGCTGTGGCGTTATGAATAAGCTCTGGCGTTATGAAATCATTTATCGTAAGTTTTCTGTCCCTAACAAAATCTAGTTATTGCAAACGTCTAAAAAAACTCAAAACATACGGTTGCCGTGGAAATGATGGTGGCGTCGTAGTTAATATCTATCTCTAAAAATGAATCGCCGAAATGTATGTACACACATTACTTCCGAATGATTGCACCAAATTGCAATAGGTGGCATGCGAGCAGTTTGAAAACTGAATGTTCCGAGAATTAATATATGGAATGCGGGAGGGTGGTGGGGAGGGGAGGGTGGAGGTGGGGGGAGAGGGGGAAGATGGAGGAGGCGGAGTGGGAACCCTCCTAATACCATGTGAGTGAAGCCACGGGAAAAAGCTAGTCTTCTATAAATGTAAAAATTAAAATATGGTAACTAAATTTTTAAAAACTTGCAATTTGTGCAGTGTCGGAAGATGTATGATGACAATTATACATTTGAATTTGCGTGAAATATCCCAAATTTTGCAAATTAGTCTTACCTAAGAGTAAAGATGAAATAGGCGTCTTGCAGTATCGTGTGGGGATTGTATCGGACGATAGCGATAGCAGCTTTGTTACGATGATCTAGCTTTATGAAGATATATAGCACTCATAAGCAGGAACATCGCAACGAAGCGACCAGGCTGTATTTGGTGACAGGATCTGAATAGCCAGGTACTTCTTGCTCCTTCCTCTTCCAATTTCCTTCTGTGTCTCACAACATAGATTAGTATTATGAATTTTTGGTGTTGTTAGTAGCACAATCGGGAAAACAGAATCTTGGAACAGCTTCGAGCGGGCAAATTAGACCAACACTTGATTGAAACAGGCCATTACTTTGCATTTGTTTCTGAAGTTCTGTGAAAACCCAAAACGCATCGAGCGCTCCTAATTACATAGGAAATTAAAATCAACCAAATAAAGAAATGTAACAATTTTACGCATATATTGTGCGACATAAAAAACCAACATTCAGAATTGAGACATTGGTCTTTGAAATGATATCGATGGTCTCCACATGGCTGCTAGTTATGGTACTTGGTTACGAATCTGGAGGTCGCGGATTATAATATATTCCAGAGTTGAAAATACTCTCAGTATCGCCCTAGTCGAACAGAAACGCTGGCATAATAAAATAAAATGGCTTTGGTCGTATTTGGTGACCAGATTTTGAATAGCTAGGTACTTCCCCCACCTTCCTTTTCTCCAACTCCTTCACACACTAACTTCTGCTTCACCACTGGTTCCGGGCAAACGGGACTCTTGTGCGTTGATCACATGAGAAACAGCATGCGGTTTCACAAAAATGTTCAAGCTTTATGACATATTAAAAGCACTCATAAGCAAGAACATCGCTGTCAAACATTTATGCTACATTCGGTTTCTTCAACTCTTTTTTGTATGTGGAACGAGCTACTGGCATCTGGTTTTCCTTCTTCATGTAATCCGGAACTCTTCAAAACTCGAATTAATAAATCCCTGCCTTAACCCACCTCACAACTATGTACAATCATCAAATTTTCCTGTCTTTACACTGCAAAAACAGGAGCACTCTAGGTATCACAAAATCCCACCAATTGTTCAGCCCATGCAGAATGTTGATGATATCGTAGACGACGCAGTCCAAGCGCATGCGACTCGAGTGTATGATCTAGTCACCGATTGGAATGTGAACGGTGAACTACAATCAACACCCGGGCAGCCGCACTCATACGAGTAGAAAGTTCTGCATTGATTGCGTAGACCATAACACTTCGGAAACTATGTTTATTTGGCTGTCTATCCTCTGTTGCTGAGATTTCGGTAGAATCCCTGGGATGAATCTAACCCGGTGAAGACTGTATTATACGCACTTCTACCGTATTTAATCCATCGAAGGGTTGCCACCATTGCTATCAGAACAAGTTTGCAAAAGCTCTAAAATTTGCATGTTATATGAATAGTTTAGAAAAAAAATTATTAAAAAGTCATAGTTTGGCGAAAAATTGCATGGCAGAACGTTTTAACCAGGATGACCAGTACAAACTATTAAATCAAATAGTTTATATATGGGCATGACGGTGAAACCATTCCTAACTGAATTGTGATGCTCTTCTCTCTCTGCATACCCATCAGAAGACATTACATGTGTTCGCTTATGTTTTTAATTAAATAAATTTAAGAGTGGACCCAAACCGGTGCCTTGAGGTAAGCCGGAACAAATAAGAAAAAAACTGTTAATTTCGATGATGGCTATCTACCGCGATTAGGCAAATTTACCCAGTGATTAATTTGATCAAAACCACTGAATAAAGTTCACCTAAACGCAATAGAAAACATGGTGTTAGTACATTTATAAAAATAACTCTTTTTAGTGATTTTCTATCGATTTTTGATGCTTTTAAGTCTAGCCTAGAAGGTAACTACAACTGTGATAGTATATTTTAGACCTATCACACCGGCAGTTCCTTCTAAACATGACTTTTCACAAAAATTAAACATTTCCGCGTTTTTTAACACATTTCTGCTGGGTTTTTTGAAGATGTAGGGTCACAGCATACATCGGTGGGCTAGCTTTATGAAATCAATATTCCAATCATAAGGTAGATCACCAAAGTAAAATGTGACCCTGTACTTGTAAAAATGTTTTAGAACTCCCGGAAAATTCGTTTAAAAAATATTATATATAATTATTTAAATAGGCACTCAGAAATGGCTAGGAAAGAGATTTTTTATGGCATTATTAACTGGGTGTGCTGTAAAATTTTGAACAATTAAAATCTAAAAATTAGATTCAACATTTGGACATAACAGCTTCTTATCCTACGGTACTAAACTACAAATAATTCACACCTTCGTTAAAAAATCACTACAGCATTCAAACTCGAATAAAGAGCTGCTTACAGAACATAGAAAGATCAAAAATAGAAAACATACTAACACGAAATACAAACTAAAACGAAAACCACTCAACTGCACTAAAAAACACTATAGAATTTATTTATAATGCTGTTAGTAATTTCATTTAAAAAAAATTAAAACGATTCAGATTTAAAACTAAATTATTATTTGAATTTCGCATAAGAGTCCCAACTGCTCCCGTATGCAGTCAGTGAGACTATGGCATTCCCAATTGGGGTAAGCTGTGAGGCTGAAGGTAGTGCGGAGAGGAAGGAGATGGGGAAGAGGAAGGTGGGGAAGTACCTGGTTATTTAGATTTGATCACCAAACACGGCTAAAGCCATTTCAAGCAACGTTTCAATTCTGAATGGCGGTCTTAAACCAGGGCGATACTGAGAGTATCTTTCACTCTAAATCTTTATCTTTTAGAGTGGAAGATACTGTCAGTATCGCCCTGGTGCAAGAGGACCATTCAAAATTGAAACGTAGCTTGAATTGGCTTTAACCGTGCTTGGTGACCAGATCTGAATAGCCAGGTACTTACCCATCTTCCTCTTCCCCACCTCCTTCCCCTCCTCTACCTTCAGCCTCATAACTTACCCCAATTGGGCATGCCGTAGACTCACTGTCTCCAAGTAGTTGGGACTCTTGAGCGGTAATCACATAAAAAAATCCTATTAAAATTTCACTTAAGGAAAATGCACAGTTAATAAACTTACTATTTTGGTAAATAGATAGTTTCAAAAGGCAATTCTTTAAAATTAATTGAAAACGCAATTAAAATCGGTGGTGTATTTAGTTTAGATAATTTTAGCCAAAAGAAAAACGAAAAAAGTGAATAAATAAAATATTTATACAAGAAATACTGCGAAGACATACGAAAAGAAATTTATTAATTAATTTGTAGACTTACCGAAAATCGCTGCTGTAGTCTCCAAAGACACTTTAATGAAATTATTTGATAATTTTAAGCACTTTAAAGAATAATCAAATATTATTAAAGATTAAATTTTAATAATAATTTAAATTAACTCGATTTCTGACACTTCGCCAAACTTTTAGAGACATGTTGCTCTGTCGAACTGTTAACTCCGAATGACTTCCTTGGGGCGGCTTCGGGGTTTATATACCAGGGTGGAGGCATAGACTTTTAGAAATTTCAAAATTTTGTGGAGGGGTTATACCAAGGAATGACTCATAAACGTCATTTTGGTTTGAGGTAATAATTATTTCAAATTAGGAATTTACGAACTTTCGAACATTCTTTTAGGAGAAATTATTTGAAATTAAAAATTTTGCAATATTTAGCTGTTGAATTTTTCGTAACGAAATTTAATTTTGTAATAGATGTTAGTATTATTAAGAAATGCATACATTTTTCTGTACTTATATAGATATATTTTTTTTTGGATATTAACATACGACTGATTTAAGAGGAATCATTCAAATCTGTTTTTTTATATACATTAACTCCACACAGGAGGCCCTGAGGAAAATAATTCCCCTCGTTTCCAATGTCATCTTTGGGGTTGCGGTAGAGGGGGTCTTTTTAGAAGAGGAAGTTCTGGGAAGGAAAAATGTTTGAGGGGTGGGTAGGAATCTGTGGGGCAGTGTGTCCAGGAGTGACGGATGTATGAATCCATCCCTCTCACTGCGGTGCAAGGCGATGTTACGAGAGAGTTCTGCTGGAGAGCTCAAAAGGTCTCCCTCGACCAGTCTCTCCCGATCCGGCCCGCCACGCAATAGGTGAGCAAACGCATCTCCAGCCAAGATGTCAGGAGTGACAGATGTATGAATCCATTCCTCCCACTGCGGTGCAAGGCGATGTTACGTGAGAGTTCTGCTGGAGAGCTCAAAAGGTCTACCTCGTCCAGTCTCTCCCGAACCGTACCGCCACGCAATAGGTGAGCAAACGCATCTCCTGCCAAGATGTCAGGAGTGACAAATGTATGAATCCATTCCTCTCACTGCGGTGCAAGGCGATGTTACGAGAGAGTTCTGCTGGAGAGATCAAAAGGTCTCCCTCGTCCAGTCTCTCCCGATCCGGCCCGCCACGCAATAGGTGAGCAAACGCATCTCCCGCCAAGAAGTCAGGAGTGACAGATGTATGAATCCATTCCTCTCACTGCGGAGCAAGGCGATGTTCCGAAAGAGTACAGCTGGAGAAGTCAAAGGGATTCCCTCAACTATTCTCTCCCGATCCGGCCTGCCATGCAGATGGTGGGCAGACGCCTCCGCCACCAAGAAAAAACGAACCCGGGCACCCCTGCTAAGTCACCAAACGTAGCAAACCACTTGGGGTGACCTATTGCAGAGGTTTTTTTCGTTATTTGTTTTTGGGGTGTTATGCCGTGTTGCGCTACCTCCTTCTTTAGCCAACGTTTCGTACATCGTTGCAGTGACACTGGAACGATGTCCGAAACGTTGGCTATAGAAGGAGGTAGCGCAACACGGCATAACACCCCAAAAACAAATAACGAAAATGCTTTTAGCCGTGAAAATCTTAAAACGTATCTATTGCATAGGTGTTGGTTATCCAATAAATAGTTCCCGGGGCGGCGGTACCCGTACCCGCCTCCAAAATTGAGAACGCATCCGAAAACTAAAAACGGTTTTGAAAGGGGTTAAAATACGCTTTCAAATTTTTTAATTAGGAATAAACATACAATTTTTTAAATAATAATAGTTTTAAAAATGGCTCACCTTATATATTTTAAAAACTAAATTTACTTATAACGAAAAAATACATATATTTTTTAGGAAAATGTATCATAGACATTATCATCTACTAACTTTTTTGAAATTTTATGTAAAAATAAATTAATTAAAAATTTCCAAGTATTATTTAAAACAAAACCACTGACAGTGCAAATTATAATTTTTTTCTCCAATTGCTCGAGATTTTTTGTGGTTTTTTTCGCCCGCATTAAAAATATCATACCTCCAAATTTTAATATGAAGACATACAAACTGATTATACTTCTATACAGCCAAGGAATTCGACTCCAGATACTAATATCTACAGCCTGTATGTCTGACGAATATCTACAGCTCATATGTTGAACTAATATCTACGAACTTCAGAGTGTTGATTAATATCTACAGAGCGTAGGTTGGACTAATCAGCTAAATGTGTCCAATAGTCCGATATTACGAATTTTTACATACACACTTACATAAATTAAGTTTTTTAAACTGCATACGCAATATTACATTATTCCAATATGCTACACATAATTGCAAATCCAACCTCTGCCAGTGCTGTAGATATTCGTCAACACTTTGATTCTCATAGATATTAGTCAACAGTTTGTGCTGTAGATATTCGTCAACACTTTGGTTTTCATAGATATTAGTTCGATTTTTTCAGTTTTTGGAATTCCTGTAGATATTAGTAGACGCCTCCAGGAATTCACCTATCTTTTGTCGATTATCACATATTCGTAGGATTTATAAAAAAAATATTATAAAATCGTATATACTTAATTACTTACAAATAAGGTAAAATTTGCCAAAAATTGGCAAAAAAGCAATCGAGGTATTTTAAATAGTGGCATATTGTGGCCAAAAGCGCTCCAGTGGTTAATAATTAATTTTCTTTTTTTTTTAATTTCGATCGGAAACTTTGTTTTCGTAAAGACGTTCATTTTAATTATTTTGTGATTAATTTTTATACTTGATTTTAAAAGCGTATCGTTTTTTTCTTTTTAACTTATTATGTGACCTATATGAGTTGTTCCGAAAAGCGATAAAATTAGCTTGAGGGGTTAAGGCGCCGTATCCCCGCTCAAAAAAAAGAAGATGGATATATATGTAAATACGAATGTCGGAGAGAGCGCGCCAATATTAATAAAACGATAAAATTGAAGCGAAATTTGTGAAAATGTTTAATAAAACATGACTCGTTTAAGGTTCTGCAACCGGGCTAGAAAAGAAGAAGATAGAGAGATACGAAATTAAAATTATTGAGAGCGCTAACGTTTTCAGCGACAAAATCGATACGAAAATTGCGAAAATGCTTAATAAAATACGACTCGTTTAAAATAGAGCAAAAATCTCGTGGGCATTGTCTTAAACAGCATTTAAAGAAACACTGTGAATTTTTTCACACATATGACTTGTAAAATAACTGAAACTAACGTGTTTATAATAATTTTTGGGGCATACTTTGCGATTTTTTTTCTATCGAGGGAATTTTATATAATTTGCGTTTCGGCGCGGGCAATGTCTAGATATTATCTTCAAGAATAACATTTTTTTTACGAGTTTTAAGAAATCCGTAGAAATTCGGGTTGCGGACCCTTAATAAAACATGACTCGTTTAAAACAGAGCAAATCTCGCAGGGAACATCTAAAAGAGCATTTAAAGAAACACTCTGAATTTTTTCATATATATAACTTCTAAATTAAGTGAAATGAACGTGTTTACAATAATTTTCGGAGCATACTTTGCGATTTTTTTCTATGGAGGGAATTTCATATAATTTGCGTTTCTTAAAAAATTACATACATTTTTTTAAGAGCTTAAAAACTACGGGTGATATTTATGTAAGAAATCGGTAGAAATTCGGGTAACGGCGGCTTAATCATCGATAGTATAAAATGAAGTCGCTCAAAATGTTTGTGCGTATAGATCTTTTAAACTGCGCAACGGATTTTCATGCGGTTTTCACCAATAGATAGAGTGATTCAAGAAGAAGGTTTATATGTATAATACATGCTTATTATGGTAGAGAAAAGCCGAGAAATTCAAATATTCAATTCAGGCAGCGGGGAGCGGGTAGCTGGCAGCGGGTGGTGTGGATTTTATAAAGGTTAGGTAATGTTGTTGTGTTTCGTTATAAGACATGTAGAATCAAGTGAATTGGCCATGTGAAGAGTCTGAATAACAGAAGAGCATGTATGAATGTGATTGAAGCAAGGAGTGTGTATCAATTTTGATTTGTGTGGCTGTCTATCAAGTCTGTCACGAATCATGGAGGCAGTCAAAACGCCGCCCTAATTTAGAAAACTATGACACATTTTACGAATTTGCTAATGAACTAATTTTGTCATCTATTGAAAAATAATTTATCCACTTTTACAACTTTCTCTAATAATAAAGGTATTGAATGAACGTTTACTTACTAGGTACCTGTGACGCGACTAATTACTTTGTACACACTTGTTACACACCTTTCTATTATGAATAAGGGTGAGAATATGACACTTACATCATTACAAGAACAGGTATGTCAAATACTCGTACATAATGTCGTAAAGTCAATGTTCAAAAGGTGATTAAGGCTTCGCAACCTGGATTTGTACCGATTTATTACATATTTCCCTTAAGATGAAGTCATAGTAAATAATGCAAAATCATATGTTTTTGTTTTGAAAATTTGATCGCTTAGAAGTATTGTAGATGCTTCCATTAAATACTGCGTGTAGAACATACCTTGGCCCTTAAAAATATCGGTAATTTTTTTTATAAGTTTTTTAATAAGCCTATAAAAAAATAAAGTATAAGGTCTAAAAAACACACTTTCAAGTCCAAACTCTCCTATTTATAAACCCCTTTTCGGATATGGTTTTATTGTGTAATGTGGCAATTTCAGTTAATTTTATAATAATCGCAAAAAAAGTTAATATTTACACCCAATCTTCCCAAAATAAAATAAAATATGCATTTTCGCGTTGATATTTTACAATACGGCCGCTAGTTGACGAATTCGGTTATTCAAAGTGACCCCTATGGCGTCCACCGAAGAACTACTGTCCACGGCACAGTAGTGAACTAGTGGATCGCCTTAAACACGGTAAGTTTTAAAGCTCTTAAAAAATATATGTTATTTTTGAAGATAATATCTAGACTTTGCCCGCGCCGAAACGCAAATTATATAAAATTCCCTCGATAGAAAAAAATCGCAAAGTATGCTCCAAAAATTATTATTAACACGTTTGTTTCAGTTATTTTACAAGTTATATGTATGAAAAAATTCACAATGTTTCTTTAAATGCTGTTTAAGATAATGCCCGCGAGGTTTCTGCTCTATTTTAAACGAGTCGTGTTTTATTAAACATTTTCGCAATTTTCGCATCGATTTTGTCGCTGCAAATGTTAGCGCTCTCCTCTAACATTCGTAATTTCGTATCTCTCCATCTTCTTCTTTTCGGCCCCGGTTGCAGAGTCTTAAAGACTTACGAAACAATTCGTTAAAAGTAGATAATATATACAGTAACAGGAAAAGTAACAGGACGTACTCGATGGGATTTTAACCAGCGATTCCTGAGCATATTTGGAGTAAAAAATGTTAATGAAATTTTGGTCTCCGGTGACTTTTTTTTAACATTTTTTTTTCTTCAAATTCAAACAAAAAAAAATTCTTCCGCTTGTTGTCACTGGTCACTCAGCCGAGTAACCGACCAACCCCTCACCCCGCCTCCAACTGTCCAGCACCTACCATTTTTTAATGTTTTTGTAGAAAAAATAAATAAATTAAACAACCAAAAATATCACCGGAGACCAAAATTTTATTTACATTTTTTTCTTCAAATTTGCTCAGGAATCGATGTTTAAAATCCCTCGGGTACGTCCTGTTACACTCTGTGTATGGTATTAGTTTGTACTGGCACCGTCCTTGAAAATCACGGGATTTTTGTATTTTTTTTACATTAACTCCACGCAGGAGGCCCTGAGGAAAATAACTTCCCTCAGGGCCTATGTCATCTTTGAAGATGCTGTGTGGAGGGTCTTTTTGAGGAAAGGAAGGAGAGAACACGGGTCTTGAAGAGACCCACGTTGTAGGAGGGAGGAAACACAGAGGCCGGCAAATCGTTCCACAGCCTAGCCGTTGAACTCAAGAACGAGTCGTAGAGACGACCCGTTCTCATGTGACTAATGTCAACCGTGTACAAATGTTGGGCGCGTGTTTGGCGTGTTTCCCGACTATGCACCGGTGCCGAGGGGATCAATGACGCTAGTTCCTAGGAGCATCTTCGATTGTAATACCGGTAGAACAAGGACAGCATTCCCACCTGACGCCGGTGCTCTAAAGATTGCAGTCCGTCTGTTAAGATGGGAGAATCTATCAAACGGACCGCCCGTTTCTGCACAGAGTCAAGGGTTTGAATTCTTGACAATTTCAACATAAACGCTCCACATAAGAGGCCATAAGTAAAATAATTTCCTTCAGGGCCTATGTCATCTTGGGGGATGCTGAGTGGAGGTTTTTTTTATGGAAATAAAAGTTCGGGAAAGGAAATAAGTATGAGGGGTGGGTAGGAATCTGAGGGTCAGTGTGTCCAGAAGTGACGGTTGTATGAATCCATCCCTTTAACTGCGGTGCAAGGCGATGATTCGAGGGATTATGGCTGGAGAGGTCTAAAGGCCTCCTAAATCAGTCTCTGTTTCGATCCGGCCCGCCACGCAACAGGTGGACAGACACATCGGCCGCTAACACCTTGACAAATCTCAACCCATGAACCCGCGAAAACGTTGCGAAAAACTTGGGATGACCTATGGCGGAGGTGTTGGTTATTCAATAAATGGTTCCCGGGGCGTCGGTACCCACACCCGTCTCCCAAAATGGTGAGACACAGTTTTATAAGGAAATATAGGTCCAAATTAGGCCTATAATTGAATCACGAAACAGGCCACAAGGCATTTCTCGTGTCATACTTTATTCTACGCCAAATCTGAACAGCCAGTTACTTTCCCACCTTCCTCTTTCCCATCTCCTTCCACTCCCCACTTCCTTCAGCCTCACAACATGCTCCAATTGGGGGTGCCATACTTTCACTGGCGTCAGACAGTTGAGATCAGTTGGGACTCTTGTGCGGAATTCACATCTATATGAAAACTAGCTGGTTCCCGGCATGCGTTGCTATGCCATTTAATAAATAAATTATTTCTCCCTGCGTGTCCTTTCCCATTCGTCACCTCCACCTTCCCTCTCCCCACTGCACTCCCCCCCCCCCTTCCCCCGACCAACGAGGTTCCCCTCCCACTCCCTGGTTCCCCCCCCCCTCCCTGGTTCCCCCCCCTATCTCTCCCTCCCTCCCGCTTTCCGTAGCAATAGCCGCTTCCTCGCGTGCCACCAATAGCATTTTTTTAATACAAATTTCATAATGGCAGAGCTCACCGGAAGTTTTATAAAAACCTTGTCCTGACAATAACGAACACACAAAAAAAAATCCAATTTGGTGCAGTCGTTCGAAAGTTATGCGCTTAGCAACACATTCAGCGATTCATTTTGATATTATAGATACAAAGGGCAATACTTTCAGTATAATAATCGTAGAAGAAAAAAAAATAATATTCGGTTTATTAACCAGGTAATGTCAACGTTTCTTTCTTTAAAAGAAAAGTTATGAGTCATAAGACGTGTGACTCATCCCAGACTACTTACTAATGACCGTGTAATAACCATTACAAGAACAATACGTACAGCGGTTACTACGGAATTAGGTCATTAGTGCTACCCTTTGTGACCGGGAGTCACATTTAGTTAATGACCTATTTTAGTCACCGTTCTGTCCGGATATCCCAAATGCCTTATCCGTCAATTACTTTGCATTTGCATTTATAATATAGGTAAGTAATAGAAGTTATGAGTCATAAGTTATGAGTCATAAGAAAAAAATATGCACATTTTAAATGCATCGAAATTAGACGAAAAATGCAAGCGTGCAGAAAAAGCAAGAAATATGCTAAATTCGCAAAAATAATCGTGAATTTGTTTTTTTTTTTACATTAGGGAACGTACCCATACTACGTGACCTCTTCGGGGAGGGTGGGGGGGGGGGTCTTCAAAATGTCACGCTTTTTTTTTTTTTTTACATGAGCTCCACACAGGAGGCCCTGAGGAAAACAATTTCCCTCAGGGCCTATGTCATCTTTGGGGATGCTGTGTGGAGGGTTTTTTTTAAGGAAAGGAAGGAGAGGAGAGTTCTGGGAAGGAAAAGGGTTTAAGGGGTGGGTAGGAATCTGGGGTTCAGTGTGTCTTGGTCATCCGCCTCCAAGACCTAGACAGACCTCACCCCATGAACCCGGGCACCCCTGCTAAATCACCAAACGTAGCGAACCACTTGGGGTGACCTATGGCAGAGGTGTTGGTTATCCAATAAAGGTTCCCGGGGTGGCGGCACCCATTCCCGCCTCCCAAATTAACATTACCTCTTGGTACAAATGAGCGGCAGTTTGCTTAGGATTTTGGTCACCGCGGGGGGGGGGGGGGGGTTAAAAATTGCAAAAAATTGGTCACGTAGTATGGGTATGTTCCCTTAGCTCCACACAGGAGGCCCTGGGGAAAATAATTTCCCTCCAGGCCTATGTCGTTTTTTTATTTTTTTTTTATTTTTTTATTGAATTCCGCACAAGAGTCCCAACTGCTCCCGTCTGGAGCCAGTGAGACTATGGCTTCCACGTCCTTGAGGTAAATTGTTGAATTGAAAACTTCTTTAGCACCGTTGCGATTTTAAACTCGATGATACGAAAAATAGCGACACTAAAAAGAGACAAACACAACATCTATAGGATTTAGTCTGCGAGAGAATGAGATAGTATTATCGGTCTCCTCTTTGTGCGGTGCTTCGTAGCTTCCCCACTCTTGTTTTTTTTTTACAATAGCTCCACACAGCAGGCCCCGAGGAAAATAATTTCCCTCTTCTTAGGGGATTTGTCTGGCGGGTTTTTTTAAGGAAAGGAAGGAGAAGAAGTTCTGGGAAGGAAATAGGTGTGAGGGGTGGGTAGGAATCTGGGGGTCAGTGTATTCAGGAGTGACGAACGTGTGAATCTAACCGTGGTGCAAAGCGATGGGTCGAGTGAGTATGGCTGGAGATGTCAAAACAACTTCTCGACCACCCTCCCTCGATCCGGCCCGCCACACGGCAGGTTGGCAGACATATCGGCAGCCAAGATCTTGACAAACCTCACCCCTTGAAACCGGGCACCTCTGGCGAGTTGCCAAGCGAAGCGAAACACTTGGGGTGACACTTGAGGTGTTGGATATCCAATAATAGTTCCAGGGGCGGCGGTGCCCATACCCGCCTCCCAAAATGCAAATGCAATGCCTAAAGCAAAAACAAATTACTAGACGTAAATAAACTATTCATAAGGAAGATCATTTACAAAAACTGTATCAAAACTTCACATCTCCACATACCTCACTCGCAAAACACAAGAGCAAAAATTAATAAGCACTTTCAAGTTCCCCATATCAAATCAACTTTTGCAAAAAAACACGAATCTTACCTAGCACCACACATTTTCAATACCTTCCTAACACAAACAAAAACTTACGTCACCCCAAATAATTTGAATTGGCTTTTCAAAAGATTTGTAATATGGTTGAATGAAAAGGAAAGAACAGACATTCAAAATATTCTAAATAAATAACATTTCATACAAGTTCTCACGAAATTATATAATATTCAAATAAAACAAATACGAGAAACTGCAATTTTGCAATATTAATTATTATGATTAATTATTAATTATTACTTCTATTATGTAACCGCTATATTCAACTGTCACAAAATTTTAATTTACTTTTATCTAAAAAACAAAGTATGTATGTAAATATTTAATATACCAATATATAATTTATCTTTTTTATCTTTTTACATACATATATATATTTGTTTAAATACACACATTTCTTTTGGAACAAACATAATATGTGATTTACTCGCCTCGGAACAGACTTTGTCTAGTGAGGCGGGTAAAAGAAAAGAAAACAATGTAAATAACCATGAAACTAAATAAACGCCCGGGTTGCCGGCACTGAAACTGAACTGAAAGCCAGTGAGACTGGCATCCACTTCCTTGAGGTAAATTATTATTTTCGTGGAGTTGGAGTTATTGTAAAACAAATAAAAACGTTTATAGACCCCACGTTATGAGAAGATCCGGTGTAGCATTAAAAAAACTTTCTCTTTATGTAGCAGTACGTTACAAGATCCTTAACCTGTCAAAGGCCAGGGTTTTTTACCTTACCTTTTTTAAATTACCTTAACAACAAGAATGGAGGAAGCTATTTTAAGCTTTATTTTATGTTATAAATTAATGGAATAAAATTTAAAATCGCATCCAAATTATTTGAATTAATATTCTTTTTTGAAATTCCAGTCTCGCGCGCGGGCGCGTTCCTGGCCTTTGAAAGGTTAAGGGCCCGCAACCCGGATTTGTACCGATTTATTACACATCTCCCTTAAACACGGTAAGTTTTAAAGCTCTTAAAAAAATATATGTTATTCTTGAAGATAATATCTAGACTTTGCCCGCGCCGAAACGCAAATTATATAAAATTCCCTCGATAGAAAAAAATCGCATAGTATGCTCCAAAAATTATTATAAACACGTTTGTTTCAGTTATTTTACAAGTTATATGTATAAAAAAATTCACAGGGTTTCTTTAAATGCTGTTTAAGATAATGCCCGCGAGATTTTTGCTCTATTTTAAACGAGTCGTGTTTTATTAAACATTTTCCCAGTTTTTGCATCGATTTTGTCGCTGTAAATGTTAGCGCTCTCCTCTAACATTAGTAATTTCGTATCTCTCTATCTTCTTCTTTTCGGGCCCGGTTGCAGAGCCTTAAGGCTAAGCTTACAAGGAAACCGGGCGGCGTTTTGTCCATGCAAATGTAGTCGCCAATTCCTCTCTGGATTTTGACACTGGTGCAAATATTTTTAATTATAATACTAGCTGAAGTCCCCGGCGATGCATGCACAGAGTTTTCGAAATCAAATGTAGACAGTGACCTCAGTGACTTGTTTCGAAGGTCACATGTGCAAAATTTCATCAACCTCGGCATAAAACTGTAGATTTGCAATCAAAACAAATCTCTCGTCCACCATATACAGACATTCTCCTTTACGTATTATACATTTCAACCAATTTACACAAAACCTTGACAAATTATATACCTAAACCTTCCTCATGAATTTATCTATTGGTGAAAACCGCATGAAAATCCGTTCAGTAGTTTTTGAGTTTACGCGAACAGACAGACGCGGCGAAGGACTTTAATTTATAATATGTAGAGATATATATTTCAACCAATTTACACAAAACCGTGATAAATTATATACCTAAACCTTTCTCGTGAATCACTCTATCTATTGTTGAAAACCGCATGAAAATCCATTCAGTAGTTTTTGAGTTTATGGCGAACAGACAGACTGACAGACGCGGCGAAGGACTTTAATTTATAATATGTAGAGATAGATATCGACCAATAGCGTGTCGGTACATTTTTATTTTTTTGATAACTTACTTCTTATAGGAGTGTACCCCCAAAAAAATCGTTAAAATTGCCCGATTTGAACGATTTCAACAGACGTTTAGTATAAAAACTAAACAATGCATTTTTTAAAAAACCAAAACTTACAGACATAGATTATTTTCTTCTAAGGTTGGGATTAGACTCGTAATTAAAATTTACGGATTACATAAGATTTTGACAGGTCACTCACAGGAGCGTTTACATTATGCATCTGACTTGTGGTAATGATAATAATAATAATAATAATTGGATAATTTATAAAGCGCCGTTTTTGTGAAAAATCACCTCAAGGGCGCTGTACAATTTATTAGGAATGCTTAGGTTCTAACTAATTTTACTATTTATAAATGGATACAGAAACATACTTACCTGAGAAACACACGGAAGTTGTTTGGAAGTTCGACCTGTTTAAATGCTCATGCGACCGTTTTCATCTGTAAATTTATTTGCGGTAAGATGGCTTCCTGTCAACAACGACCTGCTACTGTCAATTTTTTCGCGATTTTGTCAATAAAGACGAAAAGGCCCAAATAAAGTATTGTAATAGATTTTGACCTTAACTAAACAATTCTCTACGCACTTTTGTGCCATCAAAGATTTTGTTTCATCCGAATGACAGTTACCTGACATCTGCTGACAGCAACCGACTTCGAATTCAAAATTTCAAATACGTAAATGTTAAAACCAGAAATAAATGTTAAAGATTGGAAAGGATTGGACCGATAATTAAATAGATGGATGCTCATTTTTCAGAAAACTTAAAAAAGTGGAAATAAATACTAGTTTTGTAGGAAAAAATCTTACGAAAACAATTGTCTTTTAATTTTTGACATTCGCAACGGCGTATTTCGGGAACTATTTCTTGCGGCAAGTCTCTTAGCTTATCAAGCTGATTTTATAAGCTGTAAGAAGGCTGGAAATTCGCGCGGGGGCGATTAGACCCGTCAAATAACTTCCGAAAGAATAAGTTCTGTAACTTACTAAAAATTGCGTTAAGTGACTTTTGGTGTCGTTTACACTGGTAATTTGGCCATAAATCGCTTGTAAGAGCGATTTACAGGAAACAACTTACAAGTCTAAACCCAGCCTAATACAGTATGAAAAAAAGTCTTAAAAATCGATCCAGTTTTGTAGGAGAAAAATGTGGAATACCCATAGACATCCAAATGGATAGACAAGCAGTTACAGATGAGGGGTAAAACCAAACTATGGAGAGCGAAGAGGGGAAAGATGACTGTCATTCGTTGAACAATCAATCTGACAGTATATAGGCATCTCGCATTACAATATCACCATTTAGTTCTTAAAAGCAAAATCTGCTTTGAATGAATAGACCTTTTTACATGGGAGCGCGAATTGCTTGCCACGTTCAAAACATATTTGCTAAGGCCAAATGCTCGCCCCAAAAAGACTCGCGCCAATACACATATCAATATTTTGTTTCCGTGTTTAGTTAAACACTTTTACAAATGTTTCATAATTTACTTACCCCTGTAACCAGCGACGAGCACATTGGAGTACCGCCCACATTCGCTATGTGTACATTGATACGTAGATATATTGTATAGCACAAGCTGCCGTTATTTCGTTAAATGTATGGATGTCAGCTTCTCGCTGTTCACGGCAAGAATGATGACGTCACACATTTTAGATTCAAGCGAGGCTATATCCCCTCCCCATGGTGCGAGCCGGTTCCAAGGAGGAGCTACAGCCGGCGCCATGTGGAGGGGGAAATAATACGTTTTTATCACTTAGGGCAGGTCCAGATATATTCATATGTCCGTGGGAATAACAAAACTTGATTTTGATGATTTTATTCGGGTACCTATTATTATCAATTATCAGCCTGAGGTGCAGTTGTCCCTTTCGCTCAGTATTCGGGGAATAAGAGCGACATCGACAACATCAGTTTATTAAAATACCTATTGTCCAAATTTCTCGGAGACCGGTATTTCTTTTAACGCTAAATCTCTATTTTAGATTAATCTTTATTACGAATTGGTTTACATTATAATTACCAAAAAATATGTTTTGGATAAATTGAAGTCTTTTCTATCGTTTCCCCAGAGTAGAATTAATATAAAATTGTTAATTACTTTATAAAAAAATACTAGCTGGTTCCCGGCATGCGTTGCAATGCCATACTCAAATAAATAAATTGTTTCTCCTTGCATGTCCTTTCCCGTGCGCCCCCGTTCCCCTCCCGTATCCCCTACACTCCCGCGTTCTCCTTCACCTTCCCCGCCCACCCTCTCCCCTCTCCCACTCCCCCATCCCGCAAACCGTTCCCGATATTATATATTCCCGATTCTCCTCTCAAACTCCCGCGTTCCATATATTCAGTCCCAGTACATTCATTTTTCAAACAGCTCGCATGCCACCTTTTACAATTTTTTTTATTCAAATTTTCATTTTTCGTATATTACAAATATTAATTTTTGTATATTATAAGAAAAATCAATCAAATTTTTTACCAAACATAGGTACCTATTTAAAATAACTATAATTTTAAAAATCCATAAACAATTCTTAAAAAAAAAAACAGCTGCCTGCCAAATTCAATTTCATCAAACGCGCGAACTGTTAAACGTGCGAAGTTAAAATAGTCGTTAACTTTTTTGACTCTTCAATTTCTGCGTAATTTTCTTCATAGTATTAGAAAATTTAAAAAAAAAGATGAATGAAATAGGTAAAGTCGTTCTGAAGTTATGGCGTGACCAAGGGAAAGAGGGATTCATTTTTATATGTAAAGTATATAGATTAGCGTAAAATACAAAAAAAAATGTATTTTGTCGAAGGGTCGACCGAGACAGGTTTTTCGTTCTCGGCCAAGACCGAGACCGAGAATAAATTAAAATCTCGGCCGAGACCGAGAATAGATAAATTGAGAAAAAAAATTAAAATGCGCTATTTTTGCGTAATATGAAAAAGGCAATTCAACTGCAACAATAAAACATTATACCTACTTAGTAAACACATTAAATCGAAATAACACACCCTAACAAACCCTATCCGTGAATCAATTGCCACATTTACGATTTTAGATTTTCACGGCAAAAAGTATTTATGTTATTAGTTTTTGGGATATTATGCCGTGTTGCGCTACCTCCTTCTTTAGCCAACGTTTCGGACAGCGTTACAGTGTCCATCATCAGGGCAGATGTGTTGCATCATCAGGACACATCTGCCATCTGCCCTGATGCCCCAGATGTGTCCTGATGATGCAACACATCTGCCCTGATGATGGACACTGTAACGCTGTCCGAAACGTTGGCTAAAGAAGGAGGTAGCGCAACACGGCATAATATCCCAAAAACTAATAACAAAAATTGCCACATTCATCAAAACACATCGATTAGTTGATTTGTATGTTCATTGCTGTTTTTGGCAGTTTATTATGAACTTATTTCTAAGAAAAACATCGAATCAACGTGTTCTGATGAATGTGTAACGGTCATGGCCCAGAATCTCGGCGATTTTTCGCCGAGAACCGAGACGGAGTTCTCGGTAGAATTTGTAGCCGAGATTGCCGAGACCGAGACCGAGATCTCAGTCGACCCTTAATTTTGTCATTAGAAATGTATTTAACGCCCATAAGAAACAACTTAAAAAAATACAATTTTATGAAAAAAATTATCTACGACAGTTTCCATTGATTAACTTTTTTTCTTTCTTATAAAATTATCCACAAAATAAATAAACAACACTTTTGCGTTTGAAATCGTGACCTTTAGACTCCGATTGTCAAGCGATTTTTATGCCTTTTACCTATATTTGTGGCGAAATAAGACACACAATGAATACATACATTTTTGACTTGTGGCTTCCTCTTAACCCGCCTCACAGCGTCGCCCAACTGGGTGTCGATGTAGTACTCCTAACTTACACAGTTAAAAAAATAAATTTTAAAATCTAATGTCGTTAATTGTCACTTGCAATAATATTTAAATAAAACTATGTAAGTTTTAAAAATGCAGGCGCTTTTATACTCAAGAGGAAAGGCGGAATTTACGAATGCATAATAATACTCGCACATTATTTTATATCTACCGGAAAACTAAATTATACAACTAGCTGACCCGGACACGCGTTGCTGTGGCTAACGAAACACGACGCCATCTACCTACTGGATGGTTACCCAACCTTTATAACCCCCGCCATCTGTTAATTTGCATACAAATCAAATTCATACCGCCCGCTTGCCAGCCCGCTCGTTCACCACATACAGACATTCTCCTTTATATATTATATATTTCAACCAATTTATACAAAACCTTGACAAATTATACAACTAAACCTTCCTCATGAATCACTCTATCTATCGGTGAAAACCGCATGAAAATCCGTTGAGTAGTTTTAGAGTTTATCGCGAACAGACAGACAGACGCGTCGGAGGACTTTAATTTATAATATGTAGAGATTATAAACGAAAATAGTAGCAAAACTCGACCGAAAATCTGAAACAGAAAGTTTGTACCTAGTTCTTGGTCGAAGAATGATACAGTTAAAGAAAACCGAATCGGATAGGAACTAGTGTCCGACCGAAACGGGCCTTTGGCGAGAAGAACCAAGAAGACCCGTGAAGATACAAGAAGAGTCAAAACGAGATGATACGATCTCAGAAGGGACAAGAAGAAGCAAGAAGAGACAAGAAAAGCCGAGAAGAGGCAAGAAAAAGGAAGGCACAAAGAAAAGGAAAGGAAAAAAAAGAAAAAAAAAACAATCATAACGCTTAAGAAGAATAAAGGAGAATAAGATACAAGGAAAGTCAAGAACAGGCGAAAAGATCCAAGAGGGGGGGTAAGAATAGCCAAGAACAGCCAGAAATAGTCAGGAATATCCAACCAAGAAGAGCCGAAAAGAGGCAAGAAGCAAGGAAAGCATAAAGGAAAAAAATAACGCTCAATCCATTCCTTTTTTCCTGCCCATCCTAAATTCCAATATTGGCTTATTAGGTTGCCATGTATACCGGTCGATTAAACTCTAATCTCCTCCCTATCCTCAGAGCACGTGTTCCTAGTCCTAACAAATCTGTGCCCCCTGGTGTACCGGTCTCACCGGGACAGGAGTGCTCCTGGCTGGGGTGGTACAATCGTATCGTATCGTATCGTAAAACGAAAGCGAAGATAAAGTTATACGTGAAATCCTATTTAGATACTATTTAGATTAATCTTTACGACGAATCGGCTTACAGTATGAACATCAAAAAATATGCTACGGATAAATCAAAGCTTTTACTAGCTTTTCTATGTATTGGAATTACAATAAAATTATTATTTACGTAAAAAAATAAAAGCGTAAACCACAAAAAAAAAAGTTTTTTCATGACTTAGCTATGAAGTAATATGAGAAACAATTTTTAAAAAATACCCCTTTATGGCTATGACTATTTTTGAGGTTTTTCATGTTCTAACTTTTTTCGTTCTTATAAAATTATGCACAAAATAAATCAAAACCACTTTTTCGCTTACTTGCCTCGTGCAAATAAGACGCTCGATTTTAAAATTTTGCAGGCATGAGATTCGAAATATTTCTAGCGTTTATATTCCTCGATGTATTCCGAATCTTCGGTATCTGTCTCAGTTTCGGCCGAAACCAATACTTTTTTAGACATGTTAAAAATCTAATGTTTTCTGAAATTTGGTTTATTTTTATATATTCTATATTCTAGACAGTCACGTGTTAAATTAATAAAAAAAAGCAATAATTGTTTTCTGAAATTTGGCTTATTTTTTTTATTCTACTTATTGTTATATATTCTATATTCTAGAAAGTTAACACGTGTTAAATTAATAAAAAAAAAAAACAATAATTGTTTTCTGAAATTTGGCCTCTTTTTATATATTCTATATTCTAGACAGTTAACACGTGTTAAATTAATAAAAAAAAAACAATAATTGTTTTCTGAAATTTGGTTTATTGTTATATATTCTATATTCTAGACAGTTAACACGTGTTAAATTAATAAAAAAAAAACAATAACTCAAGTATGTAAAATTTTTTTTAAATATATTACTGCTATAAAACAAACTTATATAAAGGATGGATCTCTTTACTTTAGTATTTTGATTTTAATTGCGTTTACAATCGCAAATTTCTTTTTACACGTGAAAAAATAATAATATTTTTTTTTATATAACTGCTATAAAACCAACAAAAATTATATTTATTTTACAAACATAAACTCACAACACAATCACGCCGGATCGGCGGGCGAACTCAGCTAATGATGGCGGGTGACAGACGAGCTACGAACGCACCCGAAGTCAGCCGAACGACGCGCGAAAACTCACGAACGCAGAGTTTCGGTTTGTTGCCGAAAGTTTGGCAGATTTTCTGCGGAAACTAGATTTTTCTGTCGAAACTCGCCGAAACCGAAACCGAACCTTTACATAAAAGAATTAAAATTATGGCTAAATGATGCAGATGCTGAAACACTTTTATTACAAACTCTATGTAAACCTTCATGCTTCACTTTTACAATTCTACTGTAACTTCAAGACTAACTTTATTAATTTATCTTCTTGAAACCGTAACAAAAAATCAACTAACTTGTATGTGTCACTTTGTTACTACTATATTTTCAAAGATACATTACCTACTCGTATATTTTTAAAATTTCATTTTGAAATTTACATTTTTTACTTGTACCGCCAACTTATTGGTGTAATTTAGCACTTTAGTAAATATTACCCACGCACAGGCAGTGCCTTAGTGGGTTCCCATTATCTTCTTATGTCATATGTATATTTTTTTTTAACATTATTTTTATCTTGTGTTATGTTATATATATTTAGAAAATGTGTAAAAATTACTTTTGAAATGTATCAAGATATAATGGGAAAAAATAAAGGAAAAAAAAACCTTCGGTCGGTCACTAATAGGAACACTTTAGTTCAGTTGGTAGAGCTGACCCGGCAAGTCATGACTCCTGAGTTCGAGTCCTAGATGTGACCGTATCTTTTTCTGATTTTTCTGTTTCAAATTTTTTTAATGAATTTCGCTAATATCGCCTTTATTAATTAAATATTACAATTTGATGTTTTACTCATTAAGGGGCCGTTCAAGTATTACGTAACGTACTTGAGGGGGGGGTCTTGTGAAACGTTACTGTGCGTTACGAGGGGGGGTTCGACCGACGCGTTACGTAAAACGTTTTTCTTTATTTAGATAAAAAAACTAGGGAATTAAAATCTTCCAAGTTGGCAACCCTTTTCATTCTCGAAATCTCTTGTTTTATTTATTACCGCAAACGCGATTAAAACAAGAAAAAAGGTTTTTAAGCGACTTTCCAGTACTTTGCGCAACTTAATTGTGACTTTCAAGTAAAAATTGTCACTGGGGCGTTACGTAACGTTTAGGGGGTGGTGGAGGGGGGGGGGGTGTGGTACGGAAAAACGTTATGGCGCGTTACATGGGAGGGAGGGGGGGGGGGGGGGGAAATCTTCAAAAATTGCGTCACGTAATACTTGAACGCCCCCTAAGTTAAAAATAAAAATATTACAATACGTCGGGGATGCTCCGAGAAGACATGGCACGATCAAGTTAAACAAATACTGGAGTCTAGTAATCAAGAGTCAGAATAACAGAAGAGTATGTTGTATGAGACGATGTATGAATGTGTTTGAAGCAAGGAGTGTGCGTCAAGATCGATTTATTTGGCGGTCCATTCTCTCTGCCTATACCTGTATAATATATTTTTGACTAGCTGACCCGACGAACTTCGTACCGCCTCAGAATCAATAACGGTTGAATTAAATTAAGTTTTTTTATAAAGTTAAAAATCACACAAAGAAGCAATTATCGATGCCGAACTGTCCGTGTTTTGTTTTTGTCAGTATCAGAAATGGCGTATGGATTTATTTTTTTTGTGATTTTCTTACTTTTCCACTTACTTACTTACGGGAATTTTTGAAAGGAAGCGGGTACGGGTGCCGCCGCCCCGGGAACCATTTATTGGATAACCAACACCTCAGCCATAGATCACCCCAAGTGGTTCGCTACGTGTGGTGATTTAGCAGGGTTGCCCGGGTTCATGGGGTGACTTTTGTGCGGGTCTTGGCGGCGGATGCGTCTGCCCACCTGCTGCGTGGCGGGCCGGATCGAGCGAGACTGGTTGACGGAGGGTTTTTGACCTTTCCAGCCGGATTCTCTTGACCAATGGGTCGAAAGAGTCCGGCTTGAAAGGTCAAGGTAAAAAGTCAATTCCGGTCAAGTCAATGGCCTTGCACCGCAGTTGGAGGGATGGATTCACTCCCGGATACACTGACCTCAAGATTCCTACCCACCCCTCATGCCTTTTTCCTTCCCAGAACTTCCTATCCTACCCTTCCTTAAAAAGTCCCTCCACACAACATTCCCCAAGATGACAAAGGACCTAAGTGAAGGTCACGTAAAAAAAATGAGTTTCATTTCGGAGATTTATTATAATTGTATTTTTCCTTTGGAGGGGTGTAGAGACATTCGTTCACCGTTTGTCTCATTTTCGACTATTGACATTTAGTGTGTAAGAAAGAGGGGCAACATTATATGATTAAGAACAAAAGCAAACAATCAGCGCATTGACATTTGACGTTAAATATTATACCTATCATAATATTGCTGCAGTTCTTTCAAAATATGAGAATTCGTTCCATATAAAATGTATGAAAAAATTTATTTTCTTCATAACTTTCGTTTTCGTGAATTTTTGCAATGTTTTAATAGTTATTCTGTTATCCGGAGCGGAGACAAATCCAACAAATCAAAGATCATCAAAATCGGTCCAGCCGATCTCGAGTTATAAATAGTGTAACTAACCCGACTTTGTTTTATATATTAAGATTAGGTATCGGAACATTTTGAATACTGTAACATTGTTAGTATTGTTACAATGGTGTATTTTCACAAAATACGGTTAAAAATTTGTGGGATATTTAAAGTTTATTTTTCCGTTTCTGATCATTGTGCCAAAGGCCTGTAATTTTTATATTTTCATTAATAATTAGTGAATGAAAAATAGCACATTCCTAAACGGTTCCAACTGACTACAACGTCATTATGACATAGAAAACGACACTGTCTGGTAAGACGACTGTCACCAACGTTGCACGTCGTGACGTCAACGCCGCCGAATTCATGATAAAAATGATCATGTTGTTTTGGTGGCAAATCGAAAATTGCACGTTTTAAATCTTTATGGAAAATTTATTCGTCAATATAAAAATACCTTCATTACAGCAATTTTTTTATTAATATTTTGGAAATTAAAAATATATATATATATATTTATTTATTTATTTATTTTTATTTAAGTACATAAAACAGACATTAAGTTATATACATGGATGATTTAAATTACAAAAATTATAACAAAAATAATATCAGTAATAATTAGCTACTCGTAAATATGCAAAAGTGAATGACGAACAAGAATGAGTAAAAGGTAGAGTAGAAAAGAATCACCAACAATTTATTATTGGTACCTGTGCTGATGGGACAATGATTTAGTAAGTACAATATTTCCTGTCTTTGAATAAAGGGCTTCATCACAATATCAGATTGATGGTAAAATATATTTTTTGAAGTGATTGAATGGGTTATTAAAAATGTCAATTTCATTATTAGAGCAGTGTATAGTGTTATAATGTCTTAATGTTCGTGGTAAAGAGGAGAAATATCCTGTATTTGTGTGGTAGGTAGATATATAGAAAATATCTTGCATCCTCCTTGTAGAATTTCTTGACGGTGTGTTAATGTTAATTTGGGATAAAATGTTGGGTGTATCAACTGATGCATGTATAATTTTGTGCAGAAGCAATAAATCAGAAAGTTTCCGTCTTCCTGTCAGAGAGTGTAGTTTATAGTGTAAAATTCGGTCTTTATACGTTCCAAATTGATCAGATATACCTTCGCGATAAGCAATAACACGGGTTAATTTTCTTTGTATGGATTCGATTCTATAATTATGAATCTCATAATTGGGAGACCAAATAGTGGATCCGTATTCGAGAATACTTCGCACAATTGATTTATATAATGTTAAAGTTAATTCTGCACTTTTAAAGCAATTTGTGATTCTGAGCGTTAATCCTCTGATATTTGTGACGCACTTTTTGAAATTGTATCTACATGTTTATTGAAGCTAAGTGATGAGTCAAATATCACGCCTAAGTCTTTAATTGAAGTATATATATATATTTATACTTAGAGTATTTACCCTATCGGAACATTTTATTAGTATGTTGACAAAGATATACCTGAACTTTTTGATAATTGGTAAATTTTGACAATGAGAACATTTTTATATTTTAAACGTTTTTTATTAGATAACAATTATTATAAGCAATAATTATCAGCCTGAAACAATCATCACATTGAAAAAATCTTCCGAGAAAAGATACTTGCCGCCAACGGGACTTGAACCCGTGTCCTTCTGATTGCCTCTACCACTGAGCTATGGCGACTTATCTAATACCCGCCAAATAATTCAATATATGCTAGTGTTTCATACAACAATTACTGCTTATTACATTTTTCCACCTGAAAACAACCAACTTTATTTTTGTGAGAGAGGCATTGTTAGTGCTAAATCTCCCGCTAGGTGGCGTCGAGACAAATTATGTCTACATTTTTTTGGTGAAATACTTTAAGGTTAAACGTCACGTACTTTATAATGTACGCTTTCACAGATGGCGCCATTTAAATTATTTAAGGTTTTTAATGCTTTTTATTTATTTGTTGGCTCGCCAACAGAATGTATCACATACAATTATTACATCAGTTAACAATTTTAATATGGTTACAGTGATAATTCCAATGAGAGGTGAGCACACCATTCATCACAACATTCTTAATTAGTTGTAATACATAATAATAAATTAAAGTACATACATAAAACAAGAAGAATCAATAATTACAATTATTATTGCACGTTATGCTTTAAAATATTGAGGTGAATTAATTGTTTGCGCCCGTACATATTTAATATGAATATAAATAAATAGTGTACATAAACAAACCCAAATCTTTCAATAAAGGCTGAAAAATACAATATTGGTTTGAGTCACCGATACAAAATGGAAGATTTTGTAATGCGATTTTTTTGATAAGACAACTATTAAAACTTTTTGATAATCTAATTAATATTAATTTAAACAATTTTGACTGGGTATCAAAAATTTTTGGATTGCGAAACATTTTGATTACGTATCGGAACATTTTGGCAAAGGAAGCATTTTGATTAGGTATCGGAACATTTTGGCAAGTACAAGCATTTTGATTAGGTATCGGAATATTTTGGCAAGTGAAGCATTTTGATTATAATATCGGAACATTTTGGCAAGTGAAGCATTTTGATTAGGCATCGGAACATTTTGGCAAATGAAGCATTTTGATTAAGTATCGGAACATTTTGGCAAGTGAAGCATTTTGGTTAGGAATCGGAACATTTTGGCGAGTGATGCATATTAATTAGGTATCGGAGCATTTTGGCAAGTGAAGCATTTTTATTAGGTTTCGGAACATGTTAGTAAGTTAAACGGTTTGATTAATAGCAAGTGAAACTTTTTGAGTGGGCGTTGAAACTTGTTGACAAGTTAAAATTTTGATTAGGTATCAGAAAATTTTTGTAAAGTGAGTCTTTTTGAATGGGTATCGGAACATTTTGGCAAGGGAAACTGTTGGAATAGGTATCGGAACGTTTTGGCACGTGAAACTGTTTGATCAGGTATCGGGACCTTTTTTCATGGTAAACTGTTGGAATAGGTATCGGCACGTTTTGGCAAGTGAGACGTTTTGAAATGGGTATCGAAACATTTTGGCATGGTAAACGGTTGGAATAGGTATCGGCACGTTTTGGCAAGTGAGACGTTTTGAAATGGGTATCGGAACATTTTGGCATGGTAAACTGTTGGAATAGGTATCGGCACGTTTTGGCAAGTGAGACGTTTTGAAATGGGTATCGGAACATTTTGGCAAGCAGAACTGTAGGTACGATTAGGTAACGGACAAGTGAAATTATTTGAATTTTCGACAAATGAAATTATTTGAATAGGTGTCTGGACGTTTTGGCAAGTTAAACTGTTTGCTTAGGTATCTGAACATGTTGGCGAGTAAAACTGTATGATTAGGTATCGGAACATTTTAGCAAAGTGAAAATGTTTGACTAACTATCAGAAATTTTGAAATAAGATACCTACATTACAATTAGTGATTACCGGTCAGTGGTTGAGTAGGCATAGCGCTTGGGTACCACCCGAGCGTCGCGTGTTCGATTCCTCGGCTGGCTAAGTTCTCCATCACAACACAAGCAACATTTTCAACATTTTATGAAATGAAAGTGTTTGATTAGTTAAACACATTTATTGTCTGAAAATTTTGTTATTATATTCTTAACCATAATATTTTGACAAAGTAATATAACATATACACACACAACGTAAGCACATAGTACAAATTTACCAAAAAAAGTGTTAGGTACCCGGTTTATGTCAATCTTCCCCCATTACAAAAAAACATATTTTGAAATAGGAAGCTTCTACGAACTTCTTTGTAAAATTTTTATTTGAAAGTCAGCGATTTTTTTTTGTGATTCTACATCAAATATAGTTAGGTGTTTCGAAATAATTACGCTCGAAACAATTTGATATTAATTTTTTGCATTTTCGTCAAAAATGTATTGTTTTGGTTTTGAAATAATTTTTATGCATTTAAGCTATTTTACGACATTATTATTCA
This sequence comes from Limnephilus marmoratus, assembly GCA_917880885.1. Classification (NCBI taxonomy): domain Eukaryota; kingdom Metazoa; phylum Arthropoda; class Insecta; order Trichoptera; family Limnephilidae; genus Limnephilus; species Limnephilus marmoratus. The sequence goes on from OU862907.1 coordinate 8,944,378, forward strand.
TACATTTATTGGGGTCAAAATTTCGCTATATCAGAATTGCTGTAATATCAATATTGCATAGTCTGTTTTATTTGGCAGGCGGGTATGGGTACCGCCACCCCGGGAACCAATTATTGGATAACCAACACCCCTGTCATGGGTCACCTTAATTTGTTCGCTACGTTTGGTGACTTAGCAGTGGCGCCCGGGTTCATGGGGTTAGTTTTTGTCTAGGTCTTGGTGGCCTGCATTTGCATTTGCCCACCTACTGCCTGCAATGCTTGTGCCCACCTACTGCGTGGAGGGCCGAATCAGGAGAGACTGGTTGAGGGAGACCTAACCTAGAACTCTTCAGCCGGACTCTCCCGACCCACCAGCTTGCACCGCAGCGGGAGGGATGGATTCATACGTCCGTCACTCCTGGACACACTGACCCCCAGATTCCTACCCACCCATCATTCCCTTTTCCTTCCCAGAACTTTATCTCCTTAATTTCCTCCACACAGCATCCCCACAGATGACATAGGCCCTGAGGATTTTTTTTCCTCAGGGCCTCCTATCGGAAGCTACCATAAAAAATATTTTTCAAAGGTGAAATCATCATATTTATTTGGTCTTTCTTATGTATACATTTTCATTACAATGCTACCTACCTGCCTGAAGAAAGTTTGAATAAAGAATTGTCATTGAGATAGTGATGTTCCTTTTTTGTTTGGATAAATTATTTTTTTATTAGACAGTCCCCCCACCAATAGTTTCTGATGCGCCATAGGCACATTTTTAATAGTTAGTTGTTTTTTCCAGGTTGGCTTCAAGGGATTCGGCCTGACCCCCGCCAAGCTGGCTGCCTCGGGTACCTTCACGTATGACGATGGGAAGGAATACACCATCACACACGGCTCCGTGGTCATCGCTGCCATCACCTCCTGCACCAACACCAGCAACCCAAGCGTCATGCTCGGAGCAGGTCAATATATAGATATTTTTTTTTTTATTAAAAAATAATGATTGAATTTTTTGAAAATTTTGAAAATTTTGAAATTTTGAAAATCTATAATATAAAAATGAATCGCGGAATGTGTTACTAAGCGCATAACTTTCGAACTACTGCACCAAATTGGATAATTCTTTTTTTTGTGTGTTCATTATTGCCAGGACAAGGTTTTTGTGAAACTTCCGGTGAGCTCTGGCATCATGAAATTCGTATTAAAAAAATTCCTATTGGTGGCACGCGAGGTTTGAAAACTGAATGTATGGAAAGCGGAAGGGAGGGAGAGATGGGGGGGAGGTGGGAGTGAGGCGGTGAGAAGGGGGGGAGATGGAGGAGGCGGAGTGGGAACCCCCCTTACACCATGCGAGCGAAGCCGCGGGAAAAAGCTAGCTGGTAGTGAATATTTTGATATTTTTTTATAAATTTAGAATTTTTCGAAAATTTAAAAAGTTTTTAAAAATTAGACCTATTTGAAAATTTAGAACTTTCAGAATTTTTTGAAAATTTAGAATTTTCGAAAATCTAGAGTTTTTCGGCAATTAAGAATTTTTTGATAATTTTGAATTTTTTGAAAATATAGAAGTTTTCGAAAATTTAGAATTTTTAAAAAATTTTGAATTTAAAAAAAAAAAATTAAAATTTTTTTTTTTTAAATGAAATTTTAAATTTTTTTTTTTTTAATTTTTGAATTTTTTATTTGATTAATTTGTGTTATTTCACAATTTATTCATTTAAAATATTATATAGTATATTTGCGGCACGTTCCAGAGTGGAAGATACTCTCAGTATCGCCCTGGTGTAAGACCACCATTCAGATTTGAAACTTACCTTGAAATGGCGTTAGCCGTGTTTGTTGACCAGATCTGAATAGCCAGGAACTTCCCTACCTTCCTCTTCCTTATCTCCTTTCCCTCCCCATTATCTTCAGCCTCACAACATTCCCCAATTGGGGATGCCTTAGTCTCACTGGCTTCAGACGGGAGCAGTTGGGACTTTTGTGCGGTATTCATATATAAAATAATTATTTTTTTAATTCAAAATCGTAATTTAATGGGATTGACCAAAATTTGCTCACAGAAGGATTCTGCTAGACTCAAAGTATTTATTTCTTAAAGAACTACCATATTTCTATACGGTGTGGAAACATGGACACTTAGAGCTAGCGAAAGAAAGTGGATAAATGCCCTCGAAATGTGGTGCTGGAGAAAAATGGTCAGGATTCCATGAACAGCCAGACGCACAAATTTGTCCATTCTGGAAGAGCTAGGCATCCACAATAGGCTTTCAACTATCTGTCTCCAACTTGGAGAAACTCATAACAACTGACAAAGTGTTTGGCAGAAGAAGCAAGGGAAAGTCACCAATGCGCTGGAGTGACCAAGTATCACTGGCATCCAGTGCGCCGGTGTCTTTGGCTCTCCACGCAGTGTAAAATCACGAGGGGTTGAGGAGCCTTGTCCACCATGGAAATTGGAGTAGGGGTCACGATATTCAGCAATGAGGAACTGACTTAAGAAAAAGAACTTCTAAATGGATAGTCTTAAACCATAGTGGTCAGCGAAAAACTGTTTTTCTCTGATTGGTCCTCTCTGGCAGAGCTAGATTATGATTTGGAGCTCTCATTTCAAGCTCTAGCACAGAAGCTGCAAAAAGTGAGTTAGTACACTATTGTTTAACCGGTCACCAACTTAAGCAGATATATGCGTTAGAAATACGACAGTCAAGTACAATAAGCGTGTTTACACGTCAACGCGTGTGTCTCCATAGAAATCGTTCTAACTCCGTTATTCTTTTAGTGACATCCCTAAAACAAAAAGTAAAAGGTCGATAGTGGAACAAGCTGTACATCCCTATTCAAGTTGTCCATAGAAATACATAACAAGAATATTCTGTCATTCACACACAATTTTTCCCGCCAAATTTCGGACCGGCGGCTCGACTCCGCTCGACATTGTTAATTTTTATTAAATATTTTTATATGAAATGATAAAAAAGTGAGGTGACGAAAGTGTTTATTATACATTTATACAATAGAATAAGTATTGTTGTTTACGTAATCTGATTTTAGTACCGTTTTCACATAAAAACATCACGTGAGTCATTTTTACATTTTCTTTAATGTTTGCATTCTAAATTTTAATATTTACAAATGTTAATATTTATTTGTAATACAATAATTCGAAAGCTTATTATTTACAAATGTTAATATTTATTTGTAATACAATAATTCGAAAGCTTATTATTTACAAATGTTAATATTTATTTGTAATACAATAATTCGAAAGCTTATTATTTACAAATGTTAATATTTATTTGTAATACAATAATTCGAAAGCTTATTTTGTAACCTTTCTAAAATAGTTTTTACTATTCGGCTACCTTCAGAAATCTTTCATTTATAGAGCTTTAATTGTGAAGCGGCAATAACACAAGGTTTTCGTAAAATGTCATTCGTTTGAGACATCTCAAGCGAATCTTCGCGAAAATTCGGAGGGGTTAAGACGATCCAAATTTTGATGTAATTGAGAAACCCTCATCCATTTGGGGTCTTCCAGGTCTTAACAGGATGGCTTTATTTTGAAATATCGGTGCTTCTGTGCATAAATTATATTGTCTTTCGGTTGTGAGGTTGTCTCAGGACAAACTAATCTCAAATCTGTTCAATTTGTTGCAGGTTTACTGGCTAAGAACGCAGTGGAAGCTGGTCTGAAGGTGTCGCCATATATTAAAACTTCCCTCTCGCCAGGGTCTGGTGTCGTCACCTACTATCTCAAGGTATGCTTTTGGTTTTGCTGCCACTTTTCGTGCACTTTATATACTTCGTGTAATATACAGGGTGTCCGGGGGTAAAGTGCATTACCTTTGGGAGGTGATCCTACATGATGGTTCAAGAAAAAAAGATAAATAACTTTTTTCGAAATTCAAACTTTTAGGGGTAGTTTTCTGGTAAAAAGAAAAAATTAGACCGGCGTGTGCGGGCAGCATTATTATTTTACACTGTTGCCGAATCCCCGCTCCAAGCGTTCAGTGTCAGTGTTGAATTCGAATGTAACAATTTTATTACCGTAGTAGTGTTTCACTTTAAAAACTTTATTGTTGTTAGTCAAAACTTGTTGATTTAATGTGTCTTTATCAACAACTTCATTCAGTGCGTGTTTTTTCAGACTTACTTTTGTTTACTTAGTTGTAGACATGCCTAACCTGCCTAGCTGTAAAAATGGTGTTTATTGGTGCATAATTTTATCATTGAATTATTGTGCCAATACCGCGTAATTTTGTTATTGAATTATTCGGTCAATTCCTTACTTTACCAACAAAGAACGGGCAGACATTCATTAATGAGATACACCACAACGTACGAATTGATAATAATATTACTTTACCTTTACATGCTTGCTTACAAGCTGAAGGTGGACATTTTGAAAATTTGTTAAACTAATTAAAAGCGATGACATTAGTTAAGTGTTCAATTAGTTTATAACAATTTAATCGTTAAAAGCGTGCCTTCAAATGTTATTTAAGTGCAGTTATCTTTTTACATTTGGTTTAAAACATACGATCTGCATATACCACAAATTCTCGGTCTTGTTATTGTTTACAAACGGTTTCCATGGATACAGGCCAAATCACACCAAGCAACGTTGCAACAAATGCGCCCGGCAAGCTAACTTGGGTAAGTGCTACCTTACACTAAGGATTTTTAGTAAGTATCTCTTTTTGTATGGGAAAAAAATGTTGGAATTTCAGAAAAAATTATTTATCTTTTTTACTCCTACTATAATGTAGGATCACCTCCTGAAGTTAATGCACTTTACCCCCGGACACCCTGTATATTTATAATTTAATATGCACTTCAAGTGAAGAAGTGGTTTTCTAAAGTCTGATCCTTTTACCTTTGAACCATCTTGGTATTGCCATTTAAAGCAATTTAGAAAACAAATTTATGCAGAGCCCTCATTTTTTTAATACTGCTATTTGTGTGACTGCAATATTGTGATAATACCAATAAATTGCCAGAGTTTCCCAACTTAATAAAAAAATTTGTTCCGTCAAAATCAACACGACAATCCAATTTATTACCCCACAAGTAGAACCAACATTAGAAAAAATACCCCAATTCCCGTATGTGTGCGCAATATAACACAAAATTGCGCAATATGAACATTTTTAGCAATACCCTTCAGAAATATCGTAAAGAAGTAACGCATACAATCGAAAACATACAAGAGTGTGAAATTATCAGGAGCATCTCCTATCCTTTTCCTATATTCCTCTTCCTCTCCCTTTTACCTAAAATTATTTCTAAGACACAATAATTCTACACCTCCAAGCAACCTTAGCATAAGAGACATTTTGGCTTGACTTCATATACATATTTATCTTTGTGTTCTATTCTCCGTCCACCTTTAGATCAACTTGGGAGCGTACGAAATTTGGTTCGTATGTGTTACTCCGCCCATAGATCAGTCGTTCGTCGGCTGTCGCGCTGTATGCACGTGTTTTGAAATTTTAACCCTTTCAGACCCTGTGATAAAATGGATATTTATTATTACTAATTTTTCTTTATTCATTGCTTTTTATGGTAGCACACTTTGCCGGTTTTACGACAATGCTTACATTTTACGGCACATGCCCGTGTTATGGTGGTCGATTATTCAAACATCAATGTTTCAGCCAAGTCCTAATTCATTAGATATCACTGTCACTAATTGCAAATAACAAAATAGGAAAGTATGATATTAATAATTATGTCCTTATATTCGAATTGCAACAATATCAACAATGCATATTTATAAAACAATGGTGTTACGTACTGTACTATAAAATTACTGAATGTTGGTGTTAATCAGTTTTATTTTTTTATAGGCCGTACACAAACCTCAACTCACAATTATTATTATTGATTAATTATTATTTGTAAAAAAAAATATCTGGAGAACATGATATTTCGCAAACATCATACAAAAATCGGTGATTTCATTGAGCACATTTTCGAAAATTGATAAAATGCAGTGCGTTTATTGGAGAACTATTACAATAATTATTTAAATGAATAAATTGTTAATACTTTTGATTGCAGGTGGGTGGAAAATACTAATTAAATAATTTAGTTAATTTATTTAAACACGGGAATCTAATGGGTTAACGCGCATTCAAGCAGCAGACGGGGGGAGGGGTGGAGACATGCGCGGTCACAGGTTGATCTTATTTTGGACGGAGAATATGTATAAGTTGTTTGTTTCTTACTAATAAATGAATAAATAATCTTAATTTTATTACAGGAATCTGGTGTTGTGCCGTACCTTGAAGAGTTGGGCTTCAATGTAGTTGGCTACGGCTGTATGACTTGTATTGGAAATTCTGGACCCATCGAAGAGAATATCGCCAATACCATTGATCAGGTTAGTTATTCTACCATTTCTTCCTATCTCCCTTTCTGTTGTCATAATATGCTGGGCCAGCACATCCACAAGCCTTCCATTAATATGCTTGGTGTAACTCTAAGTGACAGAGCTCAGGTACGGGGCTCCATCGAAGCCAGAGCCTCTCAGAAGCTGGACGTACTGTACAGGGCCCGCAGATACTCCAGATAGTACACAACTGTTGACCCTGTACAAATCGCAAGCTTGCCCACTGTTGAATTTGGAGCCCTGAAATACCTGAAAAAACCCTTGACTCTGCAGAAACAGGCGGTCCGTTTGATAGTATCTCCTATCTCCACAAACAGATTGCTATCTTTAGAGCACAGGCGTCAGGTAAGATTCGGCACCGGTGCCAAACGCGTGCCCAACATATGTACACGGTTGACATTTATGCTGTCTGACGGCCCAGTCCAGCGGTAAGGCTCTTGACTCACACACCAAAGGTCGCGGGATCGAATCCCGGCGTGGCAAATAAATTTTATTTGATTAATTTGTGTTATTTCACAATTTATTCATTTAAAATAATATATAGTATATTTGCAGCATGTTCCAGAGTGGAAGATACTCTCAGTATCGCCTTGGGTAGCCGTGTTTGGTGACCAGATCTGAATAGCCAGGTACTTCCTCGCCTTCCTCTTCCCCATCTCCTTCCCCTCCCAACATACCCCATTGGAGATGCCATAGTCTAACTGGCTTCAAACATGAGCAGTTGGAACTCTTGTGCGGTATTCATATGAAAAAAAAAAAATCATATAAGAATGGGTCCCTCTACGACTCGTTCTTGAATCCAACATATTGGCTGTGGCGCGATTTGCCGGCCTCTGTGTTTCTTCCCTCCTTGGGTCTCTTTAGGATGCATGTTCACTCTTTCCTCTCCTCAAAAAGACCCTCCACACAGTATCTCCAATTTTAGTTTTAGAAGCCAATACTTTGTCTATTAATAATATATTTCATGTAAGTCGTTTTGCAGTCGGTCAAGATATATTCATGGATTGGCAAAGAATTGTGTATCATCCGCGAAACAGATGGATTCTGATTTGATCATGTGTGGTATTCATGGAGATCGTGGTGTCCCCCTCTTGAGATAGTTGTTCGGTACCAACAATATTTATAGCATTCCAGAAGGTATGGGTTGCCATCATGGACATATGAATATATCTGGACCTGCCCTAAGTGATAAAAGCGTATTATTTCCCCCTCCCCATAACGGTTCCATGGAGCCGACTCGGCTTACGAGAGCCTCGCTTGAATCTAAAAAATGTGACGTCATCATTCTTGTCCTGACCAGCGCAGAGCTCGCATCATACATTTTACGAACAAAAATGAGAGCTTGTGCTATACATTTATACCCTAATATATGTGGATATAGCGAATGTGGGCGTTTCTCCAGTGAGCTCGTCGCTGGTTTACAGGGGTAAGTAAATTATTAAACATTTGTAAAAGTGTCTTAACTAAATACGGCAACAAAATATTCCTCTGTGAAAAAGGGCGAATTCTACTTTGCCGCATTTGGACTATGCAAATATGATAATAACGTGGCGGGCAATTCGCGCTCCCATGTAAAAAGATCTATTCATTCAAAAGCAGATTTTGTTTTTAAGAACTAAATGGTGATATTATAATGCGAGATGCCTATATACTGTCAGATTGATTTTTTAACGAATCACAGTCATCTTTCCCCTCTTCGCCCTCCATAGTTTGGTTTTACCCCTCATCTGTATCTTCTCGTCTATCCATTTGGATGTCTATGGTTGTTGTACAAAAAAATTAATAATATTTATTTCCAGAATGAGCTGGTTTGCTGCGGGGTGCTGTCCGGAAACCGCAACTTTGAGGGGCGCATCCACCCCAACACGCGCGCCAACTACCTCGCCTCGCCACTACTAGTTATTGCCTACGCAATCGCTGGGACCGTCGACATCGATTTTGTGAAACAGCCACTTGGTAAGGGATCCGGTTTCGCTTGAGAATTTACTAAATGCGACCAATTTTAACCAAATTTCATTGAATTTGCACGATATTAGATACTTTTCCCGCCAAATTACACGCTTTTCACTTTATTCAACCTGTTTTGTGGTTATTTTATCAAATTTTGACATTATGTAAGTATTGTTTTTTAGTTACAAAAACCCTCTTAGATGCACAAAAGACTTGTTTTTGCCACTCCCAGTTTTGTATTGAAATAAAATATTTTAGTTATAAAAATATTTATCAATTAAAAATTAACTAAAACTTAAAACCATTTGTGGTCAAAATTATGCAACCGTCCTCAAGTATATAACCAGACAATTTTTGCTATTTTCTAACAAAATAGGCGATGTTTGACTTATTTTGAAGTTATTTTATCAGATTTAATAAAATTAGGCCAAATTTGATGACAATGGATAAAATTTGCGTTTTTAAACCAGAAAATTTTTGCTATTGCTGACAAAATATGTTCGACCTATTTTGAAGTTATTTACATTAGATATGATTTTAGATTTTAACGCCCAAAAGTATTTTCTTTATTTATTTTTGGGGTGCTATGCCATGTCGTGCTACCTCCTTCTTAGGAGAAAATAAATAATAAAAATTATTTGCTTTACATTACATCACTCCTCTACTTTGTGTTCCAATACCCTTCCCTGGATTTTCAATTGGGTGAAATCGTGTTTGTCATTCTTCATTGTGTGATCAAGATAAGGAACTCTTTACTTTCATAATTTGTTAATAATGGAGTTCTGTATGTGTATTAATTTTAAAAAAAATGAGCGTGCTTTAGATCAGTGGTCCCCAACCTATGGGCCGCGGCCCAGTAATGGGCCGTGGACCAAATGGTAATGGGCCGCGCAAGGGCTTGCATAAAATCAAAATACTTTTGAAATAAAAATGTTTAATTATCTGTTGCTAACTGACCAAGTAACGAAAATATTTTCAACTATATAATCCCCAGTGGGCCGCGGTAAAATTATCAAACAATAACTGGGTCGCGGCGACAAAAAGGTTGGGGCCCACTGCTTTAGACCACACGACTGAAGTAAAACTTCACATTGACATTGACTTTGTCATCGACATGGACATTGACATTGACATTGGGGTGACATGTAACATTGGGGTGACATATGACCATGGGGTGACCTACGACCGTGGGGTGACCTACGACCTTGGGGTGAACTATGACCTTGGGGTGACCTACGACCTTGGGGTGACCTACGACATTGGGGTGACCTACGACATTGGGGTGACATACGATCTTGGGGTGACCAACGCCCTTGGGGTGACCTACGCCCTTGGGGTGACCTACGACCTTGGGGTGACCATCCTTATCCTTATCTTTATCACTCCCCAAGTCAAGCGTGCGTAAAGGCCCCACCGTTCACCTCGCCATCGATCACCGTTCGCATCAATTACTGTTCGCATCACACTTTTCGTAACATCACACTTTTCGTAACGCCTTCACCAGCTTACCCCCCAAGTCGAGCGTGCGCAAAGAAGTTTTACGTCAAAAAACCTTTTATCGGGAGTTCCACAAGGCTCCCATCTTAGACCCTTTCTATTTGATAAAGACGAAAATTGGTTTTAAAAGACTAAATTAGATACCCGATCAGTTCAGGGTTGTTTTGAGGTATGACAAAAATTGACCAGGTATTTGTTTGCTTTCCAGGTAAGCGCGCCGACGGATCCCCCGTGTTCCTGGCGGAAATTTGGCCTGGAAGGAAGCAGATCCACGATGTAGAGCAGCAGTACGTCATCCCTGCCATGTTCAAGGAGGTAACTAAACTCACAGACCTGGAAACCAACCTGGAAGGCTTTCATATATATCTTCATTTTTATGGTATCATAACCTAGGGAGGAGCAAACGCTTTTGATCCGATCTCTAAAGCCTAGAAACTAATTATAAAGATTATTCTAAAACCACCAATCACAAGCAGTTCGGATGAAATCTTTAGGAGAATCATTGTTTTGGACATTAGGCAACTTTGTGCCAAAAATATACTAGTTTATCTATTCAAACATAGAACTGTTCGTTATACGGGAACCAAAGGGCAAAATCTCTTACTTATCCCTTTCGCAAAAACAATTTTTGGTACTTTGCAACAAAACTTTATAATGCACTTCCACTGGCCATTAGACAGCACACTAATCACGTAAAATACAAAACAGATACCAAGTTTTGGATCACTAGCAAAGACAGATCATAAACAATATTCTTAGAACCACCTAATGCATGCTTTCCCATTGGTACGATGCTGATTGTCCTTGTACTTTTACTTTAAATGTAAATAACATTGTTGTTATCTTTTTTTTTGTTTTAAACTATTTATGCTAAAATGCACCTGCTCTCAACACAGGAACTCCTAGTGAGACAGGCACAGCCCAATTACCTATGTAACTTAATAATAATTAAAAAATAATGTATATATAAATGTTACCTATTGTGATGAAATTATTGATTGTTGGGTATTGAATTTTGACAAAATTTTTAATTTTTTCATTCTCTACATGGATTTGGTGGGTTTAGGTGAGAACCTGAACAATCTGAAAGTATGTTGCCTGTTGTATGCTGATGACGCGGTGCTGATTTCTAACAGTATGGAAGATCTACAGTCTCTCTTGTCTAGGATGAACCGTTCAATAACATCAAGTTCGAAGAACATTCCAATTGAAGCTCCTATAATTTGGTAGCCGTCTGTTGTGCAGTGTGTGGTCTAGCGGTCAACGCGCGTTTGTTGATTTGCTTCACTCAATTCGTGAGGTACCCATCTTTCAAGCTCTTTCACCTTCCCAATTTGCTTCAAGTGGATTAAAACAGTTTTATCACTAACACCGCAGCCTGCAGCTAACTCGGACGTGGTTTGCGATGGATCCGCTTCCACAATAGCCTTCAATTCTTCATTATCAACTTTGGTCTCCGGAAGACCACCGGGCTTGTTCTGCAGGTCGAAATTTCTAGAGCGAAAACGTTAGAACCAAAACGCACTGTGTTTTCTTTTGCGGCACCGTCGCCATACACATCATTAATCCTTCGAGCCGTTTCTGCAGCACTGGTGCCACGGTGGAACTCGTACTCGTAAATAACGCGATATTTCAAGTTTTCCATTTTGTAAGTGACGCAAAGAAAAAAACAATCAAGGAAAAAACAAATGAATTATAATTTTCGAAGCACAAATACATGAGTAAATAGCTGTATAAATTTGAATTTGGAATTCCTAACCAAAGAGAAGATATTTGAGATCAAAGTTGCCAGTAGGTACGCCAAAAGCCAATTTCATATGTAAGGACCTAATATAATTGAGAACGTTTGAATGTGGTGGAGGAGCTGGCTGGTAAGCGGGCGGTGTGGATTTGATTTGTATGCAAATCAACAGATGGCGGTGTGAGTTAATTTATCAAAGGTTGGGTAACCATCCAGTAGATGGCGTTGTGTTTCGTTAGCCACAGCAATGCATGGCCACGTCAGCTAGTTTACACTAATTATAAGTCACTGTACTTATTTGCTAGCTATAAGTCTTAGTCGTAAGTCACTAGTAATAAATCTTAACTGTTGGTTGTTAGTTATAAGTTATAAGTGATAAGTTATAGGTTAATTAAGTTATAAAGCCCACTTTAATTAAATAATCCAATAATTATTATTATTCTTATTGATTGTAATGTTTTTGATTTTAGGTTTACGCCAAGATTGAGACAGGTTCCCCCTCCTGGCAGTCCCTGGTGGCCCCCGCGGGTAAACTGTACCCCTGGGATGTACAGTCCACCTACATCAAGAGTCCTCCCTTCTTCCAGGGGATGTCCAAGGTATGCAATCACCCAATTCCTGGTCACCACTTCCAGTTTCATGAAGTTTCTATCAATAAGAGATTTTTTTGATTAGATGAATGTAAATTTCAACTATCAATTATTATGACCAATGGTCTTAAATAATTGTTATTTTTCTGTACCAACTATTCTATGGTAAACTAAATCATGTTATTTTCAGTACCAATGTTATCAATTATTTATATATTTGTTGCCAATTTCCTTAAACCATGATATTTTCCAATACTCATGTTAATTTCCCATACCAGCTTTTATTGCCAATAACCTTAATAATAATGATTTTCGTATTATTTTCCGTTACCAATTATTTAAGCGTTTATGATTTAAATTGTGTTATTTTCCAGTACCAAAGTTAATTTCTTTGACAGAGTTGACCTGAGTTATTATTTCAAATTTATTTATTTATTTAAAATCAAATTTCTCGAATATCCTCATAATCTTTGTCAATTTACGGCACTAATTACTCTTATTGCATTATTTTCCATTACCAATCACCAATCACATTAATTTACATTACCAATATCCTTAAAACCCGTTATTTTCCATTACCACTTGCCTTACAACACATAAATTTCCATTACCAATTACCTTAAATACATTAATTTCCATTACCTATTGCCTTAAAACACATTAATTTCCATAACCAATTGCCTTAAAACACATTAATTGCCATTACCAGTTGCCTTAAAACACATTAATTTCCTTTACCAATTGCCTTAACCTCTAATGGGCCGGAGACACGCGAGCGCGCGCGTCTTATGCGCGAGAAAATAATTCGAAAATTTGAATAAAATTTTCGACCAAAACTTTTGGTCCGCGATTTTGGCCCTTCTATGTACAGAATTTGTATGAAGAACACGGTCAGAATCGCTTGCGCTAACATCATAGATGATATAGCCACTAGTTTCATTCACCTTGCAACCCCAGAATATTTTTAAAACGATTTTGTCTATGACATTGAAATGTCATTTTTGCCGCGAATTTAACCGTCACAATTTATGCGTGTTCCTCGACTAAAACATCGTAAAACCTATTAATTTACGTAATTAATGAAAGTAATGTTGTTTTGGTAGATAGTTTATTGTGTTGTAAACGTGTTTCAGTCAATAAAATATACAATAGCTCAAAATTAATCAACAAAACATTCAATTCAAAATTCAAAGAGGTGCTTTTTTAGTGAATTTTCGTGAAATGGTGTGGCCACTCATAGGTTTAAAACACATTAATTTCCATAACCAATTGCCTTAAAACACATTAATTTTCATTACCAATTGCCTTACAACACATTGATTTCAATGACCGATTGTCCGCAGGAGCTGCCAGAGATAAAGGATGTAGTGGGGGCTCGCTGCCTGCTACTGCTCGGAGACTCTGTGACCACGGACCACATCTCTCCGGCCGGCAGTATTGCGCGCAACAGTCCCGCCGCGCGATACCTCACCGAGAGGGGGTAAGTACCCTGCTATGACATTGTATATCATCATCTTCATTAATAATACACAACTGTTAACTCTGTACAAATCACAAGTGCGCCACACGGTTGAATTTAGCAGCCACCTCTGGTCTGCAGCTCAAAAATACCTGAAAAATACCCTCGAATCTGCAGAAATGGGCGGTCCATTTGATAGATTCTCCCATCTCAACAGACAGATTGCAATCTTTAAAGCACAGACGTCGGGTGGGAATGCTATCCTTGTTCTACCGGTATTTCAATGGAACTAGCGTCATTGATGGCACCGGTGCATAGTCAGGAAACACGCCAAACGCATGCCCAACATATGTACACAGTTGACATTTCCTCCTTCCTACAACACGGGTCTCTTCAAGACCAATGTTCATTCCTTTCTCTCCTCAAAAAGACCCTCCACACAGCATCTCAGATGACATAGGCCCTGAGGGAAATTATTTTCCTCATAGCCTCCTGTGTGGAGTTAATGTAAAAAAAATCATCTTCTTCCCCTTATCCTATTCAAATCAGGGATCCACTGCATCGACAAGGCACCTCCATTCGTCCCTGTCTTGCGCTGTTTGTTCGGCCTCTGTCCATGGTAGACCCATCCTCTCCTCACACAGTTTCTGGAGTTGCCTCGCCCAACTGTGTCTGGGGCGGCCCACTGGACGTCCACCCTCTGGAATCGCACTCCGTATTTCCCTAGGAATTCGGTCATCAGACATCCTTAGTCTTCTTCTTCTTCGATGGCGCTACAGCCCATATCGAGCTTTGGCCCCCTGCAACAGTCGCCTCCAACTCCTGTCCTCAGCGGCTGACTTCCAATTTGGTACATGGAGAAGCTGTGCTGCATCCCCTCTTACTTCGTCTTCCCACCTCAGTCTGGGTCTTCCCACTTTTCTCTTTCCACCTGGGTGTCCAGTCAAAATTCTTTTTGGGACGCGTGTATCCGGCATTCTCTGTACATGCCCAGCCCATCTCAGCCTGAGGAATCTCATATGTGTTGAGATGCTAGGTGCCTTATATATATCATACAATTCTGTATTGTGCCGGATGCGCCACTGTTCACCCTCTTTCACGGGTCCACATATTCTTCTCAGCACTTATATTTCAAAAGTATCCAGCATTTCATATCACAAATCTAAGTTTTCGAACTGGCCTCTTCCCAACCACCCTAAAACATTCAACCATTATTCCTATCTTTAAATCAGGGGACAGATCATCTGTGAATAACTATAGACCAATATCCTTACTGAGTCCGATTTCAAAAATAATTGAAAAAACAGTTAAACGAAGGCTTTACAAGTTTCTTGAAGATAATAAAATCCTGTCAAATAATCAATACGGCTTCCGCAAAGGTCGTAGTGCCTCAGATGCAATTGCAAACTTCACTAAATTAATTTCTGACAAACTCGATAAAAGTCGCAAACCCCTCGCTGTATTCTTGGATCTAGCTAAAGCCTTTGATACTGTATCTCACCGCATACTTCTGAAAAAACTCCTGCAGATAGGAATAAAAGGCATGCCCCTTAAATGGTTTGAGAGCTATCTAACAAACAGGTCCCAGTCAACTATTATCAACTCGGCTAAAGAGCATAGAAGTACAAGTTTACCAAGCACATATGGCGTGCCCCAAGGCAGTGTTTTAGGCCCACTTCTTTTTCTAATATACATCAACACGTTATGCAATCTGAATACTGGTGGCACTATTATATCTTTCGCCGATGACACGGTTATCGTATTTGATGACGAAGATTTAAATTCAACCTTTAAAAAAGCAAATTATGGCATGAACTTAGTTAAAAACTGGTTAGATTCCAACCTCCTAACTCTTAATATAGATAAAACAAAGTATCTACTTTTTTCCATACGTAATCCTAATCTCCTCCACAACTGCCAAAAACTTACCATACATTCATGTTCACAGAACCTTAACACACCTACATCACCTCACAAAAACTGCTCATGCGATAACCTAAAATTATCAAACGAAATTAAGTACTTGGGAGTTATCATAGATGATCAATTACGATGGGAGGCACACATAAATTCTGTAACAAATAGACTTCGCAAATTATGTTACATTTTCTACTCTCTTAGATCTATCCTTAACCTACAAACACTAAGATGTGTTTACTTTGCACTTTTTCAATCAATTGCCACATATGGTATTATAGGATGGGGAGGTTGTGCAACATCAATTCTTCATCCCATGGTCTTAATACAAAAACTATTGCTAAGGGTAATATTCAAATGTAACCCATCACACCCATCAGAACCACTTTTTGAAAAACTCACAGTATTAGACATTCGACAATTATACATAAAGACGATTCTCATATATTTATGGAAAAAGGATTTGATGAAAAAAACACAACAAAAAATTCGCACCCGGTACTCATCCCAACTAAAATGCATAATTCCTCCAACAAAAACAGCCTTCGCACAGCGCCAGTTCTCTTACATTGCGCCCAAAATGTTTAATTCGCTGAGTATTGATATCAGGAAATCGAAAACTGGCGATAGTTATATCACAAGGGTTCAGAACTGGTTGATTCTAAAGGGAAGGGACTATTTTAAAGAATGCCTCACATCATTAATTTAGGCTAACTTGAATCAACTTAAATTAACTAGATTACCTAAACACACTTAATTAACTTAACTTAACATTTTCTGCTAAAACAGGGATAGATATATAATTATATAATATAATTTTATTATGAAGGTCAACATTTGCCTAAACTGCTTTTATTACTGTTATCTGTATAATATAATATACCATTTTACTTCATTTATTTGGAGGAAAACATCATTTTATTTTATTATCATTTTATTTATTATCATTTTATTTTATTTTCATTGTGAAAATATAATAAACCTAAAAACTTTGTTTTATCAAAATGGGAGAAAAGAAAATCATTTCTTAGCCCTTTCCACTCCAAGCCTTTTTTTTATTTATTTATTTTTTTATTCTTTGTTTCTTGGTTTTATTTCACCAGCTCCACGACGAAACTGTGTATTTAAGTTTGAGTTACTTTTTATAAATAAAATTGATAATAGATTATATACCATCAATAAAAGTTTTTTGTCTGTAAAGAACTGTACGTAATTACTATAATATAATTAGCTGAAAGTTTAAATACTTTTAAACTAT
The DNA here is from genome assembly GCA_917880885.1 of Limnephilus marmoratus. Classification (NCBI taxonomy): domain Eukaryota; kingdom Metazoa; phylum Arthropoda; class Insecta; order Trichoptera; family Limnephilidae; genus Limnephilus; species Limnephilus marmoratus. Next base: position 8,961,171 of record OU862907.1, read on the forward strand.
TGACTTAAAACTGTTTGGCACCACTGTGTATCGAATCCGACGAAGTCCCATATGTACTTCCCGGCAATAACCATGGTAACAATAATTATAATTTAGTATTCGCCGGACTGAAACATGAACAACTATAATATATACTACATACTTACTGTACAGCTGTTCAATGTAATTCGCCGGACTTGAAGAATAAAGCCCAACATTAAATTGTACAAAAATTGGTGTTAAATAATGTAGATTTTCAACATAAAAATCCTTCCTCATTTGCTTACCATTAAGTACTCTCTCTGATTTTATAATCGTAAATCTTTTAAATTAAATTCTTTTATACTATTTTGTATTATATAATATTCTTTATTATTATATTATTTTCTGTATATATTTTCTTAATACTCTCACACATTCTTTATATTGCATATGTTAATGTACTGTATAAAAAATCGACCACCACAACACGGGCATGTGCCTAGCATGGTGGTCGAAAAATCCCCAACATTTGTAAAAAAAATTTTTCAATGAATAAAGAAAACTTAAAAAAAAAAAAAAAAAAAAAAAATTTCAGCCATCTTTACCGTCAGTGTCAGCGCCTCACATCCATATGCCAATACAGTTCTAACAATCAGACATTCTTAGTACATGCCCAAACCACCTCAGTTGCGATTTTTCTTTGGAGAGTAGCAGTGGTTCAATGCTTAGATCATCTCGGATCGTCAAGTTTTTTATTTGATCCCATTTCCTAACTCCTGACACTCCTCTCAAGTACCTCATTTCGGCAGCTTGGACTCTATATAGCCATTTAAATAAATAAAATAATAAATATATTTATAGTTATTCCATGCTAACTCAGAATCATGTCAACTGAACACCATTTGAAAAGTCATTAAAAGCATTTAAAAAAAAATAGCCCATAACCTAACCTAACATAACCAAATTTATTTATTTTTTCAAAGTTGTCCGGTTACCATTTATAGTACTGTTGTCAAAGACGTTACATACTTTAGACGCGGGGTAGAAATCTCAAAATGGGAAGTCAACAACCAGACAATTGTAGAGTACTCGATTTCTAGTACTTTAGTACTAAACTGCCACGCGTCGAGTAAGGTCGTGTCCTACTAGTAAGTAAATTGCATTAAAAAGCACCAAAATTCCCTCCTGTGTGATGAGAAAATGTTTCCATTACACAGTAAACAGTCGTAAAAGCGAAGGAATAACATTTCATTTGTAAATACATGCAAATTACTTATTATTATCGATTATAAAAATAATACAATTGCTTTCCGCCCAAAGATTTTATGCGTCATTAGAGAACTCAAGGCCTACTAAAGTACAGGTCTGGATGCGCAACAGCCAAATTACAAAGTCGATGCCATGCCGTCGCTAAGTAAAATTTACTTTTTATAATAATTATCTAATTTTTTTTTTTTTTTTTTTTTTTTTTTTTATTTCATACAATTTTTGAAAATACACTTTTATATTTTTTTCTTGATTACCATACTAGGCTAATGCCCGTGTTAAGGTAATCATACATGATATAAGTTATACAGTGTGAGAGCTAGAACAGAATATAGGTTTGAAATAGAAATTATAAGATATTAGAAACAAGAGAAAGAAAAAAGATAAAAATATTTAAGGTAAAATATAACAAGATATATGTATACGTAAGCACATACACATACAAATGCATATACATACAGAAATATATATATATACACATATAACTACATATAAATACTTACAAACACACATATACATAAACATACATTATATAAAGGATTATAAAAAAGAAAATGTTTTAAAGAAGTAAAAAATAAAATACTATAAAATATAAATTACTAAGAAGTAAGATTTGAATATGTTAATCTATAATTTTTTTTTTATGAGAGCTAAAATTTGTTCATTCAGAGGTTTGTCAAGGTAGGTAAATAATCGTATACAAGAGTATATATATAGGTTAGATTAGAATTCAGTGAAGTCAGGTTGGAAAAAGATGTTAAGTATGATATTTTATTTAGTTAATTTAATTTTTTTTCTTTTATAATGGTTAGGAAGTCATATATTCTTTAAAGAAATCTCGTCCCCTTTCGAATATCCAATTTTGAACACGAGTAGTAAAAAGAGGTATGGTAATATTTGATTTTATATCGGTGCTCAATGCATTGTAGATTTTGGGGGCAATGAACCAAAATTGTCGGTGAGCGAATGTGGTTCTAGTTTTTGGGACCACGCATCCCAGGTTTGAAGAAAAGCGGGTTTGGGCTTGATGTTGTGGAGCTACCAGTAGGTTTTTTTTCCATATGTAGGATAGGCTTGTCTTAGTGAATAGTTGGCGAATGTCTAAGACCCTAAATTTAGTAAATAGCACATTAGAGGGGTGGGTAGGTTGGCATTTAAATATGATTCTCAGTATTAGTTTTTGAACTGTAATTATTGGATTAATGACGGATTCTGTGCAACCACCCCATCCCAAAATACCGTATGTTGCAATGGATTGAAAAAGGGCAAAATATACGCTTCTAAGGGTTTTTAGCTCTAAGATGGATCTAAGAGAGCAGAATATATGGCAGAGCTTACGGAGTCTTTTTACTGTGTCACTTATGTGTGCTTCCCAACGTAGTTGGTCATCTATGATTATGCCTAGATATTTAACTTCCTTAGATGATTTAAGGTTTGGACACGTGCAATTTGTAATAGGTGGGGTTCCGGGTGGGTGTGGGTGCATGTTTAGTGAACACGAGTGAATTATTGGTTTAGGGCAGTTGTTGGGAAAATTATGTTTGCGTATGGAAATAATGATTCCTTATTTTCTGGCCTGCGGTAAAACAACATACAAATCAGCAGAAACAACAAATACAATAACAATCAACACCATTTGCAAACTATCGTTGTTCATTATAGCTATTTGACACCTCAAAATTCGACTGGTGCCCAGGCCTCCTACTTTAGTCGGCCTTGAGACAGTATTCGACGGAACTTTTGAATTTTGAATACGAAAATGCCGCCCGCGTTCTATCTTTTGTTTCGTTCATATGCACATATTCTTTTAAGCGTCTATCCTTATCATACACGAATAACTTTTGAATTAAGAAATTATTGAAAATGGCTGAAAACAAAGGAGTTTTGATTAATTGCCACATTATATCTTGAGTTTGTGAGACTATGGCAAGTCTATTTATATAACGTCATTGACTGTTGTAGTACAACTACTACTGCTGAAGATTGTTGCCCTCCGTTGAACCCCAATTTGGTGTCATAGAATCTAGTCCAAACTCTGTCGCCCTCTGTTGAACTCGATTGCTTCTTCAGTGATTATAGATAGCCGCCACTCAGTGAATTCTATAAATCAACATACTGGCTTCTTGAGTTTGATCCTCATAACATATCCAAAGATGCTATGTGTACGGTTCTGATGGAATTTATTTTCCTGTTTATTGAGTTAACCCCTCAGCAACGTAAGCAAGTATACTCGTTAAAATAACGATAGCAGTCAAGTACAATAAGCGAGTTTACTCGTCAGCGCGTGTGTCTCCATAGAAACCGTTATAACTCCGTTATTGTTTTAGTTACATCCGTAAAATAAAAAGTGAAAGGTCGATAGTGAAACATGCTGCACATCTCTATTCAAGTTGTCCATAGAAATACCTAAAAAGAACATTCTGTCAGACGCGCAGTCTGACACAAAATTTATCCCGCCAAATTTCCTACGGGCGGGTCGCCCGCTCCCGACATTGTTAATTTTTATTAAACATTTTTATATGAAATGATTGAAAAGTGAGGTGACAAAAATGTTTATTACACATTTATACAATAGAATAAGTATTGTTGTTTACATAATCTGTGATTTTAGTACCGTTTTTACATAAATACATCACGTGAGTCATTTTGACATTTTTTTAATGTTTGCATTTTAAATTTTAATATTTACAAATATTAATATTTATTTATAATATAATAATTCGAAAGCTTATTTTGTAACCTGTCTAAAACAGTTATTACTATTCGGCTACGTTCAGAAATGTTTCATTTATAGAGCATTAAATGTGAAACGGTAATAACACAAAGTTTTCGTAAAATGTCATTTCGTTTAAGACATTTAAAGTGCAAATTGGCGATTTTCTGAGGGGTTAAATGTAAAAAAAAAAATTACACAATTTATATTTCTTCACAATTTGGAAGGCGGGTATGGGTACCTCCCTGGAAACCATTTACTGGATTATCAACACCTCCGCCATAGGTCACCTCAAGTGGTTTGCTATGTTGGGTGACTTAGCAGGGGTGCCCGATTCATGGGAGCGAGGTTCGTCCAGATCTTACTGATGGACGAACATCATCCACCAGCTGCATGGTGGGCCAGATCAGGAAAGACCATCTGAGGGAGACCCAGTCAGACTCTCGACCCAACTTCTTGCACCACAGTGGGAGGGATGGCTACATGCGTCGCTCTTGGACACACTAACCCCCAGATTCCTACCCGCCCCTCATATTCTTTTCCTTCCCACAACTTCCTCACCTTCCTTATCTAAAAAGACCTTTCACACAGCATCCCCAAAGATGACATAGGCCCTGAGAGGAATTATTTTCCTCAGGGCCTAATGTAAAAAACAAATGAAGTAAATGTCACCTGCAAAGTCATATTTATTTTTTACTTGTGCTGCTATTTGACTGTGACGTTTTTTTTGTTTAGGTTGACCCCGCGCGAGTTCAACTCGTACGGCAGCCGGCGCGGAAACGATGCTGTGATGGCACGCGGTACATTCGCCAACACGCGCATCCTCAACAAGCTGATGGGCGGAGTGGCGGGACCAAAGACTAAGCACCAGCCTTCAAACGATACTATGGACATCTTCGACTGTGCTCAGAGGTTTGTATTGTTTCAACTGAGAGTGTATCTTCTTATATAAGCTGGCAGTCCACAGTGGAGTGCTGATTCCAACTCTGGCAGAGGAAGGATGAAATTAGACTGAATGCTGTACAAATGAGATCTCTGCAGGGGTGGCAGTCCACAATCGAGTGCTGATACCAACCCTGATGTATGGCAGTGGAGCATGGAATTGGCAGAGGAAGGATGAAAGTAGGCTGAATGCTTTAGAAGTGAGATCCCTGCAGGGCTAGCAGTCTACAATAGAGTGCTGGTACTTATTCTGATGGACGGCAGTGAAGCACGGAACTGGTAGAGGAGCACAGGAACTGGTAGAGGAAGGATGAAAGTATACTGAATGCTGTACAAAGGAGAGCTTTGGGCGAAAAGCACGTATGTACAACCATTTTTTTAAAGTGAGTATCTACCGCACAAGGTAGCATCAATATAACAGCAGCAATAGTTAATATATGAATTTATATCTGGAATACCACAAGGGACTGATCTTGGACCCTTTCTATTTTTCATTACTTTATTTGTATTTTTGTAAGAGGATTGCACAAGAATCCCATCTGCTTACAACTGCCTGGAGACAATGAGACTATGGCATCCCTATTGGGGTATGTAAGTGGTGAGGAAGGGAAGGAGATGGGGCTGAGGAAGTAGGAAAGCATGTGGCATTTAAGATCAGGTCACCAAACAATGCTACATACACTTCAAGCAATGATTCTATTCTGAATGGTGGTCTTTCACCAGGGCGATATCTAAAGTATCTTCAATACTGTAAATATACGCAAATGTCCCAAAGAACAATGTCAAATGTGCAATTTTGTAGCTTTGCAGTAGAGCTGTTTAACCACTGGAGCGATTGTGGTCGAAAAATGGACCACTTTTATTTTTCTGCGATTGATAGCAGTCCAAAATTGGACTACATTTTCCTACCATTCGTAATACATTTATTGTAATTATTTAAAACATTTCCATGGCCAGTCATTTGTTTTAAAACGAAGCTATTGAAATGCTTTATCTATTATGTCGCAAATCCGAACTTCGTAGACTATTTAAGAACGATGTAACGAATAAATTTTTGAAATATTTTTTTCATGCCGAATTTTTGATCAGCTGTTTACGGTTAAAATTAAGTCCTTTTCCATAGACATGCACCTTTCATTATCAAGAATATCACAGAAAACAAAACAAATTTCTATGTTGACTCGAATAAGTATCTCACACGGAGTTTCAAAGTAACAACACACAAGATCGCGCAGTTATAAACTGTCGATTTTTGAATTTTTTTTTTTGTAAATCCTACAAATATGAGATAAACGGTAAAATACAGGTTAACCACTCCGATCTATCGCGAATATGCACTTTTTATGTTTTAAACGAAATGTCAGATTTACAAAAACTTTGTGTTATTTCTGCTACACAATTAAAGCTCTATAAACGAAACATTTTTTAATGTAACCGAATACTAAAAACCGTTGTTGAAAGGTTACAAAATAAGCTTTCAAATTGTTATATTACAAATAAATATTGACATTTGTAAATATTAAAATTTAGAATGCAAACATTAAAAAAAATGTTAAAATGACGGTACTAAAATCCCCCATTTTGTAAAAAACATGTATGTGCGTAACCAATACTTATTATATTGTATAAATGTGTAATAAACAATTTAGTCACCTCACTTTTTTATCATTTCATACAAGAATATTTAATAAAAAAATAACAATTTCTAGCGCCCGTAGGTGATTTGGCGGGTAAAATATGTATCTACCTTGTATCTGACAGAATAGGTCTTTTTATTTATTTCTATGGATAACTTGAATAGGGATGTGCAGCTTGATTTATTATTGATCTTCTACTTTTTGTTTTAGGGATTTCACTAGAACAATAACGAAGTTATAACGATTTCTGTGGAAACACACGCGTTGACGTGAAAACACGCTTATTGTACTTAACTGTGTATATCCGCTTACGTATCTGAGTGGTTAATTCATTGGCTATATAGCACTATAATAAGTTTTTATGTCTCCATGTTAAAATTCGAAGGTATGATTTTTTTTGATGTTGGCGAAAAATTTAAAAAAAGATCTTCTGGAAATCTCTAGCAATCGAGGCAAATTTATTTATTTCTCATGGTCGCTCCAGTGGTTAAAGTTTCGTTTCTGCATTTTTACTGTTTTGAGGTCAAGAAATACAGCGTTGTTTTATATTTTGCTTTTCATTCAAAATTCTGGAAACACAGACTTTTAAATCATCAAAATGAAACTACAATAAGTCAACAAAACTATTTTCAATTTTAGCAGATTTCACATTGTTTTTTGCACACATGCCCATTCAAAATCTCGATCTCCTAATTTCTAGTCAAGGATCGGGAAAGCTCAACTACTGAGACCATATTTATGGATATACAGAGAAAGGTTCATCTTGGTGATCTTCGCAGTGCCTGAATAATTAGAGTAAAGTGTGTGATCGTGTGTTCCCCAGATACTCCGAAGAAGGAGTTCCTCTGATCCTGATTGTGGGGAAGGACTATGGATCTGGAAGCAGTCGAGACTGGGCAGCCAAGGGACCTTTCTTGCTGGTGAGTCACCATCAGATTTAATTTTATTTCTACAACAGCCCGGGTTCATGGGGTGAGGTTTTTCTAGGTCTTCTGGCGAATGCATATACCCGCCTATTGCGCGGTGATGAGTCGAGGGAATCCGGCTGGAGAGGTCTAGGTTAGGTCTCCCTCAAGTAGACTCTCCTGATCCGGTCTGCCACGCAATGGTGGGCTAACGCATTCGCTGCCACGACCTGGACGAAATTCACCCCATGAACCCGGACATTCCTGCTAAATCACCAAATACAGCAAACCACTTAGGGTGACCTATGGCAGAAGTGTTGGTTATCCAATAAATTGTTCCCGGCGTGGGGATTGCCACCTGTGTTCTAAAGATTGCAATGCGTTTATTAACATAGGGAAATCTATGAAATGGATTATGATCTTGTAACGCCCCATGGCATCTTAAGCAAACTGTAAAATACTTCAAATTTAAAGAACACTCAATTGCGTTTATCATTGGGAAAAGAGAGATGGGAAAAAAGTCCTACCTTTAAATTTATAAAAAATTTAACTAGTTAAAACTAGGTTAATATAGGAATTTGTATCTGGAGTTCCACAAGGGACTGATCTTGGACCCTTTCTATTTTTCATTACTTATTTTTTTTTTTTTGTATGAGCTTCGTACAAGAATCCCAACTGCTCCCAACCGCCTGGAGACAGTGAGACTATGGCATCCCTAATTGGGGTATATGGGTAGCGGGAAGAGGAAGGAGATGGGGTTGAGGAACGTGGGAAAATACCTAGCATTTAAAATCTGGTCATCAAACAATGCAGATATTTCAAGCAATGTTTCTATTCTGAATGGTTGTATTTCACCAGGGTGATATCTAAAATATTGTCAACTCATCCACAGGTTACTTGGCACAGTTACACTATAAAAAAGTATCATTTATTATGTATAACATATATAAGAACGCAATTTTGCTGGAGATTCAATAATTGGTGTGATCACAATCGCGACAATATTTCAACTGATGTGTGTGGGTACTTCAAAATAATATTTTGAACTGGCATCGGTAGGTAGGATTGTGACTTATAGAATAGGCTGGAAAGGTGGAAAAAGATCTTGAAGGATAATGACCTAAAAATTAACAGGAAAAAGACTGAATATTTGTATTTGCCATTTGAAGACACAGATGCTGTAACTCCTTCGATGCAACTGGATGGAGTGACGTTAGCCAACTGTGACTCATTTAAGTATCTGGGCTCACTAATCCACAGAGACAGAGGATGTGCAGCGGATGTCATCCATAGAATAGGCGTGGGATGGATTAAATTCAGTTCCGTAACAGGAATGCTGTGTGACTCCAAAATGCCTATAAAACTTAAAGGAGAGATATGCCAGACTATTGTTAGACCAGCGATAATGTATGGCTCCGAATGCTGGACTATGTACAACTCCTACTCTAGGCAACTCGAAACAGCAGAAATGCGAATGCTTAGATGCTCGGCAGGAGTATCACTAAAAGATAAGATTAAAAGTTCATGCATTCGTGGTAGCCTGGGTGTCACAGAACCGTAAGCTGGAGGAATGACAGTTGAGATGGTATGGGCACATAAGACGGACACCATCAGAGCACACAGTGAAGCAGGCAATGTCTATGGAACTTCATCGACAGTCATCCAGAGGAAGACCAAAGAACTCCTGGATGACTCAATACTCCAAAATACTTCAAAGAAACATCCTGGATGAAGGCGATACTCAGAACAGAAGAAGCTACAACCTGAGAACGAGAAGAGTCGACCCCAACATCAACATCCTATCCTACCTAGGCAATGAGTTGGGACAGCGCAAGGAAGAAGATCGGTTGGTAGGATTTAGTCGTCCTCTTCTTTTATCTGATTCCCAAGTAAGGCTTTGTAAGGAAGGAGGGGAACAAAGCAGAAGAACAGGACCTTGGGACATGTGGACAAGTCCCAAAGCTATTTCAATACTAAGGGAACGTACCCATACTACGTGACCAACTTTTTGCAATTTTTAACCCCCCCCCCGGTGACCAAAATCCTAAGCAACCCGCCGCTCATTTGTATGGAGCGTGACATTTTGAAGACCCCCCCCCCCCCCCCCCCTAAACGTGTCACGTAGTATGGGTACGTTCCCTAATCAGATCTATTTAATTTTCTGTTTACCAGGGCATCAAAGCAGTGATAGCCGAATCGTACGAGCGTATCCACCGCTCCAACCTGGTGGGCATGGGGGTCATCCCGCTGCAGTTCCTGGAGGGACAGAACCCCACTGTGCTGGGCCTCACGGGGCTCGAGAAGTTCTCACTGAAAATCCCTCAGGATCTCAAACCACTGCAGAACATCACCGTTCATGTAAGTTTTAATATTTTTTTTACAATAACTACACACAGGAGACGCCCAGAGAATATTTCCCTCAGAGCCTGTATCATCTTTGGGGATGCTGCTGTGTGGAGGATCTTTTAAAATAAAGAAAGGAGAGGAAGTTCTGGCAAGGAAAAAAAATGTAACTTCAGTGTAATGTCAGTGAGACTCTGGCATTCCTATGTCGGATTTTTGTTGTGAGGCTGAAGATAAGTGGGGAGGGGAAGGAGATGGGGAAGAGGATAGTGGGCAAGTGTCTGGCTATTCAGATCTAGTCACCAAACACGTTTAAACCATTTCAAGCAACGTTTGAATTATGAGTGGTGTTCTTGCACCAGGGCGATACTGAGGGTGTCTTCCACTCTAGAACGTGCCATAAATATGCTTTATATTATTTTAAATTATTAAATTAAAAATCGGCACAGCCGAGCTGTTGAACTCAAGAACCAGTCGTAGAAGCTGCCCGTACTCATGTGATAAATGTCAAACGTGTAAATATGTTGGACGCGTGTTTCGCGTATTTCCCTACTATGCACTGGTGCCAGAGGGATCAATGACACTTCTTCCTCGGAGCATCTTCCATTGTAATACCGGTAGAACAAGGACAGCATTGCAACTGTTGCCTGTGCTCTATATATATATTTTTTTATATTAATACCCCACAAGAGTCCCAACTGTTCCCGTCTGAAGCCAGTGAGACTATGCCATCACCAATATGTTGTGAGGCTGAAGGTAGTGGTGAGGGGAAGAATATAGGGAAGAGGAAGGTGGGGAAGTACCTGACTATTCAGATCTGGTCACCAAACACGGCTAATGCCATTTGAAGCAACGTTTCAATTCTGAATGGTGGTCTTACACCAGGGCGATACTGAGAGTATCTTCCACTCTGGAACGTACTGCAAATATACTATACATTATTTTAAATGAATAATTTGTGAAATAACACAAATTAATCTAATAAAATTTATTTGCCACGCCGGGATTCGATCCCGCGACCTTCGGTGTGCGAGTCAAGAGCCTTACCGCTGCACTACGCCGGCCGTCTAATATATCGCAATCCGCTTGTTAAGATAAGGAAATTGAGGTTTTTTTTCTTGGATTTTGGGGCTCCAGACCAGAGCTGGCTGCCAAATTCAACAGTGGAGCGCCTTACAATTTGTACCGGTTTAGCAGTTGTGTACTATCTGGAGTATCTGCGGGCCCTTTACAGTACGCCCAGATTCTGAGGGGCTAACTTAACTCTGGCTTCGAAGGCAGTTATTTGGATGTATGAATCTTTGCATCAATGATATTGTAATACATATTTCTTCTTATTTCAGGTGGATGATGGACGCACCTTCGAAGTCCTCGTTCGCTTCGACACGGAAGTGGATCTGACGTACTACCGTCACGGTGGTATTCTCAACTACATGGTGCGCAAGATCGCCGCGCACTAACTGCGCTTACTGCCGAGGAAAATGCTCAAACATGTTACAACATACATGCCATCATCATCAACATGATTCTCACAATATCAACATAACTCTTGTAATCTGATGCTCGCAAAACACTGCAACATTGTTATCTTGATAATTGTACCTACACTATGCTTACAGGACATTTCTAGATCATTAGCAACATAATTTGGTTCTCAAGCATTTACACATTGTTATTACAACATAACTCTTCTAATTTATGCTCGCAGAACATTATAATTTCGTTATCGTTGTCAACTTAAGTTTGTAATCTATTCTCTCAGAATGTTACAATATCGTTATCATCATCAACACTACTTTTGTAATCTGTGCTCACAGAACATTACAATATCGTTATCATTATCAACACGACTTTTGCAATCTGTGCTCACAGAACATTACAATATCGTTATCATTATCAACACTACTTTTGTAATCTGTGCTCACAGAACATTACAATATCGTTATCATTATCAACACTACTTTTGTAATCTGTGCTCACAGAACATTACAATATCGTTATCAAAATAACTCTGATGACAGATCTTTTAGCATCATTTTCAAAATAACTGTTGTAATCTATGCTCACAGAACATTATAATATCGTTATCAAAATAACTCTGTTGTCAGATCTTTTAGCATCATTTTCAACATAACTCTGTTGTCAGATCTGTTAGTATCATTAACAAGATAGCTCTTATAATCTATGCTCACAGAACATTACAATATCGCTATCAACATAACCCTGTTGTCAGTTCTTTTAGCATCATCATCAACATGTCTGTTGTAATCTATGCTCACAGGACATTACAGTGTTACCAATATAAATCTTACGATCACAGAACATTGCAACATCATCGTTAACATAACTTTGATCTAAGGGACATTAAAACATACTTATGTTATTCTTAAGGAAATTACAACATCGTTATCAACATAACTCTTTTCAGGCATTATATTGAGCATCATTATCAATACAATTCTCATTGCGTGATGTGTTTAGGAATGCAACATCATTCTCAACATAAGTCTATTCTCATACATTTTATCGTTATTATCAACATAACTCATTACAGGATGTCCACAAAACATTATAATATAACTACAAAGATATTAGTAGAGTTATTTTCTACCCAATAAACATTTTTGTACAATTGTCATCAAACCAAATTTACATCTACGTTGTGTTATTTTTTTTTTCAAATCATAACCATACAGTTAAGAATAAATATTTTTTTACATGTTGTCATTATTATATTCGTTTTTATGCATTTAAGAATTATTGCTTTAACTCTAAGTGTTATCTTTTATCTTAAACTATTGTTACTGGATTCATCTCTGTAGAACGTAGGACAATTTTTTCCTTGTTTATTTTTTTTACATGATTTCTAATGTAACTCATTTATTAGTATGGGTGGGATTTTTTATAAATAAAAAAAATATCTTTTATGGATCTTTGAGTTGTTTTTCAATTTGGATACCACCGCCCCGGAAACCATTCATTAAGGCATTTTGAACTGATAAGACATGTTCGACTACCTACCGCCCACGCGGCAAGAAGGGTTTGTGGCACAATATTAATAAAAAAAAACAATAATCTGAAATAGAACAAGGACATTTATTGATTGCAATTTGAATGAAATTGGTAGAGCAGGACAATTAATCAACAGGGCATGTCAGGTAGAGACCTGATAAAGATAAAAGATTTGGATTGCTAACGTAAGAAATCTGTGCCGTCAGGGCCATGGAGAATTTAATTTAATAGGGCGCCAGCCAGGGAAAAACAACCTGACATATTTTACAATCAGTGAAACCATTAAACTAAGATAATAATAATATTCATTTGCCTTACACGTGATTAAAGATAACTCGAAATCCCACCATACTACGAGCGCTGGCCACGATACCTCCTGTCAGCCCGGTTTCTCCACACAACTGACGCTTGCGGATAAAATTCGAACTAGCGAACTCTGGAACTCAGACATGCCAACCTTGGGAACAAAAATGCGTAGTTGTCATTAACTAGGACGCAGCTGGTAGCTACCTGCTACACAGTGCTCGACCGACGGTCGGTGCGTACGGTCGGTCCTGACGATACGCATGCGCACGGTCGGTCCTGACGATACGCATACCACCGACCGACCGTCGGTGCGCACCGTCAGTTCACGCTTGACCAACAAGCTGACCGGACGTCGTACGCGAAATTAATTAATTAATAGCTGCTTATTATCTTCGTAGACGTATTAGGAACAGAAGACGTAGATATCATGTACACCCGATCGTCGCCCAGAGAGCATTTCTAGCTCGTCGGTCGACCGACGGTACGGATGCGCACGCGCTCGACCGACGATTCTCATACGCACTGCGTAGCGATATACGCAAGCGTACGGTCGGTCCTGCACTGAACGATTTATGAATTTTCATACAAATGACAAGCGCGACCGATGTACGCACTGACCGTCGGTCGAGCACTGTAACCGGCCTTATTCATAGGTAACCTTAAGTGGTAGGCTGCATTTGATGATATGGCTGCATAGGGTGAGGTTTGTTCAGATCTTGATGACGGAAGTGTCTTTTTTTACATAAGCTCCACACAGGAGGCCCTGAGGAAAATAATTTCCCTCAGGGCCTATGTCATCTTTGGGGATGCTGTGTGGAGAGTTTTTTAAGGAAAGGAAGGAGAAGAGAGTTTTGGGAAGGAAAACGGTTTAAGGGGTGGGTAGGAATCTGGGGTTCAGTGTGTCTTGGTCATCCGCCTCCAAGACCTAGACAAACCTCACCCCATCAACCCGGGCACCCCTGCTAAATCACCAAACGTAGCGAACCACTTGGGGTGACCTATGGCAGAGGTGTTGGTTATCCAATAAAGGTTCCCGGGGCGGCGGTACCCATTCCCGCCTCCCAAATTGAACACACAGCTCAGCTGTGCGGCGGGCTGGAACGGGAGAGGACGATTGATGATTTGATATTTCCAGCCGGACTCGCTCGACCCATCGCCTAGTAAGGTGATCGCAGTGGGAGGGATGGATTCATACGTCACTCCTGCACACGCTGACCCCTTAATTCCTACCAACCCGTCATACCTTTTTCCTTGCCAGAAATTCCTGTTCTTGTTTTGTTTAAAAAGACCCTCCACTCAGCGTCTCCAAAGATGACACAGACCCTGAGAGATATTATTTTTCTGCTGCTCTTCTTCATAAAAAAAATATAATTAGGTGGCTTGGGCATGTATGGCCTCTGTAGTCGAGGGGAAAGGCTCTCGACTAGTAAACCAAAAGTCGCAAGTTCGAGTCCCGGTGTGCACAAGTAAATTTTATTTGATTGATTTGTGTTGCATCATTATTTTTTTATATAAAACTAGCTGGTTCCCGGCACGCGTTGCTATGCCATTTAATAAAGAAATTGTTTCTCCCTGCGTGTCCTTTCCCAATCGTCCCGTTCCCCTTCCGCCTCCCCTTCCTCTCCCACCCCCCTTCCCTTTCCTTACTTCTCCCGTCCCGCGAACCCCCCTTCCGAGTTCCCTTCCCCCCTCTCAGGTTTCCCTCCCCCCTCCACCCCTCCTCCCGCATTCAATAATTCAGTCTCAGTACATTCAGTTTTCAAACAGCTCGTGTGCTACCTATTGCAATTTTTTTATACAAATTTCACAATGCCAGAGCTCACCAGTAGTTTTATACAAACCTTGTCCTGACAATAACGAACACGAAAAAAAGAATTATCCGATTTGGTGTAGTCGTTCGGAAATTATGCATACGTAATCATTTTTATTTATATAGATAATATATTATAGTGTATTTGCGGCACATTCCAGGGTAAAAGATACTCTCAGTATCGCCTTGGTGTAAGACCACCATTCAGAATTGAAACGTTGCTTGAAATGACTTTAACCATTGTATTTTGTGACCAGATCTGAATAGCCACATACTTCCCCACTTCCCTCTTCCCCCTTTCCTTCCCCTTCCCGCTACCTCAGCCTCACAACATACCCCAATCAATAATGAAATAGTCTCACTGTCTCCAGAAAGGAACAGTTGAGACTCTTGAAGACTAACTTCCGCATAAAATACTAACGGCAATTCCAGAGGTAAGAAGTCCAGTTGACCGCCCCAGGCAAAACTGGGGAAAGAAATTCCAGAGGCTGAGTCTGCAACAGAGTCCACTAAAGTAGCGCAGGACAAGAATGCCTGGAGGGCACCTTGTGCACACAATGTGTCTGAAACCTGTCTAAGAAAAGAGAAAAAAGATCAAATGATCTTGGAGTAGTCTTTATGACTTGGCTAATATTTTAGTTGTGATTAAATCCACAGTTTATTGTGATGCTGCATTCGCAACAAGGAAATGGTTTAATGTTAAATGTGTTTTTTAAATCCGGACTTTATTGATCTTGAATAGTTACTTTTATTTAAATGCATAACACAGGCATGAGGCCCAAAACTTACGTAAAATAACAGATATGTGTGTAGATATAGGAACAGTTTATTAATTATATTAAATTAAACCATAATTATTCAAGTAAAAGTAAATGCAAAACAACTTATACCTACGGATGACACACTGATTTGGTTTTTAATATTTCCTGCCTTTATATTGAGGGGCTTCGTCACATTATCGGCTAGAAATGATAAGTGGTAGAATTTATCACAGGAGACATATTTGTCCCAGCTCACAGAGGTCACAAATAAATCGCTGTAACTCCCTTACTATTACAGTAGAAATATGTTGTAAACGGTGCTAGAAATGCAAAACATCACGTTTTATGTTTAAATCTAAAAAATAACCACCAAAAAGTAAAATGTACACCTTTATGAAACCAAAGTTTTGAATTGGAATTTGAAAAAAAAATTGAAACGTTGCGAATTTTATAATTAATTATGTTCAATTAGAACGACAAAAAATTGAGGTAATAATAACATTTATTACATTTTTCTTATAAAATATTTGTTTTTATTTTTTCCTTTAGGAAAAATCAGTTAGAAAAAACGTAAGGCGAGTAATATTTAAAACTTTTTCATGTTTGCGTGCAAAATTTTATATTTCAAAAATGATTCGTTTATTTTGAATTACAAAATTTGAAAGACTATTTCATCACTTTTCAAAAACAGTTTTCAGTTTCGGATATGATCAGAAATATTCCATTTATTCGCATTTTATTGTAAATCGGAAATATTTTAACTTTCTGAAAAATACGCCAAATTTTGATTGTCATTTAAAACGACTGTCATTAATAGAGCAGTGTATAGCATTATACTTTCTCGGTAAAATACAGAAATACCCTTTAGTTGCAATAACAGCCACAACAAGGGAATGGTTTTGTGATCAGTGTGAGTTACAAATAATGATTTAAGTGATCATGAATAGCTGCAGTCGTAACAGGTGAATGGTTTTGCGTTCCGCATCAGTTTTAATACAGGACTTCATTGAGTTTGAATTGTTACAGTCACAACAAAGAATGGTTTCTTGATAAGTGTGAGGTTTTAAACTAGGATTTTGCAGATGTTAAAGTCGTAAGAAGGGAATGTATTAATGTGAGTTTTAATCCAAATTTTGTAATTATTATTATTGCGGTTAACGTAATTTTAGGACTGATCCTTCGAGTCTGTGGCATAGAGCATGGCTTGGCTCTCCGCAGTTTCGCGCCCCCAGGTTTTTGTGATCAGTATGAACATATAAGTGATCATCAATAGTGGCAGTCATAACATGAGCATGTTTTTATGGTAAGAAAAATCAGATTTTAAATTTATATAATTTAATCAAATACATTTTCATTTATGTACTAGGCATGACAGTTGTTTATTTGACGTTGGTAAAGTGAACCTATTAACAACGCTGGGACGTAAGCTAAACACAAACCTCCTCAATACTATTGGGCGTGGGGGGGGGGCAGGCGCGGATCCACCGTTGTGGGCACGGTGGGCATGCCCACAACCCTAATAGACAAATGATTTATAACGTCACACTTTCACGGTTTATTGAGATCAATAGGCTGATGAAAATAAACGCTATGCCTTAATAAAAATAAAAAAAACAAGCATGAATCGTGCGTAATTCGGAATGCAGCAAAGAGCCATAGACGATATTCTGACACGTTATGTCACATTTTTGACAACATATCGTCTGTTTCTCTTTGGCACATGAATAGATACTTGTTTTGGAAAGAAGAGATGACTTTCTATGATCGACTATGGCCGGGTCGCCGGGTGCATAGATCATAGATCGTTTGTGCTGTCAAACTTAGGTAACCTGACCTATCTAAAAAAGTTTACTTTTTAAATTGCTCTGATTGTTTTTTCGACATAATATGTATTGTTGTATCATGGTAAGTTATTTTAATGAAATTATTTCTATTTTACCGCTCTAATGCAAAGCCCTACGCTAATTATCAACATTTGTTACTAACTAACTAATCTTAAAACATCACCCATCACGCCATTTCTCCGAAGGGGTAGGCAGAGAGGACGGACCGCCAAACAACTCGGTCTTGGCACACACTCTTTGCATCATTTGTAACTTTGTTTAATAACAAAATGAAGTTACATATGATCATATGATGTAACAAAACATTTATTGCATTGTTTATTGATTTATTTTTATTTGTGTGGTGTGGGTACCAAAAAGTTTGTTTTTTTGGGGAGGTTTTTGTGGCATATACTAATTGATAAGGGGGCGTTCAAGTATTACGTAACGCAATTTTGAAGATTTTTGACCCTCCATCCCACCATGTAACGTGCCGTGACGTTTTTCTGAACCCCCACCCCCCTCTCTTCCTCCCTAAACTTTACGTAACACTCAAGCGACTATTTTTACCTAAATTCTTAATTTAGTTGCGCAAAGTACTGGAAAGTCGCGTATTCTTGTTTTTATCGCGTTTGCGGTAATAAATAACACAAGAGATTTCTATCTCGCAATAGATGCGTATGTTGGGTACATTTTTTAGATTTAAAATTATTTTCGTTATTTGTTTTTGGGGTATTTTATTTTATTTTTATTTATTTGGGAGACCAACAGTTTATATTAACAACAAAGTATATAATAATTGAGTACAATAATAGAACCAATTAGAGATTTCCACATGGGTATTGTATGCAAGTGTGTAGTTATTCCAGAGATATTTACTCATAAAAAATTACATTTCGAGAGACGAGTTATTTAGGTGGGGATAGGAAAGGGGCAGGATGGGGGGGGATCGGTTAAGTTGAGGTATAGTAATAAAAATATGCGTGACAAAAAATTAAAAGAGAGAGAAAAAAAAAGGAAGTTTATAGAGTGGTGGTTGTATTAGAGGGTATCTATAAGTATTGTTATTGTAGAGTATCGAGAGAGTGTCTGTGTGATTTTAAGGAGTGTGGTGCAGAGTTAAAAATGTCAAATTGTGTATAGTGTGTGTTGAAAGTGTTGGATGCACGATAGATGAAAGAATGAAAGATGAAAAGTATTATGCCGTGTTTCGCTACCTCCTTCTTTAGCCAACGTTTCGGACAGCATTATTATCAGGGCAGATCCAGCAGATGTGTTCATTGCATTCCTGACATCCGTATAGCGGAATAGTGTTCTTTTTATTAATTCATGTATAAACATTTTGAAATTATTATTATTTTTATCGGCCTTGTATTCCTTCCGGATCTCCGCAATTTGACATTGTCTTATCTTTAATATACCTACATTCATTTATAACACTTTTTTTTTACATTTGCTCCACTGAGGAGGCCCTGAGGAAAATAATTTTTCTAAGGCTGCCGTGTGAAACAACACTTTACTCCAATATGATTCATAAGCTGACTCGTAGTGGAGTGAAACCTTTTTCATGACCCGAATGCAATTATACAAGTTCTCAAAAGGAAGATTTTAACATCCACGGTATGATAAACAAAAGAGAAAAACCTTTTTCATATACTGATTGTAACTATTCGCGTTCTCAAAATGGATATCTAAGAAGTCACTTGCTGACTAGTAGTGGAGAAAAACCCTTTTCTTGTTACGACTGCAACTATTCATGCGCTACAAAACGGTATCTAAAAATTCACATGTGCTACAATGCGATATCTAAAAAGTCATATATTTACCCATAGTAAAAAAACCTATATCTGAAAATGTTTATAGTATGTTTACGTTTTTAAGGAATTTGGTCAATTTGAACACTGAAAAACTTCAAAAATAGGAATTCAAAATAGAAATTCAAAATAGTTCATTGGGGCTTGCTGACAATAGTGTTGCTGGCGTGCTTGATGTTTTCATTGGTAGCTAAAATATGTAGTACCTACTTATGGCCAGTTCTTTATGAAAAGTCTAGGTTTAGTTTATATATTGTATACCTATCTATGTGTAATATTATTACAGTTTAGCAGTAAACTTACCTGTATCCTGTATGTAATAACCAAAAAGCGTTGTTGATTTCTTCTTCGTGGCCGTCCCCTTGAACTCTCGTATAACATCATTTATATGTTCCATAAATTTTTCTTTTGCTGTTTTTCAAATTTCTTTGGCATTTTTTGGCAAAGCTGCGCTAGCAAGTCATCATGAGAGCCGTTATAAGCCAAGAAAGCTGACGAAGTAAATCTCGCACTTTTGAGGACATTATAGTACCTACAAACTCACTTTAATACTTAATACTGACTGCAGCAATTTGAGTTTATGCGTATGTCGTGTTTAAAACACTAACGAATGAAATAGAAGGACTCCGCGACTCCGCCTGGTACCCTTCCACCAACCAGGATCTGATGTTCTTTCCCTCTCTTATATGCTCTCTCTTTCTTTTGTGTTTATCTTAGAATCTTGATTGTAATTTATTTTATATATTTATTGTCCTGAAGAAGGTTGAGTTCAACCGAAACCGGTCGACAAATATAAATAAAAATAAAGTGGTTTTTAAACAAAGTACCTACGTGTTTCATTATATATAATGTCAAGCCACAAAGTGTTTGCTTTCTACGATAATAATATAAAAGGGTTGCCAACTTGGAAGATTTTAATTCCCTTGTTTTTTATTTAAATAAATAAAAAAAAATCTTACGTAACGCGTTGTTCGAACCCCCCTCACGCCCCGGTATCGCACAGTAACATTTTAAAATACCCCACCCCAAATTGCGTTACGTAATACTTGAACGGTCCCATCTAAGTACCTATCTATTAAATTAATTCCTACAGTTACTATCACATGCCTCGCAGCTATGTATCTAATTTAATAAAAAAAATATTAATTAAATGATAAGGTACATATTTATGGGGCATTTCATGCTATCACTACTGATCATTTCAATTATCATTTCATTTTTAATTGGATCGAATTTTATTGTCTTTTTCTATTCTGTGATATATGTAATAACTCATACCAATACATAATTGCATGTTAATTATACACTACGATAGATCGAAACTGACTTTAACGGAATAGAAAATAGTTTCAGTTCTAGTAGGTAAAATTGCCTATCTATTACACAAGTCACAGCCCTACAGCTAATCTAAATTTTACTTAACCCAAAAAGCTAGCTTGTGCATTGCATGTTATGTTGTTGTGAATTTTGGCTGCTGCATTGCTTGTTTTACAGGGTGATATGGGTGATGTGGTTGTTATTGAGGAGAAGAAGGGTGGTGGTTGATCGTTGTCTACTCTTCGCAGAATAAAATCTTGGTTGCGTGCCTCAATGGCACAGGAAAGATTATCTGGGCTAGCTCTCCTAAATATACACAAATATGTGAACCTGGATATCGATGATATTATAAACGTTTTCGCGAAAAAGAAACGTAAATTTGAATTTGCAATTTAAGTAAGCACCTAAACAAAGTTATTAAATGTAAAATGTTTCCTAGCGTTTAATTTTATTTGATATCCTTTGAAAATTTTGTTTGCCTTTGTTTGTAAAAAAAATCAAAATCGGTTCAGTAGTTGTTTATTTTAATCAAGTTTAATTTATAGAACTCCATTTTAATTTTAATTTTTTTATTATATAATCAATAATTTTATTATTAAATTAATAAAAACAGTTTATTTTTAAACAAGTTCTGCTGT
Source organism: Limnephilus marmoratus (assembly GCA_917880885.1). Lineage (NCBI taxonomy): Eukaryota > Metazoa > Arthropoda > Insecta > Trichoptera > Limnephilidae > Limnephilus > Limnephilus marmoratus. The sequence goes on from OU862907.1 coordinate 8,982,419, forward strand.
CTAATTATTATTACGCGTGACCGCCTTCTGAAGGCATTATCAAACTGTTGTCATGCCACATACAGACGATATATTTATACTATTTCTAGAGAGCTATTTACTATGACTCATTTCTAATTTCTGATTAAAAATGACTGAGACTATTAATGGTTGTCAGTAGTTGTAATGGTATTGGTAGCCTAATAAGTCTCGCCTGGTGCATCTCACTTGCTGGTCATACTTACGACTCCTGAGACATTGTCAAGATACCTATTTACCCAGTCTAGTGTAACTATATTGGCTTACTGGTTACTAGAAAAAAAATAAAAAAATATAATTTATTGATTGAAATTGGTTTGGAATATAATAGAAACTATTTGACTATTTTTTTTAACAGTTTTTTAGAGAAAATGTGTCCTTACTGGGGTACCCCGTTCTAAGTACACATTGTACAAGTTTTATTTAGTATTTGAATTATAAGTAAATACCTACGTTAGAATATTACCAAGAAAAATTACGAAGTTAGATCTAAAAGAAAGTACAAAACAAGCATTATTCTTTGTTATGTTGCAAAATTAAATCTATTTTCTTCCTTCCCATGTCCATAATCCATGTTTTTATGCTTCTTTTGAAGGCGGTTATTTTTTTTAATGGTTTTCATTGCAAGAGGAAGTAAATTAAATGATTTTATAGAGAAGTATTGCATATTTCTTTGTCCAAAAGCCGTTTTAGTTGTAGGTTTGTAGAATGTATGTTGTAATGTAGATCTTGTGAATCGGCCCGAGTTTGTCTGTGTAAAGTTATCCTGATTTTTGAATGCGTACATTAGAATATCTTTTGTATATAATTGTTTCAGTGACATTACATTCAGCACTTTAAAAACATAGTCTGTAGGGGTTCTGATGGGTACTCTAAGTATAATTTTCAGAATTATATTATAATCGAAATCGGGTCTGACTTCCTCCAATGATTATTTCCATTCCTATGGCCAAAGTCCTGTAAATAATCAATTTCAAATGTCGTTCGTGAGTCATGATTGTTCATGAGCGAGTTCGTTCCGACAAATTCCAACTCGCAACCTCGCACTTAGCCGATTTTCGGGTGGCTGTGCCCACAACCTTTTTCTAGGGCTGGATCCGCGCCTGGGGGGGGGGGGGGGGGAGAATGATTGAGAGAGTTCCGTGAACGACGTGATGTGATTGACAATTCTAAGAAAGTTTCGTTCGTTGCTGGATCATGAGTGACTAGCGACGTGAGTAATAAATTTAATATTCTGTTTACACTTTTTATTTACGTAATTGTATGTTTGACTATTTAGTGGTATGGTTTAACCATGCCTTACGTGTTCAATAATAATACACTATTTAATTATTTACCACTTGTTTATTTATTTTAACAAATAATTGCAGCGTAAACAATGGTGAGTTCAATACGTCGTAACGTAACGAAATGAATTAAACCGATACGGCGATGCGTTATGCACTGAATACTATGAACGTTTGCAGGTTGATTAATTACTGGCCAGACGGCGGGCCCGTTCTCGCTTAAATAGTCGACCGCTCAGGTAGCAGCCAAAACACTGGTAGGTAGGCAAAACGTGCCACTCGATGGTTCACGAAGCTTCGGCGCTATACAGTGAGCTACGGGTACTAGCGCTGGATCTTTCCAGTAAGTGGCAATACAATAGGCGGCCAAATCGACTATGTACTCTGCGTAGGTACCGGTGGCGGCACGGCGGCTCGCACTGTAGAGGTAGGTAGATAAGTATCTAAGCAGATAGCCGGCAGGGCTATGTGGATAATTCTCGCGAGTTCTCTCAGTAGCGAAAAAATAATGATGTGTCGCTACAACTATATGATTCGTTATTCAAGCTTTAATTTATTAATAAAGAAAACTCAGAAAAATAAATTTCAGTAAGGTAAGTTATTTTTTCAATGTATAATAATTATTTGCAAATGTTCTACGATACCATCGTTGACTAATCCAACTCATTTTTTTAATATTTTTTATAAATGTCAATAATTATATTTTTTAAGCTGCAAATTTGTAGGAAAACCGTACGCATAATATGTGGGTACTATACTAATTTAAGCAGGGAACTCGTAAACAGATTCACTCTTAATTAAAACCAGAATTGTGTTCAGAATGTAACGATTTCAGTTGTGTATTCATCTGGTGATTTCGAAGGAGACCATTATTTACCAACACAAATTTCGATTTTTCGGAGATGTCTGACTAATCAAGTGGACGATCGATACACAACAAAAATTATTATGCCAAATTTATAAATAATTTATTATTCTATATAAAGTTGAAAAAAAATTAAAGTAAAGATTTTAACTTAACTTTGCAGTTGCGGGCGTCACTACTGCAGATATTATGAACAAAATAGGGTTAAGAACATATTTGTTCATTATCTTCCTTTAGCCGCCTGCTCGGAAAAGTTCTGGAACATGTTCATTAAAAAATGACTAGAAGAAAAAAAATGCAGTCGAAACGAATCATTGTAAAAAAAAAAACATTGAGATTATATATAAGTTATCGTTAAACATTGGCAGTTCACGATAGTTAAGTGGTTGAATACCTCTAAATAATTTAATATAATTCCTAAAACACAGCACTAATGTATAAATTGAGATCAATATAATTTGTACAAGCGTAACGCATAATAATAACGTAATATAACGCATACTAATTTCATCTTCTCTATCTCCTACCTTTAATTGCGGTTTGAATAGTTTTCTACTGCTACAATATACGACAGCTTTTATTCTCAATTACATGATTTATTTATGAACATGGTGCCTATCCGAAAGAGATAAACGGAGACTAGAGGCTTTTGAGATGTGGTCCTATAGAAGACTGTTAGGAATTTCCTGGAGAGACCACAATAAAAATGAGGAGGTTCTCCAAAGAATCGAAGGAGGAAGGCACCTGCTCAGGACCTGTCCGAAAGGCGTGCAAGATGGATCGCCCATGTAATACGACAAGAAGGCCTCTTGCATGCCATAATGGAGGGTATGACCGAGGGGACAAACTCTAGGGGACGCCCACGCCGAGAGTACCTGGAGGACCTGCTGTGTGGACGTGCGCTGCTCGTCATATGCAGACTTCAAAAGAGCCGCACAAGACAGGGAAGAGTGGAAGAGACGAATAGAGGAAATTGCTGCAAACCAATCCCAGGATTGAAACCAGAGAGTCGCAGATACATTGACTGCGTAAATCAATGGACTGGTATCATAAAACTATGGTTTTCAAAATGACACAACTATTGGAATAATATTCCACATATTATGTGAACAGTGGACACGGGGAGGAAATCTGCTTTAGGCCTTAATTTCACACGTCACGTTTTATTGATGTTAAATATTACGGCACAGAGGGCTAATGAGGTTGAGCACTGCACAAGTTTACGTTATTACGAATTCATATTAAAGTTACCGAGGTATCACAAGAGGTGATAACTGCACGTATTACTTAAATAGACACCAATTACACACTTAGAGATCACTAGATTGGAAACCATTGCACAGAGGCTTATTTAACACGGTCGATATTGAAGAACTGAGAGATCAATTGATCATTGAAGTGGTTCCTTTTAACAGAATGATTATTGATAAATGAAACAATTAAACTTTGTTTGAACCACTTATATAATGAGTAAATCCGACCGGTTTCGGAACGACCGTTCCTTCTTCAGGGCAAGCGTGTACTAATTTGTCAGTTTCGAAATATGGATGGGAACAATGTTTTATTATGGTAGGGGTGGAGACGTTGCTAGTTATTAATGTAGAGTGGGTGGGTAGGGGAACAAATCCATGATTGGTTACATAACCATAGTTTGGAAAAAAAGAATACAGGGATAAATATTCTTCATATTAATCATAAAGGAAAACGTTAAGATAACTTAGAAGCCTTGGAAATAATAAAAAAACCTTAAAAATAATGAATCTATTATCAACAGACAAAAAATATTGTCTTATAGCCCAATCATGGATTTGTTCCCCTACCCACCCACTCTTCATTAATACCTAGCAACGACTCCACCCCTACCGTAATAATACATTGTTCCCATCCATATTTCAAAACTGTCAAATTAGTAGGTATATGCTTGCCCTGAAGAAGAAACGGTCGTTCCGAAACCGGTCGAATTTACTCATTATATAAGTGGTTCAAACAAAGTTTAATTGTTTCATTTATCTATAATGGATAAGCACAAAGTTATAGCTACATTCAAAAGAATATAATGATTTGGGAGTTAATGTTGCAGGTAGATAACATTGGCACATATTGTCAGATAGGATAGGTATAGGTTGGATGGAGGAAGGTATATATATATATATATATTTACATAGTTGCGTCAACATGAACAGAATATTAACAAAAGTATTTCTGTTTTTTTTTTGCCAGAAACGTCTCCGTAAGCACGCGTAATGATAACATCTGATCCATGCACCTATTCCACTAGTGAAAACATCTTGTTAATCCCATTGTATTTAATCTGTACCATTTCGTTCAATACTTTACCATATAACTTGCCAGCTGAACTAAGCAGGCTAATAGTAGCTCTTTGATTTCCACATTTCGTGCATGACTCTTTACGAGGCATGATCACAGCCCTAAAAAACTTAAACTTACTTCCCAAATACACGAATTCATCCACTTGTTCCAAGTATTCATCATTCACAACTATATTGCACACTATTTTCGTACTCTCTCTTTCAAACACCATGACTTTGAACCTGCTTACATTAATCGTTAACTCATTCTACATACATAAGATAGTCTATGGTATCAATAAGTGTCAATCTGTCTTGATAACCTCCACTTTAAAAATAACTAAAACAAGTGTATTTTTGCAAGTAAACGTACGAGAAAGTGTTCTGAAGTTGAAATCAACTGGTGAAATTAATCTCCAGTCAGTTAGATTTCTTTATAATAGTGCTTGCTGTGATAGTGAGGTGTTTTAAAAATCAAAACAAAGGTCCAAAATTATCTGAAACCAAAAATAACACAAACACGCAGGCGCATGAAAAGTGTCGTCATTCTATCACCACTGGTCTAAAGTGTCGTCACCTGCAACGCTATTGGTCGAAAGTGTTGTCATTTTCGGCTTGTGTTCAACTAATTGCGGTAAACAGGCGCTATTGAGAAATTTCGGTCTATTATTATTTTCTCTTATATCTTATCTCGGAGTAACACCTTTACTCAATCATCAAACTATCATGGATCTACAAGAAAACTCCCTGATTTACATGACCAAGGCAAAAGACCTTTTAAGTTCACTAATAAAAATTATCCATGACCCAATTAATAAATTTACTAAGGAGCAAATGGGGAAAATTACTCCGATAACCTCAGAACTTTTGGGCACCACTGGATTGATGGCGGTAAGGATGGGGATCCTTGAGGGTGAATTATCAGCCTTCAAAAGCATACCTCAAACTTTGCCATCAGAAGTTAACTCCCAAATTCCACCACCTAATATGTGTGACGTACTGGCAGAAATCGAAGAGAGAAAGATGCGAGCAAATAATGTCATTCTCTTCAATATCCCGGAGAGTGTGTCAGATCTCACCGCAATTAACATATCAGAGGATAATAACAGGGTGTCTACAGCTCTTAAAAACATAGACATTTCAATTAATACTCAAGAAATTAAAATGCACAGATTAGGAGCAAAGAAAGTTACTGGTAAAATAAGACCTATCAAATTGGAACTTAATGATCCTCAATTAGTCCGGACAATTTTAATAAATAATAAAAAATTCAAAGACGGAATCAAAGCCGGGAATGATCAAACTCCACAACAACGGCGGCAATTGTTAACTCTCCGTGAAGAACTGGAGTCCAGGAGAAATAATGGGGAAACAAATTTAACGATTAAGTATGTGAACTCCAGTCCTAAAATAATCGAGATGCAGCTTAATGGTGTTCCAAAAAACGGTTAATATTGCACAGGAATAATGACCTAAAACCAACTAATAAACATAAATCGGAATCATGCAGCATCTACTACCAGAATATCAGGGGTATCAAAACAAAACTCGGAAAATTCAAAGTTACAGCTCCCACCATCTCGCAAGACGTCATCGTACTCACTGAAACCTGGTTGGAACCTTCTATTCATTCAGCGGAGCTCGGATTATCGAAACACAACATATACCGAATGGACCGGAGTCTCAAAACTAGTACCAAATCAAGAGGGGGGGGCGTACTAATAGCAGTAAATAAAAGCATAAACTCTAAATTAATAAAACATAAAAATTATGATGTTGAGCAAATCTTTGTACTATTAAGTGGAAAATCATGTAAAACTATTATTGGCAGTGTATACATTCCTCCCAACTCGGACCTGTCGATATACAAAAATCACTGTGAGGACGTCGAGTATGTAATAACAAAATATCCAGCACATAAAATGATTATCTGTGGGGATTACAACCTATCAAATTGTAAGTTTAATGATCCTAATTACTCGCCAATCTCTGATTGTGAAAGGGATATTCTGGATATGTGTTCCTACTTAAATCTTTCACAACTTAATAATGTACCCAATGTTAACAATCGCATTCTCGATTTGATATTCTCAAATGAAGATGATGTAAATGTTTATGAATCTCCTGAGTTTATTGTCCCTATTGACAAACACCATCCTTCACTTATAATTTCTATACCCTACACTGTAGATGATATTCCTAAAATCTCAAGATCTTGTTATAATTTTAAAAATGCAGATTACAATAAAGTTAATGAGGCTCTGTCTAACATTGACTGGACAAGTCTTAATGAAGGTGATATTGATCAAAATACTGACTTTTTTTACTCGCAACTCTATAATGTAATTTCAAATAATATTCCTCTTATCCAACACAAAGAATCAAAGTATCCTGTATGGTTTACTAAAGAATTAATTTGCTTGATAAATTGTAAAAAAGAATCTCATAAAATCTACAAAGAAAATAGATCTGTACCTAATTATATTAAATTTAAAAATATCAGGAAAGATTGCAAAAGTTTGTCTAAAATTTGTTATAAAAATTATATAATGGAAGTCGAAAATACAATAAATCATGATGTTAAACACTTCTGGAAACATGTAAAATCTATGAAAAAAAATGAAGCCGGGATCCCTGGAACTATGAACCATAAACAAAGGAGTTCTAGCAACATAAAAGAAATTGTTGACATGTTTGCCGATTTCTTTAAAGATGTGTTTGAACCCGGCATTTCAGATGAACAAATTCCGGAATTTAATTCTGATATAAATTTGCAATTATCTAATATTAAAATTAACCTCACTGACATTACAAATTACATTAAAACACTTGAATCCAAATTAAGTTCTGGACCGGATCAAATTCCACCCATTCTGATAAAAAACTGTGCAGACAGCTTATCCATTCCATTGTTCATGTTATTTAATAAGTCTTTGTCAACGGGTAATTTCCCAAAACTGTGGAAAAAAAGTTATTTAACACCAATATTTAAAAGCGGGGATAAATCTGCAATTGATAATTATCGTCCAATTTGTATCCAATCATCCATACCCAAGCTTTTCGAAAAATTGATTCTTATAAAGATAAACCCTAGCGTGAAATCCATCATTACAACTTGCCAACATGGTTTTGTCTCGGGCAGATCAACCTTAACCAACCTATCCCTGTACGAAAATTATATATCAAAGGCACTTGCCAATAGACAACAAGTCGATTCCATATATACTGATTTCAGCAAAGCGTTCGATAAGGTTTGCCTTAAAATTCTTGTTAACAAACTGGCGGAATATGGCATAACTGGTAACTTACTATCCTGGTTTATGAATTATTTGTCTAATCGAGAACTTACTGTCTGCATCAAAGGTCAACTGTCCTACACATTTAAAGCTACAAGTGGCGTGCCCCAGGGCTCACATCTAGGACCCATACTTTTCAACATATTTATAAATGACGTTACAAATGTATTTACTCGTGTCTTTATATTGATGTTCGCAGATGATATGAAAATTTACCAAATTATAGACAATATTAATGATTGCTTATTCTTACAATCAAATCTCATTAGCTTTTCTGATTGGTGTATCCAAAATAAATTAACCCTTAATGTAAAAAAGTGTCAAGTCATGAGATTTTATAGGAAGAATAACCCATTGATTTTCACATATAGGATGAACAATCAAGCCCTAGTATCTGTACCCGAAATAAAAGACCTGGGGATAATATTTGACACAAAATTATCATTTATCTCTCACATTAATAATATAACCACTAAAGCGATGCAAATGCTGGGTTTCATTTTAAGAACTTCAAAAGATTTCAAAAATTTAAAAACTTTAAAAATATTATATTCATCCATTGTCAGAAGTCATTTAGAATTCAACTCAACCATTTGGAATCCATTTTACAATATTCGTGAAAAATCCATCGAGCGAATCCAACATAAATTTTTACGAAATATAAATTATAGATTAGGAATTCCTATTGAAAATATTAGCTACATGTCACTGTTGAAAATTATGGACCTCGCTACATTAAAAGAAAGAAGAATATGTACTGATCTATTTTTTCTGTATAAAATTGTTAATAACATGTTTGACTCCCCTGAACTCCTTAGGCTGATTAATTTTCATGTGCCTAGTAGAACGGTTCGTCAGATTGTACCTTACCATTGTAACAATTCAGGTACCAATTCAGAAACAAACTCAGTAATGAACCGACTGCACAGTACAGGGAATAAATATTACATGAACACCAACGGTACTGAAAGTCTATCAACCTATAAAAACATTGTTATTAAATCTGTATGTCTATCTAGATAAATTTGAAATGTTCATAAATTTTCAATATGTGTCGAATGTATATGAATGTGTATCCTTTATTTTATTCTGTTGCTTTTAAGCTGCAAGAAAATCACTTCTTTAAATGTATATGAATGTGTATCCTATAATCTACTCTTTGTTTTAAGTTAAAAAATCTATACTTGATACTTATTTAATTGTTATCTCTTAATTCTTTGATTATAACAAATGTGTTTTTAATTTTATCATATGTAAAAGCCCTAATTGGGCGTGTACAAATAAATAAATAAATAAATATTTGGTTTATCCTAGATATGAAAGACTAGATTTTCCATTATGAAATCAGAATACAGTACGTAAAACGCTTTCAGATTTTTCATAATCGCACCCAAACCAACATGCGTTTGCGTTCATTCTTTCGGTAACCAGAAAAAGCGGAACATGATAAAAATTAATAGGTTAGGTTACAGCCTTTCTTAACACTTTTTGAGATAAATACCCATGACTTCAGACTATTTTTTTCGCGTGTATACGAGAATGCCTCCTCAAACTTCCCTTTTCGGAACAAATATACTCACATTTCGAACACGAGAATGGTTTTTCTCCGGTGTGTGTGAGAATATGATTCTTAATGGTTCCCTTCTGAGAACACTTATACTCGCATTCAGTGCATGAGAATGGTTTTTCTCCCGTATGAATCCTGGAGTGCAGTTTCAGGTCACCCTTGCGAGAACAGACGTACTCGCAATCTGAACATGAGAACGGTTTAAGCCCAGTGTGAGTGGCCATGTGGTTGTTTAGGGCGCCTTTTCTCAGGAATCGAAAACCGCACTCTAAGCAGTGGAAGGGTTTTTCTCCGGAGTGCGTACGTCTATGAACGTTTAAATGACCACGCTGGGAGCATGTAAAACTGCACTCGGGGCAGGCATATATCTTCTGGGCGGGCGGTGGTTTATGCTCGGCATTTTTATCTAGAAAAAACAATTGTTTTAATTATTTATACGAAGAAATGACAAAATTTGCGTCATAGACAAATCTAGATATAAAAAATCGCCTAACCTAACTTAATGTTTTATAATGTTCTGTTTTATCATATTACCCTTGGTAGAATTGACCCCTTAATTGATTCTTCGGTGCATAGTCGGAAAAAAACGCCAAACAGGGACTTAACATTGTATACGGTAGACAATCGTCACACGAAAACGGGTCGTTTCTACATCTTTTTTTTTCTCGGGGCGTCGTGTAAAAAAATAAAATAGAGCAGTAAGCACATCGGATTGCCATTACAAAAATTCAATTCACACAAAATGGGGAGTTCGAAGAACTCGGAGACACAGGATAACAATGCAAGTATCAACTGAATCGAATACGTGAGTCGGGCATGTCAAGGGCATAATAAACATAGAAGCCTATTATTATATATGTGACAGTGATATTGTGAACAAAGTAAGGAGTGTGTATCAAGACAGATATGTGCAGCGGTCAATCTTTTCTGCCGACTCCTGCAGACAAACGAAGTATTGGTTACTTAAAATAAAATTTACCTGCAGGTACACCAGTATAAATATATCCAACATTGTCCATCTTAGAATCAAAATCCATATTATTATCTGTATTTGAAACTTTATCAAGAATATCTAATTCTGAATTTCTTTTCACTGTAACAGCTTTTTCATCATCTTCTTTATTTATCAATTCAAAATTACTTTCAGAAAATCCTGGACTTATTTTCTCAAATTGCGGATATTCTATTGCAATTTCTGTGCAAAAAACTTCAACTTTTTCTCGAATTCTTGAAATTTTCTCTTTATTTCCTGGTACGTCTGAACCATAGCATGTTTTCTGATTGTCTGTTCTGGTGATAATCGTTTGTTCATCAATATTCAAAGATTTGCTTTCAACATGTTTAACTTCATCGTTATTTCCGCGTTCTACTTTAATGATGTTTTTTTCTGAAATTGATGCTTCCATTTTGTTACTTTTAATTGCTTTTTTGAGGTTAAGTTTGCAATGGAGAAAAATCTGAAAGAAACCCATTTGTATAAGTTTTGGAACTTATCAAAAATAGTCATAATTTTTATTACAGTAAAAAATATAGGTACTAAAAAATCCAGGCAGCCATAATAGAATTTAAAGAGTAAGGATGAGGGTATGATTAGAAATTTTTACGTCCAAAAGAATTATCGTGATTTATTTTTGGGTTATTATACCGTGTAGCGCAACCTACTTCTTTAACCAATGTTTTGGACAGCATTACACTCTCCGTCATCAAGGCATGTGTGTAATCTATTCAAAAACGCCCTGATGATGGAAACTGTGATGCTGTCCGAAACATTGGCAAAGGAAGGAGGTAGCGCAACACGGCATAATAAACCAAAAATAAATCACGATAAGTAAGGTTGAGGTTGAGGTTCAAATTCAAAAGTAACTTTGTCCCGTTAAGCACCAATTCTAGGCCGTTTAAACTTTATATCCAATTAGGACCAGCTTGATTGATTGTGACAAGCATAAACACATACTTAATATTTGTGATTTTTATGCTGATCACAACTTGTTCAAAAGCTGAAACGGACTTAGAATCTAAGACTTTAACAGAACCCTTCGAATAAAAAAAAAATATATATCCTGGCGCCAATTGATTTATGTGAAACTTCGAAAAAAGGCGTTTTTCCAAATGGTCTCTAGTTCCTTGGCACGCCAGGAGACTCGTACATTGAATTTCTGTCATAATAGAATTGATTCATACAATGTTACAAGAAAGACATTATTTACCTGTTATTATGATTATTGATCACAAAACCCCGTGAAGTCACACATCTACAATTTTATCTATGTAACAACAGAAATGACTGAATAAAGTCATCTTAATTCAGAAAACATGACTAAAACCACTTTAAATTTCCAATATAAAAATCTTTTATATTCTTATACAATCTTCCATAATTGTAAAAATGTATTATTTTACTAAAAATACATCTAAAAAGCAAACTAGAGTTGCGAGCGTTAAATGTCAACGATAACCATAGCATAAAAATATTGCTAGATTGTTAAGTGTTTGGAAAACAGACAACAAAAAGCTAGTGATGTCGACAAATGATAAAATAGCTATATTTCGAAATATTCGACCACTAACATTAAAAATAATATACGTAGGTACCGTTGTTTCCTTATTTACGCACGCGCCCAATACGTATCATGCCAAATGTGTGCAAAAAGAACGGATCAGTTCCACCACTCGTTTATGAGTTCAACAGTTCAGCTTTGGAGTGATTTGCTGGCTTATGTGTTTCCTTCCTTCCACAAGACGGGTTTCTTCAAGATGCTGGTTCTTCAAGCTCCTTCTTTTACAGAATAGGATCCACTAGAGACCACTGGTAACCTACTAGAGACACTCGTTGCGTGTATAGAACCAGTGTGCACATCGACTTAGGAACGTAGTATTACGTGTATCGCGTGCGTCGACCGGGTATGTTTTACTTAAAATAAAGCGGCTGCTCGGCCCGTTTCATACAAAACTTAATTTTGGATTTGGGGCTAAAATAACCTAATAAACTGAATAATGTTTTTTGGAAAAGTTATACTAAATGTCTGGTACGGATATGTGCTATTTTTTTTAAAATGATGATAAATAAGTATAGGTAAGGGAACGTACCCATACTACGTGACCAACTTTTTGCAATTTTTACCCTCTCGGTGAGCAAAAACCTAAGAACCCCGCCGCTCATTTTTACCAAGCGTGTTATTTTAAAGACCCCCCCCCTGAACAGGTCACGTAGTATGGGTACGTTTCCTAATCACAGAAATCAATTTAGCTTAATTTTAAAGTGTGTATAGGATATAGGAGTATAAAGTCTACCAAAATCGACGCCTACACGAGAGAAGGTACGATTAGGTCAGACACCATCATAGGTACACGTGCAACGTGCAATGGCCTTGCACTGATGACCATAGATGTCGCTAATCCGAACTTCGTAGACTATTTTAGAACGATGTTAAAAATTACATTTTTAAATATTTTTTTCACTTCGAATTTTTGATCAGTGGAGGTATCCACCACTTACCCGCCCTGGTATAAGTAACAGATGGTTACTCCTTCAAGGCTCTCGCAAGGACTCTAATTTTTTTGAAAGAACGAATCTACATTTAAGTTTGAACGAATCTAGACCTCCAGTGTCCCTGCATACAGTGTTAGGAAGCAGTATGCAAGTGCTAACATAATATACAAAATGCAAAAAATATAAAGCAAGTCAGGGATAAACAAATTAAAAAAAGATAAGAGAAAAACATAATAGGCGGCTGCTCGCAGGGTAATGACATTTTTGATCAGCTGTTTATGGTTAAAATTAAGTATTTTTTCCATAGATATGCACCTTTTATTATAAACTAGCTGGTCCCGGCATGCGTTGCTATGCAATTTAATAAATAAATTGTTTATCCGTGCGTGTCCTTTCCCATTCGTCCCGTTCCCCTTCCTCTTCCATGTTCCCTTCCCCTATCGCATTCACACTTCGCCTCCTCCACCTTCCCTCTCCCCACTCCACTCCCCCCCCCTTTCCCCTCCCGCGAACCCCCCTCCCAAGTTCCCCCTCCCCCCATTCCATTCATTCTTTTTTCAAACAGCTCGCGTGCTATCTATTGAATGTTTTTTATACAAATTTTATAATGCCAGAGCTCACTAGTAGTTTTATACAAACCTTCTCCTGACCATAACGAACACAACAAAAAAAGAATTATCCAATTTGGTGCAATCGTTCAGAAGTTATGCGCGTACATACATTTCGGCGATTCATTTTTATTAATAGAAGAAGAAGAAGATAAATCGAAAATATTTCATGTTGACTTGAATAAGTACCCCCTCATGGCAGTTTCAAAGTAACAACACGTAGGTTTCGCGCGGTTATAAACGTTACGATTTTTTTGTTTATTTTATAAATCCTACAAATATGAGATAAACGGTAAAATACAGGTTAATTAATTAGCTATACAGCACTATAATAAGTTTTTATGTTACGACGTTAAAATTCGAAGATAAGAATTTTTTAATGTTGAAGAAAAATTAAAAAAAAAAATGATGTTCTGGGAAATCGCGAGCAATCGCGGCAAATTTATTTGTTTCGCGTGATCGCTCCAGTGGTTTAATTTGTGGTATGAAACACATTTTGACATTTTGATATATTGAGATTGAATAACGGTACACTTTTATCTATATATTTTTTTTTCTATAGATTTCAGAAGAATTATTGACTACAGATACTAATATCTACAGCCTGTATGTCGAACGAATATCTATAGCTCCTATGTTGGACTAATATCTACGAACTTCAGAGTGTTGACTAATATCTACAGAGCTAAGGTCGGACGAATATCTATGACGGTCCCAGTGTTGACTAATATCTACAAAGCGTAGGTTGAACTAATATCTAGTGCTTAGGTTGGACTACTATCTACAGAGGGCAGCTGAGTAAGAGGTTGTACGGAAAAGCATAAGTAACGTCAATTACGTTATTACTAATTAAGTAATTGTTAAACGTTTACAGTACGTACATGAAGTTTTTGCTGTTTACGAGGACAATAATTTATTGAACAGACATGGAGGTCATAATACAAAGATATTTATTTATTTCGAAATATACGACACCACAACCTAACCTAACCTAACCTAACTAACATAGAAATGGTCATGGTAACAGAATAAATAATTTAGAAGCACTCGAAATAAAGAAAGCTGTTAAAACAAAAACCCAAATCCTTTAATCAGCTAAATGTGTCCAATAGTCCGATATTAGGGATTTTTACATACATAAATTGAGTTTTTTTAACTGCATATGCAATATTACGTTATTACAATTTGCTATACATAATTGCAAATCCAATCACTGCCAGTGCTGTAGATATTCGTCAACACTTTGGTTCTCATAGATATTAGTCAGAAGTTTAAGCTGTAGATATTCGTACGCACTTTGGTTCTCATAGATATTAGTCAACTGTTTGAGCTGTAGATATTCGTACGCACTTTGGTTCTCATAGATATTAGTCAGCAGTTTGAGCTGTAGATATTCGCACGCACTTTGGTTCTCATAGATATTAGTCCACTTTTTTAGTTTTTGGAATTCCTGTAGATATTAGTAGACTTTGAATTATTTCACGCCTTCACGGGCTGCCACATTTATTTCTCTTTTTTATTATGTTAATGTAAGTACTTGCATACGGCTTACGAACCCCGTATGCCTGGACATTGGATGGTCTAGGGTCGTTCAAATAAATGTAGCTTCGTTTAATTATAAAATAGAGTCTTGACATGTGCGGTGAAGGAGGAAACCATATGTTTCCTTATAACGCGTTTGGAAAATGGTGGGAACAATATTTGCGTTGAATAAGAAAGAGTCCGAGTATGAAGATAATGATATATGCATGATGATAGTAATATATTAACAACCCGGTCAAATGACTAATAATCTTTATCTTTACAAAGTATAACATGAAATCGCTCACGCTGGCTGTGCGCTTGGATCTTTTAAACTACGCAACGGATTTTCATGCAGTTTTTACCAATAGATAGTGTGATTCACGAGGAAGGTTTTTAGGCATATAATTTATCAAGGTTTTGGGTAAATTAGTTGAAATACACAATATATCTGGCCAAGCGGCAACGGGCAGCAGGCAGGGGTAGGGATGTCGAAAGTGAAAAAAAATATCGATATTTCGATATTTATTAAAATATCAATATCGACGTCGATATATCGCGGAAAAAATATCGATATATCGATATATCGAGGAAAAAATATCGATATATCGGTCAAATTTTCCAAAGATTTTGCGTTTTTAAAATAATAGTGTATTCAGCTCAATATTATCAATGGTAATTTTTATACACAATGTGTATTATTTAAATGTACAAAAGTCTCAATAAAAATTATGGTATTTTTAACAGTATTTATTTTTATTAGACAATAATTACAATAATATAAAAAACTAAAAAGCTATCTTCTAACTAATATTTTTAAACCTTTTTATTGTATCAGGCAAACCAGTATTTATCCTTAATCTTAAGTATTCCAGAAATCTTCGTATTTTTTTTTAAATTCACGATATGTTTTTTTTTTTTAAATATCCCAAATTTGTCGCATTAGTAAATGAAAAAATAAACTTAAAATCTTTAACGCACACCTAAAGGTATTGGATCCACGTTGAAAAAAGTTTGCCAGCAAGCGGTGTAAAAAGTTATCAGTCCCTAAATGTTATAAATATAATAAACGTTGTACTTTCACACAAACGTCCTGACTGCTCGGGAAGTCAATCTTTGCTGACGTGTTACGCAGCGACGAAACGTTTTGCTGAGTTCGGTAATAGGGGGAAAGATGCGCTGGTATGTGATGTCAAGATATAGAAACAAAATTTAATGATCCCTGCAATTTGAAATTAATTTGTTTTCGACGCTCTCATATTAGTAAAACCATTGTGCGGCGGCCTGAAGTGACGCGGGACTCCGTCGCTCCAAAGTGTGCGTGTGGGAGGCGCTATGGGAATGACTTAGTCAAAATGGCCGAAAATATCATACATTTCTATGCACTTACCTACACATATGAGATAGTATTGTAAGCTATTAATAGTTAAAATTTCAACCGCTAGATGTCACGAACCCGATACAGTTACTTTTTCCGTTCGTTCCTATACGGTTTTGGATTCTAGTGACTTTCGTTACATAAATATACAAAAATATCGTTTTTGATACAATTTTCGATAGTGGATATTTAATATCGATATATCGGATCAAAATATATCGGCTAAAAATATCGATATTTTGAATAAAAAATATCGATATATCGATATTTTTTCAACAAGCCTAGGCAGGGGCTGACAAACGGGCGGTGTGGGTTTGATTTAACAGATGGCGTTGATGATAAAGGTTTCGTTAATCACATCAATTTATGTCCACGTCTGCTAGTTACATCCTACTAATATTATAAAGGCGAAAGTTTGTATGGATATATGGATGTCTGGATGTATGTTTGTTACTCTTTCACGCAAAAACTACGGAAAGGATTTTAAAATTCTTTCACCAATAGAAAGCTGCATTATTTGCGAGTACTATAGGCTATATATATATATATATATATATATATATATATATATATATACCTACATTGGTAAACTCTGGCGTTATGAATAATATCTGGCGTTATGAAATTATTTATCATACGTTTTCTGTTCCTAACAAAATCAATTTATTGCAAATGTCAGAAAAATTATTAACTAATTGTCGCCTTGGAAACTATGTTTTTTTATTTTTTTATTAGGCTATTCACCCTAAAAAGAGTGCATTGTTGGTGTCTTACTTAATAATTATCTCTAAAAATAAATCACCGAAATTGGATAATTCTTTTTTTTGTTCGTTATTTTGTATAAAACTACCGTTGAGTTCTGGCATTATGAAATTTGTACAAAAAAGTATAATAGGTGGCACGCGAGCAGTTTTAAAACTGAATGTATCGGGAATGAATGTCTGGAATGCGAGAGGTGAGGGGGGTGTTAGGAGGGTGTTGGGAGGGTTTTGGTGGAGGGGAAAGGGGAGGGGGAGGAGGGTGGGGGGGGAGGGGGTTAGCGGAGGGAGAGTGGGGCGGGAAGGAAGGGGAAAGGGGAAGGATGGATGAGGGTGTGGGGAGGGGTAGGGGCGGGGGGAGGGGTGGGTGGAGGGAGAGGGGGAGGGGGTTGATGGGGGAATGGAGTGGAGAGAGGGAAGGTGGAGAAGGAATCCCCTAATACCATGCGAGCGAAGCCGCGGAAAAAGGTAGTATATGAAACATTTCATCTATCTTTTTAAACATTTTTAGCCAAAAAACCTCTATCAGTATACTCGTATTATATAGATAGAGAGACAGAAGGAGAAATAATATTACATAATACAAAAAAACATATATTAGACAGAGAGAAAATATTTTGAAAGAGATACAATTCATAATCAATAAGCGGGAGGGTGAGAACAATATATATCTAATTACAAGTAAATATACAAACAATGTTTAATGGTTTATAACGCATTTTGATTTTTCAATCTTAACTGGAAATAATCGCATATTAATTAAACCATCTCTAAATTAAAGTTTTTTTTACACGAGCTCCACACAGGAGGCCCTGAGGAAAATAATTTCCCTCAGCCTCTCCTCACTCCCTCACCTCTAATGGTATCATTTAAAATGAAGAAAATATTAGCGAAACTCATTCGAAATTCTGAGACAGAAAAAGATAGGTCACAACTGTGACTCGAACCCAGGACAATTTTGGCGGTTCTTAGTCGAGGTTAAAAATGATCGAATCGGATAGAGACAAAGACAGGCCCGGAAAGCCGAAGGGTCTGGATTCGAGATCCAGATGTGACCGTATCTTTTTTCTGTTTCAGATTTTCGATTGAGTTTTGCTAATATTCTCTTCAAACATTACAATTTGAGGTTTAACTCATTAGGGCCGGTTTTATAAACGTCCGTTCGTTGCGCTTGATACCATTTTTGGTTTACCGCCACAAATATTTGGTCTTACGCCCGATTTTGCCGTTTTATAAACGTTCGTTAGGTTATCGGCAGGTTAAATTTCGGTTAATGCTTAACTGACTGATTTTGACCAGTTATACGGGTAACGATCTGTTTTGTTGCTTGTCGGCGCTCAAATGTTTTTTGACAGATGTCAGTAGTAGTTGGTTGTTGTTCGACTTATTATTAGCATTTACATTATTTGCATTTGTGACATGGATTATTCATCGAGCAGTGAAAGTGAGGATGGGCGTTTGGCAATGCTTGAAGATGACAAGCCATCGTCGTCATCTAATAGCAGTAGCAGTGAAGACGAAGCTGCGGGAGGACGGAGACGTCCACGTGTTTTTATGCATAGACCGGATTATTTCAATTATTATGCGGACATCGATTTAAAAATGAGATTTCGGTTGTCAAAGAGAACCGTGGCTCAAATTTTAAATATAATTGAAGCTCAATTAGTGCCGGCGACACATCGAAACCAGACAGTTACGCCCGCACAGCAGTGTTACTGACACTACGATTCTACGCTTTGGGATCAATGCTGCAAGCTGCTGGCGACTTCACGGGAGTCTCCAAGTCGACAGCGTGCATCGTTGTATGGAGAGTTACCAAAATAATCGCCTCCTTGAGAAACAATTACATAACCATGAATAGTAATGAAAATTTGTTTATAGTACGTAAAATAAAATAACGATCGGATAGCGGTCCGTTAACGAAAAATGGTTCGTTACTTAACAGAAATTTGGTACTTCGTTTATAAAACCGGCCCTAAGTAAATAAAAATTCAAATTTCATAATTTGCAATATGAATAATTTACGGATATTAATTAAGTACTAGCAGTTTAAAACCCTCTCGGCAGGTTTTTGCTGCTAGGTCCTGCCGGTAGCTTTTGGTTCGACTTCGCCCAGTTTGAGTGTTGTGACGATTTTATAAATCCTATTGGAACTAGCTCCAAAAATAGCCGGTTCCTTGGATCCACTGTGATGCAGTGACAGCTAGTCATCGGGACAAAGTAACCGCGATAGATTATGACGTCATAAGAACTCCAGATACTAATATCTACAGCCTGTATGTCGGACGAATATCTACAGCTCCTATGTTGGACTAATATCTACAGAGCTAAGGTCGGACGAATATCTATGACGTTCCCAGTGGTGACTAATATCTACAGAGCGTAGGTTGGACTAATATCTACAGAGGGCAGTTGAGCAAGAGGTTGTATGGAAAATCATAAATTACTTCAATTACGTAATTATTAATTACGTTAAGGCTTAAACGTTTAATGTACGTAAATGAAGTTTTTGCTTAATATTACGTATTTTGCTGTTTATGAGGACAATAATTTGTTTGAACAAACATGGAGGTCATAATACAAAGATATTTATTTATTTCGAAATACACGGCACCACAACCTAACCTAACTGACATAGAAATAGTCATGGTAACAGACTAAATAATTTAGAAGTTCTCAAAATAAAGAAAGCTGTAAAAACAAAAACCCAAATCCTTAATAATCGGCTAAATGTGTCCCAATAGTTCGATATTATGGATTTTAACATACATACATAAATTGTTTTTTAAACTGCATACGCAATATTACGGTATTCCAATATGCTATACATAATTGCAAATCCAACCTCTGCCAGTGCTGTAGATATTCGTCCACACTTTGGTTCTCAGATATTTGTCAGCAGTTTGAGCTGTAGATATTCGTTCGCACTTTGGTTCTCATAGATATTAGTCCGATTTTTTCAGTTTTTGGAATTCCTGTAGATATTAGTAGACGCCTCTCGTCATATATAGTCGTGAGGTAGAAATGACAACTATCTTATTAACGTCAATCTCTTGATGATGTTAAAAAATCGAGTAGTTTTTACGCCTGCCAGGGTATGCTAATCACGCGATCTGTTAACGGAAGTAGCACCATCTGTTGGCGCTACTATTCTTTCGGCTTAATTACAAAGTAAATTTGTTTACAAACTCCTTGTACGAAAACGGTTTGCGAACGGCGCGGAGTCAGAGATGCCATCTTAAGACGAATTCTTAAATTTCAACCGCGCAGACGCAAGACTATTAATATTGTTTGATTTTAGTTTCTTTGTATAACACCCCAGATGAGAATGTTTTATGACTATTAAACGTAACTTTAATAATGTGCTTTTGAGTTATTACAAAAGCTTAATAAATGTATCAAGTGCACCACCCCATCCCGTAATACCGTAATTGATTGAAGATTGCACCAGGGAAAAAGAGATAATTTTTAATTGGTCAATAGTGAGTTCTTACTTAAGATGAAAAAATATATACTTAAGATATCTTAATTTAGATAAAGTTTTATTAATATGCGATTTCCAATTTATATTTATGACAATAAATATACCTAAATATTCAATATTTTGAACTTGAGCGAGTTCATTGCACAGTCAACATGTTTCAGAATTGCAACATGTCATAAGAAACCTGAAGGTTTCAATTCAATTCAAGAATTTAGTTTAGATTCAGGAATCTCCTTTTGCCAATATCGCGGTGTCAAAAGTAAGTTAGTGTAATTTTTCCAGGGATTACAAAAATACATAAATCATTTAAATTTTTAAAAAAATCGGCCCAAGTACACTTCCACGCAGAACTATTTTTGTCAATTCATACATTGTGCTTAATTATTTAAAAATAAATTATTCCACCTGGAAACTAAATATATAAAAAAACTCAAATTGTTCATTTAACATTACAATGTATTTATTAGGGCAATCATCCCAGTGGGACAGAAATTGTTATTTAATTTTGTCTAAAATTAAAAAGGGAAGAAACCAATTTAAGGAAGATTCTATCCAAAATACTTCCAGGATCAGTGGTGTTGCTAAGGGGGTGCCATCCGACTGAATTTCACCCCCATTCCCAGAAATTCTCTAGCCGTCCCCCCCCCCCCCCAGGACAGACAACTAACATATTTGACTAGGTAGTAATGTTTTTATTTTTTATGAAGTCGAAATTTTTAATTTCTCAAAGTCAACTTTAATAGGGGGGGCGGGTGCCACCTATGCTAGCTACGCCACTGTCCAGGAAATCAAGCTTTCGCCATTACGCATTAGAGCGTCAGATTGTCAGATAAGAACCAAAAATCCTCTAGTTTCGAGTATGTCTATTCTGGCAATGAGTCCGCAGGTGTCGTTTTAGATGTGACTTTGTACAAAATGAATGGTTGCAGTCAGAACATGTAAAAGGTTTTTCTCCCCCGTGGGTATACATGTGATTCTTTAGATGTCTCTTCGTAAAAGATGAATAGTTACAATCAGGACATGAAAAAATTTTTTCTCCACTGTGAATCAGCAAGTGACTTCTTAGATTCGTCTTCCGCGAACATGTAAAATTACAGTCGGGACATGAAAAGGGTTTTTCTCCACTGTGAGTCAGCAAGTGACTTTTAAGACTATTCTTTGTAGAACATGAATATTTGCAGTCGGCACATGAAAAAAGTTTTTCTCCACTGTGAGTCAGCAAGTGTATCTTTAGAACTACCCTCCGCGAACATCTATAGTTACAATGGGGACATGAAAAAGGTTTTTCTCCACTGTGTGTCAGCAAATGACTTTTAAGACTACCCTTTGTAGAGCACGAATAGGTGCAGTTGGGGCATGAAAAAGGTTTATCTCCACTGTGTGTCAGCAAATGACTTTTAAGACTACCCTTTGTAGAGCACGAATAGGTGCAGTTGGGGCATGAAAAAGGTTTTTCTCCACTGTGTGTCAGCAAATGACTTTTAAGACTACCCTTTGTAGAGCACGAATAGGTGCAGTTGGGGCATGAAAAAGGTTTATCTCCACTGTGTGTCAGCAAATGCATTTTAAGACTATCCTTTCTAGAATATGAATAGTTGCAGTTGGCACATGAAAATGGTTTTTCTCTGAAAATGGTTTGACTATGAGTCAGCAAATGATTTTTAAGACTTCCCTTTGTAAAATACGACAATTTACACTCGGCACATGAAAAAAGTTTTTCTCCACTGTGGGTAAGTATATGATTTTTTAGATGTACCTTCTGAGAACACGAATAGTTGCAGTCGGGACATGAGAAAGGTTTTTCTCCACTATGAATCAGCAAGTGTCTCTTTAAAACTCCCTTTGCAGAGCATAAAAAATTACAGTCGGTACATGAGAAAGGTTTTTCTCTACTGTGGGTAATCATGTGAGTTTTTAGACGTCCCTTATGAGAACACGAATAGTTGCAGTCGGGACATGAGAAAGTTTTTTCTTCACTATGAATCAGCAAGTGTCTCTTTAAAACTCCCTTTGTAGAGCATAAAAAATTACAGTCGGTACATGAGAAAGGTTTTTCTCTACTGTGGGTAATCATGTGAGTTTTTAGACGTCCCTTCTGAGAAAATGAATAGTTGCAGTCGGGACATGAAAAAGGTTTACTATGAGTCAGCAAGCGATTTTTTAAATTCCCCTTCAAAGAAGATGAAAACGCGCAGTCGGAATTCGAAAAAGAATTTTCTCCAGTATGGGTGCGCAAGTGCAGATCCAACGTCAACTTACGAGAGCAAGAGTAGTTACAATGAGGGCAGTTGTATGGTTTTCCCCCAGGATGCCTCTTCTGGAAAATGTCTGAAAAAGATTATGGATAAATTTGATATAGATAAATTAAGTGTACTTACGAAGATACTGTAAATTCATAAAATAACAAAAATCAAGTGCAAAAAAACAAACTCCTTATTTTACGAAACAAAAAATCGATCTTACCTGTTGTCTGGGTAAATCTTTCAGAGTGCTCGAAGCATTCCTTTTTAACATCTGGAAGATCTACGTCAACTTCCGTATAAGAAATCTCCTCTCTATCTTCTTCTCGGTGTCCTGGTTCTGCCGTGATGGAAACAGTCTCCCCATTAATGCTACCTGGATAAACAAAACACATTTTGATTATAATACACTTCTGGTGAAGGGTCAGGTAGAACAGAAACCATTTTTTTTTTCAATTATAATCCCATTAAACCGCAATTAAGCAGTTTGCCAACAGGATATTAATCTTCAATTACAATTTAATTACACATACATAATATTATTGCCATAACTAATACCGAATGTCACAATTAACACATAGACTTAATATAAACCATCTCTACTTAGTAACCACATTTTCAGCATATTTTTATATTACTTGGTAACATGTTAAATATTTTGGGCACATTATATTCCACGGTTCGCCGTCCGTAGTTATTGTTATATTATAACAAGCATTCCTTCATTCTTTTTAAACCTAGTATTGGGTTCGTGTTCCACTTATATTCAGACTTCAGATATATGCAGAGTCAATATTTTGTGCCATAGTAAGGCCTGCACAGGTAAGATAGTTAAATTCCTGTACAACAATGATATGTTTCGTCTCTGCGAAAAAATATGTTTTTGAACTAGTAATTTAACCATAGAATTTTGTACTGATTTTTGTAGGTGGTTTAAATTAGTTTTGCAAGTGTGTCCCCAAGTTGGTTAATGTATTAAAAATATCTAATATAGTGGTATTCAAACAAAGTTATTTTATTGTAATTATGTATACCCACAATTCATATTCATATTTCACACATGATTTGCCGAGAAGAACAGCGTTTTACATAAAAACTTATGGTCGTCAATCTCCGAGATGGTTCTTTAATATAATTATAGTGCTGTATTATTTTTGGTTTATATTATTTTTTACAATAAAAATATTTGCCATTAAAGAAATCATCTCTATACATCTTACAAACTAAAGTCCCCCGCGTCGTCTGTCTGTCTGTCTGTTCGCGATAAACTCGAAAAATACTGAACGGATTTTCATGCAGTTTTCCCCAATAGATAGAGTGTTTCGTGAGGATGGTTTAGGTATGTAATTTGTCAAGGATTTGTGTAAATTGGTTGAAACATAACGATAATTGTTAGAAGTGTCGGAAAAAGTCAAACCGCCTGGTAGCTTTCATCGAAAACGCTGCCTAATCCTTTTGGGATATAACAAAACAATGCATGATGGGATATTTCTCTTTTATAAATCTACAAAAAAATCCGCGAAGACATATATCTATCTTTTACGGATAGCTTACTATACCCATTCTATCTTCTAAAAAAATGGTTATTTAGACGGATACAGTATTAATGCTTATAAACTTAAATACGTTAGTTACCCCAAGCATTTCATGCACATTATTATAATATTTCACACCATCTCTACGTATTATAAATTAAAGTCCTCCGCGGCATCTGTCTGTCTCTTCGCGATAAACTCAAAGACGGCGGTGGTTATAAAGGTTGGATAACCATCCAGTAGATGACGTTGTGTTTTATTAGCCAAAGCAACGCGTGGCCGGGTCAGCTAGTTATTAATAAAGATCAGGAAATATGGACAAGATAAATTCGGACCAGATACCGCTTTAGGGACTTACGCGACGCTTCAAGAAGGAAGCAACATTTACTCACGACCATTATCAATGGAAGAATGTTTTTTGCATTATTTACATGCATATTTATATGTATAATTTATTAATTTATTTATAAGAGACAAACAGCTTATACATAAAATATAGAGATAAGTACAAGAATATATATTAAGTTAAATAAAGTCAAGAAAAAAAGGTCTACTACGTTTAAGTCACTTGGAGATGGTGTTTTATTTTATCTTAAAATAAATTATGGTTGAGGAGGAGAGAAAGAAGAATATAGGATAAGGATAGGAGATGCTCCCGATACATTCCGCACTCTTGTATTAATTTTAGATCGTACGTATTACTTCTATTCGGTATTTCTGAAGAGAATTGTTAAAAAAGGTCTATAGTATAAAATTTTATGATATACTGCGCACATTTACGGGGAATTGGGGATTTTTTTTCAAGAAGGTATAATTTATTGCTTTTTTTTACCATAACTCCACACAGGAGGCCCCGAGGAAAATTATTTCCCTCAGGGCCTTTGTCATCTGGGAAGCTGTGTAGAGGGTCTTTTTGAGGAGAGGAAGGAATTAACATTGGTCTTGAAGAGACCCAAGTTGTAGGAAAGAGGAAACACAGAGGCCGGCAAATCATTCCACAGCCGAGCTGTTGAACACAAGAACGAGTCGACGAAACGACGAAACTACCCGTTCTCATGTGACAAATGTCAACCGTGTACAAATATTAGGCACGCGTTTGGCGTGTTTCCCGACTATGCATCGGTGCCGAAGGGATCAATGATGCTAGTTCCTCGGAGCATCTTCTATTGTAATACCGGTAGAACAAGGATAGCATTCCCACCCGACGCCTGTGGTCTAAAGATTGCATCCGTCTGTTAAGATGGGAGAATCTATTAAACGGACCGCCCGTTTCTGCACAGAGTCGAGGGTATTTTTCAGGTATTTTGGAGCTCCAGACCAGGGGTGGCTGTAAAATTCAACCGTGGGGCGCACTTGTGATTTGTACAGGGTTAGCAGTTGTGTACTATCTGCAGTATCTGCGGGCCCTGTACAGTACGCCCAGTTTTTGGGAGGCTAACTGTACTCTGGCTTCGATGGAGCCCCCATACCTGAGCTGGTCACTTAGGGTTACACCAAGCATATTCCAAATAAGATGAGGACTTCATTTGAGGAATCGGGATTTTTTTGTGAGCAAAGTAAGTTTAAAATTTGCTTCATTTGACATACTGTAAAGATATATTTTAAAGTAATTACTAAAATAACTTTCAATCACTGAAGACAATATTAAGAGTAATAAAATAAGACTCTCAATCGAAAATTTGAAACAGAAAAAAAGGTACGGTCGTTTCTAGGAATTGAACCGAGGACCGTAGCCTTGCCTCGCGATGCTCTACCACAAAGCTAACAAAACCCTCTCCCCTTTCTTACCAATGTGTAACAATTCTAATAAGAACTACAAACATTATACATTCATCCATTTTCTACAAGCATATTTTTATAAGCGATAGTAGTTTTAGTAGATTTATTTAGATTTAGATTTCAAGTAGTTTTATAAATAACTTCAAGATTCAAATCTAATTTACATTTTTATTCAATAAAAAAAAAATAATAACCAATAAACTGGAAGAGAAAACGCCATATAAAAACCTTATTTGTACTATCTGTGAAACATTCCAAAACGGACATAAATTCCGAAAATCTGAATTCAACGTTCAACATTTTCTTAAGCAACGCAACTTACTGGCAATTAGAGTGTTCGACGCATACTCCAGACATTCCATCTTCACATCCGGGAGGTGGATAGCTATATCCGTATAGGACATTACATCTCCACCCTCTTCTTGGTACCCTGGTTCCACCTTAATCGAAATAGACTCTGGGTTGGGAAGATCCATGGCCGCGTGTGATAGCGTTGCTATATAATAATGGTTAGTGATCCCAGCTCATAATAAATTAGACCTGCAACAGACATTCATTAATAATCCATTTTACGAGTGGTTATAATTTTTTTTTAAATAATCCCCTGTATTTGGGAGGTAATATTTAACCCTACAGTGGTCACGTGGATTACATAGGTAGGTCATTTTTAAACGAAACAAAATAAGTGAAATCTTCGCTTATTTCATCAAAGTATTCGCTTCATATGAACAAATAAGTGAAATCGTTTAGAATTATTGTGTATTTACGTTTTAAGCGTCGATGACACAAGGCGAGTTTACACAACTATTTCAGTTCATTCAGATCCAAGACTTCAGATTCTCTCAGCTGGTTGAATCTTTCCATCTTAAATTCGAAGTTCTCCTCTTTGGCAGCCAAAGTTGGCAAACGGATAGCCCGGGGCCTCCCGGGGTAATGTCTCATAGGGGCAGTCGGGGACATGGAAGGGTTGGAACGACTCGGAGAAAAGTCCTTTCCTTTTTCAGTAGAAGAAACTTCGGGTTTCATAGGAACGTAGTGCAGTGGGTAAGACTCTTGACTCACAATCCGGAGGTCGCGGGTTCGAACCCGGCATGCGCAAATAAATTTTATTTGATTAATTTGTGTTATTTCACAATTAATTCACTTAAAATAATATATAGTATATTTGCGGCATGTTCCAGAGTGGAAGATACTATTAGTATCGCCCTGGTGTAAGACCACCATTCAGAATTGAAACGTTGCTTGAAAATGGCTTTAGCCGTGTTTGGTGACCAGATCTGAATAGCCAGGTACTTCCCAACCTTCCTCTTCCCCACCTCCTCCCCCCCCCCACTACCTTCAGCCTCACAACATACCCCAATTGGAGATGCCATAGTCTCACTGGCTCCAGACGGGAGCAGTTGAGATTCTTGTGCGGTATTCACTGTAAAAAAAAAAAAAAAAAGGAACCTCAGCTTTCTTTGTGTCACTTTTCACAACACTTGATTTAGCTTCACTCCTGTGCGTATTGATGACGTTCACGTTCAATGCCGCCGATAGCGATATGTGTCTAGATATCTTGGTATCAGCCATCCCGCAGATGATGTCATCATCTCCCGCGTCCCAGGCATCGTTCACGGACTCCTGAAAGTCCTGGAAGGACGACGAGCCTGACATAACCTTTCCGAGGCGACCTTCCTTGTGGGGAATCAGTCGACCGGGCACCGCGCGATTGTTTTTCTTCCAGAACGAATTTTTTTGGTACTGATCATAATTTTCGCGAACCTTTCCCTCCATAACAGATTAGCCCCATTAGAACCTGATTAAATCAGGAAATCAGTAGTTCATTAGGGCGGTGATCTGTTACAAGCACTATTCGTAAGTATTATTCGCATTGCTTTATTTTGCAGTATTTGCATTTTTTTCATTTTCTCTTCATTGCAGAGAAAAAGAATGACATTGACATTGACTGATAACATTGACATTGACAATGACTGATGACAATGACTGATGACATTGAACGAGTTTACAAGCTAGCCGGTGAATTCACTATCTGCTAGTAAACTCGCTCAGTGTAATCTTATTACTAGCTAACAAGCAGATTATGAACAATCTACGAAAAAAGTTGAAAGGGGGTCAACTTTGCTCGCAACTCGCTAGCGTGTACGGTGGATGGCAAGATGGCGGCCCTGGAACAGCTGATTTCGTAACTATTAAACTACTGCTTGATTTAGATTATTCGATGTACGATCTGTTAAGTATCCGGCAAATAGTGAGCTAACTCCGAATATCTGTTTTCTATAAAATGTCGACAGAATTATTTCGCGCGGGAGGCATTATTTTAGTTTTTCGCTAGCTAGTTCGCACTGAGCGAGTGAAACGTTTTATGTTTCATCATCACAATCGCACTCGCCGATTTGCCCGCTTTTAAACTTATCGGCTAGTAGCTTGTAAACTCACTCAATATAATCGAGGCAAAGTTATAAATATATCTCTGTAAAACTACCCATTCCCGTGTTCCGTTCAGAGCTTCTTTATTCTGCTTGTACATGTCATTAAATTGATCGAGAAAAAATCTAAAGCATTTTATTTAACGGATTAACTCTCATTGAAATCTTAATTATTGTGGTGTACAAAAATAAATTGTTTTTATTCGCATTACGTCCCCAGTTACCTGTAGTTCTATTTTGTCAAGAATCCGGAAACTCTTAGGCGATGGCCTCCGTTTTCCACATTGTGCGGTTAGTTCATTAGTTTGCCGACGACGACTCAAGTTATTCGCTCCCGGCTGCATGCAAACAACTACAAGTAGAATTTTTCAGTTGTTTGCGTGTTAATATGAAATATCTCACGGACACTTTGACCTTTCATTAAGGACTGAAATTAAGATAAATAAATGCAATATTGGCTTAACAAACATGACCGGCAAAATTTTTACTTGAACGGTTCAATATCAACGCGAAATAGTTATTTTCGTGAACGTTGCCAAACAATGTGTAGAACTATCAAATTTACTACACTGTAAATGTTTGTGGGTGGAACCAATGACGTTACATATTATTAGACGAGGGGTAGAAATCTCAAAGTGGGAAGACAAGAACAAGAGAATTGTAACGATCTCGATATCTAGTACTTTAGTACTAAACTGCTACGCGTCGAGTAAGGTTGCGTCTTACCAGTAAGTAAATTGCATTTTAAAAAGTGTCAAAATGCCCTCCTGTGTGATGAGAAAATGTTTCGATTACACGGCAAATAATAGTAAAGGCGAATGAATAACATTTCATTTGTAAGTACACGCAAATTACTTAATATTATCGATTATTATAAATATTACAATTAATTTTCATGTTTTCCGCTCGCGGTTTTAAACGTCATTAGAGAAAATTCAAGTCCTACTAAAGTAAAGGGTCTGGACGCGCAACAGCCAAAATTTCTGTTGCTAAGTAAATTTCACTGTTTTAAAGTAGACTGATCAGCTTATACACTCTGTTTATCTCTTTGCTTGCGGTAAAACAACACATAAATCAGTAGTTCTAACAAGTATTGATGACAATCGCCACCATTTGAAAACTGTCGTTGCCCTTTTAATTGTATTTATTGCATAGCTCGACATATCAAACTCCGACAGGCAGCCGGACCTTTTATTCTATTGTCTATCTTTATCACACAGGAATAAACTTTTGAATTAAGAAATTATACTGAAAATCACTGAAAACAAAAGAGTGTTCCTTACTTTCCACATTATATTGTGAGTATATGAGACTATGGCAAGTCTATTTATTTATATAACGTCATTGGGTGGAACAAGTTGGTTATATTATCATCTGAGTGGTAGATACTGTCAGTATCACCCTGCTTTCCTTCAGAATCGAGAAGTAAGAAGTAGAGTAAGGATTTAATAAACTTACTAATCGCTTGGTTGGCATTTTTGAAAGCGACTGTAAATCTACGATCATCAACCCCGTGTAATCTTGTCTGTCGCATGTTAACCTAATAGGTGTTGGGCAGCTCAATATAATATATCGCGAAAGTTGTAAAATGCGACATATTCATATAATAAACATGCACCAATTAAGGGGCTTGGGACTTACTTAGTCAATATAACAAGAGCCTACTTACGTACAAGGCGAAGCGCGGCGGTCAATACCAATGTGTTGAAGAAACGTCACTAGAAAAGTAGAAGTACAAGAATGTGAATAACTTCGGTATAGAAATGTGATGGTCACTCAAGTGACTCAAAACTGAATAAAATGGAAGGCAAGTATTGTGCAGTTAATATAATATTACTACGAAGAGCGGAGGAAAAGTGGTATCTTGCAAAACGCGACGGCGACGTGAATGTCACAACGTCAAAAGGTTCAATAACATTTCCATAGACAACGAACTATTGAAGAAAATAATCATACAAGACAGTTTTTACTTTTGATAAAAAATATACATAACAATAACAATATTTTAATTAATACTTAGAGAGATACAAAGAAAAAAAAATCAGTACGAGGTAGGCAACCGGAATTATCCGTTTATTTTATATTTATCTTGTTTTATGAATAGAAAACAAATTTGTAGCTATATGAATTACCTATACAAATTTATCTGAAGTGGTACCGAGATTACAAGCACAATGAAAAATAATAAAACTGCAAAAACAATATTCGTGTCATAGGAAAATATTGAAATATTGCACTAGGATAATAGTAAGAATTAGAAATCCTGATTTTAAAATCTCCACTGAACAATACTTATAACCAAAGCTATGGAGTCTCTGTATTAAGGCCCCGCAACTCGGATTTGTACCGATTTATTACATATGTCCCTTAAACACGGTAAGTTTTAAAGCTCTTAAAAAAATATATGTTATTCTTGAAGATAATATCTAGACTTTGCCCGCGCCGAAACGCAAATTATATAAAATTCCCTCGATAGAAAAAAATCGCAAAGTATGCTCCAAAAATTATTATTAACACGTTTGTTTCAGTTATTTTATAAGTAATATGTATGAAAAAATTCACAGTGTTTTTTTAAATGCTGTTTAAGATAATGCCCGCGAGATTTTTGCTCTATTTTAAACGAGTCGAGTTTTATTAAATATTTTCGCAATTTTCGCATCGATTTTGTCGCCGCAAATGTTAGCGCTCTCCTCTAACATTCGTAATTTCGTATCTCTCCATCTTCTTCTTTTCGGTCCAGGTTGCAGAGCCTTAATAACTTAGAGGAAAAGTATGTATGTTTGCTATTTTGAAACAAATGAAGAGTCAGCATTTAAAAAAATTAAGAGAAAAATTTAATATTTTTTCATTATATCATAATAATGGAATTCCACCACGAGTTGTAAGTATAAAAAATATAAATACATATTAGAAAATAACTTCCGTGAGATGAAAGTGTACTTCTATGACTGAAAGTCATATTGATATTTGAGTTCCTCCATTAGCTGATTTGAATAATGGAAAATGGATTCCCGAACTTGTTATTGGTGTGCAGGTCACGTTGGACACCACGAAGGTGTGCGTTAAAGCATGATTTATCTAAAATGTAGCTCAACGGTCGCTCAATTTGATTTGGATCAACGGCAGTGGAGTTCTAGGCAATATGAATAGCTCAATTAATACTCGGGTACAAATTTTATCATTAGAACTTACCAAAAACTATCATTAGCGTGGGTAGATTGATTTAACTGAGCTTGAAGCATGGGTTGAACAGGGTAAAGGATATTATTATGAAGAAATAGAGTTTAGAAACAGGACAATAAGGTTCGTCAGTGTTGAAATGTTGAAATCACGTGTCAGAAAGAGTGAGGTTACGCAAAGACAATAATGGTGACATAGACTAGAAATTTAACATTTATTTTCTAAGTAGGTACGTACTGATAACTTTCACCAAGGATATTATTATAATTTTATGCATTTTAAGGCTAAGGTACCACGAACAAACTAAATGAAATGAACTGAAAAATTTTTAAGTTTTATGAAAATAAAACTTAAAAATATAATTTTTTATAATTTAATATTATATATTATTATATTATTATTATTATATATTAAATATATTTTTTTTTGCTATCATTTATGATAGCAAAAAAAATTAATAATTACAAGAAAATTACCTACTTTTATATTAATCGTTAAAAATGTTTTACACCACTGCAATACCGGTATGCTTCGAGTATATTTGGAATCACATTTTGAGTGATATTGTGACAATAATTATTGTACCTAAATGTAGCATGAGCCCAAAAACGAATCCGCTGGTTGAACTGTGGGTGGTTTGTATATTTATGGTTGAACTCCTTTTGTAAACAATTACTCGAATACTGATACCTACTTATGTTAGGCCTACTATGTCTTTCTAGCTCTGTTTATCATTTTATGTACTATATACTTATGATACTGCATACTTGTTATAATGCTCCTGTACAATTTATTTTGTATGTAAAAGCCATCAAGGCGTAAACAAACAAATAAATAAATAAATAAATAAAAATACAGATTTTATCACCTTTCTTATTTAAAAAACCAACATGTTTCAAAAGCAATACTTACTTCTTCAGGGTTCAGATAACTAAATCACAAAGTAGACAAAATTAAAATAAACAAAACTAAAATAATATATGGTTAAAAAAAAGAATAACTCCTTTACTGTCGGTATTTCAGTATTCTCAAAGCAAGCCTAAGGTTAACGATAGTAAAATAAATTATATTTTGGTTAGAATCCCTACTAGATTAACTAAAAGAACGTGCCGGATTATACTGAATACCGGAATTCTGTGAAGGTATGGTAAATTTTAAATTGTCCCTAAATTTTAAATACGTATAGCTGCAGTCGAAACAGGATAAATATGTTTCTTAACGGTGAGTAAAAATGTAAATATTTAGTTGTCCCTTTGTCCCTTTTTCATAATTTTGTCTTTTATGTCGCCACAAGTTTAAAATTTATTACAATAAAGTAAACGAGTTTTAAAGTAAAAGATTTCGGTAGTCATCGTCACTGAAACAGATAGAACAACGAAGAGCGTTGGTGACTGAATCATTTTAGGGTTAATAGGTGATTTTTGCACAACAAACCCTATCCCATTACATTTTCAGCTTACTGTGATAGTAGTAGGCGATTTTCAAATATTTGTTTATTGTTATATTTATTTGTCGTTTAGCTCCCTATTTTGTGATAGATAAATCGTCGCCTTAGATCTTAATAGTCCAAACAACCATTTTAGTTTTTGTGCAATCTCCACTATTAAAAATAAAGTATAAAAAATTGTAGCTAATCACTTAACTAAGAATTATTTAAACTAATGAGATCTTTATCACTACGGAAATAGTTTTATCTTAAATACCTATCATAATGTTTCATCGACTTCTCCTCCTGTAAAATTTTATAATGGTCTAACGGACAATTAAGAACTAAGGCGACGAAATATAAGATAATCTATATATCAATTGAATATTTTTAAATGGATTGTTTTACACTTACTTACTTTCCAATGTTCATTCTATAAATGTTACAAAATAATAAATGAATATAAAACACAAAGAAAAATTTACATGTGGTCTTTAATAAAATTAAAAACGTTTATCACAACGTGAAAGAAAACCTTTCTCTGATTCTTGGTGTAATTAATTTTGATGTGTAAAGTTGCAGTCAGAACACGTAAAAGGTTTTTCTTCATTTTGAGTTAGCATGTGTCCCTTCAAATAATTAAAAACATGAATAGTTGCAATCGGAACATGAAAAAGATTTTTCATTCGAAGCAATAACTGCATGTAATTTTAAGTAAATCAAACAATTAGTATTTAATTACGAATCTATATTATTTCATATTTCGTCCGGTTTCGCGTTAGAGCTCGTTCACATTGAGCATATAAATATAAAAGATCATAGCACGCCACATATCGCTCTCCATACAATCCCTTCAGACCGTTCACACCTGAGCGCTTTATGCGCACATCAACCATAGACAACGCACATCTACGCCGTAACCGCTCCTCAGGCGATATGCCAACAGTTAAGCGCCCCCCACTCCGACGAAAACAGGAGAGGGGGTCATTTTAATCACGGAGCTGCCAAGACCGGTGGGTGACAGATGTCAAGTTCATAGATTCAGTACGAAAAATGCGTACTCCGTGGCCGCTCGCTAATTCAACTGACCCCCTCTCCTACCATAGGAAGAAATATTTTATCTGCGCCGTGTGAACGGCACGAAACATAAGCGCTCGCGGTTCAACAGATACCTGCTAGCGGTTATATTAGATGTCTGAACACCCCTTTATTCACGCTTATTTAGGATAAAATCATAACTAAATTCTTAGACAAATTTATCGGTTAGGTACATAGAGATAATAAATAAAAATAATTGATAAACAACCGTTTACCAAACAAAATGGTTGTTTATCAGTTAAGTACGTTAAATTTAAAACGGAACTTTACCACAAAGCTTTATTTTTTATTCACCGACTGGTTTAAGATTTTCTAATTTTTAATTTTTGAATTAAAAAAATATATACGAGTATATAAAAAAGATTTTTTACCTTCGTGAGTTCGTTTTGAAATTTTCACTACATTTTTTTGTATGCAAATTTTAAATTGTCCCTAAATTTTAAACACGAATAGCTGCAGTCGAAACAGGATAAATATGTTTCTTAACGGTGAGTAAAAATGTAAATATTTAGTTGTCCCTTTGTAGAACATGAAAGTTACAGTCGGGTCAAGTTAAAAGGTTTTTCTCCAATGTGAGTCAGCGTCTCTCTTTTCTTCTCTTTATTTTTCCCAATTTTTATATTTGGCATATACAATATTATAAAAATCATAAGAATAATGGGAACCCACTAAGACGCAGCATGTGCGTGGGTAATATAGTTAAATACATTATATTATTGTACCTAGAAAGAAACATACGGTCGGCATATACAATATTATAAAAATCATAAGAATAATGGGAACCCACTAAGACGCAGCATGTGCGTGGGTAATTTAGTAAAATACATTATATTATTGTACCTAGAAAGAAACATACGGTACCTAGAAAGAAACGACTCCAGATACTAATATCTACAGCCTGTATGTTTGACGAATATCTACAGCTCATATGTTAAACTAATATCTACGAACTTCAGAGTGTTGATTAATATCTACAGAGCATAGGTTGAACCAATATCTACAGAGTGTAGGTTGGACTTATCAGCTAAATGTGTCCAATAGTCCGATATTAGGGATTTTTATGCACATACTTACTGTGGTGAACGTATGCCTTGCGGTATGAAAGAGACATGCGTGTATGAGTGAGACAGCATGAGGAACGTATAAAAGGGTGTGATTGCTGTCTACCGTCCTCTTTGCATTATCACTTCATAGGAAGCACGACCTGTAACATATCTCGGAATAAACTCGCTAAGTCTACCTACGACTAATTATTGTGTCAATCTCCCTAAAACTGAGATCACATATAGAGGAAGCTGGATCCACACCCGGAGTCCAGGAAAGTAATGTTGATACCGGCCACGGTCATCACATTTGGCGCAGCCGATAAAGGAACTAGCAGCAGCCAAAATCACAATTGGTGCCGCTGATAAAGGAACTAGCAGCAGCCAAAATCACATTTGGCAGCCTATTTGGAACAGAGAGTACGAGAAAACATCCGAGATTGAGGCTACAGGGCCAGATCAGGCCAGGAAGAGCAAGAGCAGCAGAATTGGCATCCGAGGAACAGCAAGGCGCTGGATTGGTTATATTCAGTGCCGAGAACCTGGAGGAGCATTACACGTAAGGCGTGGATGGAGAAGTCCGGGTCTTCAGGAGAAGACCAGAGACCAGGTGCAGACCTCACGGAAGGCGTGCCGGGCATTTGAAGGACGACCAGGGTACAGGAGCCAGGAGACGGTCCGCGGAAGGGCGAGAGCGGAGCAGCAGCAAGTCAACAGAGTCGTGAGTTGAGTATTGTTTGTAAATTTTCTGCTTATTGATTGTATCTGTGTGAAGATGGAAGGGGGAGAACTGCCCAGGTTCTGTCATTTGAGGGACAAACTGGAGACGTTCGTATTGCAATACGAACAGTTCATCCTCGTCAATGATGACAAAATTAATTCGGTAGAGAAAAAGAGAGCGGTTTTAATATCTCATTTACACACAGAGACAATAGATTTATTGATTGATTTGTGTTTTCCTAAAAAAATTACAGATATTACGGTCGAAAATTTATTGTTATTACTAGAGAATCATGTAGGTATCAAACGAAATGTGTTCAAAGAGCGCGAAATTTTTTTTGCTACGAAACAAAAAAGTTCAGAATCAGTTACTGATTATATAGCACGGTTAAGGAATCTCGTTAGATTTTGTAAATTCGAGGACAGACTGGAATATAATTTAAAAGATATTTTTGTCACCGGTCTTCGAGTGGGGCGAATTAAGGAGAAATTATTTGTTGAAGCTGAAAACTTTTCATTAAAAAAGGTTTTAGAATGTGCTATTGCTATGGATTCATTCGAGGAAATGAATAAGCAAATTAAAACGGAAAGTTTTGATTTAGTAAATAAATTTAAAAATACATCGAACAATTTGTCACAAAAACAAAATTCGGTAGGTAAACATTTTTCTAGAACTTCGGATAAGAATGTTACATCGTACAGAGCGAGGTCAGCGGATCGAACGAAATGTAAACATTGCGGGAATTATCACGATTCAGTAAATTGTAAATTGAAAGACGTGTTTTGTTATAAATGCAGAGTAAAAGGGCATATTGGGAAGATATGTCGCGGTTTAAATAACAATAACATTTCTTCAGTGTTCGTAAATACGCAGGAACATAAAAAAATGTTGCGGATAAACGCAGTATATTGTGAACCAATATTGTGCAAAGTTTTAGTGAATAATGTGGAACTAAACGGTTTATTGGACACGGGAGCGGCGATCTCGATTTTAACGGACAAAGATTATGTTAAACATTTCAAACATTTGAATTTAAAACCAAAGGATTTAACCTTAATGGGTTACGCTAACTGTAAGTTAAATTTATTGGGTTGTATCTTATTAACAGTTGATTTTAACGGTTATAGGGAAATGTTAGAATTTTGCGTAGTAAAACCATAGAGATATACAATAGAGGCGCCATGCCTTACAAATATATTCGAGATTCGTGTTCATCTCAGGCTTGCGGAGGCGTACGGGAGGGGTAGTTCGACACTTTCCGTTATCTACCGATCTGGCACGAATGCGATTGCAAAGCAGGGGCTTACAGGCTTTTCAAGTAGAGGGCCGCATACAACGACATCAAAGTTCATCAATTATATTAATCAACCTAGTTATTTTTAAACGACTTCAAAAAGGAGGAGGTTCTCAATTCGACTGTATTTTTTTTTTTTTTTTATTTTTTTTTTATGTTTGTTACGCCAGAACTTTTTACTAGGTGAACCGATATTGATGATTCTTTTTTTATTTGAAAGCTGATGCTTCCCGTGTGGTCCCATTTTAATTTGGTCCATTTCCAACAATAGAATCCATGAGAAAATCATATAAGTCTTAAATTTGCATAAGTATGTGCGCGACAAATGGACGAATAACTCAATATCACGCCAACCGACTTCGATGATTCTTTTTTTATTGGAAAGGATGTACTTCAAGGGTAATTAATGAGAGTTTGGTTAGGTTCTGATTATCGGATCCATGACAAATTAACGAAACTCGGCCGAATCTCTTAATTTGACCTTAACGTCGCTATGGTCAAATTATGTCTGTCTCATATGAGCAGTACGTTTAGTAGGTTTACCCATATTCAGACAAATTAGTTAGTGTACTTCAGATTCACTAAAAATCAAAAAATAAACAAAAATTTTAACAAAACAAAAAACGACTTCAAAAAATGCACTAAAAAGTAAAAAAATAATTTCGTATTCTTCTACAACTTCATAATCAACTTACTTTTTCTAATCATCAATATGTAGGTACGATTGTTATTTTTGGAGTCGGTGTCAGCAAAGGTACCCGGCCCGGCGGGTTCACTTGACAGCTCCCCGCGCCGCCGCGGCTCCGCTCTCGCCTCGTCAAGTCGCTTGTGCGATACAAGCACACCTCACCTATAACTATGTATGTAGTTACAAACCTACCTTGACTGACACCGACTCCAAAAGTAACAATCGTACCTACATATTGATGATTAGAAAAAGTAAGTTGATTATGAAGTTGTAGAAGAATACGAAATTATTTTTTTACTTTTTAGTGCATTTTTTGAAGTCGTTTTTTGTTTTGTTAAAATTTTTGTTTTTTACTGTTGCAGCGCCTATTTTTGGTAAACTTTCGAAATCACTGGTTACGCTTAATACAAATATTTTTTAGAAAAATCTTTATATTCACCTTAATTACTATAAAAGAAAAAAAATACGATGGAAAATATTGCATTCAAAGTTTCAATTACGAGTATGACATCGCGCCATTCGCGGTCGCGAGTTCTGGAACGAGTTTCAGCACATAAATAACCCTTTATATATAAACAGGCTGGAACACAACCATAATACTCGTTTTAACTTTAATGAAAGACTAAAATTGTACCTAAACATACAAATAAATATGGACAAAGAACGTTAAATTACATGATTCCCAGTTGTTTAAATATGCTTCCAGCTGAAATTAAAAACTGTACCCAAAACAAACAATTGGTGAACTTACTGAAGACTTGGCTTACGGAAAGAACTAATTTGTATTAGCTTACAATAACTAAAGACTTTAAAATTGTTATTCACGTTTTCATAATTTTTTTTATCTAAGTATATTTCTGTAAAAAATTTATTTTATTTTATATCTATAATTGTTAAAATGTATCTAAGTATATTTCTGTAAATTTTTTTATTTAATTTTATATCTTAAATTGTAAACTATTAAATCACTTTAATGTAAAGAACCCGTTAGACAAACTACTAAAAAGTAGTTTATCGAGACTTTGTGTCTTATATTTATAAAATGTATAAAATATAATGCTCTGAAGCCGGGTATTGAAACATTTAAGGGACTTACAATAGACTCCACACCGAGCGCGAGCCGCCATGTAAATATACCTGCAAAAATGTACAAGAATGCAGGTGTCCTTAGACTGAGGGCACAGCGTAGTAAGGACTCGAACATTCAACAGTCTGAATAGTCCGTTCCATACATTGCACGAACGCCTTTTACACATACGCTTGCCAGATGTATTTCAAATGACCAATACGACACGATGGTTTTTGGTCCACTAAATGCGTGAAATAGAGAATTGGAGGTACTACCTTCAAATCCGTCGAACCAATTTATTCGCTTGTTGTCTCATCTATTTATATATATCAATGAGTAAAACATGGAACAATTACGGTTCTAGGGCGTGATTTCATTAAAAAGTTTAATATTGGATTTACTGGCTTACAATCTACTTTATCCCAGGAGGGAAGTGAAAATTTTTCTCACAATATGGTTGAGAATAATACTAGTGTAGTAGATAAATTAATTCGGAAATTCCCGGAGGTTTTTTCGGAGAAACTGGGTAAATTCAATAAATATAAAGTGCATTTGAAATTAAAAGAGAATGCGGAACCGAAATTCTGCAATCCGAGAAATATACCGTTTGCTTTAAAAGCAAAAGTTGAATCGGAATTGGGCCGTTTACAATCGGAAGGTATTTTAGTTCCGGTAAACTATAGTAAGTTAGCGTCACCAATCGTTCCCATAGTAAAAACTAATGGAGAAATAAGGATTTGCGGTGATTATAAGGCAACAATAAATCCACAGCTAGTGGTAGATAAATATCCGATGCCACGGATAGAATGGTTATTTTCTCAAATGGCGGGTGGAATAATTTTTTCCAAGATTGACTTGAGGCAAGCGTACCTACAATTAGAATTAGATGAGGAAAGTCAAGATTTCACAACTATATCTACTCATTTAGGATTGTTTAAATTCACGAGATTAGTGTTTGGAATTAATAGCGCACCGGCTATTTTTTGTAAAACGATAGCTTCATGCTTGCAAGGTTTGAAAAAAACAGCTGTATTTTT
This sequence comes from Limnephilus marmoratus, assembly GCA_917880885.1. NCBI lineage: Eukaryota > Metazoa > Arthropoda > Insecta > Trichoptera > Limnephilidae > Limnephilus > Limnephilus marmoratus. The sequence goes on from OU862907.1 coordinate 9,022,538, forward strand.
AGATGATATTGTGGTAACAGGAGATTCGGAAGAAGAACATAATGAGAATTTAACAGCAGTGTTAAATAGATTAAAAGATTGTGGATTTAGTGTAAATATTCACAAGTGTATTTTTAAGGCGTCATCAGTAACTTTTCTAGGGTTTGATGTTTCAAAAGAAGGAATTAAACCATTGAAAGACAAAACTATCGCTATTAGTAAGGTATCGCAACCTAAAGACATTACGGAATTACGAAGTTTTTTGGGGTTAGTGAACTTTTACAGGTCATTTGTACCTAACATGTCTGTACTACTAGATCCGTTACATAATTTATTGAGGAAAAATACACATTTTGAGTTTAATCAAGATTGGTTGGAAGCTTTTAATAAAATTAAGTCAATTTTATGTGATGATAGAGTGCTAGCTCATTATGATCCGGATGTAACATTGAAGATTGTTACAGATGCCTCAACAAAAGGGTTGGGAGCGACACTTTTACATTGTTACGATAATAATTTACAGAGACCGATTTCTTTTGTTTCTCGAAAATTAACTGAAGCAGAAAAGAAATATTCAATTTTGGACTTAGAAGCAACAGCTATAGTGTTTGCGTTGAAAAAAATTTTTGAGTATATTTTTGGAAGGGAATTCATTTTAGAAATAGATAATGAACCGTTATGTAGAATTTTTGGTGATAAGAAAGGTATCCCAGTATTAGCGTGTAACAGACTTCAACGTTATGGGGTAATTCTGTCGTCGTTCAATTATAAAGTACAGTACGTGAAATCAGCATTGAACTGTTCGGACTATTTGTCTCGGGTTCCTGTCGAGGAACCAGTTCACGTAGAGAATGACTTTGATACTCAAATTCTAAGTTTATTTAAAAATAACAGAGATTTACCGATAGATGTAGAGGAAGTTAAATCGGAATCAAGTACAGATAAAATTTTATTGGAAATTAAACATTATCTCAGAAAAGGGTGGCCAAATAAAATAAACAAGGAGGATTCAAAATGGATTTACTGGATTAAACGGAATGAGTTATCCATAATTGATGATTGTTTTTTCTGGAATCATAGGCTAATAATTCCAGTAAGTTTAAGAGAAAAAATTTTAAACTTGTTACATAGATCTCATCTAGGTATAGCAAAGATGAAAGGTTTAGCCAGAGGTATATTTTGGTGGCCAGGGATAGATGGAAATATTGAACTTTTAGCGAGAGGATGCGAAATTTGTTCAGAGGTTCAACCTTCGCAACCAAAGAGCGAATTGACTCCGTGGCCTATAACGGAAGAAATATGGAGTAGGGTGCATATTGATTATGCGGGCCCAGTTGCAAATAAATATTTTCTTGTAATTATTGACTCAACCTCAAAATGGTTAGACTGTGTAGAAGTAAATTCTCCAAATTCGTATAACACTATTAAAATATTAAAGGGTTTATTTAGTTATTTCGGGAGTGTACAGACAATAGTTTCAGATAATGGAGCCGCTTTCATGTCAGCGGACTTCAAAGAGTTTTGTGAGATGAATAACATCAAACATTTAACTACTCCGGTAAATCATCCACAATCAAATGGTCTAGCAGAAAACGCGGTTCGAACGTGTAAAAATTTTTTAAAGAAAATGATGATAAGAAATAAGTTTCAGTCAGGTTATGAGGAAAAATTAGGAAATTTTTTAATTGATTACAGAAATGCACCACACTGTACAACTGGCTTAGAACCGGCAGTTGTAATGTTTGGAAGGAAACTAAGGTCAAACTTAAACAGTTTTGTACCGAGAGGGGGGAGAGATAAGGATAATAGAATTAAGAAAGAAACAAAATTTAAAATGTCAAAATGTCAGGAAAATCAAAAATATTATTATAAAAGAAATAATAAAGAATCGGTGGGTTTTTCGATTAATCAAAAGGTAATGGTTAGAGATTTCAGAGACCAAAACAATGATAAATGGGTACCAGGGAAAGTGTATAAACAATTAGGAAAAAAACTTTATGTAATTGAGGTAAATTTAAATGGTAAAATTATGTATTGGAAAAGGCATTTTGATCAGTTGTCTAAATTATGTGTATCATGGGAAAAGAAACACAGCAATCCTTATATCGCGTCTGAGACGAAGAGACTGTCGTATGACGATTACGATGTCTCCAGCTTTGTGCCGGATGACAGTCTAATGGGTTTTTCTCCTTCTCCTTCCAGCTCCAGTAATCCAGTGGCGTCTACGTCGGGAAATTGGAAGGACCGACTACGACCACGGACACACAGATGAGTCAATGAAGACAGCACTCAGCTCTCGACTCAACATGAATTACTTACATTGTAAATATTGGAATATTATATGTATTGTAAATAATTATCAGTTCATGTTGTGTAACTGTCTTCGGATTTAAGTGTGGAGGGATGTGGTGAACGTATGTCTTGCGGTATGAAAGAGACATGCGTGTATGAGTGAGACAGCATGAGGAACGTATAAAAGGGTGTGATTGCTGTCTACCGTCCTCTTTGCATTATCACTTCATAGGAAGCACGACCTGTAACATATCTCGGAATAAACTCGCTAAGTCTACCTACGACTAATTATTGTGTCAATCTCCCTAAAACTGAGATCACATATAGAGGAAGCTGGATCCACACCCGGAGTCCAGGAAAGTAATGTTGATACCGGCCACGGTCATCACACTTACATAAATTAAGTTTTTTAAACTGCATACGCAATATTACGTTATTCCAATATGCTATACATAATTGCAAATCCAACCTCTGCCAGTGCTGTAGATATTCGTCAACACTTTGGTTCCCATAGATATTAGTCAACAGTTTGAGCTGTAGATATTCGTCAACACTTTGGTTCTCATAGACATTAGTTCGATTTTTTCAGTTTTTGGAATTCCTGTAGATATTAGTAGACGCCTCCGAAAGAAATGTTTTGTCTAAATAGCTTGTATAAAAGTGTATACACTATATCACGTGCTATAGATACATATATGCATTCTTAGGTATTACAGAATCCTTAATCTCAGGTGAAAGGCAAATTTTTGAATACTGCGATAAACATGAATTAAAAAATTAATTTATAAAATAAAATAATATAAAACATAATTTCGACAGATTCAAGAGCTAGAAAATAATTGTTAAAAGGTGTAGTCAGTAGTGTATCTAAAAGCTTCAGGCTTTTTCCCATAGATTGCAGTACTAAGAACTGTCGTTAGACTCCGCTAGATGGCAGTTAGCTTAGTACCAGTTATAAGCAACAGAGGGTCCAGCAGCTCAGAGAGAGTCTTCAGCAGAACTCTCACCTGAGATTACTATCAGCCAGTTCCTAGATAGATCGAATACCGTGGTCAACTCTGTATATGCGAAGTATCATTAAACCAGATTAATACTAAAAGAACATTATTCTACCCATTTATTAAATCTCCTCCCAAGGTGAGTTGTAGAACTGTTGGTGAAATACCACAAAAGGAAAGCAAAAAAAGGAGTGAAGTCCTTATCAAACGAAACTTTATAACAAACCGAATACCTCTCCTTTTCGAATACATGAATATTTGCAGTCGGATCAGGTAAAAGATGTTTCTCTACTGTGAGTCAGGACGTGTTTCTTCAAATCTACAACAATTGAATTAAATCGACAACATGAATAGTTTCAGTCAGAACATGCAAAAGGTTTTTACCGCGAGTTGGCATATTTCTTTTCTAAGTATACGTATGCGAGCATAAACAGTTACAACCGAGATACACATGGAAAAGGCTTATCTCAACTATGAGTCAGCATGTGTCTTCCCAAATGTATCTTTTTAGAACATGAATAGTTGCAGGCGGGGCAAGTAAATGGTTTTACTCTAAGGTGAGTTAAAATGTGCCTCTTTAAATATGAATTTTGTGAAAATAAAGAGCCACAGTCAGAACACCGAAAAGGTTTTTTTCCACTATGAGTCAGCAAGTGTCTATTCAAATCTGCCCTTCGAAAACACGAATAGTTGCAGTCAGAACATGAATAGGATTTTTCCCCACTGTGAGACAGTTTGTGAGTTTTTAATGACTGCTTTCGAAAACATGAATAGCTGCAGTCCAAACATGAAAAGGGTTTTTCTCCACTATGAATCAGCAAGTGTTTCCTCAAATCGGGATTTGTCGAACATGAATAGTTACAATTGGGGCATGTAAAAGGTTTTTCTCCACTATGAGTCAGCATGTGCCTCTTGAAATTTCCATTTGTTGAACATGAATAGTTGCAGTCAAGACATGTAAAAGGTTTTTCTCCACTGTGAGTCAGCATATGCTTCATCAAACTGTCCTTTCGAACACATGAATATTTGCAGTCGGAACATGAAAAAGGTTTTTCTATACTGTGCGTTAGTAGGTGTCTGTTGAAATTTCCCTTTGTTGAACATGAATAGTTACAATCGGAACATGAAAAAGGTTTTTCTACAGTATGGATGCGTAAATGCAGTTCTAATATTTCCTTGTCTGAGCAGGAGCGGTAACAGTGGGGACAAGAATGTCCTTTTTTCCCTGGATCCCTCTTCATGTTTGTTAATGAGTCTGAAAAAGATTACGGAAAAAGCTTAATAAGTGTACCAGGTAGTGTAAATTAGTAAAAAACGCAGAAATTATGACAGCACAAATTGTTAATTAAAACAAACAAAAAAATTGGTTTTACCGAGTGTCCGGGTAAATCTTTCACCGCGCTTTAAGCATTTCTTTTTAACATCCGTAAGGTGTAAGTCAATTTCTGTACAAGGAATTATGCTTCCACATTCTTCTCGAGGTCCTGGTTCTGTCTTAATGGTAATAGTTTCCAAATGAGTGTTATCTGAAAAATAAAAGAAAAACAATAATTATTAGTGCACTGACATGTCAGACAGATTTTAAAACATTACTGACATACAGAAAGTAATATTAAATTCTGACCAGGAAGTAATACTAAAAAAAATCTACCTTCTCAACAGAATCAACATACAATCTAAGTAAGAATCGTGACTCCCTTATCAGGCACAAGAGCTCCTATTTTCTGATAAAGCATACATGATCAATGTATAAATGTGAATAAATGAAACTCATGTTCTTTACATTATAATTTAAACAAATGTATGACTACCATAATACTGGCATGAGCTTAGTGTGATAGTTGAGAAAAATACAAAAAATGTTATTGTTTTATTTCACACAAAAAATGTTATCTATAAAAATCAATTGCTGTTCGTTTGTCTCGCTAAAACTCTAGAACGGCTGAGCCGATTTAGCTGATTTTGGTTTTGAAATGTTTGTCGTAGTCCAGGAAAGGTTTAAACGTTGAGAAAATATGGAAAAGTTTTGAGGAAAATAGTTAAAACAACAATTTCATTTTCCCATATAAACTGTTCTACCTACATTCCTGTGAATTGCTAACCGTTCATCCGATTGCGATGAAACTTTGGTGAGTTATTGTGAGCACGCCCGCAAAGGTTTCTGTATATACTGGTGAGCTCTGGCATTATGAAATTTGTATATAAAATTGCAATTGGTGCCACGCGAACTGTTTGAAAACTGAATGTACCGGGACTGAATGTATGGAATGCGGGAGGGGGTGGCGGATGGGAGAGAGGTGAAGGATGAGGGAGGGGAGGGGAGGGGAACAAGGAAGGGGAACTCGGGAAAGGGGGTCCGCGGGAGGGTGGGAAAGGGAACCCAGGATGGGGGAGGGGAACTCGGGAGGGGGGAGAGGAACACGGAAGAGGGGGTTTAAGGGACGGGGGAAGCAGGCGAGAGGAGTGAGGGGAGGGAAGGCAGAAAAGGCGGAATGGGAGCGCGAGAGGGGAAGGGGACGTGGGAGAGGAAGGGGAGGCGGAAGGAAAACGAGACGAATGGGAAAGGACGCGAGCTCTGGCATCATGAAATCTGTATAATAAAATTGCAATAAGTGACACACGAGCTGTATGAGAACTGAATGTATCGGGAATGAATGTATGGAATGCAGGAGGGGGGAGGTGAACCCGGGAGGGCGGAGGGGAACTCGGGAGGGGGGTTCGCGGGACGGGGAAGGGGGGGAGTAGAGTGAGGAGAGGGAAGGTGGAGGAGGAGTGGGAACACGATAGGGGAAGGGGACGCGGGAGAGGAAGGGGAGGAGGAAGGTGAACGGGACGAATTGGAAAGGACGCGCAGGGAGAAACAATTTCGTTATTAAATGGCATAGCAACGCATGCCGGGTAACAGCTAGTTAATTAAATAAAAAAATAAACAATATAAGAAGGAAAATAAACGTAAAAGTAGAAAAAAATGATGACCACAGAAATGTTGCCCTTAGAGGAGTCCTTGTAATTTAGCCTCCTGGCTTTTATGTGGATCGCCGATATATTGAAAAGTTGAGAGTGAAGACAGAATATCTGCGATGGACTAATCCTCTGACCTATCAACTTCTGAATACCTCTGATCAGGCCCATGCCAGAGTGACTTTAAAGGTTGGAATGTTAGCCTTGAATTTGCAATTTAATGAAATACAGATGTTTGAAATTGTTGGTGGCTGACCTTAGGAGGAATTAACGGAAATTCGGAAATCACCCTCGGCTTTTACACATCCAGGCTTCATTGAAAGATTCTGGAAGTTTGGTAGGAATTTACCAAACTCAAGAGGGTGAATAGTTTTATCTTGCTCTTTTTTTTGGACGTACGTTCTATACGGGCCACGGGAATGAAATGAGTAAAATTTTGTTTGGAGGGAGTACAAATGGTGCCGGTGGGGACTGAAGCCTCAATTACGGTGATCGGACAACTCAGAAAGAAACCAACTCAGAAGCACCTCAGAAAGGTCATTAAGAGTGATGATAAAAATATATTTTAAAAAAAGTGTGCTTTAGACCACACGACTTAAGTAAAAGTACAAGACAAACCTCGCCCAATGAATACAATGTAGGTATCCCTGCAATGTTACTAAACGTAGCGAACGGGGTGACCTATGACCTAGGGGTGACATATGACATTGGGGTGAAATATGACCGGGGGGTAACCTACAACCTTAGGGTGACCTACGATCTTAGGGTGACCTACGACCTTGGGGTGACCTACTACCTTGGGGAGACCTACGACCTTGGGGTGACCTAGGATCTTGGGGTGACCATCCTTATCCTTATCCTTATCACTCCCCAAGTCAAGCGTGCGTCAAGACCCGACCGTTCGCCTAGCAATCGATCACCGTTCGCATCGATTACCGTTCGCATGACATTTTTCGTAACAATCACTACTTTTCGTAACGCATTCACCAGCTTACCCCTCAGATCGAGCGTGCGTTAAGAAGTTTTACTTCAAAAATTGGTTATGTTAGATTAGCGTTACCGGCTATTTTAAAATTATTTTTTCATAGCTTTTAATGACCTTTCTGAGGTGTAACTGAGTTGGTTTCATTCTGAGTTGGCATAGAACCCTCGATTACATTGAGCAAGTTTACAAGTTACTAGCCAGCGAATTATCTATCTGCTAGTAAACTCGCTATGTGTAAAGCGTCGATGACACAGGGCGTGTTTACAAACTACTATCTACTAAGTTTAAAAGCGGGTAAATCGGCGAGTGAGATTGTTATGATGACACACAAACCTGTCCACTCGCTCAAAAGCGTAGGAAACTGAGGTTGCTGCTAGCGCCAGTAACAAGCATAACGACGCCTGCGTAAACTAATTCTTGACAGTCGAAATCAGCTGTTTATCGGAAGCCATGTTGGAAACATAAATAAACCAATCACGAGCAAGCGGAGCAAGCGTGTAGGCGAGTACATTTGGACGACCTTTCAACTTTTTTTCGTAGCTTGTCAATAATCTTTTTTTTTTTACATTAACTCCACACAGGAGGCCTTGAGGAAAATAATTTCCCTCAGGGTCTATGTCATCTGCGATGCTGTGTGGAGGGTCTTTTTGAGGAGAGGAAGGAATGAACATTGGTCTTGAAGAGACCCGTGTTGTAGGAAGGAGGAAAGACAGAGGCCGGCAAATCATTCCACAGCCGAGCTGTTGAACACAAGAACGAGTCGAAGAAACGACCCGTTCTCATGTGACAAATGTCAACCGTGTACAAATGTTGGGCACGCGTTTGGCGTGTTTCCCGACTATGCACCGGTGCCGAAGGGATCAATGATGCTAGTTCCTCGGAGCATCTTCCATTGTAATACCGGTAGAACAAGGATAGCATTCCCACCCGACGCCTGTGCTCTAAAGATTGCAATCCGTCTGTTAAGATGGGAGAATCTATCAAACGGACCGCCCGTTTCTGCACAGAGTCGAGGGTATTTTTCAGGTATTTTGGAGCTCCAGACCAGAGGTGACTGCCAAATTCAACCGTGGGGCGCACTTGCGATTTGTACAGGGTTAGCAGTTGTGTACTATTAAAGTATCTGCGGGCCCTGTACAGTACGCCCAGTTTTTGGGATGCTAACTTTACTCTGGCTTCGATGGAGCTTCCATACCTGAGCTGGTCACTTAGGGTTACACCAAGCATATCAATGGAGGGCCTGTTCGGAAGATTGCTTCCGTTGAAAGAGACTAGATTTTCATTTCGATCCCTTTTAGACGTAATCAGACAGGATTGGGTCTTTGAAACATTAAATTCAACAAGATTATTTTTACCCAAAGAGAAAACACTCTCGAGGTAACCGTCCATTCTTTGCTTCAAAGCCTGACGAGCTGTTGGAGTTTGTGATCTGCTAGTCATTGCTAGTTAGCAAGTAACACGATGACACTGGGCGAGTTTACTAACAGATAGTGAATTTCCCAGATGGTAGCTTGTAAACTCGCCCTGTGTCATCGACGCATAATCGTATTATTAGCTAACTAGCAGATTTTACACTGAATGAGTTAACTTGCAGATAGTGAATTCACCAGCTAGTTGCTTGTAAACTCGGTCAATGTAATCGATGCTTAAGAACGGTATGAAAATTTGGAGTTATTTTCACTATCCAGGTGGCTCTAGGGGAGCTATGGGGAGGATCTGGGAGCTTTCTAAGGGGTCTAGGAAGAAAGTTTTCGTCAAAATCTTTCTCTATTCATAACAAGTTCTCAAACAGTAAGCGAATGGAGAGTGCTATTTTAATCCTGGAAGACGGGGGGAGAAAAATCCTCAAGGCACAACTGGCTTCAGATAGTTGGGAGCAGTTGGGACTATTGGGCGGTACTCAACTTAAAAACATATGTTCCCCCTGCTAATCTAATATTCTAATTCAATAAATATTCACCACCGACACACATTCCGAAAAATAGCAATCAACATTCAACATCTTTCAACAGTAGCAATCTTCCGAACAGGCCTTCCATTGATATGCTTGGTGTAACCCTATGTGACCAGCTCAGGTATGGGGGCTCCATCGAAGCCAGAGTAAAGTTAGCCTCCCAAAAACAGGGCGTACTGTACAGGGCCCGCAGATACTTTAATAGTACACAACTGCTAACCCTGTACAAATCACAAGTGCACCCCACGGTTTAATTTGGCAGCCACCTCTGGTCTGGAGCTCCAAAATACCTGAAAAATACCCTCGACTCTGCGTAAAAACGGGCGGTCCGTTTGATAGATTCTCCCATCTTAACAGACGGATTGCAATCTTTAGAGCACAGGCGTCGGGTAGGAATCATGCTATCCTTGTTCTACCGGTATTACAATGGAAGATGCTCCGAGGAACTAGCGTCATTGATCCCTTCGGCACCGGTGTATAGTCGGGAAACACGCCAAACGCGTGCCCAACATTTGTACACGGTTGACATTTGTCACATGAGAATGGGTCGTTTCTTCGACTCGTTCTTGTGTTCAACAACTCGGCTGTGGAATGATTTGCCGGCCTCTGTATTTCCTCCTTCCTACAACATGTGTCTCTTCAAGATCAATGTTCATTCCTTCCTCTCCTCAAAAAAACCCTCCACACAGCATCCCAGATGACAAAGATAAAATAATTTCCCTCGCGGCCTCCTGTGTGGAGTTAATGTGAAAAAAAAAACATAAATACAATGAAATTATTTAAGTGGTTCAAACAAAGTTGTAATGGATAACCACAAAGTTATAGCTACTCGTACATTCAAAAGTATAAATACAATGCACTTACTGGCTGTTGGATTGCTCTCAACATACTGCAAACATTCCTTCTTTATATCCAGAGGGTCAATTTCTATATCCGTATTCAGAATTTCATTTGCGTCTTCTTCCTGGGACCCTGGTTCCGTTTTGATGGAAACATTATCCGGATTTTGAAGATCCATGACCCTGCTGTGATATTGTCCCGCTTTGTTGTGACGGCAATTGTCCCAGCTCAAAATATACTAGAACGGTTACAGAGCAATCATTGATCAGTCCAGTTTGTGAGTTGCAATAAAAGATTTAAAATTTATTTAACACTGATAATTCAGTAGATAAGGAAATTCGTAGAAACGTATCAGAAGAGATCGAAAAGTTTCACCCTTATAAATAAGATTCTATATCTATGTATCATAAACCCACGAGCATGATGCGAAATTATTATTTGATTCATCCAACTTCGTTATACGGAAAAGTATGCTGAGGTCTGCTATTTTGCCTTACCACAGCCGTTCTGTATTTGAATGGCTATGGGTTTACTCTTTGTTCCAAATTGGTACCCTTAAATAAATTAATGTATTTTTGAGCAAAGCCAATGGTGAAACTACTACTTGAGAAATAGAAACATCGAGAATAGTTTGAAACTAGAGTAAATTAAAGAAAACCTACCTTGAATTAGGGTACTTAATTGAAATACGCCCACTAAATCTCCCGAGCGTAATAAATCAAGACCATCATTATCTTCGCAATTATGAGCACTTTCTAATTGACGAAAAGATCTAAAACTCTAACAATACTAATAACTACAAAATTAGTGGAACAAATCGACAGTAAGAAACGTGTAAAACAAATATTTTACTGATTGTATGTTGATAAAATTTACAAACGCGGCGCTTGGATGAAGAACAAACGTCAGTTGAAATCGAAAATGTCAAATAATTAATGGAGTGTTGTCCATAGACAAACTTTTATTTTAAATGGCTTTTTATTTCCAAAGGAGTGTACAGTGTACTAGTAAGCGTCAGGTAGAGGCAATTTTATTTATGGGTAGAGGTGTTGTCAAAAATATACCAAACCACCCACGGTGTTGTGGAGTGTTTTTAGGTACAGGCGTACAGGAACCGGTATATTCTCGCTTTATTCAACATTCCTTGCTCAAATTTAACCTGGCAAAATAGGCCGTTATAATCCAAATAAATGCACATATAATAAACCGAAACTTATCTCGTACTACAGATTCTGGGCTAGATCTTATCAATCGTCGGTTGGAACATCTCTTAACATTTTAAATTTGTTGGCCGTGATCGCAAATATTGATTTTTTTAGACACTGGAATGTTAGTGGTAACACATGTCAAATTTAACATTCAAGTAAAATGATTGCTTACTTCCGTCTCATAGAAATTAGCAACAATTGCCTAATTTAATCAATATGTACTATTTTTTTCATTAAGAGAAGAAGAAAGTTGATGTCATTATTTTTTGACAATCAATCTTAAATTTAAATACCTATCGCAAAAACAATATTTTAACCAGTTTTTATTGAAAACAATCACCTACAAATTCAATGGCGTTTAAATACTGTAAAGTTAAATACTCAAAGTAGGTACTGCTTTTAAATTAACTTTTTTTATATGAACACCAAAAATAAAAGTTTCAATTACTCCGGTCTGGAGCCAGTGGGCCTTTGGAATTCCCAATTGGGGTAAAATTTGAGGCAGAAAGTAGTGGGGAGGGGAATATGGGGAAAAGCTTGTTGGAAAATTACATGTTTATTCAGATCTGGTCAATAAACACGGCTAAAGTCATTCCAAGCAACGTTTCAATCCTGAATGGTGTTTATACACAAGGACGAAATTGAGTGTCTCTTTCAGATTGTTCTTTATAAAGAACTAGCAGTATAAATGACCTCCCCCCCCCCTTAGCGGGCCGCGGTTAAATTATCAAACGTTCACCGGTCCAAAAAGGTTGGGGACCACTTTTCTAGCACACGTCACGTGCGTCGGTAGTAACGAATCTAAAACGTGGCATCGGTATAAAGGTTAAATATCGAGTACCTACGGATATGCCCTTTTTAACCCCTAGGCACCTTAAGGATTTTAATGAATTGACTGTCTGCAAAGGTGTAAATTTCTGAAATTTGTTGTTTAAAAAATAATACAGCTGCACCAACCAGGTTTTTCATTTATAAAATTTATTTTAATGCATTCTTAAATGTTGACTTATTATATAGATTTACTATTAATTTTAGTTTCTGATTATGTGTTATGTAATATAAACTAAAATTTACCAACCCCTCCGCAACGTAAGCAGACATAAGCGTTAAAAATAGGACAGCAGTCAAGTACAATAAGCGTGTTTATACGTCAGCGCGTGTGTTTCCATAGAAATCGTTCTAACTCCGTTATTGTTTTAGTTACATCCCTAAAACAAAAAGTAAAAGGTCGATAGTAGATCAAGCTGCACGTCCCTATCAAGTTGTTTATGGAAATACATAACAGGAATCAGCTGTCAGTCGTGTAGTTGACAAAAATATTTACCCGCGCAAATTTGCTACCGGCAGCTCCACCGCGCTCCACATTTAAAATTTTTATTAAATATTTTTTATAAGAAATGATAAAAAAGTGAGGTGACAAAAATGTTTATTACACATATATACAATAGAATTAATATTGTTGTTTACATAATCTGTGATTTTAGTACCGTTTTCACATAAAAACATCACGTGAGTCATTTTTACCTATTTTTAATGTTCGCTTTCTAAATTTTAATATTTACAAATGCTAATATTTATTTGTAATATAATAATTTGAAAGCCTATTTTGTAACCTTTCTAAAACAGTTTTTACTATTCGACTACGTTCAGAAATGTTTCATTTATAGAGCTTTAATTGTGAAGCGGTAATAACAAAAAGTTTTCGTAAAATGTCATTTTGTTAAAGACACCAAAAGCGAATATTGTCGAAAATTTGGAGGGGTTAAAAATGCCGCCACTCGAATTATAATCACTCATAGCTTATTTATTCATTGCAATATCGGAGAATTTTTTCGTTTCACATAAATAATGTACTTTTGGCAAACATGTTATCAAGATTTATCTGGAGGTTTATTTACACATTGAACATAATTATTAATTTCTTACTACGCAGTAATTTTTTCCGCCGATCACACATACACTAATAATACACCATGTCCGTATTAGATAGGGTTAGCATAATATTGTTAAGCGCGGCGGACATTTTTAATTATTAAAAGTTTTGAACAGTATGATAAATTTTAAAACAAGTAGTGGGGCATAAGGGAACATTACAGGGCGAACACCAATAACGTGTCTGAACTCGACGCTTTGGATTTAGCGTTGAGTGTTTGCAAACATAACACTCCCGGTAAACTGTTTTTCTCTTCGAATTTGCAGACTGTGGAACATCCGAGAGAAAATGTCTGGCAGTTAGCCTTAGCGGATTTTCGCCAACCCGATTGATTCTTTTTGTTGAGCCGGGATTGTGATCTCCAGGATGAATTAGCAAGTGTCTCTTCAAACCCCCCTTTGTCGAATATGAATATTTACAGTCGGAGCATGTAAAAAGTTTTTCTTCACCATGAGTCAGCATGTGCGTCTTTAGATTTCCATTTGTTGAACATGAATAGTTGCAGTCAATACACGTAAAAGGTTTTTCTCCACTGTGAGTCATCCTGTGGGTTATCAAACTTTCCTTTCGAACACATGAATATTTGCAGTCGGAACATGAAAAAGGTTTTTCTTCACTGTGCGTTAGTAAGTGTCTATTGAAATTTCCCCTTTTTGAACATGTATAGTTACAGTCGGAACATGAAAAAGGTTTATATACAGTATGGGTGCGTAAATGCAGTTCCAACATTTCCTTGTCCGAGCAGAAGCAGTAACAGTGGGGACAAGAACGTCCTTTTTTCCCCGGATCCGTTATCAAGTTTGGCAACGAGTCTGAAAAAGATTACGGATAAAGTTTAATAAGTGTACAAGGTGGTGTAAATTCATATAAAACGCATAAATTTTGAGAGCACGAATTTTTAATTAAAACAAAAAAAGCGGTTTTACCGGATGTCTGTGTAATTCTTTCAGAGCGCTCTAAGCATTCCTTTTTAACATCCGCAAGGTCTAAGTCAATTTCAGTAGAAGGAATTATGCTTCCACGCTCTTCTTTAAGTTCTGGTTCTGTCCTAATGGTAATAGTTTCCATATGACTGTTATCTGGAAAATTAAAAACAATATTTCCTGCACTGACATGTCGAGAAAAAAATAAAAGGAAGAAAATGGTTGTAGAAGACATGTTCACTGTCTGAATTTTCGGAGTTATTTTCACCATCTGGAGTAGGAGGGGGATCTGAGTGTTTTCTAGGGGGTCCAGGAAGTTTTTTTCAAAATCTTCCTCCATTCTTCATAAACTCACAAACAAGAAGAGAAAGGAAAGTGACAGTTAAATATGAAAGTTTATTAATATCTGGAAAACAGCAGAGAAAGTGGCCCCCGGATGACGAGTGGGGAGAAGAATCCTCAAGGCACACCAAACTACACTTTTTTGGTCAGAAAACAGAAATTATTCATTTAGGATTATTTCAAGAATGAGCAAAACAAAACAACTGATGACAACGAAATGTTATTGTTGCGAGTTCTAATCAATAATCTTAAAAGTTACATTTTATAAGAAACATTTTAGAGAAAATAAGAATTTACGTTTTAGATGAACAAACTAAATAACTAATGAACGGAAAGAGGGTTCATCGTGACGTACTCTGTAGCTGAGTTGATAAGATCCTTAAATATTAATTTGGAAATCGCGGGTTCAAATCCCGGCATGCACAAGAACAATTTATTCGATTAAATGGTGTTATTTCACTGATTACTCATTCAAAATTATATATAGTACAACCTTACATCGCATCCCAATAGAGAACTCCAGTCCATTTAAAAAAAAAAATTATGAATAATGACCTTCTAACGTACAACCCTATTGTTACCCTTGCAAACCAGATTTCCCATATCTGACACTATTTTCATCGTCAAAGATAGATCACGCTGTGTTTGGGCAGAGTATTAACATTGCTAGTCAATCCAAGGGAGCGTGCTACGCCTCAATACTATTCATCAAAACCGTGGTTTCAACAATTCGTATTTATTAGAAAGAGAATAGAGAACTCCAGTCCAATTTTTTTATACCTTCTAACTATTAAATAACTGCATTTTTATTTTTATTTTTAGGGTTAGTTTTAATAGTTAAAATAATTGTCAAAGTTTTAATTTTTCAAGACCCCCCGAAAACCACCGGAAATATGGTCAATCGTGTGACGTCATCACTCCTGAAAAATTAGTATAGGATTGGCCAATCAGCTGATCTACTGCCACCATTTTGAAATCCGTTGTTCCGTTGTTCGAAGTATTCTCCCTAGAAGAAGCATAACTATTTTTTTTGTGCAGTAGTTTTTCAATATTTTAAATAACAGAGATAAACTAATAGAGATACCTCTATTTTTCATACTGAATTATTTAGACTTAAATATTGTTTCAATAAGCACAACAACTAAATCTCTATGAACAGTACGAAATACAGAATAACATGAAATGTTGTTAGTACTGATGGCTTGTGCCATACCTACATTTCAAATGATTTCAATACAATGACTGGTGACGTCAGCACTAACCATTCAATCGTACCAACTTTACAGTGTATTTTAACGAGACGTTAAAAAATGTACTTTTTAATATTTTTTTACGAATTCTACGTTTAATATTATGAAAAAAACTTATTCATTCAGAATCAGCGTTTATTGGTCTGTATGAACATATTTTTTTAAAGCCATAATATTTTTCACTGGAGTTCCTTATTGGGAATGTCATAATTCACCGGCTACAGATAGTTGAGACTGTTGTGCGATATTTTAAAATATATTTTTTTCACATTAGCTTCAGACAGGAGGTCCTTTAGGAAAATATTTTCCTCGAGTCCTAAGTCATCTCAGGGGATACTGTGTGGAGGGTTTTTTAAGGAAAGGAAGGAGAAGAAGTTCTGGGAAGGAAACAGGTATTATGAAGGGTGGGTAGGAATCTAAGGATCAATGTATCCAGGCGTAACGGACGTATGAATCCATCCCTCCAACCTCGGTGCAAGGCGATGGGTCGAGATATTCCGGCTAGAGAGAATAAAAGATCTCCCTCAACCAGTCTCTTTGGAACCCGCACACCACGCGGCAAGCGGGCAGAAACATTGGCCGCCAAAACGTGACTAACCTCACCCCATGAACCCGGGATTCCTGCTAAGTCACCAATCGTAGCGAACCACTTGGGGTGACCAAAGGCAGAGGTTTTTTTATTTTTATATTAACTCCACACAGGAGGCCCTGAGGAAAATAATTTCCCTCAGGGCCTATGTCATCTGGGATGCTGTGTGGAGGGTCTTTTTGAGGAGAGGAAGGAATGAACATTGGTCTTGAAGAGACCCATGTTGTAGGAAGAAGGAAACACAGAGGCCGGCAAATCATTCCACAGCCGAGCTGTTGAACACAAGAACGAGTCGAAGAAAAGACCCGTTCTCATGTGACAAATGTCAACCGTGTACAAATGTTGGGCACGAGTTTGGCGTGTTTCCCGACTATGCACCGGTGCCGAAGGGATCAATGATGCTAGTCCCTCGGAGCATCTTCCATTGTAATACCGGTAGAACAAGGATAGCATTCCCACCCGACGCCTGTGCTCTAAAGATTGCAATCCGTCTGTTAAGATGGGAGAATCTATCAAACGGACCGCCCGTTTCTGCACAGAGTCGAGGGTATTTTTCAGGTATTTTGGAGCTCCAGACCAGAGATGGCTGCCAAATTCAACCGTGGGACGCACTTGTGATTTTTACAAGGTTAGCAGTTGTGTACTATTAAAGTATCTGCGGGCCCTGTACAGTACGCCCAGTTTTTGGGAGGCTAACTTTACTCTGCGATGGAGCCCCCATACCTAAGCTGGTCACTTAGGGTTACACCAAGCATATCAATGGAGGGCCTCTTCACCTGTTACTGCGCCTGTTACTGAGCATATCAATGAGAGGTGTTGGTTATCCAATAAATGGTTCCCGAGGCGTCGGTACCTATACCTGCCTCCCATATTTCTTCTATGTGTGAATTTAGTATTTTAAATGTTCATAACGGACACGAACTCCGAAAAATTGTAATCAACTTTCAACTTAAATACAATACAACTTACTGGCTGTCGGATTGCTCTCGACATACTGCAAACATTCCTTCTTTAAATCCGGAGGGTCGATTTCTGTATCCGTATACGGAATTTCATTTGCATCTTCTTCGTTGGACCCTGGTTCCATCTTGACATAAACATTATCTATGTTTTGAAGATCCATGGCACAGCTGTGATATGTCCCACTATATTATGATGACAATTGGTCCCAGCACAAAATAAATTAGACCTGCAACAGAACATTATTAAAGCTGGCTACAGACCTTCAGTTTTAACTGTACAGTTTAACTGTACAGTCGAACTGTACAGATAAATCGTAGGTCCGTACAGCCTACACACATTCAAGTAAAACTGCGAGATCTTTCAGTTTTTATCAACAATGGCCTCCATAGACGACCCTTTAGCGGTTACAGGGCTAAAGATGTATTAAACGAAACTGAGTATATTAAAAGAAGAATAAAAGAGAAATTATAATTAATTTGTATTAAAAGAGAAATTTGCATTAATTTAATGAGTGTAATAAAAGAAACTGCGACAGATCTGACGAAACTGTACAGATTTATCTATTCGTATTTTGATTAGATCTCAGTTAAACTGTACAGTTCTACTTTTTTCCTACACACCTAACGATTTATCTGCACAGTTTGACTGTACAGATAAACTGTACAGTTAAACTGTACAGTCGAACTGTACAGATAAATCGTAGGTCCATACAGCCTACACACATTCAAGTAAAACTGCGAGATCTTTCAGTTTTTATCAACAATGGCCTCCATAGACGACCCTTTAGCCGTTACAGGGCTAAAGATGTATTAAACGAAACTGAGTATATTAAAAGAAGAATAAAAGAGAAATTATAATTAATTTGTATTAAAAGAGAAATTTGCATTAATTTAATGAGTGTAATAAAAGAAACTGCGACAGATCTGACGAAACTGTACAGTTTTCGACTACACACTGTCAGTTTTAACTGTACAGTTCTAACTGTACAGATTTATCTATTCGTATTTTGATTAGATCTGTGTTAAACTGTACAGTTCTACTTTTTTCCTACACACCTAACGATTTATCTGCACAGTTCGACTGTACAGATAAACCGTACAGTTAAACTGTACAGTCGAACTGTACAGATAAATCGTAGGTCCATACAGCCTACACACATTCAAGTAAAACTGCGAGATCTTTCAGTTTTTATCAACAATGGCTTCCATAGACGACCCTTTAGCGGTTACAGGGCTAAAGATGTATTAAAAGAAACTGAGTATATTAAAAGAAGAATAAAAGAGAAATTAAAATTAAATGAATTATTTGTATTAAAAGAGAAATTTATATTAATTTAATGAGTGTATTAAAAGAAATTGCGACAAAACTGACGAAACTGTACAGTTTTCGACTACACACTGTCAGTTTTAACTGTACAGTTCTAACTGTACAGATGTATGTATTCATATGTTGATTAGATCTCAGTTAAACTGTACAGTTCAACTTTTGTCCTACACACCTAACGATTTATCTGTACAGTTCGACTGTACAGTTAAACTGTACAGTTGAAACTGTTCGTGAGTCGTAATAAAATATTTTAAATTTATTAAACACTGTGATAATTCAGTAAGTAAAGAACTTAGCCAATTAGAAACAGGGTAAATATTTCCCAACTGAGTTCACGCTCAAAACACACTTTAAAAAATTAAAACAAATTGTACTAGGTAGATAATGGTCAGTAATAAGTAATTCAGTAACCGGAATTGAAAAATATTGCGTTTTAATGGTTATTTTGTTATCTGTAACTGTAATCTACCTAGTACAACTTTTTTTAATTTTATTAAATGTGTTTTGAGCGTGAAATATTTACCGAAATATGTCAGACTAAATAATAGCCAATTAAAAACAATAAATATTACACTTACCGCCGCACCTTTATTAGGCACAGATTTTTAGAATTACACTATATTTCAACTTAATGACTACAAGAAACAACTAATTTCGCTTGGATAGGGGGTAAACTATGCACTAAAATTCTGTTTTATTCATTCTAAGTTCTAAATTTCACGTGTAAAACGATTCCTTTGCCGCCATTTTTTTGTATGCATTGACATCTGCGCACATTTTGAGTTTTGCTTAGTTTACCCAAACTAAGAACGTAATACTTAATCTATCTGGTGTAAATAGTTGTTTCTTGTAGTAATTGCTTGTAAGTTTAATTTCCATAATCTGTGCCTAAACGTACCGCGGGTAGTGGAATAATTACCTTAGAGAATATCGAGAATAGTTCGGGACTTAATCATATTAAAGAAAACCTACCTTGACCTAAAAACAAGGGAATTTGAAGTACGCCCACAAAATATTCCGGCTGTGGATCAAGAGATTTATCTATGCAATTATGGACAATCATGGACTGGCAACCTCTAAACACGAGTTCTACAACTATTTATATGTAAAGGCCCCAGTATACGTTGGGCCAACGTGTTGGGCCAACGCGTTGGGCCAACGTGTACAGGGCCATTTTGTGTGTATTTGGCGTTGGCGGCCAACGCTCGCCGACGAGCCGATGGGTGTCGGTTTTTCGTGCACACATCAAAGGAATTTGTCGCAAGCCACCAACAGCGTTCACATGTTGGCCGAGCGCTCAGTTCATAAATACGCGTCGGCCGGAGTGGACGCTCTTTGTCGCGCTTAATTGTTCCAGCGATTGTTTTACGAACATGGCTTCATGGAGTATTGATGAAATATTTAGGCTAATTGATTATTATCACAATTAATATATTTTAAATAATACCTATTTAGTTGTGATTTCAGAGTAATGATAATTGCACTAATATAATAATGAGGAATGATTTGTATTTTGGTAGTTTGTAACGAATAAACTCAAAACTATTGGATCGATTTAATTAATATCAATATTCAAAATAATAATTCATGTCAATATTGATGGGTTATTTAAACCTCCTGAAATATTATTGGACTGTTCTTTTTTTACATGAGCTCCACACAGGAGGCCCTGAGGAAAATAATTCCCCCCAGGGCCTATGCCATCTTTGGGGATGCTGTGTGGAGGGTTTTTTAAGGAAAGGAAGGAGGGGAGAGTTCTGGGAAGGAAAATGGTTTAAGGGGTGGGTAGGAATCTTGGGTTCAGTGTGTCCTGGTCACTAAACCTAGAAAAACCGCATCCCATGAACTCGGGCATCCCTGCTTAATCACCAAACGTAGCGAACCACTTGGGGTGATCTTTGCCAGGTGTGTTGGTTATCCAATAAAGGGACCCATTCCCGCCTCCCAAATTGAGTTAACGTGTTTTGTTATTTATTTTTATTTGTTTTGTAGAAGTAATATAAATAAATATCATTCTTCACATACTTCGATTATTGTTTTTTATTTATTTATTTAACACGTCTTAACTGTTGAAATATGATAACAGTTGAAAGCGCTGTACAAGTATATTGCAGCGGCCGCGACCGCCCTTACGTCCATTCTCATCTAGCGACCAACGCCGAATCGCCGAATGAAACATGTTTGTTTTTTTCTAGGTACTAAATAAAACTTATTTTAACTATATTACCCACGCACAGGCTGCGCCTTAGTGGGTTCCCACATAATTGTTATGATTTTCAAAATATGTAAATATAAATTGTAAAATATGGGAAAAATAAAGGAATAAAACAAAAAAAAAAAAAAAAAAAACACGCCAACGTGTAAACGGTTTCACAAAAATCTGGCCAACGCATTGGCCGAGCGCGTTGGCCCAACGTATACTGGGGCCTTAAAATGGTAAGCCCACACTGCGGCCAACGTTCCAACTTCAAACGTTTGGACGATCATGTGGAGGAGGGGTGTTCGTGCGTTGGAAGTTCGAGTTGGAAGGTTGGAGTTCGCGTTGGCCCGGGATCGCCTTCGAGGCGATCCCGACGGCCAACTCACACGAACCAGCCTGCCGCAGCTGTCCACACTGTCCACTCCTGTCACAAAATGACTACCTATATTATTACGGAGAGTGGTATAACAATTGTTTGAAAACATGTCGTGTATATAAGTATATGATTATACGCACGTAATAATTGTAGGCAACTGAAAAAGATACAGCGTAGCTACAGCTGTTTCATGTCCGCCATTTTGGAGTACGGAATTCGGGGTTGGAGGGTTGGCCGCGCGACCACACGATCGGCCAACCTTCCAACTCCGAACTAAGTTCGGAGTTGGAAGGTTGGCTTCAGTCTGGACGTAGCATAAAGTTTGAATGTTAAAAGCGTCAAAACATAAAAAAAATTACCTACTCTTGATTCGCTAGAGCACATCTCTTCTGTTTTTACAGATATTGACGGTTCAGGGATCCTATGCTAGTGAAGACAGTTAAAACATAATACATTTAATTAATCTACAGTGTTTTCATGATTAAAAGGCAAATTAAAAGTTCAAAGTGTTACAGATAAAGTTGACCTACAGATCTTTAGCGAGCTACGCCCTTAAATTTTGCCGTGAAAATACCTCAGATATCACATCAACATTTTTTGTTTTCCGTCTCCTCCGTTTGTTGAAACACGGTTGAAAGGTTGGGGTGAATTTCGCGCGGTTGGCGGTTCACAAGTTCACTTCAGTTCAGCTTCACCCGGGATGGGACGTTTATGGAATGTTTTCCGTCGAGCATGAAACAAGCTCGAAACACAACAAAAATTGTCAATATTTATCACGAGATGTTTAGGGGATTTTTACGGAATTTTGGCGGAGCTCGCAAGAGACGGGCCTTACCGTTGGCATTTTGTCGGAGCACATTTCTTCCGGTGGTTAAGTTATTTGTACATTCACACTTTCAACTAAGATAAAATAATCATTTGAAATGACCAATTAAAATCAATGTTTCAAAAACTAGAAAGACAGCAGTCAACAAGATGCGGTGGAAACGTCAACCGCTGTAGTTTTTGAGGTTAAGTCGTCAAGCCATAGATACACCACAGTTATGCGGAACATCGAAATATTGATGGTTGTGAATTTTGATCATATAAAACCTATTAACGGCAGGAATCTCAGGTATCAGTTTGCCAAAATGATAAACAGCTCCTAATAAATAATAAAACAAAAAAGAATGATACAAGTTCTGATATAATTGTTGAGCAGTGTTTAATTCTTCATAATACAGAAAAAGTAGTGGCGAGAGCGTCGCTTGAATCAAAAGACTTGCAAATAAATTTGTAAATTCCTACTTTCTCTGACTCGCGCAGCAGTTCATTAGTAAGTTATGTGCATGAGGCTTAACAAAATACAATTACATAGAAACATACCGTTCTGAGTATTCTGAAGTTGACGGTTCTCATTTCATATAACTTTTGCTTCATACCGCGCGCATTATGCTTACACCGTCAGCCGACAAAATCCTCGTAATTCATAAATAAATTCGTTAAAAATTCTGATTTGGAGTTGACCAATATTTAATTCATCATAAAATTCTATGGAGTTCGCCTAGAGTGCTTCTAGAGCCGTTCGCTGTCACTTTGGTTTCGTATATTTTATCGTATGCCGAATCTTACTACGGTGCCATGGAAAAAATCACAGATGTTCCCTCCATCAAGACAAAACCAGGGGCATATGAAAAAGATGGAGGAGAAATTCTTCATGCGGAGATGGATGTAGACTCTCCGGGTATAAACGAAGAATATTTTTTGGCGCAGCACAACGACACAAACCGAACCGCAGGTAGCGAGGCTGTTATTTATATTATTACTACAGGTCAACCCGAGTGGTTTAATATATTATCTCTACATATTATGAATTAAAGTCCCCCGCGTCGTCTCTCTGTCTGTCTGTTTGTCTGTTCGCGATAAACTCGAAACTACTGAATGGATTTTCATGCGGTTTTCACCAATAGATAGAGTGTTTCGTGAGGAAGGTTTATGTATGTAATGGTATTTAAATTGGTTGAAACATAAGCTACAAGCCGCCTGGTAGCTTTCATCGAAAACGCTGCCTAATCCTTTTGGGATATAACAAAACAATTCATGGTGGATGTTCCTCTTTTATAGATCTACAAAAAAGTACGCGAAGGCATATATCTATCTTTTACGGATAGCTTACTATACTCATTATATCTTCTAAAAAAATGGTCACGTACATTGCGCTAATTGAAAAGTTATTTAGACTATCTTTTTTATTTAGTTATCTTTACGTATTATAAATTAAAGTCCTCCGCGGCATTTGTCTATCTCTTCGCGATAAACTCAAAGACGGCGGTGGTTACAAAGTTTGGATTTTACAAAGTGTTTTATTAGCCTCAGCAACGCGTGGCCGGGTCAGCTAGTATTAGATATTAGGTGACTAGCAGGGTTCCCGGGCTCATGGACTGTCGGTCTTGATTGCCTTTACGTAGAACGTGTGACTAATATTGAATATTTGGATATTATTTTGACAGTAGTTTATTATGGAATGAACATACTAGCAACTTTCTTAACTTGAATTAATTCAAACAATTTACATAACTCTTTTTCGTTATTTGTTTTTAGGGTGTTATGCCGTGTTGCGCTTCCTCCTTCTTTAGCCAATGTTTCGGACAGCGTTGCAGTGTCCATCATCAAGGCAGATCCGTTGGCTGAAACGTTGGCTAAAGAAGGAGGTAGCGCAACACGGCATAACACCCCAAAAACAAATAACGAAAATACTTTTGGCCGTGAAAATCTTAAAACGTATCTAATTAACGTAGCTGTTTTTGACAACGTCTAAACTGCTCGTGATAGTCATGATAGAACTAAATGGCGTAATAACTTTTATCCCTTTCGCCAAAACAACTTTTGCCCGAACAAAGTTTATACAATCAGTAGCGTAGCGAGGGGGGGGGGCGGACCGCCCCGAATGCCACCCGAGGAGGGGGTGACACTCGAACGTGGAGAAAAAACTTACGAAAGTGCAAAATTGCCGTAAAAAATATTTTACACGTTGACACTGATTGTTATTTTGCTCTATGGTTTGGTTGGTCGGGGATTCCCGAAAAATGTTTTTTTTTTGTTCCTAGCTCAGTCAGGGATTTCCCTGAAATATTCCTTGTGTTATTCTAATTTCGTTCGTATATTGTGATTAACGTAGACTCGTGAAGTCAATTGTTATCTATGGACTGACGTGAATTAGTGAAGAAGTTATTATTGTGTTAGCGTGTTTTTATAGTGCTGAAAGATCAGTTTGAAATACAAGGTAGGTAGGTGTGAATTTTTAGATACCGTTTTGTAGCGTATGAATAGTTACAGTCGGGACAAGAAAAAGGTTTTTCATCAATGTGAGTTAGCAAGTGCCGTTTTAGTTATTTTTTTCGAGAATAAGAATAGTTTCAGTCAGGACAAGAAATAGGTTTTTTCCACTGTCGGTTAACGTGTGATTTTTAGATTTCTCTTCATAGTACATGAATAGTTGCAGTTGGAACATGAAAAAGGTTTTTCTCCGCACTGAGTCAGCAACTGACTTCTTATGTATCCCCTTTGAGAACACGAATAGTTACAATCAGGACATGAAAAAGGTTTTTCTCTTCTGTGAATCGTGCTGTAGATTTTTAAATCTTCCCTTTGAAAACTTGTATTACTGCATTCGGGACATGAAAAAGGTTTTTGTCCAGTATGGGTAAGCTTGTGAATTTTTAGATACCGTTTTGTAGCGCATGAATAGTTACAGTCGGGAAAAGAAAAAGGTTTTTCATCACTGTGAGATGGCAAGTGCCGTTTTAGTTATTTTTTTCGAGTATAAGAATAGTTGCAGGCAGGACATCAAATAGGTTTTTTTCCACTGTCGGTAAACGTGTGATTTTTAGATTTCTCTTCATAGTACATGAATAGTTGTAATTGGAACATGAAAAAGGTTTTTCTCCGCACTGAGTCAGCAACTGACTTCTATGTATCCATTTTGTGAACACGAATAGTTACAATCAGGACATGAAAAAGGTTTTTCTCTTCTGTGAATCATGCTGTGGACTTTTAAATCTTCGTTTTGAGGACTTGTATAAGTGCATTCAGGTCATGAAAAAGGTTTTACTCCACTCTGAATAAGCTTATGAATCATAGTGTAATAATGTGTTGCTCCATATGGAAACCTTTGTAAAATTACTTTCTTCAGGGCCTCCTCAGTGTAGCTTAATGTAAAACCAAATATGTGTTGTTAAACCATGTAGGTGTATTAAAGGTAAGACAGTATTAAATTGTGGACATCCGGAAGGAATGAAAGGCCGATAAAAGCGAAGGAAATTATCACCTATCGTTTGTTGAAAAAGGTGTTATTCTGTTAGTGTTTTTAATTTTGAGGATAACAATTTTTTTTACATATTTGACTACCTAGAAATGTTTTTTTTATATTTTAGGAAGTCAAAATTTGTGTTTTGAATTTCTCAAAAAAAAATGGGGGGGGGGGGGTGACACCGCGTTTTCCGCCCAGGGTGCCACCCATGCTAGCTACGCCACTGTATACAATGCACTTCCTCTGACGATTATATATTATCTGAAATATGTAATGTGCTAATGTTGAATCCTGCTCTCAACACGGGAGTTCCTATTGAGACTAGCGTAGTACATCACCAGTGTAGTGTTATTTGTCATTTTTTTGTTTTCAAATTCCACAGCTGAAAGTTGTCTGTTCTCTGACAGGAGGGGTCATTATTACTTGTAACGTGATATTCCGTGGCTACGACATATTAATTCTTTCTGTTCATATTGACGTCACTTGGTTGGTGACAGTTGACAGTTGTAAATAATTGTTCGCGAAGCATCTGACTGACTTACTGTTTTACCAAAGCTTTTTTTTAATTTTTTGTATATCGTAGGTTCCCAATGAAAACAATTGTAATATTTTTTTCCGAGCTGTATGCAGGGGTAATGGGGTGAGGCAATATAATCTATTTTGTCATATTATAATATACACCAAAATTAATTTATTTTTTAAGTAAAACTTCTTTACGCACGCTTGACTTGGGGGGTAAGCTGGTGAATGCGTTACTAAAAGTGGTGATGGTTACGAAAAGTGGTGTTTGTTTCGAAAAGTGGTGATTGTTACGAAAAGTGGTGATTGTTACGACAAATGTCATGCGAACAGTAATCAATTCGACCGGTGATCGATTGCTAGGCGAACGGTCGGGCCTTTACCCACGCTTGACTTGGGGAGTGATAAGTATAAAGATAAGGATGGCCACCTCAAGGTCGAGGGTCACCCCAAGGTCGTAGATCACCCCAAGGTCGTAGGTCACCCAAAGGTCGTAGGTCAGCCCAAGGTCGTGAGTCACCCAATGGTCGTAGGTCAGCCCAAGGCCGTAGGTCACCCAAAGGTCGTAGGTCAGCCCAAGGCCGTATGTCACCCCAAGGTCGTAGGTCACCTCATGGTCGTAGGTCACCCAAGGTTTTAGGTCACCCCAAGATCGTAGGTCACCCCATGGTCATATTTCATCCCAATGTCATAGCAGGGATACCTGGGTTCATTGGGCGAAGTTTGTCTTGTAGTTTTACTTCAGTCATGTGGTCTAAAGCACACTCGTTTTTTTTAATAATTTTTATTTTTTCTTTGCTTTGATGGTTCCATAATTTGTGAATTTTTCAACCACCGCGCTACGCACATGCCCGTGTTGTGGTGGTCATACGGTTTTTATTTCTTCATTATTTCTTTTAATGTTACATAATTACGATGTTATATACTTACATAAATACATAATTAATGACGGTTACCTCGAGAGTGTTTTCTCTTGGGGTAAAAATAATCTCGTTGAATTTAATGTTTCAAAGACCCAATCTTGTCTGATTACGTCTAAAAGGGATCGAAATAAAAATCTAGTCTCTTTCAACGGAAGCAATCTTCCGAACAGGCCCTCCATTGATATGCTTGGTGTAACCCTAAGTGACCAGCTCAGGTATGGGGGCTCCATCGAAGCCAGAGTAAAGTTAGCCTCCCAGAAACTGGGAGTACTGTACAGGGCCCGCAGATACTTTAATAGTACGCAACTGCTAACCCTGTACAAATCATAAGTGCGCCCCACGGTTGAATTTGGCAGCCACCTCTGGTCTGGAGCTCCAAAATACCTGAAAAATACCCTCGACTCTGGGCAGAAACGGGTGGTCCATTTGATAGATTCTCCCATCTTAACAGACGGATTGCAATCTTTAGAGCACAGGCGTCGGGTTGGGTATGCTATCCTTGTTCTACCGGTATTACAATGGAAGATGCTCCGAGGAACTAGCATCATTGATCCCTTCAGCACCGGTGCATGGTCGGGAAACACGCCAAACACGTGCCCAACATTTGTACACGGTTGACATTTGTCACATGAGAAAGGGTCGTTTCTTCGACTCGTTCTTATGTTCAACAGCTCGGCTGTGGAATGATTTGCCGGCCTCTGTGTTTCCTCCTTCCTACAACATGGGTCTCTTCAAGACCAATGTTCATTCCTTCCTCTCCTCAAAAAGACCCTCCACACAGCATCCCAGATGACACAGCAGCCCTAAGGGAATTTTTTTTTCCTCAAGGCTTCCTATGTGGAGTTAATGTAAAAAAAAAATTTAAATGAAATCCTGTTACGCTAGTTTGTTGATGGGTTCTTATTGAAAAGTCTACTTATATCTTTTAATTTTGGATTTGTTGCAGAATGTGGCGCACCATCCGAAATAGATTGTCCAGACATTAAAAAGAAGGGCTCCGTTTATCTCAAGAGCTGTTTCGTTTATCTGGAAAGGTTCGACCAAGGCAGTGGTAAGATTTAAGATAACTTTTGAAATATACCAACATGAAATGTGATTAATCGCGGATAGCACAAAACAACAATAAACATATAAAGTTATCGACAATCATTGAATTCGATACTGTTAGGATTACGAGTGCAATTAATTTTGGATTGGTTCATTTTTTTTATTATTGTATAAAAATTGCATACAATTGGAATTTACTAACCGCTAAGCTACTGCAAGTAGCTTGTCAGCAGGAGATTAGTTCCACAGATTAGTTACAATAACAACATATACAAATAACAACATATAACATAACATACCTTCCAACATTGTAA
Organism: Limnephilus marmoratus; assembly: GCA_917880885.1. Classification (NCBI taxonomy): domain Eukaryota; kingdom Metazoa; phylum Arthropoda; class Insecta; order Trichoptera; family Limnephilidae; genus Limnephilus; species Limnephilus marmoratus. Next base: position 9,050,748 of record OU862907.1, read on the forward strand.
TATGTTGAAAATAAATGTTGATGTAAATTGAATGTTAAATTGAACTGTTGAAAATAAATGTGATATGTTGAAAATAAATGTTGAAAATAATTCAGAATTAGCATTTTTGTGGTGAAAAACAGTGGAATAGGAAAATATATATAAGTATTTTTAAATATCATGAAACAGTTGAGTAACATAATAACAGCAACACATTAGTAGTTAATCACATACGTGCAATTTAATGCATGGTAAAAAAAGAGCAAACTTTAATCTTAGTACATAAGGTTACTCCCTAATTGCCATGATTTTAATATCAGTGAGAATTTTGTTAAAGGGTAATTTTCCTTAAATTCGTATGGCAATTTGTTAAATATTAGTGGTATAATATATTCAAGGGTTCTCTGACCATATTTGTTTTGAAACACAGGTACTTTCATTCCTTTATTTTGTATGAGATGCGTATTGTGTGCATGATCCACCATTGTTTTATATGGACTGCCGGATATAAGCTGCTATACAATTTTTTGCCACTTAATAGCACGCGCAGCTAATACATTGATTGATTGAACAACACGCAACAACAGCAATAGCCTAGTATGGTAGTTAAAAATGGCAAAAATGTATCATGTAAACATTTATGAAATAATAATTAAAAAACTTAAAAATGTTTATACGATACTAATGTCTTGTCTTTGGTTAAAAACGGTTTTGCTTACTAGCAACTTAAACATGGCGTTTTGAATCATTTGTACATGTTTTATATTAGATTTACACGATTGACCCCAAGAAGTTGTATATCGAAGTTATTAATTATTATATATATATATATATATATATGTTGATTCTGCAAAAGACAAATAAATCAATTTCATAGTTTTTATAGGCACATAATATTTCTCTACCTACAATGGATCGAAGGCGCTTACAAAGTTTGGAAATGTGTACATGACATTGCATGTTATAATCTACTGTAACTCCTAGATACACATAGTCGTTGACTAGTTCGATACTTGTACATGAACAGGGATGTGTGATGTCGTTGTGAATGCAATCGAAAGAGAGAGAGATATGATTATAAATGTCTCACTGTACTTGGCATGTGGTGATCTTATATGCATCAGTTTTGTTTTTTTGGAATTGATTAGTAGACCATAATCATGTGACCACTTAATAAATAAATTATGTTGCGGAATATGGAGCATCCTCTGAAAAATATAGTCCAGACATTAAAAAGAAGGGCTCCGTTTATCTTAAGAACTGCTTTGTTTATCTGGAAAGGATCGACAAATACAGTGGTAAGATATAACAATAAACGTATTATATAATTATCGACAATTTATTATTGAATTCGATCCTGTTAGGATTACGAATATTTGTTAATAAAATCAATTAAAATTAATAAAGCACAGCACAATCTGTACCTAAATAATCACTCGGGATATTATACTTGTTGTCTTTTCTTTATTTGTTTTTGGGGTGTTATGCCGTGTTGCGCTACCTCCTTCTTGAGCCAACATTTTGGACAGCGTTGCATTGTCCATCATCAGGGCAGATCCACCGGATCATCTGCCGGATCTGCCCTGATGATGAACACTGCAACGCTGTCCGAAGCGTTGCTCAAGAAGGAGGTAGCGCAACGCGGCATAACACCCCAAAAACCTAAGCAATTACAGGTCACCCTGTGTATTTATTAGGTACAATTAATTGCTTTATTTTTATTATTTTTATTTTACTATTTTTATTTTTTTTTAATTAAAATTAAAAAAAAACTTTTAATAGTTATCATAATAATATTTATATGGATGACTTACTTTCACAGGGGAGGAACTATTTTAAAGAATGTCTGAAGTCTACAAATTAAGTTAATTTGCTTAATTATTATTTTTTTCATTAATATTATTTTTATTATTTTTTTTAAATTCAAATTAAAAAAATAACTTTTGATAATTATCATAAAAATATTTATATTTTTATGACTTATTTTCAACATCTCCACAAGAAGAGTCATTCATTTAATTATCTACTTATCATGTATTTATGTACCTATTTTACTTAAGCGAAACATCAGCCTACAATAAGAATGGTTTATTTATATGTTTATTATTATATAAATATTATCTACTTAATTGACAAACCACTTAAAGAATTCGTTGTCATACAAAAACATTGTACCTAACCAAACCATATATTAACCAATAACAATTCTTACATTTATACAATTATATACATAAATCGACTACCATAATACGGGCATGTGCCTAGCGTGGTAGTCGAATCACCTGTAAAAACTGTATAAAAAGTTATATGATGAATAAAGAAAAAAAATAATTATTAGAAACATTTGACCTTATACTTTTTGACCTGTACGCTTTTGAGTTGCTTAACTTCATGATGTTTTCTATTTTTAGGAGTTGTACCTGAAACCCTGGAGTCATTCGATGAAGATGGTCGCCCTCGTAGGAATATTCATCCAAACCTTAAACCACAATCATCACGTTCGAAATCTTTCCCATCTAAGAAAGACTTTTTGTGCCCCCACTGCAGCAGTTCTTTTTTATTTCATTCATATTTAAAACGCCACATTCGAACTCACACTGGAGAAAAACCATTTACATGTTCCGAACGCGGTTATTCATGTTCACTAAAGTCAGCCTTACGCTCTCATATTTTCACTCACCGTAAAGATAAACTATTTACATGTTCGAAATGCAACTATTCGTGTTGCCAAGCAACACAATTTCGTAACCACGTCCTGACTCACACTGGTTCTAAACCATTTGTTTGTTCCAAGTGCAACTATTCATCTACATACAAACGGGATTTAACACGACACCTTTCAACTCACTCAGGAGTTAAACCATTTTCCTGCTCTGAATGTAACCGTTCGTTTTCATTGAAATCGTATTTAAAAGTTCATTATCGGATTCATAGTGGAGAGAAACCCTTCGCATGTTCTGATTGCAACTATATATGTATGACAAGCGCTGAGTTACGACAACATAATCTCACTCATTCTAAAATAAAACGATTCTTTTGTGCCCTATGTAACTATTCGTTTTCACGGAAGTTCTCTTTGAAAGATCACCTTAATACTCATTACGGAATAAAGCCGTTCGACTGTGGCCACTGCAACTATTCAGGTACATTCAGGAATAATTTTATAAGGCATTTATTGACTCATTCTGTACGTAAGTCCCTTTTTTAAGCCATAACTTTAATTAAAGTTTTACCTAACTATGTATGTAGATTCAAATTAAATCAATCAAAACATGTACATAACTTGTTTAATAATAAATTTACTTAACAATAAATTATGACATCAGATTCTGACTGGTTGGTAGCAAACCATAATAATATATTGGAGTGGTTATCATGATAATAATTATTGCCTCCATATTAATTATTATCCTCACTTGAAAAACCTCTTCTAAACAATTTTGGTTGCTGGCCGATCGTTAATTTGTTCACTCCTGGCTAGATATTTAATTAATGAATCGCCCTGGTTCTGCTTCGTCGATTGGCGACACTGTTAAGGGTACTTCCGTCAGCGTTAATTTTTAAATTTCCGCCGTCACGGGAGCCGACGTGAATTCAATTTTTTATTTTTTTATAAGTACATTTTACAAATATACGACAAAACTCCCGAAAAACTTCTTTTTAGCAGTTTGTCTAACGTGTTCTTTACATTAAAGATCTTATTATAGTGATTTTATAGTTACATTTTTACAGTTAAAGAAATAAAATAAAATAATTTTTTTTACTTAAATATACTTTGATTAATTTTTACAATTATAGATATAAGATAAAATTAATTATTTTATAGAAATATACTTAGATAAAAGAAAATTTATGAAAACATTAATAACAATTTTAAAGTCTTTAGAATAAGTAATATGTTATTGTAAGCTAATACAAAATTAATTCTTTCCGTAAGCCAAGTCTTCACTAAGTTCACCAATTGTTTGTTTTGGGCACAGTTTTTAATTTCAGCTGGAAGCATATTTAAACAACTGGGAATCTTGTAATTTAACGTTCTTTTTCCATATTTATTTGTATGTTTAGGTACAATTAGTCCTTCATTAAAGTTAAAACGAGTATTATGGTTGTGTTCCAGCCTGTTTATATATAAAGGGTTATTTATGTGCTGGAATATAATTTTTTACCACATAATTGCTCTCACTGAAAGAATTTTGAGACTTTGATAAAAGTATGGAATATTATGCATTTCTTTGTATAATTTTTTTTCAGCTAATAACTTAACCAATTAATTAAATTATTGGTCACCGAAGTGATCGTGGTTTTAATTTCTATATGGGATAATCCCTTTTATATAAAACATGGTATTCCTCAAGGAACAGTCTTAGGGCCACTACTCTTTCTAATCTACATCAATGACCTATGCAATATTGTAATACCAGGTAAAATTCTCTCTTTTGCCGATGACACTGCAATAACAGTACATGGTAAAACGTGGGAAGATACAACCAGTAAGGCTAACAAATGCATTGCAATAGTCAAAGATTGGCTAGATAGAAATCTTCTCAGTCTAAATCTTGATAAAACCATTTTTATTCCCTTCTATAATTCCCAAAAGTCATCCCCTAAAAACAATCTTAACTTGAAGTTCCATAACGTTAATTGTAACTTTGCGACATGCTCAAACTGCGAAAATGTGAAATTAGGAAATAATATCAAATACTTAGGTGTAACTATAGACTGCCGTCTCAAATGGACTTACCATATAGAAAAAATTGTCAATAAACTGAGATACCTAAATTACATATTCAAACGCATGAGCAACATTGTCAATATAAGAACCATGAAACTTGTATATAACGCATTGGTGCTTTCATCCATTTCCTATGGAATAATCGTGTGGGGAGGAACATACAATAACCATGTAAAACCATTAGAAATTGCACAGAAGTCCATCATTAAGGTAATGTACCAGAAGGCCAAGACGTATCCCACCAATCAGTTATTTCAGGAAACTGAAATTATGGAACTAAGGCAGATCTACTGTATCCAGTGTCTTAAATTTATATTTTCTCGTCCTAACAATTTTACTAAAAACACAAATCGTTCTAGCCAGAGACATACCACGTGCGTGTACACAGTGCCTCATTGCAAAACCAGATTGGCCCAAAGGCACATTAACTGTATTGCCCCAAAACTATTCAATTCCCTACCCAATTCAATCAATACTCGTCAAAATCTGAACGTGTATAAGAAAAATATTAAAAGCTGGGTAAAAAATAATTTGGAAGTGAGAAATTTTTTTCTTTAAATTGTATTATATGTTTTCTAAATTCCTAAAATATTCCATGTCTTTCTGTATTTTCGATTAATAAAAGGAAATATATGTGTATTATATGTACACATATTTATGAACGTGTGTATGTACTTATTGGGTGTATACATACGTTATTATATGTACATATCTTTAATTTTAAGAAATCTCACAATAATCTCCTGTAAAATCGATCATGTTGATCTCCAAAGACACTATGTATATATATTTTTAAATTCTATTTTAACCACCACTGTTTAATATCCACATAATATAATACCCACGCACAGGCTTCGCCTTTGTGGGATCTTTTTTGTTACTCTCTTATATTTTATGTTATTATGTTTGTACTTATTCCCATGTATCAAAAAATTTTGCTAATAAAAAAAAAATATATATATATATATATTTTATAATAATTTAAACCGCGAGCCGGATCATTAAGTTTGATCATTTTGCAAACGCGTCCTACGATATGTTTTCGGGCGTGATCGGTCGCCGGTTTTGTGACCTCGGCATGGCTATAACGTACTTGTATTGAAGATTACCTACGTAATCATAACTCGTACGGAGTCGCGAGACGAAATCTTTATGTCCTTGCTCGGCCGTGGCTACCCGTTATTGAGATGGATGGATTCCCGGCGGTCATTGATCGAAACATGCTATCCGAAATTGGCATCTACCCGGTGTTCTCTGGTGCGCCCAACCGGAGCCCTGGTCCTGTTCGTGAGCTTGGATCCTCTTCCCTTGGCGAAGGGTCCTGATTCTCTGAAGCCCTACTTAGGGTCTTCCCGGTTCCCGAACTGGAGATTACGGCCCGCGGTCCCGCGTTATGTGACGTCTAATAAAGTGTTCCCGTGTTAATAGAAGTAATTATGTTAAATTCCACGGTCTAACCGGTACAGTTTGTCAAATAAGGGTACAAAACATGGGAGTAAAAATTAATAAATAAAAATGTAATCATGGTTTTAATCTAAAGCTGTGTAACCTACTGTTTTATTATAAGCATAAAAGTGAAAAAATATTTTTTCATTCCACTGATCTCAAAATTAGAATTGCATATAGGTATATTATTATTATATCTTTCAATTTTGTGTTAGCATGGGGCCGTTCAAGTATTACGTAACGCACTTGGGGGGGGAGGGGGGTCTGGTGAAACGTTACGGCGCGTTACGGGGGGGGGTTTTCTTCACTTTGAATCGTTCTGTGGATTTTTTAATCTCCCTTTCGAGAACTTGAAAAACCACGGTGGGACAAAAAAATAGTTTTGTCTGCTGAAGGTAAACATGTGATTTTTCGTGCTTCTTTGTAGAACACGAATAGTTGCAGTAGCACTGTGAGTCAGCAAACGATTTCTAATAAGTTCTTTTGTACAGCATGAATAATTGCAGTCGGGACACGAAAAAGGTTTTGGTCCAGTGTGGGTAAACAATGTGAATTTTTAGATACCGTTTTGTAGCGCCTGAATAGTCGCACTCGGGACAAGTAAAAGGTTTTTCATAACTGTGCAAGTGCAGTTTTAGTTTTTTTTTCGAGAGGAAGAATAGTTGCAGTCAGGGCATGAAATGGGTTTTTCACCACTGTGAGTAAACATGTGATTTTTTTATTTCTCTAAATAGTTACAATTTTTTTCATAAATGACAATATGAATAAATAAAATGTACACCTATAATGTATCGCGAGATTTTTTTTTTTTTTTTTTTATTTCATATAATTTGAAAGTACACTTTTATGTTTTTTTCTTGATTACCATACTAGGCTAATGCCCGTGTTAAGGTAATCATACATGATATAAGTTATGCAGTGTGAAAACTAGAACAAAATATAGGTTTGAAATAGAAATTATAAGATATTTGAAACAAGAGAAAGAAAAAAGATAAAATATTTAAGGTAAAATATAACAAGATATATGTATACGTAAGCACATACACATACATATGCATATACATGCACAAATACATACATATATATATATATATATATATATATATAAATACATATAAATACATACAAACACACATATACATATATATATATATATATATACATACATGTATATAAAGGATTATAAAGAAGAAGATGTTTTAAAGAAGTTAAAAATAAAATACTATAAAATATAAAATACTAAGAAGTAAGATTTAAATATGTTATTTTTTTATTTATATGGTATTTTTTTATGAAAGCTAAAATTTTTACTGGAGATTTGTCAAGGTAGGTAAATAATCGTCTAGAAGAGTATATATTTAGGTTAGATAAGATTTCAGTGAAGTCAGTTTGGAAAAAGATGTGAAGTATGATATTTTATTTAGTTAATTTAATTATTTTCTTTTCTTTTATAATGGTTAGGAAGTCATATATTCTTTAAAGAAATCTCGTCCCCTTTCGAATATCCAATTTTGAACACGAGTAGTAAAAAGAGGTATGGTAATATTTGATTTTATATCGGTGCTCAATGCATTGTATATTTTGGGGGCAATGAACCAAAATTGTCGGTGAGCGAATGTGGTTCTAGTTTTTGGGACCACACATCCCAGGTTTGAAGAAAGCGGATTTGGGCTTGATGTTGTGGAGACACCAGTAGGTTATTTTTCACCAGTAGGTGGGTAGGTTGGCATTTAAATATGATTCTCAGTATTAGTTTTTGAACTGTAATTATTGGATTAATGACGGATTCTGTGCAACCACCCCATCCCAAAATACCGTATGTTGCAATGGATTGAAAAAGGGCAAAATATACGCTTCTAAGGGTTTTTAGGTCTAAGATGGATCTAAGAGAGCAGAATATATGGCAGAGCTTACGGAGTCTTTTCACTGTGTCACTTATGTGTTCTTCCCAACGTAGTTGGTCATCTATGATTATGCCCAGATATTTAACTTCCTTAGATGATTTAAGGGTAGGACACGTGCAATTTTTAATAGATGGGGTTCCGGGTGGGTGTGGGTGGATATTTAGTGAACACGAGTGAATTATTGGTTTAGGGCAGTTGTTGGGAAAATTATGTTTGCGTATGGAAAACGTCATATATTGTGTTTTGTCAATATTGAGTGTAAGGAGATTTGTGTCAAGCCAATGCCTCACTTTTATTAGGCCATTATTAGTTTTATTAATAACTGCTTGCCATGTTTCATCTTCGAAAATTAAGACTGTATCGTTGGCAAATGATAAAATCTTACCTCCAATATCCATGGTACATAGTGTGTTGATGTATAAAAGAAATAAGAGTGGTCCTAATACACTGCCTTGCGGTACACCGTAAGACATGGATAATTTTTTGCTTTTATTTATTTTGTCAGAGTGGATAAGAGTTTGTTGAGTTCGGTTTGTTAGGTAGTTTTCGAACCACGTGTAGGGTATCCCAGTTATTCCGATCTGTTGAAGTTTTTTAAGCAGTAAGGGATGGGAGACCGTATCAAATGCTTTTGAGAGATCGAGGAAAACAGCAAGCGGTTTTCGACCAAGGTCGAGATTAAAAGAAACTATTTTTGTGAGGGCGGCTATTGCATCTGAGGTACTCCTACCTTTGCGGAAACCATATTGATTGTCCGATAATATTTTGTTATCTTCAAGGAACTTGTAGAGTCTATTCTTCACCGCTTTTTCTATGATTTTAGATATTGTGCTAAGTAAAGATATCGGTCGATAGTTATTTATAGATAGTTTGTCTCCTGATTTGAATATTGGGATTATTGTGGCCTGTTTTAAGGAGTTAGGAAATACACCAGTTTTAAAGCTTAGATTGATTATATGTTTCAGAGGTGAGGCTATATATTTTTGGATATGTTTGATGATTTTTGTTGAAATGTGATCTATACCTACAGAGTTACTGTTTTTAAGGGATGAGATTAGTTCTAAAATTTCTGTGTCAGTAGTGGGAGTGAAGTGGAAAGGGTTATAGCTTAGATTAGTGAGGGGTATATTGTTTGCAAGATCTTTGTCCGAGACGTTGTGTCTGTCTAAAATATTTTTTGCTAAGTTAGATCCAATATTGGAGAAAAATTGATTGAAATGGTCGGAAATTTTTTCGGGGTCGGAATTGACATGTAATATTTGGTCTTCGATGTTAATCTTAACAATGGGTGTATTGGTTTTATTAATATTGGCTATATCTTTAACGATATTCCAAATTTTTTTATTATCACCGGTAGCTTCACTGATTTGTTTATGGTAGTAATCTCTTTTAACACTGTCAATTATTTTTTTGCAGTTATTTCTATAACGTTTGTAGAATAAGAGAGATGAATAATCGTGGGGATTTTTTCTACAGAAGTTATGAATCTTATCGCGCTTTCTGATACAGTAGAGAATTCCTGCAGTGATCCATGGTTTGAGTTTTGTGTCAGATCGTTTTTTTTTACTTTTTGTGTATGATGTAGCATCGGTTAAGTGGTTACGTAAGGTATTTATAAATAATTCACATGCAGAGGTGACATCGGTACAAGAATAGATAAGTTCCCAGTTTTTTTTAGAGACACTGTTTAGGAGAGTTTCATATGAGATCTTTTCTTGAGGGGAAGTATTTTGTGGTGATTTATGATTTTTATGCGAGAGAGAAGTGATGATTGAATAGTGATCTGTAACAGTTGATTGATAGACAATGGATTTGGTGTTTTATTCACTCTTAACAAATACATGATCTATACAACTGCTAGTGTTTGAGTCTGATTCTCTAGTTGGTGCTGTAACGGCTGGAAAATATCCTAATAAAGTTAGTGCGTTTAGGTATTCATTTGCTTGAGGGTGCATTTTATTAATTATATTTATGTTAAGATCACCAATTATAAAGGTGTTTTGGCGGTGTTCAATATTTGATAAAATTTCTTGCAGTGAATGTATGAATGGGGCTATGTTATGTGTATTCGGAGATCTGTACATTGTAAGAAGTGTTATATGATTATCAATTTGAATTTGTAGACAGTTTGCATATTTAATTTTGATCTCTTTTACTGAGTGAAATAGAAATCTCTTGTTTTTTTTATTACCGCAAACGCGATAAAATCAAGAAAAAGGGTATTTAAGCGACATTTCAGTACGTTGCGCAACTTAATTGTGACTTTCAGGTAAAAATTGTTACTTGGGTGTTACGTAACGCTTAGGGGGGGGGGGGTTGAACAGGAAAACGTTACGGCGCGTTACATGGGGGGGGAGGGGGGTCAAAAATCTTCAAAAATTGCGTTACGTAATACTTGAACGCTCCCTATGCTAACACAAAATTGAAAGATATAATAATAATATACGGTCATAGGGGGCACAGTGGAACGCGGGGCAGAGTGAAAAACCTGCAATAACGCTGTCCCTACCTTACATTTCGATTGTTTTTATTAACAGCAAAATTAAGAGTACAAGCGGCAATTTTTATTCAGCTGTCAAAGTGAAGTTGTTTGGGCCGCGCGTTAAATATTTTGGGAAATCGGTTTTTCGGCATTCATTTCTTATAAATTATGGTGTAATCTTTTTCGATCTACTCAAAATATCGTAGCTACTGGTAAGTGACATTTAAACTGTATATTAGGTATGTAATTTATGATGTATTTTACAACAAAACATAACCTTAAGGTTAACCTAAAAATTTTGATAATTTTTGTTTTCATGAAATCGGGTGTGGGGCACGGTGGAACGGGGCACAGTGGAATAAGGAATAATAAATAAGACAAACATCAACAAAACGACAACCCAATATTTTGAACTTTCCACAACGCATCTTAATAATGTATAATTTCCTGAATAATTCCTGAGTTTACTGAATAATTTTTAGATTTATTATATAGGTATGTTGCACTGTGCCCCTAGGGGTGTTCCACTCTACCCCGGACCTGGGGCACAGTGGAACTAAATTCTGATCTCGGAAAAATGCCTGTAATTATTTTACTATGAACATTTTTTCAAATTTTTTGTTTTGAAATGATAAATCAAAGACTACTTAAGATTTTATAAAAGATTTTAAACTGATTGAATAAGATTTATTTTTCTAAAAATCGAAATACGTTTTTCGTTCCACTGTGCCCCCTCTGACCCTACCTATTTGCAATCCTAATTTTGAGATCAGTGGAATGAAAAAATATTTTTTTTACTTTTATGCTTATAATAAAACAGTAGGTTACACAGCTTTAGATTAAAACCATGATTACATTTTTAGTATTCCATTTGAACAACAGTGGCGCCCTCCCATGTTTTGTACCCTTATTTGACAAACTGTACCGGTTAGACCGTGGAATTTAACATAATTACTTCTAATATCACGGGAACACTTTATTAGACGTCACATAACGTAATAAGTAACGAATTTGGATATGTCGCCGAGTATCAATAGGTTAATTTCTCGATGAGTGGGCATAGGACATACTGATTTGTGAACGGAGTGCGGAGTGACCTACCTTGGCCCAGAGCCGGAGAAGGAACCGTAGCGGGGGATAAGGAATATCAGTTTAATAACCTAATTTTGTACAATAGCAGAACGTTCTTAACATGGACCGATAATACAAGAAAATATACTTAGGTACTAAAGTTTTATTTTTCTGTGACTTACCTTTTTTCGCTTATTTTATTTCTTTTCACATGGTTTATTTTAGATTTCACTAAGCTGTGCTACACGATGTTTTATCAAGATACCTGCTTATTGTTTTCATTATTTTTCATCAATTTTTTTGTGATTTTTTTTTCCAGCTTCATATTCCAAGGAACACTATTGATTCAACTAACATACTCGACTTTGTTTTTGTTTAGTTTGTTTTGGTTTCTTTGTTCTCTTTTTCTTTTTAGTCTCACAATGCTACTTGCTTAGCTCAGAAGGCTGAACTGAACTGCATCTATTTATTTTGTTATGTTTCTTTTTCCCCTTCTGAAGGTGCGTTAGACCTCGTCCTTGCATCAACAGGAGTCGGCCGACGATGGCACGGTGCCCTCTAAAATTAATTGCGCCACCCCCAGCAATGTGTGCAGGCTTTAGATTTGGGGGGGCGACCTCGGCTCTCCTTCGCCTTGCCTCCGGCTACTCGACGCTGAATTCCTTAGGGTCGTCGGGTATTTCCCCCAATCTCCCATTAACATTTCTTTGAGGCATCACCGAGGAACCGGCTAAGGGGCGCGGAAGCTGAGTGTGGTTCACGACTAGACCGAATGTCGTGCGCATTCTTGCTGGGACTGCCAATCGATTGGAGAGGACTCCCAACCATTTGCCATTCCCTTATTACTTATCTACTGTGTCTCCTTCCCAAACAGGTGTTTGTAGGATACGCTGGATACAATCACCCAGGGCTTGCCACCTCGTGGACTTTCACCAACCTGTCCCATTGTCTTGTCTATATTTTATCATACTAACACATTTTGTATCTGTATTTCCCGCTAAGCACTTACATACTGCTTACTAACAACATGCAGGGACATTGGAGGTCTAGTTTCTTTATCAAATGTAGAGTCGTTTTTACCAAAAAAATTAGAGTCCTTGCAAGAGCCTTGAACCTATAACCTGTTACCTATACCTACCAGGGCGGGTAAGCGGTGGGTCCTCCAATGTTACTAAAGTTAGATTTTAAAAAAAGGTAAAACATCACTTCTGAATGCAAAGTCACGTTACACGTCAGATTGTTTAACCCGGCCATATCCACGATGCGATTTTAGTTTACAACGCTCTTTCAAACATCAGTAACTCCTCAAATTCTTCAATCATTAAATCAACATTTTAGGTATTCCTAAAAAATATATTTTTGCATCCGTAAAAAATATTTAAAAAATTGTGAAGATTCTGTATAAAATAATAAAAAATGTTTTCTTAAAAGTCGACACATTTCTATGTCAGATGAGACAACAAATTTTAAATTTCTACGGGAATAACAGAGAAGACAAAACATTAATTCATTCCAAACTCATTAACATACGTGCAATATTACGATCTCCTTTTAGTTATGTGTGCCAAAAAGAGATGTAAAATAAAACGTTAAAATCTTTTGCCTATCTGAAGAGACTACTTTATTCCTCAAAGTTGACATCATATTATGCGTAAAGTCTCTTTCTAGCACATTTATTTGACGTGTCTAAAACAGAGATGTCAATATTAATTATCTTGCTACAGAAAACATTGGTTGCTTGACTTTTCGATTTAATCTGAAAAAGACCCGAAGGAAAAATGTCAGAAGGTTCGACTTTCGGACCGACTGACTCTTAAACCGGTGTCATTTGTTTAATCTCTTTCAGCGTGTGTCCTTCAAATTGACTGCAATTTCGGACAAGTCTAGACAAATGGTACGAACGAGAATCAACACAATATTAGGCACATGTTTTTTGTTTGTTTTTTTGTCAGTTTTTGGATATTATGGGGGTCTCACTATTATACAGCTTGAACATTAGTTCCGAAGTAATAAACATTTTTATTATCTAATTTATTTTGACCAAATCTCGTCATGGAAGACTTAATTTACAATAATGTATAACAATGCAGTACTTATGTATGGCAATAAGGATATATACTTAATGGTGTAGAAATGAGATCCCTGTGGCGTACGTGTGTACATGTACATGTACGTACGACCGTGTTAAAATTGTGGCGATTTGGAGAAAATGCAAGGCTAATAGAAAACTTAATTGACAATATAAGTAACTAGCTGGTACCCGGCATGCGTTGCAATGCCATTCAATGAAATTGTTTATCCCTGCGAGTACATTTCTGCCTTACCTCCCTGCCGCTAAAATATATGAAATGCACACATTTTGCGCCTCATTTGAAATAATTTTTTTATACAAATTTTATAACGCCAGATCTTACCATTACATATAGAAATACTATTCTGCTAAAATATAATGTTCAGTTAAATTTTTGAGTCAATCCATCGATTACTTTCCAAGATTTGGGGAAACCAACATTTTTATTATTAGTAGCTGGTTTCCGGCATGCGTTGCAAAGCCATATTCAAAGATTATTTTTTCTCCCTGCATGTCCTATCCCGTGTGCCCCCGTTCCCATCCCTCGTCCCTTTCCCCTCCCGCGTTCCCTTTCCACCTTCCCCGCCTTCCCTCTCTCGTCTCCCGCTTCCCCGTCCCGCGAAACCCCCCTCCCACGTTCCGTATAGTTTTTTTAATTCATATTTTCATTTTTCATATATTAAAAATATTAATTTTTGTACATTACATAAGAATAATCAAATATTATAAGAACAATCAATCAAATTTGGTACCTAACGTAGGTACCTATTTAGAATATCTATAATTCCTGATTGTATTCAAATTATTATGTAAGTACATGCTTCAAATTAAATCATTAATTTAAAGAGTTTTGAAAACTGAATTCTGATTTCACAACCATTGTTTTGCAAAATGTCATTTTCAAAATTTTAACAGTTTCGCAAAAAATTTTGTGATGATTGAAAAAGATTTCAGATGTATTGTCATATTGTTGAAATAATCCAAAAACCTTCGCGGGGTTTAAACGAGGTATTTTGAAAGTTTAAAACATTTGCATAATACACAATTCATTAACCCCAAATTAGGGAGGCGGGAATGGGTACCGCCGCCCCGGGAACCTTTACTGGTTAACCAACACCTCTGCCATAGGTCACCCCAAGTGGTTCGCTATGTTTGGTGATTTAGCAGAGGTGCCCGGGTTCATGGGGTGAGGTTTGTCTAGGTCTTGGAGGCGGATGACCAGGATACACTGAATAACAGAACAGCACAAACAAATAATTTTACAGAGCACTTGCATGAATGTATTTATATACTGATAGAGGTTCAAAATGGTTCGGATTATTTTGAAACACTCTCCAATATTTTCGTTATTTGTTTTTAGGGTGTTATGCCGTGTCACACATCTACCGGATCTGCCGGATCTGCCCCGATGATGGACACTGCAACGATGTCCGAAACGTTGGCTAAAGAAGGAGGTAACGCAACACGGCATAACACCCCAAAAACAACGAAAATACTTTTGGCCGTGAAAATCTTAAAACTTATCCCACTCTCCAATAATTCCCGTAGTCCCCCGATAAATTACATATTATGTGAGGGATGAATTTGATTGAAGCAGTGCGTGCTAAGGCAGAATTGGTGGCGATCTATCCGCTCTGCTTACTCCTGTTGATAAGCGGCGTGACCCGTGACGGCCGGTTGGGTGATTAGCCGAGACAAGACATCAATCAAAATAATTGCAAACTCAATATTTCCAAAGAGCGTAAAAATACCCTTTAAGCATAATAGAGAAAATTTCTTTTCAATGCCTGTCCCCCATAAAACTATTATTTTTATGTGGGTACGCAACAATATTTTTAATGTATCCTTGTTTATTTCTGTACCCTCATAAAAAGCATTATTTTAAAAAGGGATCTTCACTTTCCCAGAAAAGATTAGTTTCATCTTTACAAATAATTATTACGTAAAAGGAAGTGGATTTTTTAGTTTTGACAATGAAAGATGTAATAAATTACAATGGATGTTGGGATAACTACATTTTAATAGGTTCAAAGGATTACAGTTCTTTGCATTTGCGTTCCACTTTCTAAAATATGTTTCTTCTATAATAATGCTGGAGATACATCTCATTACTTCAGATTACAACCAAGTGTGCACGCGTACCAAGTTCATTATAGATAAGTTGTAAAGAACCTAAATATAGCAATATCAGCTAACGAATCTGAAACAAAAATAATTTTACTTCGGAAGTTAAAATCGAATACGCAACGGTACCTATTGGAATATTTTTAAAATCAAAATTAATCGTAAATAATTATGGCGAGGAAATCTATGACAGAAGAAGACATTTTACGTGTCATCGCTGAGAGTGACTACGATTCGGATGTCGAATTTGAAAATAATGAAGTTATTTCTGACAGTGAAGACTTTGTTGAAGTTCAAGAAGCCGCAAGTGATATGTCTGAAAGTGAGTTTGAAGTGATAAACGAACGTGACGCTGAAGACTTAATGGGTGATGAAAATAATGCAACCGAGTGTGTCAGAAGTGATATCGGTGAATTAGAAGACGAAGATAACTCTGAAAGCGTTTCATATCAATCTAAAGCTGGAATTGTGTGGAGCTCAGTGCCACCTCCGTTATCAAGACGCCGAGCACATAATATTATAAACGACATTCCGGGATTACGAAATGATAGTGTAAACATTACATCAATGAAAGATATGTTTTCCTTTTTCATCAGTACGGATATCGTCCAAGAAATATGCACACACACGAATAATCACTGCCACGGTGTGAATAGACCTGATCGACCTATTGAAGTGGATGAGATATATGCATTTATTGGAATATTACTGTCGTCGGGTAGGAACAGAGGAAGAAAATTACAACTAAGTGAATTATGGACCAGTGAGTTTCTATTCAGACAGCCGTTTTTTACCGCTGCAATGTCTCGAAACAGATTTGTTTACATATACACAAATATACGTTTTGATGACAAAGCCACTAGACGAACGAGAATGGATAGCACCGGGGATAAATTAGAAGCAATTAAATTAGTGTTTAATCTATTTGTGAACTCCTGCAAAATGCTGTATTCTCCCGGATCAAACATAACAATCGACGAGAGATTAGCTACATTCAGAGGAAATTGTCCATTTAGAGTGTATATGAAGAGCAAACCAGGAAAATACGGGATGAAGATTTGGAGTGCAGCTGATTCAGACACCGCATACGTACTTAATTTACAAATTTATTCTGGAATGCTTAATAACAAGCGTGAGGTTAATCAAGGACGGCGAGTGGTGATGGATCTAGTTCAACCATACTTTGGTTCAAACAGAGGAGTCACAACTGACAATTTTTTTACCTCTATTCCTCCTGCGGAGGAACTATTAAGCCATAACTTAACTTTGACAGGCACTCTTCGCAAAAATAAAAGAGAGGTACCACCAGAATTGCTGGCAAATAAGTCTAAGGAGATTTTTAGCAGCATTTTTTGTTTTACAAATCGAATCACTCTGGTGTCGTATGTTCCCAATGCTGATATAAGCACATCTGAAGGAAAAAAGCCTGAAATAATCCTTCATTACAACAAAACCAAAGGTGCAGTTGATACGGGGGACAAAATGACAGCTGAATATTCTTGTGTGAGACCCACCCGAAGATGGCCTTTCCGGATATTTATGGAAATGATTGACATCGCAGCTTTAAACTCATATATTTTATGGGTTAAAAAATATCCTGATTGGAAAAAAAATGATAGGAGTCGAAGAAAACATTTTATAAGAATTTTAAGCACTGAATTAGCCAAGTCAAATGTGGAAAAAAGAAAAAACAGTGCAGCCAAATTCCATAGGCAACAACAGGATGCGTTTGCTTTGTATTTGTCATCTTCTGATGCAACAACGTCCACTACCACACTGACGCTGATGGAGACTGCAGCACCCGCGACTACTTCAAATACTTACAATATTTATAAAACCGGATGTTGTAGATTTTGCTCAGAACATAGTCGAAGAACAAGAATATTCTGTGAAAAATGCAAAAAACCGGTTTGCACAGTACACAGAACAGAAAAAAAGTCGATCAGGTGTCCAAATTGTGTAGAATAGTGCTAGTAATAGTATTTAGAAATATTCACCATTTTTCGATATTTTGTTCATTTTTTTAGAATTATATGTAGATAAATAACATGGTATTTAATAAAGACTGTTTTGATTTCTTGTAGTTTTCTTATATTTTTGGAAAAAAAGAACTGCCACATAAATTTACATAATACATATATTTTTAGGTAGGTATTTCTGAAACATTTTGCTTTTTTAAGAATGGATGTGTGCTGGATGTAGACTATTTTCATTAAATTGTGCTGTTAAAACACGATCTATATTATGTATTAAATATTTTGATGGATTATGAGCTTTTTATATAGTGAAAAATAATTGTGTAAAATAATGTTGCAAATTAATGGTGAAAATTTAATGTAATAAATAATAATAAAACACTTTCTATATTAATTTTTTACTTGTGATAATTGTATTGGATTTTTCTACGTTACTGCTCTTATTATAATATTATTACTCTCGTCGTGAAAGCTTTGAGTTTATGTTCAAAAAACGGATTTTAATTATTAGCGCAAAATTATAATGATATATTACGAACCGAGTTCCATTAGTACACTTCTTTTAATTATTGATTAAAGTGTATTTCAAATGTTTTGGATTAATGTACAAATTAAAATGTATTTCGTTACATATTACATTACACATTACATTTTTTATAATGATCCTTGGCTATCCAACTAGGCAATTTGCCTGTTTTAGAACAGAATGAGCATGTTTTTTACAAGTAATCAATGTGTTGATGTGTATTTTAATCATATTATCAGAGATATTCTATGAATGTACAATTAAGTCTCGGTAAGACTAGAGAGATCCTGGGTTTAATTCCCAGTTGCAACCATTACTTTTTTATTTTCTGCTTCGTATTTTATTTTCGTGAGTTATTGATATTATCTTCAGCGAATGATGAGGTATAAATAAGTATCAAACATGTATTGTTTTAAAGCTTTACGTTTCTACTACCTTACTACTATGCCATGTAAAGTTTTTCCTCTTATAATCCTGTTATAAATAAAATAAATAAATAATATTTTTGTAATAAATACATTAGGAAGAAATATTTTATAACATTCGCGAACTATTAATATTACATTATGATTTTTTTTCCATGGTGTGAGTTCTGATTATAATCAAAAATTAAGTAATGTTACATATACGTAGGATTGCTTAAATATTTTAATTCGAATATTGTTGAAGTAGTATTGGATATGCATTTCTTGTAACTTTTTATTTCTATATTTTCTATCCAAAAAGTGTTAAAAAATAAATATTTCTACCTACTATAGTTGCAATTATTATCTGATAGCAGTAGTACAACAAAATGATAATAAAAAGCTTTTGCATAAAAAGATTGTATTTATTTGTTTTTCAAAAGAGAATGTACTTTTGACCATCTGTATATGAAATGGTCCAGAGCTCGAGTTCACCCTCCGCTATTACCGTCACACTACCGCATTCCACTAACACGTGTGGCTTGCCGGGCGCTTGACGCTAGCAAGAAATGGAATTGCGAATAATATTTTGTTATTCAATGAATGATTATATTTTTTTTATATTTAAGGTTTTATGCACAAATCCAATGTTTTGTTTATACATTCAATTAATTTAAGCATATGAAAAATTATTCACAACTATATTTATTGAAAAACGCATAATAAAATCCAAAACCACATACAGTAACGCTGCGTTACAAGACGGCACGTCGAGGGTATTTTTTGCACGGTATGGGATGGGTTAATAATAGAAACAATCGACGGCTTTCTTCTTTTTTTCGTGGCTCTGCATAAAAAGTTTTGCTTTGTTGATTGGTCTATGTCTATGATATCATCCACCCATCTGTCATTTCATTGATTACATTACATTAACTCCGGTGGAGTAAGAATGAACCGTATTATTTTGTGTCACTAAATTCTTTACACCGAATTTTACATTTTTTTGCTTTGGAGAAGAATTTGCTCTGTAGGTATGAAATCAAACTACAATTACTTATTCTGAAATGGATCTTAAGATCTCAAATGTCATAAAGTCCGAACCGGAGATAATCCCCGAAGTAGAGCGTTCAACATCCATTTGTGACGCAATATTGCAGTACTTGCAGGATTGTCAATCAAGAGACAGAAGATGCTTCTACGATCAAGAATGAACCGGGGACTATAGCAGCCGAGAAACATGCGCAAGAATGTGGCGCACACTCTAAAATACACATTGACTAAGTATCAAGATATTTAAAAGGAATGCTTCGTTTTAATGAAAAGGATCGACCATAGAAGTGGTAAGTTATAAGAAAATATTTGAAACAAACCATATGATATTTGAAGAACACAGGTGGCACTAACAGTAGCGAACTTAATGATCGTCGATATCTTTATATTGTGTTTACTATTGTTGCAAATTCTTTCGAGGTTCCCACTGACTAGTAAGTGGTCACTGTCTTTGCAATAAATTATGTTCTGATAAATTATTATCGATAAACAAAGGAATTAAGCACGTCCCTAAGCGATAATATGTAAGCAGTGAGCAGAATTATGTCCTTCTTTCTGCGGTTAAATTTTATCCGCTGGTCCCAAGACAGACGATGAAAAAATTTGCTGCAATTGTAACAAACGACACATTCTAAATCACACTGGAGAGTTCGCAAAAGTCATCACGTAACCACGTTCTGATTCACGGTGGTGCTAAACCATTTGTGTGTTCCAAGTGCAACTACTAATCTTCATACAAACACGATTTAACACGACAGTTTTTAACTTACTCTGGAATTAAACCATTTCTTGTTCTGAATGTAACAATTCGTTTTCAACGAAAACAAATTTAAAAACTCACTTACTAGTTCACACTCGAAAGAAACCCTTCTCATGTTCTGATTGCAACTTTTTATCTGCGAGAAAAACAAAAAAGCACAATACCACCCATTCTAAAATATACCATTCTCCTGTGCCCTATGGAATATAAACACATTGAAAATAAAAATTCGTGTTCAAAAAAGTCCTCTTTGAAGTATCACCTTTACACTCATTCTGGAATAAAGCCATTCTCCTGTGCCCACCGTAATTATTCAGGTGTAATCTTAAAAGGCGTTTATTGACTCATTCTGTACCTTAGTCAGTTTTATTTAAACCGTAACTTTAATTTAAGATTTACTAACTATCTTTATTCTGATAAATCAGTCATAACTTGTTTAATAATAATTTTTTTAACAAATCATTTAGGACATCAAATTCTGACATTATTTTGCTAGTATCAAACTAAAATATTACAAGTATACATTTATTTGAATGGTTTAAATCCTCGACTACGATTGTGCGATGCTATTTCAATGATCGCAGTTCGCAAATAAGTTTAATTAATTTATGTTGACATTAATGAATTTAAACTAAGAAAAGTTGCTTTTTTTATTTAGTGATATTTTTTTTAAATTTTAATAATATTATATTTTCAGTAAGTACATTTCGGATTAGTTGATACTTTCCATACTACTCGGCTACAAAAAAATCTCCAGAATCGATGTGTTCCTTCAAATAGATCTAGCAACTACCTTCAGCCGCACAATACGATTGTTTATCCCATATCTTTCTGGCTCTGGACGGTTGAGGGCAGTTGGAATTTTCTTACAGTATTCACCAAATAAATTACTTTATATTTTTAATCAATAATTATTGTCATATTTTTTTACGACCAAACTAATCATTGCTAAGTACATATTTAAAAGTGGAATAAAAACAATTAAAAGAGTAAATTATTTGTAATTCCGTAACAGAAAGATTCAAAAAAGCGGTGCCAATTTAAAGTGATTTTTCTCAGAATTTCTCTGGCAAGCCTGATGCACAATACTTACTAATGATGTCCTTCTGCGCCACTCAGGAAATTTATTTAAACTATTTAATTTGTTATGTGATTTTAGATTTTCACGGTCAATAAAGTATTTTCGTAATTTATTTTTGGGGTTTTCGGGTCAATCTTATTGGTAGGATTGTTTTTAATTTTCTTATAAGTACCAGCATCACACAGTAGGTCTTCCATCTGTGTGATGTAGTCTACCGTATTAATCACGACAATGGCATTTGCTTTGTCGGCTGGCAGAACCAAGGTTTCCTCATTGGCGCCCAATTCTTTTAGGGCGGTAAAGGCTGTTCCCAAAGTATGATGGCGTGATTTATTTGTTTATGTATTTATTTACGCCTTTTTGGGGCTTTTACAGTGTGATGATGTCAATGATGTATTCGCCATTTGGCCTCATGGAAAAGTTAAACTGAATGAATTCCTTTCAGCAATCAGCAACATTAAGTTAGCATTGGAGCTGGGAAACGACGATATAATCCTGCTTTTTCTAGACGTGAAAGTGTCGCGAAAAGAAGATGGTAGCGTAGGACATACAGTATATAGAAAACCAACGCATATAAATTGATATCAACATGCTTATTCGCATCACCATTCAGCACAAAAGAGAAAACTCATCCATACGTTGGAGACTCGAGCGAGCATAATATGGGAAGAACCAAAAATTGGAAAGAACCAAAAATAAAGATGTACTGGAGCGTAACAGTTACCCAGCAAGGCAGGCAAGGCAAATCTGCATCAAACGAAGACAGAATTAAACACGACTCAAAAGCCTGCGCTATCCTGTCTTTCTTTCACAAAGTGACAGGCAGAATTGCGAAAAGAGAGCATCAAGACTGTCTTCGGAAGCACAACAAAAATTCAAATATAAATTTCAATTCAATTTTCAATTTCAGTGCTGGCAACCTGGGTGTTTATTTTATTTTCATTTATGTACGTAGTTTTCTTTTACCCACCTTACTAGACAGAGTCAGTTCCGAGGCGGGTAAATAACATACTTATTATTTTTATTAAAAAAGATATGTATCAACAAAGACATGTATGTACATAAAAAGAGAACGATATATGCATGTTTGTACACTTACATGCACATGCATATTGTTAAGTATATATTTAATATTTACATGTTGTTTTTATTATTTGTTATATTTCCAATGGTAACATTCGAAACAGATATATTATTGCAATAGTATGGTTGGCCACGAGCATTGGTCAGAATCTGACGTCATAAATAAATTGTTAATTAAATTGAATATCAAACAAATTAAGAACCTTACGTGATAAAATTAATCAATTGAATAAAGTAATAATAACGTACGGCTTAAATAAAAGTAACGGCTTATAAAAGAGTCTTGCTTATAGAATGAGTCAATAAATGCTTGTTAACATTAGATCTGCATGAACCTGAATAGTTACAGTGGGCACAAGAGAACGGCTTTATTCTGGAATGAGTGTAAAAGTGATGTTTCAAAGAGGACTTCACTGAACACGAATAGTTGCATAGAGCACAGGAGAATGGTTTTATTTTAGTATGAGTGGAAATATGATTTTTTAAGTGTGTTTTTGTCGCACATATATAGTTGCAATCCGAACATGAGAAGGGTTTCTCTCCACTGTGAATTTGGAAGTGAGCTCTTAAATTTGATTTTGTTGAGTTTTTGTTACATTCAGATCAGGAAAATCGTTTCACTCCAGAGTGAGTTAAAATGTGTCGTGTTAAATCACATTTACGCGTAAATGAGTAGTTGCACTTGGAACAAACAAATGGTTTAGAACCAGTGTGTGTCATAATGTGGTTCCGAAATTGTGTTTTTTGGCAACACGAATAGTTGCATTTCGAACATGTAAATGGTTTATCTTTACTGTGAGTGAATAAATGAACACGTAAGGTTGACTTAAATAAACATGAATAGCCACATTCGGAACATTTTAATAGTTTACCTAGACTATATGTGAAAATATGAGAACGTAAGTATGACTTTAGTGAACACGAAAAACCGCATTCGGAACATGTAAATGGTTTTTCTCCAGTGTGAGTTTGAATGTGTCGTTTTAAATGTGAATTAAATGAACAAGAAAAGCTGCAATGGGGGCATAACACTATTTTCTTCGATGGAAAAGAGGTCGACCGTGATGTGTGTGATGTGAAGTTTGAATTAATATTCTTGTCACGATGATCATCTCCTTTCAATGCTTCCAGGGTTTCAAGTTCCACTCCTGTAATTAGAAAACATTAAAACAATATTTATATCATTAGTTTACAGGTTTATTTATTATTATTAGTTTTCAGTTTACAAAATTAATTACCTGTGAGAGAGGTTTTAGGGTGGCACACCTGTTTCCGGCCATACAAGAGCGAGACAGGTGATCCCGCATATAAAAGGAGATGCAGGCCTCTCCTCACTCTCTTTTTCCAACCGCCAACACGTTAGTTAGGACGTATTTATAGCCATTACTTATAATAAATATCCATATCGCCAATACGCGCATTATTTATAAATAACCTCGCCTACACTCGAGTCTGTATTTAACAGTGGCGCAGCCTACGGAATACGATAAGACTGCACATAACAGTGGCAGCTCGCGAAATCGTAAAAAGAATCGACGCGCAAAATTTGGCACAAAAAATTAGCGGTTGTAACATATTATTTTCGGGTCGGTAAAAAAGGCCGGACCGGAATCCAAGTAAACTTCACTGCAAGGAGTGAAGTAGAAGACACTGAAGCCAGCCAGCTTCTCGGAAGGGGGAAGCACGGGAGGTCCAGCCTCAATCGGCATCTCTGAGGGTCAAGGATCGGAGATCCAGGTCGCAGGAGTGATCTGGGGCAGCCATCGGTGTTACGGTGTCACGGGTCTGGAAGGAGCCATCAATTCACAGGGTCAAGGAGCAGTTTCCGGAGCAGGGTCCAGGGAGCAGACGGCAGAAGAAGAAGCCTCATTGGGAAGTTTTTGTTTTTTCTGTTTTCTTTCTCTCTATTTGGGTACCTTCTGGGCATTGGGAACATGGAGTCTCGAGGATTGGAGTCCTTCAGTTTGCGTGACGGGAACTGGGAGAACTTCAAGGTCCGCCTCGGACAATTTCTCCTCGTGAATGATGAAAAGTTTGCATCGGATGATAAAAAAAGGGCTATTTTCCTGAATGCATTGAAAGATGATTGTTTTTCCTTATTGGTTAATTTGTGCATTCCTAAAAAGGTAACAGATATTAAGTTAGAAGATTTGATATCTAAACTTGATGAGTATTGTTGTTCAACGAAATGTTTTTTTGAAGAGAGATCTAAGTTTTACAGTGCTAAACAAAGAAATGACGAATCAATCCGTGAGTTCGCAGTGCGGTTAAAGTCTCTTTCTACTAATTGCAAATTTGGGAATAGTTTATCAGTAAATTTAAGGGATTTCTTTGTTTTGGGTTGTAAACCAGGAAAGGTAAGGGAAAAATTATTTCTCGAGGGTGAATTACACTCGTTCGAAAAATGTTTACAAGTCGCCGAGTGCATTGACCTCGTAGCTTCAACTCAAGCGCAGTCCCGAGTTGATAATACGGTTTACGCTAATGTACAGCTCAAGGCCGGTCGACTCTCTTTTAATAATTCGCGTGTGAAAGACAGAGACGTGAAGCGTTTCGGGCATAGCAACAGGGCACGGTCACAGTCGCCAGCGAACGCTGTGAAACAAAATTGTACCGTTTGTGGTCACAATAATCACATCGCGACGGAATGTAGATATAAAAATTATTTATGTAAAATTTGCAGTACGAAGGGTCATCTCGCAAAACAGTGCAAGCGTTCCTCAACACGTAAGAGTGTGAATACTTTGTTGTCGGACACAAAGTTGGGTGAAGTTAATAGTGTCGAACCATTTTTTATTGAAGTTTCACTAGACGGGATCAAGAGTAAATTCATGGTAGATTCTGGAGCATCTTGTTGCGTAATTTCCAAGGAGTGTTATTTCAGTAAATTCAGTAGAATCAAGCTAGTGCACGAAGACATTAGTCTACGGGGTTTTGACAATACGCTCGTGAAAGTGGTAGGTACAATTACGCCACAAGTGGAATTTAACGGTCAGTGTCACAATTTGAAATTTGTTGTTGTCACAAGTGCTTCGTTATCGATAGTGGGGCGTGATTTTATGAATCTTTTTAACGTCGGGATTAACGGAATCGTAAACAGTATAAAACAGAATACTTTGAAGCAGCGATTAGTAAAAAAATTCCCGGAAGTTTTTACGGATAAACTAGGAAAATTTAATAAGTACGAAGTGAATTTAACTTTTAAAGAGACCGCTATTCCGATATTTCGTAATCACAGAGTTATGCCGTTCGCTTGGAAAGAAAAAGTCGAAAGGGAGTTAGATAGTTTACTGTCAGACGGTATTATAGAACAAGTCCAGTTTAGTGAGTTTGCAAGTCCAATTGTTCCAGTAATTAAGAAAAACGGTAGTATTAGATTATGTGGTGATTATAAATCGACAGTGAATAATCAGTTATTAGTTGACAAATATCCATTACCTAGGATAGAGGAGCTATTAACGAAAGTAAATGGTGGGAAAGTTTTTGCAAAAATCGATCTTAAATCGGCGTATAGTCAATTTGTTTTAAAAAAGGAGTGTAGGCGTTTTACAACAATCAATACCCATTTAGGATTGTTTCAGTATAAGCGGTTAGTGTACGGGTTATCTCCCGCGCCAGCTATATTTGCAAAGGCAATGGCAAATTGTTTGTCAGGATTACAGAACATGACGTTTTATTTGGATGATATTATCGTGATAGGGGAAGACGAAGACGATTTAGAGAAAAACGTATGTGTCGTGTTAGAAAGGTTGAAACATTGTAATCTAACAGTGAATAGTGACAAGTGTGAATTCAATTTAAAAGTTATTGAGTTTTTAGGTTATAAAATAAGTGAACAAGGGATTCAACCGTGTGAACGGAATAAAGAAGCCATTTTAAATGCACCAGCACCACGATAATTAAAAGAATATTAACTTCGGATAGGATTTTAACGCATTTTGACGAAAATATACCTGTGAAACTTGTCACAGATGGTAGTTTTAATGGGGTAGCAGCAACATTACTTCATAGGTTTCAAAATGGCGTAGAAAGACCGATTGGGTTCGCAAGCAGAACTTTAACTAAAGCGGAAAAGAATTATTCTATTCTAGATATTGAAGCAACAGCAATTATTTTTGGAATTAAAAAGTTTTATCAATATTTGTACGGCAGAGAATTTATTTTAGCTGTGGATAATCAGCCGTTAGTGAGAATTTTAGGTGAAAATAAAGAAGTACCTAAGATTGCCGCGTCAAGGTTACAGAGATATGCTATTATGTTAGGTTCGTTTAATTTTAAAATTGAATATGTAAAATCGAAAAATAATTGTTCAGACTTTCTGAGCAGGTGTCCGATTGAAAAGGTTAGCTGTGAAGATGAGATAGAGTCTGATTACATTAATTATTTCGAGAATAATGGGTTTAATTTGTCTTTAGACGTGATAAAAAGCGAAACCGAAAAGGATGATGTGTTAGGTCAAGTAAAAAATTTTCTTATCGAAGGTTGGCCAGCATCAGTAAAAAAGGCACAAAGTGGTAACTTTATTAGAATTTTTTGGGAAAAAAGGTTAGAATTGTCTTTGATAAATGGGTGTGTTTTATATCAACATAGGGTTGTTGTACCTGAGTCTTTAAGACAAGAGGTTTTAAAGATGTTACATAGATCTCACTTAGGGGTTTTTAAGACTAAAGGTATTGCAAAAAGCTTTGTCTGGTGGCCAAAAATTAATCAAGATTTGGAGAAAATAACGGAAAATTGTAGAGATTGTTTAGAAATTAAACCAGAATCACAAAAGAGTTCTTTAGCAGTGTGGCCATATGAACCTGAAGTATGGTTCAGGGTACATATTGATCATGGTAGTTTGTATAACAAAAATTTTTTAGTGGTGGTAGACTCTTCTTCAAAGTGGATTGAGTGTCTGGAAGTAAACAGTCTGTCTTCAAAAGAAAATATCGAAATACTTCATAGATTATTTTCGCAATTTGGTTTTCCTGCAACTTTAGTTAGTGATAATGGTACGTGTTTTTGTTCTGAGGATTTTGAAAATTTTTGTAAGAAAAATGGGATAGAACATATCACTAGTCCAGTCAATCACCCTAGTAGCAACGGGCAAGCTGAAGCTACAGTAAAGACTTGTAAAAATTTCCTTAAAAAAATTTGTAAACATAATGGATTTCCTTCAGATTATAAAGAAAAGTTAGGTAACTTTTTAGCAGACTATAGGAATACAGTTCACGCAACAACAGGATGTGAGCCATCTGTATTATTAATGGGTAGAAAAATTAGAACAGTATTTGACTCTCTGATTCCAAGGAAAATTGAGGATAGAACGGGTAGTTCAGGTTCTACTCGACGAAACAAAGTAATAAAAAAGGTTACTCAGAGCCAAAACAATCAGAAAAGACAATATAAGGGTAGAGTTAAATCAGGTTTTAATATAGGTCAGAAAGTAATGACTAGAGATTTCAGATCTCAGGGTAATAGGTTATGGGTCCCTGGGGTTATTGTGGATAAAAAAGGTAGTAAAATATATTTCATAAAAATTAACAAGTCTAATATGGTGTGGAAAAGACATTTAGACCAGCTAAAGGAATTACATGTTTCATGGCAGGAGGAAGATAACCAGGAATTCGCGTCTGACACGTTGGAATTGTCGACGGACGAATTAGATCTCTCCGGTATGTTACGTAATAGAAGTGTCTCTAATTCTGTTTCTCCATGTTTCAGGTCTAACCCATGGCAAGGAAGGCTTCGGCCCAGGTGACAGCACTTCGCAGTCGAAATGGACAGAAATGGACAGAAGGGAAACAGAAAGAACAAAAACAAATGTTTTGTTAATTTTAAATGTAATGTGTTAATTTTAAATGTGAAATATGAAATATAAAATATATTGTATGAAATATGTAGCTATAGGTATCACTTATGTAGCCAGGATTCTCCCGTTTAAGTAGGGGAGGATGTGAGAGAGGTTTTAGGGTGGCACACCTGTTTCCGGCCATACAAGAGCGAGACAGGTGATCCCGCATATAAAAGGAGATGCAGGCCTCTCCTCACTCTCTTTTTCCAACCGCCAACACGTTAGTTAGGACGTATTTATAGCCATTACTTATAATAAATATCCATATCGCCAATACGCGCATTATTTATAAATAACCTCGCCTACACTCGAGTCTGTATTTAACATTACCTAAATAAAAAAATGTTTCTAGTATTATTACACACAAACATACAGGTGACTCAGTTCGCTGTTTCGAACTATGTTTTGTTATACTTCCGCAATGGCCATACTACTTTTAATAGTTGTTTAACTGACCGCTTCGTTTATCATCATAATCAGCTCGTGCAGTTCACTGCTTGCACATCATCGCATTGGGATGTCCTCAATTCCATTATTTATCGACATAGTTTTGCAAAAATAGATTTATAGTAAAAAGAGAGACAACTTTATCGGTCTCCGTTGTCGAGGGGCAAGGCTCTCGACTAGCGGTTCGGAAGTAAAGAATTCAAATCCCGGCTATAAGTAAATTATTGTGTATCACTGGCTCTAGGCGGTTGGGAACAGTTAGTACTCTTGTGCGGTTTTCATAAAAAACAACATTACATTATCCATAAGCCACCGTATTTTCAAGCACAGATTATGGAAATCACACTTCATTTCAACAATTACTTCAAGAAACAACTATGTATGTACTCAAAATAGGTTATTAGGTCCTAAGTTTAGGTAAATAAAGTCATTCATGCGTACCTATTTAGTATGAAACGAAATTTAGCAAATGTCAAATCCATACAAAAAAAGGCGCCAATGGGAAATTTTTAACTTTGGAAATTTTTTAATTTGAATGAAAATCGAATTTTTTCGAAACCGATGTTTCTTTTGGTAATAAAATTTAAAATTAGCTTAATTTTCAAAATCTGTACGTATTAGCCTGGCCGCACACATCAGGTTTTTCCATCCGATTGTCTGATCAGACAAAAACCGATTGGATTGGCCGGCCGGCGCGGAAAGGCGTGGCCTATTTTCACTACTGCCACGCCGGCCGTCCAATCCGGTCCGACAGCGGGCGTGGCCCCGGTATTATAACCAATCGTCTTATTGTCTGATCAGTCAATCGGATGGAAAAACCTGATGCTTACGCCCGGTCTTAAAAGTGTAGCGGTATGCGGTGGCTTGTGGAATATTTACTAAAAAAAACTTAATAGTCGGGGAACGGCGAAAGAGTTTGCATCAATTGCAAAGATAATAAAAAGGCATCGACGATCTTTGATATCGATACTGTTAGTGCCATCTGTGATTCATCAAATATCATATTAATTTATTTAAAACTTTCTTCTATCTTACCACTGCTTTGGTCGATCCTTTCCAGTAAAACGAAGCATTTCTTCAGATGAACTAAACATTCCTTTTTAATATCATGACAGTCAATATCTATTTCATAGTATGCGCCACATTCTTGCGCTAGTTCCTCGGAATCTAGAGTCCCCGGTTCACACTTTATCGCAGACGCGTCTTCTGTTTCCCGTTTGACAATCCTATACAGCAACATTGCATCACAAGGGGATGTTGAATTCTCTACTTCGGGTAATGTCTCCGGTTCGGACTTTATATCTGAGAACTTAAGATCTATTTCAGAATAATTGCCGTCGATTTTATACAGAGCAAATTCTTCTCAAAACAAAATAAAATGTTAAAATGCAGTGAATTGAGAATTTAGTGACGCACAAAAACTGTACGGTTCAGACTTATTGCATCACCGTCGTAAATATTATAATGAATGACAGACGGGGCAAAATGATGTCATAGGCAAATAAACCAGAGACAATAGAGAAAATTATTTATTCATATTGTCTTTGGCACCTACTGAAGCATTTCTGTGCGTCAAAAGTCCCGATAAAAAAGAAGAAGTTCCTACTTCCTACGTGTTCTGACTCGCGCAGCAGTTCATTAGTACGCTATGTGCACCAGGCTTAATATATATATATATATTCATAGACATGAAGTTTCTCATTTCATTTACTTTTTGCATCGTACCGCGCGCATATGCATACGCCGTCAGCAGACAAAATCTTGATAATTCATAAATAAATTCATTAAAACTTGAATTGGAGTAGTATTTAAATCATGTTAAAAATCTATGGAGTTCGCCTTGACTGCTAGTCCTGCAACTAAAACCGTTAGCTGTCACTTTGGTTTGGGATGTCGCAGGATGTCGTATTGTTTGCTGAATCTTACTACGGTGCCATGGAACTAATCACAGATGTTCCCTCCATCAAGACAAAACCGAGGGCATATGAAAAAGATAAAGGGGAAATTCTTCATGCGGAGATCCATATTGACTATCCGGATATAAAGGAGAAATGTTTGGCGCAGCTCAACGATACCAACCGGACTGCAGGTAGCCAGGCTGTTATTCATTTTATTTTATAGCTGTAGGTTGCCCCGATTGGTTTAATACGTTTGGTGACTTATCATCGATTCCCATAATCGTGGACTGTCGGTTTTGATTGCCCTTACGTAGAACGGGTGGCTAATATTAATTGGGTATCCTTTTTGACACACTTTATTTTATTTTTATTTATTTATACCTATATAATATTACAGTTTTTACCTTATTATAAACAATTTTACATAATATATTTTGAAAAAAAAATTTTTTTTTTACATATTAATATTACATTTCACTATGTTGGGTGTAAGGTAGGTTTGAGAAGGTGAAACTGTTGGTTGGTAATATTGTATGTTTCGTGAACACCTCACTAGGAGAACCTGTGCTGAGGTGTTTAATTAAGTGTGACAAGTACAAGTATTTATGTGTTGTAATAGAAAGTTAGTTTTTTATCTTCTTTTTTTTACATTTTAATGGTAATTGTACATTGATTATTTAGAAGAAAAAAAATAAATACGTATAAGGTATATATATGTACATATGAATAGTTGGTAAATAAATACTATAAAAGAAAATCCATATTCTTCTTAAGACATACTATCATCTTTCTTAACTTTTATCGATTTAATACCATTTACTGCGTTGATCTTTAATCGAGTACGGTATTATAGCCTGGGGAGGAGTATACGATGCCGCCATTGATCCGATGTTTAAAGCTCAGAAATTAATAATTATAAAAATTATTCTTTATATTCCGATCGGGTGAAATCTTCAGGAGAATCTCTGTTTTGGACACTAGCAACTTCATGCCAATACATGCTAGCATTCCCCTTTAATCACAGAATGGTTTTTGACAATGTCTCAAATACTCGAGATACTTAAACCAAATGGCTTGCTTAATCACTTATTTATCCCGTTCGCTAAAACAACTTTATTTTTTATACGTTGTTTTTATGTGTTTTGTCACAACCTATACGATGCACTTCCACTGGATACTGGCTATTAGATAATAACCACACAAACTTTTTGAAATATAAATCTGATTACTATGTGTATAAGTACTGCGTATATAGTATAGTTAAATACTGCTCCTGCTCTCAACACAGGAGTTCCTACTAACGCTGTCACAAAACGTCACCAATGTATAGGGTTTTCCAATAAGAGGTGTTATTTTGAATAGCCCGCTATTTCGGTAGATGTCACTTTTGAAGCTGTCATTTTTTGACATATGACAAGTAGAAACTACGCCATTAATAAAAATGGAACGATACATGCTTCAACAACGCATTGAAATTATTAAAATTCACTATGAAAATGAGGCTGGAGCAACAGTTACGGTGAATGGATTGCGCTATCGAGAGATGATTATTGATTTTTTATGGCCGGAATTGGTTGGTATTGGATCTGGACAACGTTTAATTTCAACAAGACGGCGCTACGTGCCACACAAGCAACGAAACCATTGATCTTTTACGGAAAAAGTTTCCGGACCGTGTTATATCTCGAAGAGGTGATCACAATTGGCCACCGAGGTCTTGTGATTTAACACCTTGTGACTTCTTCCTTTGGGGCCACGTGAAAGAAAAGGTCTACGCCAACAGCCCAGCTACGATTCAAGACCTCACAGATGAAATTCGTGAGGCTATCGAGGACATAGGGCAGCCACTTTGCGATTGTGTTATGGAAAATTTCATGAAAAGGATATGGACTGTAAGCGTGGTCGTGGTGGTCATTTGCCTGATGTTATTTTCCACTATTAACGGCATACCTTCCTCTTTATAATGAAATAAACATCCGATCATTTATATTAAAAAATGGCATTTTCCTTTGAATATCAAAATAACACCTCTTATTGGAAAACTCTGTATTATAAAATTATAAATAATATGTACTTAAATATAAAAAAATGTATTCCACTGCTGAAAGTTGTCTGTTCTCTGACAGGAGGTGGTCATTACAACTTTCAACTTGGTGTTGCGTGTATAAGAAATATTAATTCTAAGTAGGTATTAATCATGTCCGTTCATATTGACGTGTATTGGTTGGTGACAGTTGTTATTAATAGTTTGCGATGCACCTGACTGACCTACTGCTTTACTAAAGTTTTTTTTAAATTTGTTGGTGACTTCTGCGGACTTCGGTCGTCTGGAAATATGTTAGAGTCGCTTTGAAACTTTTTGTAGTTGTTGACTATGGTATGTTTATTTAAAATTTGTGTTATCGTAGGTTCCCAGTGAAAATATTTATAATAATTTTATTCCGACCGTATGCAGGTATACTGCAATATAATCATTATTAACATTATTTACAATCCAAATATACATACGAGTATATTGCTTTTATTTCTTTAAATGTTACATAATTTCGATGAAGTCGCGTTATGCTGCTAGATAGTTTGTCGACGGATTGTTAATGAAAAATGGCCTTATATCTTTTAATTTTGGAATGGTTTATTTTGTTTCAGAATGTGGCCCACCTTCTGAAATAGATAGTCCAGACATTAAAAAGAAATCCTCCGTTTATCTTAAGAACTGCTTCGTTTATTTGGAAAGGATCGACCAAGGCAGTGGTAAGACACAAGAAAAAGTTTCAAATAAAACAACATGAAATATGATAAATCCGGGATAGCACTATGCAACAACAAACCGGATGCGATGGCAATTGACCTTGAAGTAATCACTGTATTAGGGCGATAAACAATATTGTGTTAAACCATTGCCTATAATAAATAAAATTGAGCATGTCATAACATGATAACAATAAGATAACTCCCGGGATTAACCAAATTATGTATTTTGCTTGGGAGTTAATTTTCGGAAAATATTTCCTGCATACATGGCATCATGAAGCCAGTAATTGAGTAAAGACGTTTTTTTTCTATTTCCAAGAAAACAGTTTCCCCATTGTACCTACCTCCACCTCGAAGCATTTGTGGAATTTTCATTAGGAATATCTTTTGATTCATTTTAAATGAATTACTAATGAAATATTTTATTTCGTATGTTTTCCAATTACAGAAATGGAACATAAAACCCTAGAAGCATTCAAAGGAGGTGATCTTTCTCATCAGAATATTCATCCAAATCTCGCACCACACACATCACGCTCGAACTCTCTCCCATCTAAGAAAGTAATGTCTTGCCCCCACTGCAGCTATTCTTGTTCATGTAATTCACATTTAAAACGACACATTCTTACGCACACTGGGGAAAAACCATTTAAATGTTCCGAATGCGGTTACTCATGTTCACGAAAGTCTTCTTTACCGAGTCATTTTTTGACTCACAGTAAATATAAACCATTCTCATGTTTGGATTGCAAATATTCGTGTTTACGTAAAACACAATTACGTCAACACATTCTGACTCACACTGGTGCTAAACCGTTTGTTTGTTCCAAGTGTAACTTCTCATCTACATACAAAACGGATTTAACACGACACTTTTTAACCCACTCTGGAGTAAAACCATTTCCCTGTTCAGAATGCAACCATTCGTTTTCAACGAAATCAAATTTAAAATCTCACTCGCTGATTCACACTAAAGAGAAACCCTTCTCATGTTCTGATTGCAACTATTTGACTGTGAGAAAAACAGACTTAAAAAAACATGCTACCACTCATTCTAAAATAAAACCATTCTCCTGTGCCCTATGCAACTATACATGTCGACAGAAGTCCACTTTGAAACATCACATTTATGTTCATTCTGGAATAAAGCCGTACTCTTGTGCCCACTGCAACTATTCAGGTACATTCAGGGGTAATTTTAAAAGGCATTTATTGACTCGTAATATACCAAATTCAGCTCAAGTGGTACTTACTAATTAAAATCCCTCAACTCGAATTTTAATTGTATATCAATTAAAAATATCTTAGAAGAAATGTTTTTAACTCTCTACCGAAAAGATTTAGAAAAAAATTCTACTTCAAGCTTAAATGTTTGCCTAAAAAACACACCGAAAATAAAAACTGAAACATATAACTTATAAATATACAAATAAAAATATTTAAAACAAAAAAAAAGTGTTTTGTGCATTAGACCTGCCAGAGCAATTCTGAGAAAAATATACAGGTTTCCGAAAAATCCGGAAATTGGTATATTGTTGCTTCTTCTTCAGAGAAATATTGCATAAATACGACTCTCGGCTTTAATATTTCCAGGCTTAATTGAAATGTTCTTGCTATTTGATAGAAATTATCCAAATTCAAGAGGCTGAATTGGTTTAGCCTTGCTCAGTTTTTTGGGCGTGTACCATGTAAGGGCCAAGGGAATGAGGAAAATATCGCTGGTGGAGTCTGTGAAGTCGAAGGCGAGTCTAGTTCTATTGGGAAAGAGGTACTTAACTTCTTTTTTTAGTTAAAGTAAGAAAAACAGATTCACTGTCTGAAGTTTATATATTTTCACCACCTGGGGGTCCAGAGGGGGACCTGGAAGCTTTGTCAGGGGCATAAATGAACTAATACAGGTCAGGGGTCTATGAAGTTAGTCTTCCTCCATTATTTACAATATTTCGAACAATAACAAGAAAAGTTCAATGAATATCTGGAAATCGGCGGCGAAAAGTGATTTCTGGAAGATCAGGAGGAAGAAGAATTCTCAAGGCAGAACACCCTACCCTTTTTATTGACCAGAAGACAAAAAAAGATTATATTTAGAAAGAGCAAAACAAGACAACAAATATTACAGTTGCAAGTCTTTGCCTCCAGTTTATCAACAGCATGATCGACATTACAATTTTTTTCTCAGTATTTATAGTAAGTCGAACAAGATTATACCAAAGATCTGGTGTAACTTTTTCGATACCTTCTTGCACGAGTGTTCTCAAGTCATATATTTTGACAGAGGTATTCTTTACTTTAACGTGTTGTTTACCTTCGACAACACCCATTAGGATCGGGTTTAATTCGCAATGATGATAAGGTAATCGAAGCACAGTTTTGTTAGCTCCGCTCGCAGTGACATTTACTACATAATTGTCATGTAACCTTCCGTATATCTCTGCTTTGGTCAATCTTGTGTCAATATTCACTTCTTTATCGTCTAAAGCATCCCGCATGTCCCACATTCCTAT
Source organism: Limnephilus marmoratus (assembly GCA_917880885.1). Taxonomy (NCBI): domain Eukaryota; kingdom Metazoa; phylum Arthropoda; class Insecta; order Trichoptera; family Limnephilidae; genus Limnephilus; species Limnephilus marmoratus. The sequence goes on from OU862907.1 coordinate 9,086,873, forward strand.
ATTTTTTTTAATACTGTCTATGGTAGTCAAATAAACTTCCTCTATCTTTAGTCTATTTAAGCCATTTGGTAAAGTTCAAGACAAAATTTGTCCCTGGAAATGGCCCGAAGATATCGATATAGGGATTGGTTTATTTACGTTACAAGCAAGAGTCAAAGAGAGCCAGTGTAGTATCTAGTAGTGATTGAGTTGTTTTGTTTACGAATTAGTGCACGCCGTGACACATCATATTTATAACACATAATATTTATCATTCAAATCAAATCAAATAATTTCTTGATCATGCCAACCGCGAAAAAGCGGTGTTTTAAGTTGAGTGAAGATTTGCAAAAAGAATCTCCTTTTTGGAAAAAGTGTTAACATTCCAAAACAAACTCCATATTCCAATCCAACCAAAAACAATAATAAAAACCCGGTCCTTAACAAATATAACCCTGAACATACCGATAACACACACCACTCACGGACAAAGACATTTTCAGTATTATGCAACCAAACTTTTTAATTATATGCCCATTACTCTGAAACAACTCCTAACTGCAAATACATCTACCAACATTCACAAAAAACATATCACAGCCTGGATCAAAAATCAAGATATTCACTTTATACAAAATACTTTAATCCCTAACCAAACTTAATCAAACTATAAAATAAATTAACATGTCTTTCAAGAATTTACCAACTATTCATATGTACATATATATACCTTATACGTATTTTTTTTTCTTCTAAATATTCAATGTGCAATTATCATTAAAATGTTAAAAAGAAGATAAAAACTAACTTTCTACTACAATACATAAATACCTGTACTTGTCACACTTAATCATAAACACGTAAACACCTCAGCACAGGTTCTCCTAGTGAGGTGTTCACGAAACATACAATATTACCAACCAACAGTTTCACCTTCTCAAACCTACCTTACACCCAACATAATGAAATGAAATATTAATATGTAAAAACTTTTTTTTCAAAATATATTATGTAAAGATGTTTATAATAAGGTAAAAACTGTAATATATATAGATATAAATAAATAAAATAAATAAATTCATTTCTAAGTGTAGTTTTAATTCGCCGCATACATATTTAATTTAAACCACCTTTGTGTTCAGAATAAAACGATACATTAAATAACACGTTGCAGATTCATCCTGTACTGACTGAAGCTTTACATTGTTGCAAGTTCAGAATGCAAAATTTCGTCTGCTAACATATTTTAAAGAATTTTTTTTTTTTTTTATTGAAAATTTTTTTTTTTTGGTACAGTACATACAATAGATACATAAATATAATGAAAGTATGTGAGTTAATGGGCAAACTAGATATTGTTTCATTGTTTTTAATATTTTTACATCTATGTTGTCATAACCGGGAGCAGAGCCCCCCTTTAAATCATCGATAACTTTTCCAACATCAGTTTCTGTTATTTTGTTGAAATTATTATATTGGTGTTGGGGAGTGTGGGGATTATTTGTATTATTGTTGGGACATGTTTTTATAGCGTTTGCCAGATTTTTTCCAACACTTACAAAATAGTTGTTTAAAATATTACAGCATTTTTTAGTGTTGAGTTGGACATTGTACGTTTTTTCCCCATCTGAAATTTCGGATATACAACTTCTCTTTTTATTTTTATTTATTATTTCGTTTATTGTAGTCCAAATTTTTTTATTATTATTTTTGGCCTCTATAATTTGTTGGGGCTAGTAGCTATTTTTCGTTTTTCGAATTAAAGTTGTTAATATGTTTTTATATTTTTTGTAGTATGAAATAATAGATTTTTTAGCATTCGATTGATGAGCTAGTTTGAAAAGTTTATTTTTTTTTCTAACTGCTTTTACTAATCCGTTAGTGATCCAGGGTTTAATTTTTTTTGTTTTTGAGTTTTGATGTAAGTTTTTAATTTCAGAGGCATTTAATATGTGTTCTGATAATTTTTTTTCAAAAAAATGTGCACATTCATTAGCGCACTTACTGTTTATTACTTCAGTCCATTATATAAATAGTATAAACAGTCCAAATATCCTCTTATTCAAAGTAAAGTAATAAAATTCTAGGTGCAGACTATGTATGTGCTGCCAGAATCAAAGAGAAACCATTTAAATGTTCTGAGTGTAGTTTTAAATCGCCGCATACAGATTTAATTTAAGCCACCTTTGTATGCAGAATGTAATATTTCTGCTGTGGATTCATCTACTGACGCATTTCGAAGGAAAACATTTTCTTATTCTAAGCGCATTGGAGGTTATCCACCGTATACCCACCCCGGTATATGTAACAGAAGATAGTTTCTCCTTCAGGGCTCTCACAGGATTTCTACCCACCCCCCCCCCACCCCCCCTCCCCCGGCTGACACCTACTGTCCCGCATTGATATTTTATAAAGTTGGCCGTCTTATGCATATGTGCATGCTCATTGGATTATTAGATGGAAGGGGAAGCCTCTAAGTATGTGTGAACAGACTAGCTTATGAGGATGCTCATTTCAATCCGATATCAATTCGCGCCAACGCATTCTTTGCGAAAATGTCAAAACAGCCCGCAGGGGAGACGAAAAAACCTCGTTTTTCGTGATTTATTATGGGAATCACGAATATATTTGGAACGCAAGGTCACTAAAATACCCACAATATATTTCCAAATTCCCCAAAAACTCCTTTACCTTCAAAATGAAACCAGCTTCTATTGAAATTAGCATTTATTTTTTAATATTTAGTCATTTTCGGATATGTTGACATGTTGGACCCAAATCGAACGTCTAATTTTTTTACATCAAAAGATTCTTAAATAATTGCATTGCAAGCAGAAATATTATTTTGTTTAGTTCTGAGCGAATGAAACTGACCCTATTTGACATGAGCATGCTCATTAAATAGCATGTGTGTTAAAATGTTGGCTATAAGCACGCTCATTCACGAGAAAGCTCAAACCAAGCCTGCTCATTTTTGAGCGAATGTGTGCAGTTGACCGTTTTGAGATGAGCGTGCTCTTTAATAAGCATGTTCATAACCAGCCTGTTCACACATGCTTAGAGGCTTCCCCTTCCACCCAATAATCAAATAAGCATGCTCATAAATCAAAAGGCTGTTGGTTTGTGAGCATACTCATTTGGCTTCTGCTCTTTGGCTTCAAATGAGCAAATGTGCCCGTAGCATTAAGCCTCAAGCTACTATCTGGAAAATTCACTATCTGTTAGTAAACTAGCTCAGCGTAATCGTATTACTTGTTAACTAGCAGATGGTTGACTATCTACGAAAAAAGTTGAAAGGTCGTCAACTCGCTTACTCGTGATTGGTTTATTTATGCGTTCAATATGGCTACCAATAAACAGCTGATTTCGACTGTCAAACTTCTGACAGAATTAGTTCGCGCAGGCGTCGTTATTCTCGCTGTGGCGCTAGCAGCGACCTGCGAGCTCAGTTTCCTACAAAAATGTCGTCGGAGTTAGTCGCTACTGAGCGAGTGGACAGTTTTGTGTGTCATCTTGACAATCTCACTCGCCGATTCACCCGCCTTTAAACTTAGTAGAAAGTAGCTTGTAAACTCGCTCAATGTAATCGAGGCTTAAAATGTGAACGGTCTGAAGGGATTGTATGGAGAGCGTTATTTGGCGTGCGATGATGAGCTCCACTCAGGAGGCCCTGAGGAAAATAATTTCCCTCAGGGCTTCTGTCATCTTTGAGGATGCTGTGTGGGGTTTTTTTAAGGAAAGGAAGGAGAAGAGAGTTCTGGGAAGGAAAAGGGTTTAAGGGGCGGGTAGGAATCTGGGGTTCAGTGTGTCCTGGTCAAAATACCCCTTCAAACTGCATTTTACATTGTTTTTGTTTTGGAAAAGAATTTTCTCTGTGTGAAATCAAACTACAATTATTCTGAAATGGATCTTAAGATCTCAAATGTCATAAAGTCTAAAGCGGAGATAATCCCCGAAGTAGAGCGTTCAGTAGACAGAATATCACAAAGAGACAGAAGATGCTTCTGAGATGAAGTGTAAACTGGGGACTCTAGCCATCTAGGAACATGCGCAAGAAAAAAAATGTTGAAAAAATTGGTTAAGTTAGGTTAGGGTGACCGACTATTTTAAAATTATTTTTTCATAGGTTTTAATGACCTTCCTGAGGTGTTTCTGAGTTGGTTTTATTCTGAGTTGGCCTGGAACCATTTTCAGAGTCGCCCCGGTGTAAAAAAACACAGTTCAGAATTGATACATTGCTTAAAATGGTTTTGGGCTTATTTAGTGACTAGATCTGAATAGCCAAGTACTTTTCCACCGTCCTCTTACCCATCTCCTTCATCTCTCTATTTACCTTCTAACAACAAACCCCAAATGGGGATGCCGTGATATCACTGGCTACAGGCGGTTGGGAGCAGTTGTCATACAAAAAATATCTTGTGTGGCTTTTATACAAAAAAAATTACAAGTCAGTAAGAACGGCGAAAAAATTTTTTCAATTGCAAACATAATTTAACGGTACAGACGTTCAATAAATTCGATACTGCTAGGCTAGTGCCATCTGTGATTCTTTTAATATCATTGGTTTATTTGAAATCTTTTATTATATCTTACCACTGTTTTGGTCGTTCCTTTCATATTCCTTTCGTTCCATAAACGAGGCGTTCCTTTTTAATATCATGATAGTCAATATCTATTTCGGTTTCTAGAGTCCCCGGTTCACACTTCATCGCAGAAGCGTCTTCTGTTTCCTATTTGACAATCCTGTAATATGCATCGCAAGAGGACGATGAACGCTCTACTTCGGATATTATCTCCGGTTCAGACTTTTTGACATTTGAGATCTTAAGATCCATTTCAGAGTAATTGTCGTCTGATTCCGCATAGCTAATTATTCACAAAACAAAAAAAAACATGTTAAAATGCTGTGTTAAGAATTTAGTGACACAAAAATTGTACGGTACGACTTACTACTTACTACCCGGGAAGAATGAAATGAAATGCAAATGAATGACAGACGGGCGAGATGATGTCATAGACAAGTCAACCAGAGGCAATAGGAGAACTTTTTTTTTCATAATGTACATGGCACCTGCTAAAGCATTTCTGAAAAGCCCTGAAAAAAAAGAAGTTCCTGCTTTCGCTGACTTGCGCAGCAGTTCATTAGTACGTTATGTACATCAGGCTTAACAATATGCAATTCCTCAGAAAAACACTTCAACATCGTTCGTCGTTTCTGAAGTTTCTCATTTCATTTGCTTTTTGCATCGTATCGCGCGCATGACAAATCTTGGCGTCAACTGACAAAATCTTGGTAAATCATAAATAAATTCATTAAATTTTCCGAATTGGAGTAGACCAATATTTGAATCGTCCTAAAATTCAATGGAGTTCGCCTATAGGTACTACTACTAAAGTCGTTGGCTGTCACTTTGGTTTCGGATATTGTATTGTTTTCTGAATCTTACCACGCTGCCATGGATCTATTCCCAGATGTTCCCTCCATCAAGACAAAACCAGGAACATTTGAAAAAGATGGAGGAGAAATTCTTCATGCGGAGATCGATATAGACTACCCGGATATAAATGAAGAATATTTGGCGCAGCACGATACAAACCGGACTGCAGGTAGCGAGGCTGTTATTTATTTTATGACTTCAGGTCTCTCCGAGCGGCTTAATACAACAGATAGGTGACTAAGCATTTTTGCCCGAGCTCACGGATTATCGTCTTGTGTGACCTCGATGTTTATTGATTATTGATCTTGATTTTGACAGTAGTTTAAAGTGGAAAGAACACACTACAAAACAAACTCATAAAATCCATGTACTTCTTTAGACATTATCCGCAACTTTCTTAACTTTAATTCGTTCAAACAATTTATTACGTCTATCTTTAATCTAGTATGGTATTACAGCGTGGGGAAGAGTTTGAAGAGTACACTCTGCCGCCATTGATATGATCTTTAAAGCTCAGAAATTAATTATAAAAATATTCTTTAAATTCAGAGCCATATTTAGGATACTAGGCAACTTTATGCCATAAACATACTAACATCCCTCTTCAAACACAGAACTACTTTTGACAATGTCTAAACTGCTCGTAATACTAGAACCAAACGGCATAATCACCTATTTATACCTTTCGCTAAAACAACTTTTGCCACAAACAAAGTTTTTATACCTACTAATTATATACATTGCACTTCCACTAACCATTAGACGCTATTTGAAATGTATGTTTGCTTGTGTTATGCATACTGTATATAGTACTTATGTTAAAAACTGCTCCTGCTCTCAACACTGGAGTTCCTACTGAGACAGGCATAGTACATCACATATGTTATGTCATTTATACTTAATATATATTATTTAAATTCCGCGGCTGATTCTCTGATAGGAGGGGTCATTATTACTTACAACGTGATATTCCGTGGCTATGACATATTATTTCTGTGTGTTCATATTGACGTCAATTGGTTGGTGACAGTTGTTATTAATTCTTCGTGATGCACCTGACTGACTTACTGTTTTACATAAGCGTATTTTTAAATTTGTTGTATATCTTAGGTTCCCAATGAAAACAATTGCAATAATTTTATTCAGAGCTGTATGCAGGGGTAATGGGATAAGGCAATATTGATTGTATTGACGTTACAAACAATATAATCTTACCTCTATTAATTTTTAAATTTTTTGTTATTAATTTTTCTTTATTTTTTGCTTTGATGGTTCCATAATTTGTGGATTTTTCTACCACCATTCTAGGCAGATGCCCGTGTTACGGTGGACATATAGTTATAGTTTTAATTCCTTCATTATTTCTTTTAATATTAGGTACCTACATATTTAAAATGAAATCCTTAAACGCTGCCAGATAGTTTGTAAACGGCTTCTTTGAAAAGTCTACTAATATCTTTATATTTGGATTTGCTCATTATGTTTCAGAATGTGGCCCACCCTCTGAAATAGATAGTCCAGATATTGAAAGGAAATACTCCGTTAATCTTAAGGACTGCTTCGTTTATCTGAAAAGGATCGACCAAGGCAGTGGTAAGTTATAAGAAGTTTCAAACAAACTAACATGAAATATGATAAATCGTGGATAGCACCAAACAACAATAAACATGTATAGTTATCGACAATCATTGAATTCGATAGGATGTTAGGATGACGAATGCAAATGTTCATTAAATCTATTTAAATTAATATAGCACAGCACAATCTGTCTATATCTGATCTCTCGGGATTGTATACCTACTTTTTGTGTTTTGGTTCTTAAACTGTTTCTTATATAAAATTAATTCATGTTGAATGCCAGTATTGCCGTATAGATTGCTTATCGAATCACAAGAAACATTTTCCCAATGTATCTCCTCTACCGAAATAATAGAGAACTCCAGTCCAATTTTTTTTTTTTAATGAATACTGACCTCCTAACTTAAATAACTGCATTTTTATTTTTATTTTTAGAGTTAGTTTTAATAGATAAAATAATTGTCAAAGTTTTAATTTTTCGAGACCCCCGAAAACCACCGAATCGTGTGACGTCATCACTCCTGAAAATTAGTATAGGATAGGGCGATCAGCTGATCTACTGCGGCCATTTTGAATCCCGTTGTTCGAAGTATTCTCCCTAGAAATAGCATTACTAATCAAAGTTTCAATACAATGACTGGTGACGCGTGACGTCAGCACTAACCATTCAGTAATACCAACTTTACATTGTGTTTTCACGAGAGGTTTAAAAAAGCACTTTTTAATAATTTTTAAAAAAATCTACGTTTAATATTATGAAATAAAACTTATATATTCGGAATCAGCGTTCATTGGTCTATATCAGGGGTGGGGAACCTTTTTAGCGTCGCCGGCCATTTGACGTAACTGTCAACACTCTTTAATAACTCCGCACATAGTCTGCAATCAGAATTTTATAACTTCACTTTTAACACGAGAATGGTTTCCGTTAAAATTTATCAGCAGTTGAAACCACAACCGAAATTTTTCGTTGCATCCTGAACACAGAATTAGTTTCAATTTAGATTAAATTTGCATGCGGGGAATTAAAACTACATTCGGAACATGAAAATGGCTTTCCTCTAATTCTGAACAACGAAACTAGAATTTCATAAATGAAGAAAATGAAACCTCACCTGATGCGTTTTCATTGCATTCTTAACACAGAACTGGTTTTAATTACAGGTTGAATCTGTAAGCGGGGAATTAAAAGACATTACTTTTCTCCAATACTGGCTACATATATGCATATTATGCAACTACAAATTTATAACTGCAATTCACACACGAGAATGGTTTCTTACAAAACGCGTTAGCGAAATAAAACCCCACCTGGAATTTTTTTGTTACATTTTCAACACAGAAATGGTTTTAATTATAAAGTGAGTTTGTACGCGTGGAATTAAAACTCCACTCAGAACATAAAAAATAGCTTTCCACCAATTCTGACAGCACAAAGTATGCAACTAGAATTTTATAAATGCACTTCTAACACGAGGAATGCGTCAAAAAATGAGACCCCACCTGGAATTTTTTCGTTGCATTCTAAACACAGAACTGGTTTCAGTTATAGGTTGAATCTGTACGCGGAGACTTAAAAATACAGAGTGTAGCCATTTTACCGAGTACATGAAAATGGCTTTTCCCTAATAATCGCAGTACAAAAGCAATTAGAATTTTATAAATGCACTTCAAAAACGAGAACGGGTTTCAACGAAATGCATAAGCAGACGAAACCACATATGGAATTTTTTCATTGCGTTTTGAACACAAAACTGGTTTTTTCGTCAGAGCGAATTGGATTGTGAGTCCCCAGCTTTAATTAATACTGCACCTAGAACACCAAAATGGTTTGACCTTCGAAATGCGTTAGGGTTAGCAGATGAACCCGCAACAGGAAATTGCATTGTGAACACAAGATTGGTTTTACCTTTAGAATGAATCTGAATAGAAGTCCACTAGTCAATCAGCTTAAATTAAATTGTACTCTGATTACGTAAATGTTTTTTTTTTACATTTTGTGGCATATTTATTGTCCGCAATATAATTTTATATTAATTAATTACAATAAATTACATTTAATGATTTTTTATGCCAGAAGTGTGGCAATTATCATGGCATTATTGTTTGTATTGTATACAAAATGTTAAGGGACATGCTTGACTTAATATAACCAGTGATTCCTGAATTTATTTGGGGAGATTATTATATCTATCGCTTTGTAATTGAATAATTTCGTGTTGCAGAGTATCAGGAACATTCGATGGTTCGACGTTGAACTGTGTATTAAATATGTTCGAATCCGTTTGCTCTCTTTTCACGTCCTTAAGTCGTTTATTAAATGCCTCACTTAATTTCGCGCACTCACCAGTGCAGTGTATTCAAACGACGTTTGTCCTTGCAGTGTTGGAAAATGCGTCGTGTTAGTCATTTCGAGATACTTTCCACAGCCTTAATAAATTAAACTAAAGTTTCAAATGATTTCACGTTTCACTAAGCTTCAACTTTTCTTTTCTTCGTAGTTGTCATTAATAGAATTTTATTGGTTTACTATCCACTTTACTTCCGCAACGGTGACTAAAAAATAATGTTTATGACAGACTGCAATAGATTCCCCTCCGAATAGAGTTGACATCAATCCTGAAATATCGGGACTGTCCCGTACAAGAAAATTAAAAGTTCTGATGGAATTTCACTATCGTTTCACAATAACAAATTAAAATAAAAGTAAAATGGGAGGTTTAATCACATTTTTATTTGTATCTTAACTACACAATAGTAACGAATTTGTGATAACGTCTTTAAGATGCATCTGAAACACCGTGAAAAAACCACCCCGTTCTGTGAAATTTTTTGTGGTTCTTTCAGCAGGCCGCACCAAAAGTGCCCGCGGGCCGCATGCGGCCCGCGGGCCGCAGGTTCCCCACCCCTGGTCTATATGAACATATTTTTTAAAGCCATAATATTTTTCACTGGAGTTCCTTATTGCGAAAATTAATGCTTTCAACTTTAGCTTTACCAATTACAGGTAACTGAGTCATGCTGTATATATTTATTTTGTTTAATTATTAGAACCAAAATATTGGAGCCTGGACGCTTTCGAGTTTTCTATTTTCAGCTCGTGAAACTGGAACCATATGGCATAATTACTTATTTATCCCTTTTGCTAAAATAATTTTTGTTTTTTATACTAGTGTATTATTTTTGTCACAACCTTTATGATGCACTTCCACTGGCCATTAGATAGAACACAAAGTATTTGAAATTTCTGCTTACATTTATGTATACTGCATTATGCTAAAACTGCTCCTGCTCTCAACATAGGAGTTCCTAATAAGATAGGCACAGTACATGACAAATGTAGTGTAATTAATAAATTAAAATAAAAAATATTAATTCCACCGCCGAATGTTGTCTGTTCTCTGATAGTGGTCATTACAAGGTTGAAGGTGGTGTTTCGTGGCTATTAGTGTTGAGTACCTCATACAAGAGGCACCTCAAATGTCCTATACAAACACGTGAAATGTCCCCCCACCTCACAATATGTATTTGTACCAACTCTTTTTCTTTGTATTACTACAAATATGAAGGGGGGACAAATATGAAGGAGGGACAAACAGTGGCGTAGCTAGCGTGGGGGGCACCCGGGGCGGAAAACGCGGTGTCACCCCCCCCCCCCCCATTAATTTTTTTTTTGAGAAATTCAAAACACAAATTTTGACTTCCTAAAATATAAAAAAACATTTCTAGCTAGTCAAATATGTAAAAAAAATGTTATCCTCAAAATTAAAAACACTAACAGAATAACAGCTATTTTAACAAACGATAGGTGATAATTTCCGTCGCGAGTTCCCGTCAATCACAATGTACGAAAGAAATGAGAATGACACAGGGGAAAAGCGAGGAATATTTCACGGGAATCCCCAATAAATCGATAGTAAGAGCTAGAAACGAAAATAAAATAACATAATTTTTGGGGGATGCTGACCGACCGAGCCATATAGCTACAAATAACAGAGTTCCGTGTGGAGTCTTCAATTCTTATATGCTGCAAAAATCTGAAAAAAATCATTTGCTGTCATGAAAACATAATTACCAATACTTAGTTTAAAACCAGTTTTGTGTTCAGAGTGTAACGATAAAATTTCAGTCGTGAAATAGTAAAGGGTGTGTTCAAGTATAACGTAACACAATTTTTGAAAATTTTTGACCCTCTCTCCCCCGTAACATTTTTCTGCACCTCCCTTCTCCTAAACGTTACGTAACACCCAAGTGACAATTTTTACCTAAAAGTCTCAATTAAATTGCGCAAAGTACTGGAAAGTCGCTTAAATACCTTTTTCTTGTTTTAATCGCATGTGCCGTAAAAATAAAACAAGAGATTTCAAACTCGCAACAGGTCCATGCGTATATTGTTTATTTTATTGTTTTAAATTGTAATTCATAAACAAATTGGAAAAATATTATTATTTTTATCGGCCTTTCATTCCTTCCGGATCTCCACAATTTAATACTGTCTTACCTTTAACACACCTACATGGTTTTACAACACATATTTCGTTTTACATTAGCTACACTGAGGAGGCCCTGAAGAAAGTAATTTTACAAAGGTTTCCATATGGAGCAACACTTTACTCCACTATGATTCATAAGCATACTCAGAGTGGAGTAAAACCTTTTTCATGATCTGAATGCAGTTATACAAATCCTCAAAACGAAGATTTAAAAGTCCACAGTATGATTCACAGAAGAGAAAAACCTTTTTCATGTCCTGATTGTAACTATTCGTGTTCACAAAAGGGATACATAAGAAGTCAGTTGCTGACTCAGTGCGGAGAAAAACCTTTTTCATGTTCCAACTGCAACTATTCATGTACTATGAAGAGAAATCTAAAAATCACACGTTAACCGACAGTGGAAAAAAACCTATTTCTTGTCGTGACTGCAACTATTCTTATTCTTGAAAAAAATAACTAAAACGGCACTTGCTAACTCACAGTGATGAAAAACCTTTTTCTTGTCCCGACTGTAACTATTCATGCGCTACAAAAACGGTATCTAAAAATTCACATGCTTACCCATACTGAACAAAACCTTTTTCATGTCCCGACTGCAGTAACACAAGTTTTCAAAAGGAAGATATAAAAATCCGCAGTACGATTCACAGAAGAGAAAAACCCTTTTCATGTCCTGATTGTAACTATTCGTGTTCTCAAAAGAGATACATAAGAAGTCAGTTGCTGACTCAGTGCTGAGAAAAACCTTTTTCATGTTCCAACTGCAACTATTCATCCACCTAACCTAACCTAAATCACAGTGATGAAAAACCTTTTTCTTGTCCCGACTGTAACTATTCATGCGCTACAAAACGGTATCTAAAAATGCACACCTACCTGCCTTGTTTTTCAAACTGGTCTTTCTCCACTTCGAGTGTCACACCCTCCTCGGGTGGCACCCGGGGCGGTCCGCCCCCCCCCCCCCCCCCCCCCCCCCCCCCCCCCCCCCGCCCACCCCTCACTACGCTACTGGGGACAAATATGAGGTGTGAGGTAGTTTGTTTTGTTGGACTACATTCATGTCATGTACGGGACAAATATGAGATGAGGTGTGAGGTGGTTGGTGTATTGGACTACATGTCATGGCACGTTGTCACGTATGGGACAAATATGAGGTGAGGTGTGAGGTGGTTGATGTATTGAACTACATGTCATGTCACGCATAGTTTGGGACAAATGTATGAGGTGGTGAGGCGTGAAGTGTTTGTATATTATATGACATTTTTGTATTAGAACCGTGAGGTGGTGATAGGGTGAGCCAATCATATATTGTGAATACCGCTCAAGCGTCCCAACTGCTCCGATTTTTTTTTATTCTAAATATTGTTAAGTGAATACCGCACAAGAGTACCAACTGCTCCAAAAAATTATTTTTTTTAAATATTTTTTTATTGTAAATTATTGTTAGGTATGTGTATTCACACAACAATAATTTATGAGCACAAGAGTCCAAATTGCTCAAAAAAAAAATTTTTTCTAATTTTTTATATTGTAAATTATGTATTGTTAAGTGAAGAGCGCACAAGAGTACCAACTGCTCCAAAAAAAATTTAATTGGAGGGAGTGAAAGGGGTGTGAGGGGGGGGGGGGTGGGAGGGTAGGCCTTTTTTATATCCATTTTTCGTATTACAAAAATAGCAGACACCGGAGGCGGGTATGGGTACCGCCGCCCCGGGAACCATTTATTAGAAAACCAACACCTCTGCTGTAGGTCACCCCAAGTGGTTCGCTACGTTTGGTGACTTAGCAGGGGTGTCTGGGTTCATGGGGTGAGGTTTGTCCAGGTCAAGACGTCCACAGCATCCAAAGATGACATAGGGTCTGAGAGGAATATTTTCCTCAGGGCCCCCTGTGTGGAGCTGATGTAAAAAACACCTTCCCTGAAATTCTCCACCCCCCTCCCCCCCGTTAGTGAAAATATTTTGTAACCCCTCACCTCAAATGAGGTGGGACACTTCAACTCCTCATTTCGATATTTGAGTACCTCATACAAACTCATCCTGATGTCGTGTTCTACCCAACACTAGTGGCTATGACTTTAATTCTAAGTATTCATCATAACCTGTAGTATTATTTAGTTATTTAAAAAAATATAACATTCTTATCTAAAATATTAAAATCCAAATTGGACAGTTCCGAACTCCTGCAACTTGCAGAGGTACAGTAGGTACCAATGATACAGCGGTTCGGCGCTATCCGAAACTAATACTTAGGTGTTGTTAGACATGGTTAATATTGCGATTTTGTAAACCTCTGATCACCTTACTTTTAAATGTTTGTTGTTTGTATTTTTATATCATGTATATATTACTTATTATATCTCACTGAATCTCCATTTTTGTTGCTTATATTTTTAATTCATTTATTTACCTTTTTATTTCAATCGTCATTTTATTTATATTATTTCTTTCCATGGTAAACATGTACTGCCTTTATTTATTTATGAAAAAGACCTCTGAGCGTAAAATAAAATAAATAAATGTCTGTTCGTATTGCCGTAAATTATTTGGTGACAGTTATTATTAATTGCTCGCGATGCATTTGAATGATTTACTGCTTTACTGAAGCGTTTTTTTATTTGTTGGTCACCTCTCTGTGCACTTTGGTCGTCTGAACTAAGTAAGAGTCGCTTTGTAACTTGATGAAGTTGTTAACTATGGTATGCTTATTTAAAAATTGTGTTATTAGGGTTCCCAGTTCCCATAATATTTTTTTTTATTCCGAAGGGATATTGAGGTAATGCAAGAAAATCTCTATTGACATTATATACAATATAATACAAGATAATCTATATTGACATATTATATTTATAAATACGAGTATATACGCTGCTAGATAGTTTATTGACGGGTTCTCAATGAAGAATCTACTTATATCTTTTAATTTTGTATTAAATTTGTTTATTACGTTGCAGAATGTGGTGCACTATCTGAAATAGATAATCCAGACATTAAAAAGGAAAGCTCCATTTATCTTAAGAACTGCTTCGTTTATCTAGAAAGGATCGACCAAGGCAGTGGTAAGATATAAGAAAAAGTTTCAATTATACCATCATGAAATATGATATATCGCGGATAGCATTATACAGGGTCTTTGAATTAGGACGCTCGTTTATAAAATGTAAATAAAATAAGTCGTGTGTGAGATATCCACTCAATTTTATTCTATTTGAAAGTATATATTTTATGGCATTACGTGTGGAATATAACGTAATTCAAACGTCTGCTACGGCTTTTCTTTGTGGCAAGTATTCGAAAGGTCCAATTTTCGATGACATTGTCTCATAAATCTGGCTGAATTTGCTGGATGGCGTTTGCTATAATGACTTTGAGTGAGTCAATTGTTTGCGGTTTGTTCGCGTGAACCTGCGATTTAATATAGCTCCAAAGAAAGAAGTACAAAGGCGTTAAATTGCACGATCTCGGTGGCGAGTTCACATCGCCGCCGCGCGACATAACCATGTCGTCATATTGCTCGTGCAGAATGTTCATCGTGGGATGTGCTGTGCGGCGCGTAGCACCGTCCTAATGGAAACTCTTGTTGTCGGTATTCATATCATCCAGTTTAGGTCACGAGAAGTTGCTTAAAATCGATTTGTAGCGCTCGCCGTTAACGGTTATGGCAATGCAAGTTACGTTTTAGAAGAAGAACGGACCGATGTTTCGCCCGACCAAAATTCGCATAGAACAGCGACTTTCTCGTAATGCATTTGATGCTTGCGTATGTCTTCTGGATTGGTATCCCATCATATCCGACAATTTTGCTTGTTCACATATCCATTCATCTAAAAATGGGCCCCGTCGCTAAAGATGATTTTTTGGCAAAATTTTAACGCTTCTCGGATGGAGCATGAGTTTGCTATATGTTTGCTTATGGCTGCTATAACCTTTCAAAGTTCGACCAGTTGAGAGGCCCTGTACAACGATAAACTGGATGCGTTATTTAAAAAAATACCTACACATATAGGCTTGGAAGTAATCACTAATCACTGTCCAAATTTTATAACTATTACTGAAAATAAATGGAACCGAGCACGTCCCAATGTGATAATGAATAAGGGATGAGCATCGTTACGTTTCGTTGTGAGGTTATATCTCATTTTCCGGTACCAGCGGAAATTTTGGAAGAATTTGCATCAATTGCTAACATAGGTATAGGTACAGTTATCGACATTCATTGAATTCGATGCTGTTAGGATTACGAATGCAGATGGTCTGTTAAAAAATCTATTTATATTAATATATACAGCACAATCAGAAGGTACCTATCTGATCTCTTTTTGTGTTTGGATTGGGAGCTTTTTTCTTAAACCGTTTCTTGTATATAAAATTCATTCATTGTATTGTTTATCAAATCACAAGTATATAAAATACATTCATATTGAATGCCAGTATTGCCGCATCGATTGTTTATCAAATCACAAGAAAATTGATTTCCTAATTTATCTCCTCCAACGAAGCAACTGCGAAAATTTAACGATGCTCTCAACATTAGCTTAGCCAAGAATAGTTAATCCCCGCAGTTAATTTGCGCTGTGCTTTTTTAAAATAATTATTAGCACCATTTGATTTTATGCTTTTTAACCTGCTCGCTATTGATTTGGTTAATTTTATGCTGTTTTCTATTTACAGGAGTGGAACCGGAAATTACTCTGACATTCAAAGAAGATGGTCGCCCTCTTAGGAATATTCATCCAAACCTCACGCCACAATTATCACGCTCTAAATCTCTCCCATCTCAGAAAATGCTGTCGTGCCCCTACTGCAGCTATTCTTGTTCATGTAATTCATTTTTAAAACGACACATTCGAACTCACACTGGAGAAAAACCATATACATGTTCCGAATGCGGTAATTCATTTTCACTGAAGTCAGCCTTACGCTCTCATATTTTCACTCACCGAAAAGATAAACTATTTAAATGTTCGAAATGCGACTATTCGTGTTGCCAATCAACACAATTTCATTACCACGTTCTAACTCACGGTGGTGCTAAACCATTTGTTTGTTCTAAGTGCAACTTCTCATCTTTGTATAAGAATTGCTTAACACGACACCTTCTGACTCACTCAGGAGTTAAACCATTTTCCTGCTCTGAATGTAACCGTTCGTTTTTATTGAAATCGTATTTAAAAGGTCACTATCGGATTCACAGTGGTGGAGAGAAACCCTTCGCATGTTCTGATTGCAACTATTTATGTATGACAAATCAACGATTACAACAACATTATCGCACTCATTCTAAAATAAAACCATTCTCCTGTGCCCTATGCAACTATTCGTGTTCATGGAAGTTCTCTTTGAAAGATCACCTTAATACTCATTACGGAATAAAGCCGTTCTCCTGTGCCCACTGCAACTATTCAGGTACATTCAGGAATAATCTTATAAGGCATTTATTGACTCATACTGTACGTAAGTCCGTTTTATAAGCCATAACTTTAATTAAAGTTTTACCTAACTATGTATGTAGATACAAATTAAATCATTCAAAACATGTGAATAACTTGTATAATAATAAATTTACTTAACAATAATTTATGACATCAGATTCTGACTAGTTGGTAGCAAACCATAATAATATGTTGGAATGGTTATCACGATAATAATTATTGACTCCGTAATAATTATTATCCTCACTTTTAAAACCTCTTCTAAACTATTTTGGTTGCTGACCGATCGTTAATTTGTTCACTCCTGGCTAGATATTTAATTAATGAATCGCCCTGGTTCTGCTTCGTCAAATGGCGACACTGTTAAGAGTACTTCCAGTTCCGTTCCGTCACCGTGCGGGACAGTTTATTTTAACATCGCTCCGTTGCGCGAATCCTACCGACCCGCGCTCCGCCCCTGTTAAATCGTTTCTTTGAGCAGATTTCTGCCCAATTCTAAATAGTAATCGTGTGTATATAGTGTGAAATAACAGTACCGAATTGAATAACGTGTTAAAACATAAAATATTCGACTCCATTAGAAGCTTATCGGCTGTTGGAGCCTTTTTAGCGTCCCACAAAAAAGTGTCGAAGTCTGTAACTTTGGATAACGGAAACGGACCGCGGAAAAAAATATATCAGTGAATGCGCTCTATCAAACTCTATCGAATAAGTGTACTTGGTGTTCAAGATTATTTTTCTCAAAAAACATTATTCAAACTTAAATTTTTTTTCTCCACAAAAAAGTGTAGATACCTATAACTTTCCCCAATGAAAAGAAATCGTGGAAACAGTTATACCATTAAAACCGCGCTGTGAAACTCTATCGCATAAGTGTACTGGGTGTTCAAATTTATTTTTCTGGAAAAAAAATTATTCAAACATTAAAATTTATTTCCACAAAAAAGTGTAAATACCTATAACTTTTCCCAGTGAAAACATATCGTGGAAACAGTTATACCATTAAAACCGCGCTGTGAAACTCTATCGAATAAGTGTCGTATCCCGTAATTTTATTTATTTATTTATTGCTTCTTCACAATTTATATACATATATTTTTAGCATGTAATTATTAACCCCACTAGGGTTCGCCCGTATCGGGGTTAATAATTTCACAATTTAATAAAAATAACACACGCAAATATCGGCCATGTAGCAAAATAATAAAATTTAAAAATAAAATGATAAACAGAGAAAATAATAAGTGATAAAAATATATGAATTAACAACAAAGTGTTAAGAGATCAGACAAAATGTTCTCATTCATTATATCATTAGTTCATACCATTTTCAACAATAGATAAAATTAAAAAAATAAATGTCCTTAGGTTTTTTTTTTTTTTAATATGTGTAAAAAATAAAAAAATGAAAAAAACAAAGATTTATAAGCGATTACATTAGAGCGAATCTTTCTTATGAAATATTAAAGTGACTATCAAATAATTATGAAATAAATATGAAAGAAACCGTTTTGATCACAACATTATTGTTTTCATTCCATTTAAGTGCCTGTTTTCATTAAAATATGATTGTATTTTATAGTGTAAGTGACATCTTAGAAATGCCATCCGTGTGATCTTTTAGTTTTGACAAAGTTATGGTATACGATAACCCCTATATATTTATTTATTTATTGTTTCTTTACCTTTTTAATTTAGGTGTTATTGTTTAAATTGAAATTTTGAACTTCATTTTGACTTGAGATTAACAATTTTATAGAGTACACAAAATAATATAGGTGTTGAAAGACAATATTGTTACAATAATATTTCTCACAGAATGGGCCTCTACTGCACTATAGGAACAAATACATTTTAACGTAAAACATGTAGAGTGACCATATGTTGAAATTATCAATCAATTAATAATTTCATTTGTTTTAATCTTTCATTCGGAGTGTAATATTTATTACCTACATTAAAAATGTAGATAATAAATGTAGTCCTCCTCACAGGATCTCCTAGTGAGGAGGACTACGAATATATTTTCTATTTTATATATACATCTAACTAACATATTTCATATAAAAATGTAAAAAAATATTATATAGTTACTAAATAAAAAATAAAAATTCTCTTCTTACAACTAGGGTAAGTTATGTTAAGGTAAGTTATGAACCGCGCAGATGAGATTTTAAAGCGGATCTCGGAAGACCTAGACCGCCAAATGGCCCACAGGGCACGTCTGGCGGAGATGGAATATGAGGATGCTGTGGAATTTGCTCGCTCGCTGGAGACCACAGACCCTACTGCGGGAACCTCTCATCAATCTCCGGTAAGAGATAACAATAACTTGGGCTTGTCCTTACAGATTGCTGATATGATTACGCAGTCTCCCGATAACGATCAGGAGTCAGATCCTCGGCGACTTACTGTTAATGAGGGAGTGGGAGGTAAGTCTCCAATTCAAATAAACAAAAAGCGCCCACGTTCTGAGGAAGCTCAACCTTTCGAAGATTTCCTGAATGAGTTTTGGGAAAACCTCGCAAAAATTACAGGCGCCGTCACGAAGGGAAGGAACAAAATGAATAAGAAGGAGAAACAAGTTGTCGCTCAAGCGATCGACATAATCAAGAGAGACCTAGTTATCCTGGTTGTGGAGAATGCGTCGCTGAAGGCAAGGGCTAACGCTCTCGAGGAAGTCATTACCTCTCAAGCCGGCTTAGTTGAAAAAATAGACCATTTAATCAAACATAAACCCACTGCTGCCCCCTCCCCAGGCGAAAAACAAACAAACGCGAGCAAAAGAACGTACGCGAGTGCGGCTGGCGCGACACCTAGCGCCTCAATCTTTGTCGATGGACAGGAGCGTGGTTTACCTCCTCAACAGCCGACAGTATTGTTCTACCCCACGGTACCGGAAGGTAAAACGTCAGAGGACACTAAAAAAGTGATCACCTCCATCCTAGATCCAAAGTCAGACGGATTCCAAGCGGTCCGCACTAGAAGTATTAAGGGAGGAGGTTTTCTCCTACAAACATCCAGTGCCGGGGGGTTGAAAAATATACAGAAGGCTGCCGAGAAACTCTCTTCTAGTGGTATAAAAATGATCAGTCCACAGGGCCGCCTACCCAAAATTGTACTCTACGACGTCCCGAGGGGTGACGTCTCAAAAGATGCCGCCCTATTTGAGGAGATCTTCGTAAATAATATCACAGGGAACTGCACCCTCACTAAGGACGACCACCTCAGAACCATGCGGAGGGTATCACTTTTTGGTAGGAGGGATGCCCCTACCATGAATATGATTATTACGTGTCATCCTGAGTGCAGGAAGGTTCTAATAGACAGCGGACATTGCTACCTTGGGTGGAACGCCTGCCGTGTTCGGGATTACCTGGGTGCAACGAGATGCTATAAATGCCACTTGTATGGCCACGTGAGCAAATCTTGCACCCAGGAGACGACAACATGCCGCCACTGCGCCGCAACCGGCCATGACTATGAGGATTGCCCCAAAAAAGCACTGGCCGCTGTCTGCGCTACCTGCTCAAGGTTTAAAAAACCGGCGAACCACTCTACGGGAGATCGTGCTTGCCCTGCCCACAGAGCGGCTATAGAGGTTCAAGTACGTATGACGGACTATGGCGGGCGCTAATTCCCTCACCATTGGTCAGGCGAACCTGCAAAGGTCTCGGGTGGCCACCCTGGAGACCCAGCGGGTGATGTCTGACCTTGGCATAGACATCATGCTTATTCAGGAGCAGTACGTGTGGCAAGGCAAAACTCCTGGAATTAATAGTCCGGGTGCGGTGCTCGAGGTGGGTTCCTCTCCGGGTGCGGGTGTCCTGGTCAATACTTCCTTGATCAGACCCCTCCTCTTGGGAGGGCTCTCAAACGAGTACCAAACCTGTGTATCCATTAAATTAGCTAACACGGAAATCATCGTGATCTCCGTTTACTTTAAATACGGTAATCCTGTTGAACCGCATATTTTGAGCTTAACGCGAGCGCTTCACAAATTAAGAGGTCGAAACATAATTATCGGTGGAGACTTCAACGCGCGATTGCCTCTCTGGTTCGACTATAACGGAATTCGGATGGAAAGATCCTTTGCTGTCGAAGACCTTATTGCGGCGCAAGGTCTGTTCATCCTCAATGGACCGAGCATGCTCTCTACTTTTTCAGGAGCCGGAGGCGAAAGCAACATTGTTCTAGATCTGTTGCGTCTAAAATATCTCAGTGGAAAGTTCACGAGTGTGCGTTAGTTTCTGATCATAGACTTATAACCTTTTCTGTGGGTATTCCAAAGACAGAAGCTCCACGGTCTACGTGGAATTTCAGAACCACAAGGGCGGATTAGGATAAATTCGGGGAGGCGCTACGTCAATCAATAAGGGGCTTTCACGACGTAGCAGCTAGGGAACCGGACAATTTGGGGAATTTTTTCAACGCGGCGGTGGTATCGGCCGCAGAAGCCTCTTTGGGAAGAACTAACCCTAAAAAGGCTATTAGGACGCCGTGGTGGACACAAGAGCTGACTTTGCTGAAGGGTATATTTAAAAGCGCTTACAGGAATCTCAGTGTGGTCAGGCAGAGTTTATGCTCGCCCGAAGAGGCTATTGTCCTCCAAGCCCGCTTTAGGGCCGCACGAGGTGCCTATCGCTCGGGTGTCCTTTCGGCAAAACGAGCTGCCTGGCATAATTGGGTTAATGAATTGGGTAACGCCAACCCGTGGGAAATCCACAGCGTCGTTGGAAAAACGGGAAAAGGATCTGAAAGTTACTTGTCGAGCGTGGTGCTCGGGAACGTTGAGAGTGTCGAAGTTACCTCCACTCTTGAGACACTTCTGGGCAAGTTAGTTCCGTTAGACTCAGTAATAGGGGAAAGTGTTCACCATAAAGAGATTAGAAATCTGTCACGGCTACCACCTAGTGAGCCCGCCCAGGGGAATGGCATGCCACCGTTAAGTCGAATCGAAGTGGAGATAATAATTAAGGGTTTGGGTCCGAAAAAGGCACCGGGATTTGATAGATTGAATGGAATAATTGCGAAGAATGTCTGGATCCACACCAAAGAGGAGTTCTACCAGGTGTTGGAGACGTGCTTGTGTAGGAGGAAATTCCCTACGGAATGGAAGAAGGGCGTGCTCCGGATTATACCAAAGGGCAACGGTAAGCAGACGGACATAGGAGCTTATAGGCCTATAACATTATTGCCAATTCTAGGCAAAATATTGGAAAACATCATCAAGCACCGTCTACACCTCACCCTAACGCCGCCCAGCGATCTTCAATTCGGCTTTGTCCCCGGCAAATCCACGGAGCACGCCATTAAATATGCGCTTGAATGGGTGAGGGTATGCCAAAAGAGGTACGTCATAGGCATCTTCTTGGATATCTCGGGTGCCTTTGATCACGCGTGGTGGCCGATGATACTTACCAAGCTGAAAAGCAGGAATTGCCCGCGTAAACTGTTTGAGATTATTAGTGACTACCTAAGTGGTAGGACAGTTATCATAGGGCACGGGGACGTTTTAATCACCCGAACAGTCGACATGGGATGTCCGCAGGGGTCAGTCCTCGGACCCGACCTGTGGAAAATCTTGTTTGACGACTCCTCCAGGTTGCCCTTGCCTGAAGGTTGTATATCGGTCGACTACGTAGATGACAAATTGTTTTTGGTCTCTGGGGACAGTAGAAGGGAAATGGAATCTAAGGCTGAAGAAGGTTTACAAGTGATCCTTGAATGGGGACAGAGAAATAGACTGAACTTCGTTCCCCACAAGACCGTGGGCCTCCTCATAAAGGGCATGCTCAGCCGAGGCAGGAATCCTTTCATCAGAATGGGAGGCTCACCCATCCGATTTGCAGAAAACACCAGGTATTTAGGCGTAATTTTGGACAGATCTTCTTCGTTCCTAGCCCACGTCAAGAACGCCTCCGACAGGGCCCAGGCCCTGTTTCAGAAACTGAGAAGACTCTCAACAGCCGAGTGGGGATTGCGCTCTCCGGCGATTCGCCTGCTGTACAGAGGGGTATATGTGTCGCAAGTCTCATATGCTTCCTCTGTGTGGGAGCATCGCTTGGATAACGTCTTGATAAACTCGGCTCTTAAACGGGGTCAGCGGACTCCCCTGTTGGCGCTCTTGGGCGCTTATAGGACTGTGGCCTCAGATGCACTACCGGTTCTGGCCGGCGCTCTGCCGATTGACCTTGAAATTAGGGAAATATTGACCAAAAAGGAACTTATTAGAGGCAGGGCTACTGTCCACCTGGGTGTCGAACTGACACCGGGAGGAGTCGTGGCCCTCCCTGGCTTGCTCAAAGCGATGCGCGAGAGGACGCTGAGTGTATGGCAAGAGCGATGGGATAGTTCGACGAAGGGCAGATGGACTTTCTCCTTCTTTCCTTCAGTTAAATTCAAAATGGAAGGGGCATACATTAAACTAGATCACTACATAACGCAGATGCTTTCTGGGCATGGGGAATTCAGGGGCCGGCTTCATAGCTTGACCCTCTCTCCTCACCCAAACTGTGCATGTGGTGATACTAACCAAGACGCCAGGCACATTCTGTGGCACTGCGAGTTGATGAAGGAAGCACGAGAGGAAATGTTGGATGGCTTGCGCGGAATAATTGTGTCGAACAAAGAGAATTTCGAATGCTTGAAAAAGTTTGTCAAGTCCAGGGTAGAGAGATGGCCTGTACTTAGAGTCGCCGACCTAGACTAAATTCATCTTTGTTTCAGGTGCTACACGTATTGCTCCCGTCTTCTTCGGTCCTCCTCTATTACTCTTTATTTAGTGAATATGCCTTGAACTATCTGTAATATAACTTATGTGACCTATAATTTACTGATTACGTTTGACTATTTTTTCTTCTTCTCTGGTCTCTGCTAACAATGATTTACGTTTTTACCTTGACAGGTCATGTTCTATCTTGGTGAGCGATGGCAGTGATGACACAATCGCTTGATACATTATCACTCTGTACTGATTTTGTAATTATGTTTCACATGTATAAATGCTCTTATTATTTTCTATTTTTCTTTATTAGTTTTGGTTTCCATTCTTTGGTGGCGCAACGGAACTGTACATGTTATGTATCTTCGTTCCCCCATAGAAAGGGGGTGGGATAGACCCTGTCCATGCACATTGCCAGGCGAACACACACCGGAGCGGTCTTCCCGCGATCCGCCTGCGCCTCCCCCATCGACATGCGTTGGCCTGAGGCGTAACCGTGCGGTCTCGATGTCCTTCCGTCCCCCCTCCGGTAACCCGACGCTCATCTTTTCCTAAAGGTCTTCAAAAACTTCCCCTTCTCTCCCAAGTACATTTCTTCGAGGCAAAATCGGGGAACCGGCTAAAGGATGCGGACTTCGAGCATCGTCTGCGGTTGGGCCGATAGTTATACGCATTCTCATTGGGACTGCCCGGTGGTCTATGGAATACTTTCTCTGGCTTTTCTTTTTATATATTTTATTTTCTTTCCGCTATTAAAGTAATTACTTACATTATAAAATAATCATATAACTGTTTTTTCCTCATTACTTATTTTATTTACAGAAGGTTTCTTCGACTGGTCATAGCCGTCATATTTATTTTTCTTTTTCTTTTACTAACACTATTATTTCCTTTTGATGTTACCTATTTCAGAAGAACTATTCCACGGGCTGCTACTTCTATTTATCTTTTGTATAATGTTAATGTAAGTACGTGCATACTGCTTACTAACCCCGTATGCATGGACATTGGAGGGTCTATAATCGTTCAAATAAATGTAGCTTCGTTCAAAAAAAAAGTAGAGTCTTGACGTGTGCGGTAAAGGAGGAAACCATATTTTTCCTTATAACGCCGTTGGGAAAGTGGTGGGTCCCCTCCAATGAGTACTTCCATCAGCGTTACTTTTTAAATTTCCGCCGTCACGGGAGCCGACGTTAATTCGATTAGTCGCCGAAAGGATTGTGGTTTTAATTTTAATATGGGATAATCCCTTTAATATATATTTTTTTTCTTTCCCCAATTGAAGTTGTTCAGAAGCTAATAATTAAAATCACATTAAAAAAACCTTCTGACTACCCAACGGATCAATTATTTAAGGAATTCCAAGTACCATCTTTCAAAGATCTATACATTAGAAATGCATTGATTCAAATTATAAAAGAAAAATAAAAGTATCAATTTATAACTGAAAACCGTACTACACGGTCTGGTCCCCAAATTATGAGGTTCATTCACATGCGATTGAAAGAATCCAAAATAAATTTTTAAGATATGTAAATTTTAAAATGGGCATTCCTAGTGAATAGGTACCTAAATTACGATAACATACTTCGTTCATTAAATTTAATAAAATTATCGGATCGTAGAATCATTTTCGATTTAACCTGTTTGTATAAAATCATTAATTCAATGTTTGACACCCCTGATTTATTATATGTAATCTCCTTTCATACTCCAGGCAGGTCAGTCACAAGACAGTACCTACAAGGGCGGATCCAGCTTTGGCGCCAGGGGGGGGTCACATAGCTCCAGGGGGGGTCACAAAGTCGTGGTCAAGTCACTAGAAGTTATAATTTAATTTTGATAATAATAGATACAAGTAAATTATTATTACAATTATTACTGGTCTCGGGGATACAATTATTACTGGTCTCGGGGAACAGCAGGAGAGAAGTAGAAAGCAAAGCTGAAGAAGGTTTGAGAGTAATACTTGAGTGGGGTAAAAGAAACAGGCTAAATTTCGCTCCCCAAAAGACCATGGGTCTCCTTATGAAGGGCTTCCTCGATAGAGGAAGAAATCCTACTATAAAAATGGGAGACTCCAACATCCGATTTGTGGAAAATGCAAGATACCTAGGCGTTATCTTGGATCGCTCTTCATCTTTCCTGGCGCATGTCAAGAGTGTATCCAGCAGGGCCCAGGCCCTGTTCATGAAACTGAGAAGAATCTCAACTGCGGAGTGGGGATTACGCTCTCCGGCACTTCGCCTACTGTATAGGGGAGTGTACGTGGCACAAGTCACGTACGCAGCTTCTGTATGGGAGCATCGCCTAGACAACGTACTGATCCACTCAGCACTTAAGCGGGCCAGCGAACTCCCCTGCTGGCGCTCTCGGGCGCTTACAGGACTGTAGCTTCGGACGCATTGCCGGTTCTGGCCGGTATTTTGCCCATTGATCTAGAAATAAGGGAAGTGTTAACTAAGAAAAAACTAATTAGAGGAAGGTCAGCCGTCCATCTTGGAGTTGAACTAACACCAGGTGGGGCAGTACCTCTCCCTCGACTGCTGAAAGAGATGCGTGAACTCACTCTTAATGAATGGCAAAAACGTTGGGATAGATCGAATACGGGCAGATGGACTTTCTCCTTCTTCCCGTCAGTTAAAGCCAGAATGGAAGGGGCGTTCATCAAACTGGATCATCACTTAACACAAATTCTTTCAGGTCATGGAGAATTCAGGGGAAGACTGCACAGCCTGACCCTGTCTCCCCATCCAAACTGTGCGTGTGGTGACACAAACCAAACAGCCGAGCACATTCTGTGGCACTGTGAGATTTTGACGGACGCAAGAGATGAAATGTTGGAAGGTCTGAAAGTAACTACGAGACCAGCATGGAATGCAGATCTCGTGTCGAATAAGGAGAATCTCGAATGCCTGAGGAAATTTACAAGGATCTGGGTTGAGAGATGGCCTGAACTTAGAGTCGATGATTAAATTTAACTTCATTGTGTGTTTAGGATCCAGGTGTAATTGCTCCTGGAATCCATGGTCACCCTTTTATTATACTTCTACTACTACTATTGCCCGGATTTTTATTATTTCGCACTGAAACTGTTTATTCATGTATTTATGTATCATGCTTTCTTAGGTACTACCTTCAACAGCCTCTTTAACATCTAAAATTTGTCTCTATTTCTTGTTTTTTAATCATTGTTTTCTCTCTCTTAACTTGATATTATTAATAACCTTACCCGTATATACTACACTTGCTACTTTCATTTTATTCTTTTTTTCTAAATCTAAGCTATATTTCAATCAAGTTTTGCGTGTCTGGACTTGCATAAGTAAGGAGCCGGATCGTAAGGAGCCGGAACGGAACTATCACTTAATCATTTTGTATTGTCTTACACCCCATCAAGGGGGTGGACTAGACCTATGACCGTGCATCAACTGAGGAGATGACTCCCAAGGCAGCGGTTGCATAACCCGCCCGCGCCTCCCCCGTCGCCATGAGCGGGCCTGAAGACCAACCGTTGCGGACCGGTGCCCTTCCGCCCTGCCTCCGGTGACCCGATGCTCACTTTTATCCCTAGGGTCTTCAGGTCTTTCACTCTTTAATTCCAACACTTTCTTCGAGGGCGTACCGGGAAGCCGGCTTAGGGGCGCGGACATCGAGTCCCGCTTGCAACTGGACTGATGGCTCCGCTTATCCTCGGTGGGACTGCCGGACGACTGCAACTCAGTTGCTTTGGTTAGGTCGTACAATCTCATCATAATAATGTTTTTTTTTTTTTCTAGTAACCTTTCCTCTTTTCTATTTTTTTTTTTTATTTTATTTTATTTGGAAAACCAACAGTTACATTATTTACTTAGGTGTATTTACATATGTATATGTTATTGAACCAATAATAGGTTTTCACTGGTGTGTATTAATTAGAGAGATTAAAAAGTAATAAAAGTAATAAAAGTAATAAAAGTTATAATAGCTTATTGGGATGGGATGGTGGGCGGGAGGGGAAGGGGACGGATCTATTCTCGGAGTGAATGAGTTATTTGTATAGAAGTATAATAGTTTGTATATGTTTAGAAGTTATTTATTGTTTATTTTTTTAGAATTTGGGGTGCTGTGTTGAATAAGTCGAATTCATTGTATGAATTGTTAAAAAAGTGTGAAGCGCGGTTAATGAATGTGTTTTGTTTAGAGTTAGTGTTGCATCGAGGAGTGTTAAGTGTGTGATTTAGTCTAGTTTGTCTGGTGGGCACTCTTAATTGAATTCTTTCAAGTAATTCCGGGCAATCTATCGCAGAGGTGGCTATCTTTTGCAAGAATATTACGTCTGCAGAATTTCTACGATTTTCTAGTGACGAGATTTTGAAAAACGTGGCTGACTCCACATTACTTAGATGAGGACGATGTCCCCGAAAATCAAGGTATCGTAGAAAACGATTTTGTATTTTCTCAATCCTTTCTATGTATGTTGTGTACCTGGGATTCCAGACTTGAGAAGCGTACTCCAGAGAACTGCGTACATACGCAAAGTACAGCATTTTCATAGTGTTTACCTTTTTAAAGTGTTTGCAGGTTCTGAGTATGAAGCCAAGTACCTTGGAAGCTTTTGCAACTATGGATTCGATATGTCGGTCAAAAAGTAATTTCGGGTCTAGCACTACTCCCAGATCTTTGGCCTCCATCATTTTTTTAAGTACTGTGCCGTTAAGGGAATAATCAAAAGAAATGGGATTTTTGTTTCGGGTAAAGCTGATGACGCCGCATTTTTTAACATTTATTTGAAGGTTGTGTTGTGTACAGTAGCTATTTAGGCGATTTAAATCTTCTTGTACGTGAATACAGTCAGTGATACTTGTAACAGGAGAGAATATTTTCATGTCGTCTGCGTATAATAACGTTCTGGAGTAAAGAAAACATTTTCCAATGTCATTAATGTATATGTTGAAGAGCAATGGTCCCAATAATGACCCTTGGGGTACTCCTGACGGTACGGTTACCCAATTTGATTTATAGCCACCGACGACTACTGCTTGGCTGCGATTTTTCAAATAAGACGAGAGCCATCTGAGGAGATCTCCGTGTACGCCGATTAGTGAAAGTTTAGTCAACAAGACATCATGGATTACTAAATCAAAGGCTTTGCTATAGTCTGTATATATTGCATCTACCTGTACGCGCTGGTCCATATTGTCTTGTAAGATTTCGACAAATGCCGTTAGGTTAGTGGTTGTAGATTTTCCTCTCATAAATCCATGTTGATTGTTGTTAAGTGACGATCTCAAGGCTGTAAACATCTGGTCGTACACAATTTTTTCGAAAACCTTACTGAAAATGCAGAGCTTTGATATGGGCCTATAATTTTCAACGTCAGATTTTTGGCCGTTCTTGAAAATGGGAGTTACAAATGCAGTTTTCCAAGTGTTTGGCACAATTCCCTCATTAAGGGAGCGACTAAAAATTATGAATAATGGTTTAGAAAGGCTGCGCGCACATTTGCTTATGAAGAAAGGGGGAATTTTATCTGGGCCTGCGCCTTTATTGGGATCTAAATTTTCAAGTTGTTTCTGTATGTGATGCTGGTTGATTTCAATATTATGAATGCTAGCAATACAGGGCTCACTGGTGTAGTCTGGCAGGATCTGGTTAATCCGAGCATTATTATTGTAGACTGAAGTGAAATATTTAGAGAATAAGTTGCAGATGTCAGATCCATTTTCAGCTTTTTCGTCTTTGAACATCATGGTATTCGGAACGCCATGGGATTTGGAGTTTGACTTAATGTAGTTCCATACTTTTTTTGGATCGGAGGATATATCATGTTCTATTTTAAGTAAGTATTTATTATGGCATTCCCAGTTAAGTTTTTTGTGACGTGATCTTAGTAGAGAGAAAGTGGCATAGTCAGAAGGATTTTTATATGTCTTGAACTTTTTGAAGTATTTATATTTTTCTGTTGTTAATTTGATGAGGGCAGAGTTATACCATGGCGGGTATTTCGAATTCCTACATAATTTCATAGGAATATGGGCGTCTATAAGATGATTTAATTGTGAGTAGAATTTATTTAATGCTGTGTTCACGTCACCAAACGAAAGTAGCTCGTGCCAGTTTACCTGGTCGAGAGATGTGTTAATTTGGTCGTAATCACCGCGCTTATAGACGTAAGCCCTTCTAGGCTCTTCCACTAGTGGAGCGGGTTCAGAAAATAAAACTTCCATTATTAAGGAGGTGTGATGAGGGTCTTCTAAAATTAATGGTTCATCACAAGCAGAGACCGGTACCAGGTCATTACATAGAACGAGGTCAAGAAAGTGACCGTTGGTATTTGGAATTCCATTACATTGAAACAATCCCGAAAAATGCATGCAGTCAATAAATGATGTACTAACAGGCGATAAGCGATCACTGGGTATAAATGACGTATTATTGAGAGACTTATTCCATGAAATGTCAGTGAGGTTAAAGTCACCTAGGATAATGAATTTATCTGTGGGAAATTGCAACGTAAGTGATGAAATTTGTGTGAGGAAGCTTTCCATATTTTCACGATATGTTGGTCCTTTAGGGAGGTAAACACAACATATGTGGAGATTTGTGTGTTTGGATCCCCTGGATTCTAATGTTATCCAGACGTCCTCAGCTTGTGAGTGCCACCCTGGGCGCTCGCGAGGTACCAGCTCACGACGAACAGCGACTAAGACACCCCCGCCCAAGCGTTGGCCCGTGCGAGTGTAGTCCCGATCTCGGCGGTGTACATCGTAGCGATCATCAAATAGCTCTTCGTTGCGGATGCCATCAACGAGCCATGATTCAGACAGAGCGATTACATCATATTCGTTGGACCGAACAGCCACCAATAACTTGTCAGTTTTAGTGCGTAACCCTCTCACATTTTGGTAATAGATATTTAAAGACATTGGTTAAACCGTGCGAATCTATGATTAAGTGCGGAATTGAAGTGAATTTGTGTCGATGTTCGTATTTTGTTATTGACGGATTTATGTTTATTTTTATGAAATTCCCAAAGAATTTTACAATAAATGCTAGAAAATTGTACAAAAGCTAAAAAGTGTGTTAGAATGAATGGAACTAAGAAATGTATTAGAGTGATTAGATCCATAGGGTAGGCGTGGGGGATAAGGGAGGGAAGGGTACATTCTAAGTGAGAAGAAAATATAAGAATAATTAAAATGAAATTAGTATAAAGAAATGCAGTAATTTTAAAAGGCCTTATCTGGAGGCTTGGCTCAGCTGAGGACTTTCTGCATCTACTCTGTTGGGTCCTGTGGCTGGAGGCTCGCGGTCCATTTTCTTCAAATCTGCTTCCTTTGAGATAATGATGGGTGCTGACGTCGTATTTCGTCGAGCGTAAATTAAACAGTTTTTTGTCCAGACGAATCTATAACCTTTTTCTTTGGCGAGAAGCCTTGCGCGGTAGAATAGATGTTTATTCATGCTCGTGAGATGGTCACCTATGTAGACATTTTGCGGGGATCCCGTAAATCCCAGTTCCGTTGACGTGATCCCTTTGCGGTCTTTTACCGCCTGCAGAAGCTGGTTTTTTAAGCTTCGGCTGGTTAATTTTACAATCACAGATTTTAGGGGTTTAGTCTTCCCAGTCTCGCCGCCTCTTGGAGCAACTCTCGTTATGAACTCCACGTCCCTTTCACCTAGACTCATATTGCTCAGACTGGCGATTTTTGAGATGAGGGTTATTAAATTTTCACCTTTTTTTCAGGGATACCCCTTATTTCGAGGTTTTGAAGTCTTGCCCATTGGTCTTTTTTATTTGTTTCTTCAATTATGTTGCGTACTTCCGTTCTCAGGTTCATTACTTCTGCTTCCAAGTTTTCCACTTTTGTAAGGCGTTTTTCAAAATCATCAATCTTTTTTCCAAATGAAGCGACCTCCTGGTGGCAGCTGTCAACCGATTTCTGCACCCCTTGTACTTCCTCACGCAGAGATTTTATATCATCGTGCAGTCCCTTGAATGAGGACAGGTCCTTTTGAATTCTTTTAATATCTTCCATGATGGTGCTCAGATCTTGGACGCCCACAGCAATATTAGAAGATTTGCACCTGCTGCATCGCCAAGTACTTCTCAGGTCGAGCTTCATCTTTTTGTAATTTTCCTCTGCTATACCTCCACACTTGTAGTGCAGATTTTCCTTGCAGGACGAGCATTGAACTCCTTGAGTTATGTTGGAATTGCACACGCCGCAGATGTTCATTTTGTTTTATTTTAAATGCGGCCCACAGAAGGTTATTTGAGGTAATGTGCGGCCTCTGTGTGATGGCTGAACTAGCGAACAAACTAACAAATCTGCAGTATATTGTTCTGTTAATAATGTTATTTGCGTGTATACAGAGATGGCGTTTTAAATGTACAAAAATAAAGAAGTGAATTAATAAACTTTGTTTTCAGCTATATCCAGTGGCGGAGATGAGACGTGATACTGTGGAATAAATAACTAACACCATGTACGCACTCGCATACTGCCTGCTAACAATGTATGCCCGGACATTGGAGGTCTAGAGTCATTTTAATAAAAAAAAATAGCTTCTTTATAAATAAAAAATTAGAGTCCTGACGTGTACGGTGAAGGAGGAAACCATCTGTTTCCTTAGAACGCCGTGGGAAAGTGGTGGGGAACCTCCAGATACAAGTAAAAAGTAGGTCCACCTAGGTCCTGGACCCAGCCCAGGGGGGGGTCATGACCCCCATGACCCCCCCCCCCTGGATCCGCCCTTGAGTACCTACCATATTATTGTGCCAATTCTAAGTCAACATGCCAATATTATACTCCTATGCGACGGATTCAACAACTTGGAAACAAATACTCCGATGTTGTGGATATATTTAATACATCAATTTTAATATATAAACATACCTTATTGAAGTTTTTTTCATCAAGTAGGGGAATGTGTTGATGAAACTGTTTGAATTGACTAGCATATTGGTGGTGTTTTGTCGGCTGAAGGAGAGAAGCTATTTTTGTATTTTTTTTAATAATTTATGCCTGCATCCTGTGCTGATCAAATTCTATTTTTATAGTATTTTTTTTTGTTTTTATATTTTGTGCCTGCATACTGTGTGGATCAAATTCAATAGTATTTTTGCTTTATATTTGTTTATGTGCAAGTGTTGTAAACAGTCATTTCCTGCACTATTTACTAGTATAATTTCGTAAATATTGTTAAGTGTATATATGTATGTAAAAGCCTAAATGGGCGTAAATAAATAAATAAATAAATAAATAAATAGACATAAATATATTTTTCATGCCCAAAATTAAACACTTCCTTCGCACAAAATTTTTATACTTATCAAGGAAGACTTATATTCAACCGATTACCGGATGAAATTAGAAAAATTAATGATATAATCCAATTAATAAACACTGTTAAAAAATATTTTAAAGATAATCTCAAAAACAAAAAAAGTTTCCGACTAATCTAATCTCAAGAATAACTTATAACTCAGTTTCCAAGTGATACTCCGTTCTTCAAATAAGTTAAGTTTTATTTTTAGCAACTAATTACAATAATTCTAGATACATTATCCAAATAGTAAAATTGTTTTGTTTGTTTAGTGGTCCCGTGTTATGTGACATCCAATAAAGTGTGCCCGTGATATTATTATTATTATTTTTTAGCATATAAAATATAATGTAAATTTAGATGGTTTAATAATTTTCGTACATGTTCATGTTTAAATATCTTAATACCACTCTTCCATGAAAGCATTAGCTTGTGTCTGGAAGAGTAGTGTACATTTTTAATGCTATATTATATTATAAGTTCTTAAACTTATAATTTTATATTTGTTTAAAGTTTTATATTTGTTTTATTTTTTAAAGTTTTATATTTGTTTTATTATAATATATTCTTAAATTACAATGTGAATGTAAAAAACAATAAGTTGTAAGTTCGGTGATATGTAATTATAAGTATTTATCTACTATCAAACAATATAAATACCACAAGGCACAGTTCTAGGACCACTTTTGTTCTTATTATATGTAAATGATATATTTGAAGTTGCTAAATACGGGGAAATTGTCTCATATGCAGATGACACAGTGCTTCTTCTAAAAGCAAATACTTGGTTAGAACTGAATAAAAAGACTAACACAGACATAAATGAATTAAAAACACGATTTGACAATAACCTACTAACGTTAAACTCTAAAAAAACACATTACATACCATTTTTCATAAAAAAACCAAACACGCCGCATGAAATAAACATAAGAATCCACTCTGCACTAAACACTCAACAACACCACTGTTACTTACTGTGTACTAATATCGAAATGAAAACTTCAACCAAATATCTAGGAATCACTATTGACCAATGTCTAAAATGGATACCGCATATTACCATTCTTAACAGGTTCGCTGCCGGCGACTCCGGTCGGAGCCATTCGGCGTCTTGCACTGGGTGCCGGCGGCTCCGGCCGGAGCCATGAGTAGTAAGCATTCCTGCCGGCACTCGCGGCGGATGGTTATTTTTGTAGCTGGCATTGTTGTTGACAATTGTATCAACATTTTACAGCGATCGGTTTTCAAAGAAAAAATAGTTTATTGTTGTAAAGGGCCATTGAAAAAGTACACGATAAGTGAAAAAATGAGTAAAATTTACTATCCAGACAGAGACTCTCCCTTGATGAGAGTATGATATTGTGGCGTGGGCGATTGACGTTCAGACAATACATAAATAATTAATGCCAAAATTATGGTGTGAATTTTGAAATTTCATGTGTACGGGGGATCGGCTGATGCAGATGTAGGTGGAAAGGGTCATGCAAGCAAAGTAGTCATGAAATTGATCGAAGGTAATCTGAATTGTGGTTACACGTTGCACATGGATATGTTGCTATTTTTGTTTGACTTTTCGTCGCCTCATTTCTTATTTGTCCAACAGACCATTTTAGTTTTTGTTCAATCTCCATTTTAAAATTAAAAATGTAAATTAAAAATAAAAATTGATAGTTAATCACTTAACTAAGAATTATTTAAACTAATAAGACCTTTACCTTTACGGATATATCTTTATCTTAAACACCTCTCATAATATTTTATTGAAATAATGGAAGAAAACCTTCTCCTCCTGTAAAATTTTCTTATGGTCTGTTGGACAAATACGAACTAAGGCGACGTTTTATCAAAATAAAGAGTATAAGTGATTTTCAACCATGGTGACGCCGGCTCCGGCCGGAGTCGTGATTATTTTTGCTTTTTTTTTACATTTCCACTGAAAAAAAAACTTTCGCAACGATATATTATTCTTGTAAGTATATTTAATAACTAAAAAATAACAAAAACATGTTTGGCACCTAGGTTTAGTTATATTGTAAATAGGCGGCAGCGAACCTGTTAAAAACAGAGTAAGAAAATTGTCCTAAATTTTTAGCTGTTTGAGACACATTCTAAATAAAGAACTACTGAGAATGACGTACTTTGCTTTCTGTCAATCCATAATCCAATATGGTATAATAGGATGGGGTGGCGCCTATAAAACACACACAATCTCTTTACATTGCGCAAAAACTAATAATTAAAATAATATTTTAATAAATCATTTTTACATCCATCTGAACTCATATTCAAAGAATTTAAAGTCATAAAATTTTTTTATTTTTTTTATTTATTTATCTATAAAAAGAATGTTTGTATTACATTATTCGATGCCTGTCTCACTAGGGTATACCTGTGTTGAGACAGGCGTAGAGGTACATAAATGAGTATCATACAAAAGAATATTTAATTACAACATAAGAACATTTAAGGTAAGATACATACTGATTTATACAATTCAAACAGAAAGATGATTAAGATTGAGGGTTAATATCATAAAGAGAGCATTATATAGGTGAAGGAAGAGATCAATAAAGTAGTAAATCCTTTCGAATCTATATAGGTAGTTATATTATACATATAGGATTTTACTATTTTAAGTTCTTTAATAAGGGTAAGGACATACGTGAGATGGTAATTCTGTCTATTTGTACTCTATTTTACAGATGTTAGCAGTAGTGTGACGTCCAATACTTATAATCCATTTCTTTATATCTTGTTTGTATTTGGTCATTGATTCAGTTTGTCTAATCGTGGCTGGAAGTGTATTGTGTAGTTTGCAAGCTATGTATTTAAAGTGTTTTTGTCCAAAGGTGGTTTTAGAAAAGGGAGTTTGGAGAAGTTCTTTATTTTTGGCTCGGGTATTGTGTATCATTTGTGTTGGTTTGTATAGGATTTTGTTGTTTTTATGTAAATAAAGTAAGATGGATTTTGCGTAGAGCTGTTTAATGTCCATAACGTTGAAAGTATTGAAGATCGTATCGGTGCTGGTAGTGAGAGGAAGTTTAAGAATTATTTTTATTATTAGTTTTTGTGCTTTAATGATGGGGTCGAGGGCATTAGAATGAGTGTTACCCCAAGCTAAAATTCCGTATTCGACGTGAGATTGGCACAGTGAGTAATACACTGTTTTTAAAAGTTGTAGGTTAAGGAAATTGCGCGTTTGTTTGAAAAAGTAAATAGATTTGCGAATTTTGTTTGTAGTGTTAAGTATATGTTGCTTCCAATTTAGGTGTGTATCAAAGGTTAATCCTAAATATTTGATAGTTGCTACTTGTTCTAGGCATGGGCAGTTGCAATTCCGGTTCAGAGATGAGTTATTACATCCGTGTATTTTCAATTTTGGGTGTAGGTTTGGTTTTGTGATATTGGTAAGACTAGACAGTAAGTATTTAGTTTTCTGTATGTTAAGAGTTAATGTGTTCGAGTCAAGCCAATATTTAACCTTTTGAATTCCTACCTCCGCTTTAGAATATACGGTAGGCCAATCTTTTGCTTGAAATAGTAGTACAGTGTCGTCGGCGAAACTGACAATAGTGGCATCGATATCTAGGTTACACAACTCGTTAATGTATATTAGGAAGAGCGTTGGACCTATAACACTGCCTTGTGGGACACCGTAACTAATAGGTAAATTCTGACTCTTTGTAGCTCTGAGTTTAACGCATTGGGATCTGTCAGATAGGAAACTGGAGAGGAGGCTTAATTCATTATTCCTAATACCTATGTTGAACAATTTGCGTTCTAATTTGATGTGTGATATTGTATCAAACGCTTTACACAGGTCGAGAAATACCGATAGACATTTCGAGCCCTTATCAAGGTGGCCAGAGATGTGGTCAGTGACGGTGGCTATGGCATCGTTTGTACTTTTATGGTTTCTGAAGCCAAATTGCCGGGGCGATAGTAGGTTGTTGGTTTCAAGATATTCCATAAGACTCTTATTCACGATCTTTTCAAATACTTTAGACAGGGAATTGAGTAACGTAATAGGACGATAATTACTAATATCAAGTTTGGAGCCTGTTTTGAAAATAGGGATAATAAGACCTTGTTTTAGAATGGCGGGAAATAATCCTTGGCGAATGCTAATATTCAGCAGATGAGTTAATGGTTGTATTATAACCGGGGCAATTTTTTTAAGAACACTGTTGGGTATTTCGTCAATGCCGGTGGATGAAGAGTTTTTTAAAGAGTTTATTACCGTAGAAACTTCTTTCTCTGTAACCGTTTTGAGAACAAATCGGGTAGGGAATTCATCATTGGAAGGGTGAACGCTAGGATCCAGCATATGGTTGGTTGATTGGATTTTTGTTGCTAGTTCTGGACCTATATTTGCAAAATAACTGTTTATATGATTGACAATTGTGTTGGGATTCGATGTAAAGTCTACGGTGATATCATTGATATTGAGAGAGTTTAAGGCGTCGGTGGCTTTATTTGAATTGGTAGCTTCCTTGAGGACTTTCCATATTTTTTTAGGATCGTTGTTGCATTCGGATATTTTTTTATTGTAGTATAGATTTTTGGCTTTCCTAATGACTTGTGTGCAAATATTTCGGTATCTTTTGTAGAAATTATGAAGTGTAATATCATATGGATTCGTGGCACATTTTTTATGTATGGAATTGCGTTTCCGAATGCAGTTGATGATAGTGTGATTAATCCATGGTTTGAGAGGTTTGATAGCTCTAGGAATGGTTTTTGTGGTGGTTTTGGTGTTTTGAACAAGGGTTTCTTGTATGTAGGTAGAGAAGTAGTTCCATGCCTCATCTATGTTTGCTATCTTATAGAGTCTGTCCCAGGATTTAGAACTAATCGTTTTGTTGAGGTGGTCATAGTTAATTATTTTCTTTGTTATTTCAGTTGATGTTTTGCTTTGAACGTTGTGTTTGGAACTCATTGTGAAGGAGGTGGCGTAGTGATCTGTAATTGATGACATGTGGATTTCTGAAGTGTATTGGTTTGATGTTTTAACCATAATATGGTCGATGCAGGAGGAAGAGTGTGGTGTACATCGTGTAGGTGAGTTTATTGTACTTACCATTCCGTGAAACATAATGGTATTTAAGTAATCTTGGCACTGGGGATGTTCGTTGTTTTTTAGAATATTAATGTTGAGGTCTCCAATTAAGACTAGGTTTTTTTTTTTTTTAGCTCGGTAAGATAACAGTTTAAGTCTCGCAAAAAGGGGGAGATGTTCGGTTTGGAAGGAGAGCGGTAAAGTGCAATAATACATGTGTTTATGCTGTATGTTATTTGAAGACAGTTGGAGTTCGTAATGGTGATTTCTTTGACGTTATATGTGTTGGGAGTGTTGTTTAATGTATATACTACTACGCCGTCGTTTTGTCTGTAGTGATTCGAGGTGTGATGGTGGGTATAATTGGGGATGTTTTGGGAGTATAGTAAGGTGTTAGCCAACATTCTGTCAAGATAATTAGGTCGTATTTGGTTTTAGTAAGTTCGAGTTCGATGAGAAAATGGTCAAAGTTTTTGTTTATTGATCTAATATTTTGATGGTAGATTGATAGGTCTGATTTGTTAGACTTTATTTTGGTAAAAAAAGAATCCATTTTTGTATGATGTGTAGATTGTGAAGAAATATAAGAGGATAATTTCCCAATATTTTAAGTTATTTTTTTTAAATCATCTACATGTTTTATATAAATAATTTTTTCGTTTGTGAGGCGCCTCATCATGATTTTACCATCCTTGTACCAGACATAGGTGTAGTTTTTTTCTTTGGCAAATTTTTTCGTTTGCCATAGAAGTTCTTTATGATATGCGGTAAGTTCTTCTCCAATGTAAATCTTGTCTTGGGCGAGTCCTTTTATGGCAGCGTAGTTGATGTTTTTTTCTTAAAGCGATGAGGTTGTCTCTTGCGGTTTTGTTGTTGAAGTGAATCAGCAGTTTGGGGGGGGCATCAATACGTCTGTCCGGAATTCTTTTGACATCGGTTATATCTCCATTTTTTATCTCCAAACTAGCCGCTGCAGCCACTCTTTTGACTATTTCAGTCGCCTCTTCGCCACTTGATTGTTTGATACCTGCTATCTCCAAATAGTTAGATCGGAATTTTGATTCTAATTCAGATACTTTAATTTCAAGATGTTTAATAATAGTATTTTTACCTAGTTGTTCTTTTTTGAAGTTTTCAATTTCACCTTCTATTTTTTTGTTTTGTAAGAGAGTTTGGTCAATCTTTTTTATTATTTCATCATACTGGTTGCTAATAAATTCGATGCTTTTTTGAGTTT
Source organism: Limnephilus marmoratus (assembly GCA_917880885.1). Lineage (NCBI taxonomy): Eukaryota > Metazoa > Arthropoda > Insecta > Trichoptera > Limnephilidae > Limnephilus > Limnephilus marmoratus. Next base: position 9,126,130 of record OU862907.1, read on the forward strand.
CTGAGGTGATTTTTTCCATTTTAGTGATAATTTCTTTTTTTATATTATCCATGTTTTTATCAATGTGTAGGATAATTTTTTCCATAATTTTGTCGTCTAATTCAAGTGTTCCTTTTCCTACACCTTTGGTCGTCTTATTAGGATTGGTGTAGTCTTCTTCCGAATCGCTAGATGTCGCTTTTTTTTGAGATTTCTTCTGCCGATTCATCTTGTAAAGGTTTGGATCACGGGTAGAGATTTAGAAAAAATAAAAATATCTAAATTCTTCCGGAAAAGGTGGGGTTTGAACTTGGTCCGTTAGGTGTGGTTGAGCGGGCACGCTAGCCACTACACTATTACCCACATATGACGTAGCGTGAAGATAGTGCGATATTAATTGACTTAGATGCACTAATTGACAGATACGTTCGTAATAAGCGAATGTTTGTTTGGGCAACAATATTCACTTAACTGTCACTTGTAAGTTAATTTAAAATGATTTAAACACTGTACGGGATCGCTCATAAATCATTACCGTAGATTTTTCGCTGAATTGCACTTTACGAAGACATTTGCCGATAAAATTATTGTTTTTACTGTACTATACGCAATAAATTTATATGATCTATGAGGAGCGGTATTTTGGCGTGCACTCTGTGTGAAATGTATGAAATTATATACTTAAATAAAATTATATGAAATTATATACTCATCTTTTTCTGTATCACTAAACCTTACAAGTTTACAAAGAGGATATCCTAAACAAAACCATACCTTTCAAAAACACAACAAATCTCAGGCAAAAATACATGTTACCAATTCCCATTTGTAAAAAAACTTTGGGTCAACAAAACAACAAATACTTTGGGTCAACAAAACTACAGGAACAAATTTCTTTTATAAATTACCAGAAAATATAAGGTCCCTTAAGGACAGTTTCAAAAATTTCAAAACACAATTAAAAAAATATACTGAAAACCTTAACTAAAAAAAAAATAATAATATTAATAAAAAAAATTTAAATATATGTATATAAACATATATTTCTCTTATTCTTTATATTAACTTAATTTCTAAAAGTACTAAATATAAATAAAAACAGCAATAAAAACAAAATAACCAAACAAATAATACTTCCTCCCGTACAGACAAGCATTTGCTTATTATGGGAGAATATTTTTTAAAAATATATATAATTGTAATAATAATAATTGTACTAAGCTGTTATATACTTTCATTATAATTATGTATCTAAAAAAAAAAATTACTATTTGTATATAATGTGTCTAGAATTATTGTAATTAGTTGTTAAAAACAAAACAATATTTAACTTATTTGAAGAATGGAGTATCACTTGGAAACTGAGTTATAAGTTATTCTTAAGATTAGATTAGTCGGAAACTTTTTTTTGAGATTATCTTTAAAATATTTAACAGTGTTTATTTGTTGGATTTAATCATTAATTTTTTTAATTTCATCCGGTAGTCAGTTGGAAAAAAGTCTTCCTTGATAAGCATAATAATTTTGTGCGAAGGAAGTGTTTTATTTTGGGCATGCAAAAATATATTTATGTCTAGTACGGTTTTCAGTTATAAATTGATACTTTTCTTTTTCTTTTATAATTTTAATCAATGCATTTCTTTTGTTAAATAATTGATCCGTTGGGTAGTCAGACGGTTTTTTTTAATGCGATATTAATTATTAGCCTCTGCACAACTTCAATTGGGTAAAGATTAGTTTTGTATGCGGATCCCCAGCTAATGATAGCATATTGTAAAGTTGATTGATCCAAAGCGTAAAAATATATAATAGATATTATAAGTTTTTTACAGATAAAAAATTTCTGATTCTTAAAAATATATAAATCAATTTTCTAATTTTTTTTACAATTTGACAAATTTGTTCCTTCCATTTCAATTTTTTATCGAAAATAACTCCTAAATATTTGATTGTGTTTGTTGTTTTTAATATTGTGCAGTTTGGGATACAATAATTTTTAATATGTATTTTGGAATTATCATGGATGATGATGTCAATATTTTTAGGGGTATTGCAAATGGAATTACAAATGTTTATCATTATTTAGTGATAGTAAATTTACGTCGAAGAAATTTTTAAGAATATTTATGTCTTCGGTGGCTTTAAATGTTACCTTTTAACAAGTTTTATCGCTAATTATTAGTACCGTATCATCGGCATTTGAAGTAATTTGGCCATGTGGTGGTTGAAAAAAAAATGTCATTAACATAAATGGTGAAAGGATTGGTTCAATTACTGTACCTTGCGGGATTCCAAAGTCTGATATTTCTTTATCGCTATTATTCTGATTTATTTTTACGACTTGCGGTCGATTTTTTAGGTAGTTCGAAATCCTTTTAATCGCATTGTCCTTTATACCTATATTGTTCACAGTTTTTTAGTAGAAACTCATGGGATATACTATCAAAGACTTTTCTGAGATCAATAAATATACCGGCACATTTTTCACCTTTATCCAATGATTCGTTGATGTATGAGGTTACATTAGCAATAGCATTTTGTGTGCTGAGTGACTATAAAACCTAACTGGTTTTTGTAAAGAATTTTATTACTTTCTAGGAAACTGACCAATTGGTTTTTCACATTTTTTTCAAAAATCTTTCCTATATTTGAGATGAGACAAATTGGGCGATAGTTAGTTACTTGTTGTGGATCTCCAGATTTATAAATAGGTGAAATAATTGTATTTTTATAGTTTGTCGGAAATATTCCCTCTGTTAAACTTAAGTTTATCAAATGAGTAATTGGTTTTGCCAAATGAATTTTCATGAACTTTAGAAAATGTACTGTAATAAGGTCAAATCCGGGAGACGAACCTCCATTCATGCCTTCTATTATTTTCAAAATTTCATTTTCTGGGGTTGTTTCAAATTTTGATAAATTATTTTGTACATTTTCAATTAGTACATTTTCAATCGTTTGTGTTTTCTGGTTAAAAGATTTATTGATATTTTTCGCAAGACTTTTTCCTACATTAGCAAAAAAATAATTAAAGATGTTTGCACATTGTTTAGATTGAATATTAGCATCTATGATTTTATTTTCATGTTCAATGTATTTTATCTTTTGTGTTTTTTTAGCGTTATCCATGGCTAAGTTGACAGTTTTCCATATTTGTTTATTGTTATTGTCTGTAGAAAGTATTTTATTTTTGAAATAGTCTTGTTTATTTTTTTTGATACAGTTTGTTAATTTATTTTTAATTTTTTTGTAAAAAGTGTATGCTTTTTATTTAGAGGTTTTTTCAATGCTGTTTTATAAAGTTTTTCTTTGTTTCTAATTGATATTATAAGCCCTTTTGTTATCCAAGGCTTTAAATTTCTTAGTTTTGATTTAATGCGGACTGTAGTTTCAGTAGTTGAATTTTTTATGTGTTGAGACAATATATTTTCAAAGTTTTTTGAGCAAGTTTCGGTATCATTACTATTTAACACGTTGTTCCATTGTTCATTTCTTAGTTTTTTGGATAAAATATCCATATTTGTGTAGGATTTTGTCTTTGTTAGATTAAATTTTTAAGGTTTAATTTTGTTATCATAGAGAAGAATGCATTAATGGTGGTCAGTTATATTCGTTTTCCAAACAATTGATTTCATTTTGTTGATATCTTTAATATTTATGTAGAATTATAAATTTTATGTATTATATTCTATTCAATAAAATAACAGGACAGATAATATTACGTATTATATTTTCAAGAAAACGATGACATATCAACTTACTTTTGTTTTTTAACAATCTAAACCTAATTTTAATTTTGAAAAAGCTTTACTACTCTATTCTTAGTACCTAGGTCTGCTTCACTACTTTCCCGAGTAGGTACCCAACGGGCCACATATTTTTGCCTTTACATTTATGTCAGTCCATATATGGTCTAAACAAGATGGAGTGTGATTTTTTATTTGTCTCGTATTTTTATTAATGCACGATTTGATGTTAAAATCAGTCATACAATTAATCTATTAATTTTTTAAATTATTTTCTACGTTTTCATTAATGTTTATATTGAAGTCTCCTGCAATAAAGCAAAGTTTATTACTAAATTTTAACAGTATGTGTTTAAATTCATTTATAAATGACGAGATATTCGAACCATGTGTTCTGCAAATAGCAATTATGTGGTAGTTTGTTTTGTCGAGTTTGAATTGTATTTCAATACAATTTACTAAATGTATAGGGTGTACAGTTATTTTGACAATACTAAATACTAATGACGAGACCATTATTTTTATTGATGTTTATGTTGGTTGTAACATAATTATATTCTGGTAAATGATAAGTGGGTGATTCGTCATTTAAATAGTAAAAGTTTCTGATAATATTATGATGTCAGGTTTTTTTTATTTAGATTGTTTAATTTTATAATTAACTCACCCACACTTCGTATGTTAAATTCCATGGTCTAACAGGTACAGTTTGTCAAATAAGAGTACAAAACATGGGAGGGCGCCACTGTTGTTCAAATGGCAATACTAAAAATGTATTAATGATGATAATCTAAAGCTGTGTAACCTACATTTCTATTAAAAATTAAAAAGGCATAAAAGTGAAAAAATATTTTTTCATTCCACTGATCTCAAAATTAGGATGGCGTATAGGTATATTATTATTATATCTTTGCAATTTTGTTTTAGAATAATGAGGAATAACGATATTGTAATAAAATATAAAGCTCACTTTAGAAATTGCTCACATTTATTTAATATTAGCTTAAGTACCTACTAGCGTTGTCAGGGCTTTAGATCATGTCTCTAATTATAGATCTGAATATATTTAACTCGTTCAGATGAAAAAGTAGGCTAATTAAACTCATCACTTTTGATTCTTCCTTTCTACCCACTGCTAAATTCAAATTTATGCTTAATTAAATAAAAGCCAATCACTTTGTAAAATACGATTTAATCAAATTTATGTCATTAGGTAGGTGCTTCTTTGATTTAATTTTTTTTTAAAACTAAAAATATATTTTAAATGTGTATATAGTGATTCTGTATTTTCAGCGTCATTGTACTTTAAAGAATATTTGACAAGTAAATTGGTGTTGAAAGCCAACAAATTTTGAAGTAATTTTTTTTATATTTTCTAATCTTATTTGACAGACTACGCTATTTCTCAGTATTTAGTTAATTATCGATTTACGACAGTATTAGTTATGTTTTGGGTATTTGAAACCTAACCTGAATACGAGTGTTCTTAAGTCACTTATTTTCTTCTTCTTTCGTATGGTGGGGGGTCAGAGGGGGACATCTAGGTCTGCGAGCCAGTCTAGGGCCTCAGGCGTTGCCCTGTGGACCTCATAAATTCCGCCGGGGAGTGAATGGAGCGGGCATTCGTTGACCACATGTTCGGTGGTCTGCACCGCACCGCATTCACACGTCGCCGACTCTTTAAGGCCCCATCTATGCATCATGTGAGCACAACGGCTATGGGAGCACCTTATTCTATTGATGGCAGTCCAGAGTTTGCGAGGCAATGAGAACCCAGGCTGTCTCTCAGTGGGGTCTTGCACGAGATCGGCGTTTTTGACGTTGGCTGATTGCCACTCAAGCTTCCACCTATCTTCTGGGGTGAGAGGTGTTCGAAGGAGTCTTTCTCCTTCCGTCCAGAAGGGTTTTCGAGACTTTAAGCGGCATGCCGGGTGAGAAACGACATCGTGCAAGGGTATTTCGCTTTTTTGCAGCGCCTTCTTGTATTCCCTCAGTGTTGCGATCTCTCGCCTGATATTTGGCGGGGTTATATTTGCAAGTACGGGGAGCCAAGGAAGAGGAGTCGATTTTAAGGTTCCGCTGATGGTTCGCATTGTGGCATTAAGCTGAACGTCGACCATGGAAGTGTGGGCGCTTCTGGCCCATACTGGAGCACAGTATTATTTTATTTTGAAGGAGGTATTCTTTACTGTAATTTTTTGAGTTACCTTCGACAAACCCTATTGGATCGGATTTAATTCGCAATGATGGGAAGTTAATGGAAGAGTTTTATAGCATCGCTCGCAGTGATATCTTCCACATAATTGTCATGTAACACCCCGTACATCTCCGCTTTGGTCATTCTCGTATCAATATTCACATCTTATTTTGCTTCAAGCCACTTTATTATGTCGACTTTTTTTGTTGTTTCGTTGACTTTCTTTCCCTGACTTCTTCCACAATTCATTTCGCATTACATCATCTCTTTTTAATACCATCACCAAATAACTGTACCTTTTAATCCTACCCACCAAGTGCACTTGACGTGATTTTTTTCACTAAACGGCATAATTAAAAAATTGGAAATTATTATTATTTTTATCGGCCTTGTATTCCTTCTTGATCTTCACAATTTAACACTGTCTTACCTATAATATACCTACATGGTTTTACAACACATACTATTTTTTACATTGACTCCATTGAGGAGGTCCCGAGGAAAGTAATTTTCCTAAGGTTTCTCTATGGAGCAACACTTCACTATTCAGAAGCTGACTCACAGTGGAGTAAAACCTTTTTCATGTTCCGAATGCAGTTATACAAATTCTCAAAAGAGAGATTAAAAAATCCTCAGTATGATTCTCAGAGGAGAAAAATCCTTTTCATGTTCCGACTGCAACTATGTATTCATGTACTACGAAGAGAAATCTAAAATTCACGTGTGTACCCACAGTGAAGAAAAACCTTTTTCATGTCCTGACTGCAACTATTGTGGGGCCGTTCAAGTATTACGTAACGCACTTGGGGGGGGAGGGGGGGTCTGGTGAAACGTTACGGCGCGTTACGGCGCGTTACGGGGGGGGGGGGGGTTCGAAGGACGCGTTACGTAACATGTCTTTCTTTATTTAAATAAACTAAGGAATTGAAATCTTCCAAGTTGGCAAGCCTTTTAGTTTATGTTATACGGGGAATTCCTCGACTGTATTGTGCGTCATTTTTATTTTATTTTCGTTGTCAGTATTCGTTAGTGTTTTAAACACGAAATACGCATAAACACAATTTGCTGTAGTCAGTGTTGTTAATGTGAGTTTTTAGGAATTATAATGTCCTCCAAACCGGGAGATTTACATCATCAGCTGTTATTGGCCTATAAAGGCTCTCATGCTGACTTGCCAGCGCAGCGCGTATCCAAAAAATGCCAACCAAATTTGGAAGACAGCAAAATAAAAATTAAAAAAAATTAAAAAATTAAAAATTTATGCAACATGTGAATGATGTTATACGAGAGTTTTTAGTAAGAACAACGCTTTTTAGTTATTACACACAGGTTAGTTTACTGCTAAAATATAATAATATTACCTAAAGCTAGGTTTCGTAGTACATGCTAGTTACACTCAGAACATGAAAAAGGTTTTCTTCACTTTGAATCGTTCTGTGGATTTTTTAATCTCCCTTTCGAGAACTTGAAAAACCACGCTGGGACAAAAAAATAGTTTTGTCTGCTGAAGGTAAACATGTGATTTATCGTGCCTCTTTGTAGAACACGAATAGTTGCAGTAGAAACATGTAAGTGGTTTTGTAGTACTGTGAGTCAGCAAAGGATTTCTAAGAAGTTCCTTTGTACAACATGAATAATTGCAGTCGGGACACGAAAAAGGTTTTGGTCCAGTGTGGGTAAGCTTGTGAATTTTTAGATACCGTTTTGTAGCGCCTGAATAGTCGCACTCGGGACAAGTAAAAGGTTTTCTCTTCTGTAAATCGCACGGTGGATTTATAAATTGTCTTTTTGAGAACTTGTATAACTGCATTCTGGACAGGAAAATAGTTTTTGTCCACTGTGCGTTAACATGTGATCTTTGGTGACTCTTTGTAGAACATGAATAGTGCAGTAGAAACATGTAAAAGGTTTTATATCACTTTAAGTTAGCAAATGATTTCTAAGAAGTTCCTTTGCACTACATGAATAACTGCAGTCGGGACAAGAAAAAGGTTTTTGTCCAGTGTGGTTCAACACGTGAACTTTTGGATACCGTTGTGTAACGCATGAATAGTCGCAATCGGGACAAGAAAAAGGTTTTTCGTCACTGTGAGTTAGCAAGTGCCGTTTTCGTTATTTTTTCGAGAAGTAGAATAGTTGCAGTCAGGACATGAAATGGATTTTTCTCAACTGTGGGTAAACATGGGTAATTTTTAGATTTCTCTTCGTAGTACATGAATAGTTGCAGTCGGAACTTGAAAACGGTTTTTCTACACAGCAAGTGACTTCTTAGATATCTCTTTAGAGGGCACGAATAGTTGCAGTCAGGACATGAAAATGGTTTTTATCTTCTGTGAATCATACTGTTGATTTTTAAATCTTCCCTTTGAGAATTTGTATAACTGCATTCGGGACGTGGAAAAGGTTTAACTCCACTATGAGTCAGCTTGTGAATCATAGTGGAGTAAAGTGTTGCTCAACAGGGAAAACTTAGGGAAATTACTTTCCTCAGGGCCTCCTCACTAAAGTTAATGTAACAGAAAGTATGTGTTGTAAAACCATGTAGGTTTATTCTAGGTAAGACAGTGCAAAATTGTGGAGATCTGGAAAGAATACAAGGCCGATAAAAATAATGATATTCTCAATTTTTTTTATAAATGACAATATGAATAAATAAAATGTATATAATGTATCGCGAGTTAGAAATCTCTTGTTTTATTTATTACTGCAAATGCAATAAAATCAAGAAAAAGGGTATTTAAGCGACATTTCAGTACGTTGCGCAACTTAATTGTGACTTTCAGGTAAAAATTGTTACTTGGGTGTTACGTAACGCTTAGGGGGGGGGGTTGAACAGGGGGGTCAAAAATCTTCAAAAATTTCGTTACGTAATACTTGAACGCTCCCTGTACTACTCAAAAAAAAAACTAAAACGGTACCTGTGACTCACAGTGATGAAAAACCTTTTTCATGTCCCGACTACGACTATTCATGCGCTACAAAATGGTATCTGAAAATTCACGTGTTTACCTATAGTGGACAAAAACCTTTATCATGTCCCGACGGCAATTATTCATATTGAACAAAGTATTTTCTTAGAAATCATTTGCTGACTCATAGTGACATAAAACCTTTTACATGTTTCAACTGCGACTATGTTTACCCACGTCCCGATATTATCTCCGGTTCAGACTTTTTGACATTTGAGATCTTAAGATTCATTTCAGAGTAATTACCGTATGATTCCATGCAGAGTAAATTCTTCTCCAAAACAAAACAAAATGGTTAAAAGTCAGTGTAAAGAATTTAGTGGCCCAAAAAAACTATACGGCTCAGACTTACTACCTTACCGGTTTGAATATAATGAATGACAGACGTAGGGAGGAAGCTACTACTTGCTCTGACTCGCGAAGCGGTTCCTTTGTACTCTATGTGCCATGACTGGTTTATTTATGCTATGTGCTTAGGGTTGCCATATTCGGCCAGGGTCTCGTCGGGACGTTTCAGGATGGAGCAAATAAAAATTTTGTAATACTTAAACAATTTCTTTATTTTATAATAAGTAAGTAAATATGCTTGTTTTATAGGTTACTTTAATTGGTACTAGCAGAAGTACTTGGCTGGCCATACTTTTCAGAAGATTTCGCTTCTAAAAAACTTTTGAGTGGTGTCCATAGTTTCAGGATTCTTTCAACCGCGGGCATTAATGATAACCATCTTGTTTTTGAGTGCGACAAAAGAGTCTGATGATTAATATTAACATACGAACAGAACTCTTTCAGCTTCTCCGTCCTAACAGTGTATATTGAAAAATAATTCAATATTTTGAGGACGATAACTTCGACATCCACAGACAAGATTCCAGCAGCGGTTGATATAGTATTGTGCAGAATATGGTCTGAACATCCAATTCCTTCTATAGGTTTTTCCAAATCTTCTTTTATTTTATGAAAAAATTGCACCGACCGCGTCTTTCAAGCCCTCCGAAGTTGGTATTAGTATTGTCACCACAAAAAGCAATCAGCTTATGTAGTGGAATCTGCAATTGTCTTATAGTGTCGAGACAATATTTGGAAATAGTGTCCGATGTTTCATCTTTTAAAGAATCAAACTTCAATAGCTTCTGTTGGACACCATCGTTTTCAGTGAAATATCGAACAAGTAAAGGAAACATCTTTGCAGCTTTGTGATTGGACGCGTCGGTGCCTATTCCATAATACGAAACTTCTTGCAATTTTTCTTTTATTTGTGACACAGAATGTGGAGCGAGAATATTTTTAACAATTGCTGTAGCCTTGGTTCTTGCTGTGGACTGTTTTGCTGCGATTTTAGAGTCGGGATACATTGTAGCATTCAGTTTTACGTTACAGTCAAGTGAACTGAAAGATTTATGATGTTTGACAACTTTATAAGCTGTCGTTAGTTCCGCCTGCCGCAATAAGCAATTCTTCTTGAGTATATTCTTTAATCATAAATCCGGATATAGGCCTTGATGTAGATACAACAGCGAACCTTTTTTGTGATTGGTCGTAGAAATGTGGTGCTTTACGTCAGCCATACCTCCATGAGTAATTGATATAAAACTATTACACGTAACACAGAACGCTTCTTCATTCGTACGTCCTTTCTTTATAAAACTCCACTCTTTCGTATAGTTGTACGAAAAATGGCACTTCCTCTTTTTTACTGCAGACATTTTCGTAAATAAATGAATAAACTCACACACTGCGCGGTTCAAAATCAAAACAATCGTTCTATACGGCTGGCACTCTCGTCTCTCTCTCTCCCCCCTACCTGGCACCCACCGGCCGCCTGCGCCCGTCCAACGGCACTTCACGGCACGTACGGGCTATGGGACGCATGGAAAATTAAAATTTGCATTGCGTAATTTCAATCGGGACATTTAAGGCTTTTGTCGGGACGTCGGGACAGATAGCTCAATAAAGGTGACAGTCCCGATATATCGGGACGAATGGCAACCCTATAATGTGCTATACATCAGGCAATATACAATTGCGTAGAAAAACATTTCAAAACCGTTCGTCGTTTCTGAAGTTTCTCATTTCGTTTGCTTTTTGCATCGTACCGCGCTCGCATTACAAATCTTGGCGTCAACTGACAAAATCTTGGTTAATCATAAATAAATTCATTCAAACTTCTGAATTGGAGTAGACCAATATTTGAATCGTCTTAAAATTCTATGGAGTTCGCGTATAGGTACCTACTGCTACTAAAGTCGTTAGCTGTCACTTTGGTTTTGGATATGGTATTGTTTGCTGAATCTTACTACGGTGACATGGATCTAATCACAGATTTTCCCTCCATCAAGACTGAATCAGAGACATATGAAGGAGAAATTCTTCATGCGGATATCGATATAGACTACCCGGATATAAACGAAGAATATTTGGCGCAGCACAACGATACAAACCGGACTGCAGGTAGCGAGGCTGTTATTTATTTTATGACTTCCGGTCTCCCCGAGCGGCTTTACATCAGATAGGTGACTAAGCATTTTTGCACGAGCTCACAGATTATCGTCTTGATTGACCTCGATGTTTATTGATTATCGGTCTTGATTTTGACAGTAGGTAGTTTAAAGTGGAAAGAACACACTACAAAACAAACTCATAAAATCATGTACCTACTTCTTTAGACATTATCCGCAATTATCTTAAATTAATTCAAACAATTTACTACGTCTATCTTTAATAGAGTAGGTATGGTATTACAACGTGGGGAAGAATACACGCTGCTGCCATTGGTATGATCTTTAAAGCTCAGAAATTAATTATAAAAATATTCTTTAAATTCCGATTACAAGCAGTTAAGATGAAATCTTCAGGAGAATCTTTGTTTTGGACACTAGGCAACTTAATGCCATAAACATACTAGCATCCATCTTCCAACGCAGAACTGTTTTTGACAATCTGTCTAAACTGCTCGTGATACTTGAACCAAACGACATAATCACCTATTTATACCTTTCGCTGAAACAACTTTTGCCACAAAGTTTATAAATACATTGCATTTCCACTAACCATTAGACGCTATTTGATATATTTGTTTTGTTTTCTGTGTGAACGCAACTTTTCCGAGGGGCGCGGGGGGTATATCAATCAGTAGTCTGGCTCTTGGGAATTTAATCGCTATGAAGCATTTCTCGGGAGCCACCGCGCGTTGTGCGTGCGTGAGTTTTACAAAAATGGTGATTCGGCGGCTGTAATGCGTAGAAGATTCTGCAATATTTGAGGTTTTCGTCAATTTAATGATGCGCCTAGCGTTCCTCTCATTCGAAAATGGGCCAAAAAGTTTGAAGAGATCGGTACAACGCTGGCAAAACCAAAATCCGGGCGAACAAGGTCCTCGAGAACGGTAAAAAACGCAGAGAGTGTTTCTTTTAGGACACCCTTATATGTCTGCTTGTGTTATTCATACTGCATATAGTGCTTATGTTAAAAACTATTCCTGCTCTCAACACAGGAGTTCTTAGTGAGACTAGCATTGTTCATCACCAAGGTTATGTCATTTATATACATTTTTTAAATTCCACGGCTGATTCTCTGAAAGGAGGGGTCGTTATTACTTGCAACGTGGCTATGAGATATTAATTCTGTCTAGGTATTCATTTTGACGTCAATTGGTTGGTGACAGTTGTTATTAATTCTTCGTGATGCACCTGACTGACTTACTGTTTTACATAAGCGTATTTTTAAATTTTTTGTATATCTTAGGTTCCCAATGAAAACAATTGTAATAATTTTATTCAGAGCTGTGTGCAGGGGTAATGGGATAATGCAATATAGATTGTATTGACGTAACAAACAATATAATCTTACCTCTATTAATTTTTTAATTTTTTGTTATTAATTTTTCTTTATTATTTGCTTTGATGGTTCCATAATTTGTGGATTTTTCTACCACCATGCTAGGCAGACGCCCGTGTTACGGTGGTCATATAGTTTTAATTCCTTCATTATTTCTTTTAATATTAGGTACCTACATACAGTACCGGATTATCCCTAAGGCAGAGTAGGCAACTGCCTAGGGGCCCTGCATCGGCTAGGGGCCCCGCGTCCCGAGAAAAAGGTTTAAAAGGCGAAATAAAGGCATATTGTCATGATTTTTTTGAGATATGCATAATGTTGGTTTTATTTATTTCATACACACTTTATAGTAAAACATCTGAAGTATTTTTGGAAAAAAATTCAATTGAAAATATCAATAAATAAGTCCGTGAGAGCGAATCTCCGAAGGCGCCTCTTGAAACAAAAAAATCGAAATGCGTTTAAAAGGTTATATGTTTTCCTAGGTAGTGAGAGGGAGTTTTTTCGATTTTTATTTTATTTTTTGCAGCATTTTGAAGCGAGAAACGCGATTTTTGCTAAAGAATTTCGGTGAATTTGTTATTATAAAATGGTAAAAAAATATATTTAAAAATGGTTTATGTGTAGGAATAGTGTACAAAATTTCAAAAGCATCGGTAAGTCAATTCAAGATTTTGAGTTATGATGTTCACAAGCTTCAGAAATGTTGTTTGCGAGAAAACAGATTTAAAATGTTTTATACTCGAAATATACTAGAATCGAGCATGAGGGCCGGTCGCTTGAAACGCTGTACCTTCGTTTGTTTTACTCCGATTTACTTGAAATTTTGAAACAATACTCAATATACTGACATGTTTTACATTCAGATTTTCTTTTAAAACCTTACCACCCCCCCCCCTCTCTTAAAGCCTTGTTAAGGATTTGATCAATAGAACAAGGAGGCGTTTGGAGGCCCCTTCAACCCCCCCCCCCCCCCGTTAGGCTACGTCCGCATAGGCAGGCGGCTTGCTTAGCGCCTAGAGCCTAGATAGGAAGTAGATAGCCGCTTAGCGTGTATCCAGGTAAACCAACGTGTTGGTTTTTTGCCACTAGGCTCTAGGCGCTAAGCCAGCCGCCTGCCTGTGCGGACGTAGCCTTAGTCCGCCATTGATAAAGGGGCCCCGTGACGTGCATTGCCTAGGGGCCCTGACATGGTTAAGCCGGCCCTGCCTACATATTTAAAATGAAATCCTTAAACGCTGCCAGATAGTTTGTAGACGGCTTCTTTGAAAAGTCTACTTATATCTTTATATTTAGATTTATTCTCTATGTTTCAGAATGTGGCCCATCCTCTGAAATAGATAGTCCAGATATTAAAAAGAAATACTCCGTTAATCTTAAGGACTGCTTCGTTTATCTGAAAAGGATCGACCAAGGCAGTGGTAAGTTATAAGAAGTTTCAAATAAACCAACATGAAATATGATAAATCGCGGATAGCACCAAACAACAATAAACATGTATAGTTATCGACAATCATTGAATTCGATACTGTTAGGATAAGGAATGCAAATGTTCATTAAATCTATTTAAAATAATATAGCACAGCACAATCTGTCTATATCTGATCTCTCGGGATTGTATACCTACTTTTTGTGTTTTGGTTCTTAAACTGTTTCTTATATAAAATTAATTCATGTTGAATGCCAGTATTGCCGTATAGATTGTTTATCGAATCACAAGAAACAGATTTCCCAATGTATCTCCTCTACCGAAATAATAGAGAACTCCAGTCCATTTTTTAATTTTTTTTTAATGAATACTGACCTCCTTACTTAAGTAATCGTATTTTTATTTTTATTTTTAGAGTTAGTTTTAATATATAAAATAATTGTCAAAGTTTTAATTTTTCGAGACACCCGAAAACCACCGAATCGTGTGACGTCATCACTCCTGAAAAATTATTATAGGATAGGGCAATCAGCTGATCTACTGCGGCCATTTTGAACCCCGTTGTTCGAAGTATTCTCCCTAGAAATAGCATTACTAATCAAAGTTTCAATACAATGACTGGTGACGCATGACGTCAGCACTAACCATTCAGTAATACCAACTTTACAGTGTGTTTTCACGAGAGGTTTAAAAATGCACTTTTTAATATTTTTTTAAGAACTCTACGTTTAATATTATGAAATAAAACTTATATATTCGGAATCAGCGTTCATTGGTCTATATCATGGGTGGGGAACCTGCGGCCCGCGGGCACTTTTGGTGCGGCCTGCTGAAAGAACCACAAAAAATTTCACAGAACGTGATGGGTTTTTCACGGTGTTTCAAATGCATTTTTAATACGTTATCACAAAATCGTTACTAGCAAGTAGTTAAGATACAAATAAAAACGTGATTAAACCTCCCATTTTACTTTATTTTAATTTGTTATCGTGAATTGATAGTGAAATTCCATCTGAACTTTTAAATTTCTTGTACGGGACAGTCCCGATATTTCAGGATTGATGGCAACTCTATTCAGAGGGGAATCTTAAGCAGTCTGTCATAAACATTATTTTCTAGTCATTGTTGCGGAAGTAAAGCGGATAGTAAATCAATAAAATCCAATTAATGACAACTACTAATTAACCTCCACACAGCATCCCAGATGACATAGGCCCTGAAGGAAATTATTTTCCTCAGAGCCTCCTGTGTGGAGTTAATGTAAAAAAAAAAAAAAAAACTACGAAGAAAAGAAAAGTTGAAGCTGAATGAAACGTGAAATCATTTGAAACTAAATTAAGGCTGTGGAAAGTAACTCGAAATGAATAACACGACGCATTTTCCAACACTGCAAGGACAAAAGCCTTCTACATCGTTTGAATACGCTGGTGAGTGCGCGAAATTAAGTGAGGCATTTAATGAATGATTTAAGGACGTGAAAAGAGAGTAAACGGATTCGAACATATTTAATACATAGTTCAACGTCGAACCATCGAATGTGCCTGATAATCTGCAGCACGAAATTATTCAATTACAAAGCGACAAATAAAGTCAGGAATCACTAGTTATATTAAGTCAAGCATGTCCCTTAACATTTTGTATATAATAAAAACAATAATACCATCATAATTGCCACACTTCTGGCATATAAAAATCATTACATGTAATTTATGGCAATTAGTAAAATAAATGTAAAATTATATTGCGGACAATAAATATGCTACAAAATATAGAAAAACCATTCACGTAATCGAGTATAATTTAATTTAAGCTGGTTGACTAGTGGACTACTATGCAGATTCATTCTAAACGTAAAACTAATCGTGTGTTTACAATTCAATTTCCTGTTGCGGATTCATCTGCTAACCCCAACGCATTTCGAAGGTAAAACCATTTTGGTGTTCTAGGTGCAGTATTAATTTAAGCTGGGGACTCATAATCCAATTCGCTCTGACGGAAAAAACAAGTTTTGTGTTCAAAACGCAATGAAAAAATTTCATATGTGGTTTCGTCTGCTAACACATTTCGTTGAAACTCGTTCTCGTTTTTGAAGTGCATTTATAAAATTCTAGTTGCTTTTGTGCTACCAGTGTTAGGGAAAAGCCATTTTCATGTACTCAGTAAAATGGCTACACTCTGTATTTTTAAGTTTCCGGGTACAATTTCACCCTATTACTCAAACCAGTTCTGTGTTTAGAATGCAACGAAAAAATTCCAGGTGGGTTTCATTTTTTGACGCATTGCATTTATAAAATTCTAGTTGCATTCTTTGTGCTGCCAGAATTGCTAGAAAGCCATTTATATGTTCTGAGTAGAGTTTTAATTCCCCGCGTACAAAATCATTTTATAATTAAAACCAGTTCTGTGTTAAGAATGCAACGAAAAAAATTGAAAATAGGTGGGGTTTTCTTTCGCTAAAGTGTTTCATAAGAAACCATTCTCGTGTGAGAAGTGCAATTATGAATGTGTAGTTGCATAATATGCATACGTGCTGCCAGTATTGGAGGAAAGCAATTTCATATTCTGAGTATAGTTTTAATTCCCCGCATACAGATTCAACCTGTAATTAAAACCAGTTCTGTGTTAAGAATGCTATGAAAACGCATCAGGTATGATTTCATTTACTGACGTATTTTTTATGTTGGAACTGCATTTATAAAATTCTACTTTCGTTGTTTATGCTGCCAGAATTAGAGGAAAGCCATTTTCATGTTCCGAGTGTAGTTTTAATTCCCTGCATGCATATTGAAACTAGTTACGTATTCAGAATGCAACGAAAAATTGCAGTTCCATCTGCTGATGAATTTTGACGGAAATCTTTTCTGGTGTTCAAAATGCAGTTATAAAATTCTGGCGGTGCTTTGCAGACTTTGTGCGGAGTTATTAAAGGGTGTAGGCAGTTCCTTAACTATATTTTTAAATTAGTTTTATTAGTTTTAGTAAAACCAGTACTTTGTGGCTACCCCCCCCCCCCTGTAATTATTGTTATGTGTATTCACATAACAATAATTTATAAACACAAGAGTACCAATTGCTCAAAAAAATTTTTCTAATGATTTTTTATTGTAAATTATATATTGTTAAGTGAATACCGCACAAGAGTACCAACTGCGACAAAAAAAAATTCTTTCAATATATTTTATTTTAAATTATTGTTATATGTTATGAGAACACCGCACAAGAGTCCCAACAGCTCCCAAGGGAGGGAGTGATGAGATGATGGGGGGGGGGGGGGGTTGCTGAGGAAGGGGAGGGATAAGAGGGGGGGATCAGAGGGGGGATGCAGGGGGGATCAGAGGTGGCGAAGGGGGGGAGGGAGTGAAAGGGGTGTGAGGGGGGGGGGGGGGGTGGGAGGGTAGGCCTTTTTTATATCCATTTTTCGTAGTACAAAAATAGCAAACACCGGAGGCGGGTATGGGTACCGCCGCCCCGGGAACCATTTATTAGAAAACCAACACCTCTGCTGTAGGTCACCCCAAGTGGTTCCCTACGTTTGGTGACTTAGCAGGGGTGTCTGGGTTCATGGGGTGAGGTTTGTCCAGGTCAGGGCAGCGGGTACGTCCGCTGCATGGCAGGCCGGACGTCCACAGCATGTACACCGGACGTACACAGGGTCTGAGAGGAATATTTTCCTCAGGGCCCCCTGTGTGGAGCTGATGAAAAAAACACCTTCCCTGAAATTCTCCACCCCCCCCCCCCCCCCCCCGTTAGTGAAAATATTTTGTAACACCTCACCTCAAATGAGGTGGGACACTTCAACTCCTCATTTCGATATTTGAGTACCTCATACAAACTCATCCTGATGTCGTGTCCTACCCAACACTAGTGGCTATGACTTTAATTCTAAGTATTCATCATAACCTGTAGTATTATTTAGTTATTTAAAAAAATATAACATTCTTATCTAAAATATTAAAATCCAAATTGGACAGTTCCGAACTCCTGCTACTTGCAGAGGTACAGTAGGTACCAATGATACAGCGGTTCGGCGCTATCCGAAACTAATACTTAGGTGTTGTTAGACATGGTTAATATTGCGATTTTGTAAACCTCTGATCACCTTACTTTTAAATGTTTGTTGTTTGTATTTTTATATCATGTATGTATTTTTTTATCGTAACTTATTGTTATTATCTCACTGAATCTCCATTTTTGTTGCTTATATTTTTAATTCATTTATGTACCTTTTTATTTCTATCGTCATTTTATTTATATTATTTCTTTCCATGGTAAACGTGTACTGCCTTTATTTATTTATGAGAAAGCCCTCTGAGCGTAAAATAAAATAAATAAATGTCTGTTCGTATTGCCGTAAATTATTTGTTGACAGTTATTATTAATTGCTCGCGATACACTTGAATGATTTACTGCTTTACTGAAGCGTCTTTTTTTATTTGTTGGTCACCTCTCTGTGCACTTAGGTCGTCTGGACTAAGTAAGAGTCGCTTTGTAACTTGATGAAGTTGTTAACTATGGTATGCTTATTTAAAAATTGTGTTATTAGGGTTCCCAGTTCCCATAATATTTTTTTTAATCCGAAGGGGTATTAAGGTAATGCAAGAAAATCTCTATTGACATTATATGCAATATAATACAAGATAATCTATATCGACATATTATATTTATAAATACGAGTATATACGCTGCTAGATAGTTTATTGACGGGTTCTCAATGAAGAATCTACTTATATCTTTTAATTTTGTATTAAATTTGTTTATTACATTGCAGAATGTGGTGCACTATCTGAAATAGATAATCCAGACATTAAAAAGGAAAGCTCCGTTTATCTTAAGAACTGCTTCGTTTATCTAGAAAGGATCGACCAAGGCAGTGGTAAGATATAAGAAAAAGTTTCAATTATACCAACATGAAATATGATATATCGCGGATAGCATTATACAGGGTCTTTGAATTAGGACGCTCGATTATAAAATGTAAATAAAATAAGTCGTGTGTGAGATATCCACTCAATTTTATTCTATTTGAAAGGATATTTTATGGCATTACGTGTGGAATATAACGTAATTCAAACGTCTGCTACGGCTTTTCTTTGTGGCAAGTATTCGAAAGGTCCAATTTTCGATGACATTGTCTCATAAATCTGGCTGAATTTGCTGGATGGCGTTTGCTATAATGACTTTGAGTGAGTCAATTGTTTGCGGTTTGTTCGCGTGAACCTGCGATTTAATATAGCTCCAAAGAAAGAAGTATAAAGTTGTTAAATTGCACGATCTCGGTGGCGAGTTCACATCGCCGCCGCGCGACATAACCATGTCGTCATATTGCTCGTGCAGAATGTTCATCGTGGCATGTGCTGTGCGGCGCGTAGCACCGTCCTAATGGAAACACTTGTTGTCGGTATTCATATCATCCAGTTTAGGTCACGAGAAGTTGCTTAAAATCGATTTGTGACGCTCGCCGTTAACGGTTATGGCAATGCAAGTTACGTTTTGGAAGAAGAACGGACCGATGTTTCGCCAGACCAAAATCCGCATAGAACAGTGACTTTCTCATAATGCATTTGGTGCTGGCGTATGTCTTGTGGATTGATATCACCTCATATCTGACAATTTCGCTTGTTCGCATATCCTTGTATTGTATCCTTGTATCCTTGTATTGTACCTAATCCTTTTTTATTATTTTTTTTAATTCTTTTTATGGCGGTAATACAACATATGATTATATTTCATACCTGATTGCTCTCCTTATTTTAGTGTGTATATAACAGATGCCTGCAGAGCCGGAGTGTGCGGTCTCCCCCCGTTGAAGCGGCCACATGCACTCATGATGGCTGCTTATTAATATTATATTGTTTACTTTCATTTCCCTAGGGTAAGTCAACTAACACTTGTAGTTATTTTTTATGACCATTGCAGTACAGTCTGCAGGCGATCCTACATTTCCGCCACCTAACAAAGTATGTAGGGACATTGAAGGTCTAGATTCGTTCAATTAAATGTAGAGTCGTTTATTCAAAAAAATTAGATTCTTGCGAGAGCTCCGAAGGGGCGACCATAAGTCGCCTATACCGGGGCGGGAAAGTGGTGGGGTACTTCAATGTTCGCATATCCATTCATCCTAAAATGGGCTCCGTCGCTAAAGATGATTTTTTTTGGCAAAATTTTAACGCTTCTCGGATGGAGCAGTGACTTTGATAATAAAACTTAATGATTTACAAATGTTGTTCAACGCTGTTACCTTCCACGATAATTGGTCGTTTACTCAAAATAATTGACAATAAATTTTACATAGGTACGTCACTTTAACAATATGGCTGCTATAACCTTTCAAAGTTCGACCAGTTGAAAGGCCCTGTACAACGATAAACTGGATGCGTTATTTAAAAAAAATACCTACACATATAGGCTTGGAAGTAATCACTAATCACTGTCCGAATTTTATGTTAAACTCTTACTGATGATAAATGGAATTGAGCACGTCCCAATGTGATAATGAATAAGGGATGAGCATCGTTACGTTTCGTTCTGAGGTTATATCTCATTTTCCGGTACCAGCGGAAATGTTGGAAGAATTTGCATCATTTGCTAACATAGGTATAGGTATACAGTTATCGACATTCATTGAATTCGATACTGTTAGGATTACGAATGCAGATGGTCTGTTAAAAAATCTATTTTTATTATATAGTATAGCACAATTAGAAGGAACCTGTCTGATCTCTTTTTGTGTTTGGATTGGGAGCTTTTTTCTTAAACCGTTTCTTGTATATAAAATTCATTCATTGTATTGTTTATCACATCACAAGTATATAAAATAATGTTGAATGCCAGTATTGCCGCATCGATTGTTTATCAAATTACAAGAAAATTGATTTCCTAATTTATCTCCTCCAACGAAGCAATTGCGAAAATGTAACGATGCTCTCAACATTAGCTTAGCCAAGAACAGTTAATCCCCGCAGTTGATTCGCGCTGTGCTTTTTTTTAAATAATTATTAGCACCATTTGATTTTATGCTTTTAAACCTGCTCGCTATTGATTTGTTAATATCATGCTTTTTTCTATTTACAGGAGTGGAACCGGAAATCACTCTGACATTCAAAGAAGATGGTCGCCCTCTTAGGAATATTCATACAAACCTCACGCCACAATTATCACGCTCTAAATCTCTCCCAACTCAGAAAATGCTGTCGTGCCCCTACTGCAGCTATTCTTTTTCATGTAATTCATTTTTAAAACGACACATTCGAACTCACACTGGAGAAAAGCCATATACATGTTCCGAATGCGGTAATTCATTTTCACTGAAGTCAGCCTTACGCTCTCATATTTTCACTCACCGAAAAGATAAACTATTTAAATGTTCGAAATGCGACTATTCGTGTTGCCAATCAACACAATTTCGTAACCACGTTCTGACTCACGGTGGTGCTAAACCATTTGTTTGTTCTAAGTGCAACTTCTCATCTTTTTATAAGAATTGTTTAACACGGCACCTTCTGACTCACTCAGGATTGAAACCATTTTCCTGCTCTCAATGTAACCGTTCGTTTTCATTGAAATCGTGTTTAAAAGTTCACTATCGGATTCATAGTGGAGAGAAACCCTTCGCATGTTCTGATTGCAACTATATATGTATGACAAGCGGTGAGTTACGACAACATAATCTCACTCATTCTAAAATAAAACGATTCTCTTGTGCCCTATGCAACTATTCGTGTTCACAGAAGTACTCTTTGAAATATCACCTTTACACCCATTCTAAAATAAAACCGTTTTCTTGTGCCCACTGCAATTATTCGGGTTCGTTCAGGTCTAATCTCAAAAGGCATTTAATGACTCATATTATTCAAAATTCAGCTTGATTTTAGCCGTAAAATTGATTAAAGTATTAATAATTATTATTTTTAAATAAGTCAAATCAATCATAACATGTAAATAACTTGTTTAATAATAAATTTACTGTACAAATAATTCATTACTAGTTAGGTAGATTCTGACTTCTTTGTAGGAAACCATAATAATAATACGTTTGAACACTTTGAATTCTCAACTACGAATCCAGAGGTGCGATTTTAATGACCGAAGTGCACAAATAAATTTAATTAATCTTTTTATGTTATTACATATTGACATGTAGGTAGTTTAATCTAATAAAAGTAGCTTTTCTTATTTAACCCTACACTACTACTCATGTTGCGACGTACAAAGAAACTACTCACACACCTGCGAGGCGTATCATATTAACTAATGATTTTATTCAAAAACTATAAGTATGATTGATATGTTTTGACTGTTTCTTTAATTTTGTATTTTACGAAAAAAAAAACAATTCTATATTATATTTACATATATGTTATATTATAAAATCTCTACCCTCAAATAAAACTTTGGCAACCAAACAGTCTTCTCTTTTACAAAATCTCTTAAAGTGTAGGTAAATATGCAGTTAGTCCGCCTCACAGATATACGGAACGTTCGTGTTGTCGAAGTTTGATGCACGGATAATACGGAATGTTTCTTTTTTTAACTAATAGACAATCAAATATGACATTTGTAGGAAGTACCAATCTTATAAAATAAATTCTCTAAAATAAACTTTGTTTGTTTGGCTACGCGGGGTTTATCTAGCGGGTTTGTGTAATTATTTTAGTACATTTCTTTCCATGTTTTACTATTTTGTCAATGATGCATTCACTTTGTTTTACGCAAAAATATTTTTCTGTGATTGGCATTTCTATTATTCTATATTGATGAAATGTTAAAATAAAAACGATGAATAAACATGGCGTTACCACGCGAGTGAATTAATTTTAACAAAATTAAAATGTTAAATGCATAGTTTTTGCATGTTTTTTTGTCTCCCCCGACTTAAATACTCACTATTCGTAATAATAAAGCTAAATACAACTATTTGGATTTTTTCCGTATTAACGAGTAAGCGGTTTAATGCATAATTATACACTTTAAAAAAACTACTACACTACAAATTATAGTCAATCATGAAGCAATTAACTAAAAAAAAATAACAAAAAACGTGCATACAAGCCTTAAAATTACGTATAAGCTACTCACACGTCTTTGTAGCGCCAAGAGTAGTGATATAAAAAACTAACAAACTTACCGTAACGCAACAACCGTCCTGCGACACGTGCTGCTGATGACCTTCCTTGAACGTCAATGCGATACGCGCGAAGGATAAAAAGAGAGACAATTATTATAAGCAATAATTGTCAGCCTGAAACACTCATTTTACATTGAAAAATCTTCCGAGAAAAGATACTTGCCGCCAACGGGAATTGAACCCGTGTCCTTCTGATTGCCGGCCGGATGCTCTGACCACTGATCTATGGCGGCTTATCTTATACCCGCCAAATGATTCAATATATACTAGTGTTTCATTCAACAATTACTGCTTATTATATTTTTTCCACCTGAAAACAACCAACTTTATTTTTGCAAGAGAGACACTGTTAGTGTTAAATCCCTCGCTAGGTGGCGTCGTTGGTTGTTTTCAGGTGGAAAAAATATAATAAGCAGTAATTGTTGAATGAAACACTAGTATATATTGAATCATTTGGCGGGTATAAGATAAGCCGCCATAGATCAGTGGTCAGAGCATCCGGCCGGCAATCAGAAGGACACGGGTTCAATTCCCGTTGGCGGCAAGTATCTTTTCTCGGAAGATTTTTCAATGTAAAATGAGTGTTTCAGTTACCCTTTGTGCTATGCATAAAAATCTTGTCTAAACGTTAGTTTGTAAATTAATAAAAAATAATTAATAAAAAGAGAGGAATATATAAAAAAAAAAAGAA
The DNA here is from genome assembly GCA_917880885.1 of Limnephilus marmoratus. Taxonomy (NCBI): domain Eukaryota; kingdom Metazoa; phylum Arthropoda; class Insecta; order Trichoptera; family Limnephilidae; genus Limnephilus; species Limnephilus marmoratus. The sequence goes on from OU862907.1 coordinate 9,150,102, forward strand.
AACACGCGGGCGCCTCTGCGACGTAGAGTAGTAATCTAGGGTTAATTGTATATTTTTTAAATTGTAATAATTCTGTATTTTCGGTTTGTTGAGTTATTGATACCTTCATATCCCTCTGCTGAAAGAAAATTCATAGAAAAATAGCAATAGCCACTACCGGCATTGAAGTACCCACCACTGTCCCACCCCGGTATAGGCGACTTATGGTCGCCCCTTCGGAGTTCTCGCAAGAATCTAATTTTTTTGAATAAACGACTCTACATTTAATAAAACGAATCTAGACCTTCAATGCCCCTACATACTTTGTTAGGTGGCGGAAATATAGGATCGCCTACAGTCTGTACTGTAATGGTCAAAAGGACTAATCTACAGGTGTTAGTGAGCATAAAAAATGTAATAAAGAAAAAAAAAAACCAAAAAGCCACTACCGGCAGCCGTGAACTTTTGAAACCAACCATTGCTTACCCCATTATCTCAATGGTTCTAGATCGGGGACGGGGAATCTATTTCCGACTGGGGCCAATTAGTTGTTTGAAGTAATCTCCGTGGACCGCACTTTTTAGTGAAGGCAGAAGGGGGCTGAGGGAGTTCGGAATCATTGATATATTATTAACACCTCACATACAGGTTTTTTTTTTGTTGTAACAATTTTTTTTTGGACAAGAATTTTTCCGTCAAACTAGAAATTGGTTTCCCCTGATTTGCGTCAGCAGATTAGTCCATAGCTAGAAGTTTATGTTGTATATTAATTAAAAATTTCTAGCAGGAAATATTTTTAATAAATTTCCAGAAAGATTCAGAAAAAAATATTTATTTTTAGCTTGAAAGTTCCACCTGTAAAATATCACAATAAAAAATAAAATCCGCGTAACATGGCTCATAAATAAACAAATAAAAACGTTAATTATTTATTTAATAATTATAATTTTTTTAATATATAATTACTGTACATAATTTCTCGAAGAGCGGGCACATACTGATTTTTTGGCGGAGTGCGGAGTGAATACCCACCATGGCCGAGCACCAGTAAATGATCTGAGAGATGGTATTCGCAGTAGGTACAAAATCCAAATTCATCCAATAGCAGGAATAGCAGGACATTCTAAATGTGGACCGAGAATAGAAGGCAGGATATTAAAGTTATATTTTAAAAGCAGCAAACACTTAACACTTCTGAAGGCAAAATCACGTTACACGCCACATTGCTTAATCATAGCATAGAATCTGTCGACAATCTCGTTCTTTTTTGTTGTGGCTATTCACTCTTCATTCACAGAAACCGTCACCAACGGTGCAGAAACGCGCCAGTAGCAGTAGCAACTAGCGATGGGAAATATCGATCAAATATCGATGTTGTATTGATCTTTTTTACCATCGATGCATTTCGATACATTGTCATAGATAAATCGATTCTTGAACAATCGATTCTTGCATCGATGTCAAAGAAGCGCTGTGATTGGTCAGAATTAATCGATGTGAGATAAGCGTTGTGATTGGTCAGAATTAATCGAAATGTTAAACCGATATAATCGTAGGTAGTACTCAAACGTCAAAATTCACTCGGAAATGGAATCGATGTCAAAGAAGCGCTGTGATTGGTCAGAAATAATCGATATGAGATAAGCGTTTTGATTGGTCAGAATTAATCGATATGTTAAACCGATATAATCGTAGTATTAAAACGTCAAAATTCATTCGGAAATGGAATCGATGTCAAAGAAACGCTGTGATTGGTCAGAATTAATCGATATGTTAAACCGAGACAATCGTAGTATTCAAACGTGAACTGTAAATGACGAAATATTACTTTCAGGTTATGATTTACGTTTCCATTATGTGTATACAAGATTGACATGGTGATTATTTTTCATAAGTAGGTAAATGGGTTCTTTTGAGGTTATTTATCGATTTGGTTGGTGTATGTTCGATTTATTCTAAATGAACAATGTTTCTAATTTCATCGAGTACTAACTTTCTAGTACCTCAAAATATTTTGATTGGTGGTTTATTCTAAAAAGTGTTATCAGCGCTAGAATTAGACACTTCTGTACAAAGATATTATTACTCAATAAATACCGATTGCAAAAAAACAGTTTGGTGACTGTTTTAATATATAATAAGTTTCCTACATTCTAAATGTCATTTTGAGGTTATCCATGTAATGACGCAAAATTAGAATTGTGGCATCTATAAAATTACATCATCTATAAGAATACGGATCTTAAGAAACAGTTTGAGAGCTCGTTCACATTGAGCATATAAATATAAAAGATCATAGCACGCCACATATCGCTCTCCATACAATCCCTTCAGACCGTTCACACCTGAGCGCTTTATGCGCACATCAACCATAGACAATGCACATCTTACGCCGTAACCGCTCCTGAGGCGATATGCCAACAGTTAAGCGCCCCCCACTCCGACGAAAACAGGAGAGGGGGTCATTTTAATTACGGAGCTGCCAAGACTGGTGGGTGACAGATGTCAAGTTCATAGATTCAGTACAAAAAATGCGCACTCCGTGGCCGCTCGCTAATTCAACTGACCCCCTCTCCTACCATAGGAAGAAATATTTTATCTGCGCCGTGTGAACGGCATGAAACATAAGCGCTCGCGGTTCAACAGATACCTGATAGCGGTTATATTAGATGTCTGAACACCCCTTCAAGGTCGGGCCTGACCATAGATTATAGATAGTAAAGTATTATTGAAAATTATAGAAAATAATAATGTTGCTTGTAAAGAAATCATTGCCAGCAATGAAAAATCTACGTAGCCATCCCGGTGTACCCCCCTCCCCACCCACCCGCCGCGAGAAAAAATACTGCCCTTGACCGCAGCTATTGCCCCTGAACTACGAGCGAATAATCGATTAATCATTCGATTCTTTTGATGTTTCGATGGAAAAATTTCGATTATATAAATGTTTCGATCATTCCCATCGCTAGTAGCAACTAGCCATAGAAAATATGAATAAACGATTTTCAGTTTTGTCTTTCTTTATTTGTCTATGACTTAATCTCATCCACCTGTCATTAATTTAGTCATGCTGAACAATATTTATTTGTGTCAGTGAAATCTGTACACTGCATTTTAATTTTTGAAGTGAATCTTCTTTAGCACCGTTGTGATTGGAAATCGATGAAACGGAAACGAGTAACACTAAAAAGAGACAAACAGGTACGTCTATAGGATTTAGCCTGCGAGAGAATAAGGTAGAATGAAACCTTTCCTGCGTACAGTACCTGCGAAGCGTCGCGCTCTGTGAAGCTACGCCACATTGGCCGCTTTGATTATGAGTTCAATTTTCAAGGTTCCCATTGGTTGAGATTGTGTGGGTGCAGGTTTCACTTCAACTGCAGACATTTTTTTTTAAATTTACAAAAGTATTTGCGCTTTATGGCATCAGACAACAATTACTCTGAAATGGATCTTAAGATCTCAAATAGTGTAAAGTCCGAACCAGAGATAATCCCAGAAGTAGAGTGTTCAACATTCCCTTGTGATGCAATATTACAGTGCAAGATTGTCAAACAAGAAACAGAAGATGCTTCTGCGATGAAGTATGAACCGGGAACTATTACAGCCGAGGAACGCGCGCAAGAATATGGCGCACACTCAGAAATAGATATTAAATATCATGATATTAAAAAGGAATGCTTCGTTTTTCTGGAAAGGATCGACCACAGCAATGGTAAGATATAAGAAAAAGATTCAAATAAACCAACGTAATATTTGAAGACGGCACTAACATAGTATTGAATTCAATAATCGTTTATATTATTCCTTTATCTGATGTTGCTTGGGAATATTGCAGTCCTTTTCCTACATTCCTACTTCCTTCTACCTACTGAGTGAGATTGCCAACCAGTGCAAGACTACCTTCGACATGCATGCAGTGTTTTCCATGATTAAGCGTCTATTAAATTTGTATTCTCGAATGCGAGTGATAAATCAACAACAACTAAAATCTTCAAATTGTAGCTAACTGCTAGGGGGGTGAAATGCAGATCCCGCCAATGTGGGGGATTTTAATAAAAATGCACACTCTAGATGAGAAAAGTGTGGAAAAGTTGATTAAAAAAGAAATTAAGGTGCGCTTGGCAAAATTCAGGGAGATACAGCCGTTTAAAGAATGAATACAATGACACTTCGTGAACTTGTACTACGCCATTTTGTTACTATTATGTTGGTATCTCAGACTTGCTATAAACGAAGGTTGATACGATTGTAGCCAACTTCGTGTGATATATAATAAGGCGCGTACACAAACCTGGCGTAGCCGCTAAACTACTTGAAAACTGGGATGTTTTTCTTGCGTTGACGCGAGTAGGCGTTATAAAGGGGCACAAACCATGTGATGGTGCAACAGATTTAGAGGACGATTACGAGTGCTACCAACTTTAAGGTAATATTTAGTTTACAAAATGGCTGACAGTATCGGTTCATGAAGTGACATTTTATTCATACTTTAAACGGCTGTATCTCCCTCAATTTTGCCGAGCGCACCTTAATTTCTGAAAATTAATGAAAATTCTTTCGCCGTTGACAATGATTGGAAATTGGTCACTGTCTTTGTGATAAATTATGTTTTGCAAAAATTATTATCAATAAATTATGAAAAGAAGACGGGTACAACGAGTGAAGGACATTGTGACACATTTATATGAAAGAAGTGATATACTATTCGCTGGTCCCAGTGGGAATCGAGGAATTTAGCTCTAATTGTAGTCATAATAATATGTAATGAATATATCAACATACATTGAATTCAATACTGTTAGTTCCATCTGTGATTGATTTATTTAACCAAAACATAGAGGATTTTAAATTTAGTCGTTCTCTTAAAAAAAAAATCGATCTAGCATTTTCATTTTATTATATTTTTTTATTCTATGTTTTAATTAGGTACCAACATATATGTGATCACATTTTTTTTCTCTTTAAATTGTTTATGTAATATGGCAGACTGGAATTGCACTTTCCTCCCAGTCCTGCTGGAATAAAAACACAAATAAATAAAATAGCAAATATTAACCCTGGTTTTGGTTGGGAGATGAGAAAGTTCCAAAAACGCATTATATTTCCCATTATATCCTCTCTACCGAAGCAATAGGCCACTTGCATCACATTTTTCAATTTTTTTTTCCGGTTTAGGCAAATATTCTAAGACATTCCGTATTTTTTATTTTTTTTTAAATCGTATTTTTGAAACCCTGGGGATTTTTTGAAAATTTCAAACCGAAAAATCAGACCATTTTTTGTAAACCGGAAAGACGGGACATAATTTTATAGGTGTGAAAAAACGATAATTACATAGCCGAAAATCATTTAAAAAAAAGAACGTTTTCCACACGAATGACACAGGAGAATAACGAGGCATACCAAAAATATTACATCTCATAAATATATTTTTCCTTGATCCATCTTATTGATCATAAATCATTATAATGTACAGCGTCTATATTACTAAATTCAATGTAATATACTTGAACTTGTAAATTGTAATAATAACAAGAATATTATGAAATTTTATTTTGTTAAAATCAGCACCATAATCATTATACTTCTAAAACATGTACCGACATCATCTTCACGGTCTGAAGAGAACCCCGTACCCATTAATTGTACGGGGTTCTCTTCAGAACATCTGTCAAAAAATCAAACCAAATGATTCGCAGAGAACAAACAATAAATCTAGTGAACGAATTAAAAAATTCGCCTGAAATCAAAGTGTTGCCATATGAAAAAATAAATCAGTGTGGAATTTTATAAAATTAATAGGAACATTTTCGGCGACGGGACATTTTCATGTAGTGACGTCACGAGCCCAAATAATAGATTTATTTATTTAAAAATAAAAAAAAACTATACATTTCTAAAAATCTTTACAAACATTTTCGTAATCTTAGTAAAAAACTCTATCCACACGATTTTTTCCAAGTCGTTATGAAGTCCATGCAAGTGGCCTATTACGGAAGTCTAACGAAACTTAACTAAGAGGGGAACTGGATTACCCTGTTTATATTTGCGAAATAATTATTTAATTTTTTTTGGTTTATTCGTTTTGGACCTGCATGTTTGGACCTTGGATATATAATTTTGTTATGTTTTATAATTACAGGAGTGGAACTTGAATCCCTGGAGTCATTGAAAGGGGCTGATCGTCCTCATCACGATATTCATCCAAACCTAACACCACACACATCACGCTTGAACTCTCTCCCATCCAAAAAAATACTGTTGTGCCCCCACTGCAGCTATTCTTTTTCATTTAATTCACAATTAAAACAGCACATTCGAACTCACACTGGAGAAAAACCATTTACATGTTCGGAATGTGGTTATTCATGTTCATCAAAGTCAAACTTAAGCTCTCATTTGTTGACTCACTGCATAGATAAACCATTTACATGTTCGAAATGCAAGTATTCGTGTTCCCATAAAACACAATTACGTCACCACGTTCTGACTCACGGTGGTGCTAAACCATTTGTGTGTTCTAAGTGTAACTTCTCATCTTTGTATAAAAATTGTTTAACACGGCACCTTCTAACTCACTCTGGAGTGAAATCATTTTCCTGCTCTGAATGTAACCATTCGTTTTCAACGAAATCACATTTAAAATCTCACTCGCTGATTCACAGCGGAGAGAAACCTTTCTCATGTTCTGATTGCAACTTTTCAAGTGCGACAAAGGCAGGGTTAAAAAAACATACTACCACTCATTCGAAAATAAAACCATTTTCCTGTGCTCTATGCAACTATTCGTGTTCAGAAAAGTACTCTTTAAAATATCACTTTTATATTCATTCCAGAATAAAGCCGTTCTACTGTGCCCACTGCAATTATTCAGGTTCATTCAGATCTAATCTTAAAAGGCATTTATTGACTCATACTGTAGGAAAGTCCGGTTTTTAAGCCATAACTCATTTACATTAAGCTTTATCTAACTATTTACTTTCAGACAAATCAAATCAATCATAACAAGTACAAAAATTGAGTTATTATTAAGTAACTTATCATTTCTCTGGTAGTATGCTGGTAGCAAACCATATTAATATTTTATTTTATAGAAACCAACAGAACGTTGCTTATAGTGACGATACTAGCAGTTAAAAATTCGCTCGGCAGGTTTTTTCTGCTAGGCCCTGAGGGCGGCTTTTGGTTTGACTTCGCCCAGGTTGTGTTGGTGACCGTTTTATAAATCAGATTGAAACTGGTTCCAAAAATAGGCGGTTCTTCGGATCCACTGTGATCCGGTGACAGCTAGTCGCCTGGACTAAATAACCGCAACGGGAAATGACGTCATATGTAATATATATAGACGCGAGATAGAAATCACAACTGCCAGTTACAATAATAATCATATTATCGTCAATCTCTGCTCCAAAGAGATAACAAAGTTGCAAATCAAATCAATAGTGGGGGGGCGGCCCGCCCCGGGCAGCACTTTAAAGGGGGGCGGCAAATTTTCACAATAAAAAATAATATTACCTTGGAAAAATTAAAACCATTTCAAATCATTATTTGAAAATGTTCAACGATACTTTCGTTTACGAATCCAACTCTTTTTTTATTATTTATTAAAAATATCGATAATTATATTTTTTTAAGCTGCAAATTTCGCAATTCGTAGGAAAGCCATACGCATTTTAAGAGAATAATTCTAATTAAAACTGATAACTTGCAAACAGATTCACTCTTAATTAAAACCAGAATTGTGTTGAGAATGAATTTCAGTTGTGTATTCATCTGCTGATACATTTCGAAAGAGACCATTATTTTATTCGTAGTGCAGTTATAAAAAATAATATAATAATAATATATCTTTATTGAATGAAATTTGCAAGATTATAACTAAAAAGTACATATTCAGTGTTATGTTTACAGTGGTAATAATATGTGCTGCCAGAATTAAAGGAAACCATTTTCATATTCTGAGTGTAGTGTTAATTCGCCAAATACAGATTTAATTTAACCCGTCTAATCACAGGAGACGAAAATTGTCCCACACATTTAATTTTCAAATAAAATTGTGAAATTATGTCCCAAACATTTAATTTTAAAATAAATTTGTGATTGCAATAAAAAGTTTTATTACAATGTTTTTAAGAAAAGGAATCTGTATTTAAAATTTTAAGTTTATTCCATTTTAGGTACTTTAATTTAAATATTCGCGGGCGTGTATTTTTGAGCCAATTCACATTTCCAATATCAAAATTTTAATGTTTAGAAACAATAATGTTCTAATATAAAGCACATCGGAAAAATTACTTTATCTAGATTTTAGAACATTTTGTTTTTTGCAAAAGGGTAATTAAAGGAACATTTAAAATGCATAGGAAGATCCGAAAATTTTGTGCGCAAACATTGACAGGCAAAAGTTTATAGATATTTTTTTCTTATTATTCGAAGGGTTAATCTAGTTTTCAGAATGTAAAATTCCATTTGAGGATTCATCTGCTGACACAATTCAAAGGAAAACATTATCTTATTCGAAATTCAGTTATAATAGTTGCAGACTCTGTATGTGCTGCCAGAATCAAAGAAAAACCATTTTTATGTTCTGAATGTACTTTTAATTCGCCGCATACAGACTTAATTTAAACCAATTTTGTGTTGAGAATGTAAATTTCCAGTTGTGGATTCATTTGTTGACACATTTCTAAGGAAAACATTATCTTATTTGAAGTTCAGTTATAATATTCTATCTATGTATGTGCTGCCAGAATAAAAAAAAAACATTTCTGTGTTCTGAGTATAGTTTAATTCGCCAGGTACAGATTTAATTTAAACCAGTTCAGAACATAAAATTCCAGTTGGATTAATTTGCTGACACATTTCGAAGGAAAACATTCTATTATTCGATGTGCAGCTATAAAATTCTATTTGCATACTATTTATTTAATGCCAGAATCAAAGAAAAACCTTTTTCATGTTATGAGTGTAGTTTTAATTCACCGCATACAAAATGGTTTTGCATATAGAATACAACGATAAATTAAATAACTTTATTCATCGTGCATCGAGTGAACCTTTATATTTGAGTTACATAATGCTGTAAAATTCTGAGAAATTGATTGTTGCGTATGTAACTATTATTTGGGGGCTCTAACGCAGAATCAATCACTCAACTTTGGAGTAGAATTTATAAACATGATTTTCGTTGAAATAATACTCGTCAAATGTGATTATTAAAAAAAATCCGGCTCGTATATAAATAGATCGTAATAAAAAAATAAGATTTCCATATACAATCCCCCTCCGCCGCTTCAAGTAGCCAAATAAGGGGGAGGCGAAATTTTCCTCCGCCCCTAAGTGTAGTTTTAATACACCACATACAGATTTAATTAAAACCAGTTTTGTGTTCAGAATGTAGGTGCCGGCAGAATCATAGAAAAACCCTTTTCATGTTCTGAGAGCAGTTTTAATTCACCGCATATAGATTTAATTAAAACCAGTTCTGTGTTCAGAATGTAAGTGCTGGCAGAAATAAAGAAAAACCATTTTCATGTTCTGAGTGTAGTTTTAATTCACCACACACAAATTTAATAATATCCAGTTTTGTGTTCAGAATGTAAGTTCCGCTAGAATCAAAGAAAAATCAATTTCATGAGTGTAGTTTTGACACCGCATATAAGTTTAATTTAAACTTATATACTATAAAAGTTTTATGTTATCAATATAAAAATAAGTTACCGATTCATCGTATACCGAGTTACATTTCCATATGAATGTGATGAAGATGTAAAATTCTATTACAGGCATACCTTTCTCGATTTCTGAGAGCAGTTATATATAAATTTGTAGTAGAATTTGTAAGCATGATTTTATTGGAAGAGTACTTCGCACGTGGGATTGTAAAAATCGGCAAACAAAAAAGGATATCTACCCCCCCGGTCAGCGCTTGAAAATCTGCAGAAAAGTCCTGTAGAAGTAAGGGGGGGGGCGGCAAAATTTTCCTCCGCCCCGGGCGGCCGAAACCCACGCTACGCCACTGAATCAAATAAATAGTATTTTTTCTAATAGTGCAAAATTATTTTGTGGTAACATTTTAAATTCAAATTAATAAATAACGTTTTATTAACCACTTAATTATTTACAAAAACCGACATGTTTCGTCAGCAAAGCTGACTTCCTCAGGGTTTTGACAGAACTAATTTTGGACAAAAAAATTCAAAACAGTGTGATCAGCGGGTAAAGTTATGGCGATGGTGTTCTGGATTGAATCGTGCTTTTTACAACACTGTAATACATGCCCTTGTTAAGATGGACGAAAGCTGTGAATATGGACAGAGATTATATTGAAAAGTAGCAAATTAATCGTCAATAGTGTGGTTTTCAACCCATGCAATTGCATTTTTTTATTTCTTGACAAATAACGTAGAAAAAATATAGGAGGCATTAATTTTTTACTGACCCTAGAATATTGCAATGAAAAAATATTTTATCATCCTAATGGCTTTTTTTTCAAAAATGTAGGTTGTTTACACAGTTTTAGAGCTCGTTCACATTGAGCATATAAATATAAAAGATCATAGCACGCCACATATAGCTCTCCATACAATCCCTTCAGACCGTTCACACCTGAGCGCTTTATGCGCACATCAACCAAGTTCATAGATTCAGTACAAAAAATGCGCACTCCGTGGCCGCTCGCTAATTCAACTGACCCCCTCTCCTACCATAGGAAGAAATATTTTATCTGCGCCGTGTGAACGGCACGAAACATAAGCGCTCGCGGTTAACAGATACCTGCTAGCGGTTATATTAGATGTCTGAACACCCCTTAACTGTTGGCATATCGCCTCAGGAGCGGTTACGGCGTAAGATGTGCATTGTCTATGGTTGATGTGCGCGTAAAGCGCTCAGGTGTGAACGGTCTGAAGGGATTGTATGGAGAGCGATATGTGGCGTGCTATGATCTTTTATATTTATATGCTCAATGTGAACGAGCTCTGAGTTATATATATTATATATATAGTATTGTTTGGTTTTGGGGTAGGTCAGGAAAACTCACTTTTTTTTTTAATCCTCCGAGTACAGGCGAAAATCGACCGCTCTGCCTGTCCAGTTTCACCGACCGCAGAGGTCGATTTGGCCGAGCAAGGCTTGTGGACCGGGATTTCATACAAACGGCCGTTCCAAAAAAACGCGTTTTGGTGATCCGATAATCGACTCTTTTCCCCCTCGATCCGCAAGACCTTACGGCGTATTGTCGCTTAAAAACGAAAAAGACGCTTACGCCCTTTAGATTTCCCTCGCCCGCCTCGGCCCGCAGGCGATAATCGACCGTCGCTCCTTCGAGTTTCACCGACCGCAGAGATCAATTTGGCCCGAAAGGGGGCACGGACGGCGTTCTCTGCGGGTCAGACCAGATTTCATATAAAAAAGATGACGCAGGGTCAACAGCGCTCCCAAACGGCGAAAACTACAATTAGATCTCTCACCGACGAAGAAATTCGAGCTCAGTTATATTTCTCGCCGACAGGTTCACCCGTTAAAAAACGTCGAACCGTTTAGTAAAGAGATTTCCCATACAAAACTGATTTCACTAGGAATTTATTCCGATCAATTAAACGGCTATCTCTAAAATAACGTACAAAAAATGACATTTTAAAGGCCTTTTGCGGGAACTTAGATTGCGGCGAAAACAAACATTTTGCACGAAATGTTTTTGATTAAATAGAAGGTATACAAGTTTAAGAAACTTTTAAAATAAAAACATGTGTAGCTTCCCATTTAAAATGTTACACTATATTGCATCAAATATTGAAATTTTTCTGACATTTTCTGAAATCGATCTATCATCAACAATGCATAATTTTCCAGCCAGTTAATATAAACTCGAGGTAGGTACTGGCGTTAAAAATGTGAATGATTTAAATGCAGAAAATCGCGGTAGGTACCTACCGTTCTATTGAATTATTGCTAATTCGCTAAGTATTTATTGAGAAAACGCGTAAGTAGGTACCTACACCAACATTATTTTTCGCAGTATGTACTAGGTAGGTACCATCTTACGAGATTTTTTCCTTTAAATGTTAAATCGAAAATTAATGATATGAAATGAAAAAAATCATCCAAGATGGTAATTTTTGAAATATGTAGGAACACGGAGGTTGCTTCTGGATAACCACTGTTGGTATGAATGTTATTTTTAAATTAGTAAAGTTCATTTTCACGTAATGTGCAGTTTTTATTTATTCAATTATCTTCAAAACTTATAATATTTATTATTATTTATTTAAACTATTATTTCAAAACAGAAATAATTACGGAACTTGAATAGAATTTGAACAGAACTTTCACAGAACGTTAAAATTAACTTGAAAAATTGAAGATTTTTAAATAAATTTTTTGAAAAACCCAGCCTAAATATATTTCATATGTTTTTTTTACGTATGTGCAGGTACCTCTACATAGAATCTATGCAGGTACCTACATGCACATAACAACTCAAAATCTGATGATATTGCTTATGATTTTTTTGTAAATGTATAATAAAATTGCTTGAAGTGGAATGGTATAATTTTTTTCAAAAATATTAAATTTACATACCGCTTTTTTGTATTTTGTATTTTAATGATAATCATTCAACGTGGAATTGGTATCGCCGCCCCGGGAACCATTCATTGGTTTCTATATACAATAGTGAGCTCTGGCATCATGAAATTATGCATTGCTAAACTTTTTTTTTACATTAGCTCCACACAGGAGGCACCGAGGAAAACAATTTCCCTAGGGGCCTATGTCATCTTTGAGGATGCTGTGTGGAGGGTTTTTTGAGGGAAAGAAAGGAGAAGAAGATATAAGAAGGAAAAGGGTATGAGGGGTGGGTAGGAATCTGTGGGTCAGTGTGGCCAGGAGTAACGGACGTATGAATCTATTCCTCACACTGCGGTGCGAGGCGAAGGGTTGGGAGAATCTGGCTGGAGAGATAAAAAGCCTCCCTCAATCAGTCTCCTCCAATCCAGCCCGCCATGCAGTGGTAGGTCAAACGTATCCGCCACCAAGACCTAGACAAACCTCATCCCATGAACCCGGGCACCCCTGCTAAGTCATCAAACGTAGCGAACCACTTAGGTGACCTTTGACAGCGGTGTTGGTTCATCCGATTGCGATGAGACTTTTGGAATTTGATGTGTGCATTCCCGCGATGGTTTCTGAATACAATAATGATCAATCGGGATACAATAATGAACCGGGCGACCGAAGTAGGTGCACATTTCTCGCTTTTTGAAAACTAAATCTACCGGGAATGAATTAATGAGGCGCGAGAGGGGGGGAGGAAAAAGCTCCACACAGGAGACCCTGAGGAAAATAATTTCCCTCACGGTCATGTCATCTTTGGAGATGCTGGATGGAGGGTTTTTTAAGGCAAAGAAGGAGATGAGAGTTCTGAGAAGGAAAAGGGTTTAAGGGGTGGGTAGGAATCTGGGGTTCAGTGTGTCCTGGTCATCCGCCTCCAAGACCTAGACAAACCTCACCCCATAAATCCGGGCACCCCTACTAAATCACCAAACGTAGCGAATCACTTAGGGTGACCTACGGCATGAGTGTTGGTTATCCAATAAAGGTCATCTTTGGGGATTTTTATTTCTACATAACATTATATACAACGGTTACCCGGCATGCGTTGCAAGATCACTGTAACCTCGGGGTCAACTTAACTGTAACGGTTCCATTCCAAGTTCCGGGAAACTACATTATAATGCAAGCGCCTTGCAAACGTCTGCACTATATTATAACATTATATACAACGGGTTCCCGGCATGCGTTGCAAGGTCACTGTAACCTCGGGGTCAACTTAACTGTAATGGTTCCATCCCAATTCCCGGGAAATAACATTTTAAAGCAAGTGCCTGCAATATATAAAATGATATACAACGGTTGCTCGGCATGCGTTGCAAGGTCACTGTAACCTCATGGTCAACTTAACTGTAACGGTTCCATTCCAATTCCTGGGAAATTACATTTTAATGCAAGCGCTGCACTACATAACATTATATACAACGGGTACCCGGCATGCGTTGCAAGGTCACTGTGAACTCAGGTTTCTTCATTTATTTAATTTAACACACACTCCTCCTCGCTTCATCCACGTTCACACGTCAAATCGCATAGTGTCTTAACCCGTCAGTTGCTTCTGCAACGGGCAAAACCTAGTATATATAGTATTGTTTGGTTTTGGGGTAGGTCGGGAAAAGGTCACTTTTTCGTCGACGCAAAAACGACCAGTACGCCCTTTGCGTTTCACCCACCTCAAGGTTCACTTTCGGTTGAAGCAAATTCCGAATGGAAACTGGGGGTAATTTTTTTCCGACAAAATGAAATATATACAGGGATTTATTCTCCGATACGAATCGGCGGCGAAAACTAGAAGCTCTACTCGAATCACTCGATTATATTTCCCGCCGACAGACGGCGTTTGAAAAAAAAAATTTAGGAAAAAACCCGCTAATTTCACAAAGGAAAATGCTATATAGGACTATTGACATAGGTCAGGATCTCAGATGTCAAATTTTTAGCCTAACAAAACGGAACTCTCGGCGGTTTCGGTCGTTGTTTTTCGGAAAACGACATTACCGCCGAAAAAACCGATTCCGGGCTAGATGTTTTTTGAAAATACGATAGCCGGATAGATTCCGCAACTTTTAACACCAATAAAACATATGATTCTCATATAAAATACGTCAGGAGATGCTGACAAAACTCGAAATTTTCCGAAAAAAAATCATCAAAATACGCGCTCACAGATTCCATCGGAAGTTTAAATATTTGCTGGCCAGTCAAATTAACACGTTTTTCATTCGGGGTAGGTACCTACTTATTTCGGTAGTATTGCAAATATGATGAAAAAAGCTAAGATTGCCGGAATCTAAGGAAATGCGCAGGCACCTACCTGAATGGGTACCTACACAACGAATTAGGTTTTAATGCAATAAATACTAAGGTAAGGTTGTTTCGATGATACAGAATAATTGAACATTTTTAAAGTTAATTTTCACGTTCTTTGATGGTTCTACTCAAATTCTATTGTTTTATCATTACAGACCAGTTACATCACAAAACTGAAATAATTACAGAACTCGAACGGAACTTTATAGAACTGAAAATTTACTAGAAAAATTTAAAGAATTGTCAATTTTTTTTTATTTTTAAGTGTGTTCTATTTGAACATTGTATATATATATATACATTACGCGTGTTCTAGGTAGGTACTTACTTGCGGGGACTTTTTTCATTTAAAAATCAAAACATGATATTGAATGAATTTATTTGTAGTGAAAATTATTTTATGCTCAACAGCATAATGGCGTCGTTTTGGTGAAATATTACAACAAAGTACCTACTTAGTACTTACACTTGCAAAATGAAATACAATACAACTACAATAGTGAGCTCCGGCATAATGAAATTTTGCACTGCTAAAGCGTGCAACCGATTGTTATTGTTAATGGACTATTTGTGCGTAAATAAATTAATTATATACAGCGGGTACCCGGCATGCGTTGCGAGGCCACTTTAACTTCGGGGTCAACTAAACCGTAATGGTTCCCTACCAAGTCCCGGGAAACAACATTATAAAATTATGCACTTTATAAAATTATATACAACGGGTACCCGGCATGCGTTGCAAGGCCGCTTTAACCTCGGGGTCAATAAAACTGTAATGTTTCCATCCGAAGTCCTGGGAAACTACATTATAATGCAAGCGCCTGCACAATGAAACATTATATACTACGGGTACCCGGCATGCGTTGCAAGGCCACTTTAACCTCAGGGTCAACTAAACTCTAATGGTTCCATCCCAAGTCCCCGGAAACTACATTATAATGGAAGCGCCTGCACTATATAACATTATATACAACGGGTACCCGGCATGCGTTGCAAGGTCACTGTAACCTAGGGGTCAACTTTACTGTAATGGTTTCATCCCGATTCCCGGGAAATAAAATTTTAATGCAAGCGCCTGCAATTTATAACATAATATACAACGGGTACACGGCATGCGTTGCAAGGTCACTGTAACCTCGGGGTCAACTTAACTGTAATGGTTCCATCCCAATTCCCGGGAAATAACATTTTAAAGCAAGCGCCTGCACTATATAACATTATATACAACGGGTACCCGGTATGCGTTGCAAGGTCACTGTAACCTAGGGGTCAACTTTACTGTAATGGTTTCATCCCGATTCCCGGGAAATAAAATTTTAATGCAAGCGCCTGCAATTTATAACATAATATACAACGGTTACTCGGCATGCGTTGCAAGGTCACTGTAACCTCGGGGTCAACTTAACTGTAATGGTTCCATTCCAATTCCTGGGAAATTACATTTTAATGCAAGCGCTGCACTACATAACATTATATACAACGGGTACCCGGCATGCGTTGCAAGGTCACTGTAACCTCAGGTTTCTTCATATATTTAATTTAACACACACTCCTCCTCGCTTCATCCACGTTCACACGTCAAATCGCATAGTGTTTAAACCCGTCAGTTGCTTCTGCAACGGGCAAAACCTAGTATATAGTATTGTTCACTTTGGGAAAGCTCTTTTTCCGCGCACTTTTTGGTTGACGCAAAAACGACCAGTACGTCCTTTACGTTTCACCCACCTCAAGGTTCACTTTCGGTTGAAGCAAATTCCGAATGAAAACTGTAAGCACTTTTTTTTCGACAAAATGAAATATATACAGGGATTTATTCTCCGATACGAATCGGCGGCGAAAACTAGAAGCTCTACTCGAATCACTCGATTCGGCTCGGTTGTATTTCCCGCCGACAGATAGCGTTTCAAAAAAAAAATGACAAAAAAAGACTTAGCATTTTCCTCAAAGGAAAATGCTAGGTCTATGGTCAAAATCTTAGATGTCAAATTTTTAGCCTAACAAAACGGAACTCTCGGCGGTTTCGGTCGTTGTTTTTCGGAAAACGACATTACCGCCGAAAAACCGATTCCGGGCTAGATGTTTTTAAAAAATACGATAGCCGGATAGATTCCGCAACTTTTAACACCAATATAACATGCCCATCCCATGTAAAAAAAGTCAGGAGATGCTGACGAAACTCGAAATTTTCCGAAAAAAAATCATCAAAATACGCGCTCAAAGATTTTTTTTTTTTTTTTTTTTTATTTATTTCTATGTATTACAGTATTTACCTTTAACATTTTTACATAATAGATAAATTTTGAAAACATTTTTACATAATATATTTTGTAATTTTATTATGTTGGGTGTAAGGTAGGTTTGTGAAGGTGAAACTGTGTATAGGTATTGCTGTATGTTTCGTGAACACCTCACTAGGAGAACCTGTGCTGAGGTGTTTACGTGTTTATTTATGATTATGTGTGACAAGTATTTATGTGTTGTAATAGAAAGTTTTATTTTTTTTACTTTTTTATTTTAATAGTTATTGTACATTTAGAAGAGAAAAAAAAGTTTTTTTATGTATATATTAGAGAAATATAAAAAAAAATATATATATAAACATACACATACATACACATCCATATACATACATGTACATGCACATATATATATATATATATACATATGTATACATACGAATACACATTCACATACACATATGTACACACATATACAAATTGTAAGTGTATGTATTGTAAGGGTTGCGTTGGATACTTGAAAAACTACTTAAATTTTAGGTTTATTTAATTTTACACTTTTTATAGTTTTATTATGTTTGGTTAGGAATAATAATGTTTTGTATAATTATAGATTAATTAATTAATTATTATAGATTCCATCGGAAGTTTAAATATTGGTGGCCAGTTCAAATTAACACGCTATTCATTCGGGGTAGGTACCTACTTATTTCGGTAGTATTGCAAATATGATGAAAAAAGCAAATATTGCCGGAATCTAAGGAAACGCGCAGGTACCTACCTGAATGGGTACCTACACAACGAATTAGGTTTTAATGCAATAAATACTAAGGGAAGGTTGTTTCGATGATACTGAATAATTCAACTTTTTTTAAGTTAATTTTCACGTTCTGAGTTGCTTCTACTGAAATTCTGTTTTTTCTCAATATAGGCCAGTTACATCACAAAACTGAAATAATTACAGAACTCGAACGGAACTTTCTAGAACTGAAAATTTACTAGAAAATTTTTAAGAATTGACAATTTTTTTTAATTAATTATATTTTTTTTTTATAAGTGTGTTCTATTTGGACATTGTTAAATAAAAAAAATAATTACGCGTGTTCTAGGTAGGTACTTACTTCCAGGGACTTTTTTCATTTAAAAATCAAAACATGATATTGAATGAATTTATTTATAGTGAAAATTATTTTATGCTCAACAGCATAATGGCGTCGTTTTGGTGAAATATTACAACAAAGTACCTACTTAGTACTTACACTTGCAAAATGAAATACAATACAAATACAATAGTGAGCTCCGGCATAATGAAATTCTGCACTGCTAAACCGTGCAACCGATTGTTATTGTTAATGGACTATTTGTGCGTAAATAAATTAATTATATACAGCGGTACCCGGCATGCGTTGCGAGGCCACTTTAACTTCGGGGTCAACTAAACCGTAATGGTTCCCTACCAAGTCCCGGGAAACAACATTATAAAATTATGCACTTTATAAAATTATATACAACGGGTACCCGGCATGCGTTGCAAGGCCGCTTTAACCTCGGGGTCAATAAAACTGTAATGTGTCCATCCGAAGTCCTGGGAAACTACATTATAATGCAAGCGCCTGCACTATAAAACAGTATATACAACGGGTACCCGGCATGCGTTGCAAGGTCACTGTAACCTCGGGGTCAACTTAATTATAATGGTTCCATCCCAAGTACCGGGAAACTACATTATAATGCAAGCACCTGCACTATATAAAATTATATACAACGGGTACCCGGTATGCGTTGCAAGGCGACTTTAACCTAGGGGTCAACTTTACTGTAATGGTTTCATCCCGATTCCCGGGAAATAAAATTTTAATGCAAGCGCCTGCAATTTATAACATAATATACAACGGGTACACGGCATGCGTTGCAAGGTCACTGTAACCTCGGGGTCAACTTAACTGTAATGGTTCCATCCCAATTCCCGGGAAATAATATTTTAAAGCAAGTGCCTGCAATATATAACATGATATACAACGGTTACTCGGCATGCGTTGCAAGGTCACTGTAACCTCGGGATCAACTTAACTGTAATGGTTCCATTCCAATTCCTGGGAAATTACATTTTAATGCAAGCGCTGCACTACATAACATTATATACAACGGGTATCCGGCATGCGTTGCAAGGCCACTGTGAACTCAGGTTTCTTCATATATTTAATTTAACACACACTCCTCCTCGCTTCATCCACGTTCACACGTCAAATCGCATAGTGTCTTAACCCGTCAGTTGCTTCTGCAACGGGCAAAACCTAGTATATATAGTATTGTTCACTTTTGGAAAGCTCTTTTTCCGCGCACTTTTTTGTTGACGCAAAAACGACCAGTACGCCCTTTGCGTTTCACCCACCTCAAGGTTCACTTTCGGTCGAAGCAAATTCAGACATGGAAGCTGGGAGTTTTTTTTTTTCGACAAAAAAAATATATACAGGGATTTATTCTCCGATACGAATCGGCGGCGAAAACTAGAAGCTCTACTCGAATCACTCGATTATATTTCCCGCCGACAGACGGCGTTTGAAAAAAAAAAATGACGAAAAAACCCGCTAATTTCACAAAGGAAAATGCTATATAGGACTATTGACATAGGTCAGGATCTCAGATGTCAAATTTTTAGCCTAACAAAACGGAACTCTCGGCGGTTTCGGTCGTTGTTTTTCGGAAAACGACATTACCGCCGAAAAACCGATTCCGGGCTAGATGTTTTTTGAAAATACGATAGCCGGATAGATTCCGCAACTTTTAACACCAATAAAATATATGATTCTCATATAAAATACGTCAGGAGAAGCTGACAAAACTCGAAATTTTCCGAAAAAAAATCATCAAAATACGCGCTCACAGATTCCATCGGAAGTTTAAATATTTGCTGGCCAGTTCAAATAAACACGTTTTTCATTCGGGGTAGGTACCTACTTATTTCGGTAGTATTGCAAATATGATGAAAAAAGCTAAGATTGCCGGAATCTAAGGAAATGCGCAGGTACCTACCTGAATGGGTACCTACACAACGAATTAGGTTTTAATGCAATAAATACTAAGGTAAGGTTGTTTCGATGATACAGAATAATTGAACGTTTTTTAAGTAAATTTTCACGTTCTGTGATGGTTCTACTCAAATTCTATTGTTTTATCATTACAGACCAGTTACATCACAAAACTGAAATAATTACAGAACTCGAACGGAACTTTATAGAACTGAAAATTTACTAGAAAAATTTAAAGAATTGTCAATTTTTTTTATTAATTATTTTTTTTTATTTTTAAGTATGTTCTATTTGAACATTGTTACATATATATATATATATATATATATATACATATATATATACATTACGCGTGTTCTAGGTAGGTACTTACTTGCGGGGACTTTTTTCATTTAAAAATCAAAACATGATTTGAATGAATTTATTTGTAGTGAAAATTATTTTATGCTCAACAGCATAATGGCGTCGTTTTGGTGAAATATTACAACAAAGTACCTACTTAGTACTTACACTTGCAAAATGAAATACAATACAACTACAATAGTGAGCTCCGGCATAATGAAATTTTGCACTGCTAAACCGTGCAACCGATTGTTATTGTTAATGGACTATTTGTGCGTACAGCGGGTACCCGGCATGCGTTGCGAGGTCACTTTAACTTCGGGGTCAACTAAACCGTAATGGTTCCCTACCAAGTCCCGGGAAACAACATTATAAAATTATGCACTTTATAAAATTACATACAACGGGTACCCGGCATGCGTTGCAAGGCCGCTTTAACCTCGGGGTCAATAAAACTGTAATGTTTCCATCCGAAGTCCTGGGAAACTACATTATAATGCAAGCGCCTGCACTATGTAACATTATATACTACGGGTAACCGGCATGCGTTCCAAGGCCACTTTAACCTCAGGGTCAACTAAACTCTAATGGTTCCATCCCAAGTCCCCGGAAACTACATTATAATGCAAGCGCCTGCACTATATAACATTATATACAACGGGTACCCGGCATGCGTTGCAAGGTCACTGTAACCTAGGGGTCAACTTTACTGTAATGGTTTCATCCAGATTCCCGGGAAATAAAATTTTAATGCAAGCGCCTGCAATTTATAACATAATATACAACGGGTACATGGCATGCGTTGCAAGGTCACTGTAACCTCGGGGTCAACTTAACTGTAATGGTTCCATCCCAATTCCCGGGAAATAACATTTTAAAGCAAGCGCCTGCACTATATAACATTATATACAACGGGTACCCAGTATGCGTTGCAAGGTCACTGTAACCTAGGGGTCAACTTTACTGTAATGGTTTCATCCCGATTCCCGGGAAATAAAATTTTAATGCAAGCGCCTGCAATTTATAACATAATATACAACGGTTACTCGGCATGCGTTGCAAGGTCACTGTAACCTCGGGGTCAACTTAACTGTAATGGTTCCATTCCAATTCCTGGGAAATTACATTTTAATGCAAGCGCTGCACTACATAACATTATATACAACGGGTACCCGGCATGCGTTGCAAGGTCACTGTAACCTCAGGTTTCTTCATATATTTAATTTAACACACACTCTTCCTCGCTTCATCCACGTTCACACGTCAAATCGCATAGTGTTTAAACCCGTCAGTTGCTTCTGCAACGGGCAAAACCTAGTATATATTAATGCTTGGTTTTGGGGTAGGTCGGGAAAAGCTCACTTTTTCGTCGACGCAAAAACGACCAGTACGCCCTTTGCGTTTCACCCACCTCAAGGTTCACTTTCGGTTGAAGCAAATTCCGAATGAAAACTGTAAGCACTTTTTTTTCGACAAAATGAAATATATACGGGGATTTATTCTCCGATACGAATCGGCGGCGAAAACTAGAAGCTCTACTCGAATCACTCGATTCGGCTCGGTTGTATTTCCCGCCGACAGATAGCGTTTCAAAAAAAAAATGACAAAAAAAGACTTAGCATTTTCCTCAAAGGAAAATGCTAGGACTATTGACATAGGTCAGGATCTCAAATGTCAAAGTTTTAGCCTAACAAAACGGAACTCTCGGCCGTTTTTGTCGTTGTTTTTCGGAAAACGCCATTGCCGCCGAAAAACCGATTCCGGGCTAGATGTTTTTAAAAAATACGATAGCCGGAAGGATTCCGCAACTTTTGATAACAATAAAACATACGATTCTCATATAAAATACGTCAGGAGATGCTGACAAAACTCGAAATTTTCCGAAAAAAAATCATCGAAATACGCGCTCAAAGATTCCATCGGAAGTTTAAATATTGGTGGCCAGTTCAAATTAACACGCTCTTCATTCGGGGTAGGTACCTACTTATTTCGGTAGTATTGCAAATATGATGAAAAAAGCAAATATTGCCGGAATCTAAGGAAACGCGCAGGTACCTACCTGAATGGGTACCTACACAACGAATTAGGTTTTAATACAATAAATACTAAGGTAAGGTTGTTTCGATGATACTGAATAATTCAACTTTTTTTAAGTTAATTTTCACGTTCTGAGTTGCTTCTACTGAAATTCTGTTTTTTCTCAATATAGGCCAGTTACATCACAAAACTGAAATAATTACAGAACTCGAACGGAACTTTCTAGAACTGAAAATTTACTAGAAAAATTATAAGAATTGACATTTTTTTTTTATTAATTATATTTTTTTTTATAAGTGTGTTCTATTTGGACATTGTTAAATAAAAAAAATAATTACGCGTGTTCTAGGTAGGTACTTACTTCCAGGGACTTTTTTCATTTAAAAATCAAAACATGATATTGAATGAATTTATTTATAGTGAAAATTATTTTATGCTCAACAGCATAATGGCGTCGTTTTGGTGAAATATTACAACAAAGTACCTACTTAGTACTTACACTTGCAAAATGAAATACAATACAAGTACAATAGTGAGCTCCGGCATAATGAAATTTTGCACTGCTAAACCGTGCAACCGATTGTTATTGTTAATGGACTATTTGTGCGTAAATAAATTAATTATATACAGCGGGTACCCGGCATGCGTTGCGAGGCCACTTTAACTTCGGGGTCAACTAAACCGTAATGGTTCCCTACCAAGTCCCGGGAAACAACATTATAAAATTATGCACTTTATAAAATTATATACAACGGGTACCCGGCATGCGTTGCAAGGCCGCTTTAACCTCGGGGTCAATAAAACTGTAATGTTTCCATCCGAAGTCCTGGGAAACTACATTATAATGCAAGCGCCTGCACTATATAACAGTATATACAACGGGTACCCGGCATGCGTTGCAAGGTCACTGTAACCTCGGGGTCAACTTAATTATAATGATTCCATCCCAAGTACCGGGAAACTACATTATAATGCAAGCACCTGCACTATATAAAATTATATACAACGGGTACCCGGTATGCGTTGCAAGGCGACTTTAACCTAGGGGTCAACTTTACTGTAATGGTTTCATCCCGATTCCCGGGAAATAATATTTTAAAGCAAGCGCCTGCAATATATAACATGATATACAACGGTTACTCGGCATGCGTTGCAAGGTCACTGTAACCTCGGGATCAACTTAACTGTAATGGTTCCATTCCAATTCCTGGGAAATTACATTTTAATGCAAGCGCTGCACTACATAACATGATATACAACGGTTACTCGGCATGCGTTGCAAGGTCACTGTAACCTCGGGATCAACTTAACTGTAATGGTTCCATTCCAATTCCTGGGAAATTACATTTTAATGCAAGCGCTGCACTACATAACATTATATACAACGGGTACCCGGCATGCGTTGCAAGGCCACTGTGAACTCAGGTTTCTTCATATATTTAATTTAACACACACTCCTCCTCGCTTCATGCACGTTCACACGTCAAATCGCATAGTGTCTTAACCCGTCAGTTGCTTCTGCAACGGGCAAAACCTAGTTATATATATAGTATTGTTCACTTTGGGAAAGCTCTTTTTCCGCGCACTTTTTGGTTGACGCAAAAACGACCAGTACGTCCTTTACGTTTCACCCACCTCAAGGTTCACTTTCGGTTGAAGCAAATTCCGAATGAAAACTGTAAGCACTTTTTTTTCGACAAAATGAAATATATACAGGGATTTATTCTCCGATACGAATCGGCGGCGAAAACTAGAAGCTCTACTCGAATCACTCGATTCGGCTCGGTTGTATTTCCCGCCGACAGATAGCGTTTCAAAAAAAAAATGACAAAAAAAGACTTAGCATTTTCCTCAAAGGAAAATGCTAGGTCTATGGTCAAAATCTTAGATGTCAAATTTTTAGCCTAACAAAACGGAACTCTCGGCGGTTTCGGTCGTTGTTTTTCGGAAAACGACATTACCGCCGAAAAACCGATTCCGGGCTAGATGTTTTTAAAAAATACGATAGCCGGATAGATTCCGCAACTTTTAACACCAATATAACATGCCCATCCCATGTAAAAAAAGTCAGGAGATGCTGACGAAACTCGAAATTTTCCGAAAAAAAATCATCAAAATACGCGCTCAAAGATTCCATCGGAAGTTTAAATATTGGTGGCCAGTTCAAATTAACACGCTATTCATTCGGGGTAGGTACCTACTTATTTCGGTAGTATTGCAAATATGATGAAAAAAGCAAATATTGCCGGAATCTAAGGAAACGCGCAGGTTCCTACCTGAATGGGTACCTACACAACGAATTAGGTTTTAATGCAATAAATACTAAGGGAAGGTTGTTTCGATGATACTGAATAATTCAACTTTTTTTAAGTTAATTTTCACGTTCTGAGTTGCTTCTACTGAAATTCTGTTTTTTCTCAATATAGGCCAGTTACATCACAAAACTGAAATAATTACAGAACTCGAACGGAACTTTCTAGAACTGAAAATTTACTAGAAAATTTTTAAGAATTGACAATTTTTTTTTATTAATTATATTTTTTTTTTATAAGTGTGTTCTATTTGGACATTGTTAAATAAAAAAAATAATTACGCGTGTTCTAGGTAGGTACTTACTTCCAGGGACTTTTTTCATTTAAAAATCAAAACATGATATTGAATGAATTTATTTATAGTGAAAATTATTTTATGCTCAACAGCATAATGGCGTCGTTTTGGTGAAATATTACAACAAAGTACCTACTTAGTACTTACACTTGCAAAATGAAATACAATACAACTACAATAGTGAGCTCCGGCATAATGAAATTTTGCACTGCTAAACCGTGCAACCGATTGTTATTGTTAATGGACTATTTGTGCGTAAATAAATTAATTATATACAGCGGTACCCGGCATGCGTTGCGAGGCCACTTTAACTTCGGGGTCAACTAAACCGTAATGGTTCCCTACCAAGTCCCGGGAAACAACATTATAAAATTATGCACTTTATAAAATTATATACAACGGGTACCCGGCATGCGTTGCAAGGCCGCTTTAACCTCGGGGTCAATAAAACTGTAATGTGTCCATCCGAAGTCCTGGGAAACTACATTATAATGCAAGCGCCTGCACTATAAAACAGTATATACAACGGGTACCCGGCATGCGTTGCAAGGTCACTGTAACCTCGGGGTCAACTTAATTATAATGGTTCCATCCCAAGTACCGGGAAACTACATTATAATGCAAGCACCTGCACTATATAAAATTATATACAACGGGTACCCGGTATGCGTTGCAAGGCGACTTTAACCTAGGGGTCAACTTTACTGTAATGGTTTCATCCCGATTCCCGGGAAATAAAATTTTAATGCAAGCGCCTGCAATTTATAACATAATATACAACGGGTACACGGCATGCGTTGCAAGGTCACTGTAACCTCGGGGTCAACTTAACTGTAATGGTTCCATCCCAATTCCCGGGAAATAATATTTTAAAGCAAGTGCCTGCAATATATAACATGATATACAACGGTTACTCGGCATGCGTTGCAAGGTCACTGTAACCTCGGGATCAACTTAACTGTAATGGTTCCATTCCAATTCCTGGGAAATTACATTTTAATGCAAGCGCTGCACTACATAACATTATATACAACGGGTATCCGGCATGCGTTGCAAGGCCACTGTGAACTCAGGTTTCTTCATATATTTAATTTAACACACACTCCTCCTCGCTTCATCCACGTTCACACGTCAAATCGCATAGTGTCTTAACCCGTCAGTTGCTTCTGCAACGGGCAAAACCTAGTATATATATTAATGCTTGGTTTTGGGGTAGGTCGGGAAAAGCTCACTTTTTCGTCGACGCAAAAACGACCAGTACGCCCTTTGCGTTTCACCCACCTCAAGGTTCACTTTCGGTTGAAGCAAATTCCGAATGGAAACTGGGGGTAATTTTTTTCCGACAAAATGAAATATATACAGGGATTTATTCTCCGATACGAATCGGCGGCGAAAACTAGAAGCTCTACTCGAATCACTCGATTATATTTCCCGCCGACAGACGGCGTTTGAAAAAAAAAATTTAGGAAAAAACCCGCTAATTTCACAAAGGAAAATGCTATATAGGACTATTGACATAGGTCAGGATCTCAGATGTCAAATTTTTAGCCTAACAAAACGGAACTCTCGGCGGTTTCGGTCGTTGTTTTTCGGAAAACGACATTACCGCCGAAAAAACCGATTCCGGGCTAGATGTTTTTTGAAAATACGATAGCCGGATAGATTCCGCAACTTTTAACACCAATAAAACATATGATTCTCATATAAAATACGTCAGGAGATGCTGACAAAACTCGAAATTTTCCGAAAAAAAATCATCAAAATACGCGCTCAAAGATTCCATCGGAAGTTTAAATATTGGTGGCCAGTTCAAATTAACACGCTATTCATTCGGGGTAGGTACCTACTTATTTCGGTAGTATTGCAAATATGATGAAAAAAGCAAATATTGCCGGAATCTAAGGAAACGCGCAGGTACCTACCTGAATGGGTACCTACACAACGAATTAGGTTTTAATGCAATAAATACTAAGGTAAGGTTGTTTCGATGATACTGAATAATTCAACTTTTTTTAAGTTAATTTTCACGTTTTGTTTTGGTTCTACTCAAATTCTGTTTTTTATCATTATAGGCGAGTTACATCACAAAACTGAAATAATTACAGAACTCGAACGGAACTTTCTAGAACTGAAAATTTACTTGAAAAATTTAAAGAATTGTCAATTTTTTTTTTATTAATTATTTATTTTTATTTATAAGTGTGTTCTATTTTGACATTGTTAAATAATAAAAAAATGTATATATTTATATATATATATTACGCGTGTTCTAGGTAGGTACTTACTTGCAGGGACTTTTTTCCTTTAAAAATCAAAACATGATATTGAATAAATTTATTTGTGCTGAAAATTATTTTATGCTCAACAGCATAATGGCGTCGTTTTGGTGAAATATTACAACAAAGTACCTACTTAGTACTTACCCGTGCAAAATGAAATACAATACAACTACAATAGTGAGCTCCGGCATAATGAAATTTTGCACTGCTAAACCATGCAACCGATTGTTATTGTTATTTTTAATGGACTATTTGTCCGCAAATAAATTAATTATATACAGCGGGTACCCGGCATGCGTTGCGAGGCCACTTTAACTTCGGGGTCAACTAAACCTTAACGGTTCCCTACCAAGTCCCGGGAAACTACATTATAATGCAAGCGCCTGCACTATATAACATTATATACAACGGGTACCCGGCATGCGTTGCAAGGCCACTTTAACCTCGGGTCAACTAAACTGTAATGTTTCCATCCCAAGTCCCGGGAAACTGCATTATAATGCAAGCGCCTGCACTATATAACATTATATACAGCAGGTACCCGGCATGCGTTGCAAGACCACTTTAACCTCGGGGTCAATAAAACTGTAATGTTTCCATCCCAAGTCCCGGGAAACTGCATTATAATGCAAGCGCCTGCACTATTTAACATTATATATAACGGGTTTTTGGCATAAGTAAGTGAAGTTTTACTTCAGTCGTGTGGTATAAAGCACACTTTTTTAAAAATGATTTTCACGTTCTGTGTTATTTCCTTTTCGATTGCGATGAAACTTTGGGGATTTGATGTGCGCATCGCCTCGATTCCTTCTGTATAAAATGGTGAGCTCTGGCATCATGAAATTATGCATTGCTAAACCGTTCATCCGATTGCGATGAAACTTTGGGGATTTGATTGCTGCATCCCTTCGATTCTTTCTGTATAAAATAGTGAGCTTGGGCATCATAAGATTATGCATTGCTAAACCGTTCATCCGATTGCGATGAAACTTTTGGGATTTGATGTGCGCAGGCCGGCAATGGTTTTTGTGTACAACAGCGAGCTCTGGTATCATGAAATTACGCATTGCTAAACCAATTAACCGATTGCAATGAAAATTTGATATTTAACCGATTTATATTTAATTTAACACACACTCCTCCTCGCTTCATCCACGTTCATACGTCAAATCGCATAGTGTTTAAACCCGTTAGTTGCTTTTGCAACGGGCCCAGCTAGTATATATAGTATTGTTCACTTTGGGAAAGCTCTTTTTCCGCGCACTTTTTTGTTGACACAAAAACGACCAGTACGCCCTTTGCGTTTCACCCACTTCAAGGTTCACTTTCGGTTGAAGCAAATTCCGAATGAAAACTGTAAGTCAATTTTTTTCGACAAAATGAAATATATACAGGGATTTATTCTCCGATACGAATCGGCGGCGAAAACTAGAAGCTCTACTCGAATCACTCGATTCGGCTCGGTTGTATTTCCCGCCGACAGATGGCGTTTGAAAAAAAAAAATGACGAAAAAACCCGCTTATTTCACAAAGGAAAATGCTAGGACCGTTGACGCAGATCTCAAATGTCAAAGTTTTAGCCTAACAAAACGGAACTCTCGGCGGTTTCGGTCGTTGTTTTTCGGAAAACGACATTACCGCCGAAAAACCGATTCCGGGCTAGATGTTTTTTGAAAATACGATAGCCGGATAGATTCCGCAACTTTTAACACCAATAAAACATATGATTCTCATATAAAATACGTCAGGAGATGCTGACAAAACTCGAAATTTTCCGAAAAAAAATCATCTAAATACGCGCTCACAGATTCCATCGGAAGTTTAAATATTTGCTGGCCAGTTCAAATTAACACGTTTTTCATTCGGGGTAGGTACCTACTTATTTCGGTAGTATTGCAAATATGATGAAAAAAGCTAAGATTGCCGGAATCTAAGGAAATGCGCAGGTACCTACCTGAATGGGTACCTACACAACGAATTAGGTTTTAATGCAATAAATACTAAAGTAAGGTTGTTTCGATGATACAGAATAATTGAACTTTTTTTAAGTTAATTTTCACGTTCTGTGATGGTTCTACTCAAATTCTATTGTTTTATCATTACAGACCAGTTACATCACAAAACTGAAATAATTACAGAACTCGAACGGAACTTTATAGAACTGAAAATTTACTAGAAAAATTTAAAGAATTGTCAATTTTTTTAATTAATTTTTTTATTTTTATTTTTAAGTGTGTTCTATTTGAACATTGTATATATATATACATTACGCGTGTTCTAGGTAGGTACTTACTTGCGGGGACTTTTTTCATTTAAAAATCAAAACATGATATTGAATGAATTTATTTGTAGTGAAAATTATTTTATGCTCAACAGCATAATGGCGTCGTTTTGGTGAAATATTACAACAAAGTACCTACTTAGTACTTACACTTGCAAAATGAAATACAATACAACTACAATAGTGAGCTCCGGCATAATGAAATTTTGCACTGCTAAACCGTGCAACCGATTGTTATTGTTAATGGACTATTTGTGCGTAAATAAATTAATTATATACAGCGGGTACCCGGCATGCGTTGCGAGGCCACTTTAACTTCGGGGTCAACTAAACCGTAATGGTTCCTTACCAAGTCCCGGGAAACAACATTATAAAATAATGCACTTTATAAAATTATATACAACGGGTACCCGGCATGCGTTGCAAGGCCGCTTTAACCTCGGGGTCAATAAAACTGTAATGTTTCCATCCGAAGTCCTGGGAAACTACATTATAATGCAAGCGCCTGCACTATGTAACATTATATACTATGGGTACCCGGCATGCGTTGCAAGGCCACTTTAACCTCAGGGTCAACTAAACTCTAATGGTTCCATCCCAAGTCCCCGGAAACTACATTATAATGCAAGCGCCTGCACTATATAACATTATATACAACGGGTACCCGGCATGCGTTGCAAGGTCACTGTAACCTAGGGGTCAACTTTACTGTAATGGTTTCATCCCGATTCCCGGGAAATAAAATTTTAATGCAAGCGCCTGCAATTTATAACATAATATATAACGGGTACACGGCATGCGTTGCAAGGTCACTGTAACCTCGGGGTCAACTTAACTGTAATGGTTCCATCCCAATTCCCGGGAAATAACATTTTAAAGCAAGCGCCTGCACTATATAACATTATATACAACGGGTACCCGGTATGCGTTGCAAGGTCACTGTAACCTAGGGGTCAACTTTACTGTAATGGTTTCATCCCGATTCTCGGGAAATAAAATTTTAATGCAAGCGCCTGCAATTTATAACATTATATACAACGGTTACTCGGCATGCGTTGCAAGGTCACTGTAACCTCGGGGTCAACTTAACTGTAATGGTTCCATTCCAATTCCTGGGAAATTACATTTTAATGCAAGCGCTGCACTACATAACATTATATACAACGGGTACCCGGCATGCGTTGCAAGGTCACTGTAACCTAGGGGTCAACTTTACTGTAATGGTTTCATCCCGATTCTCGGGAAATAAAATTTTAATGCAAGCGCCTGCAATTTATAACATTATATACAACGGTTACTCGGCATGCGTTGCAAGGTCACTGTAACCTCGGGGTCAACTTAACTGTAATGGTTCCATTCCAATTCCTGGGAAATTACATTTTAATGCAAGCGCTGCACTACATAACATTATATACAACGGGTACCCGGCATGCGTTGCAAGGTCACTGTAACCTCAGGTTTCTTCATATATTTAATTTAACACACACCCTTCCTCGCTTCATCCACGTTCACACGTCAAATCGCATAGTGTTTAAACCCGTCAGTTGCTTCTGCAACGGGCAAAACCTAGTATATATATTAATGTTTGGTTTTGGGGTAGGTCAGGAAAACTCACTTTTTTTTTTAGCCCTCCGGGTACAGGCGAAAATCGACCGCTCTGCCTGTCCAGTTTCACCGACCGCAGAGGTCGATTTGGCCTAGCAAGGCGTGTGGACCGGGATTTCATACAAACGGCCGTTCCAAAAAAACGCGTTTTGGTGATCCGATAATCGACACTTTTCCCCCTCGATCCGCAAGACCTTACGGCGTATTGTCGCTTAAAAAAAAAAAAGACGCTTACGCCCTTTCGATTTCCGTCGCCCGCCTCGACCCGCAGGCGATAATCGACCTCCGCTCCTCGAGTTTCGCCGACCGCAGAGATCAATTTGGCCCGAAAGGGGGCACGGACGGCAATCTCTGCCGGTCAGACCAGATTTCATATAAAAAAGATGACGCAGGGTCAACAGCGCTCCCAAACGGCGAAAACTACAATTAGATCTCTCACCGACGAAGAAATTCGGCCTCAGTTATATTTCCCGCCGATAGGTTCACCCGTTAAAAAACGTCGAATCGTTTAGTAAAGAGATTTCCCATACAAAACTGATTTCACGAGGAATTTATTCCGATCAATTAAACGGCTATCTCGAAAAAATCGTAGAAAAAATGACATTTTATAAGCCCTTTGCGGGGTGGTAAAATACAACGAAAAAAAACATTTGGCGAGAGATGTTTTTTAATAATCATAAATTATACAAGATTTAGAAACTTTTAAAATAAAAACATGTGTAGCTTCCCATTTAAAATGTTTCACAATATCGCGTCAAAGATTGAAATTTTTCTGACATTTGCGAAAAATTCTATAACATCCATAATGCACATGGTTTTCAGCCTGTAAAATCGGTAGATATTTTAAATATTTATTTAATTTTCCCCAAACTTGCAATACTGAGCATGGAATATTATCCAAAACCACCGCAGGTTTTCAGCAAGGCCCTGACAGCGTTAGCTGACGTAATTTGTATGGAAAATGTACTTAAACGTGCGAAGGTGTTCGATTTTCAGGCTTTGCTTGAGGTGGTTACGACAAAGTTTGACGGTGGTCTTGCCATTTAAATAAAATATTGTTTTAGAATATTTTGATGAACTAGATAGGTACCCTGAAAATTACATAAACGGATTAATTATCCACGGTAATCATTTATAAATTATAACTAAAGAACGACTGGACCAAATTGAAAAATTCTTTTTGAATAGGTTTCGTTATTGTTAGGGCAAGGTTTGTATAAAACAACCGGTAAGCTCTGGAATTATAAAATTTGTTTAAAATGAATCGACGAAATCTATATATGCGCATAGCTTCCGAGCGAATGCACAGAATTGGATAAATCTTTCGTTGTTGTATTTGTTATTATTAGGGCAAGATTACTGGTGAGCTCTGGCATAATGAAATTTGTTTAAAAATGATTCGCCGAAATGTAAGTACGCTCATAACTTCAAAACGACTGCACGTAATTGAATAATTCTTTTTTTGTTGCGTTCCTTATTGTTAGAACAAAGTTTGTATAAAACTACTGGTGAGTTCTGGCATTATGAAATTTGCATACAAATGAATCGTTGAAATGTATGTACGGGTATAACTTCCGAAAGACTGCACCAAATTGAATAATTCTTTTTTTGTTATGTTTGTTTATTGGCTGGTGAGCTTTGGCATTACGAAATTTGCGTAAAAATATTTCAATAGGTGGCACGCGAGCTGTTTGAAAACTAAATGTAACGGCAATGAATCATTAAAGCGCAGGAGGGGGGGGGGAAGAAAAAACTCCATACAGGAGACCCTGAGGAAAATAATTTCCCTCAGGGTCATCTCATCTTTGGAGATGCTGGGTGGAGGGTTTTTTAAGGCAAAGAAGGAGATGAGAGTTCTGGGAAGGAAAAGGGTTTAAGGGGTGGGTAGGAATCTGGGGTTAAGTATTTCCTGGTCATTCGCCTCAAAGACCTAGACAAACCTCACCCCATGAACCCGGGCACCCCTACTAAATCACCAAACGAAGCGAACCACTTGGGGTGACCGACGGCATAGGTGTTGGTTATCCAATAAAGGTCAATTTTGGGGATTTGTATTTCTAAATAACATTATATACAACGGGTACCCGGCATGCGTTGCAAGATCACTGTAACCTCGAGGTCAACTTAACTGTAATGGTTCCATTCCAAGTTCCGGGAAACTACATTAAAATGCAAGCGCCTTGCAAACGCATGCAATGTATTATAAAATTATATACAAAGGGTACCCGGCATGCGTTACAAGGTCACTGCAACCTCAGGTAGAACTCAGGATGAAATTATGCAGTGTTGAACTTTTTTTTTACATTAGCTCCACACAGGAGGCTCCAAGGAAAACAATTTCCCTAGGGGCCTATGTCATCTTTGAGGATGCTGTGCGGAGGGTTTTTAAGGGAAAGGAAGGAGAAGAAGATATGGGAAGGAAAAGGGTATGAGGGGTGTTAAGGAATCTGGGGGTCAGTGTGGCCAGGAGTGACGGACGTATGAATCTATTCCTCACACTGCGGTGCAAGGCGAAGGGTTGGGAAAATCTGGGTGGAGAGGTCAAAATCCTTCCTCAATCAGTCTCCTCTGATCCAACCCGCCACGCAAAGGTTGGGCAAACGTATCCTCCACCAAGACCTAGACAAATACATTTTTTTCAAGACCTAGACAAATACATACAGTTTCTGAATACAATAATGATCTCTGGCATCACGAAATTACGCGAGTAAAGGCCCGTTCTGAATCCTAGGGGCCTATGTCATCTTTGAGGATGCTAAGCGGAGGGTTTTTCAAGGGAAAGGATGGAGAAGAAGATGTGGGAAGGAAAAAGGTATGAGGGGTGGGTAGGAATCTGGGGGTCAGTGTGGCCAGGAGTGACAGACGTATGAATCTATTCCTCACACTGCGGTGCAAGGCGAAGGGTTGAGAGAATCTGGCTGGAGAGATAAAAAGCCTCCCTCAACCAGTCTCCTCCGATCCAGCCCGCCAAGCAGTGGTTGGGCGAACGTATCCGCCACCAAGATCTAGACAAATACATACAGTTTCAGAATACAATAATGAGCTTTGTATCATGAAATTACACGAGAAAAGGCCCTTTCTGAATCCTAGGGGCCTGTGTCATCTTTGAGGATGCTGTGGGGTGGGTTTTTTAAGGGAAAGGAAGGAGAAGAAGATATGGGAAGGAAAAAGGTATAAGCGGTGTTTAGGAATCTGGGGTCAGTGTGGCCAGGAGTGACCAACGTATAAATCTATTCCTCACACTGCGGTGCAAGGCGAAGGGTTGGGAGAATCTGGCTGGAGAGGTCAAAAGCCTTCCAATAATTATGGTAACAAGGGAAAGGATAAGAGGGAGATTAATGGACCTTTTGTCCGTAAATAAATACATTTTATACAGCGGGTACCCGGCATGCGTTGCAAGGCCACTTTAACCTCGGGGTCCATTAAACTGTAATGGTTCCATTCCAAATCTCGGAAAACAACATTATATAGCAAGCGCCTGTACTATAACATTATATTCAACGGATACCTGGCATGCGTTGCAAAGTCACTGTAACCTCGGGGTCAACTTTACTGTAATGGTTCCATTTCAATTCCTGGGAAATAACTTTTTAAAGCAAGTGCCTGCAATATATAACATGATATACAACGGTTACTCGGCATGCGTTGCAAGGTCACTGTAACCCCGGGGTCAACTTAACTGTAATGGTTCCATTCCCATTCCTGGGAAATTACATTTTAGTGTAATCGCTGCACTACATAACATTATATACAGCGGGTACCCGGCATGCGTTGCAAGGTCACTGTAACCTCAGGTTTTCAGATGAGAGTTCTGGGAAGGAAAAATGTTTAAGGGGTGGGTAGGAATCTGGGGGTCAGTGTGTCCTGGGCATCCACCTCCAAGACCTAGACAGACCTAACCCCATGAACCCGGGCACCCCTACTAAATCACCAAACGTAGCGAACCACTTGAGGTGACCTATGGCAGAGGTGTTGGTTATCCAATAAAGGTCAACTTTGTGGATTTGTATTTCTACATAACATTATATACAACGGGTACCCGGCATGCGTTGCAACATCACTGTAATCTCGGGGTCAACTTAACTGTAATGGTTCCATTCCAAGTTCCTGGAAACTACATTATAATACAAGTGCCTTGCAAACGCCAGCTTTATATTATAAAATTATATACAAAGGGTACCCGGCATGCGTTGCAACATCACTGTAACCTCGGGGTCAACTTAACTGTAATGGTTCCATTCCAAGTCCAGGGAAACTACATTATTATGCAAGCGCCTTGCAAATGCCTGCACTATATTATAACATTATATACAACGGGTACCCGGCATGCGTTGCAAGGTCACTGTAACCTCGAATTGAACTTAACTGTTATGGTTCCATTCCAAGTTCCAATAAACTACATTATAATGCAAGCGCCTTGCAAACGCCTGCAATATATTATAACATTATATACAACGGGTACCCGGCATGCGTTGCAAGATCACTGTAACCTCGGGGTCAACTAAACTGTAATGGTTCTATTCCAAGTTCCGGGAAACTACATTATAATACAAACGCCTGCTTTATATTATAACATTATATACAAAGGGTACCCGGCATGCGTTGCAACATCACTGTAACCTCGGGGTCAACTTAACTGTAATGGTTCCATTCCAATTCCTGGGAAATTACATTTTAATGCAAGCGCTGCACTACATAACATTATATACAACGGGTACCCGGCATGCGTTGCAAGGTCACTGTGAACTCAGGTTTCTTCATATATTTAATTTAACACACACTCCTCCTCGCTTCATCCACGTTCACACGTCAAATCGCATAGTGTCTTAACCCGTCAGTTGCTTCTGCAACGGGCAAAACCTAGTATATATATTAATGTTTGGTTTTGGGGTAGGTCAGGAAAACTCACTTTTTTTTTTAGCCCTCCGGGTACAGGCGAAAATCGACCACTCTGCCTGTCCAGTTTCACGGACCGCAGAGGTCGATTTGGCCGAGCAAGGCGTGTGGACCGGGATTTCATACAAACGGCCGTTCCAAAAAAACGCGTTTTGATGATGCGATAATCGACACTCTTTCCCCTCGATCCGCAAGACCTCACGGCGTATTGTCGCTTAAAAAAAAAAAAGACGCTTACGCCCTTTCGATTTCCGTCGCCCGCCTCGACCCGCAGGCGATAATCGACCTCCGCTCCTCGAGTTTCGCCGACCGCAGAGATCAATTTGGCCCGAAAGGGGGCACGGACGGCGATCCCTGCGGGTCAGACCAGATTTCATATAAAAAAGATGACGCAGGGTCAACAGCGCTCCCAAACGGCGAAAACTACAATTAGATCTCTCACCGACGAAGAAATTCGGCCTCAGTTATATTTCCCGCCGATAGGTTCACCCGTTAAAAAACGTCGAATCGTTTAGTAAAGAGATTTCCCATACAAAACTGATTTTTCTAGGGATTTATTCGAATTTTTTTAACGGCGTTCTCGAAAAATAGCGTAGAAAAATTGACATTTTAAAGGCCCTTTGCGGGAACTTAGATTGCGGCGAAAACAAACATTTTGCACGAAATGTTTTTGATTAAATAGAAGGTATACAAGTTTAAGAAACTTTTAAAATAAAAACATGTGTAGCTTCCCATTTAAAATGTTACACTATATTGCATCAAATATTGAAATTTTTCTGACATTTTCTGAAATCGATCTATCATCAACAATGCATAATTTTCCAGCCAGTTAATATAAACTCGAGGTAGGTACTGGCGTTTAAAATGTGAAGGTTTTAAATGCAGAAAATCGCGGTAGGTACCTACCGTTCTATTGAATTATTGCTAATTCACTAAGTATTTATTGAGAAAACGCGTAAGTACCTACACCACCATTATTTTTCTCGGTATGTACTAGGCAGGTACCGGCTTACGAGATTCTTTCCTTTAAATGTTAAATCGAAAATTAAAGATATGAAATGAAAAAAATCATCCAAGATGGTAATTTTTGAAATATGTAGGAACACGGAGGTTGCTTCTGTATAACCACTGTTGGTAGGAACGTTATTTTTAAATTAATTAAGTTCATTTTCACGTAATGTGCGATTTTTATTTATTCAATTATCTTCAAAACTTATAATATTTATTATTATTTATTTATACTATTATTTCAAAATAGAAATAATTACGGAACTTGAATAGAATTTGAACAGAACTTTCACAGAACGTTAAAATTAACTTGAAAAATTGAAGATTTTTAAATAAATTTTTTGAAAAACCCAGCCTAAATATATTTCATATGTTTTTTTTCACGTATGTGCAGGTAACTCTACATAGAATCTATGCAGGTACCTACATGCACATAACAACTCAGAATCTGATGATATTGCTTATGAATTTTTTGTAAATGTATAATAAAATTGCTTGAAGTTGAATGGTATAATTTTTTTCAAAAATATTAAATTTACATACCGCTTTTTTTTGTATTTTGTATTTTAATGATAATCATTCAACGTGGAATTGGTATCGCCGCCCCGGGAACCATTCATTGGTTTCTATATACAATAGTGAGCTCTGGCATCATAAAATTATGCATTGCTAAACTTTTTTTTACATTAGCTCCACACAGGAGGCACCGAGGAAAACAATTTCCCTAGGGGCCTATGACATCTTTGAGGATGCTGTGTCGAAGGTTTTTTGAGGGAAAGAAAGGAGAAGAAGATATAAGAAGGAAAAGGGTATGAGGGGTGGGTAGGAATCTGAGGGTCAGTGTCGCCAGGAGTAACGGACATATGAATCTATTCCTCACACTGCGGTGCGAGGCGAAGGGTTGAGATAATGGTTGGTCAAACGTATCCGCCACCAAGACCTAGACAAACCTCATTCCATGAACCCGGGCACCCCTGCTAAGTCACCAATCGTAGCGAACCACTTGGGTGACCTATGACAGCGGTGTTGGTTCATCCGATTGCGATGAGACTTTGGGAATTTGATGTGTGCATTCCCGCGATGGTTTTATGAAAACAATAATGATCAATCGGGATACAATAATGAACTGGGCGACCGAAGTAGGTGCACATTTCTCGCTTTTTGAAAACTAAATGTACCGGGAATGAATTAATGAAGAGCGAGAGGGGGGGAGGAAAAAGCTCCACACAGGAGACCCTGAGGAAAATAATTTCCCTCACAGTCATGTCATCTTTGGAGATGCTGGGTGGAGGGTTTTTTAAGGCAAAGAAGGAGATGAGAGTTCTGAGAAGGAAAAGGGTTTAAGGGGTGGGTAGGAATCTGGGGTTCAGTTTGTCCTGGTCATCCGCCTGACCTAGACAAGACCTAGACAAACCTCACCCCATAAATCCGGGCACCCCTACTAAATCACCAAACGTAGCGAACCACTTGGGGTGACCTACGGCATGAGTGTTGGTTATCCAATAAAGGTCATCTTAGGGGATTTTTATTTCTACATAACATTATATACAACGGTTACCCGGCATGCGTTGCAAGATCACTGTAACCTCGGGGTCAACTTAATTGTAACGGTTCCATTCCAAGTTCCGGGAAACTACATTATAATGCAAGCGCCTTGCAAACATCTGCACTATATTATAACA
The DNA here is from genome assembly GCA_917880885.1 of Limnephilus marmoratus. Classification (NCBI taxonomy): domain Eukaryota; kingdom Metazoa; phylum Arthropoda; class Insecta; order Trichoptera; family Limnephilidae; genus Limnephilus; species Limnephilus marmoratus. The sequence goes on from OU862907.1 coordinate 9,189,009, forward strand.
TTATATACAACGGGTTCCCGGCATGCGTTGCAAGGTCACTGTAACCTCGGGGTCAACTTAACTGTAATGGTTCCATCCCAATTCCCGGGAAATAACATTTTAAAGCAAGTGCCTGCAATATATAAAATGATATACAACGGTTGCTCGGCATGCGTTGCAAGGTCACCGTAACCTCATGGTCAACTTAACTGTAACGGTTCCATTCCAATTCCTGGGAAATTACATTTTAATGCAAGCGCTGCACTACATAACATTATATACAACGGGTACCCGGCATGCGTTGCAAGGTCACTGTGAACTCAGGTTTCTTCATTTATTTAATTTAACACACACTCCTCCTCGCTTCATCCACGTTCACACGCAAATCGCATATTTTTTTAACCCGTTAGTTGCATTTTTGCAACGGGCCCCGCTAGTATATATATAGTATTGTTTGGTTTTGGGGTAGGTCAGGAAAACTCACTTTTTTTTTTAATCCTCCGAGTACAGGCGAAAATCGACCACTCTGTCTGTCGAGTTTCACCGACCGCAGAGGTCGATTTGGCCGAGCAAGGCTTGTGGACCGGGATTTCATACAAACGGCCGTTCCAAAAAAACGCGTTTTGGTGATCCGATAATCGACTCTTTTCCCCCTCGATCCGCAAGACCTTACGGCGTATTGTCGCTTAAAAACGAAAAAGACGCTTACGCCCTTTCGATTTCCCTCGCCCGCCTCGGCCCGCAGGCGATAATCGACCGTCGCTCCTCGAGTTTCACCGACCGCAGAGATCAATTTGGCCCGAAAGGGGCACGGATGGCGATCTCAGCGGGTCAGACCAGATTTCATATAAAAAGATGATGCAGGGTTAACGGCGCACCCAAACGGCGAAAACTACAATTAGATCTCTGACCGACGAAGAAATTCGGCCTCAGTTATATTTCTTGCCGACAGGTTCACCCGTTAAAAAACGTCGAATCGTTTAGTAAAGAGATTTCCGATACAAAACTGATTTTTCTAGGGATTTATTCGAATTTTTTTAACGGCGTTTTCGAAAATAGCGGAGAAAAATTGACATTTTAAAGGCCCTTTGCGGGAACTTAGATTGCGGCGAAAACAAACATTTTGCACGAAATGTTTTTGATTAAATAGAAGGTATACAAGTTTAAGAAACTTTTAAAATAAAAACATGTGTTGCTTCCCATTTATAATGTTACACTATATTGCATCAAATATTGAAATTTTTCTGACATTTTCTGAAATCGATCTATCATCAACAATGCATAATTTTCCAGCCAGTTAATATAAACTCGAGGTAGGTACTGGCGTTAAAAATGTGAATGATTTAAATGCAGAAAATCGCGGTAGGTACCTACCGTTCTATTGAATTATTGCTAATTCGCTAAGTATTTATTGAGAAAACGCGTAAGTAGGTACCTACACCAACATTATTTTTCTCGGTATGTACTAGGTAGGTACCATCTTACGAGATTTTTTCCTTTAAATGTTAAATCGAAAATTAATGATATGAAATGAAAAAAATCATCCAAGATGGTAATTTTTGAAATATGTAGGAACACGGAGGTTGCTTCTGGATAACCACTGTTGGTATGAATGTTATTTTTAAATTAGTAAAGTTCATTTTCACGTAATGTGCGGTTTTTATTTATTCAATTATCTTCAAAACTTATAATATTTATTATTATTTATTTAAACTATTATTTCAAAACAGAAATAATTACGGAACTTGAATAGAATTTGAACAGAACTTTCACAGAACGTTAAAATTAACTTGAAAAATTGAAGATTTTTAAATAAATTTTTTGAAAAACCCAGCCTAAATATATTTCATATGTTTTTTTTACGTATGTGCAGGTACCTCTACATAGAATCTATGCAGGTACCTACATGCACATAACAATTATATACAACGGGTACCCGGCATGCGTTGCAACATCACTGTAACCTCGGGGTCAACTTAACTGTAATGGTTCCATTCCAAGTTCCGGGAAACTGCATTATAATTCAAGCGCCTTGCAAACGCATGCACTGTATTATAACATTATATACAACGGGTACCCGGCATGCGTTGCAACATCACTGTAATCTCAGGGTCAACTTAACTGTAATGGTTCCATTCCAAGTTCAGGGAAACTACATTATTATGCAAGCGCCTTGCAAATGCCTGCACTATATTATAACATTATATACAACGGGTACCCGGCATGCGTTGCAAGATCACTGTAATCTCGGGGTCAACTTAACTGTAATGGTTCCATTCCAAGTTCCTGGAAACTACATTATAATACAAGCGCCTTGCAAACGCCTGCTTTATATTATAACATTATATACAAAGGGTACCCGGCATGCGTTGCAACATCGCTGTAACCTCGGGGTCAACTTAACTGTAATGGTTCCATTCCAAGTTCAGGGAAACTACATTATTATGCAAGCGCCTTGCAAATGCCTGCACTATATTATAACATTATATACAACGGGTACTCGGCATGCGTTGCAAGGTCACTGTAACCTCGGGGTCAACTTAACTGTAATTGTTCCATCCCGATTCACGGAAATAACATTTTTAAGCAAGTGCCTGCAATATATAACATGATATACTACGGTTACTCGGCATGCGTTGCAAGGTCACTGTAACCCCGGGGTCAACTTAACTGTAATGGTTCCATTCCCATTCCTGGGAAATTACATTTTAGTGCAATCGCTGCACTACATAACATTATATACAACGGGTACCCGGCATGCGTTGCAAGGTCAATGTAACTTCAGGTTTCTTCATATATTTAATTTAACACACACTCCTCCTCGCTTCATCCACGTTCACACGCAAATCGCATAATTTTTTAACCCGTTAGTTGCATTTTTGCAACGGGCCCCGCTAGTATATATTAATGTTCAGTTTTTTTTTGCTCACTTTTTTGCTCACTTTTTTTGCTCACTTTTTTTGCTCACTTTTATTTTGACGCAAAAACCACCAGTATGCCCTTTACGTTTCACCCACCTTAAGGTTCACTTTCGGTTGAAGGAAATTCAGACAAGGAAGCTGTTAGTATTTTTTTTTCGACAAAATAAAATATATATGCAGGGATTTATTCTCCGATACGAATCAGCGGCGAAAACTAGAAGCTCTACTCGAATCACTCGATTCGGCTCGGTTATACTTCCCGTCGACAGGTGCGCATAAAAAACGATAGATGTCTTTTCGACCATCAGTTTCAGTAAATAAAATGTTAGGAGGTATCTCTCTATTCAAATGGCTACGAAAGTTGAGAAAGATATATTGTCAATTTCCCATATAAAACTGATTTTTGCTAGGAATTTTTTTTTTTGCTAGAAATTTATTCTAATAAATTAAACGGCATTCTTGAAAAGAGCTTGGAAAAATGGACATTTTAAAGGCCCTTTGCGGGGTGGTAGATTACGGCATGAAAAAACATTTTGCAAGAGATATTTTCAAATAATCATAAAATATACACGGTTTAGAAACTTTTAATATAAAAACATGTGTAGCTTTCCATTTAAAATATTTCACAATGTCGCGTCAAACTTTGCAATTTTATTTGACATTTGCGAAAAATTCAATGACATCGATAATGCACATGGTTTTCAGCCTGTTAAATCGGTAAATATTTTAAATGTTTATTTAATTTTCCTCAACCTTGCAATACTGAACATGGAACACTATCCAAAACCACCGCAAGTTTTCAGCGAGGACCTGACAGCATTAGCTGACGTAATTTGTATGTAAAATGTTCTAAAACGGGCGCAGGTGTTCGATTTTCAGGCTGTGCTTGAGGTGGTTACGACAAAGTTTAATGGTAGTCTTGCCATATAGATAAAATGTTATTTTAGAATATTTTGATGAACTAGGTAGGTACCCTGAAAATTACATAAACGGATAAATTATCCACGGGTATCATCAATAAATTGTAGCTCACGAACGACTGGACCAAATTGCAAAATTCTTTTTGAGTTGGTTTCGTTATTGTTCGGGCAAGGTTTGTATAAAACTACTGATGAGGTCTGGAATTATAAAATTTGTTTAAAATGAATCGCCGAAATCTATATATGCGCATAGCTTCCGAGCGAATGCACCAAATTGAATAATTCTTTCTTTGATGTAATTGTTATTATTAGGGCAAGATCTGAATAAAATTACTGGTGAGCTCTGGCATAACGAAATTTGTTTAAAAATGATTCGCCGAAATGTAAGTACGCTCATAACTTCAGAACGACTGCACGTAATTGAATAATTCTTTTTTTGTTGCGTTCCTTATTGTTAGGACAAAGTTTGAATAAAACTGCTGGTGAGCTCTGGCATTATCAAATTTGCATAAAAATGAATCGTCGAAATGTATGTACGCGTATAACTTCCGAAAGACTGCACCAAATTGAATAATTCTTTTTTTGTAATGTTTGTTTATTGGCTGGTGAGCTTTGGCATTACGAAAGTTGCGTAAAAAAATTTCAATAGGCGGCACGCGAGCTGTTTGAAAACTAAATGTAACGGAAATGAAATAATGAAGCTTAGAAGAGGGGGAAGAAAACCAGGGAGGGGGGAGGGTTAGCTGGTAAGGGGGAGGGGAACTCGGGAGGGGGGTTTGCGGGATGGGGGAAGGGGGGGGGGGATGGGAGTAGAGTACGCTATGAAAGAATATTTTATGTTTTTGTTTTACTCGAATAAAACTAAATTTTAGTTTATAAAAAATTCTGAATAATACATTTTTGTAGCGCCGTTTTGGGAAAAATTACTACATGTCTATTTAGTACCAATAATACCAGTGATAAACCTTAGTTGTTGATTCTAAAAAAATGTGACGAATACATTTTTATAGCGTTTCTGTAAATCCTTTCAGATAAAACACAGTTTCACTTTCTAAAAAATGCTGAATAGCACATTTTTGTTAATTGGATGGTGAGCTCTGGTATTATGAAATTTGCTTACAAATATTTTAATACGTGGGACGCGAGCTGTTTGAAAACTAAATGTACCAAGAATGAATTAATGAAGTGCGGGAGGGGGGGGGAGGAAAACCAGGGAGGGGGAGGGTAACCTGGGAAGGGGGAAGGGAACTCGGGAGGGGGTTTTGCGGGATGGAGGAAGGGGGGGGGGGGTAGAGTACGCTATGAAAGAATATTTTTTCTGTTCTTTTTTTACTCGAATAAAACAAAATTTTAAAAGGATACATACCAGGAGTGCAGAACTAAGCAAGGGAAAATATGTTAAGAACATGTTTTTTTTTTTCAATTATTTCTGGCTTTTTGGGTAAGGTGAATTTATTTGCATTTAATTTTTTTTATTTTACATGAGCTCCACACAGGAGACCCAGAGGAAAATAATTCCCCTCAGGGTCATGTCATCTTTGGAGATGCTGGGTGGAGGGTTTTTTAAGGCAAAGAAGGAGATGAGAGTTCTGGGAAGGAAAAGGATTTAAAGAGTGGGTAGGGGTCTGGGGTTCAGTGTGTCCTGGTCATCCGCATCCAAGACCTGGACAAACCTCACCCCATGAACCCGGGCACCCCTACTAAATCACCAAACGTAGTGAACCACTTGGAGTGACCTACGGCATAGGTGTTGGTTATCCAATAAAGGTCAATTTTGGGGATTTGTATTTCTAAATAACATTATATACAACGGGTACCCGGCATGCGTTGCAAAATCACTGTAACCTCGGTGTCAACTTAACTGTAATGGTTTCATTCCAAGTTCCGGGAAACTACATTATAATACAAGTGCCTTGCAAACGCATGCCCTGTATTATAAAATAATATACAAAGGGTACCCGGCATGCGTTGCAAGGTCACTGCAACCTCAGGTAGAACTCAGGATGAAATTATGCATTGCTTAAATATTTTTTTTTATATTAGCTCCACACAGGAGGCACTCATGAAAACAATTTCCCTAGGGGCCTATGTCATCTTTGAGGATGCTGTGTGGAGGGTTTTTTAAGGGAAAGGACGGAGAAAAAGATATGAATTTAATTATTTTTTTTTACATGAGCTCCACACAGGAGGCCGTGGGGAAAATAATTTCCCTCAGGTCCTATGTTATCTTTGGGGATGCTGTGTGGAGGATTTTTTTTTGAAAAGTAAAAGACTTTTTGGGAAAGGTGAATTTATTTGCATTTAATTATTTTTTTATATGAGCTCCACACAGGAGACCCTGAGGAAAATAATTTCCCTCAGGGTCATGTCATCTTTGGAGATGCTGGGTGGAGGGTTTTTTAAGGCAAAGAAGGAGATGAGAGTTCTGGGAAGGAAAATGGTTTAAGGGTTGGGTAGGGGTCTGGGGTTCAGTGTGTCCTGGTCATCCGCATCCAAGACCAGGACAAACCTCACCCCATGAACCCGGACACCCCTACTAAATCACCAAACGTAGCGAACCACTTGGAGTGACCTACGGCGTAGGTGTTGGTTATCCAATAAAGGTCAATTTGGGGGATTTGTATTTCTAAATAACATTTGATACAACGGGTACCCGGCATGCGTTGCAAAATCACTGTAACCTCGGTGTCAACTTAACTGTAATTGTTTCATTCCAAGTTCCGGGAAACTACATTATAATGCAAGCGCCTTGCAAACGCATGCCCTGTATTATAACATAATATACAAAGGGTACCCGGCATGCGTTGCAAGGTCACTGCAACCTCAAGTAGAACTTATGCAATTATTGAAATTATGCATTGCTAAAATATTTTTTTACATTAGCTCCACACAGGAGGCACTGATGAAAACAATTTCCCTAGGGGCCTATGTCATCTTTGAGGATGCTGTGTGGAGGGTTTTTTAAGGGAAAGGACGGAGAAAAAGATATGCATTTAATTATTTTTTTAACATGAGCTCCACACAGGAGGCCGTGGGGAAAATAATTTCCCTCAGGTCCTATGTCATCTTTGGGGATGCTGTGTGGAGGATTTGTTTAAGGGGTGGGTAGGAATCTGGGGTTCAGTGTGTCCTGGGCATCCGCCTCCAAGAACTAGGCAGACCTCACCGCATGAACCCGGGCACCCCTACTAAATCACCAAACGTAGCGAACCACTTGAGGTGACCTATGGCAGAAGTGTTGGTAATCCAATAGTAGACAACTTTGGGGAGTTGTATTTCTACATTACATTATATATAACGGGTACCCGGCATGCGTTGCAAGGTCACTGTTACCTCAGGTTTCTTCATATATTTAATTTAACACACACTCCTCCTCGCTTCATCCACGTTCACACGTTAAATCGCATAGTGTTTTAACCCGTTAGTTGCTTCTGCAACGGGCCCCGCTAGTATATATAGTATTGTTTAGTTTTGGGATAGGTCAGGAAAAGGTCACTTTTTGTTTGACGCAAAAACGACCAGTACGCCCTTTACGTTTCACCCACCTCAAGGTTCACTTTCGGTTGAAGCAAATTCCGAATGAAAACTGTAAGTCAATTTTTTTCGACAAAATGAAATATATACAGGGATTTATTCTCCGATACGAATCGGCGGCGAAAACTAGAAGCTCTACTCGAATCACTCGATTCGGCTCGGTTGTATTTCCCGCCGACAGATGGCGTTTGAAAAAAAAAAATGACGAAAAAACCCGCTTATTTCACAAAGGAAAATGCTAGGACTATTGACATAGGTCAGGATCTCAAATGTCAAAGTTTTAGCCTAACAAAACGGAACTCTCGGCGGTTTGGGTCGTTGTTTTTCGGAAAACGTCATTGCCGCCGAAAAACCGATTCCGGGCTAGATGTTTTTAAAAAATACGATAGCCGGAAGGATTCCGCAACTTTTGATAACAATAAAACATACGATTCTCATATAAAATACGTCAGGAGATGCTGACAAAACTCGAAATTTTCCGAAAAAAAATCATCAAAACACGCGCTCACAGATTCCATCGGAAGTTTAAATATTGGTGGCCAGTTCAAATTAACACGTTATTCATTCCGGGTAGGTACCTACTTATTTCGGTAGTATTGCAAATATGATGAAAAAAGCAAAGATTGCCGGAATCTAAGGAAATGCGCAGGTACCTACCTGAATGGGTACCTACACAACGAATTAGGTTTTCATGCAATAAATACTAAGGTAAGGTTATTTCGATGATACTGAAAAATTGAACTTTTTTAAGTTAATTTTCACGTTCTGTTTTGGTTCTACTCAAATTCTGTTTTTTATCATTATAGGCCAGTTACACCACAAAACTGAAATAATTACAGAACTCGAACGGAACTTTCTAGAACTGAAAATTTACTTGAAAAATTTTAAGTATTGTCAATTTTTTTTTATTAATTATTTATTTTTATTTATAAGTGTGTTCTATTTGGACATTGTTAAATAATAAAAAAAATGTATATATTTATATATATATATTACGCGTGTTCTAGGTAGGTACTTACTTGCAGTGACTTTTTTCCTTTGAAAATCAAAACATGATATTGAATAAATTTATTTGTGCTGAAAATTATTTTATGCTCAACAGCATAATGGCGTCGTTTTGGTGAAATATTACAACAAAGTACCTACTTAGTACTTACCCGTGCAAAATGAAATACAATACAACTACAATAGTGAGCTCCGGCATAATGAAATTTTGCACTGCTAAACCATGCAACCGATTGTTATTGTTATTTTTAATGGACTATTTGTCCGCAAAAAAATTAATTATATACAGCGGGTACCCGGCATGCGTTGCGAGGCCACTTTAACTTCGGGGTCAACTAAACCTTAATGGTTCCCTACCAAGTCCCGGGAAACTACATTATAATGCAAGCGCCTGCACTATATAACATTATATACAACGGGTACCCGGCATGCGTTGCAAGGCCTCTTTAACCTCGGGTCAACTAAACTGTAATGTTTACATCCCAAGTCCCGGGAAACTGCATTATAATGCAAGCGCCTGCACTATATAACATTATATACAGCAGGTACTCGGCATGCGTTGCAAGGCCACTTTAACCTCGGGGTCAATAAAACTGTAATGTTTCCATCCCAAGTCCCGGGAAACTGCATTATAATGCAAGCGCCTGCACTATTTAACATTATATATAACGGGTTTTTGGCATAAGTAAGTGAAGTTTTACTTCAGTCGTGTGGTCTAAAGCACACTTTTTTAAAAATGATTTTCACGTTCTGTGTTATTTCCTTTTCGATTGCGATGAAACTTTGGGGATTTGATGTGCGCATCGCCTCGATTCCTTCTGTATAAAATGGTGAGCTCTGGCATCATGAAATTATGCATTGCTAAACCGTTCATCCGATTGCGATGAAACTTTGGGGATTTGATTGCTGCATCCCTTCTATTCTTTCTGCATAAAATAGTGAGCTTGGGCATCATAAGATTATGCATTGCTAAACCGTTCATCCGATTGCGATGAAACTTTGGGAATTTGATGTTCGTATGCTGGCGATGGTTTCAGTGTACAACAGTGAGCTCTGGCATCATGAAATTATGCATTGCTAAACTAATTAACCGATTGCGATGAAAATTTGATATTTAACCGATTTATATTTAATTTAACACACACTCCTCCTCGCTTCATCCACGTTCACACGTCAAAGCGCATAATTTTTTAACCCGTTAGTTGCTTCTGCAACGGGCAAAACCTAGTACATAGTATTGTTTGGTTTTTGACAGCTCACTCTTGCCTTGATGCGAAATACGACCACTCTGCCCTTTACGTTTCAATCACCTTAAGGTTCACTTTCGCATAAGGCACTTTAAGAAAACCCTGAGATGCCAAACACACCTCTCGGTTTCTCAAATTTCGCACACCTTAAGGTTCACTTTCGGTCAAAGGGGAGCGTAACTAGGATTGTATGAGAAATATTCAGCCTGAAAATGGGCCATTTACTCAAGCGAGAATGGACCTTAGCGCTCAGTATTTCCGAACACTTCAAGGTTCACATTCCTTCAAAAGTGTCTCGCACGAGCATTTGTTTTTGAGAGATTGTTGGCGTAGGTCAGTTACATCGAGGTCCATTTATATTTCATTTTCCCGCCGGCCGACTCGCAAACGCGATTTCTTCGAAAATATCACGTCTGGAAGCCAAAATTTCGTAAAATTACGTCCGCGAGAGTTTTTAGAACTTTAATTGACCGTCGTAATTATCACTTTTCACAAAAACATCGTTGTAATGATCGTTTGAAAACTGACATGTGCTAAAAAACAACATAAAAGTCAAGTATTGAAACTAATCCTTAAAATTATGTACAGTTTTTACGGCGCCGCCAGTCGACAGGACATAGAATTAGAGAAATTCATTAGAAAAATTCAAAAATAGACCAAAATTCAAATTCGAACGCGAATAAAATTGGAGTGTCAAAAATTGGCGTTGTTGACACGATTTAAAATCTAATTTCATCATTCATGATTCGTTATACTGCCGGTACACGGTGGTAAAAAAAATACTGCACGAAATATAATAATTAATTTTTTAATTATTTTGAATGATAATTTTCTTAATATTTTTTTTTCGAAAATATAGTCGGGCCTTCACGACTAACGTTTGAGCGGCGTAGAAACATTTCTCAAATTGCGATACTTAGAATTTTCGTTTTTTTCCATACGTGTATCGTTGTGAATAATTATTTATTACGAAAATAGTATGCGCGTTCGTGAATTTAAAAGTTGGACGTTTGACCGATGTCATTTCTAGAAAAATATTTTTAAAAAAAGACGATTTTATTTTTATTTAAAAAAAATTTATTATTTAATCAATTTATTTTTACCAAAAATGAGTAACGCAGTTTTGGCGGACCCTGTTATTTAGAACACACAGATAAACCATGCAACTTAGTGATGGAAATAAGTGCTTAGGTACCTACCTACCGGCTTACCGACTTACTACAGTGGTTTTTTTGCGAAAATGAGTAGGTACCTAGACGAATTATGTAGGTACTTACATTGGATGCCGGGTTGTTGGAATAAAATTGAAGAATTTCAAAGTTAATTCTAACGTTCTGCGTAAGTTCTATTCGAGTTCTTTTGTTATATCATTTTATCCAGTTGCACCACAAAACTGAAATAATTACAGAACTTTAAAATAACTTTCACAGAACGTGATAATTAATTAACTTGAAAATTTTGGAGAATTATTAAATTTTTTTGAAAGAACCTATCAAAATATTTTTCATTTATGAATGTGTAGGTAAAGTTTCGTTCTTTTTGGACATTCTTAAATAATATTACCAGTAATGGCCAGTACCTACTTATGAAGGAACGTTGTTGTCGAATTAATGAGAAATTAATATATTGTGTAAATTTAATAGCAAAGATGGTTAAATTTTTTTTTCAAATGGTGTAGGTACTTTAAAATTGTACGGAAATTAATTGTTTTATACATTATTAACTAAATTTTAATGATAATACGGCACAAGAGTCCCAACTACTGAAGTCAGTGAAACTATGGCATCCCCAGTTGGGGTATGTTGTGAGGCTAAAGGTAGTGGGGAGGGGAAGGAGATGGAGACGAGGAAGGTGGGGAAGTACCTGGCTGTTTAGATCTGGTCACCAAAAACGGCAAAAGCCATTTCAAGCAACGTTATGAAAATGAATAAATTTAAATATCTTAACATGGTCAATTTTTTGCCAAATTATGCAGGTAAAAGCACACATTTTTTTTAAGTTAATTTTCACGTTCTGTGTTAGTTCTTCTTCGATTCCGATGAAACTTCGGGGACCTTCGATTCTTAATGTATAAAATGGTGAGCTCTGGCATCATGAAATTATGCATTGCTAAACCGTTCATCCGATTGCGATGAAACTTTGGGAATATGATGTGTGCATGCCTCCGATGGCGTCTAGATACTTCTGTTTGGCAGGTTTCAGCTGCTAGGCCCTGCGGGTGGCCTTATACATGCGTATGTTTAACCACTGAGCGTTGCTCTCCTCGCCTTCTTTGCCTTAAAAAACCCTCAACCCAACATCTCCAAAGATGAAATGACCCTGAGGGAAATTATTTTCCTCAGGGTCTCCTGTGTGGAGCTCATGTAAAAAAAGGATAAATACCAGGAGTGCAGAACTAAGCAAGGGAAAAATATTAAGAACATTTTTTTTTTCAATTATTTCTGGCTTTCACCATCCAAGGGTATTCTATGTAGGTCATCATTTAAGACTGACAGAGACAGGAAAGGTGAATTTATATGCATTTATTTTTTTTTTTTTTTACATGAGCTCCACACAGGAGGCCGTGGGGAAAATAATTTCCCTCAGGGCCTATGTCATCTTTGGGGATGCTGTGTGGAGGATTATTTTTAGGAAAGGAAGGAGATGAGAGTTCTGGGAAGGAAAAGGGTTTAAGGGGTGGGTAGGAATCTGGGGTTCAGTGTGTCCTGGTCATCCGCCTCCAAGACCTAGAAAAACCTCACCCATGAACCCGGGCACCCCTACTAAATCACCAAACGTAGCGAACCACTTGGCGTGACCGACGGCAGAGGTGTTGGTTATCCAATAAAGAACAATAGAGAACTCAGGATGAAATTATGCAGTGTTAATTTTTTTTTACATTAGCTCCACACAGGAGGCTCCAAGGAAAACAATTTCCCTGGGGGCCTTTGTCATCTTTGAGGATGCTGTGCGGAGGGTTTTTTAAGGGAAAGGAAGGAGAAGAAGATATTGGAAGAAAAAAGGTATGAGGGGTGTTTAGGAATCTGGGGGTCAGTGTGGCTAGGAGTGACGAACGTATGAATCTATTCCTCACACTGCGGTGCAAGGCGAAGGGTTGGGAGAATCTGGCTGGAGAGGTCAAATGCCTTCCAATAATTATGGTAACAAGGGAAAGGATAAGAGGGAAATATAAGTTAGTGACGTACTTTATATTGTTAATGGACTTTTTGTCCGTAAATAAATAAATTATATACAGTGGATACCGGCATGCGTTGCAAGGCCACTTTAACCTCGGGGTCCATTAAACTGTACTGGCTCCATCCCAAATCTCGGAAAACAACATTATAATGCAAGCGCCTATACTATATAACATTATATACAACGGGTACCTGGCATGCGTTGCAAGGTCACTGCAACCTCGGGGTCAACTTTACTGTAATGGTTCCATCCCAATTCCAGGGAAATAAAATTTTAATTCAAGCGCCTGCAATTTATAACATAACATACAACGGGTACACGGCATGCGTTGCAAGGTCACTGTAACCTCGGGGTCAACTTAACTGTAATGGTTCCATCCCAATTCCCGGGAAATAACATTTTAAAGCAAGTGCCTGCAATATATAACATGATATACAACGGTTGCTCGGCATGCGTTGCAAGGTCACTGTAACCTCGGGATCAACTTAACTGTAATGGTTCCATTCCAATTCCTGGGAAATTACATTTTAATGCAAGCGTTGCACTACATAACATTATATACAACGGGTACCCGGCATGCGTTGCAAGGGCACTGTAACCTCAGGTTTCTTCATATATTTAATTTAACGCACACTCCTCCTCGCTTCATCCACGTTCACACGCAAATCGCATATTTTTTTAACCCGTTAGTTGCTTCTGCAACGGGCAAAAGCTAGTATATATAGTATTGTTCACTTTGGAGACCCCTCACTTTTTTTGCCGCGCTAAAAACGACCACTCTGCCCTTTACGTTTCAACTACCTTAAGGGTCACTTTCGCTCGAAGCGGATTCAGACAGGATCGTGTCCCGATTGAGGACCAGATTTCATACAAAAAAGATGATGCAGGATTAACAGCGCACCCAACGGCGAAAACTACAATTGGATCTCTCACCGACGAAGAAATTCGGCCTCAGTTATATTTTCTGCCGACAGGTTCACCCGTTAAAAAAAGGCGAATATTTCAGTGCGTCAGAAAAGTTCACCTCCCATACAAAACTGTATTTGCTAGGGATTTATTAATTTTACGGCTTTATTGAAAATAAGGTAGAAAAATGGACATTTTAAAGGCTCTTTGCGGGAACGCAGATTACAGCGTAAAAAAATATTTTGACCGAGATGTTTTTCAATAAATTGTAAAAATACAAGTTTTAGAAACTTTTAAAGTTGCGACATGTACCGCATTCCATTCAAAATATTACACTATTTTGCATTAAAGATTGAAATTTTTCTGACATTTGCCGAAATCGATCTATCATCGACAATGCATAATTTTCCAGCCAGTTAATATGAACTCGAGGTAGGTACCTACTGGCGATTAAAATATGAAGGATTTGCACGTAGAAAATAAACAGTAGTTAATGCAGCATTCATATTATCCGAGGTTTTGTGAAACCAAATCAGAGTACTTATGTAGGTACTTAATTCCATTGAAAATCAAATAAGTAGGTAATGCAGCGTTGATATTATATTTATAACGCGGTAGGTACCTACCGTTCTATCGAATTATTGCAAATTCGCCAAGTATTTATTGAGAAAACACGTAGGTACCTACACAAATATTATTTTTCTCGGTATGTACTAGGTAGGTACCGGCTTATGTGAGGATATTCTTTCCTTTAAATTTTAAATCGAAAATTCATGATATGAAATGAAAAAAATCACCCTAGATGGTCACTTTTTGAAATATGTGGGTACACGGAGGTTGCTTCTTGACAACCACTGTTGGTAGGAACGTTATTTTTAAATTAGTCAAGTTTATTTTCCCGCAATGTGCGAGTTTTATTTATTCAAAACATCAAAACTTATTATATTTATTATTATTTATTTATACTTTTTATTTCAAAACAGAAATAATTACGGAACTTGAATAGAATTTGAACAGAACTTTCACAGAACGTTTAAATTAACTTGAAAAATTGGAGATTTTTAAATATTGTTTTGAACAACCCAGCCTAAATATATTTCTTTTTTTTTACGTATGTGCAGGTAACTCTAAACATTAGTACCATATAATTTTTTTCAAAAATGTTAAATTTATATAGCGCTTTTTTGTATATTGCATTTTTATGATAATCATTCAATATGGGATTGGTACCGCCGCCCCGGGAACAATTCATTGGTTTCTATATAAAATAATGAGCTTTGACATCACGAAATTATGCATTGCTAAACTGTTCATCCGATTGCGAGGAAACTTTGGGGACACTATGTGCGCATCCCTTCGATTCTTTCTGTATAAAATGGTGAGCTCTGGGTCTGGCTTCTCTGACTTTGGGGATTTGATTTTTTTTTACATGAATACCGCACAAGAGTCCCAACTGCTCCCGTCTGGAGCCAGTGGGACTATGGCGTCCCCAATTGGGGTATGTTGTGAGGCTGAAGGCAGTGGGGAGGGGAAGGAGATAGGAAAGAGGAAGGTGGGGAAGTACCTGGCTATTCAGATCTGGTCACCAAACACGGCAGAAGCCATTTCAAGTAACGTTTCAATTCTGAATGGTGGTCTTACACCAGGGCGATACTGAGAGTATCTTCCACTATGATGTGTGCATTCCCTCGATTATTTTTTTTAATATAAAATAGTGAGCTCTGGCGTCATGAAATTATGCATTGCTAAACCGTTCATCCGATTGCGATGAAACATTGGGGATTTGATGTGTGCATGCCCGCAATGGTTTTTGTATGCAATAGTGAGCTCTGGCATAATGAAATAACGCATTGCTAAACCGTTCATCCGATTGCGATGAAACATTGGGGATTTGATGTGTGCATGCCCGCAATGGTTTTTGTATGCAATAGTGAGCTCTGGCATAATGAAATTACGCATTGCTAAACCGTTCATCCGATTGCGATGAAACTTTGGGGATTTGATATATGCATGCCCGCAATGGTTTTTGTATACATAGTGAGCTCTGGCATCAAGAAATTATGCATTGCTAAACCTTTCATCCGACTGCGATGAAACTTTTGGGATTTGATGTGCAGTCGAGTTTGAATCCAGACAGTTTGAATCCAGTCGATTCATTCTATATAAAATAATGAGCTCTGGCATCATGAAGTTATGCTTGCTAAACTGTTCGTCAACTATCTGTTCCCTTTGTAGGCGCTCACTCCTCGCTTCATCCGCATTCAAACATCGTTTTTTCTTCATATATTTAATTTAACACACACTCCTCGCTTCATCCACGTTCACACGTCAAATCGCATGTGTTTTAACCCGTTAGTTGCATCTGCAACGGGCAAAAGCTAGTATATATAGTATTGTTCACTTTGGAGACCCCTCACTTTTTTTGCCGCGCTAAAAACGACCACTCTGCCCTTTACGTTTCAACCACCTTAAGGGTCACTTTCGCTCGAAGCGGATTCAGACAGGATCGTGTCCCGATTGAGGACCAGATTTCATACAAAAAAGATGATGCAGGATTAACAGCGCACCCAACGGCGAAAACTACAATTAGATCTCTCACCGACGAAGAAATTCGGCCTCAGTTATATTTTCTGCCGACAGGTTCACCTGTTAAAAAATGTCGAATATTTCAGTGCGTCAGAAAAGTTCACCTCCCATACAAAACTGTATTTGCTAGGGATTTATTAATTTTACGGCTTTATTGAAAATAACGTAGAAAAATGGACATTTTAAAGGCTCTTTGCGGGAACGCAGATTACAGCGTAAAAAAATATTTTGACCGAGATGTTTTTCAATAAATTGTAAAAATACAAGTTTTAGAAACTTTTAAAGTTGCGACATGTACCGCATTCCATTCAAAATATTACACTATATTGCATAAAAGATTGAAATTTTTCTGACATTTGCCGAAATCGATCTATCATCGACAATGCATAATTTTCCAGCCAGTTAATATGAACCCGAGGTAGGTACCTACTTGCGATTAAAATACGAAGGATTTGCACGTAGAAAATAAACAGTAGTTAATGCAGCATTCATATTATCCGAGGTTTTGTGAAACCAAATCAGAGTACTTACGTAGGTACTTAATTCCATTGAAAATCAAATAAGTAGGTAATGCAGCGTTGATATTATATTTATAACGCGGTAGGTACCTACCGTTCTATCGAATTATTGCAAATTCGCCAAGTATTTATTGAGAAAACACGTAGGTACCTACACAAATATTATTTTTCTCGGTATGTACTAGGTAGGTACCGGCTTATGTGAGGATATTCTTTCCTTTAAATTTTAAATCAAAAATTCATGATATGAAATGAAAAAAATCACCCTAGATGGTCACTTTTTGAAATATGTGGGTACACGGAGGTTGCTTCTTGACAACCACTGTTGGTAGGAACGTTATTTTTAAATTAGTCAAGTTTATTTTCCCGCAATGTGCGAGTTTTATTTATTCAAAACATCAAAACTTATTATATTTATTATTATTTATTTATACTTTTTATTTCAAAACAGAAATAATTACGGAACTTGAATAGAATTTGAACAGAACTTTCACAGAACGTTTAAATTAACTTGAAAAATTGGAGATTTTTAAATATTGTTTTGAACAACCCAGCCTAAATATATTTCTTTTTTTTACGTATGTGCAGGTAACTCTAAACATTAGTACCATATAATTTTTTTCAAAAATGTTAAATTTATATAGCGCTTTTTTGTATATTGCATTTTTATGATAATCATTCAATATGGGATTGGTACCGCCGCCCCGGGAACAATTCATTGGTTTCTATATAAAATAATGAGCTTTGACATCACGAAATTATGCATTGCTAAACTGTTCATCCGATTGCGAGGAAACTTTGGGGACACTATGTGCGCATCCCTTCGATTCTTTCTGTATAAAATGGTGAGCTCTGGGTCTGGCTTCTCTGACTTTGGGGATTTGATTTTTTTTTACATGAATACCGCACAAGAGTCCCAACTGCTCCCGTCTGGAGCCAGTGGGACTATGGCGTCCCCAATTGGGGTATGTTGTGAGGCTGAAGGCATTGGGGAGGGGAAGGAGATAGGAAAGAGGAAGGTGGGGAAGTACCTGGCTATTCAGATCTGGTCACCAAACACGGCAGAAGCCATTTCAAGTAACGTTTCAATTCTGAATGGTGGTCTTACACCAGGGCGATACTGAGAGTATCTTCCACTATGATGTGTGCATTCCCTCGATTATTTTTTTTTAATATAAAATATTGAGCTCTGGCGTCATGAAATTATGCATTGCTAAACCGTTCATCCGATTGCGATGAAACATTGGGGATTTGATGTGTGCATGCCCGCAATGGTTTTTGTATGCAATAGTGAGCTCTGACATAATGAAATTACGCATTGCTAAACCGTTCATCCGATTGCGATAAAACTTTGGGGATTTGATGTATGCATGCCCGCAATGGTTTTTGTATACAATAGTGAGCTCTGGCATCAAGAAATTATGCATTGGTAAACCGTTCATCCGATTGCGATGAAACTTTTGGGATTTGATGTGCACTCGAGTTTGAATCCAGACAGTTTGAATCCAGTCGATTCATTTTATATAAAATAATGAGCTCTGGCATCATGAAATTATGCATTGCTAAACTGTTCGTCAACTACCTGTTCCCTTTGTAGGTGCTCACTCCTCGCTTCATCCGCATTCAAACATCGTTTTTTCTTCATATATTTAATTTAACACACACTCCTCGCTTCATCCACGTTCACACGTCAAATCGCATGTGTTTTAACCCGTTAGTTGCATCTGCAACGGGCAAAAGCTAGTATTTTAGTATTGCCATTTGATCAACGATGGCACCCTCACATGTTTTCTGCTCTTATTTGACAAACTGTAAATCCCTAAAAAAATCATCATTGTTTGCGCTTTATAAACGTTGTTTTCTTGGATTTATATTTTTATTTTTTTATTTTGATACAATATTTTACATTTCATTGTACAAAACAGTAATTTTGGCCTCACTGGGTGACTTACCTGTGCTGAGAGCCTCGATTTTATAATGCAAAAAACATAAGATTAAGATAAATTTAAACTAAAAATAAATATTTAAAATTAAATAAATTTAAAATCGGTACTTACCTATACTACGTGACCTGTTCAGGGGGGGGTCTTCAAAACACCACGCTTGTTACAAATAAGCAGCAGGGGGCTTAGTAAAAATTGCAAAAACTTGGTCACGTAGTATGGATACGTTTCCTTGTGTGTGATGTGTGTGTTATGATTCTGTGTGTTACGTGTATGTTTTATTCCTTTATGTTTATATTGAAAAATTTTGGTGTTATTGCATTTTTTTGTTCTTTGACCCATTTTATAATTTTGTGTCTGAATTTATTTTTGTTTTCATCAATTTTATTTTTATATGTTAACATAATCACCCACACATACCTACATAAAGCATTTAGGTATGTTTATAAAAAAATCGCTTTCATGGAATTATTATAAAATTCTCCCGGTAACAGGTATTAACAAAATAATTTGTGAGAAATAACCTCACTGTTCACCAAAAAAATTTAAAGAGTCAGTCTGCAAAAAGGCGAAGTAGCCATCTATTCATTATCATCATTACATAGTATAAAATGAAGTCGCTCAAAATGTATGTGCGCGTTAATCTTTTAAACTACGCAACGGATTTTCATGCGGTTTTCACCAATAGATACAGCGATTCAAGAGAAATGAATGATTTATATGTATAATACATGTAAATTATGTTAGAGAAAAGCCGAGAAATTCAAAGAAAACATATTTTTGTGCGATTTAAAACGGCTGGCGGGCCGTACTATAGTCACTTTTGAAATTCGTTCTACGGAAGAAATTGGAAAATAGATTTCCTAGAGTAAGTAGGTATTTGAGTTTGCCTTTTTTCAAATATCCAGTGTTGCATTGCAAGCATTGTATAATTAGTGGCGATCGCTCGAATTGCATTACATAGTTTAAAATGTATGTGCGCATAGATCTTTTAAACTACAAACCGGTTTTTCATGCGGTTTTCACCAATAGATAGAGTGATTCGGGAAGGTTTATATGTATAATACATGCTTATTATAGTAGAGAAAAGCCGAGAAATTCAAATATTCAATTCAGGCAGCGGGCAGCTGGCAAGCGGGTAGTGTAGATTTTATAAAGGTTGGGTAATGGCGTTGTGTTTCGTTAGCCACAGCAACGTGTTTCCGGGTCTGCTAGTAATTATTAAAATAATAAAACTTCTGAGAGAGTGTTAAGCAGTGGAAAGGTAGCATTCGGACCTCGGCAGTCGCGTCTTGGCAGTCGCGACCAGCTGCCGTGACCCATTATCACTGCTGTGCGGCGCTGCCAGAAGCTTTCGGATAGCAGCGTCCACGGCCCAGGCAGCGACTGCCAACCGCACTAGTCAAGCAGAAATCAGTGCGAACAGTTGTGCATTGCAGTCGTGTATCGAACATTAACTATGTCTGACAATTTCAATGAACGAAAGCGAGAACTCGTGAAGAGACTGATACAGGACGAAGAAGAGGATGATGAAATAATGTTGCTCTTACTTTCATCAAAAGGGAATAAAATTGATTCATTATATGCATCCAGAGTCAGTGAAGGCAGCTATCAAATCCTGATAAAACGGCACTTAAATCTAAAGGATCAGAAATTCAGGAAATACTGCAGACTAAATAAAACTCAATTTCAATTTGTGCTTAGTTTAATTGAAAACGATATTCAACCAATGAAAAAAGGATCAATCACAGCTGACGAAAAACTATTTCTCACTTTAAGGTAAATATGAAAAAGAACTGTTATCGAGCTGGAAATATGCATTAGAAATGTTTTCAAAAGTATTTGTTGGCAAATTAAAAGTATTTGAAACACCAAAGTCAGTAGCTTCACTGACTGAACTGGGTGAATAAGGATTTGTTGATGAAAATTGTGAATTTTAATCAAATGGGGGACTTAAAGAAGTAAGTACTAGAACTTTGTTTCAGGCCCCTTAATTCATAATCTGCTAAAATATTGAAAGAAAATATTGAAAAAAAGTCACTGGAAGCGCGACCATACTGCCACCGGAGCGGCTCGGCGGCGCTGCCAAGGTCGCGCACAGGCCACGCCCCCCGGCCGCGCTGCACGGTCGCTTGTGTCGGAAACTATTGCATACAAATCCCTACAAAGCGATACGGCGCGACCACGGCTGCGGCTGCAGGGCCGCGGCTGCCGGCCCGCGACTGCTGAGATCCGAATGCTACCCTTAAGGTGCGATTCCGTGCCACGCGGCAGTCGGCAGACGGCGACAGCAGACGGCGACTGCAGTGCCGCCGACGGCAGGCGGCACTAACGCGCAGGTTCCAAAGTCGACGGCATTGACGGTACTGCAATGGCACTGCAGTTGCGTCCGCTGCATACTGCCCGACGGTTGTGTCTTCCATTTAAAATTACGAATAATAAAATGCTGCAAGTGTTATTGCAAGAAGAAGAAAATGACGATGATTTATTATTGTATTATTATTCAAGTAGAAAGCCTATACTTTATTATACCCTTTATTGGATAACAACACCTCTGCCATAGGTCACCCCAAGTGGTTCGCTACGTTTGGTGATATAGCAGGGGTGCCCGGGTTCATGGGGTGAGGTTTGTATAGGTCTTGGAGGCGGATGACCAGGACATACTGAACCCTAGATTCCTACCCACCCCTTAAACCCTTTTTCCTTCCCAGAACTCTCCTCTCCTTCCCTTCCTTAAAAAAACCCTCCAGACAGCATCCCCAAAGATGACATAGGCCCTGAGGGAAATTATTTTCCTCAGGGCCTCCTGTGTGGAGCTCTTGTAAAAAAAAATACTGCCAATGTACTTAAATAGACTGGAAGAAGGCGCTTATGAAACTTTGATAAAAACACATCTAAATGAGAGTGAAGACATTTTCAGAAGTAATTGTGGTTTAAATAAAAAACAGTTAAATTTTGTAATCTATAATGAACATTCTTGCAATCAAATAAGCACGGATTTTTAGACACCAAATTAATAAGACTCTCGCTTTCTCCGTCTGTCAACACGTCCATTGTGTCTGAAGTCGACGGCAGTACTATGTTTACACCCGAGTGCCGTCTGCCGCCACGAGTCAGCCATCGATGGCAAGTGCCGCGCGGCACTTGCAGCGGTGTGTCGGAAACGGTCCAATACAAGTGCATAGAGTTAAGTAGTGCCGTCTGCCGTCGGCGGCACTGCAGTCGCCGTCTGCTGTCGCCGTCTGCCGACTGCCGCGTGGCACGGAATCGCACCTTTAACTTCATCTGTTCATTAATGCACAACTATAGAAAAGGTACAGCATGAGCATCTCCTGTCCCCATCCCGCCTTCCTCTGCCTCTTGCCCTTTCCTCTTCCTTCTTCCTTCTAATATACTTATTTATATTTTTTTTGTTATTTTCATTTTCATTTAACGGTTATTACCAATTACAATTGTATTTTATATCATAATAACCAACAAGAATGTTTGATTTAAAAAGAAATATAAAAACTGTTGGGCCAATAATTACTCATTTAAACAATATGATAATAAAGCAAGCAAAAATTCCACAAGAATTTAAATGTAGCATTACAAGACCAATATTTAAAGGTGGAAAACACATTGAACTGGGAAATTATAGGCCTATTAGTATACTACCAGCATTAGAAAAAATTCTCGAAAAATTTATATCAAATAAATTAAATAATTATATTGAAGAATTCACTATCATAGATCCAAATCAATACGGCTTCCAAAGAAAAAAAAAACACTGAAAAACTACTGCAAGATTTTTCCAATTATATAAATAATCAATTTAATAATAAATTACATGTTATTGTTTTATTTAACGATAACTCTAAAGCTTTTGACACAATTAACTCTAAAAAACTTCTGAAAACTCTAGAAAAAATTGGAATAAGAGGAAATGTGTTAAATATATTTAAAGATTATCTTAGAGATAGAAAAATATGTACCAAAATAAATAACACTTTTAGTAAAACAAAAAATGTATCTGCAGGAGTTCCACAAGGTTCCATATTGGGGCCTACACTATATATAATTTATGTAACTATAATGAAAAAACTTTTCTCTTTTGTTAAACATTTTGTATTCACAGATGATACGGCATTGGTCATATCACATAAAGATCTAAAAATTGCACTCATGCAAATTGACTTTAATCAACTTTGTAAATGGTCACATGATGCAGGTCTATAAATGCTAAAAAAACCAAAGTAATGCATATAAGAT
Source organism: Limnephilus marmoratus (assembly GCA_917880885.1). NCBI lineage: Eukaryota > Metazoa > Arthropoda > Insecta > Trichoptera > Limnephilidae > Limnephilus > Limnephilus marmoratus. Next base: position 9,211,996 of record OU862907.1, read on the forward strand.
CACCTAATGCCAAATTTCTATTTAATCCTAATATTATTTCTCACGATTTTAATTGCATCAATAAAAATATTCCAACTAATTGTAAATGTGAAAGCTTAGAATTAGTTACGGAATACGTGTATGTTGGTGTCACAGTAGATTGTTTTTGAAATGGTACAAACATATTAAAAAAAACCTGTAAAAGACTCAGATCAATTTCTGGCAGAATGTACACATTAAAATTTTTTCTTTCAATTGAAACACTTAAAATAATTTATATGTCACTGGCAGAATCTATTATAAGATATGGATTAACAATATGGGGAAATACTTCTACAACCAATCTGAAACAAGTACAAGTTGTTCAATACGCAATTGTAAAATTATTAGTCGTCCCTAATATTTTCAAACAGAGACATGATACACCGTTGCTGTTTCAGAGTGCCAAAATTTTACCTGTTAAAGCAATACTATGGCACAAAATTATAATTCAACATATATTTACCCCGCAGCACAAAGAGAAATTAGAACATAAATACAGCACTAGATTCACGCGCAACGACGGGTTAATAGTTCCTAAATTTAACAATAAGTACGGACAGAGAAGTTTGAATACATCATACCGAAGATATTTAATTTATTACCTGACAATATAAAGAAATGTAATTCTATGAATAAGGTTAAATATATGGTGAAAAATTGGTTATCGGAAAAAAAATTATATTGATATTGATATGTATAAAAAAAATGTTGAATCTGTAGATATAAGATGTAAATTTTAAATGTAAAAATCTATATGTAATTAAAATATAAGCACCTGTTGACAAGCCAATTCAATTGGCTTAGCGGACTTGTTTGTTGATTTTAAAAAAAATAAAATAAAAAATAAATAAATAAAAAAAACATTTGCATAAGAAACTGTTTTGGCTTACCGCATGTTTAACCTCTTGTATAACTCATCCTGTATATAAATTGCTGTTTGTTTCTTACAATAAATAAATAAATCTGTTCATCATAATACCGGAAAAGTCGTGAGTGCGTCACAAGAACCAAAAAAACCAAATTGCCAATAAATATTTAAGTTCCTACTTGCTCTGATTCACGAAGCAGTTGACTAGTACGTTATGTACATCAGGCTTAACAATGTACAATTACATAGAATAAAATTTCAATACAGTTCGTCGTTTCTGACGTTTCTGATTTCAAATGCTTTTTGCTGTTTGCATCGTACCGCGCGCATAACGCATTCACCGTCGGCTGACAAAATCCTCATAATTCATAATAAGTATAATGCGTTAAAATTTCTGAATTGGATTTCACCAATATTTCATTCGTCTTATAATTATATGGAGTTCGCCTACAGCGCTACAAGGGCGGATCCAGCTTTGGCGCCAGGGGGGGGTCAAATAGCGCCAGGGGGGGGGTCACACAGTCGTGGTCAAGTCACAAGCAGTTATAATTTAATTTTAATTATAATAGATACAAGTAAAAAGTAGGTCTACCTAGGTCCTGGACCCTGCCCAGGGGGGGGTCATGACCCCATGACCCCCCCCCTGGATCCGCCCTTGCAGCGCTACTACAGCCGTTCGCTGTCATTTTGATTTCAGATATCGTATTGTTTGCTGAATCTTACTGCGGTGCCATGGATCTAATCACAGATGTTCCCTCCATCAAGACAGAATCAGGGACATATGAAGAAGATGAAGGGGAAATCCTTCACGAGGAAATCGATATAGACTACCCGGATATAAAGGAGGAATGTTTGGCGAAGCTCAACGATACCAACCGGACCGCAGGTAGCCAGGCGGTTATTTATTTTATTTTATAGCTGTAGGTCGCCCCGAGTGGTTTAATAAGTTGGTTGACTTAGCAAGGATGTCCATACTCGTGAACTGTCGATCTTGATTGCCCTTACGTAGAACGGGTGGTTAATATTACTTGTGTATTCTGGTATTCTATTTGACAGTAGTGTAAAGTGGAAATAACATACTAAAAAAAATCAAGGTAATTGTTCGGAACAAACGTCAATGGTTAATACGCACTTTTTTTTATAAAACTTTTAGATTCTTCTTAATTACCATAAAATACAACTATTTGCAATGGGGGAGGTTGAAAATGTTACATTTTTAATTTTATTTACGTAAATTGAAAATTTGCTTTCACACTGTCAAATCACTCTGTTTGCAGTTCGGAACAAACGTCAACGGTTAATACGCACTTTTTTTTATAAAACTTTTAAAATTAAGATAATATACACAAGCCCGCAACACAAACCCTGCGTAGCCAAACAAACCATTCAAAAACGTAGGCTGTTTTTTAAAGTAAAGATAACATACACAATCCCGTTACATAACCTTTGACGTTTGTTCCGAATATTTACCAAAATCAATGTACTTCGTAAGACATTTTTCTTAACTTAAATCAATTTAATACAATTTACTGGGTCAATATTTAATTGAGTACGGTATTATATATAGTCTGGGGAGTACACGATGCCGCCATTGATACGATCTTTAAATCTCAGAAATTAATCAAAAAAATTATTCTATAAATTACGATCACAAACAGTTGAAAGGTGAAATCTTTGGGAGAATCTGTGTTTTGGACACTAGGCAACTTTAAGCCAGAAACATCCTAGCATCCCCCTTTAAACACAGAATTGTTTTTGACAATGTCTAAACGACTCGAGATACTAGAACCAAATGACTTCATCACTTATTTATCCCCTTCGCTAAAATAACTTTTATTTTTCATACTTTGTTTTTTATATATTTTAACGCAACCTATACGAAGTCACACACAAACTTTTTTTAAATATAGGTCTGCTAAGATCCAACTAACACAGCTACAGAACATCACAATGTATAATTATAAATAATAATATGTAAATTAAAAAAAATAATTCCACTGCTTTATAAGATTGTTAAGTTAGGTTAGGGCTACCGCTACCAGCTATTTTAAAATTATTTTTTTATAGATTTTAAGGTGATTTCTAAGGTGATTCTGAGTTGACATGGAACCGTTATTAATTGTTCGCGATGCACCTGCCTGACTTACTGCTGTACTAAAGCTTATTTTTTTTAATTTATTGGTGACTTCTCTGTGGACTTCGGTCGTCTGGAAATTTGAGGGAGGCGTCTACTAATATCTACAGGAATTCCAAAAACTGAAAAAATCGAACTAATATCTCTGAGAATCAAAGTGTTGACGAATATCTACAGCTCAAACTGTTGATTAATATCTATGAGAACCAAAGTGTTGACGAATATCTACAGCACTGGCAGAGGTTGGATTTGCAACTATGTATAGCATATTGTATAGCATATTATAATAACGTAAAATTGGGTATGCAGCTTAAAAAACTTAATTTATGTAAGTATGTATGTAAAATCCCTAATATCGGACTATTGGACACATTTAGCTGATTAGTCCAACCTACGCTCTGTAGATATTAGTTCAACCTACACTCTGTAGATATTAATCAACACTCTGAAGTTCGTAGATATTAGTTCAACATATGAGCTGTAGATATTCGTCAGACATACAGGCTGTAGATATTAGTATCTGGAGTCAATTTGAGTGGCTTTGAAACTCTCTTTAGTTAAAACTCTATGTAGTTGTTTATAGACTATGGTATGTTTATTTAAAAATTGTTTTAAATAAACATACCATACCACGGGCGTAGCCAGGTTTTAGTTTCGGGGCGGGTTCAAGAAAATAAAAATCAAAACTCGTGTCGGGGGGGGGGGGGTATTTTCGGACTTTGTATTTGTGTTGAAAACTTTTATTTTCTATGTACATTGGTTACTAATAAAGGCCCGTTTATAATAGGAATAAGCCGTAAGCCGTATGCCGTAAGCCGTAGAAGTTGGAAGATAGGAAACCTGTGTATCCGTTTATAATAGATGGCAATAAGCCGTTAACTTTTTCCGTAATGGCGCGTTCAGACGTTTCAATTTTTGTTGATCCACTTTTATTTAACGTAAAAAGTTGAACGAGATTATGTTCACACGTTTCAATTTAAGTAGAACCGAATTTGACATTCAAGATGGCGTCAACTGAAATTGTCAGTGCGTGCGTCTCTCTAACTTCTGATGTTTTGCGAGATGAGCTCGAGATTATGAAAAAGCATAAAAAACGTCGTATTTGGGCGAGAAAATGGATCATGAATTAGGCGCATCCAACACAATTTTGAAAGAGATGGAACTTAATAATAATTACTAGGTACTAACTACAATAACCGGAGAAGCAAGGAAATAATCCATATTTCTTAAAATTAGCTTTACCATAACCTAAAAACAACAACGCCAAACGTCATACTTTGACATAGGTAGTTATTGTTATTAGATTTGTACAAAGTTTTTTTTCTTTTAATTTATGCGTATTAATGGTGACGCATGTTCTGAATATTTACCGTTATTTTTTGTAGTGTAAATGAAACACATATTATTTATTGCAGTATCACGGGCATTTCTATTTGTGTACACTTCTTGCTTTTGATCCCAAAGACAGGGATGCATAAATCTGAACATCAAATCATCCGACCATTTCAAATATTTTTTCGTTGAAACGGATTCCATGACGGTAGAACTAGGAATGTCTAACGAATATGGACATAAATGTTTGACGTCTAGTTGTGCACGCGAGTAACTATGGTAACCAAGATGGCGCGATCATACTTGAACGTCAAAAGTAGACGGGCTATCAACTTTAGCTAGTCAACAAAAAACTTGTTCAACTTTGTTGAAAGAAGGTTCACACCTGTCAATATGCTTTCAAGTGTCGAGTTGATCAACTAAAGTTGAACCGTGTGAACCGGCTATAACCGAAAAGATGGTTCAACTTTATCTTTTACGGTTACGGCATACAGAAAGCTTAGATATATGCTGAGATTTATGTATTTTCGATCGATACTCTATGGTATCTGCATGGTATTGATGGTATATCTACTATTGACATTCTTCATGTCTTTAAACAAATTATGGAAATGTCCCGTGTTATTCCTTTTTTGATTAATGGGACGGACACTCCAACGTCGTTTTTTCCTTATTTTTTTTCGTCTGTGCGTCTCCATATGCAGTATATGCCAGCCCCAGAATTGACAAAAACATTCCACACGCGACAATGTCGGACGAATCCATCTGAATCTATCGTTTTAATAATTATTTAAATAAAACAATATGAATTCGAATATACTCTTCTCGGTTGACAGTTGACATTTGACATAGACAAGTGACAGCGGCTCACTTCTATGGGCGTATTCTATTCTATTCCTATTCCAATTATAAACGACGTTCTAAAATATTACGGCTTACAGATTACGGCACCGGCTTATTCTTACGGCTTATTCCTATTATAAACGGGGCTTTAATTTTTTTTTAATAAAATGAAAGTAACAAATGTATATAGAAAATAAAACTTTTCAAAACAAAATACATAATAAACGTTAGTTGTTCATGTTATAACATTTTAAGCAGTCAAATAATTACATTTATGCAAGTACGTATTCACCTGACTGTATCACTAATCCTGTTATATGTTTATTAAACACTTTTTGCTAAGTGAAATAATAATTTCATAGTACGTATATACTTACCACAGATTAGAAACGGAAATTAAAAACGGAAATTAGAAACGGAATTCCAAATAAAAATCACTTTGCAAAATAAAAATCAACCGCAATCACCGAAAAATGGAACATGCAAGTAAATTTTTTTTTCTTTCAGAGGTCCCCATTTATCTTTTTAGATACATAATATCATTTTGAGATGTTAGTATAAAATAACATTCTCTTAACTCTCCTTATTTTAATATTATTGGTGTTGATATCTTAACTTTTCGGGGGGGGGGGGTGAACCCCCAAACCCCCCCCCCCCCCTGGCTACGCCCATGTTTATAACCATTTTATTCCGAGCTATAAGCAGGGGTATTGCAATATAATCATTATTGGCATTATTTACAATCTTAATATATGTATATTGTTTTTATTTCTTTATTATTTCTTTTAATATTACATAATTACGATGAAGTCGCGTTACACTGCTAGGTTTGTTGGCGGATTTCTAATAAAAAATGTCCTTATATCTTTAAATTTTGGAATGGTTTTTTTCGTTTCAGAGTGTGGCGCACCCTCTGACATAGATAGTCCAGACATTAAAAAGAAATGTTCCATTTATCTTAAGAACTGTTTCGTTTATGTGGAAAGGATCGACCAAGGCAGTGGTAAGACATAAGAAAAAGTTTCAAATAAACCAACATGAAATATGATAAATCCGGGATAGCGCTATACAACAATAAACCGGATGCGTTATTTTGAAAAAAAATACCAGTATGTATTGACAATTGACCTTGAAGTAATCACTGTATTACGGCGATAAATACTATTGTGTAAAACTATTCCCATAATTAATGGAACTAAGCATGTCCCAATGTGATAATGAATAAGGGGAGAGTGTCGTTATGTTTTCGTTCTGATTTTGTATATCTCATTTGCCGGTACCAGCGGAAAAGTTGAAAGAATTTGCATCAATTTCTAACATACATAGTTAAGGATAATCTTAAGAGCTTTTAACCAGCCAGCGGACGAAAATCCACATTTCGTCGAAAGTTGTTCTTACGATCGTACAGGGCGGTTACAATGAGAAAGATTAATTATTCTCCGGACCAACTTTTTTAAATTATAACTCAATATCGAATTTATTTCAATCCAAATTAGCTGTTTATACCTTCATCCAAAAATGATGAAAGGTGGGATGATAAAACTATTAAAATAATGTACTTTTTGTAATTATTTTTTGATTATAAGTATTTATCATTTTTCAATAATGTCTAAATTTAATAAGAATGTTAAAAAAATATGAAAAATATTAGTTTATAAGTGCGCAAATAAATCCACAAATGGACCAATTTTCGTCAAGAAACACATGTACGTGCATATTTTTTAATGATTTTATTAAAATTCTGAAACATGCGTTTGCTAGATAATGTATTGATTTATTTTACTGCATGATTATATTATTTGAAATGGGTGTGGTATAATACAAAATCTTTTTTGAAAATTTAACAAATCTACCTATGGAACAACCTTATTATACTAAAAATTAAAAAAATTTCTCAAAATTTATTACATGGGAATGCTAGATAAAAGAACAATCTTTCGAAACCTATTTATATTTTTTTGTGGAAAAGAGTCAATACGTCTAAAATCTGATTTGATAATGACATATTTCTGGTTTTCTCTGGTAATGCCCTCTTAAATTCGATACTGTTAGGATTATGAAGGCAAATGGTCTGTTCAAAAATATTTTTTAAAAATGTATGTAGCATAGCACAAACAGTACCTATCTTATCTCCCGGGATTTTAAACTTTTGGTATTTTGATTGGGAATTAATTTTTGTTAACCTTTATATAATATATAAAATTCATTCTCTTTGAATGCCAGTATTGCCGTATAGCTTGTATATCGAATCACAAGAAAACAGTTGTCCATTATATCTCCGCTACCGAAGCAATTGCGAAAATTTAACGATGCTTTCGACTTTAGCTTAGCTTTAGCATAACAGGCAACTGAGTTTTTTAAGTAAACATTAGCAACATTTGATTTTATACTTTTAGCTATGCACGCTTTTGATTTGGCTAATTTCATGCTGTTTTCTATTTACAGGAGTGGAACCTGAAACCATTCTGACATTCAAAGAAGATGGTCGACCTCGTAGGAATATTCATTCAAACCTCTCGCCACGCACATCACGCCCGAAATCTCTCCCTTCTAAGAAAGACTTTTCGTGCCCCCACTGCAGCCATTCTTATACACGTAATTCAGATTTAAACCGACACATTCGAACTCACACTGGTGAAAAACCATTTACATGTTCCGAATGCGGTTATTCATGTTCACAAAAGTCAGCCTTACGCTCTCATATTTACACTCACCGTAAAGATAAACTATTTACGTGTTCGAAATGCAAATATTCGTGTTGCCATATAACACAACTTCGTAAGCACGTTCTGACTCACACCGGTTCTAAACCATTTGTTTGTACCAAGTGCAACTTCTCCTCTGCATACAAAGGGGATTTAACACGACACCTTTCAACTCACTCTGGAGTGAAACCATTTACCTGCTCTGAATGTAACCGTTCGTTTTCATTGAAATCCCATTTAAAAGTTCACTTTCGGATTCACAGTGGAGAGAAACCCTTCGCATGTTCTGATTGCAACTATTTATGTGTGACGAAGCAACGGTTACTACAACATAATCTCACTCATTCTAAAATAAAACCATTCTCCTGTGCCCTATGCAACTACTCGTGTTCGGATAAGTCCACTTTGAAATATCACCTTTTCACTCATTCTGGAATAAAGCCGTTCTCCTGTGCCCACTGTAATTATTCAGGTACATTCAGGTGTAATCTTAAAAGGCATTTATTAAGTCATACTGTATGTGAGTCCGTTTTATAAGTCGTGGGTTTAATTCCTTCATTCCTTCTTTTTCTCTTATTTCCTAGTTTCTATATCTTTAAATCTACTATTATATAAATCTTGCGTTCTTTCTTACAATATCCTTTACTTACTAATTACAATATTTTTTGTTACAAACTTACAGGATTCATTAATTTATAATGATTTTTAATTTATATTATGATTTTTTAAACTTATCATGATTTTTATTTGTAAATTTATACATGATTTCTTAACCTTACTTATTATTTTCAATAGCCGTTATTACTAACTTACACGATCTTTTAATTTACTAATTGAGCTAGAATTCCATCACCAAACACAAGAGCAGTGTCTCTTTATGGTGAGGAAAGGCAATTTTTTGTTTCTTTTTTAAAACTTTATGTAACTTTATATGTATTTTTAATCAGCATTGCCAAAAATAATAAAAAAAAATTAATGGTTTATCTTAGTATTTTGATACAAATTAAATCAATCAAAACAGGTACATAACATATTTAATTTATTTATTTATTTATTTATTGTTGTTATACGCCCGTAGGGGCTTTTACATAGATTAGAAAATAATATTTAAGATATCTAGGATTACACATACCTACATAGAATTTATACCAAAAGTTATAAAAGTGAAAAAACTTTTAAGAATATACAAGTAGTTTTTAAAGAAAAAAAAACACTTGTATAATCTAGTGGAAACCCGTGAAATATTTTAAACAATGTAATATTTAACAATAACATAGAACAAAATATAATATAAACATTACAATAACATAACTTACAAACTGTCCCAATACCTATCTAGACTACTGCAGATGCAAACTGGAAAAACTGAATCTTGGATTAAGGATTCCACAGATCTGATCAGTAAACTTAAGAAGGTTAAGACTGATGAAAGGGATATTCTTGTCAGTTTTGACGTAGTTTCTCTTTTTACGAATGTGCCTCTAGAAGACTCCATGACAATGCTCAGGGAGATATGAGGAAGACATTTGCAAACTTTTTGAACACTGTCTCAAAACAGGATATTTTGCATTTCAGGGTGAGCTTTTTGAGCAAGTGGAAGGAGTTGCGATGGGCAGTCCGTTGTCGCCAGTTCTAGCTAACTTCTTTATGGAGAAGTTTGAAGAAGTGGCACTTGACACAGCTTCGGCTGTTCCAAAGGTATGGTGGCGTTATGTCGATGATGTTTTCGCCATTTGGCCTCATGGAATAGAGAAACTGAACGAATTCCTAGACCATCTTAACTCACTTCACAGTAAAATTAAGTTCACAATGGAGTTGGAAAATAATCACAAAATCCTGCCTTTTCTAGATGTGGAAGTGATGCGAAAAGAAGATGGTAGCCTAGGACACACAGTGTATAGGAAACCAACTCATACGAATCGGTATCTACATGCTGATTCGCATCACCACCCAGCGCAGAAGAGAGGACTTATCCATACACTGGTAACCCGAGCGACCAGAATATGTGAAGAAACAAAAATCGGAGCGGAACTTACTAAGCTCACCGATGCACTGGAGCGTAACGGTTACCCGGCAAGGCAGACAAGGCAAATAATAAGAGCCAAATCTACACCTAACGAAGACAGAATTGAACAAGAGTCTAAAGGCTGTGCTTTCCTACCTTATGTTCACAATGTGACAGACAGAATTGCCAGACTGTTGAGGAAAGAAAGCATCAAGATTGTCTTCGGAACCACGACCAAAATACAAGACCTACTGAGGTCTGCAAAGACCAAGTTTCCTCTGGAAACAGATGGAGTATATAAACTCAGCTGTTCCGGATGTGATAAGGTCTATGTTGGCCAGACAGAGCGGACGATCTCCAAAAGGATATCGGAACACTTTCGAGCATGTAAACTTGGCCACCCTGACAAATCGGCAATCGCCGAGCATTTAATTGAAACCGGCCATTACTTCGGATTTGTTCCTGAAGTCCTGGGAAGACCCAAAACCTATAGAGCACGCTTAATTACAGAGGCAATTGAAATTCATAAAAACCCTATTAACATTAATAGAGACGACGGAGCTAAGCTCAATAGTTCTTGGTATCCGGTAATTGACGGCTACACCAAAGCTAAATGCAAAAAACCATCTTGAAGTATACTGTAATGCCTGCCCGCAGTGGATTGGTGCTGGCGACACGGTATTGCTTCGAAGTACTTAAGCACACATTTCATCTCTAACATTTACACATCTGCCCTGATGATGGACACTGTAAAGCTGTCCGAAACGTTGGCTAAAGGAGGAGGTAGCACAACACGGCATAATACCCCAAAAGGAAATAACCATAAAATTTTTGGCCGTGAAAATCTAAAATCATATCATTACAATAACAAATCAAATCGTTAAATATATTATACCCATGTTACAATAATTTGTAGGATTCAACAAAGTGTTGGTTTAAATTGCATTTTAGAATGTAAAGGGAATCGGCAAATACATACAATACAATACCACCAAACTTGTTGCCTAAATAATGCATCCTATTGGTAAGTGAGTGTGATTGATAGTTAGTTGTGTATGTGTTGCAAAAGAATGTTATATTTTGTCTAGTATTCCTTGTCGGTACAAGAAGTTTAATAGTAGAAACGATGGCAGGGCTATCAATTAGGTTGTTCATAATTCTGTACAATAAAATTAGGTCTGAAATGATTCTTCTGTCAGACAGCGTAATTAAATTTAGTCGATTCATTAAACTTAAATAATTAATGTTTTCTATTGGAATTTTGAGTTTGAAATTTAAGTACCTAAGAAATTTGTGTTGAACTCGTTCTATTTTGTTAGAGTGTACTTTATAGAAAGGGGACCAAATAGGTGAATTATATTCAACTTGACATCTAACTAATGAAATGTAGAGTGTTTTCATGCAAAATTAATAAATCATTTCGGACGTCAGATTCTGAAGTCTTAAATGCTGATAGTAAACCATATTCATAATATTATAATTATATATTTATTTGAATGGTTTGAATCCTCGACTAATTCACAACTACTCCAGAGGAATGATTTCAATGACCGGAGGGCGTTGATAAGTTTAATTATCTGTGTTGTGTTATTTTAACGTGAACTAATAAAAGATTCTTTTCGTTATAAATGATTTTTTTTTAATTTTTTAGAATACTATATTTTCAGTACATGTCGGAGTGGTTGATTCTTTCAGTATCACCGTGCTGATAGAACACTTCAGAAAAGATGCATTTCTTCAAATAGCTTTGGTCACTACCTTCAGCATCATAACGTACCCCAATTGATTATCCCATAATCTCACTGGCTCTTGACTGTTGAGAGATTCTTGTACAGTATTCACGTAGAAAACTTATATTTTATAATAAATTCTTGTCGTTTAGAAATAGATAATTATCATTTCATTACATAGTATAAAATGAAGTCGCTCAAAATGGATAGAATTGAAGAGGAATGTTTATATAAAACATGTAAATTATATAAGTGTACGGCCTGAGTGGTTAGCGTTCGGCGTGGCGGTCAGCGGGGCGGTGGAGCGGTCAAGAGCGTGCTCACTGAGTGGCCTCAGTGCACGCTCAGCGTTGACGGTCACCGCTACTGTTTTAATCATGGCTTCTGCGTCATACGATATTGTTGATATGTACTTGGAAGAAAGTTTGTGGTTAAAATATAATTTTGAGTCAAGACAAGGTCCCAGTGATACTAAAAAAAATACGATCATCTACTTTAAACTATACCTATACTTGCAATAAAATCATATTTACCTTCAATTCCTAGTTTTTCTGAAAGTTCTCTCCATACTCTTGCTTTAACTATTTTATTCTTATATAAAGAATGAGCAGATAACCATATTTCAGGCTTATTCTGTATTTCTGAAATGGTTTCCTCAAACGACATTATGCCCACGCTCTTGTCACCGCTGCAAAATCACAAACTCGTTTGAATCTGCACGCGACGCCCCGCTCAACGCAAACATGCACGCTGCTGCCACCGCGCCGCTCGGCCCCCACTCAGGACGGTGCCACAGTATTTGAATTACGGTACTATGCAAAAACATGTGTTTGACATGAACGCCGCACGCTCCGCCCCGCCCCACGCTCGATTTGAGCGTGCACTCAGGCCGTACACTAAGAGAAAAGCCGAGAAATTCAAAGAAAACATATTTTTGTCCGATTTATAACGGCTGGCGGGCCGTACTAAAGTCACTTTTGAAATTCGTTGTACGGAAGAAATTGGAAAATAGATGTCCTAGAGTAAGTAGGAATTTGATTTTCCCTTTTCAAATATCCAGTGTTGCATTGCAAGCATTGTATAATTAGTGGCATCGCTCGTGGAGTATAAAATGAAGTCGCTCAATATGTATGTGCACATTGAGCGACGCAACTACGCAACGGATTTTCATGCGGTTTTCACCAATAGATAGAGAGATTCAGGAGGAAGGTTTATTTGTTTAATACATGCTTATTGTTGTAGAGAAAAGCTGAGAAATTCAAATATTCAATTCAGGCAGCGGGTAGCTGGCAAGCGGGTGATGTGGATTTTATAAAGGTTGGGTTATGGCGTTGTGTTTCATTAGCCACGGCAACGTGTGGCCGGGTCTGCTAGTTTGTTAATAAATTGTTATTGTCGTTTAATTTATTAACCCCCAAATTGAGATTTCGTTAAGATTTAACAATGGAACAAATCAATCAAAAGTTTTTTTTATTTAATCTATTGCCAGAATAATTCAGAAAAAATACCAATATTCAGCTCAATTACTACACCTTAAAAAATACACTAATAATATAAACTAAATAATTAAACATTTAAATTGGTACTTAATTAAATATTCATTTTTATTGGTAATTAAACATAACTTGATTGACTGCCGCAATATAGTAAGTACCATATTATGAATATGAACCAAATTCATTTTTAGAAAATGAATTTTATAAAATATATTATGATAAAACTATACTAACAGACAGAACAATTAGTCATAATAGACCTGATATAGTTTTACATGACAAAATTTAAAAAAATTACTTATATCATTGATGTAGCTATTCCAATCTCCTGTAATATTAAAAAACTGTTTCTGAAAAAATTAGAAAATTCACAGATTTAGGAAATGAGATTAAAAGAATTTGGCATTCTCGGACTATAAAAATATTATCATTTGTTATTTCGGCTACTGGCATTATACCTAGGTCTCTGATTCAAAATTTAGGCATATTAGATTTGTCAAAGAATTTATATATAAAAATGCAAAAATCGGTCATTTTAAATACACGTAGGACTTCAAAAGATTTTTTAAATATTTATATTGAGGGATCAGTAGGATTTATAGGTTCAATTAGGAATTCCACAGAGCCGAACCCTCTGATATGAAAATATCTGGAGTCGGTGAATTATTTTTCCATTTGGTCTCTAGTAGGTTGACATGTTGTTCTTGTATTGTTTTGTATTTATAATACTTATATAGTGCAATTGCATAGCGTGGATTGACTAGATGATCATTTGGGGAAGTGTGTGAAAGGGTTTAGTTTTTCCTTTGGGGAAAATTTTACCCGGACATTTAAATCAAAAACAAATAACGGTTCTTCATTATTATTTACTTTAAATTGGAAGGTGGGCATGGGTACCACCGCCAGGGAAACCATTTATCCGCTCCGACCCGTAAGCGTGTTTAACGACAATATAACAATAGCAGTCAAGTACAATAAGTGTGTTTTCACACTAATGCGTGTGTTCCCACAGAAATCGTGGCAACTCTGTTAGGAGGCGTCTACTAATATCTACAGGAATTCCAAAAACTGAAAAAATCGAACTTATATCTATGAGAAGGAAGTGTTGACGAATATCTACAGCTCAAACTGTTGACTAATATCTATGAGAACCAAAGTGTTGACGAATATCTACAGCACTGGCAGAGGTTGGATTTGCAATTATGTATAGCATAAGTATTGGAATAACGTTATATTGCGTATGCAGTTTAAAAAACTTAATTTATCTAAGTATGTATGTAAAAATCCCTAATATCGGACTATTGGACACATTTAGCTGATTAATCCAACCTACGCTCTGTAGATATTAGTCAACACTCTGAAGTTCGTAGATATTAGTTCAACATATGAGCTGTAGATATTCGTCCGACATATAGGCTGTAGATCAGGGGTGGGGAACCTGCGGCCCGCCGGCTCTTTTGGTGCGGCCTGCTGAAAGAACCACAAAAAATTACACAGAACGGGATGGGTTTTTTCACGGTGTTTAAGACGTTATTACAAAATTGTTACTAGCAAATAGTTTAGATACAAATGAAAACGTGGTAAAACCTCCCATTTTACTTTTATTTTAATTTGTTATTGTGAAAGGATAGTTAAATTCCATCGGAACTTTTAATTTTCTTGTAAGGGACAGTCTCGATATTTCAGGATTAATACCAGCTCTATTCGGAGGAGAATCTTAGGCAGTTTGACATAAAAAATATTTTCTAGTCATCGTTGCGTAGGTAAAGTGGATAACAAATCAAATAAATCGTATTAATGACAACTACGAAGAAAAGGAAAGTTGAAGCTGAGTGAAACGTGAAATCATTTGAAACTAAATTAATTAGTTAAATAAATATAAAATTATATTGCGGACAATAAATATAATACAAAATGTAGAAAAACCATTCACGTAATTAGAGTATAATTTAATTTAAGCAGGTTGACTAGTGGAATCCTATGCAGATTCATTCTAAAGGTAAAACCAATCTTATGTTCGCAATGTAAATTCCTGTTGCGGATTCATCTGCTAACCATAACGCATTTCGAAGATAAAACCATTTTGGTGTTCTAGGTGCAGTATTAATTAAAGCTGGGGACTCACAATCCAATTTGCTCTGACGGAAAACCAGTTTTGTGTGTAAATGCAATGAAAAAATTCCATGTGTGGTTTCGCCTGCTTACGCATTTCGTAGAAACCCGTTCTCGTTTTTGAAGTACACTTATAAAAATCTAGTCCTTTTTTTGCTGCCAGTATTAGAGAAAAGCCATTTTCGTGTACTCAGTAAAATGGCAACCCTCAGTAGTTTTAAGTCTCCGCGTATAGATTCACCCTATAACTGAAACCAGTTCTGTGTTTAGAATGCAATGGAAAAAATCAAGGTGGGGTTTCATTTTTTGACGCATTATGAAATTCAGTTGAGTATTTTGTGCTGCCAGTAATTGAGGAAAGCCATTTTCATGTTCTGAGTGGAGTTTTAATTCCCCGCGTACAAACTGACTTTATAATTAAAACCAGTTCTGTGTTTAGAATGCAACGAAAAAATTCCAGGTGGGGTTTTATCTCGCTAACGCGTTTCGTAAGAAACCATTCTCGTATGTGAAGCGCATAAATGTAAATGTGTGAAGTGCATAAATATACAGTTATAAATTTGTAGTTGCATATGTGCTGCTAGTATTGGAGGAAAGCAATTTCCCGTTCTGAGTATAGCTTTAATTCCCCGCGTACAGATTCTATCTGTAATTAAAAACAGTTCTATGTTAAGAATGTACCGAAAACGCATCAAATGTGATTTCATTTGCTGACGTATTTCTTATGCTGGAAGTGCATTTATAAAATTTTAATTTCTTAGTTTATGCTGCCAAAATAAGAGGAAAGCCATTTTCATATTATGAGTGTAGTTTTAATTCCCCGCATGCAAATTTAATCTAAATTGAAACTAGTTCCGTGTTCAGAATGCAACGAAAATTTTCAGTTGTGATTTCATCTGCTGATGCATTTTGACGGAAACCATTCTCGGGTTCAAAATGCAGTTATAAAATTCTGGTTGCAGACTACATGCAGCCACAATTTTGGAAAAACCATTTGCATGTTCTGAGTGTAGCTATAATTAAAGGGCGTAGGCAGTAACGTAACATTTTTTTTAATTAGTTACAGTAAATCCAGTTCTTTGACTCGAATTTGGCTCTCCCCCCCCCCCCCCCCCCCGAGACGAAAATCGGAGTGCGGCCCGCGGGTTAAAGTATGAACAACCAAATGGCCCGCGACGCTAAAAAGGTTCCCCACCCCTGCTGTAGATATTAGTATCTGGAGTCCTCTGTTATTGTTCTAGTGACAACCCTAAAACCAAAAGAAGAAGATCCATATTAAATCAAGCTTCACATCTCCATTCAAGTTTGTCCATGGAAGTACACAAAACATATTTATTTTGTAGTAACAGTTTTCACCCGCCAAATCGCCAAGTTTAGTGCCGTTACACATTGTTAATTTTTTATTAAATATTATTGTACGAAATGGTAAAAAAAGCCAGGTGATAAAATTGTTTATTATACGTTTATACAATATAATAAATATATATTTTTTACATAATCCGTGATTTTATTGCCGTTTTCAAATAAAAACATCACATGAGTCATTTTTACAATTTTTTATGTTTGAATTCTAAATTTTAATGTTTACAAATATTAATATTTATTTGTAATATAACGATTTGTAGTAAGCTTATTTTATAACCTTTCAAAAACAGTTTTTAGTATTCGGCTACGTTCAGAAATGTTTAATTTACAGAACTTTAATTGCGAAGCGGAAATAACACAAAGTGTTCATAAATCTGACTTGCACAATCGCAAAATGTTTGAGTGGTTAATGGATATCCAACACCTCTGCCACGGGTTACCCCAACTGGTTCGCTATATTTGAAGACTTAGTAGGGATGCCCAGGTCCATGGTAAGGTTTGTCCGGGTCATGGTGGCGAATGCGTTTGCCCACCAACAGCATGGCGGGTCGGATAGGGAGAGTCTGCATGAGGGAGACCTTTTTGATCCCTACAGTGGAACTCTATCGGATCATCGTCATTCACCGCAGTGGGAGGGTTGGATTCATATCATTCCTGGACACACTAACCCCCAGATTCCTACCCACCCCTCATACCTTTTTTCTTCCCAGTACTTCTTCTCCTTTCTTTTCTAAAAATACTCTTCCTACAGCTCTCGCAAAGATGACGCAGAACCTAAGGCGAATTGTTTACCTCAGGGCTTCCTAAGTAGAATTAAAGTTCTTAAAAAATATCGCACACCTAGATAAAGAGTAGTACAACTCAAAATACCTCTTTTTTCAGGAACAGCGAAAAACGTTTTACTCGATTTCTATTTGACTGACTAAAAATATAGTTATATGATATTTTATGTTGTTTTACCGGGGTATTTATTTGCTTAATTACTTAACCATCAAATTCACGTGTCACGCGTTTATTAATTAATTTCGTGTTATTTTAGTATTTGTGACAAAATCATTGTTTAATAATTTTATCAACTCAAATTGATTCCTTATTAGTGATAAATTTTGAATTAATGCACTCTTATTCTGTATATTTTGTTTTATAATCTTCACAATACCGGAGTAAGTGGAATTGATATGTAGAACGCCCGAGAAACAAGACAAGTTCAATCACGAATACCAAATCAACTCAAAATATCCACGCACTATGACTGCGGTTAATCACGAATACAAGACTAAGTCGAAATAATCTAGTCTTTGTGCGTACCTATTGACAGCATCTTCCCCTGCAGCTGGTATCTCGTAACTGGTGATGCGTTACTATTGTTGGTGGGGGTTTTCGTTGAGCAATTCAGAAAGACTGACTTAAGTGCCATCTACAATTTTATTGATGGAGATTTTTAAACGGGTATCTTTGTGGTTTGTGTAATTTTCGACGCAGATTCCGAAAATGGCAATAACTCGATTTTGGATTATTTCGAGTTCTGCTATTCTTTATCTAGGTGTGCAATATATGGAAAATTATATCGTTAAATTTGGCCGGAATAAAATAAATAAATAGGTTAAATACATTTCCAGGAAATTAATAATATTATAGGCTTGCATAGTAGTCCATTAGTAGCAAGGATTGTGCATCAGGCCTACTGGAGAAATTCTAAGACAAAGAAACAGGTTTCTCAAAAATCGAACTTAATTTGTTGCTTTTCCCTGTTCCTGGTTCCCTTGTAACAGGGACATGAATATCGAACACCTATGGTTGCATTTTGCATTTGACGTTTCGCATTTCATTTGCTTCGCAGTATGCGTACCCACCACGACGTAACTAACTCCTCATAATCAGATAGTCCAAAAAAACATGCGGATCGCAAAAACTCAGAAATGTGTCCCGGTACGAACAAGTGAGTTATATGGTGTGGTTGATCTCTATCTAAGGCGGCCAACCGTCCCGCATTCTGCGGGACCGTCCCGCATTAACAGTTGTAGTCCCGCATTGCAATATTTTCAAAAATAGTCCCGCAAATCGTCTAAAGCGTCCCGCATTCCTATATCTATATAAATACTGTGCATGGTAGTCAAATAAACTTCCTCTATCTTTAGTCTATTTAAGCCATTTGGTTAAGTTCAAGACAAAATTTGTCCCTGGAAAAGGCCCGAAGATATCGATCTAGAGATGGGTTTATTTACGTAACAAGCAAGAGTCCAAGAGCGCCAGTGTAGTAGTAGTGATTGAGTTGTTTTGTTTACGAATTAGTGCACGCCGTGACACGTAATATTTATAACCCACATTTATCATTCAAATCAAATCAAATCATTTCTTAACCATGCCGACCATGAAAAAGCGGTGTTGTCAGTTCAGTGAAGAATTGCAAAAAGAATTTCCTTTTTGGCAAAAGTGTTTACATTCATTTCTGAATATAGTTTTAATTCGCCGCATACAGATTTAATTTAAACCAGTTTTGTGTTCAGAATTTAAAATTCCAGTTGGATTCGTCTGCTGACATATTTCGAAGGAAAATATTCTCTTATTCGAAGTGCATTAGAAGGGACCCCACCACTTTCCAGTAAAGAAAATTTTCGAAGTGCGTTTATAAAATTCTAGTTGCAGACTATGTAAGTGCTACCAGAATCAATAGAAACCATTTTGATATTCTGAGTGTAATTTTAATTGGCCGCATACAGATTTAATTTAAACCACCTTTGTATTCAAAATATAACGATACATTAAATAACAAGTTGCAGATTCATCCTGTACTGACTGAAGCTTTACATTTAAGTTGCAAGTTCTGAATGTAAAATTTTGATTGCTGACATATTTCGAAGAAAAATATTCTCTTATTCAAAGTGCAGTAATAAAATTCTAGGTGCAGATTATGTATGTGCTGCCAAAATCAAAGAGAAACCATTTTCATGTTCTGAGTGTAGTTTTAATTCGCTGCATACAGATTTAATTTAAGCTACCTATGTGTTCAGAATATAACGATACATTAAATAACTAGTTGCGGATTCATCCTGTACCGACTGAAGCTTTACATTTAAATCGCAAGTTCAGAATGTAAAATTTCGTCTGCTGACATATTTCGAAAATTCTAGTTGCAGACTATGTATGTGCTGTCAGAATCAAAGAGAAACCATTTTAATGTTCTGAGTGTAGTTTTAATTCACCGAATACAGATTTAATTTAAACCACCTTTGTATTCAGAATGTAAAATTTCTGCTGTGGATTCATCTGCTGACGCATTTCGAAGGAAAACATTCTCTTATTCTAAGTGCATTGGAGGTTATCCACCACATATTTGCCCTGGTATAAGTAACAGATATACTTCAGGGCTCTCACAATGACTCTGTATTTTTTTTATAGAACTACTCTACATTTAAATGCAGGAGGCTAGACTTATTTTAAGTGCAGGTATTAAATTCTAGTTGAATACCATGTATGTATTGCCAGAATCAAAGATAAACCATTTTCATGTTCTGAGTGTAGTTTTAATTCGCCGCATATATATTTAATTTAAACTAGTTTTGGGTTCAGAATATAACAACAAATTAAATAACAAGGTGCATATTCAGCCTATTACATGGACACATTCTCGATTTCCAAAAAAGCAATCATAAATTTGCGGTAGAATTCATGAAAATGATTTTTTGGATAATCTGTCTCTCAACTATGTGAAAAAAGTGAGGTCGTAATAAAAAAAGGGATCCCCCCCCCCCCCCCCGGCTGACACCCACTGTCCCGCATTGATATTTTATAAAGTTGGCCGCCTTATCTCTATCCCCCTCCAGGATGAGCGGTCCTGTTTTTTTTACCTAAATGGCGTTTTCTGAAGATATAAGGACTGGAAGTTTCGCCCTCTAGAAATTTCAAGAACAGTGTTCCGGAAAGTTCTAGAATGTTCGATTAAACTCTACAAAGTTCTGGAAGGAGTGGGGAAGCCTAGAAGGTTCCAGAATGTTCTGAATGGTTCGCTAATGCTCTAGAAACTTATGGAAGGATAAAGATCTAGAAGCTTTCAGAAATGACTTTTCGAATGTTCGGGAATAGGGAATCAGGAACATCATTGTGGAACATTCTAGAACACTCTCGAATGTTTTCCTGAGCAAAGTCAAGTACCCCAGCTAGTTCACTCATTAAAAATTTGAAATCGAGTTGAGCAGTATTTAATTGACATATTAAAATACAACAGACTTTGCCTAGAGCTCTACTGGAAACAGAAGACTTGGAGTCTGTCATTATTACTTTGGTTTTTGATATTGAATTGTGTGCTTAATCCATTTTTTTAAAGGCTTTATTTTCAGTACGCTCGGAGTGGTCCATATTTTCATTATCACCCTGCTGATAGAACTAACAGATTTATTCTGTTAGAATAAATAGCTTTAGTCACTACCTTCAGCCTCCCAACATAATCCAAATGTTTATCCTATAAATCTCACCGACTCTTGACTGTTGAAGGAAGTTAGGACTCTCATAAAAAAAACGTTTTATAATAAATTCTTTCTTTTTAAATAAATTATGAGTTCCTTACATATGAAATTGACGTTTTGCCGAACTGTCAACTTTGATCTCAAATATCTTCTCTTTGGTTAAGAATTCCAAATTCAAATTTATACAACTATTTACTCATGTATTTGTGTTTCGAAAATTATTAATCGTATTTGTTTTTTCCTTACCTAATTGTTTTTATTCTTTGCGTCACTTAGTTTACATAATGGAAAACTTGAAATATTGCGTTATTTACGAGTACGAGTTCCAGCGTGGTACCAGTGCTGCTAGACGGCTCGAAGTATTAATCATGTGTATGGCGACGGTGCCGCAAAAGAAAACACAGTGCGTTTTTGGTTCCAACGTTTTCGTTCTGGAAATTTCGACCTGCAGAACAAGCCCCGTGGACGGCCGGAGACCAAAGTTGATAATGAAGAATTGAAGGCTATTAGAAGCGGATCCATCGCAAACCACGTCCAAGTTAGCTGCAGGCTGCGGTGTTAGTGATAAAACTGTTTTAATTCACTTGAAGCAAATTGGAAGGTGAAAAAGCTTGAAAGGTGGGTACCTCACGAATTGAGTGAAGCAAATCAACAAACGCGCGTTGACCGCTAGACCGCACACTCCACAGCAGACGGCTAACAAATTAGAGGAGCTTCAATTGGAATGTCTTAGACATCCACCATACTCTCCGGGCTTTGCCCCAACAGATTACCTTTTTTTTTCGAAATTTGGATAACTTCTTGCAAGGAAAAAAAATTCAACTCCGATGGGGCAGTCCAAGAGGCCTTCAACGATTTTATTGAATCACGTCCGAATGGTTTTTTTAGAATAGGGATCGATGAACTACCTACAAGATGGCAAAAGTGCATAGATAGCAATGGTACATACTTTGATTTTTTTTTTATTTATTGAAATAATATATAGTACATATTAAAATCAACAAACAAGTCCTGCTAAGCCAATTGGATTGGCTTGTCAACAGGTGCTTATATTTTAGTTACATATAAATTTTTACATTAAAAATTTACATCTTATATCTACAGATTCAACATTTTTTCATACATATCAGTATCAATATAAATATTTTTTATCCGATAGCCAATAAATATATTATTTTTTTAAAAATTGACTTATTTAACTTATTTTCCTCCGATACAAAACGCCAATTTCATATGTGAGGACCTAATATTAATTTTTATTCAATTATTATTGTCGTATTATTTATTTACGCCTAAACTGAGGTGAAAGCAGTGGCGGATTATCCCTACGACAAACTAGGCACCTGCCTAGTATAAATAAAAAATTGTAAGAATGCACCTTCTCACACAATATAAAGATTCTTTTGAATTGTAAAAATTGAGTTAAAGTTTATCTTGGATAACTATGAAACTACATCATGCCGTGATGACCAGTGAGGAAAACTACCAAACAACTCTGAATTTACACACACTCCTTGCTTCATTCGCATTCATAAATTGTGTCATGGTTGCTTTGTGGTGCACAGTACCGGAGGAATACTGCGGGTAGGAGGTACAATAAAAAGTGCGCTCTTTAAAATGATTTGTCGGTACACGTTTGGTATACGGTCTCTTGGCGTGGTCCGAATTTATTTAAGTATTTGATTCACCAGCCTAAATTCATTGAAAGGTTATAATCGTCCTCAGAATATTCATCCAAACCTCACACCACACACATCACGCTCGACCTCTATTATACCATTGAAGAAAATAGTGTCCACCTCTGTCCACCTTTGTCCACCTCTGTCCACTTCAGTCCACCTACGTCCACCTCTGGCCAAATCAGTCCACCTCTGTCCATCTCATTCCACCTTTGACCACCTTTGTCCAACTCTGCCCACCACTGGTTACATTTGTTAACTTCTGTCCACCACTGGCCACTTTTGTCCACCTCTGTCCAGCTCTGTCCACCATTGTCCACCTCTGTCCTCCACTGTCCACCACTGTCCACTTCAGTCCACGTTTATCCACCTCTTTCAACCTCTGTCCACCTCTGTCCACGTCCACTGTCTACCTCTGTCTACCTCCGTCTACCTCTGTCTACCTCTGACTACGTCTGTCTTCCTTTACTACCTCTGTCCACTTATGTCCAACTCTGTCCACTTCTGGCTACTTCAGTCCACCTCTGTCCATCTCATTCCACCTTTGACCACCTTTGTCCAACTCTGTCCACCTCTGGCCACCTATATCCACCCCTGTCCACCTCTGGCCACCTTTTCCCACCTCTGTCCACCTCTGTCCACTTCAGTCCACCTCTGTCCTCTTCAGTCCACCTCTGTCCACCTATGTCCACCTCTGGCCACTTCAGTCCACCTCTGTCCATCTCATTCCACCTTTGACCACCTTTGTCCAACTCTGTCCACCTCTGGCCACATTTGTTCACTTCTGTCCACCACTGGCCACATTTGTCCACTTTTGTCCACCACTGTCCACCTATATCCACCTTTGTCCTCCTCTGTCCAACTTTGTCCACCTCTGTCCACTTCTGTCCACCTCTGTTTACCTCTGTCTTCAACTGTCTAACTCTGTCTACCTCTGTCTCCCTCTGTCTACCTCTGTCCACCTCTGTCCACCTCTGGCCACCTTTTCCCACCTCTCTCCACCTCTGGCAACCTCTGTCCACCTCTTTCCACCTATGTCCTCTTCAGTCCACCTCAATTAACAAATTGTGAAATGACCCAAATTAATCAAATAAAATTTATTGCCCACGCCGAGATTCGATCGCGCGACCATCGGATTGTGAGTCAAGATCCTTACCGTTCGACCGCGTCGAACCGTCGACTTCAAATATATACTTTACATTGTTAAATGTATACTTAAAACTCAGTTAGGGCGTAAATAAATAATATGCAACTGAAAATTAATAATTTATTTTCAAACAACTAGAAATTACCAAAAAATATAAGATTTTGTATTAGAATAAACGGAATCTAACTGCCCTCAGCCATCTAGTTTATTAAGTAAGAATTGTTGAAATTCCTTATTTAATGAAAAAGAAAAAAAAAACAAATTAAACTTATTTGGCCACTCAGGTAAATGAAATCTCTGGATTCATAGTCGAGGATCCAGACCGTTTGAAACAAACATATTCTGATAATATTATGGTTGGCCACCAGCTTGTGTCAGAATCCGATTGACATGCTAATTAAATTTACTATTAAACAAGTTAAGCACCAGTTATGATTAATTTAACTTGTCTAAAATACAAAGTTAGGTAAAGCTTCAATTAAGGTTAAGGCTATAAAACAGACTTGCTTATATTATGAGTCAATAAATGCTTTTTAAGATTAGACCTCCATGAACCTGAATAATTGCAGTGCGCACAAGAGTACCTACGGCTTTATTCCAAAATGAATGTTAAGGTGATATTTTAAATTGAACTTTTGTGAACACGAATAGTTGCATAGGGCACAAGAGAACGGTTTAATTTTAGAATGAGTGGTAATATGACTTTTTAAATATCTATTTGACGCACATACATAGTTGCAATCAGAACATGAAAAGAGCTTCTCTCCACTGTGAATCAGATAGTGAGCTCTTAAACTTGATTTCGTTGAAAACGAATGGTTACATTCAGAGCAGGAGAATGGTTTTATTCCAGATTTAGTTAAAAGGTGTTGTGTTAAATGATTTTTGTATGTAGATAAGTAGTTGTACTTGGAACAGATAAATAAATGGTTTGGAACCAGTGTGCGGAACCAGTGTGTCAGAATGTGGTTACGAAGTTGTCTTTTGGCAACACGAATAGTTGCATTTCGAACATTTTAATGGTTTATCCTTATTGTGAGTGAACAAATGAGCACGTAAGGTTGACTTTAGTGAAAATGAATAATCGCATTCCGAACATGTAAATGGTTTTTCTCCAGTGTGGGTCATAATGTGTCGCTGTAAATGTGAATTAAACGAACAAAAATAGCTGCAGTGGGGGCACGACAGTATTTTCTTAGATGGGAGATATTTCAAGCGTGATGATTGCGGCGTGTGGTTTGGATGAATATTCCTATGACGTCGACCATCTTCTTTGAATGTCAGAATGGTTTCAGGTTCCACTCCTGTAAACAGAAAACAGCATGAAAAAACCAAATCTGTGTAAGCAGTGTATACTGTATATATCTTTTCATGAAAATTTTTTTAAGTTAGTAATGTTTTCATATCAGCAGTTGTTTATCAATTGAATAAAATTTTAGATAAATTGATAAGATTTAAGATCTTCATTGCCAAAAGTATTTTCGTTATTTGTTTTTAGGGTGTTAAGCCGTGTTGCGCTACCTCCTTCTTAGCCAGAAGGCTTAGGAAGGAGATAGCGCAATACGGCATAACATCCCAAAAACAAATACTTACCTAATGAAAACAGATAACCTGTTTGACTGCATGCATACCTACATCTTTGCATGGACTATTTTATGGCTGTCAAGTGTCAGTTTCTATTTTGCGTACGTTATTACACATATTTTTAGGTACATATCAATTCCATACAAGTACAACACGTTTATTAATATGCCGTAAGGCAAAGCAAAGAAAGGTTTGATTTGATTTGACAAACGTCAATATTTCTATGTTCCGCATTACCGTGGTATATCTATGGTCTTGCGACATAACCTCAAAAACTACAGTGACTGACTGACGTTTCGACTGCATCTCGTTGACTGACGCTTTTCTGTTTTTTTTTTACATTTCATTAGACATTTCAAAAGATTGTTTATCTTGCGTTGAAAGAGAAGACGTTTTAGGAATGTACTAATAACATTAAACAATCGGGAGAAACCTGCTCCGACAAAATGCCAACGGTAAGTCAAGTTTATTTGTAAGGCTGGGATTAGACTCGTAAATTTTTTCCTATAAATCGCTCTTGTAAGCGATTTATGGCCAAATTACCAATGTAAACGACACCAAAAGTCACTTAACGTAATTTATAGCAAGTTACAGAACTTATTCTTTCGGAAGTTTTTTGACAGGTCTAATCGCGCTAGCGCGTATTTCCAGCCTTCTTAGGCTGGGATTAGACTCGTAATTTTTTTCCTGTAAATCTCTCTTGTAAGCGATTTATTGCCAAATTACCAATGTAAACGACACCAAAAGTCACTTAACGTAATTTATAGCAAGTTACAGAACTTATTCTTTCGGAAGTTTTTTGACAGGTCTAATCGCGCCCGCGCATATTTCTAGCCTTCTTACAGCTTATGAAATCAGTTTGATAAGATAAGAGACTTGCCGCAAGAAATAGTTCCGAAATGCGCCGTTGCCGCCGTTGCGAATGTCAAAAATTAAAAGACAATTGTTTTCATAGGATTTTTTCCTACAAAACTAGTATTTATTTCCACTTATTTAAGTTTTCTGGAAAATGAGCATCCTTCTATTCAATTATCGGTTCAATCCTTTCCAATTTAATGTTTTTGTTTTTAACATTTACGTATTTGAAATTTTGAATTCGAAGTCAGTTGCCGTCAGCAGATGTCAGGTAGCTGTCATTCGGATAAAACGAAATTAATTGCCGCCTTTGACGGCATAAAAACGCGTGGCGAATTGTTCAATTAAAGCCAAAATCTATTTCAATACTTTATTGGGGCGTTTTCGTCTTTATTGACAAAATCGCGTAAATTTGACAGTAGCGGGCCATTGTTGACAGGAAGCCATCTTACCGCAAATAAATTTACAGATGTAAACGGTCGTATGAGCGTTTACACAGGTCGAACTTCCGAACAACTTCCGTGATAATTAATTACCACAAGTCGGATGCATTTGAAAACGCTCCTGTGAGTGACCTGTCAAAATCTTACGTAAACCGTAAATTTTAATTACGAGTCTAACCCTAATGACGTTATATAAATAAATAGACTTGCCATAGTCTCATATACTCACAATATAATGTGGAAAGTAAGGAACACTCTTTTGTTTTCAGCGATTTTCAGTATAATTTCTTAATTCAAAAGTTTATTCCTGTGTGATAAAGATATAAAGACAATCAAATAATGTGTGTGTATGAATGACATGGATATATGAGCCGGCGGCGGCGTAGGTATTGCTTGTCACTTTTTGATGGAATGTTCGCTGTCTCCTTTTCTTGAGGCCCACTAGAATAAAAGGTCCGGCTGCCTGTCGGAGTTTGATATGTCGAGTTATACAATAATTACAATAGGGCAACGACAGTTTTCAAATGGTGGCGATTGTCATCAATACTTGTTAGAACTACTGATTTATATGTTGTTTTACCGCAAGCAAACAAATAAATAGAGTGTTCAGGCTGATTAGTCTGCTTTAAAACAGTGAAGTTTACTTAGCAACAGAAATTTGGCTGTTGCGCGTCCAGACCCTCTACTTTAGTAGGACTTGAATTTTCTCTAATGACGCTTAAAACCGCGAGCGGGAAACATAAAAATTAATTGTAATATTTATAATACTCGATAATATTAAGTAATTTGCGTGTACTTACGAATGAAATGTTAATCATTTGCCTTTACTATTATTTGCGGTGTAATTGAAACATTTTCTCATCACACAGGAGGGCATTTTGACACTTTTTAAAATGCAATTTACTTACTGGTAAGTGCTGGTAAGACGCAACCTTACTCGACGTGTAGCAGTTTAGTACTAAAGTACTAGATATCGAGATCGTTACAATTGTCTTGTTCTTGTCTTCCTACTTTGAGATTTCTACCCCTCGTCTAATATAGTATGTAATGTCATTGTCTAACCCCAGCCTAACACTTACAAAATTAAAATTTGCGTTATACCTAATCATGAAAATACAATTCATTAATTAAATACATTCTTTTTAATTGTCTATTCACCAGTACGGGATCCGTGAACCATCAACACCTGTAAAAACAGAAGAGATGTGCACTAGCGAATCAAGAGTAAGTAATTTTGGGAGGAATGCAGATCCTGCCAATGTCTGGAAATTAAATAAAAAGGCACTTTCTAGATGAGAAAAGTGTGGAAAAGCTGAATAAAACAAAAATTAAGGCGCGCTCGGCAAAATTGAGGGAGATACAACCGTTCAAAGTATTTAAAAATTCACTTCGCGAACTGATATTGACAGTCCGCCCGCCATTTTGTTATAACCTAATACGCTAAACATGGTTTGTGATACAAAAAAGTGCCCCTTTATAACGCCTACTCGCGTCAAGGCAAGAAAAACATCCCAGTTTTCAAGTGGTTTAGCGGCTACGCTAGGTTTGAGTAACATGGTTTGTGATTCTGGCGTACTATTAATTCTGTATTAGGTCTGGGATCCAACATAAGCAGTGAAAAAATGGCGAACGAACTGTCAATATCAGTTCGCGAAGTGAATTTTTAAATACTTTGAACGGTTGTATCTCCCTCAATTTTGCCGAGCGCGCTTAAATTTATTTTTTATTCATCTTCTCCACACTTTTCTTATCTAAAAAGTGCCTTTTTATTAAATTCCCAGACATTGGCGGGATCTGCATTTCACCCGGAGTTTTTAACATTCAAACTTTACTTATAAATAGTCATGAAACACTGAATTAATCAAAATTACTATTTTTTACAGTTATTACACCAGCTTGGGATCGGTGAACCACAGAAATCCATAAAAACAGAAGAAATATCCTCTCATGAAACAATGGTACCTACGTTATTGTTATTTGTTAAAGTTTTATAATTCACATATTACTCTCGAAAATATCATCATCATCATCATCACTATTGGCTCTACATTCCCTGGTGGGTCTTGGCCTCCCCAAGAGTCTTCCTCCACTCATCTCGGTTTTGTGTCAGCTCTCTCCAGTTTAGAAGCTCCAAGATAGATATGTTTTTGAGGACGTTGTCGATCCATCTTAATCTAGGCCTTCCCAGGCTCCTTCGCCCTATTGGTCTTGAGTTCAGCAGGGACTTTGGTGCTTGATACTCGGTCATTCTCTCCACATGACCCAGCCACCGAAGTCTTCCCAGTTTTATAAATTTTGCGACGTTTAGCTCCTTAAACAAAGTGTAAAATCTCATTGTTATATCGTCTGCGCCAAAATCCATTTTCTAGAACCGGTCCGAAGATGCGACTCAAAATTTTTCTTTCAAAAACGTCCAATGCTCACTCATTACTCTCGAAAACACAGTGAATAAATTCAGTGTAAGAAACACATGACAAAATTATGGTACTTACTTCATTTTAATTTGTAAAATATTTATCATTCTATCTTTATTTTGTTCACATCCAACTGTTGTACTTAATAATAAAAATAATATAAGTTTATTCCAGAATGTATGCAGGGGAAGTGCAATGCAATACATTCCATTATGTAAAATAACAAGAAAAATAATAAAAAAAGATAAATAATAAGTTAAGGTAAAAAGTAAATAACAACACATAAATTAAATTAAATAAACGAATAAGCATGAAAAATGAAACTGAGAAAAAAAAATTATGTATGTATCAAACACTAAAATGAATGTAAATAGCCGTTTACGGAGGGTATTTCATCGTCTCCCGTCTCCAGAGGGTCATCAGGGGAGATTCCATCCAGGTAGTCATGGCGGTGATGATCGCATTCTTCGAATGGCGCAGTCTGCGCCATAAACTTCCCATGCGGTGGCGGAGAAGTGCCCGGAAAGTATGTACTCGTCCCTCCAGGAACATTTCCGTAGCACTGCAGTATCTCGGAAAAGTTGGCGATAAGCGTTATTGTAAGCAACCTTTAACTTATGCCATTGGGTTGCAGTGTAGTCAACCCACAGTTCTGATGTGTACAACGAGGTACAGAAAGCGTTGAGCAGTATTCTTTTTACTTTGGGGCTGCAGGAGTAAAAACGTCTTGACAGCATACCCGCTCTAACTGATATTGCTCTTTTCTGCCTTTCCATGTCCTCGATATCCTTAAGGTCGTCTGTGATGACATATCCCAGGTATTTAACGCTGTGATTAACATTCATTTTCCTTTCATCTAGCCATACTGAGGGTGTTTGGACGATTTCGTTTTTCGGTTTAAAAACCATAACTATTGACTTGGTGGTATTATACAAAAGGCTATGGTTTTTTGCAAAGTCTTCACAAATTTTTAGTAATTTCTCTAATGCGCTTAATGTAGTTAACGTAATTTCTCTTTGCTTTCCTGGTTGTAGAAATTTACATTAATTCATTTTCTATTGTAGAAATCAACGAGTATTGATGGGGAATTCAAGAAAAATTTCAAAACTGCGGAAGATACGGAAATTAACAAGATATTTGAAGAAAATGTAATTTGTTGTCCATCTACCTCTAAGGAGGTTATAGTTAGGATTGCTCCTCCCCCGGTATTGTCTTTTACACAACGAGGCACGGAAAGGAAACGAAAAATGAAAACTTTATCGGCAAGTGATAAAAAAAATCTCGCAAAACAAAAGAAAATACTTAAACATCCTATCCGTTCACCCTGCACAGTGAAAATCTGCAAAAAGAATTGTTTATCGAAAATTGTAGAGAATAGAAGAAACGCAATTCACGATCAGTTTGTCAATATGTCCTGGTCAGAACAACACACATTTATGTCAGAGAATACTAAATGTTTAGACACCAAGAAATTAATCACCTCAGAGGCAAGGAAAGCTCTCACAACAAAATATTTTCTTCCGAATGAAGAAAACATCAAGCAACAAGTTTGCAAATTCTTTTTCCTCACAACTTTGGGATTCCATGGAAAGAATGACTCCGTCTTGTATAAAATACAAAAAAATAGAAACAAAGAGTCCGTGGAACCATTTGAAGACAGACGAGGGAAACAACCGTCTGTTAATAAAATAAACACAAAATTAGTTGCGGATCATATTGAATCCTTTCAACCAACTATGTCGCATTACTACTGGCCGGAACATACCCCTATTGTCCAATATCTCCCTAGTGATGTGACAGTGAAGTTGATGCACAACGATTTTATGGTAAAAAATCCATTGATAAAGTGCTCTTACGAAGCTTACCGGAAAGTCGTGAAGAATAAAAATATCCGCTTTACGAAAATGTGCTCTGATGAAACAAAGGTACGTAATCTTTATTTCCGACACCTTTATCATTCAAAATTTACTTATAAACAAAAACAGTAAATTAATTTTTTACACGTTTTATACCAGCATGGATCCCGTGAAGAACCAGATTCTGAATCCATGGAAGAAGTGTGGCGTGAGAGTACATTAATGGTAGGTCATCTTTATTTGTTAAACTTTTATGTTTGTTCTGTACATAACGACTGGGGCGAGTTTGGTCACATTTTTGCCAATTTGCAAACACACACGAGCAACTATGTACATCTCCCTTCCTCCACCCAACCCATGTACTGGACTGTCTGGCCAATATCAAATTTATGTAACATTTGGAACAGTAACTCGAGGAACTATCAGTCTATTGAAGTAACCAGTGCAATGATCAATTCCTATGTTGATATCTTTGTTCTTTAATTTTGCTTATGATAAAGAAGCCTCTGTGCAACGATAACCTCCATAGTGATCTCTCAGTGTTTAATTTAATGGAGTTTAGTGAAGTAACCCGTGCAATTAACAACTTCTATGGTGATATCTCGGTGACTTTGATATCGATTCAAGGGAAATTTGTGCAATGATCAATCTGGTGATCCCTCGGTGCCATTATATCGAATCTCACAAATACGTGCTTTGTAAAAATTAAGGAAGGTCGTATTCCTTCCCAATGTCCACTCTTCGCTAAGCTATTTCCGTAGTTGTATCGCTTTCAAAAACCATTTTTTTATATTACAGTCCATTGATTCACAATCAATATTATACGACTACATTATATTTCCTATGTCTTTTTCAGGATGACAGTAAATTAAATCCAGGCGTTCTACCAACAAAAATTTTGGAGCCATTAATTAACTACGATGTTGCGCCTTCAACGTCTTCAGAAAAACCATCTCCAACCTCACACCAATTAAAGCCAGTTGATTTTTACTCTTGTGAAGAAATTCAATCAATACAAACTGATGGCTTGACCGAAAGAATGATTGTGGCAAGCGTGAGTAATTAATTTTTCGATGCGGTACTTTCACTTTTACCAAGCTTGTTATATTTTTTGCAATCTGCCTCTATTTACGTAAGTATGTTATTTATCTTATGTTTCTATTTTAGGATGACTCCTGCAATGAAAGCATTTCTTCAACATCACACCAATTTTCTTATTATTTTGAAGATAGCCAGTCAAAACAATCTGAAGGAGTATCAGAACAAAATATTGTGGTATGCATAATTTATTTTAAGTCAATCAAGTTAGCGCTGGCTCACTTAATTTCTGTTAATTTGCGGGTGCAATAAAAACAACTACAGTGGTACCTTTAGATACGAGTGCCCTAACATACAAGATATTTGAGATAGAGCCGTCGAGCGAGCGAAGTTTTGCTTTGAAATACGAGCAACATTTGAGATACGAGGAACGGCCGACTGACTCACAGCGTAAAAAACCTTTTGCTTGTTATGACTGTACGTATTCATCTTCTCATAACAGAGATTTGAAAAAATACATTCTGACTCACGGTGGAGAAAAACCTTTTTTATGTTCCGTCTGCAAACAATCATTTACTTGAAAGGGATACTTGACGAACCACGTACTGATTCACAGTGGATAAAAACCTTTTTCATGTTCTGACTGCGAAAAATCATTTTTTCAAAAGGGAAATTTGACGGCACACATGCTGATACATGTTGGAGAAAAACGCTTTTCATGTCCGCCTGCAAAAAATCTTTTTTTTTTTAAAAGTATATTGGCCGTCCACATGCTGAGACACAGTGGAGAAAAACCCTCTTCATGTTCGGACTGTAAAAAAATCGTTTTATCAAAAACAATATTTTACATAACACATGTTGACACACAATAGAGATAAACCCTTTTCACATTCCGCACGTTAGAAAAACCCTTTTCATGTTTCGACTGTAAAAAATTGTTTAGTCAAAAAAGTTCTCTAACGAACCACATGTTGACTAATAGCGTAAAAGAACCTTTTGCTTATTATGGCTGTACGTTTTCATCTTTTCAAAAGCGAAATTTTGGAATTTTGAGGGCTGGAACGGTTTAATGGCATTTCAGTGAATTTCAATGGGAAAAATTACTTTAAGATATGAGCAAGTTGACATACTAGGGAGGTTACGGAACGAATTAAACTCGTATCTCGAGGTACCACTGTACATTGAATTGGCAAAGCATGATGGAGGAAAAGAAAGGCGTTAAACCCCAGACTCACCCGTGGTCCGTTTGGCTGCTTCTCTAGGCATTTTCTGGTGGTCCAAAGCTGGTCACACCTCTTACATAAAATTATGGTCTTTCGATGTATATTAATAGTTTAGCACAATAAATATAATTCTGGCGGGGGACGCGGATTCACAGATTAATAATAATGAATTTTCATGTTGAACAGCGTAGCGTTGGTTATCCATCGATCATTTCAAACTATATTTTTTACGAATTTTATTTTTTTCATTTTCAGGGAGATGGGGATATGTTATATTCGTGTAATTCAAAAATTCCTTCAATCTCAAAGCAACCAATCGATCCAGATGATAATGATCGGAATACTGATTATATTGATTCATCCGGTAGTGTAAAACAAGAAGTTGAAGATAAATTTGTGGAACGATGGCCATTAGACCTCAGCTTTGATCTACCAGTTAACAGTGTAAATAAGATTCGCGGTTCTCGGAAGAGACAACGGCATCCTGAACAATGGAAAAGAAACGCAAAGAAAGAAAAACGGAATTCGGGACAGAGTTACGAAACTGTTGGTGGAAACGTAATTGCCAGTCGATCAATGAAACCCCCCTGTGGAAAAAAATGTCGTTTAAAGTGCTCCCAAATAAATGAACAAATAAGAATTAAAATTCACGAAGAGTTTTGGAAAATGGGTGATTTAACGAGGCAGCGTGATTTTATCAACAAGTGTTTGTCCTTGGTAAAACCAAAATATTCGACGCATAAAGATTCCAGCAAACGTTCTTTAAATAATGCCTATCATTTTCATGTTAATGGAGAGAAAACTCGCATATGTAAGAAATATTTTCAGTCGACTTTGGATATAAGCAATTGCTTTCTTAGTACTGCTATTAAGAAAATGAATGCTGAAGGGGTAATTGAAAACGAACAAAGAGGCAAACACAAGAAAAGGGGGAGAGCATTAGATGATTCAATTAAAAATGATATAAGGAAGCATATCAATTCATACCCTAAAGCAGAGACCCACTATTGCCAAACAAAAACTTCTAAAATGTATCTAGAGGGAGATCTTAATTTATGTTTAATGTATAGGCATTATGAAGAATCATGTGCAGCCAAAAGTACTCCCGCTGCGAAACAAAGTATGTACGAACATATTTTTCGCAACGAATTTAACATAGCGTTCTTCCAACCAACGAAAGATCAATGTGCTCTTTGTTCGGCAGATGAAACTTTAACAGGCACCAAAAAAGAAAACCTCGAAAGCAATTCGCACATCATAGAGAAAGAATTGTGCAGAATTGAAAAAGAGATGGATTTAGCCTTTGCCAAGGAAAACGCAGGCAGTGTTATATTATGCTGCTTTGATTTGCAGGCGATGCAAACACCCCTAGGAAATGATTCTCTCTTTTACTATAAAAGAAAACTAAATATATATAATTGCACGATGTACGACGTTATAAACAAGAAAGGGTTCTGTTACCTGTGGGATGAAACTTTGGGTTACGAAAGTTCTGATGAAGTTGGCACTTGTATTTACTCATTCCTTAAGGATCATGGTATAGGAAAGGAAGTGATCTTTTACACGGATAATTGCGTTACTCAAAATAAAAATAAATACCTTACGTCCCTCTATCACTACTGCGTTCAAATAATGGGCGTAAAATCCATCACTCATAAATATCTCATAGCTGGACACACTCAAAATGAATGCGACAGTGTGCATGCCACTATTGAACGAGAGAAAAAAAGAATTCTGAAATATGGATCCATCTCCGTACCTTCCCAATGGCGTGACATAATACAGTCCTCCAAAAAACATGGATCCCCATATAACGTTAAAGAGCTAGATTATAAAGATATCTTTGACCTGAAAGATTTAACAACTCAAATGGGAAAAAATTTCACCACTGACGTAAACGGAGAACGAGTAATATGGAATAATATTAAAAAAATACGTATTAGTCCAAATGATCCCTATGTAACCGAATTTTCTTATACCTACGAGAATCATCTGTACTTCAAGCTCAACATCCGTGAAACAATGATAGGAAGAGCAGGCGGTTATGATTTAGTGCATAAATTTGTAGAGAGACCTAAAATTGCGGAAGCAAAAAAAGAAGATCTTCTATCCCTCTGTCACGCAAATTTGATTCCTTGCTTTCATTGGAGTTATTATGAAAATTTGCTCACAAAAAGAAGAAATAATAACGAAGACACTGTTAATGATTCAGATGATTCTTGTTAATTTAACATAATTATTAATATAACTTTACATTCTTTAATTTTAATTCATGTATTACATCGTTACTATATTTTATTATGTTAAAAATACTGACCAGTCTCCAGATTGTGTATACTGGTCAATTCAAGTACCTAAAGCTTTTGTTTTTTTGGTATACATCTAAATAATTTTTGTCAGTTACTAAACGATTGAAGCTATTTTTAACCTCCGACGCGCAAGGAGCGGTGTTATAAGTTTGACTTTCGGTGTGTCTGTCTGTGGCATCGTAGCTCGTAGATCCTAAACGAATGGACCGATTGTGATGCGTTTTTTTATTGTTTGAAAGCTGACGTGATCGAGATAGTTTTTAGTTAATATTATTGAAAATCTTTTCAGGCGATTCAAGGTCATCCGCTCTTTTTTGAGTCGGAGGTTGCTAAATTTTTTTTAAATTTTACTTATATAACTATTTTGACTTCTAGCTAAGTCTTGACTCGTCTTGTCAATCTTATCACTTCTATATTCTTATGTTTATCTGTGATTTTTTTTTTGCTTTCGTGCACCATCCTTTACTCTTATAATTATTTTCTTTTTTAATTAAGTGTTATTTTTTAACCACGACGCAAAAAGTGGGCTCTTATATGTTTGACTGTCTGTGTGTCTGTCTGTGGCATCATAGCTCCTAAACGAATGGATCGATTATGATGTGGTTTTCTTTGTTTGAAAGCTGACGTGATCACGATAGTTCTTAGTTACAATTCAAGAAAATCTGTTTAGGTGTTTCAAGGTCATCAGCTCTTTTTTGTGTCGGGGTTACTTAAAATTTTGCTTTTATTTATTAAAAAATTCCTTTATATTTTATTAACATTTTTTTACAACGTTAACGTCGGGGTTACTTAAAATTTTGCATTTTTTATTAAAAAATTCCTTTATATTTTATTAACATTTTTTTTACAACGTTAACGTCGGGGTTACTTAAAATTTTGCTTTTTTTTATTAAAAAAATCCTTTATATTTTATTAACATTTTTTTACAACGTTAACGTCGGGGTTACTTAAAATTTTGCTTTTTTTATTAAAAAATTCCTTTATATTTTATTAACATTTTTTTACAACGTTAACGTCGGGGTTACTTAAAATTTTTCTTTTATTATTAAAAAATTCCTTTGTATTTTATTTACATTTTTTTACAACGTTAAACTGATCTATCAGTTTATCAACGGGTTCTTTTGACATTACCTTTTTTAAATTAAGACATGTGCATAAAATATACACATTATTACCATAAATATTATTGCTTATATTGTAAGTTGGACGTAAATCTGAACGCATTACTGAAACGATTCGAAATCATAGCACAACTTTTCACTTTTTTCGAGTATGGTCTGGTTTGTAAGTCAGATCTCAGAAAAAACTCATAACTCTTTTTTTTTATTTTTATTTGATTTACAATACAATAATGTTGATCTCGTATATGTATACGTATAAATGAATAAAAAAATCTCTCTCTCGGTCATTGTTTTATTTTCTTGACTCCCAATCAAAAGGTCGCGGGATCGAACCCGGCGTGGAAAAATGTACATAATTTTGTTATTAGTTTTTGGGGTATTATGCCGTGTTACGCTACCTCCTTCTTTAGCCAACATTTCGGACATCGTTGCAGTGTCCATCATCAGGGCAGATGTGTAATAGTTAGGGGTGATGTTTGTACTTATCTATTTAGGAGCGATACCGTGTCGCCAGCTCCGTTCAGCTTACGTTCACAATGTGACAGACAGAATTCCAGGCTATTGAAAAAAGAAAGCATCAAGACTGTCTTCGGAACCACGACAAAAATACGAGACTTTTTGAGGCCTGCAAAGACCAAGTTTCCTCTGGAAACAGATGGAGTGTACAAACTCAGCTGTTCTGAATGTGACAAGGTTTATGTAGGCCAAACAGAGCGGACGATCTCCAAAAGGATATCAGAACACTTTCGTGCCTGTAAACTTGGCCACCCTGACAAATCGGCAATCGCTGAGCACTTAATCGAAACCGGCCATTACGTTGGATTTGTCCCTGAGGTCCTGGGAAGACCCAAAACTCATAGAGCACGCCTGATTACGGAGGCAATTGAAATTCACAAAAATCCCATAAATATTAATAGAGACGACGGAGCTAAGCTCAACAGTTCTTGGCATCCGGTAATTGACGGTTACATCAAGGCTATACGCAAAAAAAACATGTTAAAGTATATAGTAGCGCCAGCTCGTAGAGGAGTGGAGCTGGCGACACGGTATCGCTCCTAAATAGATAAGTACAAACATCACCCCTAACTATTACACATCTGCCCTGATGATGGACACTGCAACGCTGTCCGAAACGTTGGCTAAAGAAGGAGGTAGCGTAACACGGCATAATACCCCAAAAACTAATAACAAAAATACTTTTGGCCGTGAAAATCTAAAATCGTAAATGTATATATGTAGGTATATTTTTTTTTTTATTGTAATTTAGAAAAATGGTAAATATGCAGTTAGTCCACCTCACGGATAATACGGAACGTTCGTGTTGTCGAAGTTTGATGCACGGATAATACGGAATGTTCCTTTTTTAACTAATAGACAATCAAATATGACATTTGTCGGAAGTACCAATCTTATAAAATAAATTCTCTAAAATAAACTCGCATTTCATCATAATTTTAAAAAACATCCCAGGTGGTGCCAACAATGGTTTGTTTGGCAAAGCAGAGTTTGTCTAGCCGGTTTTTGTAATTATTCTAATACATTTCTTTCCATGTTCTACTGTTATAAATACAGGTTCAAACTTGACATTTATGACATAATGCATTCACTTTGTTTTACGCAAAAATATTTTTTCTGTATTGGCAGCATTGTCTATGAAATGTTAAAATTAAAACGATTAATAAACAATGGCGTTACCGCGAGAGTGAATTAATTTTTACAAAATTAAAATGTTAAATGCATATTATAACACAATTGTTGGTAAAAGGTTATTTATTTAAGAAAGTAAGTTCACAGATCACATAATATGGTAAAAATAGTCACAATGTATCAATTCACTAATTAACTGAGCAAGGGATCGGAGGGAACCTTGCCGTTAGGCTTTGGGAACAACAAAAGCTGACTGTGGTTCTGCTTAGAGGGTCGTACCATAGGACGAAGCGCAACTAAGGCAGCAGTCGGGGGTCTGGTTGGTGCTTTACTTATGGTAGTAGAATACTCCTTAGAGGGTCGTGCCAGAGGACGAAGCGCAACTAAGAGAGCGTAATAGCCAAGAGCGAGCTGCAGACGAACTGACTAATTTAGGGCGCGCAGCATGTTATATAGCCCATTCCTTGTTGCGGGGTGTGGTTTATGTAGCGGCTCGAGGGTGGGAGATGCGCAGAAGGCGTCGGCGCATCCTGGTTTGCTTAGGGGTGGGTGAGCAGGATGGCGCTGTACGGGGGAAAGAGATGGTGTAGTGGCAAGCGTAAAAACGGCGCGCTACATCCTCCCCCTCTGGATCGAGGAACGTCCCGTCGAAGATCCAGGTCTGTAGTAGCGTGGCGGCTACTTATTCTTCTTTGGTCGACCTCGTTTGCGCAGAGGAATAACCGGAGCGGGCAGCGGTGTCAAGTGCCCGTGGTATGGAGTCAGTGCTGAGGTGTGGTAGGTGCCTAGCGAGACATCTGGTGCTTCCATTGAAGCTACCTCGTAGCTCGTTGGTCCATGTTGCTTCAGGATCAGGTAGGGGCCATCGCGTCGTGGTCCTAATTTTGCGCTGAAGCCTCTTGCGGCTTTGCTAAGAGCGTGGGAGTGGACAAAGACGTGATCTCCGGGCTGGTAATGGGGGTCTTCTCGCCTCTTGTTATCCACGTAATTCTTTTGTTTGTCTTGTTTCTCATCATTGTGGGTCCTGACAAGACGTAGGGTATCGGCTAGTTGTAGCAGATGCGGCGTTATCTCGGGGATGAAGTTTTCCGATAAGATAATGCTTCTCAAGTCTCTTCCGACGTCATCGGCTGACCTTAGCTCACGTCCAAATGTGAGATAGGCAGCGGAGTATCCGGTGCTCTGACAGAACGCGGTATTCATGGCGAAGCGTATTGATGGAAGGCTTTCGGCCCATTTTCGGTGCTCTGTGCCAACCAGGATGGCTAGTTGGGGTTTGAGGTCTCGATTTTTTCTCTCGACAGGATTGGCCTCTGGGTGGTAGGCTGGTGTGAAGGTGTGCTTGATGTCCAGGCAGTAAGTCATCTGCTGCATCACGGCACTCACGAACTGGGTACCGTTGTCGCTTATCAGTCGGCGTGGGGTCCCGTAGCGTAGGCATACTTCATCAATCAGGACGCGGGCGCAGGTCTCGGCAGTCGCGTCTTTGAGGGGAAATAGTTCTATCCAGCGTGTGGCCACGTCTTCGATGATGAAGATCCAATTCTTCCCATCCTCGGAAGTTGGGAGTGGTCCGAAAAGGTCGAAGGCTACTGTTTCAAACCTCTGGTTCATTACTGAAGTCTGTAGGAGGCCGGCGGGTTTTAGGTTTGATGGCTTGTATCTCTGGCACTCCAGACTGTTCTTGACGTATTTCTGTATGTAGGTCCGCATATTCTTCCAAAAGTATCGTCTGGCAATTCGTCGAATCGTGCGTTCTACTCCGTAATGCCCAGCGGTAGGGGCATCGTGATAGGCCATGAGTATTTGGTGTTGCTCATGCTCGGGGACGACTAGTTGAGCGTCCTCTTCTTCGATATCGGGTGCATATCGGTACAATACACCGTTTTGCATCAGGTAGCCCTTAGTTGTCCAGTAACTAAGGTCTTCGTTTGGATTGTTGGCTTCAAAACACTCGATAATTTTCTTCAATGCAGTGTCTTTCAATTGTTCTCTGCGGATGTCAGCCGCGTTGCGTACTGGAACGTCGAGGGTTATCGTGCATAGTGCGCAAATAGAGGGTGGGTCTTCAAGTAATGGTGGTCGTGATAGTGTGTCCGCCACCAGGTTTGAGCGTCCAGGTGTGTATTGGATTTTCAGGTTGTAGGGTTGAAGCTGCAGGGCCCATCTTGCAAGGCGACCTGTGGGAGACTTTAACGTCATTAACCACTTCAACGCTTGGTGGTCGGTAACCACGGTGATTGCTGTTCCTTCAATGTATCCTCGGAACTTTGCAACTGCCCATACGACTGCTAGGGCTTCTCGTTCTGTGGTAGAATAGTTCCTCTCCGCTGGTAGTAGCAGGCGGCTCGCGTATTCTACCGGATGTTCTTCTAGTCCCTCCCCCTGGACCAAAACTGCTCCTATTGCGTAGCTGCTTGCGTCCGACTTTATGATGAATTCCTTGCTTCCATCGGCTTGTCGTAGTATGGGGGCGCTAGTGAGTAGTGCTTTCAGGGTGTCGAAAGCATTCTGCTGTGGGGATTTCCATTCCCAGGTGGCGTCTTTCTTTATCAAGTCGCTGAGTGGCTTGGCGGTTTTGGCGAACTCGGGTACAAATCGCCTATACCAGGAGCATGTCTGAAGAAATGTCTGTAGCTGTTTGACATTGTTTGGCTCCTTCATTTTAGAGATCGCCTCTATCTTCTCCGGATTGGTGCTGATTCCTCCGGAGGTTATTACGTGTCCTAGATATTTTATGCTTGGACAGCAGAAGTGGCATTTAACTCGATTTGCAGTGAGATTAAATTCTCGTAACTTGGTGAACACCTGTTGTAGATCGGCGAGGTGTTTATCGAAGGTGGGCGAAAGTATGATTATATCGTCCAGGTATGCTAGGATATTGACTTCATCTAGCTCGATCTTAAGTCGGTCAATCATGCGCTGGAACGTCCCGGGCGCATTGCGAAGTCCAAATGGCATCTTCAAGAAGCGGTAGAGTCCGAATGGGGTTATAAAGGCCGTCTTGTCACGGTCTTTCTCCAGTATCTTGATCTGCCAGTAGCCAGATCGTAGGTCTACTGTAGACATAAAGTTTGACTGCTTTGCCGAGTGTAGCAGGTCATCCATTCTGGGCAGGGGGTACACGTCTGGTACTGTTATCGCATTGAGAAGGCGAAAATCAATGCAGATGCGCTTGTTTCCGTCTTTTTTGGGCACCATAACCACAGGTGCGGCCCACGGTGAATCTGCTTCTTCTATAATCCCTTGGGTTAACATACTGTTAATCTCGGTGCGGAGTTCTGCTTGGCGGGCTGGCGAGAGCCTGTAAGGGGCTACTGAAATCGGCGGGTGTTGTCCGGTCTCGATTCGGTGCTCAATTTTTGTCGTAGATGACAGGGTGGCTGAGAAGACAGCGGCGT
Source organism: Limnephilus marmoratus (assembly GCA_917880885.1). NCBI lineage: Eukaryota > Metazoa > Arthropoda > Insecta > Trichoptera > Limnephilidae > Limnephilus > Limnephilus marmoratus. The sequence continues at coordinate 9,253,787 of OU862907.1, forward strand.
TGTCGCACAGCAGGCGGTCCAGCTGGTCCCTCTGGGTATGTATAAGGTGGGTGGCTTCATCTGGTCGGAGGCTTAGTATTTCGGCGTCCACTTCATTTCTGGGTTTTCTTGGGGAGTCATCGAAGAGCCGATAGGAGCGTATCATTACCTCCCTTAGGGCGTTTTCCTCCATCGCGTCCTCGGGAAACAGCTCATTCAGGGCTATCATCTTAGCCCAAATGTTAGTGCGAGGCGGTGTCTGTGAGAGAGGGCTCATGAACGGTGGCACGTAGATCTCACATTCATTGTCCTGTACTGGTGGGGCGGGCAGACGAACCTTAGGCGGTGTCTGTGGGAGAGGACTCATGAACGGTGGCACGTAGATCTCGCATTCATTGTCCTGTACTGGTGGGGCGGGTAGGCAAACCTTAGGGAGTTTGTGTGCTCTCACTTCTCCTATCTTGCCAGTCTTTTGACGTTGTCGAATACCTCGGTTTGGTGGTATGGCGTCATTTTCCATATGCAGCATATACCGTACTTCGGGGCTGTCCGTGAATGCCCATGCGCGCTGGGGAATGGTTATATCGATCCCCGCGTCTTCGATAAAATCGACGCCTAGGAGTGTTCGATTCTCGTGTCCTCCTGGGAGCACGATGAAGCTGGTGGGTATCTGTCGGCCTCTTAGTGTCAAGGTGGCGGCTATTGTCTCGACCTCCTGACGTTTAGGGACACCATCTGCCAATACGATGTCCATGATGGTTCGCTGGGTTTTGAAATTTTGAGCGATTAGCCGCCGGTGTAGCTCAGCTGACGCTACGCTCAATTTTGCTCCGGTGTCTACGTGAGCAGTGCCCAGGAAGTTTCCAATCCCGATGTGTAGTATAGGTCTCGCTCGGGGAAGGCCTACTTCATGTATCGAGCAAAAATCGGCTCGTGGGTGAGGGGTGTCTATTCTCCCTTGGCTGCATTGCGGGCACTTGCTTCTTACCACGCCTGGTTTACCGCAACCGTAGCATGCGAACTTCGCATCACTGGGTGTCTCCAGCTTCTTGACTGGAGGAGTGTACTTTACGTGCGCTCCTGTATCGTAGCGGGAACGGCACTCCTCGGAACGGTGCCCATATCTGCGGCAGTTAGTGCAGCGTAGGCGGCCGTCTGTTCGGTTTTCCATCGCGCGTAGTGGGACGGTCTTCGTGCTCTCGTACAGGCTTTCTTCCGCTGCACGGGCTTTTTGTAGTAGTTCGGCGAAGGTATTGATCGCTTCGTGCGGCACTCTGTCTCGTATCCGGATATTCAGTTGTCTGAATATTAGGTCTATCTGGACCTTCTCTGGATGGCTGGGCGGTGGTAGCTCCGCGAGTAACATCCGCTGCTTAGCAATGAACACATCGGTTGACGTTAATGCGTCTTGCTTGCATAAAAATATCTCTGTGTACACTTTGTACGCTGGCTTCTTAGGGGCGAAAGCATGCCTGAGGAGGTTCGTTGCGCTCTCCCAGTCTCGTACTTCTCCTTTTATGCCGAGCCACCAAGCGGTGGCGTCTTTCGTAAGCAGCAGTGGTAATCCTTCCAGAGCGTTTGCGTCTTCGATGTTCTCGGCGCACTTGAAGATGGATGCGGCGGCAATAAAACTCTCGACCGCACTCCTGTCTCTGGTACCATCGAAGCGTGCCGTACAGGTGGTGAATGTACCCGTACGTGTTGGTTCCGACTGCATCCGCTTCATGGAGTTCATTAGTTCCGCGAACTGCTCCTGCGTGAAGCAGATGCCAGCACTTTCCTTGGCCTGCATTGTGAAACGAGGACTTCGACGTGGTAGCGACGAAATTTTGTAGATGCACTGATTTTAATTTTACTTTATGTGTCTGGCCACTAAGTTGGGCGCCAGTTTTTTAACACAATTGTTGGTAAAAGGTTATTTATTTAAGAAAGTAAGTTCACAGATCACATAATATGGTAAAAATAGTCACAATGTATCAATTCACTAATTAACTGAGCAAGGGATCGGAGGGAACCTTGCCGTTAGGCTTTGGGAACAACAAAAGCTGACTGTGGTTCTGCTTAGAGCATAGGTTCCCAACCTTTTTTTGCCTACCGCCCACTTTGAGAATATTTTTTTTCTAGCGCCCCCCAACTCGTAAATCTGAAAGAGCAATTGTCGTCACGATTATATTTACCAACGGGGGCGGGGGGGGGGGGGGGAGGAGATAGAATGGGGCAAGATGCGTTTTTTATTTTTTAATGTATATTTTATTTGGTGACCGGCCAACTCAGAATGAAACCAACTCAGAAGCACCTCATAAAGGTCATTAAAGAGTGATGATAAAAAAATATTGATTAAGTTAGGTTAGGATTACCGGCAATTTTAAATGTTTTTTTATAGCTTTTAATGACCTTTCTGAGGTGTTTCTGAGATGGTTTAATTCTGAGTTGGCATGGAACCGTTCTGAATAATTTTTATTTTTTTACTTGGGTTTTATTGCTCAGAAAGATTACACTTGTGCAGTAATTCACGTTACACGCTACAGTGGTATTGTAAACCAATTTCCGTGTTTTGACGTCTAACTTTCCCTTTATCCTACTTTTCTTTTTCATTTTAATCTTTTCTGCAATTTTTTAATTTAACATTTCAAAGTCAGTGTTTAGTTTTAGTTTGTTATAGATTATGAATCCTGAGTATTTAATTTCTTCTACTTCTTCAATATTTTGATTTTCTATATTAAGAGTAGTAATTTCGTAGAGTTTCTTCTCTAATACCATGAATTTACTTTTAGTTACATTTATTTTCAGTTTATTCGAAGAAAAGAAACTTTCATATATAATATAGAAGTGTTCTTTAAAAAAAAGCTTTTTGTGACAATGCATCTTCGATATTATTTGGTATAATAAATAAAAGTGTGTCATCAGCAAAAGTTTGATAGAACAGTACTTTAGGCACTTCACTATATCATTAATATATATACTTAATAAATAGGAGCGGTCCCAATACAGATCCTTGAGGAACTCCGAGGTTTACTTGTTGTTCTTCAGATATAGCATCTCCAATTTTGTTTCTTTGTTTTCTATTTTTAATTTTATTATTAGTATTTCTCTGTCTATCGTTTCATAAACACGTCTAAAATCCAAGAACACTACTATTGTATTTTTCTTCTGATCCATACTGGTTTTCCATTATGAATATTTGTTTCTAAACCCTGCTGTTTTACAAAAATGTTATTTTTTTTTTAATAAATTTTCTCATCTCTTCTTTAACTATGGATTCTAGTATTTGTTCATATGTAGGTTATCCATTTATTTTTCTGAGGTCTTCGAAATTTTTAGAATTTATTATTTTGGGCACTGGTATTATGGAAGTTTTCCACGACTGCGGAAAAATTCCCTTTAACACAGATAAATTTATTAGTGAACCTAGTTAGATTTAATTATGCCTATAGTAATTCCAGACGTCGATGATTTTTGCGTCATTGTATTAAAATTTTTCATTAAATACTCACTGTTACCTGAAAATATTATTATTCTCTCTTCTTTCCGATGATTGAGAAGAAGTATCTGTGAATAATGAAATACTCTAATTTATGTTTTCGACACTTAGTATTAAATTTGGCTATTTTAGTTTTATCATCTTCAACTCCATCGGGAACCGAACTTCCTTAATGTTTTCCCTCTTTTTGCCACTTATAATTTCTTTAAGTGTAGTCCACATTTTTCTTGAATCTCTTTGGGAGGTAATAATTTTTAGCCTCGAATACGAATTTTTGGTATGTTTTATTTCTGTACCTATACATGTTTCTAAGTTTCTTACAGGTTTCCCACCTTTCTTCTGGAAATTGTATTTTACAGGCTTTATAAGCTGTATCCCTTTGTTTTTTTAGAAGATGTAGGGATTTCGTAGGTATACTATTTATTTGTATCTTTTAATATACTACTAGCTGGTTCCCGGCATGCGTTGATATACCATTTTTAAAGAAAAAAATGTTTCCCTGTTCCCCTCCCGCATTTCCTTCCCCTCCGCGTTCCCTTTCCACCTTCCCCGCCTACCCCCTCCCCTCTTCCACTTCCCCGTCCCGCCAATCCCCCTACCGCGTTCCATATAACAGTCCCAGTACATTCAGTTTTCAAACATTTCGCGTGCCTCCTATTACAATTTTTTTATTCAAATTTTCGCTTTTCATTCAAAACAAATATTCATTTTTATATATTATAAGAACAATCAATCAAATTTGGTAGGTATCTATTTAAAATATCTATAATTTAAATAACTTTTTTTACAAAAATAAACGTTCGAAAACACAATTCAATTTCGTCAAAGGCGCGAACTGTCAAACGTGTGAAGTTAAAATAGTCGTTAAGTTTTCTGAAATTATCCAATTTTCTGAGCAATTTTCTTAAATTTTCTCCCCGTAAGAACCTTCTACAAAGTATTGGGAAACTTTAAAAAAAAGTAAAATGAAGGCGTGACCAAGGGAAACAGGAATTCATTTTATATATAAATACTATCTGGTCCCGGCATGCGTTGCTATGCCATTTAATAAAGAAATTGTTTCTCCCTGAGTGTCCTTTTCCATTCGTCCCGTTTCCCTTCCGCCTCCCCTTCTTCTCCTGCGTCCTTTTCCCTTCTCGCGTTCCCACTCCATCACCTCCACCTTCCCTCTCCCCACTCCACTCCCCCCCCCCCTTCCCCCGTCCCGCAAACCCTTCTCCCGAGTTCTCCTCCCCCTCCCACGTTCCCCTCCCCCTCCCAGGTTCCCCTCCCCCTCTCGTCTTCGCCTTTCACCTTCCCCGCCTTCCCTCTTCCCTTTACCGCTCCCTCGTACCGCCAACCCTCCTCCTCGTCCCTAACATAGGTAACTATTTAAAATATCTAAAATTCTTGATTCGATTCAAACTATTGGGGAGTAATTACTTTAAATAAATTTATCAACTAAAAGATTTTCAAAAATAGAATTTTATTTAACAATCATTGTTTTGCAAAATATCCTTCTCAAACACGCGTACTGTCAAACGTGCGATAGTCGTTTAGGTTAGTAATAGGTTTTCTAAAATTATCCAATTTTCTGCGCAATCTTAATTTTTCTCTCCGTAAGAACCATCCTCGTACTTCAAGGAATATTCGAAAAAAAAAGAATTAGCGAAATCGGTTCAGCTGATCTCGAGATTTGCGCTTAGCAACACATTAAGCGATTCATTTTTATATATAAGAGAAGATATATTCGTTGTAGGCATTAGTTCATTTACTACTGTTTTCAGGTGTCCTATTAGTTCATCGGCTTTATTGTCTAAATTTCCTTGGTTATCGCAGATCCACTTTTTGTTTTGTAATGCCGTACACAATTTATCCTTACTAAAGTTCTTTTTATTCCTGTATATATATTATACTTCGTGTTCCCTGAGGCTTCAGACTATTATATTTTATTTTTGTAATAATTGTTTCGTGATCAGATTGATTTTGAATTCTTCCGCAGCATTAACTTCCGCGTAAAAGTCATTTGAAATTACCAAATTAATCATGGCTTTAGAGTTTTTTCATATTCTTGTATAATTTTTGACACGTTGCTTCCTACCCAGGCAATTTATGATGATTTGTAATCATGTGCTTTTTATATTGAATATTAAAATCTCCACAGATGATTTTCAAGTCTCTTGTATTTAGTTGCTAACGGCACCATTCTTCAAAAAAATCTAAGAATTTTGTATCATTTTGATTTGGGGAATGATAAATAGCTGCATAGGTTCCCAGCTTAAAATCCTTCAATAGCCAGTAGGTATCCAGATTCCAGGTATTATTGTTATCTAGTACCGCATTTGTTGTGACTTTGTAAGAGATGTTGTTTACACACTCACACACATACACTACAGAATTAATGTGATAACTCCACCTGTATGCCTGCTGCTAAATGAAATGTTGTTTCATTTTGGTTAATTTCTTCGGTAATACAGGTTTCGCTCATCATCCCCATGTGCAGTTCGTATTCTTTTAGCATGTCTTCGACTTCTTCGATATGTGCTAGCAAACTAGCTATGGGTTTCTCTGGTTCTCCTACCGCCCCCCTGAAAGTCTGAAACGCCCCCCAATTTTCTCTTTGCCTTCTACCGCCCCCCTGAAGGTCTGAAACGCCCCCAAGGGGGCGTTATCGCCCACGTTGGGAACCTATGGCTTAGAGGGTCGTACCATAGGACGAAGCGCAACTAAGGCAGCAGTCGGGGGTCTGGTTGGTGCTTTACTTATGGTAGTAGAATACTCCTTAGAGGGTCGTGCCAGAGGACGAAGCGCAACTAAGAGAGCGTAATAGCCAAGAGCGAGCTGCAGACGAACTGACTAATTTAGGGCGCGCAGCATGTTATATAGCCCATTCCTTGTTGCGGGGTGTGGTTTATGTAGCGGCTCGAGGGTGGGAGATGCGCAGAAGGCGTCGGCGCATCCTGGTTTGCTTAGGGGTGGGTGAGCAGGATGGCGCTGTACGGGGGAAAGAGATGGTGTAGTGGCAAGCGTAAAAACGGCGCGCTACAATATTTTTTTAATGTTTTTTTAGTCTCCCCTGACATAAATACTCACTTTTCGTAAAAATAAATCTAAATCTAACTGTTTGAATAAAAAAATATTCCGTATTATCGAATAAGCGGTTTAATGCATAAATAATGAGAAATAATCTCGGGTCACGCCATAAATTCAGAACGACTTTACCAATTTCATTCATCTTTTTTTTAAGTTTTCTAATACTTTGTAGAAGGTTCTTACGGAAAAAAAATTAAGGGAATTTCGCAAAAAATTTAATAATTTCTGAAAACTTAACCCTTAATTACTCGCACAAAGAACATTACATAACTGCTCGCATGGGGTCACAGATAACCCCAAATAGTATGAGTAGTTTTTTATATATATTGAAATATGTAAGTAAATGAAACTATCTTATTATTAAAGTACTTTGTTTATTCTATAATATCTATAAGTAATAACATGAATTACTAAATAATTATACAAAAACAAGTTAAACTAAAATAATTACCAATAATTAACAATTTGTACTTAGGTATACTGAGATCATAGTTAATTCTCGTATTTTTAGGAACTCTCCGAATCACTCTTGTTACACTGTTGACAGTATATTTCAGAGTGATCATTGCACACAAATCTTCCATATTTCTTACATTTTGTTGGTACTTTGCTATATACTTACCTCTCACCGCTCAAGAGTGCAGCGACATGTCCTTCCACTCCCGTGACTTAGTCGCTACTAATATACAAACTTAGACGCGCATTATGAAGCTAGCGAGGGCGCGGGGGGAACCGGGCCGCGCCAAGTGCTTCATTTTTTAATCCGAAAATGCTTTGACCCCATCCGAGTAATTAAGGGTTAACGACAATTTGAACTTCGCACGTTTAATGAATGTGAATTTAGCTGGCAGCTGTTTTTTTTTAGTAACAAAAGAATTGTCTGTGGATTTTTTTAATTACTTATAGATATTTTAAATCGGTACCTATGTTAGGTGCGAAATTAGATTAATTTTTCTCATAATATATGAAAATAAATATTTGTAATATATGAAAAATTTAAAGTTGATTAAAAAAATTGTAATGGGTGGCACGCGAGCTATTTGAAAACTGAATGTACTGGGATTGAATATATGGAACGCGGGAGTAGGGTTGGCAGGACGAGGAGCGGGAGATGGGGAGAGGGTAGGCGGGGAAGATGGAAGGGGAACGCGGGAGGGGAACGGGGATGCAGGAGGGGAACGGGGACGCACGGAAAAGGACAAACAGGGAGAAACAATTTATTTCATTAAATATGGCATTGCAACTCATGATGGGAACCAGCTAGTTTATGCTACTCGTATATATTTGAAAACAATAAAATACTTCGGATAAATTGTCTGAGAATAATGCTTATAGATAATAGTAAAGTTACAAAAATATAAATAGTATACTTTCGAAACCTCTAAAATATTACAAAATATTGGACAATAAGTAAAAATACATGTAATTTAGCAATTAGTAAAAAAGTCTCGTAAGTTTTTTTTTATTAAAAATAGTTTTTCTCACTTTATAAACGACTTCGAAAAGGAGGAGGTTCTCAATTCGACTGTATATTTTTTTTTTTTTATGTTTGTTACATCAGAACTTTCGACTGGGTGAACCGATATTGATGATTCTTTTTTATTTGAAAGCTGGTGCTTTCCGTGTGGTCCCATTTTAATGTGGTTCAGTTCTAACAATGGAATCCATGAGAAAACCATATAAGTCTTAAATTTGCATCAAGTATGTGCGCGACAAATGGACGAATAGCTCAATATCACGCCAACCGATTTCAATGATTCTTTTTTTATTGGAAAGGATGTACTTCAAGAGTAGTTTGATGAGAGTTTGGTTAGGTTCTGTTTATGGGATCCATGACAAAGTAACGGAACTCTCCAATTCTAAAGAACAAATTTACGATACTCGGCCGAATCTTAATTGAATTAGTTAATGTACTTCAGATTCACTAAAAATCAAAAAATAAACAAAAATTTTAACAAAACAAAAAAACGACTTCAAAAAATGCACTAAAAATAAAAAAATAATTTCGTATTCTTCTACAACTTTATAATCAACTTACCTTTTCTACTCTCAATATGTAGGTACGATTGTTATTTTTGGAGTCGGTGTCAGCAAAGGTACCCGGCCCGGCGTGTTCACTTGACAGCTCCTCTCCCGCCGACACCGACTCCAAAAATAACAATCGTACGTACATATTGATGAGTAGAAAAGGTAAGTTGATTATAAAGTTGTAGAAGAATACGAAATTATTTTTTTACTTTTTAGTGCATTTTTTTAAGTCGTTTTTTTGTTTTGTTAAAATTTTTGTTTATTATTATATTAGTAAAGTCATTAACACTTCACGCTTCAGATTCTATAAAAAGTTTTGGAATAGCATTTTTTTCAAAGAGTTTTAAAACCCTGTAGGACCGTAAATTTATCAAAAATTTTGCGGACTGAAAAATCTCTTGGTTTAAGAATAAGTTGATCATTTTTTGTGATATTACTGTCGGATACAAATTTGTCTTATGGATGCTTCCCCATGCGGTTATGCCATACTGCAACACTGACCGTACAAGAGCAAAGTAAACCATTTTAATATTTGACAGTTTTAGGATAATATGTAAGTTAGTTTTTTTAATTTGTATATTTGCGGCACGTTCCAGAGTGGAAGATACTCTCAGTATCGCCCTGGTGTAAGACCACAACCGAGAATTGAAACGTTGCTTGAAATGGCTTCAGTCGTGTTTGGTGACCAGATCTGAATAGCCAGGTACTTCCCCACCTTCCTCTACCGCATCTCCTTCCCGTCCCCGCTTCATTCAACCTCACAACATATCCCAATGGGGATGACATAGTCTCACTGGCTACAGAAGGGAACAGCTGGGACTCTTGTGAGGTATACATATAAAAAAAATATTTAAAATATAACATGTGTCCGGACTTAGGTTCGATATTTCCCTCGGACTAATATTAGGTCCTTACATATGAAATTGGCGTTTTGCCGTACTGGCAACTTTGATCTCAAATATCTTCTCTTTGGTTGGGAGTTCCAAATTCAAATTTATACAGCTATTTACTCATGTTTTGTGTTTCGAAATTTATAATTCATTTGTTTTTTCCTTAATTGTTTTTTTCGCGTCACTAAGTTTACAAAATGGAAAACTAGAAATATCGTGTTATTTACGAGTACGAGTTCCACCGTGGCACTAGTGCTGCAGAAACGGCTCGAAGGATTAATGATGTGTATGGCGACGGTGCCGCAAAAGAAAACACAGTGCGTTTTTGGTTCCAACGTTTTCGTTCTGGAAATTTCGACCTGCAGAACAAGCCCCGTGGACGGCCGGAGACCAAAGTTGATAATGAAGAATTGAAGGCTATTGTGAAAGCGCATCCATCGCAAACCACGTCCGAGTTAGCTGCAGGCTGCGGTGTTAGTGATAAAACTGTTTTAATCCACTTGAAGCAAATTCTGAAGGTGAAAAAGCTTGAAAGGTGGGTACCTCACGAATTGAGTGAAGCAAATCAACAAACGCGCATTGACCGCTAGACCACACACTGCACAACAGACGGCTACCAAATTAGAGGAGCTTCAATTGGAATGTCTAAGACATCCACCGTACTCTCCGGACCTTGCCCCAACAGATTACCATTTTTTTCGAAATTTGGATAACTTCTTGCACGGGAAAAAATTCAACTCCGATGGGGCAGTCCAAACCGTCTTCAAAGATTTTATTGATTCCCGTCCGAATGGTTTTTTTAGTAAAGGGATCGATGAGCTACCTATGAGATGGCAAAAGTGCATAAATAGCAATGGTACATACTTGGATTGAATAAATATATTATATTTAAAAAAATCGACTTTATGTTCCTCCCATACAAAACGCCAATTTCTTTTTTTTTTATGTTTATTTATTCATTGAAAAAATCTTTTTTACAAAAGTTGGGGATTTTTCGACCACCATGCTAGGCACATGCCCGTGTTGTGGTGGTCAATTTTTTATACAGTAAATTATCATATGCAATGTAAAGAATGTGTGAGAGTATAAGAAAATATACATATGCATAAAATAATATAATATTATAGAATACAAAATAGTATAAGAGAATTTAATTTAAAAGAGTTACGAGTATAGAATCAAAGTGAGTACTATATGGTAAGCACATGAGAAAGGATTTTTATGTTGAAAATCTACATTAGCTACATTATTTAACACCAATTTTAGTGCAATTAAATGTTGGGCTTTATTCTTCAAGTCCGGCGAATTACATTGTACAGCTGTACAGTAGTAGGTATGTAGTATATAGTATAGTTATTCATGTTTCAATCCGGCGAATACTAAATAATAATTATTGTTACCATGGTTTAGTGCTTGGAAGTACATATGGGACTTCGTCGGATTCGATACACAGTGGTGCCAAACAGTTTTAAGTAAATAGTTTAAGAGTATTTAAACTTTCAGCTAATTACATATAGTTCTTTACAGACAAAAAACTTTTATTGGTGGTATATAATCTATTATCAATTTTATTTATACAAAGTAACTAAAACTTGAAAACAGTTTCATTTCATATGTAAGGACCTAATATTAGTTCGATGCACGAACAGAAGAAGATCTCAACTAATAATTTCCCAGGCATAACACAGATCTACGAGAATATATATATAAAATTCAAAGTATGCGTGCTTATAAATATTTATATGAGTATCGTCATCTTCATCACTCTTGGTTCTACAACCCTTGGTGGGTCTTGGCCTCCTCAAGAGTCTTCCTCCACTCATCTCGGTTCGGGAGGAATGCAGATCCCGCCATTGTGGGGGATTTCAATAAAAATGCACTTTCTAGGTGAGAAAAGTGTGGAAAAGTTGAATAAAAAAGAAATTAAGGCGCGTTCGGCAAAATTGAGGGAGATACAGCCGTTTAAAGAATGTATGAAATGACACTTCGTGAACTCATACTACGCCATTTTGTGATTTTGTTACTATAATGTTGGTATCTCAGACTTGCTATAAACGAAGGTTGATACGATTGTAGCCAACTTCTTGATGTTTGTCTAGGTCATGGTAGCGGATACGTTTGCCCAACCACTGCGTGGTGGGCTGGATCGGAGGAAACTGATTGAGGGAGGCCTTTTGACCTCTCCAGCCGGATTCTCCGGTAGATTCACACGTCCGTCACTCCTGGCCACACTGACCCCCAGATTCCTACACACCTTTTATGAAGGTATGCCTTTTTCCTTCGTATATCTTCTTCTCCTTCCTTTCCCTTAAAAGACCCTCCACACAGCATCCTCAAAGATTTTTTTTTTACATGAATACCGCACAAGAGTCCCAACTGCTCCCGTCTGGAGCCAGTGGGACTATAGCATCCCCAATTGAGGTATGTTTTGAGGCTGAAAGTAGTGGGGAGGAGAAGGAGATAGGGAAGAGGAAGGTGGGGATAGTACCTGGCTATTCAGATCTAGTCACCAAATACGGCTAAAGCCATTTCAAGCAACGTTTCAATTCTGAATGGTGGTCTTACACCAGGGCGATACTGAGATTATCTTCCACTCTGGAACGTGCCGCAAATATACTATATATTATTTTAAATGAATAAATTGTGAAATAACACAAATTAAACAAATAAAATTTATTTGCCACGCCGGGATTCGATCCCGCGACTTTCGGAGTGCTAGTCAAGAGCCTTACCGCTGGACTATGCCGGCCGACAAAAGATGACATAGGCCCCTAGGGAAATTGTTTTCCTCAGTGCCTCCTGTGTGGAGTTAATGTAAAAAAGGTGTTTAAGATAAAGCTATTTCCGTAAAGGTAAATGTCTCATTAATTTAAATAATTCTTAGTTAAGTGATTATTTATCATTTTTATCCTTTACTAGCAGACCCGGCCACGCGTTGCTGTGGCTAACGAAACACAACGCCATTACCAAATCTTTAAAATCCACACCACCCGCTTGCCAGCTGCCTGCTGCCTGAATTGAATATTTGAATTTATCGGCTTTTCTCTACTATAAGAAGCATGTATTATACATATAAACTAATTAACTCGCCACTAATTATACAATGCTTGCAATGCAACACTGGATATTTGAAAAGGAAAAATCAAATACCTACTTACTCTAGGACATCTATTTTCCAATTTCTTCCGTAGAACGAATTTCAAAAGTGACTATAGTACGGCCCGCCAGCCGTTTTAAATCGCACAAAAATATATTTTCTTTGAATTTCTCGGCTTTTCTCTAATATAATTTACATGTATTATACATATAAACATTCCTCTTCAATCATTCTATCTATTGGTGAAAACCGTATGAAAATCCGTTGCGTAGTTTAAAAGATTAACGCGCACATCCGTTTTGAACGACTTCATTTTATACTATGTAATGATAATGATATAAACATTCCTCTTCAATCATTCTATCTATTGGTGAAAACCGTATGAAAATCCGTTGCGTAGTTTAAAAGATTAACGCGCACATCCGTTTTGAACGACTTCATTTTATACTATGTAATGATGATAATGATAATGATGATAATGATGATGAAATGATAATGATGTAATGATGATAATGATGATGATGATGATGATAATGATTTTTTAATTTTAAAGTGGAGATTAAAGAAATATTATAATAGTCTATTGGAAAAATAAGAACTGAGGCGACAAGCTCTCTCCAGTTTAGAAGCTCCAAGGTAGATATATCTTTGAGGACATTGTCGCTCCATCTTAGTCTTGGTCTTCCCAGGCTCCTTCGCCCTATTGGTCTTGAGTTGAGCAGGGACTTTGGTGCTTGATGCTCGGTCATTCTCTCCACATGACCCAGCCACCGAATCTTCCCAGTTTAATAAATTTTGTGAGTACTTATTACATGAGTTGTCTATGCGTTGTTAAAGAATTCAACCGATTGCGATAAACCTTTGGAGATTTGACGAGCACGTGCCCACTATGGTTTCTTATATAATAGTGAGTTCTGGCATCATGAAATTATGCGTTGCTAACCATTCATCCGATTGCGATGGAATTTGATGATGTGTGCATCAGTCGCGGATTTAGAGAGGGGGCACGGGAGCACGTGCCCCCCCCCCCCCCCCCCCCAGATGGTATTTTTGTGTACTGTGGAGATTCCATCACAGTACATAGTTAGAAGCTAAGACTGTCTTTATTAAACATTAATTTAATTTTTCGATTGTTTTGACACTTTCATCAACCGTCGTACATACTTGAACTTGTAGAAATAAACTTGAAATATGATATGGCGTCCGCCCCTTGTGCCCCCCTCCAGAAAAAAAAACCTAACGGCAATTGTTGATATTTTGCCCGTCCGCCCCTTTTGCCCCCCCCCCCCCCCGCAGAAACGAATTCTAACAGTAATAGTTGATTTTTTCGCCCGTCCGCCCCTTGTGCCCCCCCCCCCCAGAAAAAAATCCTGGATCCGCCCTTGGTGTGCATGCCCGCGATGGTTTCTATATATAATAGTGAGTTCTGGCATCATGAAATAATGCGTTGCTAACCATTCATCCGATTGCAATGAAACTTTGGGGATTTGATGTGCGTGCCCGCGATGATTTATATATCTGTGAGCTCTGGTTTTATGAAATTTATATTTAAAAAATTACAATAGGTGGTACGTGGGCTATTTGAAAACTGAATGTACCGGGACTGAATGTATGGAATGCGGAAGGGGGGAGGGGAACTTGGAAGCGGGCTCGCGGGACGAGGGAAGTGGGAAGAGGGAAGGCGGAGTGGGAACGCGTGATCAAATATATATATATATATACATATATATATATATATATATATATGTCACTGTAAAAGCCCGAACTACGGTAAATCCTAAGATTTTCCGGTAAATCCTTAGATTTACCAACTCTTAATGGTAAAAGTCCGAACCGTTCTATAATCATCGTTCACCAACCTAACCTAACCTAACCTAACCTAACATGTACTAAATTCTAATGGTAAAAGCCCGAAAAAATCGTTTCTTATTTAAATATTATAAACGATTTTTCGGGCTTTTAGCCTTAGAATTTAGTACATGTTATGTTAGGTTAGGTTAGGTTAGGTTGGTGAACGATGATTATAGAACGGTTCGGACTTTTACCATTAAGAGTTAGTAAATCTTAGGATTTACCGGAAAATCTTAGGATTTACCAATATTCGGGCTTTTACGGTAACATATATATACTTTTTGTAACGCATTCACCAGCTTACCCCCATATCGAGCGTACGTAAAGAAGTTTTACTTCAAAAATTACGTCAGTAGCTAAATGTTAAGTGACTAAGCAACGCATGCCGGGAACTTGCTAGTTCAAATAAAAATGTCATCTTTTTTCCTGTTCAACATACAGACAAAAGGTTATCAGTGTATTGTGGTATGAGATGATTATGGCAACGCCGAATCCGCGGATCAGGCACCCATTAGTTTGTACCGGTTTCAATCAGGACAGGGCCGGATCACTGATCTGCAAAAAATTACTGCGTAAAGAACTTATATGTCGATCGTCCAGTTGATTAGTCAGACATCTCCAAATACCAAGTTTTGAGATAATGAGGAAAGCAATAATCGAATGCTCACCATAAAAAAAATATTATTTACACCTTTGTTTAACATAATATTAAATCTTATCTTCTTATATATAAAAATCTCGTGTCACCGTGTATGTGGTCGCACTCCTCCGAAACGGCTTGACCGATTTTAATGAAATTTTAATGTATATTTTTTAGGTATGAGAATAGGTTTTAAAGTATATTTCATAACGCTAGGTGAATAGGGTGTCCCTATCCAGAATTTTTTTTTAAATTTTTTTGACAAAAAATTTTTTTGTATTTTTTTTGGCATCAAAAAATTTATATAATTTCAAATTTTAACCCTCCTACCCTCAACCTCCTTTTTTTAATCGCGATTTTAGTATTTTTGTATGAACAAATTTAACCGTCTTTCGTATTTCAAACTGAACGAAAATATTTATGTTGTTGAATGACAGATGGCGCTACGTCCGCCTCAATGAACTTTCATCCATATGCACAAGACATTCACGAGAAGCGTCGCATTTTGATATGTCATTCGTCGTCATGTTCTCGCGTGGGCAAACCATCGAGCTTATTTGTGTTGGCTAAAGATGGACTGACAAAAAATATCGTAAACTCAATGGATCTTCGAAAATCATATTGATTTTATTTATTTCATTTTCCTACTTAAGTTGGTGTTTTTTGTTTTTATCGGCGGTCATCGTCTACAGCGCTCCATTCCTCTTTCTGTCATAGATCCCATCCCCACACACTTACAATACATTCGTTATTTTTTATTTAACAACCAAAATATTCACTAGAAATAATTTTTATAGCACAACAACGTTTGTCGGGTCAGATAGTATCTAATATATAAAAATTAATTTATTTTTGTTTGTCCCTTATGTGATCCTCAACCATTCATCCGATTGCGATAAAACTTTGGTGATTTGTTCTACGAATGCCCGCGATGGTTTCTATATACATATAGTGGTGCAGAGCTCTGGCATTATGCAATTAATTCCTATACTGTTCAACCGATTGAGCTGAATCTTTGGTGAGTTGTTGTGCGTACGCCAGCGAAGTGTTCTATTTATACTTGTGAGCTCTGGTGTTATGATATTTGTATTAAAACATTGTAATAGTTGTCCCGCGAGTTATTTGAAAACTGAATGTACCAAAAATGAAAGTATGGAACGCAGGAGGAGGTTCGCGGGATGTGGAAAACGGGAGAGGGGAGAGGGAAGGCGGGGAAGGCGGAGAAGTTGAAGGGGGAACGCGTGAGCGGAAGGGGACACGGAAGGGGATGTAGGGATAGATTTTTACCAAAAACAGACATGATGTGATATTTTCATGGTCAAAAGTATTATAGTGTATATTTTTGGGGTATTATGCCTTTGAAACGATGGCTAAGAATGAGATTTGGGAGGTGGGTATGGGTACCGCCGCCCTAGAAACAATTTGTTGGATAACCAACACTGCCATAGGTCACCCCAGGTGGTTCGCTACGTTTGGTGACTTAGCAGGGGTGGCCGGGTTCATGGGGTCAGATTTTTCCGGATCTTGGCGAGGAATGTGTCTGCTCACCAACAGCGTGGCAGGCCGGATCGGGAGAGATTGGTTGAGGGAGATCTTTTGACCTCTCCAGCAGGACGCATTACTAAACTTATCACTAAAGCGTCGATGACAAGTTAAAAGATCGTCAACTTTACTCGCTACACGCTTGCTTGTGATTGGTTTATTTATGTTTTTCAAGATGGCTGCCAATAAACAGCTGATTTCGACTGTCAGACATCACAGAATTAGTTCACTCAGGCGTCGTTATTCTTGTTACTGGCGCTAGCAGCGACTTCAGTTTCCTACGCTACTGAGTGGACAGTTTTTATTTATTTATTTATTTATTTATTTATTTATTAACGCCCTTTTTCGGGGCTTTTACATATGAATAGTAAGAAATACACAGTATTTATTGTACATAACTGAACTGCCTTCGTAACAATATTTTATATTTGTTTAAAGATAAATTGAAGATGTCCACTGACTTGGTATACTTGTTTCCCTCCATTAGTATTCTGGGCAAAGAGGAATACATATGGTAGTTAGTTCCAGAATTACTGCACTGAAATAAATCCTGACTTCTAGTATTACGTATTGGAATCCGGAAGCTTATCAATTCGAGCAATATCGGACTGTCAACTAAATCATTTAGAATTTTATACAGAAATACCAAGTCAGTGAAAGTTCTTCTGTCTGACAATTTGAGCATATTCATATCATTCAAAATAGTATTGTAGTTCAACATAATTGCTGGAATACCCATTTTAAAATTAAGAAAACGTAAGAATTTGTTTTGTATTCTTTCAACAGCTTGTACATGTATATTGTAATATGGGTTCCAGACGGGAGAATTGTATTCAAGTTGACTTCTAACATATGCAAAATATAAAAGTTTTATACACTTAATATTGTTAAACTTTCTAGTTAGCCTAGTTATAAATCCCAACATTTTTAAGGCCTTATTAGAGATTTCTGTTATGTGGTTAACAAATGAAAGATTAGATTGAAAAGTGATGCCCAAGTCTTTAATTTGTGTTAATGTCTCCAGAGTATTGTTATCAATGTTGTAATTGAAGATCACTGGATTTTTTATTCGAGAAAATCTAACTATATGACATTTTGAGATATTTAAGTAAAGTCTATTTTCATTACACCAAATTAACAATTTGTTGATATTATCTTGAAGAATGTTGCAATGGTAAATATTTTGAATTATTCTAAAAATTTTGAGGTCATCAGCAAAAAGTAAGATAAATACATCATGAAATATTTTTGTAAGATCATTTATAAACAAGATAAATAATATTGGGCCAAGGTGTGAACCCTGTGGAACTCCACTTGTTGCATAAATTTTTTCCGACAATGAGGATTTTATTCTAACAATTTGTTGTCTTCCAGTAAGATAGCTTTCAAACCAGGCTAATATACTGCCACGTATACCAAGCTTTTCTAATTTCCAAATGAGAATTTTATGGGAAACTGAATCAAAGGCTTTACTAAAATCAGTATAGACAGAGTCTACTTGTTTTTTTTCTTTAAAAGCATTGGTTATAAAATTTTCATAAATAATCAAGTTAGAGAGTGTACTTCTACCTGGCATAAATCCAAACTGGTAAGGTGATATTACAGGTTTTATTTGGGCAAAAAGTTTGTCAAGTATTAGGCTTTCAAATAGTTTCGGTATGGTGGATTGAATGCATATTGGTCTATAATTACAAACATCACTTTTATCGCCCTTTTTGAAAATTGGAGTCAAACAACTATTTTTCCACATATCGGGAAAAATTCCACTGGATAAAGATAAATTAAAAAGTTTGGTTAATGGAAGAGCAATTACTTTGATACATTCTTTGATAAATATTGTCGGGATATTATCCGGTCCTGCAGATTTGTTGATATCTAATGATTTAACTTTAGTTACTACATCAGAGAGACTTATGGTACACTGCGAAATATCAAGAGTTTCATCTAGAGTTGTTGATGGAAGAGGAGCATTATTTGCGTCTGTTGAATAAACACTTTTAAAAAATTTTGCAAACAAGTTAACAATACCATCAGTATTATTGCTATGGCTGCCATTTAGGTGCATAATGCTCGGGAATTCAGAATCATCTTCTTTAAGAGATTTCGAATATTTCCAAAAATAATTAACATTGTTTATTATGGAGTTTTGAATTTCATTTATATGGTTACGGTAGCAAGTCATAGACATTTTTTTACACAAAGTTCTTAAATATTTAAATTCACTGTAATCAGAATTTTTTTTATATAATTTATATTCTTTATGTTTAAGTTTTTTGGTGATAAGTAGATTTATAAGTTCTTTGGTGTACCATTTTGGATAGGTGTTTGGCTTTGTTTTTTGTGTCATCATGACAATCTCACTCGCCGATTTACCCGCTTTTAAACTTAGTAGATAGTAGCTTGTAAACTCGCTCTGTGTCATCGAACCTTTACTTTGCGTTGCACCGCAGTAGGTGGGATGGATTATTCATCCGTCATACCTTTTTTATCAAAAGACCCTCCAAGCAGCGTCCTCCAAGATGACATAGGAAGGGAAATTATTTTCCTTAGGGCCTCCTATATGAATACAATACAAAAAAATGGCAAAGCGCATCAAAAAACCGCCCGCAGGGCCTAGCAATAAAAAAAACTCGCGAAAGTATATATTATGAATGTGCTTAAAACGTTGTCACATATATTCTACGCTCCATTATAACTGTGGCCCATACAAAAAAAGGATTGTGCATTTCAAACGCAGTAGAAGGGAAACGTTCAGTAAACTAAAGTAAACAAGGGTGGGGAAGCTACGAAGCACCGTACAAAGAGGAGACCGATTATGCTATCTCATTTTCTTGCGGGCCAAATCCTATAATGTATGTTTTTGTCTCTTTTTAGCGTCACTATGTTTCATTTCATCGAGTTTCAAATCACAACCCTACTAAAAAATCAGAGTGTGCAATTTACACGGGGTAGAAGTGAAACCTTCAGAAAACTAAAGTAGACAAGGGTAGGGAGACTACGAAGAACCGCACAAAGAGGAGACCGATTATTCTATGTCATTCTCTAGCAGGCTAAATCCTATAGATATAGATGTATGTGTTTTATTTTAAAAGAAAGACAAACATTCGCGGATTACAAATAACCTGACAATATTTGAAAACACCACCACAGTAAGGGAACGTACCCATACTACGTGACCCACTTTTTGCAATTTTTAACCCCCCCCCTCAGGTGACTAAAAACCTAAGCCCCCCGCCGCTCATTATGACCAAGCGTGGTATTTTGAAGATCCCCCCCCCCCCCTGAATAGGTCACGTAGTATGGGTACGTTCCCTAAGTGTTTGTTTGTCTTTTCAGTGTCGCTGTTTTTCGTTTCATCGAGTTTCAAATCACAACGGTGCTAAATAAGTTTACACTTTTATAAACTTTCCAGCACTGCAGTACACCCCTGTCCTCGTGTTTGGAATACGTGAATATATTTATAATTTTTTCGCGTCATTTTCCTCATCGCGTTTCGCAATTTATTTGAGAGGTCGACGGTCAAAACTTAGTCGCTCTATGACTGCAAACCGAGACCCAGTTTATTTAAATTATTGAATTTAGCTTGCAGTGGTCAGTCATTATTAGATTTCTTGTTTGAAAGCAGTTCTCATACCGAGTGCCCAGGATTAAGGGCCCGCAACCCGGATTTCTACGGATTTGTTTCATATTTCCTTTGAACGAGGTAAGTTTTAAAGCTCTTAAAAAAATATATGTTATTCTTGAAGATAATATCTAGACTTTGCCCGCGCCGAAACGCAAATTATATAAAATTCCCTCGATAGAAAAAAATCGCAAAATATGCTCCAAAAATTATTATAAACACGTTTGTTTCAGTTATTTTACAAGTTATATTTATGAAACACAATTCACAGTGTTTCTTTAAATGCTATTTAAGATAATGCCCGCGAGATTTTTGCTCTATTTTAAACGAGTCGTGTTTTATTAAACATTTTCGCAATTTTCGCATCGATTTTGTAGCTGTAAATGTTAGCGCTCTCCTCTAACATTCGTAATTTCGTATTTCTCCATCTTCTTCTTTTCGATCCCGGTTGCAGAGCCTTAAAGCATTTATTTCACATAACCGTCAAGCCGTATGTTGATTTTATAATATTGTTCATAATTAGATACTGTTGTGGCAGCCCGTTTTAGGAACGGGCTGCTTTTACTGTGAGGCGTGATCAATGATGTATCGGACCTTAGACTTTGACTTTGGGCGTGGTGCGTTCAGAACACGGCTGACTTTAGTATCTCAGGCTTCAGGCCTGTTTTGTCGGAAGGTCAAAATATTTCCGCCTTGCAATAAAATACAAATAAATGGAATATTTCTGAACGCATTCGAATACTAAAAACTGTGTTTGAAAGTTGGTGAATATGCTAATAGGTTAATAGTACACAACTGCTAACCCTGTACAAATCATAAGTGCGCCCCATGGTTGAATTTGGCAGCCACCTCTGGTCTGGAGCTCCAAAATACCTGAAAAATACCCTCTACTCTGTGCAGAAACGGGCGGTCCGTTTAATAGATTTTCCCATCTTAACACACGGAATGCAATCTTTAGAGCACAGGCGTCGGGTGGGAATGCTATCCTTGTTCTACCGGTATTACAATGAAAGATGCTCCGAGGAACTAGCATCATTGATCCCTTCGGCACCGGTGCGTACTCGGGAAACACGCCAAACGCGAGCCCAACATTTGTACACGGTTGACATTTTTCACATGAGAACGGGTCGACTCGTTCTCGGCCTCTATGTTTCCTCCATCCTACAACATGGGTCTCTTCAAGACCAATGTTCATTCCTTCCTCTCCTCAAAAAGACCCTCCACACAGCATCCCAGATGACATAGGCCCTGAGGGAAATCATTTTCCTCAGGGCCTCCTAAAAAAATATATATATGCTTTGAAATTTTGAGATCGAAATAGACGTATAATTTTTGCCAGCCAGCGGCCGAGAATTCATATTTCGTCGAAAGATGTTCTTTCTATCGTACAGGGCGGTTCTAATGAGAAAGATTAATTATTCTCCGTACCAGCTTTTTAAAATAATAACTCAATATCGATTTTATTTCATT
This sequence comes from Limnephilus marmoratus, assembly GCA_917880885.1. Lineage (NCBI taxonomy): Eukaryota > Metazoa > Arthropoda > Insecta > Trichoptera > Limnephilidae > Limnephilus > Limnephilus marmoratus. Next base: position 9,275,459 of record OU862907.1, read on the forward strand.
CAAAATTTGCTTTAATTTATACCTAAATTCAAAAATGCTGAAAGGCGTGATGATAAAACTATTAAATTATGTACTATTTGTAATTATTTTTTTATCATAATTCATTATAATTTTTCTATAATGTCTAAGCAAAATAAGAATGTTAAAATAAATCTTAAATAGATTATTTTTTAAACTTTATGAGTAAAATCTCAAATTACAATATTTAATTAACTGAAGACAATATTAGCGCAACTCAATCGAAAATCTGGAGACAAAAAAATCAGAAAAAGATATTGGCTCCGCTGTGACTCTAACCGGACCCTTTGCTTACACGGCAAGTGCTCTACCTTATTGAGCTACGGAACCCATATCAAATTCGGTCACTGGACGACCGAATTCGGTGACCGAATTTGATATGGGTTCCATAGCTCAATCGGTAGAGAACTCGCCATGTAAGCAAAGGGTCCTGGGTTCGAGTCCCAGCGGAGCCAATATCTTTTTCTGACTTTTCTGTCTCCAGATTTTCGGTTGAGTTTCGCTAATATTGTCTTTATTTAATTCATTAAATATATTAATTTGTAAGACCGTAAATAAATAGACAAACTGAAGTACTTTCGTCACAAAACACGTGTGTGGATCTTTTTTTAAATGATTTTATTTTAAACGATTGGGGTATGTTGTGAGGCTGAAGGTAGTGGGTAGGGGAAGGAGATCGTGAAGAGGAAGGTGGGGAAGTATCTGGCTATTCAGATCTGATCAACAAACACGGCTAAAGCCATTTTCAGCAACTTTTCAATTCTGAATGGTGGTCTTACACCAGGGCGATACTGAGAGTATCTTCCACTCTGGAACGTGCCGCAAATATACTATATATTATTTTTAATTAATTAATTGTGAAGTAACACAAATTAATCAAATAAATTTAATTTGCCCACGCCGGGATTCGATCCCTGGACCTCGCCGGTTGTGGAAGATATTACCTGGACCTGTCCAGCCGGTCTCTCTCGACCCATCGCTTTACGCCGCAGTGGGAGGGATAGATTCATACGTCAGTCACTTCTAGACATATTGATCCCTAGATTCCTAACCACCCCTCATATACATATTTTTCCTTCCCAGAACTTTTTCTCCTACCTTTCGCTAAAAAGATCCCTTTCACAGCATCCCCAAAGATGACATAGGCCCTGAGGGATTTTATTCCGCAGGCCTCCTGTGTGGAGCCAGTGGATAATATACAAGATAATTAATTGAACTTAATTTGGTTTATCGTTAATTTCTTAATTTTTCAATTTAATTACTTGGAGCAGGTGGATGAGTTTGTGTTTTTGGGAAGTATGTTTACGAGAAATGCGAAGGCTGATAGAGATATTGAAAGAAGAGTAAATGCAGGTAACTCCATTAATGGAGGACTGAATGCTGTTGGTGCTCATAAAAAACTGTCCAAATAAGCGAAACTAGCAGTCCACAATCAAGTGCTGGTACCTACTCTGATGTATGGCAGTGGGGCATTAAACTGGCGGAGGAAGGACGAAAGTAAACTGAATGCTGATACGATTTTAGATTTTCACGGCCAAAAATTATTTTGTTATTAGTTTTTGGGGTATTATGCCGTGTTGCGCTACCTCCTTCTTTAGCCAACGTTTCGGACAGCGTTGCAGTGTCCATCATCAGGGCAGATGTGTCAGATGGCAGATGATCACACATCTGCCCTGATGATGGACACTGCAACGCTGTCCGATACGTTGGCTAAAGAAGGAGGTAGCGCAACACGGCATAATACCCCAAAAACTAATAAAAAAAAATTAAATAAAATAAAAATAAAATAAAAAATAAAAAAAATGCTGTTGAAATGAGATCCCTAAGGCGTATTTTTTTTTTACATGAGCTCCACACAGGAGGCCCTGAGGAAAATAATTTCCCTCAGGGAGCAGAGGGACAGAGGCCATGAGGAAAATAATTTCCCTCAGGGCCTATGTCATCTTTGGGGATGCTGTGTGGAGGGTTTTTTTAAGGAAAGGAAGGCGAGGAGAGTTCTGGGAAGGAAAAGGTTTTAAGGGGTGGGTAGGAATCTGGGGTTCAGTATGTCTTGGTCATCCGCCTCCAAGACCTAGACAAACCTCACCCCATGAACCCGGGCACCCCTGCTAAATCACCAAACGTAGCGAACCACTTGGGGTGACCTATGGCAGAGGTGTTAGTTATCCAATAAAGGTTTCCGGGGCGGCGGTACCCATTCCCGCCTTCCAAATTATGTGTGGTAAAACCATGTGGAGATCCGCAAATAATGCAAGGCATAAAGAGTAAGCCTAAGACAGAGACCCTCAGATGGTTTGGGCATGCAGAGCGAATTAATTAAGATAGTAATATAAGAAGAATCATCATCAGTATTGGCTCTACAACCCCTGGTGGGTCTTGGCCTCCTCAAGAGTCTTCCTCCACTCATCTCGGTTTCGTACCAGCTCTCTCCAGTTTAAAAGCTCCAAGGTAGATATATTTTTGAGGACGTTGTCGCTCCATCTTAATCTTGGTCTTCTCAGGCTCCTTCGCCCTGTCGGTCTTGTGTTCAGCAGGGATTTTGGTGCTTGATGCTCGGTCATTCTCTCCACACGACCCAGCCACCGAAGTCTTCCCAGTTTTATAAATTTTGTGACGTTTAGATCCTTAACAGAGCATATAGCTGGTTGTTATAACGTCTGCGCCAAAATTCATTTTCTAAAACCGATTCGAAGATACGCCTCAAAATTTTCCTTTCAAAAATGTCCAGTGCTCGTTCATTCCTCTTAGTTAGTACCCAAGTCTCAGCTGCGTATGTGAGTACTGGTCTGATAAGTGTTTTGTACACTAATATCTTAGTGTTTCTGGACAAAGCCTGGATTTTATTTGGTTTTGTAGGCGGAAATAACAGCGATTTGCGTTCACTATGCGCTTCTGGATCTCTTCTGTGATATTATTATTAGTGTAAGAAGAATATATGACGCAAATATGAATGGTAGAAGAAGTCGGGGACGCCTGCGGAAGACATGGCACGATCAAGTGAATCAGATACTTGAGACGGACCATGTCAAAAGTCAAAATAATAGAAGAGTGTGTTTGAGACGATGTATGAATGTAAGTGAGTCAAAGAGTCCGTCCTCTCTGCCTACCCCTGCGAAAGAACGGCGTGATAGTTAGTTAGTTAAGTTAAGTGAAGTTAGTTGAGTTGAAGGTCTAAACTCTCTCGTCACTTCATATCCAAATGATGTGATGATAGAGTTAAGTGAAGTTAGTTGAGTTGAAGGTCTAAACTCTCTCGTCACTTCATATCCAAATGAGGTGATGATAGAGTTAAGTGAAGTTAGTTGAGTTGAAGGTCTAAACTCTCTCGTCACTTCATATCCAAATGAGGTGATGATAGAGTTAAGTGAAGTTAGTTGAGTTGAAGGTCTAAACTCTCTCGTCACTTCATATCCAAATGAGGTGATGATAGAGTTAAGTGAAGTTAGTTGAGTTGAAGGTCTAAACTCTCTCGTCACTTCATATCCAAATGAGGTGATGATAGAGTTAAGTGAAGTTAGTTGAGTTGAAGGTCTAAACTCTCTCGTCACTTCATATCCAAATGAGGTGATGATAGAGTTAAGTGAAGTTAGTTGAGTTGAAGGTCTAAACTCTCTCGTCACTTCATATCCAAATGAGGTGATGATAGAGTTAAGTGAAGTTAGTTGAGTTGAAGGTCTAAACTCTCTCGTCACTTCATATCCAAATGAGGTGATGATAGAGTTAAGTGAAGTTAGTTGAGTTGAAGGTCTAAACTCTCTCGTCACTTCATATCCAAATGAGGTGATGATAGAGTTAAGACCTTTAAAACCAAACGGAAGTCGGTTTTATCAGCGGTAAATATGTGGTTGGTTCGTGAAATGTCCTGTAACTAATGTACTAAATGCAAAAGTTTTTGCAAAAAAAGCAATGTATCATCATTACATAGTATAAAATGAAGTCGCTCAAAATGTATGTGCGGGTTAATCTTTTAAACTACGCAACGGATTTTCATACGGTTTCACCAATAGATAGAGTGATTGAAGAGGAATGTTTATATGTATAATTCATGTAAATTAACTAACTAACTAACTAACTAACCATCACGCCGTTTCTCCACAGGGGTAGGCAGAGAGGACGGACCGCCAAACATGCCGGTCTTGGCACACATTCCTTGCCTCGTTTACATTCATACAACGTCTCATACATTCTCTTCTATTATTCTGACTCTTGACATGGCCCGACTCAAGTATCTAATATGTTTTCTTTGAAGTTTTTTAATAAGCCTATAAAAAAATAAAGTACCTATAAGGTCTAAAAAACACACTTTCAAATCCAAACTCTCCCATTTATAAACCCCTTTTCGGATATGGTTTTATTGTGTAATGTGGCAAATTCAGTTTGTTTTATAATAATCGCAAAAAAAGTTGATATTTACACCCAATCTTCCCAAAATAAAATAAAATATGCATTTTCGCGTTGATATTTTACAATACGGCCGCTAGTCGAGGAATTCGGTTATTCAAAGTGACTGCTATGGCGTCCACCGAAGAACTACTGTCCACGGCACAGTAGTGAACTAGTGGATCGCCTTAAGTGCTCGGCGATTGCCGATTTGTCAGGGTGGCCGAGTTTACAAGCATGAAAGTGTTCTGAAATCCTTTTGGAGATCGTCCGCTCTGTCTGGCCTACATAAACCTTGTCACATCCGGAACACCTGAGTTTATACACTCTATCTGTTTCCAGAGGAAACTTTGTGGTCTTTGCAGACCTCAATAGGTCTTGTATTTTATTTATTTGTTTATTTATTTATACACACCCAATTAGGGCCTTTACATCTGATAAAATTAATAACATATCATCATTAGATAGTAATAAATCTGCTGGACCTGATGGTATTCCTCCCATATTTTTAATAACTTGCATTGATAGTTTGATATATCCCATACAAAAACTTTTTAATAAATCCTTAGCATCTGGCTGTTTTCCGGCTCTGTGGAAAAAGAGTTATTTAACGCCTATTCATAAAAAAGGAGACAAAAGCGATATATCAAACTATAGACCTATTTGTATTATGTCTGCTTTACCCAAACTTTTCGAGTCATTAGTATTAGATACCATTGTAAAACCTATCAACAATATTATTGTTCCTAACCAACATGGCTTTATCAGAGGTCGATCTACCTTAAGTAATTTAACTATCTATAATAATTACATATCCGAATCCCTTAGTCTGAAACAACAAGTGGATTCTATATACACTGATTTCAGTAAAGCATTTGATAATATTCTGCCATCGTTTCTACTATTAAACTTCTTGTACCGACAAGGAATACTAGACAAAATATAACATTCTTTTGCAACACATACACAACTAACTATCAATCACACTCACTTACCAATAGGATGCATTATTTAGGCAACAAGTTTGGTGGTATTGTAGATGTATTTGCTGATTCCCTTTACATTCTAAAATGCAATTTAAACCAACACTTTGTTGAATCCTACAAATTATTGTAACATGGGTATAATAATATTATATTTAACGATTTGATTTGTTATTGTAATGTTTATATTATATTTTGTTCTATGTTATTGTTAAATATTACATTGTTTAAAATATTTCACGGGTTTCCACAAGATTATACAAGTGGTTTTTTTTTCTTTAAAAACTACTTGTACCTATATTCTTAAAAGTTTTTTCACTTTTATAACTTTTGGTATAAATTCTATGTATGTGTAATCCTAGATATCTTAAATATTATTTTCTAATCTATGTAAAAGCCCCTACGGGCGTATAACAACAATAAATAAATAAATTACATATTATAAAATGAAGTCGCTCAAAATGTATGTGCGCATTGATCCCTTAAACTACGCAACGGATTTTCATGCGGTTTTCACCAATAGATAAAGTGATTCAAGCGTAAGGTTTATATGTATAATACATGCTTATTACAGTAGAGACAGGCCGATAAATTCAAATATTCAATTCAGGCAGCGGGCAGCAGGCAAGCGGGTGTATGAATTTTATAAAAGTTGTGTAATGGCGTTGTGTTTCGTTAGCCACAGCAACGTGTGGCCGGGTCTGCTAGTTAATTTATAATACGTAGAGATGGTGTGAAAGATTATAGTAAAGTGCATGAAATGCTTCAGGTAACTAACGTATTTAAGTTAATAAGGATTAATACTTAATCCGTCTAAATAACTTTTCAATTACCGCAATATACGTGACCCTTTTTTTAGAAGATAGAATGGGTATAGTAAGCTATCCGTAAAAGATAGATATATACCTTCGCGGACTTTTTTGTAGATCTATAAAAGAAGAGATTAGGCAGTGTTTTCGATGAAAGCTACCAGGCGGCTTGCCTTTTTCCGACGATTCTAACAATTACCGTTATTTTTCAACCAATTTACACATAACCTTAACAAATTATATACCTAAACCGTCCCCATGAATTCAGTAGCTTTTGAGTTTATCGCGAACAGACAGACAGACAGACGACGCAGAGGACTTTAATTTTTTTAACGTTGGACAATTTGGTAGATTATTTGGCATCGTGTGATGTCATGTTGAATCATGTGGCATCAGATTGTAGCATGGGGTCTAGCACAGTGAAATCAATAATTAATGCAATATCGGATCGTTAAGCGTAACTACTGATGATTTTGTATTGTGTTCCCGAGCACGGTCGCACTGTCGATAGACCAGACCGATATTGACAGGGAATAAATAATAACTTGATTTACAAACGTTAATGTCAAACTTAATTGATTATTTCGATTTCCAAAACTAACTTAAATATTTATCGGCGTTTCGCATGCACTTTTTGAAACTAAATGGGTATGAATTAGTTAATGAGATCTTTCGTCTTATTTCGACCACTTTCGTTTCTCCAAGAGCGAACGGAATAAATCTATTATGTCTTAGATGAATTATTTAAGTCTATGGATCGCGTAAACATTTTCTTCCAAATCTAATAGCTTCGTTCACGTCCACTCAGCAATAAACCAATTATTTTGATTTTGCGTAACTAACGATATTATTCATTTTTTTATATGTTGACAGCTTATCTGAGGTCGTGCTAAAATTTGTAAATTATCGATCGGAATATTTCTTAACAATTGTTGACCGTGCTCGCAAATACTGATAACTGAACGTAGTTATGGTTTAGAGAATATCGTTTTTACTTTATCGATCGTCTGAGCTAGACCTCCATTTTGCATCATGTGGTATTATGCGACATCATGGAGAATTTTTGTTTCAGATAAATCACACCTCACATCTCCCCAGCCATGGATATTGACAGAAGTTTAATGAAAAGTTTGCCGTTACAACCGTTGGTAGATTCCCTCCTGCTGGAGTCACTGCCGGAGCACCCCCTGGACATCCTGAATGTAGACCCTTACCCCAGTGACCTCACCCTGGCGCTGTTTTCAGCCAAAGTATATACTCAGAAGGAGTCAATTACTACCGCAGTAAAAATTCCATCTCAATGGGAGATGTTGGATGAACCCGAGGGGGGCTGGCGTCTCCTGACCACTGGATCCAACACTGACCTGGACAACGGATACTTTGGAGCAGCCTACGTGAACACTGCTTTGCAACAAGTGGTGGTGTCACACCGGGGGACAAAAAAATCTTCGCCGGGAGCGCTGTTCACCGATGTTTATGGAATCTGCTGGAAAAAATACACGGCTTGCACAAACTCCGCAGTTACTTTTGTAGAACTCATCAGGCAAGTGATTATTTCTGTAAACACTCAACATGGGAGAAGGTACAATCTAGTCATAACTGGCCACTCCCTCGGGGGCTGGTTGGCTCAAATTACTGCCTTCACCGTTAAGTGTCTGAAGGAGTCAGGCGGCAAGCTAGTGGAGAACACCAGCGGCGGAGTCCACGCTAAGACTGTGGTTTTCGACAGTCCGGGGGTAAAGACCATGTTAAACAAAATACGGGATAACTATTACGATAGATATACCACAAATATATTAGACAGGTTGGACATTATTGTTTTTGTCTCGGCCCCAAACCGTATTAACACTTGCGGCGCGCATCTCGGGTCAGTCTATCGAGTAATGATTGACGTTGAAAACTTCAACGTGTTGCACAGGAAAACTCCACTCTATAATACGATGACTCACGGAATCGATAATTTTGTGGGTGCATTTACAAATAATTTAGATATACACGAAATATTCGACTGGCCTAAAAACACCGATGAATTTGTAATACTTTTTGGAAAAGACGCGTTGAACCACGGCAATAGGTACCACAAAGATTTAGGAAAAGAAACGAATGAATTACATAAAAAAATTCAACGGTACAATACGGACTCTTCCAAGCTTCAATCAGGCAAAGAAATAATGCTCAAATGTTATTTTAAAATATTTGCTGAAAATGAATTACATGTTCTTAATCAGCTGACGAGTATTCAAAAGCACCAAAGTACTAACGACGTTCTGAACAATTTTTTTTCCGATAAAAAATTAAATTTTGAAGAACGCAATTTCTTTCCAGATATTGAAATCGATCATGCTAATCGAACAATAACCTGCAAGCCTCAACATTTGTTAAGAGAATTTACTAACAGACTGAAGCAGCTAATGCGGTGGTTTGAGACAGATTTCACAGCGTTAGTGAGGGATCAGATTATGGCCTTGCCTCTAGCTGTTGACTCATTTTACAGAGCTGAAGGACAGAGTTTTCTCGATTCACTTCCAAGGTCTTTATTAAATTTCAGCGATATTTTACATCTCCAGGACTTCTTGCTTTCAGACACTGCTCGAGTCCTCTCTATAGTCACTCAAAACGGTTCATTTGAGATATGCCGCCTTTATAACTTATTCTCTCAAATCAAAAGAAGCTTTACTGGGTCTCATCCAATTGATAAATTCACAAACGAAAGTCATTACACTTTCTTAGATTGGCCACGGCTGCAGAATATTTTTAAAATATACGGTTCACCCATTGATCAAAATAATCTGATAATAGTTGATGGTACTTCACCCTCTACTATAAGTTCAGAAGTATACACTTTTTTAAACAATTATGTGCAATGCTCTCCCTCCAACTTTAAAAAACTTGTATTTATCTCCTCAAATGCAATAGAAATTTGCGACTCTTTTCAAAACGTTGTAATATTTCCTGTTGATCGAGAAATTAGTCTCATGGACTTAACAAAAGAGTCACAAGAAATTATATTTAAAAGAAAACATCTCATATTTACAGGCAGTAAGTCGTTTAGTTTTCAAGAATTTTTAGGAGAAAAATGTTCTATTGATGAAATTAATCATTTAATTAGTTCCAATTGCTTAAAGGGTATCACAACCAACGAAGACTATGTTATGAATATAAAAGATACGCGTCCTTTGACCAGTAATCTTCAGATGCCTTTCGTTAAAACAAATGTCATCACTAGCATGGAATACGTATTAAATTGTATAAAAACACCTAACTCCATTGTGGTGATTAGCGGATTGAACAGCGAGGATGTAGAGGCTGGGGCCAACTGGGAGCAGCTTAATGGGAAGATCATCCTCGCTGTGGGAGAAGCGGAATTGTTCTTTAAGGACATCTGCAACAAGAATCAAAACCAAATTATTTACCTACTTGAAGTGTCCGGCGATGACAAGGCAGATATCCATTGCAAACACATATTTAATCGGGGCTTCTATGTACCCAGGAAGTTTATCCATCGAACTATTATTGACTTCAAAAGGTTTACGCCAGATGCTAACGACGTGTTGGTAATTTGTAGTGAAAAACATAAGGCATCACTTTTAAAATTAATCGTGGATGTTAAAGAAAGAGAAAATATTTCAAAAGATATACTTATTGCGGCAACAAAAGAAGAAGAAACAGATGTTATTGAGAAACATTTTTCTAAAAATATTCATTTCGTTGAGATTGAGCAAAGCAATAAAAAAATTACATTAGAATGGCGATTTTCCCACGGTTCTGTAGAGAGACTGCTATATTGTATGTCCATGGAGTCGTTCGAGCCGATAGATGAACTAACCTTGAGCCGAACAGAGCGCAACTTGGTTTTCCTAATAGACGAACCCGGAATGGGCAAAACGACATCGTTGGCAAGATTGTCAAGGCTCATTGAAACAGCGTGGGTAATACATATCGAGCTTAAACAATTTAAAACACATATAGAAAAATTACCAACTGAGTTCACTCCTAAGAACGTGGAAAATTTTCTACTAAGTGAATGCTGCTCTGGTGCAGATGACAGACTGGCTCACGGGTCGTTAGAGTATTTACTACAGAGTAAGGCATGTTCCAAGAGGGTCGTTTTAATGTTTGACGGTTTTGATGAGATAGAAGATTATATTAATAATAAAGATAGTTCTAAAGAAAAACTTATTAAACTTATCGCGTTTTTGCTAAGTAAACCAACGATTCAAGTATTTCTGACGGCTCGAAAATATTTAAAGGAATCATTGGAAACTAATTTAAATCAATTCTCTACATCATTCGTAACGATCAACGCACAAGAGCAACAACATTTTTTATTTATGTTTTGGCGATCTTTCCTTCCCCTCGAGCTTGACATTGATCGAGAGAAAGCGGAAGGGGGTCTCACGGAATACGCAGGAGAGGTACTACGACGGGCAAAGCAAGTACTGGGGTCAGACATGAACTGCTTCATGGGGGTTCCCCTGCAGCTGAGGATGCTGGCCGAAGTTTTCAGGCCAAAAAGTCATCTAATGATTCAGCCCCTGGAAGATTTATATAAAAAAATAAATATCGTCAATGCTCCAAATCTATATAAAATGTACATACAACTGAAATATGATATTTATTTACACGACAAGACCTTAAAAGGACGAGCGTTGGACGAAGATGAAATATTGGAATACACCGAGTCCTTAAACCAAGAGCACGGCGAACTCGGTTTCAGAACGTTCTTTGCTGAATTTTACGATTTAAATAAAAACAACTTTAACATGATTTCGAATAAGAGGCTAGTTAAATTGAACAGGCTGGGGTTGATAGAATCGAAGGGAAACGAAAAATTTGACTTTGTCCACAGAACATATGCAGAATATTTTTGTTCCCAATTAGTTATCCACTTACTCAATAAACCAGAACCTGAACAAAAAGACAGCGATTTCAAGCATCGTCTGATTAAAGACATACTTTTGACTAAAATACTGCTTCACCCTGACAGCAAGATAATTAGATTGTTTCTAAATGTTGAATTAGGAGAAATGGAGAAGTCAGACACAACACTACAATTAAACGCTGAACATATAAGTCGACTGTGGCTTGAAGAAAATTCCATATTTAGAAATGACGAACATCAAACTGCTCTGCATATTGCTGTCAAAGAAAGGAACGAGCACATTATCACCTTCATGCACAGTGGGTTGTACTATAAAAGTACCCAGGATGCCTTCGTCACTCTAATTACACAATACGACGTTAATAATAACATAGCACTACATTTAATGGATCAGCCGACTTCCCATGGTAAAATTGACGACGACTCATTGTGTAACACGATAATTGAAATGTTCTTCAAATGTTTCGTATCATTTTCTAATGAGACGAAGGAAAAGATTTTATTTGCTTGTTTATTTAATCGAAAAACTTCATATGTCTCAAATTATTTAATGAAATCTGGAAATGTGAAAGCGAAGACCTTACCAGAATTTAAAAAAGTTGAAGCAAGATTAAAAGAAGTTGAATCGGTAGTTGTTATATTTAAGAGTTATTTAGAACAAAATAATGTTAAACGAGCTAGAAAAACACTATCCAAAAGATTGAACAATAACGTTGAACTTTACTGTCTGTTATTAAGGAAACAAAACAATAGGCAAATACAGTCTGCGCTTCACATTGCTACAAAACATGGCCAAATCGATTTTGTACAACTACTAGCGGAGATTCTAACCCCTGTTCCCTTTGCTATATTGATGGCAAGACCCGACGAACACAAAAAGACTGCTTTACATATAGCTGCTGAGTGCGGTCATTTGGATATTGTCAGATATTTAGTGGAGAGTGGTACTGATATTAATTCTCGCTGTAAAACAGGCCAATCTGCTCTGATGTACGCTGCCAAGATGAATTACAAGCAAGGAAGATTAAGCTTTGTTGAAGTCGGTGATAAGAGCATAAATAAATTTTATGGTAGTATAAATAAACCGCATACCGACCAGGAAAAGAAACAATTATTGATAGTAAAATGTTTAGTTGAAAAAGATGCTAACATAAACTTTAAGGATGATCGCGGTTTGACTGCAGTGCAAAAAGCGGCTGATAACGATCATTTTTTGATAGTAGAATATCTCATTGATGGTGGTGCCGATGTATCTCTCAACAATATTACAAATGAGGACGGGGAGACTGCGCTGCATAAAGCGGCCCAGTGGGGTCGTCACACATCAGTAGACTATCTCCTAAAGAAGGGAGCTGACCCTGACAGGGTAGATAAGCGGGGATGGACTGCATTAAGTTGGGCATCGTTCCTGAATTCATGGGTAGTGGTGAAGGTTCTGTTAGATGGGGAAGCTGACGTTAACGCAGATGGTGGTCAAGCTTTCTATTTTGCCATCTGGTGGGAGAAATGGTCTGTAGTAAAGTCTCTCATAGATAAAGGAGTATGCGTTCTTGAAAGTAAAATTCCGCGTTTATCCGAATTCAACGAAAAATTCCCAAATTACGTTTTTAAATGAATTTATTATGATATATTATAGTAACAGATATATTTTTAAACAATTTTGAAGATAACTTTTTAATAGTCCTGATTTATAATTAAAATATATTTATTTTTGGAAAAGATATGTAGATGACATTTTTTGTATATGAACTGGTACTAATAGACAATTAAACATTTTCTTAAATTTCATTCATAAACTCCAAAAAAAAATTTTTTTTTGATTTAAGTATTTCTATTGTCAATAATAAATTTGAATTTAACATTTTTCGTAAAGATACGTATAAAGTTATCGTTATACATGAAGCATTTAATCATCCACAAAAAAAATTATCAATTTTTTCATCCACATATTTCAATTGTCAATAATAAATTTGAATTTAAAAAAATTTCGTAAATATACATGTACAGTGTGCAGATATTGTTATATATGAAACATTTAATCGTTCATAAAATTTAACAGCTTTCATACCTTGCCAAGTAGATTAATTAATCTTACCCTTATCTTTGAATAATTTTAAAACAATTAAATACTATAAAACAAATTGCAATCAATAACGGTTTAAACTTCAAAATTAATAGACAATATGTTAAACAAAAAATATGAGAAAAAGTTTTGTAGATCTTATTTTTATCCACACGTTGTCAGGAGAACGATTGAAAATTAACAATTAAAAATATGCCCGATAATATCCAACCAGCTTTTTACACTAAAAACAAAATAAAAAATTATATATGAAATAACAAGGAAGATTTTCGTTATTTGTTTTGGGGGTGTTATAGACCGGGAGGGGAGAAAGGTAAACCCTACGTCATCGACTACATGGATGAAACTACTTTTAAGTGATAATGGGCATTTATAAAACCTTAAAAAACCTGGTCTGCCGGTGCGCCTCTTGGCAGGAGCCGCGCAGTAATGGAAATAGTCGGCGATTTTTTTGTTCAAAATTACGTCATCGACTACACGAACGGGAATGCTCTCATATGATAAAGGTCGATTAGAAAATGAGAAAAAAGCAGGTCTGCCAACCGGCAGCCTGGCAAGTTCGGAGGCAGCCAGCGTCAAAGTGGGGAAAAAATTGGTCGATTTTACGTCATCGACTATACGAATGAAACTAATGAATAACTATAGTCCAGATCATTCCATATAAGAATTTCGCGGTCTACCGACCAGCAGCCTGGCAAATTTTTGTGTACGATTTTTTTAAGTTTTTTTTTTTTTTTTTAATTTTTTGTTTATCTTTTTTATTATTTTTATTTCACTATATTTTTAAAAACTTTGAATGCCATATTTTAAAAAAATAAGCGAAAAATATAAAAAAAAATAATTGAAGAGTTCCCAGTGTACCCATCCGTCAGGCGAGCCTTTAGACGCTAAACCACTTACGAAACCTGCCGCGGAGCCCCTCACCGCTATCGCGTGTTAATATTTTTGTACAAATTTATAATAATAATAGGCCTTTTAAGAGGCCTAATAGTCCATAGTAGTTGGAAGTTCGAACAACCAACCCACCGTCGCCGTAAGAGCTGCGTTCGTCCGAAAAACGACGGAAATTTCCGAACCCCGTCCGTTTCATATCGGTTTCGCTTGCCCTGCTGCATCGATTACATCAAATATAAGATCAAAACTAACGAAAACCTGTAGTCTAAATCATCCCATTTATGAATTCTTTCGTCTGCCAACCAGCAGCCTGGCAGTTTTTGTGTACGATCTTTTAAAGTTTATTTTTTTTTTTTAATTAAAGAAAAAATATTTTCAATATCTTTATTATTATTTTTATTTGAATATGGTTTTAAAAACTTAGAATGCAAGATTTTAAATAAAATAATTTGTAATCATAAAAAAATAAATTTTGAGTGTTCCGAGTGTACCCATCGGATGGGAGAGCCTTTTGACGTAAAACAACTTACTGTAAATTGGCCGCGGAGCCCTTCGCCGTCAACGCGTGCCCATATTATTAAACAAATTTATAATAATATAATACTTTTTAAGATAACCTAATAGTCCATAGTGGTTGGAAGTTCGAACAACCACCGCACCGTCGCCATAAGAGCTGCGTTCGTCCGAAAAACGACGGAAATTTCCGAACCCCGTCCGTTTCATATCGGTTTCGCTTGCCCTGTTGCACTGATTACTTCGAATACAAGATCGAAACTAACGAAAACCTGTAGTCTAGATCATCCCATTTATAACTTCCTTGGTCTGCCGACTGTTTTGTCTGCCTGGCTGTTTTTGTGTAGGATATTTTAAAATTAAAAAAAAAAAATTAATTAAAAAATATTATTTTCAATATCTTTATTATCATTTTTATTTGAATGTGGTTTTAAAAACTAAGAATGCAAGATTTTAAATAAAATAAGTTGTAATCATAAAAAAAATAATTTTGAGTGTTCCGAGTGTACACATCGGACGGGAGAGCCTTTCGACGCGAAAAAACTTACTGGAAACTGGCCACGGAGTCCTTCGCCGCCAACGCGTGCCCATATTATTAAACAAATTTATCATAATAATAGTTTTTTAAGATAACCTAATAGTCCATAGTGGTTGGAAGTTCGAACAACTACCGCAAAAATCGTACACAAAAATTTGCCAGGCCGCTGGTCGGTGGACCGCGAAATTCTTATATGGAATGATCTGGACTATAGTTATTCATTAGTTTCATTCGTGTAGTCGATGACGTAAAATCGACCAATTTTTTCCCCACTTTGACGCCGGCTGCCTCCGAACTTGCCAGGCTGCCGGTTGGCAGACCTGCTTTTTTCTCATTTTCTAATCGACCTTTATCATATGAGACCATTCCCGTTCGTGTAGTCGATGACGTAATTTTGAACAAAAAAATCGCTTACTATTTCCATGACTGCGCGGCTCCTGCCAAGAGGCGCACCGGCAGACCAAGTTTTTTAAGGTTTTCTAAATGCCCATTATCACTTAAAAGTAGTTTCATCCATGTAGTCGATGACGTAGGGTTTACCTATCTCCCCTCCCGGTCTATTATGCCGTGTTGCGCTACCTCCTTCTTTAGCCAACGTTTCGGACAGCGTTGCGGTGTTCATCATCAGGGCAGATCCGGTAGATGTGTAGAGGATGATGTTGATTTTTTTGAACAAATCTGGGGTTTATAAATTTTTTTGTAATTAGTGTAACTAAGGGAAGACTTCTATTAATTTTAACATTATAGTTAAGAAACATCTTAGTTACATAACATAATGATTATTATTCAGAATTTGCAAATCACATTTTAGAAACAAATCATTCTTTTGATATTAATAAAGGTTTAAAAATTTTAACACAACGGGTTTATAAAATTGGATAATTTAGATTTTTTTAGAAATTAGGAAAAGGGTTAATAGTCAATTAAATATTATAAATTACCATTTTTTTTAAATAGCCATCTCTTAAATTTATTTTAACAACACAACGGGTGCATAGAATTAGATAATTTTAAAAATTATGAAAAGTGTTAAAATAAAAAGCATAACCAATCACTTACCACTGTACACAACATAGACCATAGATATGTAGTTAGATACCTCGATGTTATTATAGCCACAACAAAACGCATAAGTACAGAACGGTATACATTAGAGATAATCAAATACCTTATTTTTAGATACTTTATTAGAATTTCAAGACCAAAATATTTTCGTTATTTGTTTTTGGGGTGTTGTACCGTGTTGCGCTACCTCCTTCTTTAGTCAACGTTTCGGACATCACATTGCAGTGTCCTTCATCAGGGAAGATGTGTTATTGTTAGAGGTGAAATGTTTGTTTATGTACTTGGAAGCGATACCGTGTTGTCAGCTCCACTTACTACGAGCTGGTATTACAGTATACTCCAAAATGGTTGTAGATTTCAATTACCTCCGAAATCAGGCGTGCTTCAATAGGTACCAACTCGTAATGGAGTGGAGCTGGCAATGCGATATCGCTTCCAAGTACGTAAGCACACGTTTCACCTTTAACAATTACATATCTTCCCTGATGTTGCATACTTTGACGACCTCCGTAGTCCAGTGGGTAAGACTCTTGACTCACAATCCGGAGGTCGCGGGTTCGAACCCGGCATGCGCAAATAAAATTTATTTGATTAATTTGTGTTTTCACAATTAATTCATTTAAAATAATGTATAGTATATTTGCGGCATGTTCCAGAGTGGAAGATACTATCAGTATCGCCCTGGTGTAAGACCACCATTCAGAATTGAAACGTTGCTTGAAAATGGCTTTAGCCGTGTTTAGTGACCAGATCTGAATAGCCAGGTACTTCCCAACCTTCCTCTTCCCCACTTCCATCCCCTCCCCACTACCTTCAGCCTCACAACATACCCCAATTGGGGATGCCATAGTCTCACTGGCTCCAGACGGGAGCAGTTGAGATTCTTGTGCGGTATTCACTGTAAAAAAAAAAAAAAAAAAAAAAAAAAATACTGTAACGCTGTCCGAAACGTTGACTAAAGAAGGAGATAGCGCAACACGACATAACACCCCAAAAACAAATAACCTTATTTTTAGTTCAAAAACGAGATTATGTACACGAAGAACACCAATACCTTGATAACCTTGCTTCCAAAGTTAACCGAAATCTTATTCTGTTTTTCAAAAACATATGCTTTCGAATTTGCTATTTTTTTATTTTATTTATTTATTTATTATTTAAACGCCCATACATAGGGCTTTTACATACATAATACAAGTGTATCGAACATTTACAAACATTATATATATAGAATAACATACAGTACATACATATGATGCATATTAGTACAACAAATATTTATCATTTTACAAACATGTCAGTTACATAAATAACTAATTATTTTTGCTTTGATGCAAGACGGTGAGGTTTTGAAAATATCAAAAAGGTCTGTATACTTATTGGCAGTTCGGTGAAAACGCACTAGTAGTGAATGATAGGAATAGTTAGTGCTATAATTGTCATTGTGGAAAAGGTGGTAGAGTCGAGTTGATTTAACAGGGACACGAATATTTATAACACTTAACATTTGAGGGCAGTCTATGAGATTGTTCAGTAATTTAAAAAGTATAAGAATGTCATTAATAGTACGCCGGGTAGAAAGTAGTTGTAGGTTTAGATCAGACATTAATGCATTGTAGCGGATTTCAATTACAGGCTGTCTCAATTTGAATTGAACGTATCGAAGAAATTTTCTTTGTACTCTCTCCAAACGGTGTAAGTTACAGGTATAAATCGGAGACCATACAGGAGATGCATATTCCAGCTGCGATCTTACAAGAGAGCAGTAAAGTAGCTTAATTGACTCAATGTTTTACTATCGTTCCAAATTTTAGATGTTCTTGCCATCGTTCCAAATTTTAGATGCTTTTCCAGCAAGATGATGGTTGGGAGAAGTAAATACCGAATAAATGACATAACGGTAGGAACTATGCGTAATGTATTTTCAAAACCAAACATTACGTCTTTTCCTTGAATAATTTGGGATAAAAAATGTTTGGTTTTTTTTCAGGAATCTGAAATCAAAAAATTTCAGGTTGTTGATCCTTGGTGGCAAAAAAAATGATTTTTTTCAACAGTTTCCTAACAGTTGATCCAACGACAAAATTGTTTGATGCAAACTAAAATAAGGAAAAATAATTAAGTCAAAAGTAAATATAATGTGCGAAAAGAAAGTGCGCCACTAAATGAAGCTAGCAGTCCACTATGGATTGCTGGTACCTACCCTGATATAAGGCAGTGAAGCTTGGAATTGGCAGAGAAAGGATGAAAGTAAATCTTTTAGAGGAGAAAGAACATTATATTTTTAAAAAATTCAATGAAATTATTTCGAAATTGCTTTTTTTAAAAGGAATACTTCTTTAGCGCTGTTGTGACTAGAAACTCGATGAAACGAAAAATAGCGACACTAAAAAGAGACAGACACACTTTAAGTGTGCCAGAAAATGATATGGTATAATCGGTTTCCTCTTTGTGCGGTGATTCGGAGCCTGTCGGTCTCCTCTTTTGCGGTGGTTCGTAGCCTTCCCACTCTTATCTACTTTTGTTTTCTGAAGTCTTCAATTCTACTGCGTGTGAATTGCATATCTTACTTTTTTAAAATTATTTATTAGCGTTAAAAACAATATTTATAAATTCATAAATAACAGTGTTTAGAATATTTATGACATTTACCAATAAAATAATGACATTGAAATTTACGACCGTAATAAAAAAAGAGAAATTCACAACAATATACTTAATATAAACAGTTCTCATAAATCATTGAAGAAGGAGATAACACGCAAATATGAAAGAGAACAAGACACAGAAAAAGAGAAAAAGATGATGGTCTCAACCTTTAAAAATAAAATAGATAGTAATAAGATAACCAACACCTCTGCCATAGGTCACCCCAAGTGGTTCACTACGTTTGGTGATTTAGCAGGGGCGCCCGGGTTCACGGGGTGAGGTTTGTCTAGGTCTTGGAGGCGGATGACTAGGATACACTGAACACCAGATTCCTACCCACCCCTTAAACCCTTTCCTTCCCAGAACTCTCCTCTCTTTCCTTCCCTTAAAAAACCCTCCACACAGCATCCCTAAAGATGACATAGGCCCTGAGGGAAATTATTTTCCTCAGGGACTCGCGTATGGAGCTCATTTAAAAAAAAAAAAAAAAACTGGGACTCGAACCCAGAATCTCTTGTCTAACCGGGACGTGCACTTTTACCAATTTAGTCATTGCCACCTTCCATCAAACCGTCACAATTGTACATGGAATACTGGAGTCGAGTTCAGACTTAGAAGAGATGAGATGTTGAATGCAGGCCGTGGCGTAACTAGCATGGGTGGCACCCGGGGCGGGTAACGAGGTGTCCTAACAGTCCTGTAGATATATTAGTATGACATTTTTAAATATCCTACTAGTGATCCAGAAAACATCAACATTTAGTTTAATTCACGATTACAAATTTTTGTGCATTATAATTCATTTTAGTCCGGTCAACGAATGGTCCAAAAGGAGGTGTAGAGTGCGTGAGCAGGAACCTAAGCGATTCCTTCAGAAACTTGTTTAGGGTGCTTAGGGTGTGAACATACTAAAAGTCCTGACGTCTAGGTGGTGAGCTAGGGGGGAAGGGGGGGGGGGGAGGTCCCGATTTTCGGGTTTCTAAAAAACGGCTGAGGTTTCCAAAATTACGTATAGAATAAAAGTTGTAGATAATTTTATGAGCTTTTACTTATTCTAAAAAAGTGTTCCTCTGCGACGCACCATTTTCGAGATATAAACGGACACCCGAAAATTGGGACCTTCCCCCCCCCCCCCCCCCCCCCCTAGTTCACCACCTAGACGTCAGGACTTTTAGTATGTTCACACCCTAAGCACCCTAAACAAGTCCTGAAGGAATCGCTTAGGTTCCTGCTCACGCACTCTACACCTCCTTCCTTGACTGGACTATTTGATGGTATTTAAGAGTAATCTGAGTATTGTACCAGATAGAGGGTACACTAACACATACAGGGTGTCCGGGGGTAAAGTGCATTAACTTCGGGAGGTGATTCTACATGATGGTAGGAGTAAAAAAGATTAATAACTTTTTTCGAAATTCCAACATTTTTTTTCCCATACAAAAAGATCTACCTACTAAAAATCCTTAGTGTGAGGTACGATCTTACTTGCCGGGAGCCTGCCGGGCACGATCGTGACAACAATAAATGGTGGTAATCGGCCCGTATCGTAACAGCGGAAAATAATAAAGCTTGCCGCGCACGCCGGTCAAATTTTACGTTTTTACCATAAAACTACCCCTAAAAGTTGGAATTTCGAAAAAAGTTATTTATCTTTTTTACTTACACTATCATGTAGAATCACCTCCCGAAGTTAATGCACTTTACCCCCGGACACCCTGTATAACTAAATACTCAACACAAATTTAAACTTTTCGGATATGTCTGACTAATCAAGTTAACGATAGATATTTAGTTTAAGGCTCTGCAATCGGGCTCGAAAAGAAGAAGATGGAGAGATACGAAATTACGAATGTTAGACAAGAGCGCTAACATTTACAGCGACAAAATCGATGCGAAAATTGCGAAAATGTTTAATAAAACACGACTCATTTAAAATAGAGCAAAAATCTCGCGGGCATTGTCTTAAAGAGCATTTAAAGAAACACTGTGAATTTTCATACATATAACTTGTAAAATAACTGAAACAAACGTGTTTATAATAATTTTTGGAGCATACTTTGCGATTTTTTTCTATCGAGGGGATTTTATATAATTTGCGTTTCGGCGCGGGCAATGTCTAGATATCTTATCTTCAAGAAAAACATATATATTTTTAAGAGCTTTAAAACTACCGTTTTTAAGGGAGATATGTAAGAAATCGGTAGAAATTCGGGTTGCGGGCCCTTAACAAAAAAACCTTTTTTAATCATTCTTTAAATAACAACATTGCAACAGTCGCAGATATTCGTGATTTTGGAATAACCCTTGATAGTAAACTACAATATAACCTTCATATACAACAAATCACAAATAAAACTGCTAAAATGTTTTTAATTAGAAAAAAAAAATTTCATAAGAAGCAATTACGTAAATATAAAAATAAATTAAATAAATAAATTAATATAAAAAAAAATAATATCTTATTAAATACCGTTAATTGCTGGTTTTTCATTTACTTGTGATTATATGTATTGTTGTCTCCCTCCCACTAATTGATTAGCCATTGTACCTCTTTCACATCTTACAAATCTTTTCTTGTCTCTGTCTAATTATATTATTTTGTCATATTCTTTCTCCCTCTGTCACTCAACTTATATATAACCGATAACTCTGTCTTAACATTAGTTATTATTATATCCTGATGAAGCTTGGTTGAAGCGAAACCGGTTGAAGTGTGAAATAATAAATATTCGTCGTTAAATACAAAGTGTTTCTTTGATTTGAAAAACAAAACTTTTTGATAGCATCAACATCACCAAATCTACTTTGACTACGTACCGAGTCATCTGGAATTTTGGTCTCCATTTTATAAAATCCACATATACAAAATAGAAGCAATTTCAGAACAAATTCCTAAAGTATCTTTGTTACATGTAATTTGCAGAGGTAGCTTCATACTTTAAAATTGATTCATTTAGTAAATGATGGTATCATGTAGGTTCACTATTCCTGTATAAATAACTTAACAATTATGTTCAATGATCGGAGTTGCTAAATAAAATTCAATAACATACCTGCGCGTACAACACGCTCTTCTGTCCTGTTCAGGGCGGATCAATGCAAGACGAACTGTAAGCAGAATTCTTGCCTGAATAGACTACGCGACGGTTACAATAGCGTTTTTTCCAAGGTGGACATTTTCAATTGCGAACTTACCAAATATAAGGGGTCCATAAAAGAGTATTTCTCGGATGTTTCGTGAATAATGTCATGTTTTTATTGTTTATATTTATAATTCTATTATGATTTGATTTGTAAGTACAACCTGTCTTTTTATGGTTACCAATGTATTGATAATAATTTTTTGTTTTATGGAATTTTTCGTTTTCAAATTTTTAGTTTTCCTTTTTATCTAAATTTTGGTTATATATATAATTTTTGGCTTCATATTCCTTTCTTATACATTTAATTATTTCTTATTATTATTACACTGCCTTATTAGAGGTAAAGTCACAAGGAGGAAATCCATAATTGGTATAATTTTGGCAATATAATACTTATGTACAAACTGAAAAAATGTATGCTGTCGATTTCTTGAAAATGAATAAATAAAAAATATTTTCATATAAGCTGTGTTTAATTCTTCTTTGTCATCGAATACAGCTGATTTGTGCAGTGAAATTGTTTAACTCTGGATTTGGAAAAGAACTTGGTCAATGGCTGATATATATATATATTTTTAATTTGCCTTTCTTTCTTGTATTTTTAGGAATATACAAATGTATATGTAAAAGTCAATTAATCACTGGAGCGCTTTTTGCCACAATATGGCACTCTTTAAAATACCTCGGATTGCTTTGCTGCCAGTTTTAGGCAAATTTTTCCCAGATACATTTGTACTTAATTTGAATTATTAAGTAAATATTCAAAATGATCACCAAAAAATCACGAGCAATCTGAGGAAAAAGTTTCAAATTGGTCTGTCGCTCGAGTGGTTAAACGGGAGCAAATTAATAAAATGATGCGCGGGTTGAACTCCGTTGTACAAATTTCTACAATATAACTTAATACAAAGCAACATATTACAGTTTTTTTTTTATGTACCTTCTAATAATATAATTATTATTTGTACTGATAATATAGGTTATAATAATTTATTTATTTATTGACGCCCTATTTTGAGGCTTTTACATATTGATGGTAAAAATTTTACAGTATACTCGGTAACAACATTATATATTTGTTTAGTGACAAATTGAAGATGTCCACTAAATTGGTAAAATTATTCCCCTCCATTGGTATTCTGGGCAAGGAGGAATACTTATGATAATTAGTCCCATGCACTGAAATAAATCCCAATTTCTAGTAGTACGTAGTGGAATCCGAAAGCTTATTAACGCAAGTAATTCTGGGCTATCAACTAAATACATCATTTAAAGTCAGTAAAAATCCTTCAGTCTGACAATTAACCTGTTAAGGGCCAGGGTTTTTTACCTTACCTTTTTTAAATTACCTTAAGAACAAGAATGGAGGAAGCTATTTTAAGCTTTATTTTATGTTATATATTAATGGAATAAAATTTAAAATCGCATCCAAATTATTTGAATTAATATTCTTTTTTGAAATTTGATACTCGCGCGCCGGCGCGGCAACGGCACTCGAGAAAAATCATATTCATATCATACGAATGTCGAAGTTCAACATAATTGCTGGAATACCTACCCGTTTTAAATCATAGAAAACGTAAGAATTAATTTTGTATTTTTTCAGTAGCTTGTTATGTGGGTTCCAGATAGGTGAATTGTATTCTAGTTGACTTCTAACAAAATCAAAATACAATAGTTTAATACACTTAATATTGTTGAAATTTCTATTAACCCATTGAAGTATTATGTAAAATTTCTACTTTTATTATGCTTGTAAAAGCCCTACAGACGTTAAATAAAATAAAAAACAATCCTAGTTTATCAGTTGTTTTACATTTAAAATACGTATGTTATGTCTGTATGTAAAAAAAAATAATGTAAAAGTTTTATGTAAATGCCCAAAAGGCGTAAAAGTAAGATAAATGTTATTAAATAAATACAAAATTATCAATAAATTCACTTTTTTATTTACAATGTCGTGACCGTCAAAAGTTTCTGAATTTTTTAATATTGTAGTAGAAGTGGATGGATGCATTTGCCCACAAGCTCATGCAATAAAATATTCTATGTGACTTAAGGTAAGTAGTGAAAGTAAATATTAAGTACTGTAAGTAGTAAGTATTATGTAAGTATTGCGTAATAATAAAGAAGGTAAGTATTAAATAGTATTTTTATTATTATTGTTTTAAGTAACTAGTACGTATTAAGTAGGTATTACGCAATTATTTAGAAATTAAAGTACTTTAAGTAGGTAATTATGAAGTAAGCAAGTTTTTAAATATTTTTTTTATTATTGTTTTATATGGTAAGTATTAAGTAGGTTTTACGTAAACTTTAATTAATTATGTAAGTATTAATGTTAATATTAATATATTTAATAAAATTATATTATTATTAATACATGATAGTATTATTATTTTTATTATTTTATTAAGTAAGTATAAAGTATTAATTAGATATTAAGTAAGTATCAAGTATCCATATTAATAATAAATATTAAGTAATATAATTTATATATAATTTATTTACATAAAAGAACTCATCAAGTAAAATTACTCAATCAAGTCAGCGATTCAAAATATAGCGACTTTTCAATACCCCAAGGTACAGTTTTAGGACCACTGTTATTTATTATATATGTCAATGATATATATTACATATTTCCAAATATGGAGACATTGTCTCCTACACTGACGATACAGTCCTAATACTAAAAGCAAACACATGGTCTGAATTAAATAAAATGGCAAACACAGATATCAATGCACTAAAATTATGGTTTGATAAAAACCTGTTGACTTTAAATTCTAAAAAAACCTATTATTTACCATTTTCAATTAAAAAACAAGAAACACCTAAAGAATTAAACATAATAATCCACTCTGTGACAAATACGGAAAACCACAAATGCAAGATATTATGTACAAACATAGAAAGCAAGACCTATATTAAGAACCTGGGCATAATAATAGACCAGAATTTAAAATGGTCCCCACACATAAATATTCTGAACAACAGAATAAGGAAACTAACATATATATTTAGATGCTTAAGAGATATTTTAAACGAAAAATTACTTAGAACAACATACTTCGCTTTCTGTCAATCAATTATACAATACGGCATTATAGAATGGGGCGGTACATATACAAATCAAACTCAAACAATTTTCATATCACAAAAACTAATAATAAAAAAAAAACCCTACTCATATTCATCAGAACTGTTATTCAAACAATTTAAAGTCAGAAAATTAAGTGCATTATACTTTTATCACGCAACATTACAAATTTATAAAGATAATATTCAAAATAAAGTTGCACCCTTTAAAAATAACAGAAATCTTAGACAAACATCAATACTTCCTATTCCAAAATGTAAAAAAACAATAGGACAGTGAAATCAAAAATATCTCGGAGTTAATTTTTTTAATTCACTACCTGAAAAAATCAGAAACATGAACGTAACATAAAAAAAATTTGAAACTCCGCTTAAAAATTATTCTGAAAATTTGAACTGAATAAAAAATAATAAATTGAACCAATGTAATAACACCCCCCACACACACAAGCCCTGCTTATTTATGGGGGTACATCAAGTACATGTATTTTGTAATTAATTATTGTATAAAATTTATTATAATTTATGTATCTTTTGGAAAATAAAAAATATATATAATTATATTAAGTAAAATCAAGTATTATTAGTAACCAGTAAGTAAGTATTAAGTCTACACACATTATGGTATTGTTCATAATTTTCAATTTTAATCATATCGCTGCAGGCAAAAATCGACCACTCTTCCAATCCAGTTTCACCGACCGTAGAGATCAATTTGACCGGACAGGGAGGGCGTGTGGACAGCGATTTCATACAAACGGTCGTTCCAAAAAACGCGTTTTGATGATGCGATAATCGACTCTCCTCCCCCGCAATCCATAAGACCTTACGGCGTATTTTTGCTTAAAAACGATTACGCCCTTTCGGTTCCCAGCCTCACCTCAGATCGCAGGCGATATTCGATCGTCGCTACCTCGAGTTATGAAAGATTTAAGGTTCATTTTGACGAGACAGCGAGTTACAGACTGTTGAGATAAGTCAGGATCTGAAATGTCACATTTTTAGCCTAAATAAAACAGACTTCTCAGAGTTTTCCAATGTAGTTTTACGGTAAACAGCTTTGCGGCTGAAAAACCGATCTTGGCTAAAATGTTTTTGAAAAATACTAATAACAACTTTTTAAACCAATATTACATGCGCATCACATGTAAAATATTTCAGGAGAAGCTGAGGAAAACCAAACCAGGTAAATTTAACGGTTATTCATTACGGCGTAGGGACATTTCCATCGTATTATAAATTTTATGAAAAAAGCAAAATAAATTAACAGAATTTTTTAAGGAAATGCTTTACTGCTAGACCAGGCCGGCCATCAAAGTACGCAAATACGTTTAAGGATGAAACTATGTAATTTTATTGCCATGTTCTAATCTGTCTTGTTTCTTTTTCCCTCCTTTTCTTTTACATGGATCTGTAAACATCAATATTTTTATAATCTTCACGGACATATGAATATATCTGGACCTGCCCTAAGTGATAAAAACGTATTATTTCCCCCTCCACATGGCGCCGGCTGTAGCTCCTCCTTGGAACCGGCTCGCTCCATGGGGAGGGGATATAGCCTCGCTTGAATCTAAAATGTGTGACGTCATCATTCTTGCCGTGAACAGCGAGAAGCTGACATCCATACATTTAACGAAATAACGGCAGCTTGTGCTATACAATATATCTACGTATCAATGTACACATAGCGAATGTGGGCGGTACTCCAATGTGCTCGTCGCTGGTTACAGGGGTAAGTATATTATGAAACATTTGTAAAAGTGTTTTAACTAAACACGGAAACAAAATATTGATATGTGTATTGGCGCGAGTCTTTTTGGGGCGAGCATTTGGCCTTAGCAAATATGTTTTGAACGTGGCAAGCAATTCGCGCTCCCATGTAAAAAGGTCTATTCATTCAAAGCAGATTTTGCTTTTAACCCATTGGCCACAGAATTAATGAGCAAAAAAATTGGCCTTCACCACTGAATTAATTTTGTACCAAAAATTGAAAACCTGCATTGGTGTACTAAATCTATTGTAACTTTTAAACCATATATTCAAATAAATTAATTTCTTTAAATTTATTTACATATTCGATTAAGGTAAAGAAAAACATTAAAATAAAATTAAAAAAATATATTGAAATGTCTGTAAATAAGGATACAAATATAACCTTCTCTTTTTTCGTAAGTTTTTTTTCACATTTTTATTTTAAAAAGTTACAAAAAAACATATTATTCATAAATCAAACAATAATGATTGTTGTTTTTTACATGCATATATTACTAATGACTAATAAAATAATGGTATGATAGTCCTCAAAGCAATCAGGGACGTTCAGGGTCACTACCAAAAGCCTAGAACCACTCGCAATTTTGAAGAAATTAAATGGCGGCTGGCAGCATACAAAACTTGGAACACAAATATCAGTGAAAAAACATAAGAAACATTTTATTGCCAATTCTTCGAAATGAATGATTTATTATCTACAGAATGTTCGGCATTTAAAATTTTATTCAAAAATGTCATTGTTGAGCTCGTATTCCGTTTTTTGGCGGACCTACTCTAGCCCGTCAGCGTGCCGGGGTTTGTGGTTAAGTACCTGAGTTGCACACCCGGCAGGCTGTCGGGGTTTGTGGCCAATGGGTTAAGAACTAAATGGTGATATTGTAATGCGAGATGCCTATATACTGTCAGATTGATTGTTCAACGAATGACAGTCATCTTTCCCCTCTTCGCTCTCCATAGTTTGGTTTTACCCCTCATCTGTAACTGCTTGTCTATCCATTTGGATGTCTATGATAATCTTGTTCTTTTTTTGTTTTCTATTGTTAATATCAAAATACCTATGTTAAATTGTAACTATTTCCTCCCACCTATGAATTGTAAGTTCCTCCCGTCCTAAAATAAGTACAGTAACCCGTGATTGCCCTAGCAAGAATATAAAAAAAAAACAATAACAAAACTATTTTACATTAACTTCAGCAGGCCCTGAGGAAAAAAATTCCTCAGGGTCTATGTCATCTTTGAAGATGCCGTGTGGAGGGTCTTTTTGAGGAGAGAAGGGAGTGAACGTGTTGTAAGAGGGAGGACACACAGGAGAAGGCCGGCAAATCGTTCCACAACCGTCAGCCACAGTTCCACATCGTTTCACACCAGTCTCCATGAATAAGCAAGTGGATGAAATAAGAAATTAAAAAGTTTAAATTTTAATTATTCATATTGAAGCAATATTTAAAAACAATACAATAATATTTTTTTCGTCTGTATACATATACAAAATAATTGTAGGCAACTGATAAGATACAGCGCTGCCGCACCTGCCAATTCGACGTCCGCCATTTTGGAGTTCGGAGTTCGGAGTTCGGGTTGGCCGCAGGGTGGATGATAGCCCCTACACGATTGTCCAACATTGGCTTCGGTGTGATAGTTGCGTAAGAGATCTAAGAATCACCTTTCATGTACAGATTAATGACATTAAGTGCAAATCATTTAAAATGACGAGATTTATTCACATAATATGTAAACCTACCCCAAACTAAAGACCGAAAACCACTTTAATTTAACTAATTGACAATACTGAAATATCGGCCGTAAAGGGATTAACAAAGTATAATTTCTACATTCAACTACACATCTGCCCTGATGACTGATGATGGACACTGTAACGCTGTTCGAAACGCTGGCTAGAGGAGAAGCGCAACACGGCATACTAACCCAAAAATTAATTTTGATTAATTAATTAAACCATCTTAATTCACACTCTATTTTGCACCTTTGTCAGCAAACTATTTTTTTCCCTCAGCTCCACGCAGGAAGCCCTGAGGGAAATCTTTTCGTATGGCCGATGTCATCTTTCGAGATGCTGTGTGCAGTGTGGTTTTTATACTCGTATAGTATTAGCGATTTCCTGGCATGCGTTGCAACGCCACTTTATAAAGAAATTGTTTCTCCCTGTGTGTCCTTTGCCATTCGTGCCGTTCCTCTTCCGCCGCCCCTTCCCCACCATGTCCCCTTCCCCTTACGCGTTCCCCCTCCACTTTCCCCGCCTTCCCTCACAACTCTCCCGCTCCACGGTCCCGCCAAACCCCCTCCCGCGTTCCATATATTCAGTCACAGCACATTCATTACAGCTCGCGTGCTACCTATTACAATTTTTTATTCACATTTTCATTTTTCATATATTACAAATATTCATTTTTGTATATTATAAGAACAATCAATCAAATTTAGTACCTATTTAAAACACCTATAATTCTTACTTACTTAGTACTTCAAGTAAATTCATTAATTTTAAGAGTTTCTTCGAAAATTGAATTTTAATTCAGCAATCATGGTTTGCAAAATGTCATCTCAAATTGTGACATTTTTTACAGTTTCGTAAGAGTTTTTGTAATGATTAAAAAACTTTTAAGGTGTATTGTCAAGTGGTTGGAATAATCCAGAACCTTCGGGAGGGTGGAAGAAAGGTATTTAGAAAGCTTCAAACATTTCCAATGCTATAGCAATGCACAGACAACTCATACACATACAAGCAAACGTCTAAGTATTCATATTGGTAATTTTTGGAGATCGCTTGCATTGGGGGAAGTGGAAAATATTTAATTCTAAATTTCGATTACGTAAAATTAAAATTAGCTTTCGTCTTGTGAGATTGTACGCCATTAGCTATTAGCTCATTCGCTGTCACTTTGGTATGTTGGTATTCCTGATACACTTGAATGTATAACGAACGGCTAGAAGATTTTGAAGGTACCACGAAATCTGGAAAGATAAGTACTAAATTATCGGAGTTATGGTAATAAAATGACGGAAAAAAACATGTTTTTAATTTCGGTAATTATTTTTTATAAATAATACATTCACTTTTGTATCAAAAACCGTGTTACAAAAAACCTAGCGTAGCCGTTAAACTACTTGAAAACTGGGATGTTTTTCTTGCCTTGACGCGAGTAGGCGTTATAAAGGGGCACTTTCTTTTGAATCACAAACCATGTTACACAAACCTAGCGTAGCCGCTAAACTACTTGAAAACTGGGATATATTTCTTGCCTTGACGCGAGAAGGCGTTATAAAGGGGCATTTTCTTTAGTATCACAAACCATGTTACACAATGTGTTTTTTAAATTACGCGCCGAATTCCCATGAAGTCTGCTACGCTTTGCTCTAGCATCTTTTCGTACAGTAAC
This sequence comes from Limnephilus marmoratus, assembly GCA_917880885.1. Classification (NCBI taxonomy): domain Eukaryota; kingdom Metazoa; phylum Arthropoda; class Insecta; order Trichoptera; family Limnephilidae; genus Limnephilus; species Limnephilus marmoratus. Next base: position 9,305,692 of record OU862907.1, read on the forward strand.
AAGAATACCAACATAACAAAATGACATTTGAAAATAATGTTTGAAATTATGGACGGTCTCGTTTCACAGAATGAAAGTTAATTTTAATTTTACGTAATCGAAATTTAGAATGAAATATTTTCCACTTCCCCCAATGCAAATAGTTGTCTTTTAATGTAATTAAGGTGAATCAAAAGATTTTTTCAAAAAAAGTGCGTATTAACCATTGCCAGCGATCACAAAAATTTACCTTTATTTTATAGATGGCTAATGTTATCTTTTGAGATGCTGCGTGCAGTGTCATTTTTACATATTATGTTGGGTGCGCGTTTGGCGTGTTTACCAAATGTACATACGGTCTTATAAGCTAGTTTTTAATGTTATATTTTATTTTATTAGGAACAACAAGGTTGAAAATACAGCTAAAATTAGAGAAAAATGATTGAGTTGCTAGCCCAGTAACCAAATAATGTTCACATTAAGCAAAAATAAAAAGGTTTGCAGAAGATGATTCTGTCTCTTTTGCGTTAAATCAGTAACGAAAAAATTAAACAAAAAAAAAGCAAAAATCATCGAACATCGGAAGGCTTCCGTCGCGTCGTGCATTACCGAATGTCAAATTTCTATGGTTTACCGAAGTGATTTTCTATGGTTTTCAATGGCTTATCGATGCCTGTCGTGCGTTGAAATCATAAATATCTACTTAAAAACATGAATTACAATTAATTATTATTATAGCCACTTACATATAAGCCTGATAGACGTTTATAGATGACTATCCGTTTGTCGTATTATTGTGATGTTTGTAAGCGATGACACTGGAATTGTAATTTTTCTCGCGACTGACATCATTTAACGAAGATTATGCGGCAAACGCGAGGCCATCTCTATCGTTAGGTAACTACTTTAAAGAGTGTGTCTCAATACAAGCGTAGTATTTAGCTTGTTAGCGCGATATGGAATACAGCATTTAAGAAAACTGTCAAAATGTGTCGTATAATGCCGATTTAACACTAGTTACGCTGTCGCAAAAGATACAAAATCAACCTTATAAGTTTGCGAAAAATTCTTAACATTAGAAAGATACCTACTAAACATTAAAAAGATAAAACTCTAAACATTAGAGAGATACTAAACATAAGACAAAAACCTTAACCTAACCTAGACAACTATAATCTTTAAAACTAGGATCAGAGAACCTAATAACTACTCAGAATTTGCCAATCATTTGTTGAATATAATACATAGGTTCAATCAAGCTAACACTACGTTTCAACATATATCCCACTAAAAACATATTTCAATTTTTCCGACTCGTAACATTATAAATTATATAACAAATAATAAAGTTCACAAAATAATAGCACCCAGTAAATTACCTTTGCTAAACAATTTATTTATTTTGAATACTCCCACTCTCCTCCCATCTAAATTTTCACCCACTACCCCGACCTAACAATATCTAATTATAAAGAATAAGTAAAAAGGGTACATTGTTGTAAAATAAAATTAAATATAAGAAAAAAATATTGTGATTATGGCTTAGAACAAAATATAAAATATTTTAAACAGTGTGCTAATATGATTCGTGTATTGTACACACGGCACACATAGTACAATACAATTGTTAACTTATCATTCAAATGTTTACAGTTAATAATGGGTAATATAGCAAACTGTAGTTGTTTTATTCTAGTGGCCAACAGATGTCAACAATGGTCGGAGATTTCCACCATAAAAAGGGCAATATATTTTGAAATATATTTGTTTGTTAATTTTCTTCACTTTTCGTCAACATTCTATTTTGTCACTGTTCCCTTTGAATTACGTTTTTCTCCGCTGTGAATTAAGCTGTGTCGTTTCAAGTGCGACTTTCGTGAACATGAATAGTTGCATTCAGTACATGAGAAAGGTTTTATTCCAGAATGAGTGCGAATATGCTCCAAAATATGCGAATTTTGCGTACACGAATATTCACATACAGGACACGAAAATGGTTTGTGTTTCTTGTGAGTTAAATTGTGGATTCGCAGCGACGACTTTCGCGTGCATACATATTCGCATTTGGAACATGAGAAAGGTTTTTCTTCGCAGTGAATTAGAACGTGACTTTGTAAATACGACGACTGTGAAGTTGAATATTCACATTCTGTACATGAGAATGGTTTATCGATACTGTGGGTAAGAAGGTGACGTTTCAAAGATGACCAACGTGAAAATGAACGAGCGCATTCTGAACACGAGAATTGTTTTTCTCCACCGTGAGTCAGAACGTGTTGTTGTAAATGCGATTGTTTAGAACAGGAATAGTTGCATTCTGTACATTGGAATGGTTTTTCTCCATGGTGATTAAGAACATGTCGTTTCAAACGTGCCTTATTTAAACAAGAATAGCTGCAGTGAGGACACTGTTTGGTTTTCTTAGACGGGAGAGACTTTTTAATACGTAATTTTTTTGTTGTGGTCAGGTTTTGGTGAGTCTTTTCATCGTCTTCTTCCTCTGAATCCATTGTTTCGGGTTTTTCATCTGTAAATTAAAAACATTAAATAAAAAACTTACTTACACATAACCCAAGGAACATAGTTAAAAAATGATATTTCAATAAATAATCTTTGAACCACACTAGAAATGGGTCTCGGAGAACAAAGATGAGTTATGAACTCAAGAACAATTTCTTTCAGTAGTTTGTATCTTGTTAGTTTTAAAATTGTCTTGATGGTAAAAGGAGACTTCCGAAACTGGCCGTTCAACGTGATTAAATTAGAGATCCCACGAAAATTCGGCTATTCAGTATTCGGCCTATTCGGCTACTTTTTAACTATACGGTATTCGGCCGAATATTGCGAACTATTCGGCCGTATACCGAATACCAAATCATGAAAAATCGCCCAATGTAACTCACAACCAAATATATTTTAACAAAAAATCAGCATATTTAATAGTTAAAATCTATCAGTGTTAAGTTATGATGAATGAAAATATTTTTTTTTGATAACAAACGATTACACTTTTCATCATAAATTATACCTGCTTCCGAAAAAAGCCGCTCACTATGTACACTGCTACCGGGAGATGAAAAATAAATCTTAGCAAATTTTGCTAGGCTTGGATACTGTTTTGGGTTTGCTGACCACCACTTGTAAGGGTATGCTATCCGATCTAGGCGAACAGTTATCATGTATATTTTAAGATATACACATAACAAGTTTCAATGTATTTTTTTACCCGCTGTGTACCCGCTTTTAAACTTAGTAGATAGTAGCTTGTAAACTCGCCCTCGCCTGTCATCGAGGCTTAAGACACGAACGGCGATAGATGGTACTCTTTTGATAATTAACTCAGCTACCATCTGTTGGAAAATGGCAGAAATCCGTATTACAAACAAACCTATAGACATCTAGTAAAAGAAGCTGAAACTACTTGGATAATCAATACATTTCAGTCTTAAAAGTATTGATGAATGACCCCAAGTTTCACACATTTTCGGCCATTCCCGTTTAAAAAGAAATTAAAAAAAAACTGATTACCTTCAATACGCTCGTTTTCATCGAATTTCGCCAAACTCTCCACTTTAATAATCGGGACTATATACTGGTTGATTTCTTCTCCATTTTCTTTATGCGCTCCTGGTTCTGTCTTGATGGGAGAAACATCCGTGTTGAGATCCATGGCACCGCAGTAATATTCAACACACAATACAATATCCGAAACCAAATTCACAGTGACATTATGCAGACTTGTTTTTAGTAACGCCCTATGCGAGGTCCGTTGTGTTTGAATATGAACTCAACACTGCCTAACACTATTTAAAAAGCTTCTACGAAGTTATTCGTGAATTGTGAGCAGTTTGAAGGTGCACGAAATAAATTAAATGAGAAATTCGAGTGAAATGTTTTTGACAAATGAAGTCTTTCAGTTAACTTTTACAGTTAAACTCTCTCAGATGATTTTAAGAATATATTCACGTAGTGTGAGAAGTTTTTTATGTGATATTCACGTGGAAGGAAGTAAACTAAATGAGAAATGTCAGATGACAAAAGTGACATAACATACACGCAGTTTTATGCTTCCAGTAGGACTCTAGGTTGTGTCTGTAGTATTTAAATATTAATTAAAAACAGATAGACACTGTTTCATTCGTTTCAAATAAGTTACTTGTGAATTACGAGGGGTTTTTGTTGAAAACGGGCTAACGCAGAGAAGAAACGTCAAATGAATGGCGTTAGGTTAATGATTTTTCTATGGAAATGTCTGTTGTTAAGTCCGATGCACACATGCACAAGAATAAGAACAAGACGATTTGTTTTTTAAATCGGGGTAATTTCGAGCAATGTTTTTGTTTATTTTAATGTGAATACCGCCTAAAAGTCTCAACTGCCCGCAGCCGGTGGAACTTTAGCATCCCAATTCGTATATTTTTTTATGTTTTTATAATGCTACTGTGCGAATCGATACTTGAAACATTCTCTCAAATTTAAAATGCGATGTGCAATATTTTAGATTTTGATAATCGATTTTTCAAAACCCGAGTAAGTACTCGTTCTCGACGAAATCGAATTCAATATTTATGACGATCCATATCACGATTGTCATCAATTTGGATCGTCCTACCTAAGTAATTTAAGTTCAATATTTTTCACATGTAACGGGACCTATTTATTGATTTATTTGATATAATATCTTACATTTCAAATACAACTCAGCAATGTCGGCCTCACTGGGTAGCTCACCTGTGCTGAAGCCTCCATTTTATAAAAACAAAAATTTATACATAATACATTAAAAAATATTAAAAATAATGCTACATAAAAAAAAATTAAGCTTAAATTAAACTAAAATTAAAAAATTATAATAAAATAAAATACTTTTTTTGTATAAAACCACGAGATTTATTAATTTAAATATTAAGGCGATCCACTAGTTCACTACTGTGCCGTGGACAGTAGTTCTTCGGTGGACGCCATAGGGTTCACTTTGAATAACCGAATTCGTCGACTAGCGGCCGTATTGTAAAATATCAACGCGAAAATGCATATTTTATTTTATTTTGGGAAGATTGGGTGTAAATATCAACTTTTTTGCGATTATTATAAAATAAACTGAATTTGCCACATTACACAATAAAACCATATCCGAAAAGGGGTTTATAAATAGGAGAGTTTGGACTTGAAAGTGTGTTTTTTAGACCTTATACTTTATTTTTTTATAGGCTTATTAAAAAACTTATAGGCTTATTAAAATGACCGATATTTTTAAGGGCCAAGGTATGTTCTACACGCAGTATTTAATTGAAGCATCTACAATACTTCTAAGCGATCAAATTTTCAAAACAAAAACATATGATTTTGCATTATTTACTATGACCAGTGCCGTAAATAGCCTTTTCTGCGCCCTGTGCGAGCTTCTATAACTGCGCCCTATTTAAGTGGACCCTTCGCCTATTATACGCCATTCTTGCGCCCCCCAGAGTCTACGCCCTGTGCCTGGGCACCGGTGGCACAGCCCTATTTACGGCACTGACTATGACTTCATCTTAATTAATAAATCTCGTGGTTTTAAACAAAAAAAGTATTTTATTTTATTAAATATGTCAAACCACAAAGTGATTGCATTCTACAATAATAAAAATTTTAAATTGAGGTAAAATTAATTATTCTTATTATGTTATGAGATTTTAGTAATATTGTCTTTTTTGTTCTTTAATCCATTTTGTAATTTGAGAATGGTTTTTTTGATTTTCTTCTACTTTATTTTCAAGTGTAAGACTGTTGAATGCTTTTATAGCATGATATTTATAGTGCTTTTGTCCAAAGCTTGTATTCACTGTGGGAGTTATTATGTTATTTTTGTACGATTGTCTAACTGGTCTGTTAGTAAAATTTTGACATAGTTGAAATTTGTTTTTTTGGTCAAAAATGAAATTTAGTAGTGTTTTAACGTATAATTGGCGTATATCTTGTACGTCATAACTGTTGAATATTTGGTCTGCATCAGTTCTTTAAGATCGTTTTCTGCCCGATTTCTAGGTGATCGATAGCTGAGTTTGTTGCTCCTCTTCAGACCTAGTCCTACCTAAGTTATATTCCATATTTTTCACTTGGATCGTGATCTATCAATATGGAACGGAGTCCTATTTTAGACGTTCAATATTTGTCACGATCCATATCGTGATCACGATCGATCCATATCCATACCGGATCGGAGTTCTGTCCTAGACGTACGATATTGATCACGATCCATATCACGATCCGTATTGATAAATCGTGATCCATCATCATCTCCTTCCCCTCCCTACTACCTTCAGCCTCACATCACACTCTAATCGGGGATGTCATCGTCTCACTGGCTCCATATAGTTAGGAACAATTGGGACTCTTGTGCGGCATTCACATGAAAAAAATCTTGGATACTTGTGGAGCATCACCAATCAAACAGTATTAATAGGCTAGCATCTGTGTGGTTGAATTTCAGAACCCAGCCACGGGTGCATGTCGGACTCCACGCTCAACACCCGCGCCTCAAATAACATCCGTGTACGCGGAATTTCACACAAAGCTACTGTTATAATTCGGTTTTAGATTCAAGAATTCGACACAAGATGTCACTACTTCCGTCAGCAGCTCGCACATGAATGTTTCCCTCCTAGGTATAACTGTTACGGATTTATATATTTTATCCTTCCGGATTTGGAAGATTGACGACAATACTTGATGAAGTTGTTATAAATTACACATAACGTCATTGCGTGCCTCGGTTACTTTGACACGGTTACTTTGGCACTGTTATTTTATCACTGTTACTTTGTCTCGGCGAGTTACCGATGGTGACTAGCTGTCACTGGATCATAGTGGATCTGGCTACTTTAGGAACCAGTTCCTATCGGATTTATAAAATGGTCACAAACACTCAAACCGGGCGAAGCCGAACTAAAAGCCGCCCGCAGTGCCTAGCAGCAAAAACCTGCGGAGCGGGTTTTAACTACTAGTTAATCTATATTCTTCCAGGGGGCCAAGTCTCTATCTTTTATTAATGTTTATTAACGTCTGTTAGCGCATTAATTACGTCACAAACACGTATTTTGACCTTAACGCTATTTTTTGTAGTCTCTATTAATTCGTAATGCGGAATTTATGGTTACTTAACAGTTTAAAAAAAAAATGGTTAGCTAACAGGCGACGCCTGTTAACGCCCCTGTATTTTGACAGTTCTCCTTAAGTTTGGTAGTCTATACCACGGAATGTCATAAATTTTGCTATTTACTAACGTTGAATTTCACGTCAAGCTAAATGGGCCGATCGACCTCCCGTTTGGTAACAGGGGAACATTTAGAAGTGTCGCATTGCCGAAAGGCATACTTTTCAAAGTTGATTAATTCGAATTTAGTTCTTTAAAAGGTAAGTAATATAATTTACTGTGAATTAAACGATACCTCAACTGAAATATTTACCTAACCTCCAAACTTTTAGGCACATAAACGAAGTGTATTAATCATTTATGAAAGTGAATACAACATTATTTCATCCCCTTTTTTCACAATATTTGCAAATCCCCTTTCTAACAGCACATGAATTATGTGGAAATTACAATTCCACATTATTCCTTGATTATCAGATTCTTTTTTCCATTACATAGGCATTGTTTAATTTGTATTATTTCTTTCTGTCACACATACATACTTATAATATATTATTTACTTTTAAGGTTTTAACGACACTCTCGTTTCTCGCTACGGGATCCTACCAAAAAGTGGTGGGAAATGATTTCCACGCATCTCTATCACAAAAATCGGTCAGCTGACACATGACAGAGATTGTATCAGCATTAAATGTAATCATGCATACGCATATAAAATTCCCAAGTACTCGGGAAGAGAGGAGTGCTGATAAACAAGGGTTTGTCTTGATTTTTTATATTTTATTTTTACTTATCTTGTTTACCCGAGGATTAAGGCATATTCAGACGACAGGATATCTTAAATTATAATGCATACTTACCACTGACTCATACCTTTTTGTTCTAACTCATTTAGCCATACACTTTATCTTTCTAACACTGTTACGTAATTACGGTATCGAACCGCCTGATTACTGATTTATAGGCAAATTAATAATGAATACTCACAAACCAACTTTATACTCACAAGCCTCCCCAGCTAGCTCGATCGGCAGGGTCTCGTGTTCACAGTTCGTTCACAGACTCGATTCAAGACAACTATTGTTGTTATTGATAGTATAAATGTAGGCAAGGTTATAATAAATTAAAAGATCTCTTGTCGTTTTTAAATAACTTGCAAATTTATTTATGACTCGACGCTACCAGGAAAAGCCTTTAATCCCAATGTGAACTTTGTAATTTACTGAATCTAAAATAAAATAAAATGGATGATTGGATAATGTATAGAACCAGAAGAAACGCGTAGGGCTCTCCCAGCCTCCGGCTGCCTACCCTTCCCCTCCCACCGAAATCTGGGTCAATGAAGGCACGTCGGTGTTGCTAAAATTCAAGAAAGTATTTCATGACACATCCCCAAAAACACCAGGAAAAAACCCTTTAAAGAATTCCCTCCATAAATGTTACAAAAAAAAAACATCGTTCACATAGAGATTCGGCATTAAAAACCTAGGCAAAAAGTTTACATACATACAATAAGTTATAAAGTTTATATAAAATAACAAAAAAACAGCAAAATCAACACGTAGAAGCGGCCTGTCATGAACATCTTTAAATGCAGCGCACGTCAGAGAGTAGTGTCCATCGCGTCTAGAGTAACAGTCACGATCCTCACGAATCAGCAGCAGAGAAGTCGACATGAAAGCAAAATAACAAAATTTTTAGAACAGAATTTTTGGTACAAGTAGAAAAGGTTAATTGTAACGATAATGAAAAGTACTATTTATTTGAACTTAATAAATAATAATAACTCAGGTACGCTTCATACGTCATTATATATGTCTGGCTGTGATGTAGGTAGCTTGTTATCAAGCTAATGGGTACCTTCCTGCTCAGCAAACGCCGCTCTCAGCCTCTTGTTGTCCTAAAACCAAAAGAAAACTGAATTCTAAAAACTATATTGATAGTTCAATACCTATGTCTATTTTAATGATTAAAATTGTATATATTTCAGATTTTATGAGAAATATCAGTTTCCCGGTATAATTGGGTGTATAGACGGAACACACAGAGCTATAGTAAAGCCGAAAGTCAGCGAAGATGATTATTTCAACCGAAAAGGGTTCCATTCGATGAATGCTCTCATGGTCTTTTCTTTAAGCAGAAGCTCCTTTTCCCGGAGAACAAGGTTCTCTTGAACCTCCTTCTCTTTGAGAAGAAACTCTTTCTGTTGATGAAGGAGCTTCTCTCGCTCGATAATGAGGAGCTTATCATCGAAAGAGCTGCTGGCTTTATCCTTAGCTGAAAGTGAAATATTTTTATGTGATTTTTTTTAATAAATATATTTGTCACATGCGATTCTTACTCTTTTCATGGCATCATTCCCCCTTTTGATTGAAAATATTATTTCTGAGTGGAAAATACTCTCAGCATCGCCGTAAGACCATCATTCAGAATTGAAAGTAGATCTGAATATCCTGATACATTTTCTACATTTCCTTCCCCTCAAGCTCACAACATACCAAAATTGGGGATGCCATAGTCTCACTGGCTCCATATGGTTTGGAGCAGTTGGGTCTCTTATTCGGATAAAAAGAGTTATATTATATTGCCTAATATACAATAAAATTATCTATATTATATTATACTTCACCACATGCTGACAAGTCTCGCAGAAACGGCGTCCCGGCCGCAACTCGACGCAGAGCCGAGCTCACATATGTCTTCACACAACTGCGTCTCAGTGTATATTGCTCCGTGCACTTCCATTCATCATTCATCTTCCATGGCATCATTCCCCCATACACACCAAGATATTTCAGTGTAAGTACTTACACAGTCTTCTCTTGCAGGTGGGTGTGGCCATTCTCTTAATGCCAGATGGCCCAGGAGTTACCGGGGGAATCTCAACTGGCCATACAATCATATCAGGTTCAGGTGTGGCACAGCGAACCTCGGCATATTCCACGGTTTCTATCTGCAAACAAGTAACAAACTGCCCATTAGTTTTTCACCATCCATATTAAAATATACTTGTGCATGAATATGATCTGAAACATACAACCTCAACGTCAAAATGAGTCTCCTCTCCAGAAACTCCGTCAATCCGCAAACTGCCTGTTATGGCCATCACTTTCACCTCTATTGGGGTCAGAGGTGAAACTAAGCACGGTCCACCTCCAGTTCGCGCCATCTCCAATCGAAGTTTGGATGCGTTCCTCCTTGTATTTGTTCTGAGGTCCCTCCATGTCTGAAATAATTGATAAATGGTCATTCAGACACAGGTGAAATAAAGTATTTAGAGTAACGTATCTGTTTGTTTCATTATTATAATATGTACTCACATGCTGCCACTTGTCCCAAGACTTTTGGCATCCAAACCCGAGGGAGTTAAGCCTCTCGGCCAAATGGCTCCACTCTCTTTGATTCTGGAGGCGTCCATCAATTCCCTCAAACCTCCCTAGAGCCATTGCCGGCCTGTCAGTGAGCCAATCCACCAAGAACTCTAACTGCTGGCTTGACGCCCTTCTTTTTAAGGTCTGTAAAATAATAATTACTATGCATTAAATAACTACGAATGTAATCAATTATCAACATGCAAATGAGGTTTGTGATAAGCATACATTAGTTTGTGAAAACGCCCTTGCACAGATTTTATGGAAATCACAGTTCATTTCAACAATTACTACAATAAAACAACTATTTACGTACACAAAATAGGTTATTAGGTTCCTAGTTTAGGTAAATTAAGTAATTAATGCCTGTATGTAAACGAAACAAAACTTCGCATGTGTCAAATGAAAATCGTATTTTTAAATGCAAATTTTTCCCTTTTATCACGACTTAAACCGATGGTTCTTGTGATAATTAAGTTTTAAAGTAAATTACTTTACAAAATGTATGCCATTTTAAAGTGTGGCGGTGTTTTTACAGTTAACCCATTCGAGTTCGTTGCGTAAAGTGAATTTGAGGTTATAATGTCCTTTTATATTGATTACTTTTTGGAAAGCTCACGATATCTTACAAAATATATGTATTAATGTAAACATAATTAAATAACTTACGGTCATCATTGTTACTCTTGGCTTTTGAAAGAGGTAAACTTAAAACTGCTTAAACTTCAAAATCCGTAATGCGTGTCGTAGAATTTGAAGCAAGATGCGATATTGCGATATGCAATGTGTCAGAAATTCATAGACAATTTACATTTTTGCATAGAGTTTCATGTTTCGTAACTGCCGGACGCCGAAAATAAACAGATCGTTATCAGAATAGTTCCTGACTACCACTGTTAGCTTTTTGCGACAACTTTGCTCAAATCACCAAGTTAAGTAACAGGCTGTTAGTAAACAATAAAAGATAGAGACTTGGCCCCCTGAATACATAAAGGTGAGTCAAGTAATAAAGGTAAGTTAATTCATTTATAAAGGCGTTCTCATCCATTGCTGTCGCGATGCGTATACTAATACACGCCAAACTTAATTACCGACCTGACTTTGATACAGAAATTAAGATTATAAAAGTGGCATGGCTCCCCGCCCACGCCTTTCTCTGTCACACGTATATGTTTTACGCATATGTTTCTCTTTCGCTTTCGTTCATTGTTATGTCAGTAACTGCGCGAGAATGGATCGAATCAAGTTCAGGCCGGCATTAAAGTTTGGTGTGTACTATACTGACGCGGTTCACGGCTAGACCGAACGTCATGCTCATTCTTGCTGGGACTGCCAATCGATGTAGGATACGCTGGATACAATAACCAGCGCTTGCCACCTCATGGACTTTCATCAACCTGTCCCATTGTCTTGTCTATATTTTGTCGTACTAACATATATTGTATCTTGTATTTCCCGCTAAGCACTTGCATACTGCTTACTAACAATGTATGCAGAGACATTGGAGGTCTAAATTAAATGTAGCTTTGTTCTTTCAAAAAAAATACAGTCCATGTGAGAGCCTTGAAGGAGTAACGTTACTTATACCAGGGCGGGTAAGTGGTGAATAACCTCCAACGACGCGGTAAATATTGACTTAAAACTCTTTAAAAATTTATCACGATCCATGGGTTTACCGACGAGAATTCCAAAATCTGAAAAAATCGAACTAATATCTACGAGAATCAAAGTGTTGACGAATATCTACAGCTCAAACTGTTGATTAATATCTACGAGAACCAAAGTGTTGACGAATATCTACAGCACTGGCAGAGGTTGGATTTGAAATTATGTATAGCATATTGGAATAACGTAATATTGCGTATGCAGTTTAAAAAACTTAATTTATGTAAGTATGTATGTAAAAATCCCAAATATCGGACTATTGGGCACATTTAGCTGATTAGTCCAACCTACGCTCTGTAGATATTAGTTTAACCTACGCTCTGTAGATATTAGTCCAACCTACGCTCTGTAGATATTAGTTTAACCTACGCTCTGTAGATATTAATCAACACTCTGAAGTTCGTAGATATTAGTTAAACATATGCGCTGTAGATATTCGTCAGACCTACAGGCTGTAGATATTCGTATCTGGAGTCCCGTCACACGACTCTACGCTCTCAAATGTTTCTTCCTATTGTAATTAGAATCAGCATTGGAATATGTAAACGAACATTAAATTAAAATTTTAAAATATAGGTACCTATAAATAAACAGATACTTCAGTCAAAAATGTCAAGGGTCGACATAATCAATGAGGGTCGAGCGTGCTGAAGAATTTGTATAAGACGACGGTGAATAATTAATAATTACTGAAAAAGTTGCATTTTGTGGAAAATCACTTTTCTATATATGCATGTGAAATTCGACAAGTTTTGGATGTCACTTTACATTGTTTTCATTAAAAAAGTGGCACAAAGGACGGTCTATGTCACTCCGCAATAGTTTTTTAAGTAAAACTTCTTTACGCACGCTCGACTTGGGGGGTAAGCTGGTGAATGAGTTACGAAAAGTAGTGATGTGTTACGAAAAGTGGTGATGCGAACGGTAATCGATGCGAACGGTGATCGACGGCGAGGCGAACGGACAGGCCTTTACGCACGCTTGACTTGGGTAGTGATAATAATAAGGATAAGGATGAGGATGAGGATGAGGATGAGGATGAGGATGAGGATGAGGATGAGGATGAGGATGAGGATGAGGATGAGGATGAGGATGAGGATGAGGATGAGGATGAGGATGAGGATGAGGATGAGGATGAGGATGAGGATGAGGATGAGGATGAGGATGAGGATGAGGATGAGGATGAGGATGAGGATGAGGATGAGGATGAGGATGAGGATGAGGATGAGGATGAGGATGAGGATGAGGATGAGGATGAGGATGAGGATGAGGATGAGGATGAGGATGAGGATGAGGATGAGGATGAGGATGAGGATGAGGATGAGGATGAGGATGAGGATGAGGATGAGGATGAGGATGAGGATGAGGATGAGGATGAGGATGAGGATGAGGATGAGGATGAGGATGAGGATGAGGATGAGGATGAGGATGAGGATGAGGATGAGGATGAGGATGAGGATGAGGACAATTTGGGAGGCGAGAATGGGTACCGCCGCCCCGGGAACCTTTATTAGATAACCAACACCTCTGCCATAGGTCACCCTAAGTGGTTCGCTACGTTTGGTGATTTAGCAGGGGTGCCCGGGTTCATGGGGTGAGGTTTGTCTAGGTCTTGGAGGCGGATGACCAACACACACTGAACCCCAGATTCCTACCCACCCCTTAAACCCTTTTCCTTCCCAGATCCCTCTTCTCCTTCCTTTCCTTAAAAAAACCCTCCACACAGCGTCCCCAAAAATGACAGGCCCTGAGGGAAATTATTTTCCTCAAGGCCTCCTGTGTGGAGCCCTGAAGAAAATAAAAAAAAATAAGGATAAGGATAAGCCAAGGTCGTAGATCACCCCAAGGTCGTAGGTCACCCCATGACCATATTTCACCCCAATGTCATATGTCACCCTTAAGTCACAGGTCACCCCGTTAGCTACATTTGGTAACTTAGCAGGGATACCTGTGTTCAATCATGTTTAGTTTCAGATCACAGTGCTTTCACGCAAACGAAGTGTTGAAATCCGTAAGTCTAAGCTTTAACTTTAGGGTGCACAGTTTACACCCGCGCTGTGCAAGCGGGTTCCCTATAGAGCAGCGGACCATCCGGCGTTTTAAATTTGGGAGTAATATTACAACGAAAATTAAAAATGGTAGTTACATATACATATACACCGAAGCTTTAGACTTTATTATACAAGATCTCAGAAATGAACGTCTTTAAAATATTTTATTTTAACATGAACATATTTAGAAACTAATTAACTAACTAACAATCACGCTGTTTCACCGCAGGGGTAGGCAGAGAGGACGGACCGCCAAACATCCCGTTCTTGGCACACATTCCTTGCATCGTTTACGTTCATACAACGTCTTATACATTCTCTTCTATTATTCTGACTCTTGACATGGCCCGACTCAAGTATCTGATTCACTTGGTCGTGCCATGTCTTTCTTGGGCGTCCTCGACTTATTCTACCATTCACATTTGCGTCATATATTCTCCTTACTCACCTTTCCTCGTTCATTCGGGTTACATGCCCAAACCATCGGAGCGTTCCTTTCTTGATCTTACTCATTACGCTTACATCAGCCTTGAATTCTTTGCGGATTTCCACATTTCTCACACTATCATACATGATTTTACCACACATACGCCTCAGGGATCTCATTTCTACAGCGTTCAGTCTACTTTCATCCTTCCTCTGCCAGTTCCATGCCTCACTGCCATACATCAGGGTGGGTACCAGTACTCCATTATGGAAGGCTAGTTTCGCGTCTTTGGACAGTTTTTTGTTGGTGCCAACGGCGTTCAGTCCTTCATTAATAGAGTTACCTGCATTCACCCTTCTTTCAATATCTCTATCAGCCTTCCCATCTCTCGTAAACATACTTCCCAAATAAACAAACTCATCCACCTGCTCCAAGTATTCATCATTCACAACTATATTGCATACTGTTTTCGTACTCTCTCTTTCAAACACCATGACTTTAGACTTACTTACATTCATCATTAACTCATTCTTCATACATACTTCGTTCATCCTTGACACGAGAGACTGTAGATCTTCCATACTGTTAGATATCAGCACCGCATCATCAGCATACAACAGGCAACATACTTCCAGATTTCTCAATTTCGCGCCCAATCCCATCTCTTTCAATTCTTGCATACAATTAATTATCCATACTATATAGATTGAATAACCACGGCGACATTACACAGCCTTGTTTAACACCTTTTGTGATGTCAAACCACCCCGTTCACCCTAATGCGTCACCCTAATGCGTCGATGACACACGGCTAGTTTACAAGCTACTATCTGGGAAATTCACTATCTGTTAGTAAACTCGCCCAGTGTCATCGTGTCACTTGCTAACTAGCAGCAACTAGCAGATTGTTGACAATCTACGAAAAAAAGTTGAAAGGTCGTCAACTTTACTCGCCTACACGCTTGCTCGTGATTGGTTTATTTACGTTTCCAACATGGCTTCCGACAAAAGCTGATTTCGACTGTCAAACATTCTGAAGAATTAGTTCACGCAGGCGTCGTTTGGCGCTAAAAGCGAACTCAGTTTCCTACGCTTCTGAGCGAGTGGACAGGTGGGTGGTTCGTATATTTATGGTGGACAGTTTTGTGTGTCATCATGACAATCTCACTCGCCGATTTCCCGCTTTTAAATAGTAGCTTGTAACTTGCCGTGTGTCATCGAGGCATAACACATGCAACGCTTCCTTCATACAGTATTACTGTAAACTCATATTTTCTGAAACTTCAAAGGAACACGGAGGCGTATTTATAAAACCTATACCGATTCAGTCGCGGTAACGACAATTTACATTTTAAATATACCTCTATATTGGTTATTTTTTATCACATTGCAAAAACAAAAATTGTTGTAAAATCTAGATAAAATAATCTTTCTGATGTGTATCTTAGAAATTAATAATTTTATTTCTAAATATTTAAATTTTAATATTATTCCCGTATATTGTAAATACGCCTCTATATTGATAATTTTTTTATCACTTTGCAAAAACAAAAATTGTTCTAAAATCTAGATAAAATAATCTTTCCAATGTGTTTATTAGAAATTAATGTTTTATTTGTAAATATTAAAATTTACAAATATAGGTTTTGGAAATACGCGCGCCCCCCGGAACCTTAAGAGGGCATTACCAGAGAAAACCAGAAATATGTCATTTTCAAATCAGATTTAAGACGTATTGACTCTTTTCCACAAAAAATTATAAATGGATTTCGAAAGATTGTTCTTTTATCTAGCATTCGCATTTAATAAATTTTGAGAGGTTATTCCATAGGTCGTTGGCAAATTTGTTAAATTTTCAAAAAAGATTTTGTATTATACCACACCCATTTCAAATAATATAATCATCCAGAAAAATAAATAAATACATTATATAGCAAACGCATGTTTTAGAATTTTAATTTTAGTTTCAATAAAATCATTAAAAAATATGTACGTACATGTGTTTCTTGACGAAAATTGGTCCATTTATGTATTTATTTGCGCACTTACAAACTAATATATTTCAGATTTTTTTAACATTCTTATTAAATTTAGACACTATTGAAAAATGATAAATACTTATAATCAAAAAATAATTACAAAAAGTACATTATTTTAATAGTTTTATCATCACGCCTTTCAGCATTTTTGGATGAAGGTATAAATTAAAGCTAATTTGGATTGAAATAAATTCGATATTGAGTTATAATTTTAAAAAAGCTGGTACGAAGAATAATTCATCTTTCTCATTGTAACCGCCCTGCACGATCGTAAGAACAACTTTCGACGAAATGTGGATTTTCGTCCGCTGGCTGGTTAAACGCTCTTAAGATATATGGTTTGATTTTTTTAAACTAAATTATTTTGATGTTTTAGATACAAAGACAACTTATTACTAGAGCCAAGCGCCAAAAGGAATTCTGAAGAAAAAAATATATTCACCCCACACATTTACTGAAGTTATATATCATGGTATTTTTTAATCGATTTTTTTCGCTAATTAAGAGAGTTTGATTTGGTTTGGCTACTGGCGCTTTCCAGTGTATTAGAAGTTGTATATATGCTTGATCGAATTTTGGTTTCGCATGTTAGTTCTATTATTTGAAAGCGCCATCTACGAAAATTCTAGCAAAACAAAAACTGACCGACAATATTGTAAACTATGATCTTTTTCTAAATCATTCATAGATGTCATCGTGAATAGTATTATCGCCGACAGGCTTTATCTGAGAAACAAACCAATTCATATTGCTGAAAATAATAATGCCGAATGAATATCACAGATTTGATGTGAATTAAAGTGAGAATTTTTTACTTTTATTTTATTATTGTTATGCAAAGTAGGGCTTCCTCCTTCTGCAGTCAACGTTACGGACAGCGTTACAGTGTCCATCATCTGGGCAGATGTGCCATGTTATCTTGAAAATCCAATACATTTTTTGTGTTTCTTACTTTTTTATGTACTTGTTCCATAGAATGTCTTGTTTTTACTATTTTATAAAACGCACTATTTGCAGGAAATAATAGTCATGTTTGAAAAAAATATTTTCAAATATTAATTTAAAATATTACTCATCGACCTCGGAGGCTATAAATCACAGATATGGTTTGAAATATTTTTAGTTAAAGTATTTTTTTTTTTTTTAAATAATTCGCAGTGTTATGCTTGTGAGAGTCAGTCAGTTCTTTGCCTCTCCTGAGAAGTTTAGTTTTTGGAAAGTCGGTTTTGCATTATCATCACCCCACCCCCACAATAATTGAAAAATTAATATGGACTTCGATGAAAAATTGCTATGAAAGTCTGCCATCTAAACGCAAACTACAAAATAAATTGAACACGTCTTTGGTTTGAAACTTTGATTCTTAAAGCTTTCATAATTTGTCCAGAGATGCTCAAAATTGCCAAAATCAAGTACTCGTTCACAAAATCTTCTTAAACTTCGATGAAAAGCTTCCAAAATTTGCCCAGAGATGTCCAAACCCCGCCATTTTTTCATATAATATATAATGACTGAATAATAATATATATTGATGATTGATGTATTCTTTTATTCGACGCACGATTTTCCTCAAACTAAACAACGAACTCATTATTCAGGGCTTCTTGGAAAATTTAGAGAAAATAATATATTCTGATGTATCTTTTACCTGTTAGAAATGAATAAGATAAGTATTTGATCCTATTTCCAGGTATGTGTTTAGGCGCGCAATGCGACAATTTTTGGAACCCGAGTCAAAATGTCAACTTTGTCAACAACTCATTTTAATAACGAATTTCTTTGGACAAAAGTAATGAGTTGTTGACAAATTCCTTTTGCAAGCGTGAAGAAGTGAAGGCCATTTTATCTCATTTGTAGTTAACTTGATCAAATAATTTTCTAACTTATTTATTGAACAGAAGATAATTTAGTGTAATTACCTAATCAATTTATAAATTGTAATAACTTAAGATTGTTCACTTCAATTTAATATTTAATCATTTGTGCATCTTCTTTCGTGTGGTGGGAGCTCAAAGGGGGACATCTAGGTCTACGAGCCAGTCTACAGTCTCAGGATTGTGAACCTCATCAATCCCACGGGGAAATGAGTGGAGCGGGCATTCGTCGACCACATGTTCGATTGTCTGCAGCGCACCACCTTCACACATCGCCGTCTATCGACAATCAATAAACAATAATTTTCAGTTTTAGAAATTATCAAGGAACAACTCAAAACCGGTTCCATGTCAACTCAGAATGAAACCAACTCAGAAACACCTTAGAAAGGTCATTAAGGCTCTGCAACCGGGCCCGAAAAGAAGAAGATGATGAGATACGAAATTACGAATGTTAGAGGAGAGCGCTAATATTTACAGCGACAAAATCGATGCGAAAATTGCGAAAATGTTTAATAAAACACGACTCGTTTA
Organism: Limnephilus marmoratus; assembly: GCA_917880885.1. Taxonomy (NCBI): domain Eukaryota; kingdom Metazoa; phylum Arthropoda; class Insecta; order Trichoptera; family Limnephilidae; genus Limnephilus; species Limnephilus marmoratus. Next base: position 9,324,767 of record OU862907.1, read on the forward strand.
AAATAAAGCAAAAATCTCGCGGGCATTATCTTAAACAGCATTTAAAGAGACACTGTGATTTTTTTCATACATATAACTTGTAAAATAACTGAAACAAACGTGTTAATAATAATTTTTGCAGCATACTTTGCGATTTTTTTCTATCGAGGGAATTTTATATAATTTGCGTTTCGGCGCGGGCAAAGTCTAGATATTATCTTCAAGAATAACATACATTTTTTAAGAGCTTTGAAACTTACCGTGTTTGGGAAATGTGTAATAAATCGGTACAAATCCGGGTTGCGGGCCCTTAAAAGCCATGAAAAAATAATTTTAAAATAGCCGGTAACCTTAACCTAACCTAACTTAACCTATTTAACCAATTTTTTAATATTTTTTATCATCACTCTTAATGACCTTTCTGGGATGATTCTGAGTTGTCTGGTCACCTAAATACTGCGTGTAGAACATACCTTGAGCCTTAAAAATATCGGTAATTTTTTTTATAAGTCTTTTAATAAGCCTAAAGTATTAGGTCTATAAAAATCACTTTAAAGTGCAAACTCTCCCACTTATAAACCCCTTTTCGGATATGGTTTTATTGTTTAATGTGGCAAATTCAATTTCTTTTATAATAATCGCAAAAAATATATATTTAAGCCCGAACTTCACAAAACGTCGCCTTAGTTCGTATTTGTCCAACAGACCATTAGAAAATTTTAGACGAGGAGAAGGTTTTCTTTCATTATTTCAATGAAACATTATGGTAGGTGTAAGATAAAGCCATTTCCATAAAGATAAAGGTTTCATTGGTTTAAATAATACTTAGTAAAGTAATTAACTATAATTTTTCAAACCTTATTTTTAAGTTTAAAGTGAAGATTGAACAAAAACTAAAATGGTCTGTTGGACAAATAAGAACTGAGGCGACGAAAATACAATAAAACATTATTTTCTCGTTGTTATTTTTGACACACCAATCAATAGGGCCCGCACTCTACGAATTTGGATTCTTAAAGTGATCCTTATTCCATGGGCACAACAACCATGCACTTGGCACCAATGGCACCATTTCGAATCAGTTACGCCCGGCCAGAGTGGGGAATAGACGTGTTGTTCCGCGTCGCTTGGTTCCGTGAAATCAATTCTAAATTTCGTTGTTATTACAATAAAAAATTCGTAAAAAAAGAATTAATGTTTTTTACAGGCCTTTACGAAATCAACCTGTAAAAAAATTCTCAAATACCTTTTCCAACTTTTCCAAAAGCTTTTTCTTTTAAACTCCTCCCTTAAAGGGGCGTGAATTCATATTTCGATTTTTTCCTGGACTATTGGGTCTCCTTAAACAACCAATATTAATACAACCCGCTCCGCAGGTTTTTACTGCTAGGCCCTGCGGGTGGCTTTCCTTTCGGCTTCGCCCAGTTAGTGTTGGTGACCATTTTGTATATCCAATAGAAACTGGTTCCAAAAATAGCCCGTTCCTCGGATCCACTATCATCCAGTGATAGCTGGTCACCGGGGCGGGCAATGAGGTCATATGTACCTAATATATAGCCGCGTTATACAACTAAATATTACCGTCACTCTTTCAATTCAAATGAAACCAGAGTACCGGACATAAGCAATTTTTTGTATAATTCAGGTAGTTGGAATTATTCGTGTGCGAGACGCAGATGAAAGTGGCGCTATCTATACGCGAGTTTTGTAATTTATCAGTACTAATATAACGTGAGAAAAAACTCGCGGGAACATATTATATTACGCATATCTACATAGATTACATAATTAATAATGATTGATGATAGATAGCAGCACTTCCGTTTATATCTATTTGTGAATAGCGTGTGTACGCAGACGTAAGGGTATTAATACTGTTTGATACATGGAGTTAAGGGGACGTACATGACTTACTTTAACCAGTGATTCCAGACATTATTTGGAGTAAAACATTTAAAAGAAATTTTAGTCTCCGGTAACATTTTTGATGATTTTTTTTTCTGCAAATATATGAAAAAATGGTAGGTGTTGGCAGTTGGAGGCGGAGTGAAAGGTTGGTCGGTTGCTCGGCTGAGTGACCAGTGACGACATTCAGAAGAAATTATTTTTGTTTGATTTTGAAAAAAAAAGTTATCAAAAAAGTGACCTTAATTTCATCTAGGTACATTTTTACTCCAAATAATGTCAGGAATCACTGTTTAAAGTAAGTCACGTACGTCCCTGAACACCCTGTATATTACACATTATAATAAAGTACATTATTTTTAAATGTAGCATATTTTTACTTTTATAAAATTTATATTTATAAAAATTCAAAAGCACCGGTAAGCTGCAGTCACCCTAAGTGGTTCGCTACCTTTGGTGACTTAGCAGGGGTGCCCGGATGTATGGGGTGAGGTTTGTTTACGTCTGTGGTGGATGCGTCTGCCATTTACTTTCCGGCGGTCGGATCGGGGATTTTCTAGCCGAACTCTCTCGGTCCATTTATAGCACAGCTGTGGGAAGGATGGATTCATACGTCCGTTACTTCGGGACACACTGACCTCCAGATTCCTATTCACCCCTCAAACCTTTTTCTTTCCCATAACTTCCTCATCTTCCCTTCGTTAAAAAGACCCCAGCATCCCGAAAGAGGTCATAGAATATCCTTCGTCATTTTTTTTCCACGGTCAGATGTAGTGTCCCCCCCCCCCTATCGGGAGGCACCCGTCGTCCGCCTCCCCCCCCCCTCGCTACGCCACTCGATGAAACGAAAAATAGCGATATTTAAAAAAAAAAACAAACACGTACATATAGGATTTACCCGGCGAAAGAATGAGATGGAATAATCGGTCCCCTCTTTGTGCGGTGCTTCCTAGCCTCCTCACTCTTGTCTATTTTAGTTTTCTGAAGGTTACACTTCTACCGTGTGTGAACTGCACGCATGTGTTTTTTTCTCAGGGCCTCCTGTGTGGAGCTAATGTAACAAAAATTTTTTTAAAAATCGAGTGCAGTTCACACGTGGTAGAAGTGAAACCTTCACCCACACAATCTCAACCAAGAAATAGGAGCCTTGAAAAGTGAGCCCAAAATCGTTTCATTCTCTCTCATTCTCTCACAGGCTGTCCTATAAATGGAGGCGTCTACTAATATCTACAGGAATTCCAAAAACTGAAAAAATCGAACTAATATCTATGAGAAGGAAAGTGTTGACGAATATCTACAGCTCAAACTGTTGACGAATATCTATGAGAACCAAAGTGTTGACGAATATCTACAGTACTGGTAGAGGTTGGATTTGCAATTATGTATAGCATATCGGAATAACGTAATATTGCGTATGCATTTTAAAAAACTTAATTTAAGTACGTATGTATGTAAAAATCCCTAATATCGGACTATTGGACACATTTAGCTGATTAATCCAACATACGCTCTGTAGATATTAGTTCAACCTACGCTCTGTAGATATTAATCAACACTCTGAAGTTCGTAGATAATAGTTCAACATATGAGCTGTAGATATTCGTCAAACATACAGGCTGTAGATATTAGTATCTGGAGTCCTATAAATGTGTCGTTTTTTAAAGTAAAACTGTGTTTTGACTTGTACAGAAAAACAAAGCTAATATATTCTTTATAGTATAAATACCAGTTATAATTTTAAAAATATAATTGACAAGGAAACTGCGTACATAATAAAAAATTAACATGAATTTCTAATAAATAAGTATTTTTATGTCTTGACACCTTTTTACAAAACGCATCCATTTTATTATGAAAGGAAGAAGAATCCGCAATTCACGCAATAAGGAAATGAATCATGTCATGTGTTGGGAAATTTCCCTACATCTGGGGAAAAAATTATTAAAAAAATCGATCTCTTCAAAAATATATACTTACAGGGAATTTTTGTGAACGGAAGTATTCTAAATATTTATTGTGTATTTTTACGCTGATCTTACAGTTGATCCCCAACAGTTAGTTAGCCCCCCGAAATTATAGTTATTGTATTTTTGTGCATTATTTACCAATTTCACACCTAACATCGACTTTTTAAAATGCTTTTATTAATAAGTATAATAAATAATAAGTTAGTATGAATATCAAACGAATTTATTTATAGTATCGATTTTGGCAGTTACACTCTGATATATACAGTACTAGCTTTTCCCGCGATTTCGCTCGCATGGTATTAGGGGTTACCTCCATCTTCCCTCTCCCCACTCCACTCCCCCCCCCCCTTCCCCCGTCCCGCTAACCCCCTCCCAAGTTCCCCTCCCCTCTCCCAGGTCCCCCTCTTCCCTCCAAGGTTCCCCTCCCCCTCCCTGGTTCCCTTCCCCCATCTCTCCCTCCCTCCCGCTTTCCATAGCAATAGCCGCTTCTTCGCGTGCCACCAATAGCATTTTGTGTACAAATTTCATAATGCCAGAACTCACCTGAAGTATATTATAAAAACCTTGTCCTGACCATAACAAACACACAAAAAAGAATTATCCAATGTGGTGCAGTCGTTCGAAAGTTATGCGCTTAGCAACACATTCAGCGATTAATTTTATATTATAGATGATGTAGACAAGTAGTTTTATCCTTGATGCTTTTTAATGAAAATATGTTTTATACTTTTGTTATTCGGCGGTACATCCTCTCTGCACACCCGGCGGGGAAACTTATTATATTTTGTGTAAGTAGGTATACCATATTTTCTCTAAACCGACATGAAACCGACATTTATAAAAACCGATAGATTGTATATATGTCGGAAGGCAACTGTCGGGGGATCATCTGTCATGGAATCATTTTTTTCTGATTGCTCACAAAAAATGCGTAAATGTAAAAATTATATGATTAAAGACTGAATGTTGCAGATATGAGATCCTTTAGGCGTATGTATGTGTTAAAACCATGTTGCAGGAAATTTTCGGAAATAATCTGGGATTGAAGAAAACGTAATGAACAAGACCAAGCAGAGGGCCCTTAGAAGGTTTGGACTTGAACATGCGTAACGGATACCTGTAATATTATGACGCGAGAAAGAATGACATTAATATATAATCTTACTTAACTAATAAGTCGAGGACGACCGAGCAAGCCAAGACGTGGCACCCGTGGCACGATCAAGTGAAACAAATAACTGGACTGTTAGAGATAAGAAAAATTTACTTCATTCAATGTTTGAAATATATATTTTCTCGAAATATTATTTTTCCAAAAAACGAAAACCGATTTATTAATAGGTTTAATATTGTATTTGAAGTTCCACTGTGTAAAACTAGGCTAGCGCGAATTTTCTTATTTTATTACACCAAAAATGTATAGGTAATTCTCTAGAAATTGAATATAAAAACATTTCCTCCTACAGCAAATTGAAAAATGTTATAAAGTCTTTGATAAATACCGTCACATCGACCTGATGTATAAAACTGTTGTTTGTATTCTAATTCAGTAAGCACTAATTTTATTTTTGTTAATTTTTTTTTTTTTTTTTATCTATTCAAAGATATAAGATATAAGATATATATATTATGTATAATGAGTAAATTTTAACTGTTTTAAAAACACACAAGTGTACTCACGAACTGGCGATGCCTATGTGGGATTTTTTGGTTAATCTGCTAATTTGTATTATTCTCTACTTTTAAAATGTTTATATAAAAAAAAAACCTGTACCTATGTATTGTAAAAATGTACCAAAAAAATTATTAATTTAAAAAAATACCATTGGTTCGGGTAATGTCAAGTGTCAACAGGTAAATAAATAGGCAAGTTTAGTTTTTTTGGTGAATATTCCACTAATCGCCGTACTTTTATTAGGCACATATTTTGAGAATTACACTACATTTCAACAATAATAATTAGTTACGTACTTACTAAAAGAAACAACTATTTACATTTAGATAGATGTCGAGAGATGCATTAAAATTCCATCTTTATTCAAAGTACTTATAAAATTTCGGTAAATTTTTGAGATCGCTGGCAATGGTTAATACGCACTTTAAAAAAAAAATCTTTTGATTCACCTTAATTACAACTATTTGCATTGAGACAACTATTAAGACAACTATTTGCATTGGGAGAAGTGGATAATATTTCATTCTAAATTTCGATTACGTAAAATTAAAATTAGCTTTCATTCTGTGAAACGAGACCGTCCATTTTCAAACATTATTTTCAAATGTCATTTTGTTATGTTGGTATTCTTGTTACTGTACGAAAAGATGCTAGAGCAAAGCGTAGAATTCTAGGTTTGTGTAACATGGTTTGTGATACAAAAAGTGCCCCTTTACAACGCCTACTCGCGTCAAGGCAAGAAAAACATCCCAGTTTTCAAGTAGTTTAGCGGCTTAGGTTTGTGTAACATGGTTTGTGATTCAAAAGAAAGTGCCCCTTACCTTCAAAATCTTCTAGCCGTACGTTATATATTCAAGTGTATCAGGAATACCAACATACCAAAGTGACAGCGAATGAGCTAATAGCTAATGGCGTACAATCTCACAAGACGAAAGCTAATTTTAATTTTACGTAATCGAAATTTAGAATGAAATATTATCCACTTCCCCCAATGCAAATAGTTGCCTTTTAATGTAATTAAGGTGAATCAAAAGGTTTTTTTTTTAAAGTGCATAGGTATTAACCGTTGCCAGCGATCTCCAAAAATTAATAAAATTTCCCGTGTTTAAAACGATTCCTTTGACGACATTTCAATTTATTTTGTAAGGATTCGACATTTGCGTGAGTTTCGTTTCAATCTAAATACGCATGAATTACTTAGTTTACCCAAACTAAGAACCTAATAACCTATTTTGTACATTAAATAGGTAAGTACTTAGTTGTTTCGTGTAGTACCTTTTATGTTAGGTAGGGTTCTTTTTCTTCAAAGTTGTGATTTTTGAAGTGAAAACTTCTTTAGCACCGTTGTTATTTGAAACTCGATGAAACGGAAACGCGCGATACTAAAAAGAGACAAACACATACATCTATAGGATTTAACCTGCGAAAGAATGAGATAGAATAGTCGATCTCCTCTTTGTGCCGTGCTTTGTAGCCTCTCCGCTCTTATCTACTTTAGTTTTCTGAAGGTTTCACTTCTACCGCGTGTGAACCGCACATTTGTAATTCTTTTTACTTGCAACCTTCTAAAGTGGGAGATTCTAGGGAAATTTAACGCAATTATTACGAGGGATATTTTTGTGGGGAAAACGTCACGAACAAAATCTGACAGTTCGAATTTGTTTCCAGTTTGAGTTGGTCGGATATGTCGAGACGTTTCGATTTTGCAGCAAATTTAAACATTAATTTCTAATATGTTGCAATGGCAAATTACTAAATATTTTTAATGATTTCGAAAGGTAATTGTTTGACGTTTGTGTTTATTTCGACATTTATTGCGTCGGTGTAATATTACAAGCAGAAATATCACTTTGAAGTGAATATCGATTGGATTATTTCCCATTGAAATCTGTCAGATTTGTTCGTATGTTATTGTGTATTTATGATATGTGACTCAAGTCTATCAACGGTGAGCGCTTTTGAGTTTATTTTGTATTTATGTGTGTTTTATCTTCCATTGTCACTGCTTTTATGTCTAGAATATGCGGGTTATGTGTTTTAATTTATTTACGGTAAGTTCGTGAATGGAATATTTTATGTGTTGTCTTAACAAGCTTTACTGTAAATGTAACAAATATTATATTGAAGTGAATACTTATTTAAATAGCACCGTTGTGATTTAAAAATTGATCAAACGAAAAATAGCGACACTGAAAAGAGACAAACTCATACATCTATAGGACTTTAGCCTGCGAGAGATAGATAGATTAATCTGTCTCCTCTTTGTGCGGTGCTTCGTAGCCTCCCCAGTCTTGTCTACTTTAGTTTTCTGAAGGTTGCACTTCTATCGTGTGTGAACTGCACACACATTTTTATCAATTCAGATATTAGTTTGGAGACAGTGTGACTATTGCAGTCAGTAGTATTGGGGCATGTTGTGAGGTTTAATGTAGTGGGGAGGGGAAGGAAATGGGGTAGAGGAAGGTTGGGAATTACTTGGTTATTCAGATCTGGTTAGCAAATACGACTTAAGCCGTTTGAAACAACATTTTTATTCTGGATAGTGAATTATTTTAGCATTTTTCTTCCTGTTTTCAAATATAACAGTTTTTTAATCTCTATTTTATAAGAAATATGCAGATTTTTTGTTAAAACATAACTTATTAACCATCACTCCGTTACCCCTAGGGGTAGGCAGAGAGGACGGACTGCCATCGGTCTTGGCTCTTTGCTTCGTTTACATTCATACATCTTCTCAAACATGCTCTTCTATTATTGTGACTCTTGACATGGCCCGACTCAAGTATCTGATTCACTTGATCGTGCCTTGTCTTCTTCGACTTCTTCTACCATTCACATTATTTGCTTCATATATTCTTCTTACACTCCTTTCCTCATTCATTCGCTCTACATGCCAAGGGCGGATCCAGGGGGGGGGTCATGGGGGTCATGACCCCCCCCTGGGCTGGGTCCAGGACCTAGGTGGACCTACTTTTTACTTGTATCTATTATTATCAAAATTAAATTATAACTTCTAGTGACCTGACCACGACTCTGTGACCCCCCCCTGGAGCTATGTGACCCCCCCTGGCGCCAAAGCTGGATCCGCCCTTGCTACATGCCCAAATCATCGGAGCGTCTCTTTTTATTCTTACTCATTACGCTTACATCAACCTTATGCATTTAATTTGCTGATGTTTGTAAGAGAGAGTACGAAAATAGTGTGCAATATAGTTGTGAATGATCAATTATTTTTTTTACATTAGCTCCACGCAGGAGGCCCTGAGGAAAATAATTTCCCTCAGGGACTATGTTATTATCTTCAGGGATGCTGTGTGAAGGTTTTTTTTTTAGTAAAATAAAGAGAATAAGTTCTTGGAAGGAAATTGGTATGAGTAGTTAGGAATCTGAGGGCCTGTGTGCCCAAGAGTGATGGACATATGAATTCATCCCTCCCACTGCGGTGCAAGGGTCAAGAGAGTTCTGCTGCAGAGATAAAAAGGTCTCCCTCAACTAGTATCTCTAAATCTGGCCCGCTAAACAGCTATGGGCAGACAAATCTGCCACCATGAACTTGGACACCTCTGCTAAATCACCAAATCGATTCCTACCCCAACCCAGATTCCTACCCACCCCTTAAACCCTTTTCCTTCCCAGAACTCTCCTCTCCCTCCTTTCCTTATAAAAACCCTCCACACAGCATCAAAAAGTAGCGAATCACTTGGGGTGACCTGCAGCAGTCATTTGACAACAATATTTGTTATAAAATTATAATTTTTTGTGTATTTGTACCAATTTAAATCGTAACATCGACTTCAAATACACCTTCTTTATCTTTACTATCTTTACTAAGTATAAAATGAAGTCGCTTACGCTGTAAGTGCGCTTAGATCTTTTAAACTACGCAACGGATTTTCATGCGGTTTTCATCAATACACAGAGTGATTCATGAGGAAGGTTTTTAGGTATATAATTTGTCAAGGTTTTGTGTAAATTGGTTGAAATATATCTGGCTGAGCAGCAGCGGGCAGCGGGCAACGTGGTGTAGATTTGATTTAATAGATGGCGTTGGTTACAAAGGTTTCGTTAGCCACAGCAACATGTGGCCGGGTCTGCTAGTTAATTATAAGTTGGTATGGATATCAAACGAATTTATACAGTGTTGATTTATTGTACTTATACTCTGGTATATCTCTACATATTATAAGTTAAAGTCCCCCGCGTCGTCTGTCTGTCTGTCTGTTCACAATAAACTCGAAAACTACTGAACGGATTTTCATGCGGTTTTCACCAATAGATAGAGTGTTTCGTGAGGAAGGTTTAGGTATGTAATTTGTCAAGGATTTGTGTAAATTGGTTGAAACATAACGATAATTGTTAGAAGTGTCGGAAAAATCAAGCCGCCTGGTAGCTTTCATCGAAAACGCTGCCTAATCCTTTTGGGATATAACAAAACAATGCATGGTGGGATATGCCTCTTTTATAGATCTACAAAAAAGTCTGCGAAGGTATATATCTATCTTTTACGGATAGCTTACTATACCCATTCTATCTTCTAAAAAAATGGTCACGTGCATTGCGGTAATTGAAAAGTTATTTAGTATTAATCGTTATTAACTTAAATACATTAGTTACCCCAAGCATTTCATGCACCGTATTATAATCTTTCACACCATCTCTACGTATTATAAATTAAAGTCCTCAACGGCATCTGTCTGTCTCTTTGCGATAAACTCAAAGACGGCGGTGGTTATAAAGGTCGGATAACCATCCAGTAGATGACGTTGTGTTTTATTAGCCACAGCAACGCGTGTCCGGGTCAGCTGGTACAGTATATAGACAAGTAGTTTTATCCTTGATGCATTTGATTGAAAATACGTTTTATACTTCTGTTATTTGGTGGTACATCCTCTCTGCACACCCCTTCGGGGACACTTAGTTATATTTTGTGTAGGTAGGTACATCGTATTTTCCCTAAACCTATTGACTGAATATTGTATATCGACTGAATATTGTATATAGTTTGCCCGGGGGGGGAAATCGTCGGCAGATCAACTGTCATGGAACCACGTATAGCAGAGATTTTAGTCATTTAATAAATGTTTTCCTTGGAGCAGGTGGATGAGTTATGTTGCCTGTTGTATGCTGATGACGCAGCGCTGATTTCTAACACTATGGAAGAACTACAGTCTCTCGTGTCTAGGATGAACCAAGTATGTATGAAGAATGAGTTAATGATGAATGTAAGTAAGTCTTAAGTCATGGTGTGTGAAAGAGAGAGTATGAAAACAGTATGCGATATAGTTGTGAATGATGAATACTTGGAGCAGGTGGATGACTTTGTGTATTTGGGTAGTATGTTTATGAGAGAGAGAAGGCTGATAGAGATGTTGAAAGAAGGGTAAATGCAGGTAACTCCATTAATGGAGGACTGAATGCCGTTGGCGCTGATAAAAAACTGTCAAAAGAAGCGAAGCCAGCAGTCCACAATGGAGTGCTGGTACCTATTCTGATGTAATATGGCAGTGAGGCATGGAGCTGTAAAAGGAAGGATGAACGTAGAATTATTGCTGTTGAAATGAGATACCTGAGACAAAAGCATGCGAGAAATGTGGAGATTTGCACAGAATGCAAGGCTGATGTAAGCGTAATGAGTAAGATTAAGAAAGGGATATAGAACGAATGAACGAAGAAAGTAGTGTATGAAGAATGTATGACGCAAATGTGAATGGTAGAAAAAGTCGGGGACGACCGAGGAAGACATGGTACGATCAAGTATGGAAAAGGGGGTTCGCGGGATGTGGAAAGCAGGAGAGGGGAATCGGGAGAGGGGAGGCGGGAGGGGAACAGGACGAATGGGAAAGGACACGCAGGGAGAAACAATTTCTTGGTAAATTTTTGGGATTGGTGTCCATGGCTATTACGAATAATTTTTAGAAAAAAATTTTAGATTCGCCTTAATCACTATAAAAGGAAACTTTTTGCATCACGGCTGGCGGAAAATAATGCATTTTAATTTTCAATGTCGTTAAATAAAATTTCACTTCGCGAACCGAAACTATGACAGCCCGCCCGCCATTTTGTCGCTGTTAAAATACGTTTTTGAATGGTTTGTTTGGCTACGCAGGGTTTGTGTAGCGGGCTTGTGTATGTTATCTTTACTTTAAAAAACAGCCTACGTTTTTGAATGATTTGTTTGGCTACGCAGGGTTTGTGTAGCGGGCTTGTGTATGTTATCTTTACTTTAAAAAACAGCCTACGTTTTTGAATGGTTTGTTTGGCTACGCAGGGTTTGTGTAGCGGGCTTGTGTATGTTATCTTTACTTTAAAAAACAGCCTACGTTTTTGAATGGTTTGTTTGGCTACGCAGAATTTGTGTAGCGGGCTTGTGTATGTTATCTTTACTTTAAAAAACAGCCTACGTTTTTGAATGGTTTGTTTGGCTACGCAGGGTTTGTGTAGCGGGCTTGTGTATGTATTCTTTACTTTAAAAAACAGCCTACGTTTTTGAATGGTTTGTTTGGCTACGCAGGGTTTGTGTAGCGGGCTTGTGTATGTGACAAATGGCGGGCGGCAGCGGGCGGGCTGTCGTAGTGTCGATTCGCGAAGTGATATTTTATTTAACGACATTGAAAATTAAAATGCATTATTTTCCGCCGGCCGTGATGCAAAAAGTTTCCTTTTATAGTGATTAAGGCGAATCTAAAGTTTTTTTCTAAAAATTATTCGTAATAGCCATGGACACCAATCCCAAAAAATTACCAATTTCTTTATTAAGTGGCATAGTATCGCATGCCTGGAAATCGCTAGTTTAATATATTTTTTTATAAAATCATAGATATTATCTTGCTGTACTAAATCCCAACATTTTTAGGCCTGAACTAGTCAAATAAAATTATTACCATTGATAAAATATTCAAATATGATTGTCCATTTCGCACTTGTTTATTAATCAGTAGGGCTCGGATAAATATGTATTAAAAAATTCAAAATATGTACATATAATATGGACTAAAAAATGTAAAATATGGAGTATAAAATAAGAATATCTTTCATATTAAACATTGTTTATTGTGAAAAATTACTATGCAGTTACAGTTACATTACAAAAATTATTAAAAGATAGCGAAATGTTCAGGTAATTCAAATAAAAAAAATGAAGTTTTATTCATCTTCCTCTAAATCTGTCTTATTAAATTGATTACAGTTCACAATCACATGCTTTTTAAAATTATCGAAATTAAAACTTTGTCGATTTGGTCTAAATATAGCCTTATATTGGCTGAAAGATCTATCCACGTCACATGATGTAATGGGAGCGTACTTAAAGACGCCTAGTTCCGAAATTGTGTAAGGCACGTCTGCAGTACCCTCAAAGCTTCCGCTCAGAACTTTATTAATTGTTTTTAGGGTATCAAATCCTTTATTTTTGTCTAAAAAATACTCTTTTGGCTTGGGAAATCTTCAATATAATTTTCCAATTTGAAACGTAAAGGTTGTTTATTCTTGGGCAGTTTGAAATTAAACTGATAGGTACCTAGACAGTAGTAGTAGGTGACTTGAGTACGTAAAAAAAAAAGACACGGCAGGAACGTCGCTCGTCGTCGGTGATCGCCGCCGCGCGGAGAGGAAGAGAATCAAAAATTAAATTACGACGAATAATACATGAGAGAAATGAAACACGCGCGGCCGTGTGGTGGCGAGAATGCAAACACGTAAAATTATATCAATTTTTATGAACTAACTCATGTTTTATGATATAAAAAACGAAAATATGGATGATTGTGATATTTTTTGTAAAATATGGACTTAACCATGAAATATGGAAAAATATGGAAAATAAAAGTTAGTTTTTCACAATCTATATATGATAATTTAGGTAGAGAACACATACGAGACCGAAAATCGTGAAAAATAAAAATATGTATTTACATATTAATCCGGGCCCTATTAATCAGTATCGCAAGTGTATGTTGTTTGTAGCAATTCAAATTATTCGTCTTATAAACTATAGCACTGATTCTTTTGTTGTTAATTTATTTTTCTAGGAAGTTAATTAAATTTATTATTATTGTACAACAGAATATTTCCAATTACCTTCGACCCAGTATATCTAGACAGGGCGTGTAGGACTTAAAAATGACACCGGAACCAAAAATATTGGTTTACAAAAACATTTATGAAAAAGAAGGTCCTTTATCTCGCAGTCAAAAGATCACAAGAAGTATTGGTTTGTACCTTTAGTTGGTCTGCGTGGAGCTAATTTGTTTTCCAGCAAGTTCGCAGTAACGGAATTACTAGCTTTGCAAAGATCATTTTTAAAACACAAATTTCAGGCAGTTAGAAATATTTTAGGTATGGGCTGTCACGGACTTTATTATTAACAATTTAATCAGTTATATGAATATCTAAAAACATTTGTACAAAACATATGAATTCGAGGCAGCGCTTCGAGAAAAGTAACATTTGATAAAAAATGTTTAATTTCTTCCTAGCAAAACAACTATGTCCTGCAAGAGATGCAACGGAATTGGATAGGTAATTGTTGTGTTATGAAATTTCTCGTAGGTGGTGTCACTTTGGGATTGGAATTGGGTATGGGAGGGCTAGTCTATGGTTAATACAGGGTGGCGCAGATGGATCGGGTGGTTTTGAAGTGGACTGTACGTCTGGAGTAGGGGAGCCAGGTGTTCGGCGGTCTTCGTGCTGTGGTGGGGGGGACGGGAAGTTTCAGTTGCAGACTGGCAGTCAGTCGAGTCAGTCGCGATGGCTACGTGGTCCGTTGAGCATCGTGTTTTCGCAGTGGAAGAGTTTATACGCAATAACGAGTCAATTGTTGCTGTGACGCGTGCCTTTCGCCGGCGTTTCAACATCCCACCTCGCGGTAGTGTTCCTAAGCGAGACACAATATTGAGTTGGGTGCATAATTTCCGCACTACTGGTTCATGTGCTCCAAAATGGACGTCTAGACCTCGAACAATAAGAACGCCTGAGAACGTGGAGCGTGTGAGACGCGATGTCATTACGAGCCCACGTCGATCAACGAGACATCGTGCTCAAGCTCTTGGAATGTCACGTCGGAGCCTTCAAAAGATTCTTAACAAAGAACTGAAATTCCACCCCTATAAAATCATGGTGGTCCAGAAGATTCTCCCGATTTCAGAAGATTCTCCTGATTCTCCAGAAGATTCTCCCGACTCCAAGAATGCGTCGCTCGAGAAGGAGGGCATTTGATGGATGTAATTTTTAAAAACTAACTTTACAATTTTTTTGTTAATAAACTTCCATAGTAACTACACGTTTTGCACTTTATTTCAATCCAATACCTTTAAAATTGACAGTTTGACAAGTATTTTAAAACCACCCGATCCATCTGCGCCACCCTGTATATCAATGCCAATTACAGTACAATTTAGTTACCCTATCAGCATTTAGGCAAGTGACTCTTCAATAATATTTTTAATGCATATAAAGAACAGTCACTTACATCCAGATGGCTTGCATTTTCATTTAACAGCACCACTCCCCTCGTCATGCTATGCTTTGTCAAGACGTCTGTTCTGCCGTTTGGTACTTTAAATAAGTTGTGATTTCGACTTCGGCTGTAGTGGTCTGGTACATATAAATCATAGCATCCCAAGAGAAATGGGCTATCGATGAAATTGTTACAAATTTTGAAAGACAGAATAGCAAGACTTGCTTTCCGTCTAGTTTCTTGACTCACAGAATCAATTTCCTCAAGTAAGTCAATATGGTGCATGAACCTTGGATAGGTTCCATGCTTCTGCACAAGGGCGGATTTAGGGGGGAGGCACGGGGCACGTGCCCCCCACTATCAAGTGCGGTTGAATTTGGCATCCATCTCTGGTCTGGAGCCCAAAAATACCTGATAAAAACCCTTGACTCTGTGCAGAAACGGGCGGTCTGTTTGATAGATTCTCCCATCTTAACAGACGGATTGCAATCTTTAGAGCACAGGCGTCGGGTGGGAATTCTATCCTTGTTCTACCGGTATTTCAATGGACGATGCTCCGAGGAACTAGCAGCGTCATTGATCCCTTCGGCACCAGTGCATAGTCGGGATACACGCCAAACGCGCGCCCAACATATATACACAATTGACATTTGTCACATGAGAACGGGTCGCTTCTTCGACTCGTTATTGAGTTCAACAGCTCGGCTGTGGAACGATTTACCGGCCTCTGTGTTTCCTCCTTCCTACGATGTGGGTCTCTTCAAGACCAATGTTCATTCCTTCCTCTCCTCAAAAAGACCCTCCACACAGCATCTCAGATGACATAGGCCCTGAGGGAAATTATTTTCCTCAGGGCCTCCTGTGTGGAATTAATGTAATAAAAAGGTGCGTAACATTTAAAACAGGTGTATTAGTATGGTGGTATTTAGTTTATTGTTAAAATGGAAGTTAATCTCTTTGAGTTAGATTTATAATGGTAGATTATTTGACAATAAATTTCAAGTATGTACTTGAATTTAATCTAATACAGAGATTTTCAAACTGTGGGTCGCGATCTGTCTAATAATCGATATTGCGTGTGTTTGTCTGTTACGCTTTCACGCCTAAACCACTAAACCGATTTAAAATTTTTTTTCACCAATAGAAAGCTAAATTATCAGCGAATAACATAGGCTGTACATAATGGTACGCTCTGGCGTTGTTAATTTGTATAAATGAAAATGTGTGTATTTCATATATTTTAGCGGCAGGGAGGAAAGGCAGGGGGTGGACGTATTGGAAAGGACATGCAGGGAGAATCAATTTACGGCATTGCGACGCATGTCGGGTACCATCTAG
Organism: Limnephilus marmoratus; assembly: GCA_917880885.1. Taxonomy (NCBI): domain Eukaryota; kingdom Metazoa; phylum Arthropoda; class Insecta; order Trichoptera; family Limnephilidae; genus Limnephilus; species Limnephilus marmoratus. The sequence goes on from OU862907.1 coordinate 9,341,088, forward strand.
TCTTCTTATATATAAAAATCAGTATTTGTTTGTTCGTATTTTATGCGCTGCCATACCGTTCCTCCGATTACGATGAAACTTTGGTGATTTGTTGTGCGCACGCCCGCAAAGGTTATAGGCTATATATAATGATAAGCTCTGGCATTATGAAATTTGTATAAATGAATCTTCTTCTTCTATATAAATAAAAATGAATCGCCGAAGTGTATGTACGCGCATAACTTCCGACCGACTGCACCAAATTGGATAATTCTTTTTAATTTGTGTTCGTTATTGTCAGGACAAGGTTCGTATAAAGCTACTGGTGAGCTCGGGCGTTATGAAATTTGTATTAAACAAAATTGCAGTAGGTGGCACGCGAGCTGTTTGAAAACTGAATGTGCCGGGACAGAATGTGTGGAATGGGGGAGGGTAACTCGTGTAGGTGGTTTGCGGGAGGGGAGGAAGGGAACCCGGGATGGGAGGGTAAATCGGGAGGGGGATTCGCGGGACGGGGGAAGGGGGGAGTGGAGCGGGGAGAGGGAAGGTGGATAAGTCGGAGTGGGAATGCGAGAGGGGAACGGGAGGCGAAAGGGGAACGGGACGAATGGGAAAGGACACGCAGGGAGAAACAATTTATTTATCAAATGGCATAGCAACGCATGCAGGGAACCAGCTAGTTATATTATAATTCCAATTTTGAAAATGCATAATAAAATAATTTTCTGTTAACCCATTGACCACAAACCCCGGCAGCCTGCCGGGTGTACAACTCAGGTACTTAACCACAAACCCCGGCACGCTGACGGGCTAGAGTAGGTCCGCCAAAAAACGGAAAACGAGCATGACTGTGACATTTTTAAACAAAATTTTAAATGCTGAACGCTCTGTAGGTAATTAAACATTAATTTCATAGATTTTGCAATAATATGTTTCTTATGTTTTTTCCCTGATATTTGTGTTCCAAGTTTTGTATGCTGCCAGCCGCCATTTAATTTCTTCAAAATTGCGAGTGGTTGTAGGCTTTTGGTAGTGACCCTGAACGTCCCTGATTACTTCGAGGACTATCATACCAAATTATTTTATTAGTTATTAGTATACATGTATGTAAAAAACAAAAATTATTATTGTTTGATTTATGAATATTATGTTTTCTTGTAACTTTTTGAATTAAAATGTGGAAAAAAACTTACGAAAAAAGAGAAGGTTATGTTTGTATCCTTATTTACACATATTTTAATATTTTTTTAAATTTTGTTTTAATGTTTTTCTTTACCTTAATCAAATATGTAAATAAATTTAAAGAAATTAATTCATTTCATTATATGGTTTAAAAGTTACAATGGATTTAGTACACCAATGCAGGTTTTTAATTTTTGGTACAAAATTAATTCAGTGGTGAAGGCCAATTTTTTTGCTCGTTAATTATGTGGCCAATGGGTTAAAATGTTGAATTATAGGTAGGTACCTACTTTAAGGCTTGTCTAAATTCTTCACATGATCAGTTCCGATGTTGAAAATGATACTTAAATTCAAAGCAAATTTGAGTAAATTGATCCAGGAATTCAATCACAGACAGACCCACAACTGAAATTAGTATTTTTGTAAATAATTTAATAATAAACACCTTTCAATTTGATACCGCTGCCCCGGGAACCATTTATCGGATAACCAACACCTTATGGCCCAATTGGTTGGCTGCGTTTGGTGACTTAGCAGGGGTGCCTGGCTTCATGGGTTGAGGTTTATCTTGGTCTTGGCGGCGGATGACCTTGACGCACTGAACCCCAGATTCCTACCCACCCCACATGCGTCTTTCCTTTCCAAAACTTCTTCTCCTTCTCCTTTCCTTAAAAATACCCTTCACGCAGGACCCCAAAAGATGACATAGGCCCTGAAAGGTAATATTTTCTTCAGGGCGTTCTTTTTTTGTTTTTACATTGGCTCCACTCAGGAGGCCCCGAGGAAAATAATTTCCCTCAGGGCATGTCATCTTTGGGGATGCTGTGTGGAGAGTCTTTTTAAGGAAAAGAAGGAGAGGAACTTCTGGGAAACAAAAAGGTAATCGGGTTGGGTAGAAATCTGGGGGTCGGTGTGTCCAGGAGTGACGGACGTATGAATCCATCGCTTCAACTGCGGCGCAAGGCGACGGGTCGAGAGAGACCGGCTGCAGAGGTCTAAGTTAGGTTATAGATCAGTGGCTCTTACTCTTGTTGGAGGTACTGACCACCACCAGTTTCATATGCGCATTCACCGAACCCTTCTTAATTGGAAATCGAACCGAATCATATGAGTCGGGGGTGTGTCTTGACCTCCGCCGAACCCGCGAGACTGACTCACCGAACCGCTGGGGTTCGATCGAACCCAGGTTAAGAACCACTGTTATAGATCAACCAATCTCTCTCGATCGAACCCACCATACAGTACTTAAGCAAACGCATCAACCGCCAAGACCTATACAAACCTCACCCCATGAACCCAAGTGCCCCTTCTAAGTCATCAAACATAGCGAACCACTTAGGGTGACCTATGGCAGGGCTGTTGGTTAACCAATAAATGATTCTTGTATCCATATCCGCCTCCCAAATTAATGTAAAAAAATAATGATATTTTCGAACTCTGACCGGCAGGGATATTTGGAAACCACAGGTCTAATTGTAAATATTATCGATAACTGACATAATAAGCCTAGCATTTATAACGGGCATGTTTTGTGATTATTTGGATATTGATTTAATGATTGTGATTATACAATGTGTACTTTAGGCTGTCAAAAGTTTATCGATGTTAAAATCAACACTCCAGAGATATTGACAATAAAAAAAAATCAGTTCATATTTTACCTGTATTGATACATTGATACTTGAGATTCTTTAGAAGAATGTTGTGAGGTTATGTTGTTGTTTTAAATGCTTAATCACAATTTTAGATTAATTTTTGCTATGAATTGCTTTATATGTATAAAATAAAAATGAAATGCTGAATGTGTTGCTAAGCGCATAACTTTCGAACGCTTGCACCAAATTGGATAATTCTTTTTTGTGTGTGTTCATTATTGTCAGGACAAGGATTTTATAAAACTTCCGGTGAGCTCTGGCATTATGAAATTTGGTTAAAAAAATTGCTATTGGTGGCACGCGAGGTTTGAAAACTGAATGTATGGAAAGCGGGAGGGAGGGAGAGATGGGGATGGGGGGAGGGGGGCGGGGGGGAGGGGGAAGGGAGAGCAGTGAGAGGTGGGGGGAGAGGGGAGGTGGAGGAGGCAGAGTGGGAACCCCCCTTACACCATGCGAGCGAAGCCGCGGGAAAATGCTAGTTATAAATATAAAGTTTTTTCTTTTGTTTCCCTTGAGTGGAATTTAAATAAAAATTTTAGTTACTTTATTAAAAATATAAGCGTAAACTATTAAAAAATATTTTTGAAGTGAAAACTTCTTCAGCACCGTTGTAATTTGAATCTCAATGAAACGGAAATGAGCGACACTAAAAAGAGACTAACACTTATACATCTACAGAATTTAGCTTGCGATTGACTGAGATATATTTTTTTTTTTTTTTTTAAAGCGGAGACGGTTTACCATTGGTTCCCGTGAGTACTTAGGCCATGGGCCCATTGTACTTTCTCCCATTTTACCTCACTCCTTTAACAATAACCCAGTCCCTTTAATAAAGTTCACTAGAGTTGTTATTGGATATGTGGCTAGGTCTTCTGGTTCTACAACATGTCTCCCCAGGTATCTGAGCCTAATTCCCACCAGGGCAGGACATTGGCACCATAAGTGAATTGGAGTCTCTTCATCCTCTTCACATTTTCTACATCTACTGGTGCTTTCCACTCCCAATAGCTGCATGTGTTTCCTGAGATGGCAGTGTCCCGTTAGTAGGCCTACCAGTTCCCTCAGCGAGTTTCTGTCCATATCGAGTAGTTTCCTGGTCCGTCTGGGGTCGGGTCCGTTTATGAGTACTTTGGATTGTCTCATTCCGGGTGCCCTCTCCCATTCCTTCCAGTGCTGGGATTTGACCCACCTCTCGATAGTAATTTGGTGTGGCAAGCTGCTACTCCTACGGCCGGCTCAGATCCCGCAAGTGGTGCTTTCGCCCCTTTCCTTGCTAGTTCGTCAGCCCGCTCGTTGCCCTCAATACCCTTATGTCCTGGTACCCATATCAGGGTTATTTTATTGATGGTAGCGAGTTCTGTAAGAACGGTTCTACATTCCATCACCAGTCTGGAGTCGCATCGGTTACTTTCCAGTGCCATAAGGGCTGCCTGGCTATCAGAACAAATAGTTATGTTCTTATTCCTGTACCCGATACGTATATTCTCCTGTGCGCAGGCCAAGATGGCTTTCATCTCAGCCTGAAACACAGTGCAGTGTATTCCTAGAGGTATACTTAGTTCCCTCTTGGAACCCTGTAAACATACCCCAGCCCCCGTTCCTTCCTCCATTTTGGACCCATCTGTGAACCAGATTAGTTCCTGTCTGGAGATTGGACCTGGGACCATGTCCCACTCCTCCCGGGTGGGGTACATCACATGACTGAGATATACTAATCGGTTTCCTCTTTGTGCGGTGCTTTGTAGCCTATCGGCCTCACTTCTTTCCTTTATTTATTTTGGACCCGCGCCCCGGGAACCATTTATTGGATAACCAACACCTTTGCCACAGGTCTCCCCAAGTGGTTCGCTACGTTTGGTGACTTAGCAGGGGTGCCCGGGTTCATGGGTTGGGGTTTGTCCAGGTCTTGGCGGCGGATGCGCCTGCCCACCTGCTGGGCCGGATCGAAGAGGGAGGCCTTTTGACCTTTCCAGCCGAACTATTTGCCTTGCATCGCAGTTGGAGAGTTGGATTTGTGCATCCGTCACTCCTGAACACATTATCTCAGATTCCTACCCACTCTTCATATCTTTTTCCTTCTCAGAACTCCCTATCCTTCCCTTCCTTAAAAAGACCCTCTGCACAGCATCCTCTAAGATGATACATCCACCTACGTGAAGCTAATGTAAAAAAAAGAACATCCCCGAACATTCAAGAATATTCGAGAGCATTCCACAACATTCCAGAACATCCCGCATCTATATGGAATGTTCAGGAATAGTCTGGAATGTTCAGGAAAATCCCAGATCATTGTGGAACATTCCAGAACATTCTAGAATGTTCTGGAACTTTGTGGACCATTCAAAGCCTTTTGTTGTATGGGTGGGGTTACCCATTGGTAGAGGTATATAAAGCAAGATCTGTCATGGGTTGGAACGTCAGTTCAATCCATAGGCATATGAATATTTCTAGACCTGCTCTAAGTGATAATAGCGTATTATTTCCCCCTCCCCATACCGGTTCCATTGGAAACGGCTGGGATTGAGGACGGCTTCGCGTGAATCTAAAAAATGTGACTGTCATCATTCTTCTGCGAGCCAGCGTCGATCGCTCTTGTGGTGCATTGTACGAAATAACACCGCAAAAAACATAGTTTTGTGTTTTGAAAACGCGTAAATATATACTATCATACGAGATACATGGCGTGTGCTCGTCGATGTTCACAGGGTAAGTAAATTATGAAACATTTATAAAAGTGTCCTAACTAAATACGGCAACAAAATATTGGAGTCTGAAAATAAGCGAACTTTACTTTGCCGTATTTAGACGTCGCAAATTTGTTCATTACGCGGCGAGCAATTCGCGCTCCCATGTAAAAAGGTCTATTCATTCAAAAGCAGAGTTTACTTTTAAGAACTAAATGGTGATATTATAATGCGAGATGCCTATATACTGTCATATTGAGTTATCGACGAATCACATATCTCCAAAGTCAACTTCCCGTTCTTCGCCCCTCTGTAGTTGTTGTCTACCCCTCACCTTTATGTTCTGGTCTACTAATATTCATATGTCTATGGTTCAATCTCATATCAACTCCCTGAGAGAAGCCTGAGGGTACCCCGGCTAAAATACATAATTGTTTATAATAGACATTCTGTCAGTAGTCATATAGACTATTGGACATAACTTGCATTGATTCTAGTGGCCTCTACTGTCTGATATTACATCAATTGTTGTGGTTATTGATTGGTTAAATTGGTTCACGGTTGTGTTGGTACAAGTCAGAAAGAAATTTTAAAAATGTAAAAAATTATTTTTTGATCCATCACTATGCATCACAGTGGGACGGATGGATTCAAAACGTCCGTGACTCCACAGAACTTGAAGCAGGTGGATGAGTTTGTATATCTGGGTAGTATGTTTACGAGAATTGGGAAGGCTGATAGAGATATTAAAAGAAGGGTAAATGCAGGTAACTACGTTATTGGAGGACTGAATGCCGTTGGCGCTAACAAAAACTGTCTAAAGGAGCGAAGCTAGCAGTCCATAATGGGGTGCTGGTACCTACCCTGATGTATGGCAGTGAGGCATGGAACTGGCAGAGGAAGGATGAAATTAGATCCGCAAAAGGCTGATGTAAGCGTAATAAGTAAGATTAAGAAAGGGATTCTCAGATGATTTGGGCATGTAGAGCGAATGAACGAAGAAAGTAGTGCAAGAAGAATATATGTCGCAAATGCGATTGTTAGAAGAAGTCGGGGACGCCCAAGGAAGACATGGCACGATCAAGTGAATCAGATACTTGAGATGGGTCATGTCAAGAGTCAGAATTATAGAAAAGTATGTATGAGATGTGATGTCTGAATGTGAGTGAGGCAAAGAGTGTGTGCCAAGATCGAGTTGTTTGGCGGTTCGTCCTCTCTGCCTACCCCTGCGGAGAAACAGCGTGATGGTTAGTTAGTTAGTTAGAACTTCCTCTCCTTAGAAAAATACTCCACACAGCATCCTCTAAGATGATATACGCCCTGAAAGAAATTATTTTCCTGTGTGGAGCTAAGGGAACGTACCCAAACTACGTGACCAACTTTTTGCAATTTTTAACCCCCCCCCCCCCCGGTGACCAAAATCCTAAGGAACCCGCCGCTCATTTGTATGGAGCGTGACCTTTTGAAGACCCCCCCCCCCCCCCCTAAAAGTGTCACGTAGTATGGGTACGTTCCCTAACGTAAAAAGAAGTATTTTCACAAGTCCAGAAAAAATTAAGTGTCAGGCCTATAAAAACTGCTTAAAGTTCAAAATCTCCTACTTATGAATCCTTTTTCAGTTATGATTTTATTGTACAATGTGGCAAATAAAGTTCTCTAGAAAATGATTGTAAAATATTTAAATATAATAAATAAAAAAATCGAAGCCAGAGTTGTGTTAGCCTTAGCAGAAGGTCGTAGGTCACCCAAAGGTCGTAGGTCACCCCAAGAACGTAGGTCACCCCAAGATCGTAGGTCACCCCAAGGTCGTAGGTCACCCCAAGGTCGTAGATCACCCCAAGGTCGTAGGTCACCCCAGGGTCGTAGATCACCCCAAGGTCGTAGGTCACCCCACGGTCGCAGGTCACCCCAAGGTCGTAGGTCACCCCAAGGTCGTAGGTCACCCCATGGTCATATTTCACCCCAATGTCATATGTAACACCTAGGTCATAAGTCACCCCGTTCGCTACGTTTGGTAACTTAGCAGGGATACCTGGGTTCATTGGGCGAGGTTTGTCTTCTAGTTTTACTTCAGTCGTGTGGTCTAAAGCACACTCGTTTTTTTAGATCTTGGCGGTGAATGCGTTTGTCCACCTAGCTGCGTGGCGGGCCGGATCGAGAGAGACTGGTTGAGAATGACCTAACCTATATTCAGCCAGATTTTCCCCCATCGCCTCATATGTCCATCATTCCTATTCCCAACCACCCCTCATACATATTTCTTTCCCAGAACTTCCTCTTCTTCCTTTCCTTAAAATAAACCCTCCATACAGTATCCCCTAAGATAACACAGGCTTTGAAGACTTAGTTCCTCAGGTAGAGCTAATGTAAAAAAAAAAAATATATATATATATATATATATATATATATATATATAAGAACAATATTCTTGTTTCTTCGTTGGAGACAATTGACGTCATGTTTATTCCACAGCTGCAAATGAAAAAATGATCAAATTCCAGTACGTCAGTCGTCAAGTTGATTAGTCAGACATCTCCAATTACCATGTTTTGAGACAATGAGGAAAACAAATATTCTAATACTCACCGTGAATTTAATATTATTTACATGTTTCTGTGTTTTACATATTAAATACTAGCTGACCCGGCCACGCGTTGCTCTGGCTAAAATTATATACCTAAACCTTCCCCACGAATCACTCTATTGGTGAAAACCGCATGAAAATCCATTGAGTAGTTTTTGAGTTTATCGCGAACAGACATACATACAGACAGTCAGTCAGACGACGCCGAGGACTTTAATTTATAAAATGTAGCATTTTATTCAATTTAGCGCTGGAAAAGGCTATCCGAAATGCAGGTATACAAACCACAGGCCATATTTTTAACAAGTCTGTTCAGCTCCTTGCTTATGCTGACGATATAGATATCATAGCTCAGAATATGAACTAAAATCGGCGTTTAAAAGCTTAGCTACGTCGGCAAGGAACATGGGATTGGTCATCAACGAGGGGAAGACAAAATATATGCCCGTACATGGACGCCAGAAACCACCAAGTATACAGATAGATAATTATACATTTGAAACTGTCAACGAGTTTGTATATCTCGGTACTATGGTGACAAATGACAACAATGTATCCAGCGAAATCAAAAGAAGAATAGTAGCTGCAAATCGATACTACTTTGGGCTACAGAAGCATATGAAATCTCGCCACCTTACCAGAAGAACTAAAGTCCTGCTTTACAAGACCCTTATACGACCTGTTCTTATGTATGGTTCGGAATGCTGGACAATCAGTAAGGGTGATGAAGGAGCCCTAGAAAGTTTTAAAAGGAAGGTGCTGCGAAGGATTTACGGCCCAGTCTGTGATAATGGAGAATGGCGTATCAGATACAACCAGGAGCTATACGATCTTTACGAGGACCCTAATATCTCCAAGGAAATCAAAACTGGAAGACTCAGGTGGGCTGGACATATCCAGAGAATGAGCGAAGGAGATATTCCAAAGCGAATTATGGATGGTGCACCTGGGGGTCGGAGAAGAGTTGGAAGACCAAAGCTTCGATGGCTGGATGGAGTGGTGAAGGATGCAAGCACCATCGGCATCCGAAACTGGCGCAACGCAGCACAACACCGACAGTCATGGAGGCAGGCTCTACTGGAGGCCAAGACCCGACCTGGGTTGTAGAGCCACAAATGATGATGAGAGATGTAGAGAAGATGTAGAGATAGTAAGCTATCCGTAAAAGATAGATATATGCCTTCGCGGACTTTTTTGTAGATCTATAAAAGAGGAATATCCCACCATGCATTGTTTTGTTATATCCCAAAAGGGTTAGGCAGTGTTTTCGATGAAAGTTCCCAGCGTCTTAACTTTTTCCAACGTTTCTAACAATTATCAGTATTTTTCAACTAATTTACACATAACCTTAACAAATTATGTATTTAAACCTTCCTTACAAATCACTCTATCTGTAAGTGAAAACCGCATGAAAATCCGTTCAGCAGTTTTTGAGTTTATCGTGAACAGACAGACAGACGACGCGGAGGACTTTAATTGGTGTTTTTGAGTAATCTGAGTATTATACCAGATAGAGGGTACACTAACACCAAAGATATTGAAATATAAGTAGATGTGCTATCTGCTGTTTTTACTATGTGGGTCTGCGCTTCCGGGTGTCACCGATATTGTTTATCAATTAACAAATAAACTAAAAGAACAAATAATTAACGAATAAACCAAACGAACGTTAAACTAAATGAACGAATTCTTTCCTTATTCAAAATATATTGTTAACCAATATTAATGCACATTTTCAAAAAATCAACGAAATGAACAAATTCTTTTTGTATGAAAACTACGCTAATTAGCGCGTAGTCCGGCGACAGTTGCGCGGACACCATAGCATATCTCTTCTTATTTGAATATCTTTGACTAACACATATAACCAAATACTCAACTCTCATTTAGATTTTTCGTAATGTCTGACTAATCAAGTAAACCTGCATTAAAGAGTAGCATACCGGTGTGCTACTTATAGTCATGTAGTTTATTAATATCTCCATGTACAAAGGGCCTTAAAATACCATTTTATTATTTGTTTTGACACTGCAATTACGAAATTGTTAAGTTAAAGCAATTTACAAAGAATAAACAAACTTGAGTATTTTGCAATCTGACATACTTGTTGGTTAAGACAAACCACTAGATGTAGGTATACTTACCCAATTGTCGTAATTGTAATTCTGTGAAATTAAGCCTCGCTTTCAAAAAAGTGTGAGTATGTTTCGTAATTAATAATTCAAAACCTAAATTTGAAAAATTAAAAATATCCATAGACATCCAAATTCAATAGACCAGAAGATACAGATGAGGGGAAAAACCAAACTATGGGGGGCGAAGAGGGGAAAGATTTTTTTTTTTTAATAATATCTTGATTCAATAAAAAATTACATGCTCAATGTAGTTTACAAATAGATTACATCAATCAGTACAAAAAAATTAACAAATAGAAAGTAATGTAAGAAAGGTTACACAGGAGTAGTATAGTTATACAATATTTTTAGTTGTGCGTAGCCTGCCTCACTAGGTGAACCTGTATTGAGGCAGAATTTTTATAAATTGTTTCTCGCAATTTTATCTATGGTTTTTTTATAAATGTGTAAAGTAGGTTTCCGTACAGCAAAAACTTTATTTTAGTTAACATTATTGTTTGCATATACCTACACAATTCATAAACCGCAAGGTTATTACTACAATAACAACTGTCAATGACTGGGCGTTTGGGTGAGGGCACCAGTATAGGCTCGATCATTAGAATGTATCCATATTTTAACATATTTTTTAAACTCTCTCTGTGTTTGACTCAGTTTGATGTTTTCTGGGAGAATGTTGAATATTTTTGTGGCAAAGTATCTAAAGCTATGTTGACCAAAGGTGGAAGAGAGTGCTGGAACTTGCAATATGTCTTTGTTGGAGTTACGTGTAAATCTTAAGTTTATTTAATATAATGAATAACTTATTACTTTGTATAAAACCACTATATTTAAAACAATATCAACATGTTTCGACAACAATGTTGTCTTCATCAAGATATGTTACTATGATAAATGAAAAACAAGTATAGACAAATTAAAATAAATTATAACATAGACAAAATATTAAAAAGTAGAGGTGATTAATTACTTACTAATTGTTAATTAAAATTGTTAATTAACGCCCACATTGTTTTTCATTTATCATAGTAACATATCCTGATGAAGACAACATTGTTGTCGAAACATGTTGATATTGTTTTAAATATAGTGGTTTTATACAAAGTAATAAGTTATTCATTATATGAAAAATGATGCCACAAAATAAATTTGCGAAGTTTGAAGAAGTAACTTAAGTTTATTTTTTTTTCGTAAAGCACATGTTTGTTTTTAAAGAGATGCATGAGGATAGTTTTTACATAGATCTGTCGAACATCAAATACTCTCATTATTTTGAATATAAGGTCACTGTTTGCAGTTAGAGGAAGTTTGAGAATAATTTTCATAATTGTTTTCTGCACCTTTTTCACAGGATCTAGAGCTGATGAAGTGCCCCCTCCCCATGCAATGATACCATACTCAATGATAGATTGGGTGATTGCAAAATAAATGGTTTTTAGGAGTTGTAAGTTAAGAAAGTTCCTTATGGATCTGAAGAAGTGTATTGTTTTTCTAATTTTACTTGCAATGATCTGGGTGTGTAGGTTCCATTTGAGGTATGGGTCAATGGTGAGGCCGAGGTACTTCATCTGTGAAGTGCGCTCTATACTGGGGCAGTCATTACATTCATTGGAATTCGTACAGCTATGAATTTTTATGGAGTAATCATCATTAGGTTGGCCTGTAGTATTGATGCTTGAAGTAACATATTTTGTTTTTTTCGTGTTAAGCGTAAGTGTGTTGATATCTAACCATTTTTTAATGAAGTTAATATTTTCTTCAGCTTTTTTAAATACAGATGACTGTGATTCGTTAAAAAATCAATCTGACAGTATACAGACATCTCGCATTATAATATCACCATTTAGTTCTTAAAAGCAAAATTTGCTTAGAATGAATAGACCTTTTTACATGGGAGCGCGAATTGCTTGCCACGTCAATAACATATTTACGAAGGCCAAATGCTCGCCCCGAAAAGATTCGCCCCTATTCACATAGCAATATTTTGTTGCCGTGTTTAGTTAAGACACTTTTACAAATGTTTCATAATTTACTTACCCCTGTAACCAGCGACGAGGACACTGGAGAACTGCTCACATTCGCTATGTTCACATAATATGTGGGTATAATGTATAGCACAAGCTACCGTTTTTGGCATGTTATTTCGTAAAATGTATGGATGTTAGTGTCGCGCTGGTCAGGACAAGAATGATGACGCCACATATTTTAGATTCAAGCGAGGCTCTCTCCCCTCCCCATGGAGCGAGCTGGCTCCAAGGAGGAGCTCCAGCTGGCTCCATGGGGAGGGGGAAATAATAAGTTTTTATCACTTAGGGCAGGTCCAGATATATTCATATGTCCGTGGAGATAACGTAAAAAAAAATATTTTAAATTCAAAGTCAGAAATAATTTTTTTATTTACTTGTGTTCTTATAACCCTGCACCTTCATTGCGATAATCACAGTAGGTACTGTTAATATATTTATGTTCCTGCAATGGTGGTTTTATCAACAGACAGCGACATTTATTATTATTGTTATTTTACGCCTATATTTAGAAGTGTGAACGGAGCATGCTAAGTCATACAAAACACCGGCCATTGTTCAGTTAATTAAATAAACTAATTTAATAAACTTGTGACGGCCTCCGTGGTTGAGTGGTTGCAATCCTTGGTTATTTAGAATTTGGAGGTCGCTGGTTCGAATCTCGGCTAGCGCAAGTAAATTTTATTTGTTTAATTTGTGTTTTCACAATTTAATCATTTAAAATAATATAAGGTATATTTATGGCACGTTTCAGAGTGGAAGATGCTCTCAGTATCGCCCTGGTGTAAGACCACCATTTAGAATTGAAACGTTGCTTGAAATGGCTTCAGCCGTATTTGGTGACTAGATCTGAATAGCCAGGTACTTCCCCACTTTCCTCTTCCCCATCTCCTTCCCCACCACTACCTTCAGCCTCACAACATACCCCAATTGGGGATGCCATAGTCTCACAGGCTCCAGACGGGAGCAGTTGGAACTCTTGTGCGGTATTCATATAAAAAAATTTAAAAAACATTCTCGGCATGCGTTGCTATGCCACTTAATAAATAAATTGTCTCGTTCCCCCTCCTTTCCCGAGTTCCCCTCCCCCTTCCCGCATTCCACACATTCAGTCCCGGTACATTCAGTTTTCAAACAGGTCACATGCCACCTATTGCAATTTTTTTATGCAAATTTCATTACGTCAGAGCTCACCAGTTTACATAGATACCTTCGCGGGCATGCTCACAACATCTCACCAAAGTTTCATCGCAATCGGATGAACGGTTTAGCAACGCATAATTTCATGACTCCAGAGCTCACTATTATATATAAAAACCATCGCGGGCATGCCCACATCTAATCCCCAAAGTTTCATCACAATCGGATGAATGGTTTAGCAACCCATAGACATCTCATATACTCACACATATATATATTTAGACATTTTGATATTTATATACATATATGCATAGATTCATTTAAAATAATGTACACGGTTTGATATCAGATTTTCACTGCCAAAACTCTGTCATTATTTATTTTTGGGGTATTATGTCATGTTGTGCTACCTCCTTCTTTTGCCAATGTTTCGGACAGCGTTGCAGTGTCTGTCTTCAGGGCAGAAGATATATAATTGTGGAAGATACTCTCAGAATCGCCCTGGTGTAAGACCACCATTCAGATTTGAAACGTTGCTTAAAATGGTTTTAGCCATGTTTTGTGACTTTTTTTTTTTTTTTACATAAGCTCCATACAGGAGGCCCTGAGGAAAATAATTTCCCTCAGGGCCCATGTCATCTTTGGGGATGCTGTGTGGAGGGTTTTCTTTTAAGGAAAGGAAGGAGAGGAGAGTTCTGGGAAGGATTTAAGGGGTGGGTAGGAATCTGGTGTTCAGTATGTCCTGGTCATCCGCCTCCAAGACCTAGACAAACCTCACCCCATGAACCCGGGCACCCCTGCTAAATCACCAAACGTAGCGAACCCCTTGGGGTGACCTATGGCAGAGGTGACCTAGATTTGAGTAGCCAGGTACTTCCCCACCTTACCTATCTCCTTCCTTTTCCCACTTATCTTTACCCTCACAACATGATTGTTGTGCGGGTATGGCAACACGATTCAAGTGAGACTATGGCAACCTCAATTGGGGTTGCGTTAGTCTCACTGGCTCCAGACGGGAGCAGTTGGGACTCTTGTGAGGTATTTGCGGAGCATCATTGATCTCCTTAGCACCAGTGGATAATTGGGAAACACGCGCCCACCATAAATACATGGTTGACAATTTTCACATGAGAACGGGTAGTTTGTGAATAGCTTGGCTGTGATCTCGCCGATTCTCCGGCCTCTGTGTTTCCTCCTTCCTTCAACATGGGTCTCTTCAACACTCATGTTCACTCCTTTCTCTCTTCAAAAAGAGCCTCCACACCGCATCTTCAAAGATGATATAGGCCCTGAGGGAAATTGTTGAAGTGAAAACTTTTTAGCACCATTGTGATTTGAGACTCGATGAAACGAAAATAGCGACACTAAAAAGAGTCAGACACATACATCTATAGAATTTAACCTGCGAGAGAATGAGATAGTATAATCGGTCCCATCTTTATGTGTTGCTTCATAGCCTCTCCACTCTTGTCTACTTTAATTTTCTGAAGATTTCACTTCTACCACGTGTGAATAGCACACTCTGTTTTTTTTTATTTTCATCAGGGCCTCCTATATGGATTTAACGTAAAAAAATAACACCGTCAGACCTTCTTGAGTAGGTTTTGTGTGGAAGCGAAATAATATTTGAACAAATAATAATAACACAAATCTACAAGGTTGTTTGTTTACGCAGGTGTTTCGAGAGATAGTGACTAAATGTTAACCAATGAAGATATAAGTCATAGAAGTGTCTTGTGAATGTATCTGCGTGCAAGAAGTATGCTAAGGTTGACCTTACTTTGGTAAAACTGATCAAACTTTTAAAATTTTAACAATCTTTTTTTAACACATTATCAATTTACTGACCTCTTCGACCGTCTGGGAATAAAACAAAAAATATATTATGACAATAATTTAGCCTAGAAATTTTTTTAAAATGAGATTCCTGAGGCGTATGTATAAGAAATGCAAAAATTAGCAAAGCGAGCTTAATAGGATATAACCAGAGAAAACCAAAATATGTCATTTTTAAATCAGATTTTAGACGTATTGACACTTTTCCACAAAAAATTGTAATTGATTTCGAAAGATTGTTCTTTTATCTTGTAAATGCATGTTTTTAATTTTGAGAAAAAATGTTTATTTTTAGTATAATAAGGTTATACCATAGGTCGTTGGCAGATTTGTTAAATTTTCAAAATAGATTTTGTATTATACAACACCCATTTCAAATCATATAATCATGCAGTAAAATAAATCAATACATTATCTGGCAAACGCCGGTTTCAGAATTTTAATTTTAGTTTAAATAAAATCATTAAAAAATACATACGTACATGTGTTTCTTGACGAAAATTGGTCCGTGTGTGTATTTATTTGCCCACTTACAAACAAATATATTTCAGATTTTTTTTTACATTCTTATTTTGCTTAGACATTATTGAAAAATTATAAATACTTTTGAACAAAAATTAATTACAAAAAGTACATAATTTTAATAGTTTTATCTTCACGCCTTTCAGCATTTTTGGATGTAAGTATAAATTAAAGCAAATTTGGAATGAAATAAAATCGATATTGAGTTATAATTTTAAAAAGCTGGTACGGAGAATAATTAATCTTTCTCATTGGAACCGCCCTGTATGATCGTATGAACATCTTTCGACGAAATGTGGATTTTCAGCCGCTGGCTGGTTAAACGCCCTTAAGAATGTGACGCTTAAGATGAAGCCATAGTAAATCATACAAAATCATTTGTTTTTGTTTTGAAAATTTGATCGCTTAGAAGTATTGTAGATGCTTCAATTAAATACTGCGTGTAGAACATACCTTGGCCCTTAAAAATATCGGTCATTTTTTTTATAAATCTTTTAATAAGCCTATAAAAAAATAAAGTATAAGGTCTAAAAAACACACTTTCAAGTCCAAACTCTCCTATTTATAAACCCCTTTTCGGATATGGTTTTATTGTGTAATGTGGCAAATTCAGTTTATTTTATAATAATCGCAAAAAAAGTTGATATTTTCACCCAATCTTCCCAAAATAAAATAAAATATGCATTTTCACGTTGATATTTTACAATACGGCCGCTAGTCGACGAATTCGGTTATTCAAAGTGAACCCTATGGCGTCCACCGAAGAACTACTGTCCACGGCACAGTAGTGAACTAGTGGATCGCCTTAAATGGATTGTGCATGTAAAATTGATGAACAAAGAGAGGTGTGTAAGGAGAATGACGCAAAAGTGAATGGTAGAAGAAGTTGGGGACGTCCGAGAAAGACATGGCACGATAAAGTGAATTAAATACTTGAGTCGTTTTACATTAACTTCTATTACAATACATTAGCTCCAACAGGAGGTCCTGAGGAAATAATTTTCCATCTATTATATCATCTTTGAGAATGCTGTGTGGAGGGTTTTTTGTTTAAGGAAAAGAAGTTGAGGAAGATACGGGAACGAAAAATGAATTTGTGGGTTGGTGTGTCCGGGAGTGACGGACGTTTGAATTCATCCATCTCACTGCGGTGCAAGGCAATGGGTCGAAAGAGGTCCGGCTGGAGAAGTAAAAAGGACTCCATCAACCCTCTCTCTCTAAATCCGGCCTGCCACATAGTAGGTGGGCAGACGCGTCCACCTCCAAGTCGTATACAATCCTCACCCCATGAACCGGGGTGACAAAAAAACGTTGCAACGTCGTCGCTGACGAAACTGGGGCGACTTCAGTTTGTCTATTTATCTACGGTCTTATAAACTAATATATTTCATATTTTTTTTACATACTTATTTTGCTTAGACGTTATTGAATAACCATAAAATCCTATTAACCCCTTGTTTGCCGGGGTAGTTGGGGTTGGTTGTCCACCAATTAGCGTTCGCAAAAAACGGCAGCCATGACACCCAATGACATTTCGTGTCCAGTGATTCTGACAGTGTCCTTGAGAAATTTTGAACAATAGAAAGGTCAAAATCGTAATTAAAGGAATTTTTCCCGCGCATGCGCAAGAACTGCGCACATTCCCGCGCTCCGGTAAATTATTAATATAAATTATTTGGAGTGACCTGGCGCATTGCGGTTTTCTCTACGGTAAAGGGCGATAATAAAGCAAGCGATTCTGACCGTGTTCTTCATACACTTTCTTTATACATAAGGGTCAAAATCGCGTGTAAAATCTCAAACACACCGGTGCACGAACCTAGCGGTTAATATTATGAAGGCGAAAGTTTGTATGGATGTATGTATGTATGGATGTTTGTATGTATGGATGTATGTATGTATAGATGTATGTATGTATGGATGTATGGATGTTTGTTACTCTTTGGATGGACTTCAAAAATTCTTTCACTAATAGAAAGCTACATTTTTTGCGAGTAATATAGGCTGTATATAATGGTAAGCTCTGGCGTTATGAAATTATTTATCATACCTTTTCTTTCCCTAACAAAATAGAGTTATTGCAAATGTCAGAAGAAAAGCAAAATAAACGGTTTCCGTGGAAACGATGTTGGCATATCTTTCTCTAAAAATGAGTCGCCGAAATGTCTGTGGGCGCATAAGGGGCCGTTCCAGTATTACGTAACGCACTTTGGGGGGGGGGTCTTGTGAAACGTTTCTGTGCGTTACGAGGGGGGGGAGGGGGGGTTCGAACAACGCGTTACGTAAAATGTTTTTCTTTATTTAGATAAAAAAAACTAGGGAATCAAAATCTTCCAAGTTGGCAATCCTTTTCGTTCAGGGGAAGGGTGGTACGGAAAAACGTTACGGCGCGTTACATGGGGGGGAGGGGGGTCAAAATCTTCAAAAATTGCGTTACGTAATACTTGAACGCCCCCTAACTTCCGAACGATTGCACCAAGTTGGATAATTCTTTTTTTGTTTGAAACTACTGGTGAGCTCTGGCATTATGAAATTTGGATAAAAGATTGCAATACGTTGCACGCGAGCGTTTGAAAGCTGAATGTACCGGGAATTAATGAGGGGAATTTTGAATGAAATAAAATTGATATTGAGTTATTAGTTTTTTTAGTTTGGAATACAACTCCATTATTTGGGCCCCTTCTGAACAAAACCATATCCTAGAAATAGAAAGAGTACAAAAAAGGTTTATGCGTTACCTGTATATGAGGGAATATACATACTACCCATTCCTGTATCCATCGTTGTTCTTAACAGGAATGCTCGATCTTAATACCTTAGAAGCCCGCCGAAAAATATTTTTGGGGAAACATTTTTTTAAGCTGATCTCCGTTACTGTACTGAATCCACCTATGTTGAAGGAGATTAACCTATATGTCCCTAACGCGTATACTCGTGGGAGATCCCACGCACTTTTTTATGCTCCGAAAGCGAGAACTTCTTCCTTTCAGAATGCCCCATTAAATAGAGCAATTAAACTGCTTAACGATTCTGCATTGAGCATTGACATCTTCAATGTTACCTATAGAAAATTCAATAACTTTCTTTTGACATACGTCTCAACATAGTGAAACTGCCCCCTTGGACTTTTTTCTCTTAACCCGACATTTGCCGTTCGTGCACCGTTGTGCTTGAGATTTTACACGCGATTTTGACCCTTATGTATAAAGAAAGTGTATGAAGAACACGGTCAGAATCGCTTGCTCTATTATCGCCCTTTACCATAGAGAAAACCGCAATGCTCCTGGTCACTCCAAATAATTTATATTAATAATTTACCGGAGCGCGGGAATGTGCGCAGTTCTTGCGCATGCGCGGGAAAAATTCCTTCATCTACGATTTTGACCCTTCTATGTACAAAATTTGTGAAGGACAGTGTCAAGAATCGCTGGACACGAAATGTCATTGGGTGTCATGGATGCCGCGTCATAATTGGTGGTGCTTTTTGCTGGCCTACCCTGGCAAACAACTGGTTAAATTTTGTAATCTTCTCCGTAATAATTTGGTGTATAACTGCAAAAATAAATAAATAAATTAGTTAAAAATTCTGGTATGGAAAATAATCAATTTTTCTCATTGGAACCGCCCTGTCCATATTTCTATGGATTTTGTGTGCAGTGGTGCTAACGACTATTACGTTATCAATGCTAATTGTAATTAGCATAAGATTTTGTTAATTGTTCTTGTTAATATGCGTAAAATGTACATCCGGTGATAGTTACACGTGATAATTTAATGTAAGCCTTACTTCAAATGCATATTGTATTTATCCATTTTGAATTTACAATTTGTATTTACCTCGAAATAATTATTTGGAAGCCCTCCATGCTGCAATCAAATACTTTAAAGGGAGGCGTCTACTAATCATCATCATCATCTGTGGCTCTACAACCCAGGTCGGGTCTTGGCCTCCAGCAGAGCCTGCCTCCATGACTGTCGGTGTTGTGCTGCGTTGCGCCAGTTTCGGATGCCGATGGTGCTTGCATCCTTCACCTCTCCATCCAGCCATCGAAGCTTTGGTCTTCCAACTCTTCTCCGACCCCCAGGTGCACCATCCATAATTCGCTTTGGAATATCTCCTTCGCTCATTCTCTGGATATGTCCAGCCCACCTGAGTCTTCCAGTTTTGACCATGACTGTCGGTGTTGTGCTGCGTTGCGCCAGTTTCGGATGCCGATGGTGCTTGCATCCTTCACCACTCCATCCAGCCATCGAAGCTTTGGTCTTCCAACTCTTCTCCGACCCCCAGGTGCACCATCCATAATTCGCTTTGGAATATCTCCTTCGCTCATTCTCTGGATATGTCCAGCCCACCTGAGTCTTCCAGTTTTGATTTCCTTGGAGATATTAGGGTCCTCGTAAAGATCGTATAGCTCCTGGTTGTATCTGATACGCCATTCTCCATTATCACAGACTGGGCCGTAAATCCTTCGCAGCACCTTCCTTTCAAAACTTTCTAGGGCTCCTTCATCACCCTTACTGATTGTCCAGCATTCCGAACCATACATAAGAACAGGTCGTATAAGGGTCTTGTAAAGCAGGACTTTAGTTCTTCTGGTAAGGTGGCGAGATTTCATATGCTTCTGTAGCCCAAAGTAGTATCGATTTGCAGCTACTATTCTTCTTTTGATTTCGCTGGATACATTGTTGTCATTTGTCACCATAGTACCGAGATATACAAACTCGTTGACAGTTTCAAATGTATAATTATCTATCTGTATACTTGGTGGTTTCTGGCGTCCATGTACGGGCATATATTTTGTCTTCCCCTCGTTGATGACCAATCCCATGTTCCTTGCCGACGTAGCTAAGCTTTTAAACGCCGATTTTAGTTCATATTCTGAGCGTGCGATGATATCTATATCGTCAGCATAAGCAAGGAGCTGAACAGACTTGTTAAAAATATGGCCTGTGGTTTGTATACCTGCATTTCGGATGGCCTTTTCCAGCGCTAAATTGAATAAAATGCAGGCAAGTGCATCTCCTTGTCTTAGTCCATTGAAGGTCTTTAGGGTGTCTGACAGATCCTGTTGTATTCTGACTCGGCACTCAACATTAGACATTGTGAGCCTTACTAAGTTTACCAGTCTACTGGTATCTAAAGGAATTCCAAAAACTGAAAAAATCGGACTAATATCTATGAGAACCAAATTGTAGACGTATATCTACAGTTCAAACTGCTGACTAATATCTATGAGAACCAAAGTGTTGATGAATATCTACAGCACTGGCAGAGGTTGGATTTGCAATTATGTATAGCATATAGGAATAACGTAATATTGCGTATGCAGTTTAAAAAACTTAATTTATGTAAGTATGTATGTAAAAATCCCTAATATCGGACTATTGGACACATTTAGCTGATTATTAAGGATTTGGGTTTTTGTTTTAACAGTTTTCTTTATTTCTAGTATTTCGAAATAAATATCTTTGTATTATGACCTCTATGTTTCTTCAATAAATTATTGTCCTCGTAAACAGCAAAATACGTAATATTGGAGTTTTACCTACCATTAAAACTCTTATTATGTTGCCTTCCTTATCCAGAATATTCCTTAGTGAGAGATGACATCTCTGTTTCTATCCGATTTCGGTCTTTCTTCTTATTTATTTTTTTTTTTTTTTTACAAAAATATTAACCTCACTTCTCCTTTTACCTTCTTGAAATATTCAAATTTCGCGCGATTTTTCGTCCCTCTATGATCGCAATCACTGCCGCCAACAGCTGAGCGTACGCAAGCATCGGCGCGACGCCATTTTCCTCAATTGTAGTCTCACCAGACAGGGGATGAGGAATATTCTGGATAAGGAAGGCAACATAATAAGAGTTTTAATGGTAGGTAAAACTCCAATATTATGTAGTGCCGTTCCTTATCCAGAATATTCCTTAGTGAGAATTGTCTGCTATCGTCTGGTGGCAGTGTTGATGCCAATTGTGATCACCTTCATAAAGAAGCGCCGGTTGGAGGTCTGCCCTCACAATGATCGCTTCTCCTTCTGTCTCCAGAAATGGAGGGCCTTTGGGGGTCTGCCCCCCTCAGGCGAATGATTGGTTTAAACAGGCCTGTCAAGGATGACGAAGTCCCCGGCTCCTGAATATTGGACTGCCTTATTTCTTTTTTATAGTATTTTTGGAAGGTATTTTCATTCTGCCAATTTCCCTTTTCCAAAATGTCCTCTATTGAACAGTTTTCAAACCACTGAAGTGAAGCCACTGCTGACCTAGTGCTTCCCGCAGAGGCCTCAATACCAGCATCTCTAAGTATTGTCTTGACCCATCCACCGATAATTGTTCTAGAAGCTGCTTTGGTTGGACCTGATGTGGATAAAAACAAGTTATCAATATTGGGTGCCTCTTGTCTCCTGTCCTTTGAGAGAACACACAGCTTCCTAAGCCAAAATACAGGATCGGTAGATTGATTTGATGAGGAGTTTAATCTCCATCCTGATTGTTGATACTTTGCAGAATCTGTCTTTGAACCAAATGCAGGCCATAAAATAATGTGATCATCCATATCAATAAAATGTTCCGATGTTAATCTCAAAAGTGTCAGATCATGCACCCTTCGTCCTGAGGCTAACAGGAGTATGACTGCACACCTTCTGGATGCTTCAAATAAGGTTATAGTTTCTGGATTGTTAGTCTGAAGCCAAGAACATATTTGTCTCGGGTCCCATATTGTATCCCGTTGCACTTTAATCGAGCTGTTTACTATTCCTTTCATTACTTGCTTCACCACAATATGGTTACTTAGTCTATTTTCATTATTTGGATTGCATAAAGTTGAAATAGCCGATTTATGCAAAGCTATAGTGCTAGGAGCTAAATTCAGCGATATTTTGAGATGTGCTAGAAACTTTGCCAACTGAGCTCCCATTGGATCTCTGAAATTAACATGGTTGGATGAACACCATTCACGCCATCTAATCCACGCTGCTTTATAAGAAGCTTGCGTTGAAGTTCGCCAGCTGGATTTTAAAATCCCTCTTTCTCTATCAGACCATCCTTGCAATGCATCATCCCAGCCCCAATTTTCCACACTTGCAGTTCTAGTTGAAGTATTTGCTGGGGATGAGAGCCTGTGGTGGTATCTATCAGTATCTCTTGTAGATTCTTGATCTCCTGAGGTAGGCACAAGGCTCTCTGTTTCAAGTCTGGTAGCCAAAATACTTTTGTCCATTTGGGAGCTACTAGCAGATAAATTCCTGTGGAGTTGTTCAGATGAGCAAGCACTCGGGGAATTAGACAAGGAGGCGGAAACACCCATGCCAGGGGAAAGTGCCAAGGTCTGCTGAAAGCATTGTGAAATATCGCCGCTTTGTCTTTCCTGTCTATGGATACATATTTGTTCACTACATGAGCCGTGTGAGAGGCAAACAGGTCCACAGTGGGTCTGCCCCATTTGTGAAATATCTGTTCTGTTGCAGGAGCTAGAAGGTGCCACTCCGGTAGACGGGTTCCTCGGGACAAATGGTCCGCAAGACCGTTGTACCGCCCTGGTAGGTAGTGAACTTGCAGGGTTATATTGTATTTGTCTACTAGAGACAAAATCTGAAAGGTCAGATGAAGTAGACTCAAGGATCTCGTCCCTCCTTCGTTCCTCAAATAAGCGAGAACTGTTCTGTTGTCTGACTGTATTAGAACGGTAGAACTCCTCAAAAATTTGTTCTGGTATTTCAAGGCATTTAGTATGGCAAACATCTCTTTCAAGTTGCTGTGCCAATTCTACTGTTCCCTGGTCCAATTTCCCGCAATCGGAGTATCGTCCACTTGAGCGCCCCAGCCATGATCTGCTGCATCGGTCGAGAGGAAATGAGAGGCAGCGGGGACGTGTAGTGGCATAAAGGCCTTTACATTCTGTGCCCACCATGATATGTCTTTCATCACGGGTTTCTTTATGAGAATTCTCGTTCGTATGGGAAGTTTCATCATGGAGTGCATTTGTAGTTGCATCCTTCGGCAATGAAGACGACCTCTTGGAGTGACGAACGATGCAAAATTTAGTTTTCCCAGAACTCTCTGTGCCTCCTTCACATTCCACTTCTTCTTCTTCTGAAGCCCTTGAAGTGATTGTTGAAGGTCTTCGCACTTCCTCCTGTTCAGCGACTTCCGACCGCGTTGCGTGTCCCACATTACACCCAGATACTCCACTGTTTGTACCGGCTCGCTGACGCATTTTTCCAAATTGACGGTCCAACCGAGGTCTCTCAGTAGATTCAGAAATAGAATTGTTTGGACCTTCAGAATTTCCCTGTCCTGGTGGGCCAGAAGGAAATCGTCCAAGTATACAACGATCCTCACATTTTGATGACGTAGGGTCTCCGCAACCCAATTGGTCACCTTGGCAAAGGCTTGTGGAGCACTGCTCAAGCCCTGGGGGAGGCATGTCATTTGCAAAAGCTCTCCTTTGTACACAATCCTCAGAAAACGACGGTGAGACTCTGCGACTGGAATGTGAAAATATGCGTGCGATATGTCTATTTTTGTCATCCAGTCTTGTGGTTGGAGAAATTCGGGAACTTTCTGATGTGACATTAAAGAAAATCTTCTTACAGACACAAAGTGATTGAGACCTTGTCACGTAAATAATTATCAATTTGTGATATAATTATTTACCTGACCACTAACCTGATAATTTGAACAGCACGGAATGGATTGGCAACACTTTTTTTTCTCTCTGGTTTTCACTTTTTGAATTCGCACCGTACGGGAAGCCGGTGTTGATTCGACTTGTCACTTTAGTGATAGTTTTGGATTTAAAAATGGGATAATCTCTTCGTTACAAATTGTTTTAAACGATTTTAATCGCGAGCCGGGCGATGTACATTTTGCGAACGCTTCTTTCTGATGTGATCGGAACGCTGTTTCTAATGTGATTGGTCGCCGCGATTGGGACCGATATTTGTCCGCGACATAACGGTATTGTAAATTACCTACATAATCGCGACTGGCATATTGAAAAGCTTTGCGAGGGAGAGTCCTTATGACCTGGTACGGTCATTGCTGCTCATATTTGTGACGGATGGTTACTCGGCGTTCATTTCCTGATGAGGTGTGTTGACGGAAATCGTGTTTCATCCGGTGGGCTCAACCGGAGCACTGGTGCTGATCTTGGATACTACTCCCTAGCGGGGAGTCTTCATTCTCTGGCCTTCCTGGGGGTCTTTCCTGGTTCCCATCCTGGAGATTATATGGCCCGCGGTTCATCAACGCGCTATATTCAAGTAAATTAAGAGTTCGTGTCAGTGTAGAATTAGATAAAGATCCATGGTCCGCAGGTACGATATTTCTTTCTGCTTAATAATATTCCTGTCAAATCTGTTATGAATCTGTTATGTTTCAGAATCTGTTATGTTTTTGGGGATGTGAAACCCGGCCCCTCAAAAGGGCAACATTGTTATGTTCTTTATAAAATTATACTGGGCTTTGGTTGTTTTGGAAATGAACTCTTTTATTACTGAAACCTATTTAACCTCACAAGTAGAAACCTGTTTTCGTTTATTCCCAAACATTCTTGTTCTTTTTTTATTCTGGAACAAAAAAAGCAGAACCTTCCTACATTACGGATCGCTAGGACCCACATAACCTGAGAGAGAGAGAGATAACCTTATAACCTTTCAGGTTGAGGATAGGTCTGTTGCTGCCGTCCCCTTTTCGGACCAGGAACATTTGGGAGAGAAAACCGGAGTCTTTGACTGCCGGTTCCAATATATTCAGTTTTTTGAGAATTTCTATTTCTTTTGTCATTTCTGGGGTAGTCTTTGTCACAAATTTTTTCAAAGTTAAGGCAGTTGGGCGTAATAATAGGGGCTTTGTAAAGAAGGGGATTCTGTATCCCCCTATGATCTTTTGAATAACTTTGGGAGCATTTAGAGCTGCCCATTTGTTTTTGAAATTCAGCAACTGCCCCGCTCGAAACTTTGATGGCCTCCGGTCATGCACCCCTGTAGTAACGTCGGTTAGAGGTCTGCCCTCGCACCGATCGCTTGCTACTATCCTTTCCCCCCCTTTTAACACCAGAGGTGGAGGGCTGGGGATACCTTAGGGGGTCTGCCCCCCTCGGGCGAAAGGATTCTCGGGATGGAAAAAATTCTCGAGACGGAATAAAATCTCGGGCCGGAAAGATATCTCGGGCCGGAAAGGAATCTCGGGCCGGAAAGCATTGAACTGATTTTGAAGCCTTTTTTGTACCAGACCCCTCCTTTGGTGGACCGGTTGAAGTGATGGCTTGTGGGAAGGGCCTAAAACAATTCTTTACTCCTCCCAATTTCTGCAATTGGGTAGAGAGGGCTTCCTCATTGAAGAGATGAGAGGAAGTTGGAGGGATCTGCATAAGAACTTTTTTGTCTGATTTCTGTTTACAGGAATTGAGAATCCTGTCCCTTCTAAATTCAATTATCTCTGCCCGTTTTCCGCATGTGATTTGCAGCAGGTCATCAGAACATTTTTGCAAGTCGTTCTGACCTCCAAACAACTCGTTAACTTTCTCGTACAGAGTTTCTGGAGAGATATTCTGTACTTCGAACCCCCATTCGATCAATTGCTGCAGAGACTGCTGCAATTGCTCCCTGTGCTTGGGAGCTGCATGTGTTATCGCCGCGAAAGATCTTTCAATAGCGACCTGTTGAGAAGACCCAGAATCATACGGTTGCAACTCAAAATTCACCTCAAGCTCCTTAAAGCCCGGATCAGCAAGGTGTTCCTTAATGACCTTGTTATATCTCACATTGGTCCAATCTTTCTGATTAAATCATTGAAGACGCTCTAACACTTCGAGTCTGTCTCGAGGAGGGGCAGACATTAAGGGTTCTTTAAGCGAAATGGTGGGACTTGGCATTTGAAAAACACAAGTATTACGCCCGGATACTGTTGAGCACTCTTTCTCAGATTCTGCAATGGACATATTCTCTGAGGCTGCATTCTCTGCGAATCTTGACCTCGGTGCTTGCAAAATAAAATTTTGTAGTCTGCCTACTTGTTCAGTTAATTTTTTAATAGAACGGGCCATTCCTCGCCTTCTGGAGCGTGAAGCCCAGGCGGGTATAACTCCGATCCAAAAAGTGAACCGAATCTTTGGTGATATCATAAGTCCCCTTCGATTTGTTTATGGTCCCCAGCTACTACCTCCACCAATAGAAAGCTTGGATTTTGGTTGCATTTCTCCGCTTTATTTTCGTTTGACATTTACAATGCATTCACATTTCCGACGCAATAAGATGGCAATAAGTGTGAGTATGGAGTTTGGGAATTTGAAAAATGGAAGAACAGGACCCGTAATTGGAACAAAATAACAGGTAGGAAACTTCCTTTGGTTGATATTTCAGTGTTCCTAAAGTAGGTATGTTATTTAAGTTGTATTTTAATCGGTGTTGTACATGTTTCCGTTTTCAGAACATATTTATCCACCCGGAATCTAATAATTGACGCAGTCGAACATCACAATTACATCTTAAAAAGGTATACATGTTTTCTATCTTGCATCGACCTATCTCATTAATTTAATCTTCCCCAATTTCCTCTCTGGATTTTGACAATAGTGCTTATGTTTTTTTTTTTATTATATGAAATAGATTTTAACAATTAGCATATAGGAGTTAGGTTTGATAAAATACCTATTATTCAAGTATGATTTTAGATTTTCACGGCAAAAAGTATCAAAGAGATTTTTTTGGGGGTATTGTGCCGTTTTGCACATCAACCCTGATGATAAAAACAACACATTTATCACTACGCTTGCACTTTCTGTTCTTATTTTTAGCATTTTTTAAATATTTTTATCAGTATTTAATAAATGTATTCCTATTTTTCAGTGGAATCTGAACCGACAAAACTTTACTTGTTTACAATATAACATTTTATATCCACATCCCAATACATTCGCTTCTGTTTCTGGAGATGGTTAGATGAGGTTAAGGGAAATACTATCAGTCATTGTGCATGATGCAGAGGTAATTATTATTTTTATTACTTACTTTCATTTTACAAAAATTTAATAACGTCAGAAAAATTTCATGCATTTGAGTAGGTTTCTTTATATAAGTAAGTAGGTATCCCAGAACTTAGTTTAGTATGAGAGTAATCATAAATTAAAAGACTTGGGAGGAAATGTAACTACATACATACATAGATATGTACATGTACACAAATAAAATAAAAATTCCATTTTTTAACTAATTTCCATATACACAATACATGTACATGTACCATACCATACATTTGCCATATACATGTACACAAATAAAATAAAAATTCCATTTTTTAACTAATTTCCATAAGTGAAACAATATAGTTTTTATAAAATATAACTTCTTAAGTAATATTTTTTTGTTTTTGTTTTGAAGAGTTTTAATTTTCAATGTTCATTTGTTACATTAATTTTAATGATTTCAGGAAAAATATGATGAACTGAACTAAACTAAACTCCAAATTAATATATATTATACATATTTGAGCCCCGAATGAAACATCAAACATCTTATGTAAACTAATGTCTCCATGGACCTTGGTTATATTTTGGCAATATGGTAAATTTATTTTAGACCTGACGAAAGATATAATAGGTACGTTAAGTAATTTATCTTTAAAACAATTTCTTCTTGTGGCAATTTGCTACAGAAATATAACCTGCTTACATTGTATTCTTGTTTAAAATATGTACATGTAATTCTGAGTTTTTCATTTTTCTGTTATAAAATGAAAATTTTTAAAATTCAGTAGTTTTGTAGGAACGCACAATCATTTTTAATCGTATGTATTTACTGTTTGTATTTCATGTTTTTAATAAAATTCTTATCATGTAATTACGAGTTTTATTTTTAAAATAATATTTAAGGCTAATAATTTGGGCGGTACTGGGTAGGCCCCGAAAGAAAATAATACTGTCTATGGTCGCGCCTTTTTTATTGTTGCTTACTCTATCTTCGTCTATGGTGTGTGACATCACGAATCCCCGTCATCATCATCATCATTCGAAAAATTATTGCATTTTGATGGTGAAATAGTGACCAAATTTTTCTCGAACAAAAGCCTGAAGTTATCAATCTAGTGGGTGGTTTGTATATTTATGGTGAAGCCCTGCTTGAAAAGTACATGGAAGTGGAGCTGTCGGAACTTGGTGAGCGTCGGCGACGCCTTCGCCTTTTACGTTTATTGTCACAAACGGATTCACTAGAGGAACAGTCAGAACACACATTCTTTCGTTTCGTTTTTCGTATTTCGTCGCGGTTGACACTCGCGGACGCGGGAATCTCAACCGCTTCGAGAGACACACTATTTATTGACATTGCGTAATGATTTTGCAAAAATTTTTCGGAGAAGAAAATCTAGTTTCCAGTTTATATCGCAACTAGACGACCGCACGCGATAGAAATTAGACGCCAATTGAGGAAAATGGCGTCGCGCCGATGCTTGCGTACGCTTAGCTGTTGGCGGCAGTGATTGCGATCATAGAGGGACGAAAAATCGCGCGAAATTTGAATATTTCAAGAAGGTAAAAGGAGAAGAAAGACCGAAATCGGATAGAAACAGAGATGTCATCTCTCACTAAGGAATATTCTGGATAAGGAACGGCACTACATAATATTATGCAAAAACTTCATGTACGTACGTACTTTAAACGTTTAAGCCTTTACGTAATTAGTAATTACGTAATTGAAGTAATTTATGCTTTTCTGTACAACCTCTTGCTCAGCTGCCCTCTGTAGATATTAGTCCAACCTACGCTCTGTAGATGTTAGTCACCACTGGGACCGTCATAGATATTCATCCGACCTTAGCTCTGTAGATATTAGTCCACACTCTGAAGATATTAGTCCAACATATGAGCTGGAGATATTCTTCAGATATACAGGCTATAGATATTAGTATCTGGAGTCCTTTAAAGGAAGCCACACACCAAAAATGTATGTGTTCTTAGTGTGGCCACAAATATAGGTAATAGGCATAAAAATCGCTTGGCAAACAGAGTCTAGAGTCAGTCCACAATTACAAGTGCAAAAGCTGTTTTTATTTATTTTATAAATCTTTACATGGTATAAAATGAAGTCGCTCCCGCTGTCTGCGCGCTTAGATCTTCTAAACTACGCAACGGATTTTCATGCAGTTTTCACCAATAGATAGAGTGATTCATGAGGAAGGTTTTTTAGTATATTTTAGTATATTTAGTATATATTTTTTAGTATATTTTATTTAGTACTAGCAGACCCGGCCACACGTTGCTGTGGCTAACGAAACACAACGCCATTACCCAATCTTTATAAAATCCACACCACCCGCTTGCCAGCTGCCCGCTGCCCGTTGCCTGAATTGAATATTTGAATTTATCGGCTTTTCTCTACTATAATAAGCATGTATTATACGTATAAACTAATTAACTCACCACTAATTATACAATGCTTGCAATGCAACACTGGATATTTGAAAAGGGAAAATCAAATACCTACTTACTCTAGGACATCTTTTTTCCAATTTCTTCAGTAGAACGAATTTCAAAAGTGACTATAGTACGGCCCGCCAGCCGTTTTAAATCACACAAAAATATGTTTTCTTTGAATTTCTCGGCTTTTCTCTAATATAATTTACATGTATTATACATATAAACATTCCTCTTGAATCACTCTATCTATTGGTGAAAACCGTATGAAAATCCGTTGCGTAGTTTAAAAGATCTATGCGCACATACATTTTGAGCGACTTCATTTTATACTATGTAATGATGATTTGAAACATTTACATAGTGTTAACATATAACGTCATTGGTGTTAACAATTATTGTTACATCAATGAAATTGACATTGAGAAGTGCATAGTTATTAATACTTTAATTAAAAATGTTCACAGCATGCGAAAATGAAGGTTTAGATGTACTTACTAGGGAAATAACACAAATAATAATTAGGTAAATAATCTCTACATATTATAAACTAAAGTTCTCCGACGCGTTTGTCTGTCTGTCTGTTCGTGATAAACTCAAAAACTACTGAACGGATTTACATGCGGTTTTCATCAATAGATAGAGTGATTCTTGAGGAAGGTTTAGGAATAGTATCTACCATTCTATTGTGACAACTCCAACACAGAATCACAATTGTATACCCCCATTCGCCGTATACAAAATTTGGGTAATGACTATAAAGATGTTGTTGATATATTTAACACATCATTCACTAAATACAAACAAGTCTTAGTAGAATTTATATCTAAAAGAAGAACAACAAATTTAATTAATCCAACTGAATAGCTCTGCTTCGAATCATTTCACGTGTACTTTACTTTTCTCAGTCTACATCTTTTTCCATCTTACATGGTGGAGTATTTTGTTTTTATTTCAATTTGTTTTTTATTGTATTTTTGTTTTAGATTTAGTTATGATTTTGATTTTGTTTTTGTTTTGTTTATGTATTTGTTTTTTTGTTTTTTTAAATTTTGTTATGCTTATTTAAATTTAGATGTTCTTTGTAAAAAAAAAAATGCATGTAAAAGCCCAGCCGGGCGTGAAATTCAATAAATAAATAAATAAATAAATATAATTTGTCAAGGTTTTGTGTAAATTGGTTGAAATATTAATAATAAATTGGAGATTGTCTGTATGTGGTGGACGTGCGTGCTGGTAAGCGGGCGGTGTGGATTTAATTTGTATGCATATTAACAGATGGAAGTGGTTATAAGGGTTGGATAACCATCCAGCAGATGGCGTTGTGTTTCGTTAGCAACAGCAATGCGTGGCCGGGTCAGTTAGTAAAATATAAAACTTAGTAAGTGTTGCGGACGTCTTTATCGGAGAAATAGAAGACGAGGAGTGTTGGCTCAACTTCCTCGTTTTCTTTTTCCCGTGGCTCTGCGGGCACTCTCCCCATGCAGCAGGCATTAGTTGTATGATAACGACGGCGGCCGGGGCTGGGAGGTACATACGCTAGAGTGCTGTACCGTCCCCCCTCCGCTCGCCGCGGACGGGCGCCCTCCGCACAGCCAGTTAACTGGAGCGCCGAGAATCATTTGTTATTGCTTGAATATTGTTATATTTATATCGAATGTTTTGTAATTATATTTTTTGAAATAATAAATATGCTGGAAGGAGATGGTTTTGGTTGGCAGAGAACACAGAGAAAGGGTAGCCCCAAAGGTCGTAGCGCCCGTCACGCGAATTGTTGGCGGTAGTTACGACCCTCGCCCGCTAAACACGGCTAGCCAGAGAAAGAAGGCAACCGGCCCATCTCGCTCTCGCTGAACGCGTGCGAGGTGGGTTTCATAATAAATAAGCGGGTATCAGCCCCCTTAGCGGGCACTCTAGTACAGAATCCCGACAGCTACACTTCTCTCTCTCTGCCACCGGACTATCTCTCGAAGGAAATTCACCCAGAACTCGACTTTTATTTCATGAGGGACACAGCGGCTGTTAAAGACTTACCGGCCCCCTATGTTACAGTCTATGTGAGTGGCGGACACGTCCCTTACAGTAAGTATACAGTACGGAGAAAGGAAAAAAAGAAATAAATGAAATAAATAATGAAAAAGAAATTACATTATTTTTTGTTAAAATACTTCTATTTGCCACGACCAGCTTATCTTCTATAACATATACATAAACATCAAAATATGTTTGCTTGGGTGTATATGAGGTGTCTATGCGTTGCTAAACCATTCATCCGATTGCGATGAAACTTTGGGGATTTGATGTGCGCATGCCCGCGATATTTTCTGTGTACATTAGTGAGCTCTGGCATCATGAAATTATGCATTCCTAACAATTCATCCGATCAAGTGAAACTTTGGGGATTTGATGTGTGCCTGCCTGTGGAGGTTTCTATGTACAGGGTGTATCTGATGGCCGGCATAGTCCAGCGGTAAGGTTCTTGACTAGCACTCCGAAGGTCGCGGGATCGAATCCCGGCGTGGCAAATAAATTTTATTTGAAAAATTTGTGTTATTTCACAATCTATTCATTTAAAATAATATTTAGTATATTTGCGGCACGTTCCAGAGTGGAAAATACTCTCAGTATCGCCCTGGTGTAAGGTAAGACCACCATTCAGAATTGAAACGTTGCTTGAAATGGTTTTAGCCGTGTTTGGTGACCAGATCTGAATAGCCAGGTAATTCCCCATCTTCCTCTTCCCTATCTCCTTCCCCTCCCCAATACCTTCAGCCTCATAACATACCCCAATTGGGGATGCCATAGTCCCACTGGCTCCAGAAGGGAGCAGTTGGGACTCTTGTGCGGTATTCATGTAAAAAAAAATTTAAAAAAAAAACAGGACGTACCCGAGGGATTTTAAACAGCGATTCCTGATCATATTTGGAGTAAAAAATGTACATGTCATTTTGCTGTCCGATGACATCCTTTTTCTATTACAAATAAAAACTAAGTTTCAATCACATGTCGCTACTGTTCCCATTGCTGTGGGATCGCCCCGTCACGATGATTGTGAGCGATACGTGCGCTGTTTCGAGTATTGACATTGTGTTAGAATGAGACGCAATGCTTATCAAATGACCGCTAGACTATAAATGCGCCACTTTCCTAATTTGTCGGTGGCGATGTGTGATTGAAAAATATTTTTAATGTTTTTAATAGAAAAAAAATATCATCGGTCAGCAAAATGACATGTACATTTTTACTCAAAATTTGCTCAGGAATCGGTGGTTAAAATCTCTCAGGTACGTCCTGTTACACCCTGCATATTGGTGAGCTCTGGCATTATAAAATTTGTAAAAAAAAATGCAAAAGGTGGCATGCGAGCTGTTTGAAAACTGAATGTGTGGAAGGGGGGAGGGGGGTTCGCGGGACGGGTAAAGCGGGAGATAAGCGTGGGGAGAGGAAACGGGACGTATGGGAAAGGACACGCAGGGAGAAACAATTTCTTTATTAATTGCGTAGGAACGCATGCTGGGAATTCGCTAGTAATTATTATAAAGTTACTAGCTGATCCGGCGAACTTCGTACCGCCTCAGAATCAAAAACTGTTGTCAACTTATTAGCTGAATTGATCTAAATTGTTTCTCCCTGCGTATACCATACCTTGATCTAAATTCCCCCCCTCCCCCTCCCCCTCCCCCCCCCCCCCCTCCCCCTCCCCCTCCTCCTCCCCCTCCACCTCCCCCTCCCCCACCCCCCTCCCCCTCCCCCTCCCCCACCCCCCTCCCCCTTCCCCCTCCCCCCTCCCCCTTCCCCCTCCCCCCTCCCCCCTCCCCCCCTCCCCCCTCCCCCGGTTCACAGTTCAATATTATACCCCTTACAATATTGCTGCAGTTATTTCAAAATAGGAGAATTCGTTCCATACAAAATGTATGGGAAAATAATTTTTCTTCGGAGTGGAACACCCTTTACTTTTAGGGGGATGAAAAATAGATGTTGGTCGATTCTCAGACCTAACATATAAGCATAAAAAATTTCATCAAAATTGGTCCAGCCGTTTCGGAGGAGTATGGCAACAAACACCGTGACACGAGAATTTTATATATTAGATATTTTTTTGTGTATATGTCACCGTAAAAGCCCGAATATTGGTAAATCCTAAGATTTTCCGGTAAATCCTAAGATTTACCAACTCTTAATGGTAAAAGTCCGAACCGTTCTATAATCATCATTCACCAACCTAACCTAACCTAACCTAACCTAACCTAACCTAACCTAACCTAACATGTACTAAATTCTAATGGTAAAAGCCCGAAAAAATCGTTTCTTATTTAAATATTATAAACGATTTTTTCGGGCTTTTACCATTAGAATTTAGTACATGTTAGGTTAGGTTAGATTAGGTTAGGTTAGGTTAGGTTAGGTTGGTGAATGATGATTATAGAACGGTTCGGACTTTTACCATTCAGAGTTGGTAAATCTTAGGATTTACCGTAGTTCGGGCTTTTACAGTAACATATACACCATTTATATGAAACCTGAAAACAAATTTAATTTTAAAACTGTTTTATAAGTCCTTAAGCTGGGTCCACACATGTTCATTTGTCCGTTTCGTTCCTCCGTTCCGTATCAGCGTCGCGTTCAAGAACGCTATTTTGAACGCCCGTTCGGAACGGTACGGTGTTACGGAGGTACGTTACGGTGTTACGGAGGTACGTTACGGGTAGAGGTACGCCCCGATCCATCGGGAGTCGGTTTATTCGGCCCGTTCAAAGGCGATACGATACGGGTATGCGCCAGTCTGGACGCGATCGCGGCATGCGCAGGTCGTTCTCTCTGGAATGGAATGAACACGCGATGTTGCCGATGATCGCAGCGACGTTACGGAGGTACGGGCTATTTTTACTTGCGTCCAGAGTTTTTGATACGGAACGGAGGTACGGAACAGAGGAACGGAACGGACAAAAGAACATGTGTGGACCCAGCTTTAGAAATGTTTACTAAATTGCAAAATATAACAAACACTGTTTCTACAAAGAAGTTTTTTTACGACGTTTTAATCGTGTTGTTTTATTAATTACGGCGCTATATTTACACTGATAAGAATGTTTAATAATGCATAACTATTTTATTAGTAGAAACAGGCAGTATAACTACTTTTTTATTGTAGACATTGTTTTAACGGCTACATTAATTCAGTGGTTCGAAACTAGGGGCCCCATTATTTTTATTTATTTTTTTATACCTCACGAGAATCCCAGCTGCTCCCGTCTGGAGCTAGTGAGACTATGGCATTCCCAATTGGGGTGTGTTGTTACGCTAAAAGTAGTGTGGAGGGGAAGGAGATGGGGAAGAGGAAGCTGGGGAAGTACTAACTATTCAGATCTGGTCACCAAACACGGCCAATGCTATTTCAAGCAACGTTTCAATTCTGATTTCTACACCAAGGTGTTTCTGAGAATATCTTGAGAGACTATGGCATCCCCAATTGGAGTATGTTGTGAGGCTGAAGGTAGTGGGGAGGGGAAGGAGATGGGGAAAAGGAAGGTGGGAAGGTACCTGGCTATTCAGATCTGGTCACCAAACATGGTGGTTTAAGCCATTTCTAGCAACGTTTCAATTCTGAATGGTTGTCTTACAGCCGCAAATATACTATATATTATTTTTAATTAATTAATTGTGAAATAACACAAATTAATCAAATAAAATTTATTTGCCCATACCGGGATTCGATCCCGCGACCTTCGGATTGCGAGTCGAGAGCCTTAACCCTTGACCACGCCGGTCGTTGGTCATTGCTGAAGAGAGTTTGCAATAATGGATACCGCCGCTCCGGGAACCATTTATTGGATAGCCAATGTCTCTTCCATAGGTCATACCAAGTGGAATTGCAGCGGATGGATCTTGGCAGCGGATGTGTCTGCCTCCTACTGTGAGGCATGCCGGAACGGGAGAAACCGGTTAACCTCTTCAGCGGGTTCTCTCGGGACATCTCCGGGATGTATCGCCTGAACACACTGGCACCCAGATTCCTACCGCAAACTTCATCTTCTTCCTTTCCTAAATATGCCCTTTACACAGCATACCCAAAGAAGACACTGAAGGAAATTAATGTTTCTCAGGGCTTACTGTGTGGAGCTAATAGAAAAATACTAACCAAACGCACATTCACCAATAATCGCCAGTTTCGACGGCCGGCGTGGTCGAGGGGTAAGGCTCTTGATTCGCAATCCGAAGGTCGCGGGATCGAATCCCGGCGGGGCAAATAAATTTTATTTGAATAATTTGTGTTATTTCACAATTAATTAATTTAAAAATAATATATAGTATATTTGCGGCACATTCCAGAGTGGAAGATACTCTCAGTATCGCCCTAGTGTAAGACCACCATTCAGAATTGAAACGTTGCTTGAAATGGCTTTAGCCGTGTTTAGTGGCTAGATTTGAATAGCCAGGCACTTCCCCACCTTCCTCTTTCTCCTTTCCCTCCCCACTACCTCTAGCCTCACAACATACCATACACTATATTGGGGATGCCATAGTCTCTGGGAAAGAAAAAGACGTGAGGGGTGGGTTAGGTTAGGTTAAGATAAGGGTCCTTTTAGGGAAAGGAAGGAGAGGAAGTAGTGGGAAGGAAAAATGTATGAGGGGTGGGTATCTGTTAGTCAGTGAGTCCAGGAGTGATGGATGTAGTAATCCATCCCTCCCACTGCGGTGCAAGACGATGGGTCGAGAGAGTCCGACTAGAGCAGGGTTTCCCAACCAGTGGTCCGCAAGAGGCTAGAAGATGGTCCGCGATGGTCCGCCGGTCAATAGGCGATCCAGCGCACGGGCGGTCCCTGGTCGAGAAGTCTGAATAAAAAAAATCGGGACAATATTCAGTTTATCATTAATGTACTTTGTGGTCAGTGGCCATTATGGTATTCCGTTTCGCCCCACCCCATCTTACCCCGTTCTACCCCCTCCGTTTGGTAAATATTCTGCTAGTACCCGTCCCACCCTATCCCATTACGCCCCCTCCGTTATGGTAAATATTCTGCTAGAACCCGGACCCTACACCACTGACCACAAGCAGGGGCTTAGGCTAGCACGGGTGGCACCTGGGACGGATAGGGCGGACAACGTGGTGTGACCCCCCCGTTAAAGTTGACAAACACAAATTTCGACTTTATAAAAAATTGGTCCGTCCTGGGGGGGGGGTGGCTAGAGAGTTGTGGTCTTGGGGGGTGAAATTCGCCACTGCTTGTGGTCCCTGGCGAAAAAGTTCAAGTGGTCCCGGGTCAGAAAAAGTTTGGGAACCTCTGAACTAGAGAGATCAAATAATCTCCCTCAACCAGTCTCTCCCGATCCCCGATCCGGCCTGCCACGCACCCTTGCTAAATCACCAAATGTAGCGAGTGACCTGTGGTT
The DNA here is from genome assembly GCA_917880885.1 of Limnephilus marmoratus. Lineage (NCBI taxonomy): Eukaryota > Metazoa > Arthropoda > Insecta > Trichoptera > Limnephilidae > Limnephilus > Limnephilus marmoratus. The sequence goes on from OU862907.1 coordinate 9,378,632, forward strand.
ATCCAATTGATGATTCCCAGGACGACGGTACCCATACACGCCTTCCAAGTTGACATCATTGTGTGGTATTTACATAAAAAAAAATTGACAAAGCACAATTTTTTTTTAATTATTGCTTTTCAGCAAAAAAATATTGTTTTCATATCTCTTCCGCAAACATTAAAAAAACACCTGACTAAATAAATTTCTTTTCTAACACCATCTACTGGATGGTTACCCAACCTTTATAACCAAGTGTTATGAACTCACACCGCCATCTGTTCATTTTCATTCGAATCAAATCCACACCGCCCGCTTGCTAGCGCGCTCGTCCACCACATACAGACATTCTCCTTTATATCTATCTTCTATCTATCTATCTATCTATCTTCTATCTATCTATCTATCTATCTATCTTCTATCTATCTATCTATCTATCTTCTATCTATCTATCTATCTATCTATCTATCTTCTATCTATCTATCTATCTATCTTCTATCTATCTATCTATCTATCTTCTATCTATCTATCTATCTATCTATCTATCTTCTATCTATCTATCTATCTATCTATCTTCTATCTATCTATCTATCTATCTTCTATCTTCTATATAAATAAAAATGAATCCCCGAAATGTATGTACGCGCATAACTTCCGAACGACTGCACCAAATTGGATAATTCTTTTTTATTTGTGTTCGTTATTGTCAGGACAAGGTTTGTATAAAACTACTGGTGAACTCTGGTATTATGAAATTTGCAATAGGTTGCACGCGAGCTGTTTGAAAACTGAATGCACCGGGACTGAGTGAATGGAATGCGGGAAGGGAAGAGGGGAAGGGAACTCAAGTTGGGGGTTCTCGGGAAAGGGGGGAAGGGAACCAGGAAGGGGGAGGGGAACTCGGGAGGGGGTTCACGGTACGGGGGAAGGAGTGAAGTGGAGTGGGAAGAAGAAAGGTGAAAAAGGCGGAGTGGAAACGCGAGGGGGGAAGGAGACGCGGGAGAGGAAGGGGAGGCGGAAGGAGAACGGGACGAATGGGAAAGGACACGCAGGAATAAACAAACCAGCTAGTATTATAATATATTTCATCCAATTTACACAAAACCTTGACAAATTATATACCTAAACCTTCCTCATGAATCACTCTATCTATTGGTGAAAAATGCATGAAAATCCGTTCAGTAGTTTTCGAGTTTATCGCGAACAGACAGACAGACACATCGGAAGACTTTAATTTATAATATTATGTAGAGATGATGTTACTGTCATAATATATTTTTGTTATTATTTACCTTTTACAGCTAATTAAATATTAAATTGTACGCTGTTGTTTAACTAAGATATGAAATGATCTAAAAAATAAATAAAATAAAAACTGTTGCACATTTTTAAATAAATAAAAATATATATTTTTAAATGTATTTTATTATTTTCCAAGATGCATTTTTTATGCCGAGTTTGTTGACCTGGTCTGAATAACCAATACTTCTCTAGTAATTATATTTTATTTTTGTTTCATAATTATTATTTTTTTAAATAATATATAGTATATTTGCGGCACGTTCCAGAGTGAAAGATACTCTCAGTATCGCCCTGCTGTAAGACCACCATTCAGAATTTAAAAGTTGCTTGAAATGGCTTTAGTGAAGCTTTGTGTTACTCGTTTAGTTGCTTGAAGTGTTTGGTGACTAGATCTGAATAGTCTGGTACTTCCCCACCTTGCTCTTCACCATATTCTTTTGAGTTTCACAACATACTGCAATTGGGGTTGCCATAAGTCCACTGACTCAAAACGGTTGGGAGCAACTTGGATCGTGGTGTATTAACTTATTTTTATTGGCGTTTCGGGCTTGTTGAGTCAAGTATTTAAATCTTTACAGTGATGTCACTTTTCCTCACTACAATGTGACTTGTCTTCACTACAATAGGATTTGTCTTCACTACAATGTAACTAACTTGCTTTCACTACAGTGTGACTTTTTCTCACTACTATGTAACTTATCTTTACTGCTGTGTGACTAACTTGTCTTCACTACAATTCAACTTATCTTTACTACAATCTTACTTGTCTTCACTACAATACGACTTACCTTCACTACAATGCGACTTGCCTTCACTACAGTGTGACTTTTTCCCGCTACTATGAATTCATTACTATCTAACTTGTCTTTACTGCTGTGTGACTAACTTCTCTTCATTACAATGTGACTTTCCTTCAATATAATTTTACTTTTATTTGCTTCAATGTGACCAACTTGTCTTCACTACAATGTGACTTAGTATTCACTACAATGTGACTTACTTGTATTTACTATAATGTGACTGACTTGGACTAGTCCTCATTCCACTATGACTTTTTCTCAATGCACTGTGACTTGTATTCATTACAATATGGCTTATCTTTACTATAATCTGACTAACTTGTCTTCACTACAATGTGACTTGTCTTCACTACAATGTGACTTGTTTTCACTAGAATGTGTTTAACGGTGACCGGACTACAATGTGCAACTTCATCACTCCTTTGAAAAGTAATTGAAAGTGATGAAAAATAAAAGACAAAAAACTTAGTTAAATAGGTTAGGTATTTGGCTATTAAAAAAAAATCATCACTTTTAATGATTTTTCAAAAGGGTATTGAAATGCCACTTTGTTAAGCTGTCATGGAATCGTGTATAACTTATCTTGACCACAGTCTGATTTGTCTTCACTACAATCTGACTTATCTTTACTTCAATCTTACTTGTCTTCACTACAATGTGACTTGCCTTCACTACAATTTGACTTGTGTTCACTGCAATCTGTCCTATCTTTAAGTCAATCTTATTCGGCTTCACTACAATGTGACTTGTTTTCAATACAATGTGACTTGTCTTCACTACATTCTGACTTGTCTTCACTCCAATGCGACTTATCTTCACTACAATCTGACTTGTCTTCACTACAATGTGACCTGTCTTCATTACAATAAAACTTGCCTTCACTACAATCTGACTTGTCCTCATAACAATGTGACTCGTCTCCACCACAATCTGACTTGTCTTCATTACAATCTGACTTGTCTTTACTTCAACGTACTTATCTTTTTGCTTCAGGTACAACTGACTTATTGAACTTGGTGACAATCAGAACCCTCCTCACCGGCAACTAACCTCACTATGGACTCTACCGAGAGATTGGACGGCTGACTTCTGGCTTCAAATATATAAGCATGATTTCGTTTGGCGGTAAATATTCAACATTTATTTTTTATTGTTGCCTGCTCAGACTTGTGAAAAATCATGCGATAACTAACTATTATTAATTATTATTTCTCAATATTGAAAAATGTCAAACAATAACTTTTGCCCGGATCAAAAATCCCATTAAATATCAATATGGCATCAACAACATTTCCTTAAAAAGAGTTGAACAAATTAAGGAGCTCGATGTTATTTTTAAATGTCAGACTCATTTGAAAAAAAAATTGTGACTCTATTAATATATGTGTTTTTGGTTTCAGTGTTGGCGCTGGGCGGGCGTAAATGATAGTCAACAATGCCGCGCTTCCGCTGCTGGTCACTCCTGCGCCTGGTCGTCTCCGTCTTCCTCATCTTCGTCGTGTGGCTGGAGATATCCATGAGCAATCAGGGCAAGCTCTTCTCCACAGACCAGGGTACCTTGTTTTTTTACTTCCTTCTTTCACACACACTTGCTGGTGTCTAGAGCCGCTCTTCCGCTGCTGGACACTCCTGAGCCTGGTCGTCTCCGTCTTCCTCATCTTTGTCGTGTGGCTGGAGATATCCATGAGCAACCAGGGCAAGCTCCACCAGGGTACCTTGTTTCTTTCCTTCCTTCCTTCACACACACTTGCTCATGTCTGTTGCCGAGTTGCCTTTGTGTTCACCGCAGATCAAATAAAAAATAGACCTGCCCGTAAGGCAGGGGGAAACCATAGAAAAACTAGATCTGCCCATAAGGCAGAGGGAAACTGAAGAAAAAATAGACCTGCCCATAAGGCAGAGGGAAACTAAAGAAAAAATAGATCTGCCTGCCCGTAAGACCTGCCCGTAAGGCAGGGGGAAACCATAGAAAAACTAGATCTGCCCATAAGGCAGAGGGAAACTGAAGAAAAAATAGACCTGCCCATAAGGCAGAGGGAAACTAAAGAACAAATAGATCTGCCCATAAGGCAGAGGGAAACTAAAGAAAAATAGATAGGGAAATCACTGAAAACATAGACCTACCCATAAGGCAGAGGGAAATCACTGAAAACATAGACCTGCCCATAAGGCAGAGGGAAATCACTGAAAACATAGACCTACCCCATAAGGCAGAGGGAAATCACTGAAAACATAGACCTACCCATAAGGCAGAGGGAAATCACTGAAAACATAGACCTACCCATAAGGCAGAGGGAAATCACTGAAAACATAGACCTACCCATAAGGCAGAGGGAAATCACTGAAACATAGAATGTGTGCAACAAAATGAAGACCACCCCAAGACATTTATTTTTTAAAATGAACGATTGTACACTAACACAATATTTCTATTCTCACCTGTTTTTTAATGTTGTGTTTTATTGTATTTTGCAGAAGTTTACAACGGCAATGATACCTCTGCAGCAGTTCTAGCTCTCGTGCCTCCAGTCTTTCACAAGTTCCTCACAACCAAGTCCAAGAATGCCACCAACCCAGGTAATTATAAACATCACTATCATTTATCTTATGTCTTTATTACATACAAAACGTATTCCTGAATTTCCTCTCTGGATTTTGACACTAGTGCAAATATTATTTTAATATAACATAGATTCTGAACACGAGCATGTCGGTATGTTTTGCTTTTTTGATAACTTACTTCTTATAGGAGTTAGGACCCTCCAAAAAATCGTTAAAATTGCAAAGGAAGTTCCCTCATAGAGAGCCTGCTGTAATATGTTTTTTTCAATACCTACAGTTTTTTGTATTTTATTTCACAAGACTTCAGCACTGCCACTGGTTTTGGAAAAAAAAGTCAGTGTCTATAACGGATTTACTTTATTTATTTTCCATTCCAGGCGCCAACTCCTCGGCGATCTCAACGGACGTGGCGGCCAACAGCTTGCTCAACATCTCGGATATCAGTCGCAACATCGTGCGATACAACCTGCAGCAGACCGTCATCAACGAGGAGATGTTTGGACCGTTGCAGAACAACTCAGTTGTTATTGCGATTCAGGTGATCATGTTGTTTTTGATGAAGAGTTGGGGAAAGATTATGGAAAAGTTGTAGGGATTGAAGGAAAGTGGAAGGGATTGAGGGAAAGTTGAAGGGAAAGAGGAAGGAATTGAAGGAAATTTAAATGGAGATTGGAAGGGTTTGAAGGAAAATTGAGGAAAAGTAGAAGGTTTTGAGGGAAAGTGGAAGGATTGAGGGAAAGTTAAAGGATAAATGAAAGGGAAAGGAAAATTAAGGAAAGTGAAAGGGATTGAAGGAAAGTTGAAGGGAAGGGAAATGTTTTGGAGAAACCCCACACAAATAATAATTGGCGAAGTTGTGTGAAAGGTCAGGAAAGGAAGGATAGGAAGTTTTGAGATGAAAAAGTGTGTGAGAGAGAGGGGTCTGAATCTGGAGTAAGGGTGTCTGGAAAGGAAAGTTGGAGGGAAAGTGGATAAGAATGTTGAAGGGTAAGTAAGAGGCAAAGTGGAAAGGAAATTTGAACGAAAATTTGAAAGGAAAGTGGAAAGGAAATTTGAAGGGAAAGTGGAAAAGATTGTTGAAGGGTAAGTAAGAGGAAAAGTGGAATGGAAATTTGAAGGAAAGTTGAAGGGAGAGTGGATTGGAAATTTGAAAAATTAAAGAGAAATGGATAAGATTATTGAAGGGTAAGTAAGAGGAAAAGTGGAATGGAAATTTGAAGCGAAAGTAGATAGGAAATTTGGAGGAAAAGTTGAAGGGAAGTGGATAAGATTGTTGAAGGGTAAGTAGGAGGAAAAGTAGAATGGAAATTGTGGAAATAATGAAAAGAGGAGGGAAAGTTTAAAGGAAAATGGAAAGGAAATTTGGCGGGAAAGTTGAAGGGAAAGTGGAAAAGAATGTCAAAGGGTATGTTATAGGAAATACCGTTAACAAGAGTTCATTAGAGGAACCATTTTTAATTTGAATATTCTATTATCTGAAACCTTATTGTAGTTAATAACACGTTGAAGCTGGTGTTGTTGAACAGGTGCACAAGAGGATCACATACCTGCGCCACCTCATCGTGTCTCTGGCACAGGCCAAGGACATCCACAGCGTGCTGCTCATCTTCTCACACGACTACTACGACGAGGGCATCAACGAGCTGGTGCAGAGCATCGACTTCTGCAAGGTAACACCATCTACAATACCATTATCATTTTATCATTTTAACTGGTTTACCATCAGTAAATAACCTTCGGCGAGCCAAAATGCAAAACAAATATTGTGTTATCATGAGGGGTGACTCAGTTACCCCACACATTTTATCATTTTAACTGGTTTACCAAAATGCAAAACAAGCCTTGGGTTGTCATGAGGGGTGACTCAGATACCCCACGCATTTTATCATGTTAACAGGTTCACCATCAATAAATAACCTTCTGCATGCCAAAATGCAAAACAAGACTTGGATTGTCATGAGGGGTGACTCAGTTACTCCACACATTTTATCATTTTAACTGGTTTACTATCAGTAAATAACCTTCGGTGAGCCAAAATGCAAAACAAGTCTTGAGTTACCATGAGGGGTGACTCAGATACCCTATAAGATAAATAACCCTTGGCATGCCAAAATGCAAAACAAAAAGTTGTCATGAGGGGTGACTCAGATACCCCACGTATTTTATCATTTTAACTGGTTCACCATCAATAAATAAGCTTTGGCATGCCAAAATACAAAACAAAATTTGAGTTGTCATGAGGGGTGACTCAGATACCCCACGCATTTTATCATGTTAACAGGTTCACCATCATTAAATAACCTTCTGCATGCCAAAATGCAAAACAAAACTTGGGTTGTCATTAGGGGTGACTCAGATACCCCACACATTTTATCATTTTAACAGGTTTACAATTAATAAATAACCCTTGGCATGCCAAAATGCAAAACAAAATTTGAGTTGTCATGAGGGGTGACTCAGATACCCCACGTATTTTATCATTTTAACTGGTTCACTATCAATAAATAACCTTCGGCATCCCAAAAAGCACTTAAAACTTGGGTTGCCATGAGGGGTGACTCAGTTACCCCACGTATTTTATCATGTTAACAGGTTCACCATCAATAAATAACTTCGGAATGCAAAAATGCAAAACAAAATTTGAGTTGTTATGAGAGTTGACGTAGATACCCCACACATTTTATCATTTTAACAGGTTTACCATCAATAAACAACCTTCTGCATGCCAAAATGCAAAACAAAACTTTGGTTGCCATAAGGAGTGACTCTGTTACCCCACACATTTTATCTTTTTAGCAGGTTTACTATCAATAAATAACCTTCGGCGTGCCAAAAAGCACCCAAAACTTGTGTTGCCATGAGGGGTGACTCAGATACCCCACGTATTTTATCATTTTAACAGGTTCACCATCAATAACATTCGGCATGCCAAAATAAAAACAAAACTTTGGTTCCCATGAGGGGTGGCTCGGTTACCCCGCATTTTATCACTTTAATACCATTGTTTCCACTGGTAAATTGTTTTACAAATTATTCTTATTGCTTTATTTAACCCCTCCGCAACGTAAGCAGATATAAGCGTTAAAAATAGGACAGCAGTCAAGTACAATAAGCATGTTTATACGTCAGCGCGTGTGTATCCATAAAAATTGTTCTAACTCCATTATTGTTTTAGTTACATTCCTAAAATAAAAAGTAAAAGGTCAATAGTAGATCAAGCTACACATCCCTGTCAAGTTGTCTATGGAAATACATAACAGGAATCAGCTGTCAGTCGTGTAGTTGACAAAAATATTTACCCGCGCAAATTTGCTACCGGCAGCTCCACCGCGCTCCACATTTTAAATTTTTATTAAATATTTTTATATGAAATGATAAAAAAGTGAGGTGATAAAAGTGTTTATTACACATATATACAATAGAATAAGTATTGTTGTTTACATAATCTGTGATTTTAGTACCGTTTTCACATAAAAACATCACGTGAGTCATTTTTACCTATTTTTAATGTTTGCATTCTAAATTTTAATATTTACAAATGCTAATATTTATTTGTAATATAATAATTTGTAAGCCTATCTTGTAACCTTTCTAAAACAGTTTTTAGTATTCGGCTACCTTCAGAAATGTTTCATTTATAGAGCTTTAACTGTGAAGCGGTAATAACAAAAAGTTTTCGTAAAATGTCATTTTGTTTAAGACACCAAAAGCTAATATTCTCGAAAATTCGGAGGGGTTAACTGGTTTACCATCAGTAAATAACCTTCGGCGAGCCAAAATGCAAAACAAATCTTGAGTTATCATGAGGGGTGACTCAGTTACCCCACACATTTTATCATTTTAGTAGGTTTACTATCAATAAATAACCTTCGGCATGCCAAAATGCAAAACAAGACTTGGGTTGCCATGAGGGATAACTCAGTTACCCCACGCATTTTATCATTTTAACAGGTTCACCATCAATAAATAACCTTCTGCATGCCAAAATGCAAAACAAAACTTGGGTTGTCATTAGGGGTGACTCAGATACCCCACACATTTTATCATTTTAACAGGCTTACAATCAATAAATAACCCTTGGCGTGCCAAAATGCAAAACAAAATTTGAGTTGTCATGAGGGGTGACTCAGATACCCCACGTATTTTATCATTTTAACTGGTTCACCACCAATAAATAACCTTCGGCATGCCAAAAAGCACCCAAAACTTGGGTTGCCATGAGAGGTGACTCAGTTAGCCCACGCATTTTATCATGTTAACAGGTTCACCATCATTAAATAACCTTCAAAATGCCAAAAAGCACCCAAAACTTGTGTTGCCATGAGGGGTGACTCAGATACCCCACGTATTTTATCATTTTAACAGGTTCACCATCAATAAATAACCTTCGGAATGCAAACATGTAAAACAAAACTTTGGTTCCCATGAGGGGTGACTCGGTTACCCCGCATTTTATCACTTTAATACCATTGTTTCCACTAGTAAATTGTATTACAAATTATTCTTATTGCTTTATTTAATGTATTTTCGTGAAATAATTATCGTAACATCGTAAGTATCGTATCGTATCGTAACGTGATATTGGTGTAAAAAGATAAATTGATAAAATTGTGCACTTTTTGAACTCCTTGTGCAATTTTTAGATAATTTTGCTACAAAGTAACATGGAAAGCATTTATTTTACCTATTGACATCATCATTACAAGGTATAAAATGAAATTGCTCAAAATGTATGTGCGCATAGATCTTTTAAATTACGCAACGGATTTTCATGCGGTTTTCACCAATAGATAGAGTTATTCAAGAGGAAGGTTTATATGTATAATACATTCTTATTATAGTAGAGAAAAGCCGAGAAATTCAAATATTCAATTCAGGCTGCGGGCAGCTGGCAAGCGGGTGGTGTGGATTTTACAAAGGTTGGATAATGGCGTTGTGTTTCGTTAGCCACAGCAACGTGTGGCTGGGTCTGCTAGTTTATTATATACTAGCGAGTTCCTGGCATGCGTTGCTATGCCACTTAAGAGCGTTTAACCAGCCAGCGGACGAAAATCCATATTTCGTCGAAAGTTGTTCTTACGATCGTGCAGGGCGGTTACAATGAGAAAGATTAATTATTCTCCGTACCAGCTTTTTTAAATTATAACTCAATATCGAATTTATTTCAATTCAAATTAGCTTTAATTTATACCTTCATCCAAAAATGCTGAAAGACGTGATGATAAAACTATTAAAATAATGTACTTTTTGTAATTATTTTTTGATTATAAGTATTTATCATTTTTCAATAATGTCTAAATTTAATAAGAATGTTAAAAAAATCTGAAATATATTGGTTTGTAAGTGCGCAAATAAATACACAAACGGACCAATTTTCGCCAAGAAACACATGTACGTACATATTTTTTAATGATTTTACTGAAACTAAAATTAAAATTCTAAAACATACGTTTGCTAGATAATGTTTTGATTTATTTTACTGCATAATTATATTATTTGAAATGGGTGTGGTATAATACAAAAACTTTTTTGAAAATTGAACAAATCTGCCAACGACCTATGGAATAACCTTATTATACTAAAAATTAAAAAATTTTCTCAAAATTTATTACATACGAATGCTAGATAAAAGAACAATCTTTCGAAATCCATTTATAATTTTTTGTGGAAAAGAGTCAATACGTCTAAAAACTTTTTTGAAAATGACGTATTTCCGGTTTTCTCTGGTAATGCCCTCTTAATAGAAATTGTTACTCCCTGCATGTCCTTTCCCATTCGTCCCGTTCCCCTTCCGCCTCTCCTTCCTCTCCCGCTTTTACAGAAAGTAAAATTATCCTTGCGTTCTAATTAAAATAAATTTATTTTTTCCAGGTGATGCAGATCTTTTACCCGCACTCCAGACAAATTTTCCCAAATACCTTTCCTGGAGAGGACCCCAATGACTGTCCCAGGGACATCAAGAGAGAAGAGTATGTTACATTTACGTATATTATGAGAGGCGGGTATGGGTGCCGCTGCCCCGGAAACCATTTATTAGATAACCAACACCCCTGCCATAGGTCACTCCAAATGGTTCGCTATATATTGTGGGTTTGCAGGAGTGTCCGCTTCCATCGGGTGACGTGTGTCCAGGTCTTAGCCGGATCGGGAGAGGCCGGTTTGCGGAGATTCTTTGATCTTTCCAGATGGACCCTTTCAACCCATCGTCTTGCACCGCAGTGAGAGGGATGGATTCATACGTCCATCTCTCCTGGACACATAGATCCCTAGATTCATATGGCGTACTGTACAGGGCCCGCAGATACTTTAATAGTACACAACTGTTAACCTTGTACAAAACGCTTCTCGTGAATGTCTTGTGCATGTGTGGATGAAAGTACAATGAGGTGGACGTAGCGCCATCTGTCATTCAACAATATAAATAATTTCGTTCTGTTACGAATACGAAGGTCAGTTAAATTTGTTCATTCAAAAATACTAAAATCGCGATTAAAAAATGGGAGGGTGGTGGTAGGAGAATTAAAATTTGGGGTTCTAGGTTTTTTTTTGTTGCCAAATAAAAAATTTTAATTTGTCAAAAAAATGGATTTTTTTTTCTGGTAGGGACACGCTAATCACCTAGCGGTATGAAATATACTTTAAAACCTATTCTCATACCTACCAAATATATATAAAAAATTTCATAAAAATCGGTCAAGCCGTTTCGGAGGAGTGCGACTCCAACAGCTCGTAGGGCTTTGAAGCAAAGAATGGACAGTTACCTCGAGAGTGTTTTCTCTTGGGGTAAAAATAATCTCATTGAATTTAATGTTTCAAATACCCAATCTTGTCTGATTACGTCTAAAAGGGATCGAAATGAAAATCTAGTCTCTTTCAACGGAAGCAATCTTCCGAACAGGCCCTCCATTGATACTATGCTTGGTGTAACTCTAAGTGACCAGCTCAGGTACGGGGCTCCATCGAAGCCAGAGTAAAGTTAGCCTCACAGAAACTGGGCGTACTGTATAGGGCCCGCAGATACTTTAATAGTGCACAACTGCTAACCCTGTACAAATCGCAAGTGCGCCCCACGGTTGAATTTGGCAGCCACCTCTGGTCTGGAGCTCCAAAATACCTGAAAAATACCCTCGACTCTGTGCAGAAACGGGCGGTCCGTTTGATAGATTCTCCCATCTTAACAGACGGATTGCAATCTTTAGAGCACAGGCGTCGGGTGGGAAATGCTATCCTTGTTCTACCGGTATTACAATGGAAGATGCTCCGAAGAACTAGCATCATTGATCCCTTCGGCACCGGTGCATAGTCGGGAAACACGCCAAACGCGTGCCCAACATTTGTACACGGTTGACATTTGTCACATGAGAACGGGTCGTTTCTTCGACTCGTTCTTATGTTCAACAGCTCGGCTGTGGAATGATTTGCCAGCCTCTGTGTTTCCTCCTTCCTACAACATGGGTCTCTTCAAGACCAATGTTCATTTCTTCCTCTCCTCAAAAAGACCCTCCACACAGCATCCCAGATGACATAGACCCTGAGGGAAATTATTTTCCTCGAGGCCTCCTGTGTGGAGTTAATGTAAAAAAAAAAAAAACAAACACCGTGACACGAGATTTTTATATATAAGATGTGTCAATGTTTGTTTGCAGGGCGATCAAACGCAAGTGCATCAACGCTCTTCACCCGGATCTGTACGGACACTACCGGGAGGCCAAGTTCTCTCAGACCAAGCACCACTGGTGGTGGAAGGCCAACCGGGTGTTTGACGGACTTCAAGTCACCAAGGATCATAATGGTAAGAATTAAGAATATACCACATTATTAAAATGGGGTGCAAATGAATTAATTTAGCCACTGGACCACATTTTCCTACCATTGTCTTCTTCCTTGCGCTGTCCCAACTTATTGCCTAGGTAGGCTGTTGGGGTCGGCTCTTCTCGTTCTCAGGTAGTAATTTCTTCTGTTCTGGGTATCGCCTTCATCCAGGCCGCTTCTCTGAAGAATTTTGGAGCATTGAGTCATCCAGGAGTTCTTCGGTCTTCCTCTGGATGACTGTCGATGAAGCTCCGTAGACATTGCCTGCCTCACTGTGTGGTCTGATGGTCTCCGTCTTATGTGTCCATACTATCTCAATTGTCGTTCCTCCAGCTTACTATTTATGTCTGTGACACCCAGGCTACCACGAATGCGTGAACTTTTGATCTTATCTTTTAGTGACCATCTAAGCATTCGCATTTCTGCTGTTTCAAGTTGCCTAGAGTAGGAGTTGTACATAGTCCAGCATTCGGAGCCATACATTAAAACATTTATTGTAATTATTTAAAACATTCCCTTGGCTAGCCATTTATTTCAAAACGAAGCTATTGAAATGCTTTATCTATTATGACCATAGAAGTCGTAAATCCGAACTTCGTAGACTATTTTGAAAAGATGTTAAAAATAAATTTTTAAAATATTTTTTTTCCGCCGAATTTTTGATCAGTTGTTTACGGATAAAATTAAGTCTTTTTTCCATAGATATGCACCTTTCACTATTAAGTATACCACAGACAACATACAGAAATCGAAAATATTCTATGTTGACTCGAATAAGTACCCCTCACGGCAGTTTCAAAGTAAAAAAACACTCAGGATTCGCGCGATTATAAACTTAACGATTTTTTTTTATAAATCCTACAAATATGAGATAAACGGTAAAATACAGGTTAATTCATTGGCTATACTGCACTGTAATAAGTTTTTATGTCTCCATGTTAAAATTCGAAGGTATGATTTTTTTAATGTTGGCGAAAAATTTAAAAAATGATCTTCTGGGAAATCTCGAGCAATCGAGGCAATTTTATTTATTTTGCGTGATCGCTCCAGTGTTTAGAGACTCTTATTGATATAATGGTTAATTTTCTCCACCATTATCCGATACTCGACGCTTCACCCCTCAGGCCTTAGGCACATTCTGTCGGAAGGTCGGAATATTTCTGCTTTGCTATAACATCCAAATGAATGGAATATTTCTGAATGTGTTTGAAAATTTTAAACTGTTTTTTAACCTGTCAAAGGCCACGCCATTCCACCAAAATTCGCGGAAAAACACTAAAAAACCACCACTTTGATTTTTGAATTGAATGTTTTGTTGATAAATTTTGAGCTATTGTATATTTTATTGACTGAAACACGTTCACAACACAATAAACTATCCACTAAAACCACATTACTTGCATTTATTACGTAAATTAATAGGTTTTACAACGTTTTATTCACGATACACGCATTTATTGCAACCGTTAAATTTGTGGCAAATTATGACAGCGCATTGTCATGGATAAAATCGTTTTTAAAATATTCCAGGGTGACAAGGTGAATGAAACTTTTAGCACCACCTAGAGTAATGATGGTGCAAGCGATTCTAACACTGTTCTTCATACAAATTCTGTACATAGAAGGGTCAAAATCGCAGACAAAAAGTTTTTCGTCGACAATATTATTCAAATATTTGAATTATTTTCTCGCGCATGCGCATATGACGACCCCAGTTTCGCGTCTCTGGCCTGTCATCGGTTAAAGGTGATGAAATACGCTTTCAAATTTTACTGTTGGAAATAAATGTATAATTTTTGAAATATCAAAATTTTAGATGTAAACATAAAAAAGTTTTCAAACGGCTCACCTCATATTTTTTCTGACTAAAATTACTGATAATGAAAAAAACATAAAAACACACTCATTTGATTAGACCATCGTTTCTCAAAGTGGGCGACAACGCCCCCTTGTGGGCGTTTGAAACTTTCAGGGGGGCAGTAGAAGACACAGAGAAAATTAGGGGGCATTAAGATGGTACAGTGCGGACGTAGGCAGTTAAAAAAATATGGTCTAAAAAAGACAAAAAAAAACACGCTAATCACGTACCAATAAAGTAAACTTTAATATTGTAATTGGTTAATTTTTGTTATTCTATGTATTGTAATCATTTTATTGCGTGTGTGAAAATTCACATATTTCGGTTGTTCGAGAAATGGATGAAAATTAAACTGAAAGATTCCAATTACATTCAGATCTATATTAAATTGATGATACGAATTTTTTTTATTAATTCCGTGACAGGTGAGCCCTCCCCCCCCCCCCCCCCCCCCCCACGCTCTAGAAAAAATAATAAATTCAAAGTGGGCGGCGCGGCGGTTCGGTATAAACTAAGGTTGAGAACCTATGGATTGGACAAATGTATTTTTGTTGTTCCATAAAAAAAAAAAAAATTTTAATTTCATATTTTTTTCAAATTGCGGTCAGAAACTTTGGTTTCATTTATAAGTACATTTTGATCGTTTTGTGGTTTAACTTTTAGATTTGAATATAAAACATGGTGCTTTTTCTTTCTAACACCTTTCTTTCCAGAGTGGAAGATACTCTCAGTATCGCCCTGGTGTAAGACCACCATTCAAAATTGAAACGTTGCTTGAAATGGTTCTGCCGTGTTTGGTGACCAGATCTGAATAGCCAGGTACCTCCCCACCTTCCTCTTCCCTATCTCCTTCCCCTCCCCACTGCCTTCAGCCTCACAACATACCCCAATTGGGGATGCCATAGTCCCACTGGCTCCAGACGGGAGCATTTGGAACTCATGTGTGGTATTCAAGTAAAAAAAAAAAAAAAAAAAAAAACACCGTTTATTTCATATTTCACATGACAGTAAGAGAGACACAACGATTTCTATTAGACATATTGTATGAGCTGTTCCTAAAAACGTACAAATTTACCTGAGATTAACGAAACTCTGTTTCTTCACAAATTGAACCGGTAATCCTGCTTTTCCAGGTCTAGTCCTTTTTCTGGAAGAGGACCACTATGTCGCTGAGGACTTTCTCCACGTGCTGCGACTGATGGAAGATTCCGTAGAGCGCCATTGCCCCAACTGTAATGTGCTCTGTCTCGGAACCTATTTGAAGACGTATAACTATTACGCAGCCGCAGATAAGGTATAATAATACTTACGTCGCATTACAAAAAAAAAAATGATCACCGTGATTTTTTTTTATATATCATCCACACAGGAGGCCCTGAGCAAAAAAAATACCTCAGGAAAGTTGTCATCTTTAAACATGCTGTGTGGAGGGTCATTTTGTTGAAAGGAAGGCCGCCCCGTGAACCATTTATTGGATAACCAACACCTCTGCTGTAGATCACCCCATGTGGTTCGCTGCGTTTGGTGACCTAGCAGGGGTGCCCGGTTTCATGGGGTGAGGTTTGTCCGAAACTTGGCGGCGGATGTGTCTGCCCCTGCTGCGTGGCGGGCCGGATCGGGAGAGACTGGGTGAGGGAGATCTTTTGATTTCTTCAGCCGGACTTTCTTGCACTGCAATGGGAGGGATGGATTAATACGTCCATCACTCCTGGACACACTGACTCCCAGATTCCTACCCACCCCTCATACCTTTTTCCTTCCCACTACTTCCTCTCCTTCCTTTCCCTAAAAAGACTCTCTTCACAGCATCCCCAAAGATGACATAAGCCCTGAGGGAAATTATTTTCCTCAGGGCCTCCTGTGGGGAGCTAATATAAAAAAAATAACCCTCAAAAGTTATTATTGACTTATTACAATAAAAATTAAATATTCATTCATTTATGTGTATTAAATAAACAATTCGTATTATTGGAATAAAATTGAGCATTAAATAATTTTAAACATTTTATTTATTTTATCACCAACATAAAAATCGTTGCTTATCTAAGTAATATACAATTTCATTATTATTAATTATTTTTTTACAGTTTGTCAAATAAGAGTAGAAAACATAGGTGGGCGCCACTGTTGTTCAAATGGCAATACTAAAAATATAACTAATGGTGGAAATGTAAAGCTGTGTAACCTAAATTTTTGTAAAAAATTAAAAAAGACATAACCACTGGCGTGATTACAGTCAAAACTGGAACACTTTTATTTTTCTGCGATTGACAGCAGTCCAAAATTGCATCACATTTTCCTACCATTCGTAAAACATTTATTGTAATTATTTAAAACATTTCCATTGCCAGCTGTTTATTTTCAAACGAAGCTATTAAATGCTTTATCTATTATGATCATAGATGTCGCAAATCTGAACATCGTAAACTATTTTAGAATGATGTTAAAAATAATTTATTTAAATATTTTATTCAAGTCGAATTTTTGATCAGCTGTTTACAGTTAAAATTAAGTTCTTTTTCCATAGATATGCACTTTTCGTTATCAAGTATACCACAGACAAAATACAGAAATCGAAAATATTCTATTTTAAGGTTAAACGTTATGTACATTATAATCTACGCATTCACAGATGGCGCCAATTAAAATATTTTATGTTTTTAATACTTTTTGCACGTTACGCTTTAAAATATTAAGGTAAATTAATCGTTTGCGCCTGTACATATTTAATATGAATATAAATAAATAGTTTCGTCCATCTTCTTCTTCAATGGCGCTACAGCCCAATTCGAGCCTTGGCCTCCTTCAAAATAAGCCTCCACCGCCCTCTGTCCTCGGCCGTCTTCTTCCAATCTGCAACATGGAGTAATCCTCTTGCATCCTTCCTGACATCATCCTCCCATCTCAGTCTAGGTCTGCCCGCCTTTCGTTTACCTCCCGGGTGTCCTGTCAGAACCTTCTTCGGTACTCGTGTGCTTGGCATTCGGTGCACATGTCCGGCCCATCTTAATCTTTGGAGTCTTAAATGGGTGGAGAGTCTGGGAGCTTGGTAAATATCATAGAGCTCATTATTGTGGCGGATTCTCCATGCCTCTCCCTCTCGCACCGCTCCTAAGATTCTTCGAAGTACCTTTCTTTCGAAGATGTCCAGCCGTTCCGCTGACTTTGCTGTCAGTGTTCCCGCCTCACATCCATAGGCCAAGACCGTTCTGATAATTGTTTTATATAAGGTTATTTTGGTTTTCCTATGGACGTTTCGGGATTTGAACACTGGCAGCAACGCGAAGTAAGTTTTGTTAGCGGCTGTAATGCGCTTTCTTACTTCTACTGGGTCTTCATTGTCCTGCGTTATGATGGAGCCCAGGTAGGTAAACTCTTCGACCACTTCGAGATTATAAACAACGTCCATAAACAAACCCAAATCTTTCATGAGAGGCTGAAAAATTCAATTTTGTATCGGTGACTCAATCCAATATTGTATTTTTCAGCCTTTCTTGAAAGATTTGGGTTTGTTTATGGACAAAACTATTTATTTATATCCGTAATAAATATGTACGGGCGCGAACAATTAACCACTCATTTGCCGCTTGTGCGCCGGCGTATCATGAGACTTTACACGCGATTTTGACCCTTATGTATAAAGAAAGTGTATGAAGAACACGGTCTGAATCGCTTGCTCTATTATCGCTCTTTACCATAGAGAAAACCGCAATGCGTCTGGTCACTCCATATAATTTATATTAATGATTTACCGGAGCGCGGGAACGTGCGCAGTTCTTGCGCATGCTATTGTTCTAAATTTCTCAAGGACAGTGTCAGAATCGCGAGACACGAAATGTCACGTGGTGTCATAATGCCGCGTTTTTATTGGTGGTGCTTTTTGCTGGCATACCCCGGCATTCAACGAGTTAATTCACCTCAATATTTTAAAGCAATACATGCAAAAAGTATTAAAAACTTTAAATAATTTAATTGGCGCCATCTGTGAATGCGCAGATTATAACGTACGTGACGTTTACCTTAACTCAAATAAGTACTTCTCACGGCAGTATAAAAGTAACAACATGCAGGATTCGCGCGGTTATAAACTTTACAATTTTTTAATATTTTTTTTATAAATCCTACAAATATGAGATAAACGGTAATATACAGGTTAATTCATTGGATATACAAGGTATCCGGAAACTCGTAGTACAAGCGGGAAACTGGAGAATCCACATCACATTTGGAGTCGATTTTGTGGTTTAACTTTTTTTGATTTGAGCTTTCGTTTTCGAGTAAATCGGGTCCGAAGTTGGAATTTTTTTGGTTAAATTTGAAAAAAAATTTCACTAGGGGGTTGATTTCAGCTGTATAATGTCTTATAAAATGCATCGAAGGGTAAACCGGGCTCAAAATTTTTTTTAACCCTTTAGTTGCCGAAAAAATGGAAAAATAGAAAAAAAATAATATTAAAATCGAAATGCTTAGATCGAAAAAAATAAGTTTTTTGGGTTCTCTACGTGATGTAGATTCACCAGTTTCCCGCTTGTACTACGAGTTTCCGGACACGTTGTATAATAGCACTCTAATAAATTTTCATGTTTTCTTGTTAATTTTCGAAAGTATGATTTTTTTTAATGTTGGCGAAAAATTAAAAAAATCATCTTCTGGGAAATCGCGAGCAATCGAGGCAAATTTATTTATTTCGCGTGGTCGCTTTAGTGGTTATGAACAAAAAAATGTTTTTTAAAATGTGATTTACAGTGTTCTTTATATTCAGTGTCATTGCGCTTTAAAAGAATATTTGACGGTTATTATATTATTTGGTGTTGCCAGCCTACAAATTTTTTAGTTTCATATTGAATATATTCTACTCTTAATTGACAGACTATATATGTATTTTAATAAATTAATATGCACTATGTGTTACTAACCATATTATCAGCTTTTTCTGTCTAACTCACAAAAATATGTATTATTTTGAACATTGCTGCTCTAAAATGGATGGACTACTCTCAACTGGGAACTTCACCCTTTCATAGAAGAGAACGGGACGAACCAAAGGCATTTCCTATGCCCAAACCTGGGGATATCACCTCCTGCCGCACCTTTACGGATATTACCAAAAGGTTTATAATCGCATGCAGAAAATTTTAAGCACCATGGTAGATTTCGAGTTGATTGGTGAAGTGTTTCATGGGAATTTGTTCTCTATGAGGATTTCTATTTTTTTCAGATTTTTTGCCTCTATTTCGGTTAAGGTGATTGTGGCATGTGAAAAAAATTGATTTGGAAGTGGTTTTCAAAGGAATTTTCTTGGGCGTTGGATGGAAATTTGAACCATATAAGCATTTACATTTTTTTTAACCCCTCAGGCTTCGAGCGTATTTTGTCGGAAGGTCACGGTTTTTCCGCTTTGCAATAAAATCCAAATAAATCATAGACATATGAATATTACTTGATCTGCCCTACGAGATAAAAGCGTATTATTTCCCCCTCCCCATACCGGTTCCATTGGAACCGGCTGGGATCGAGTATGGCTTCGCGTGAATCTAAAAAATGTGGCATCATTCTTGTGTGAGCCAGCGTCGAGCACTCATCGGTGCATTTTAGGAAAAAACGCGGCAAAAATAGTGGCTTGTGTAAAAATAGAAGTGAAGAAGAGAATAAACCCAATTGTCATATTACATTCCATAGACAAGCATTATTTTACTTTTATTTTTAACTTATTCAGATCACATAATGTGGTCGTTTTTGTAACACACACTATCACTTGAGATACATGGCGTGTGCTCGTCGCTGTTTAGTGGGGTAAGTTAATTATGAAACATTTGTAAGGACTAAAAAGTGTCACAAAATATTGGGCTATGAAAATAGGCGAACTTTACTTTGCCGTATTTGGAATTCGCAAATTTGTACATTACGCGGCGTGCAATTTGCGCTCCCATGTAAAAAGGTCTATTCATTCAAAAGCAGAGTTTACTTTTAAGAACTAAATGGTGATATTATAATGTGAGATTTTTTTTTTTTTTTTTTACATTAACTCCACACAGGAGGCCCTGAGGAAAATAATTTCCCTCAGGGCCTATGTCATCTGGGATGCTGTGTGGAGGGTCTTTTTGAGGAGAGGAAGGAATGAACATTGGTCTTGAAGAGACCCATGTTGTAGGAAGGAGGAAACACAGAGGCCGGCAAATCATTCCACAGCCGAGCTGTTGAACACAAGAACGAGTCGAAGAAACGACCCGTTCTCATGTGACAAATGTCAACTGTGTACAAATGTTGGGCACGCATTTGGCGTGTTTCCCGACTATGCACCGGTGCCGAAGGGATCAATGATGCTAGTTCCTCGGAGCATCTTCCATTGTAATACCGGTAGAACAAGGATAGCATTCCCACCCGACGCCTGTGCTCTAAAGATTGCAATCCGTCTGTTAAGATGGGAGAATCTATCAAACGGACCGCCCGTTTCTGCACAGAGTCGAGGGTATTTTTCAGGTATTTTGGAGCTCCAGACCAGAGATGGCTGCCAAATTCAACCGTGGGGCGCACTTGCGATTTGTACAGGGTTAGCAGTTGTGTACTATCTATCTGCTAACTTTACTCTGGCTTCGATGGAGCCCCCGTACCTCAGCTGGTCACATTAGGGTTACACCAAGCATATCAATGGAGGGCCTGTTCGGAAGATTGCTTCCGTTGGAAGAGACTAGATTTTCATTTCGATCCCTTTTAGACGTAATCAGACAAGATTGGGTCTTTGAAACATTAAATTCAAAAGAGATGCCTATATACTGCCATATTGAGTTATCGACGAATCACATATCACCAAAGTCATCTTCCCGTTCTGCGCCCCGCTGTAGTTGGTTTCTCCCCCTCACCTTTATGTTCTGGTCTACTAATATTCATATGTCTATGAAATAAATGGAATATTTGTGAATTTATCTGAAAACTAAAAACTCTTTTTGAAAGGTGATGAAATAAGCTTTCAATTTCTTTTATTAAAAATAAACATATAATTTTAAAAATATTAAAATTTAGTATGCAAACATAAAAAAAGTTTTAAAAATTGCTCAATTAATATTTTTCTAAAGTTTACAAAAAAAAATACTAAGAATTTGCGTCTCATTTTTTGTGGTTTCAAAAATAATGAAAAAAAAATTCACAAAATTGGTAAATTTTTTATGATTAATTTTTAGATTTGAATATAAAACGTGTTATTTTCTCTTTTTAACACTTTGTAGATCATATTTCTCACCATGATTGTAAAGGAGGGACAATGTGACCTATACGACCTGTTCCCAAAAGTGAACAAATTAGTCTGAGGAGTTAAAAGCTTTTTTCCATTTTGCAGTAAAGGTGATTTTGGCATGAAGAAAATGCATATTTTAATGTGAATTTCAAGGAAATTGTGTGGAATTTGATGGAAATCTATGCCTTGTCAACATTTTGTCCTCTTTTTATCTTTTTGCCTATTTTGCAGCTAAGAAAGTAGAAAAATTTATAACTGGGAGTGGTTTTCAAGAAACTTATCAGGATTTTGTATGAAATTTGTACCTTGTTAATGTTGAATTTTTTTTATTTGTTTATATTATTTTATGTATGAATACACACCGAGTTCTGCTGTGGAATCACATACAGAGTGTTTAGAAATATACTTGACTTACTTTAACCAGTGATTTCTGACAATGAGTGCTTTTATTACGATTAAAGGGCTTTTTTTTTTTTACATTAACTCCACACAGGAGGCCTTGAGGAAAATAATTTCTCTCAAGGCCTATGTCATCTGGGATGCTGTGTGGAGGGTCTTTTTAAGGAGAGGAAGGAATAAACATTGGTATTGAAGAGACCCATGTTGTAGGAAGGAGGAAACACAGAGGCCGGCAAATCATTCCACAGCCGAGCTGTTGAACACAAGAACGAGTCGAAGTAACGACCCGTTCTCATATGACAAATGTCAACCGTGTACAAATGTTGGGCACGCGTTTGTCGTGTTTCCCGACTACGCACCGGTGCCAAAGGGATCAATGATGCTAGTTCCTCGAAGCATCTTCATTGCAATCCGTCTGTTAAGATGGGATAATCTATCAAACGGACCGCCTGTTTCTACACAGAGTCGAGGGTATTTTTCAGGTATTTTGGAGCTCCAGACCAGAGGTGACTGCCAAATTCAACCGTGGGGCTTACTTGTGATTTGTACAGGGTTAGCAGTTGTGTACTATTAAAGTATCTGCGGGCTCTGTACAGTACGCCCAGTTTTTGAGAGGCTAACTTTACTCTGGCTTCGATGGAGCCCCCATATCTGAGCTGGTCACTTAGGGCAATAAACATACATTCCTTATCATAATAATGTTGCAGCTCTTTCATAAGAAGAGATACACAATGTACGTAGGGCTGTTTCCTCCTAAGAAAAAAAGTCGTAATTTTCTTACATCTCCCTCACACACCACACCGTGACGTCTTTGTAGACCCTTACAATACTACTAACTAAAGTGTGGAATATAGTTACAAGGATAATATTGAAGTGTGAGTGAATTCGAAAAATTCTAAAATGTTAATACGCTGATGGTTTTGCTTTTGTTCTTAAACATATAATGCTGCAGCTCTGTCTTACGCACTAAATAACAACAGTCAAAAATGAGACAAACGGTGAATGTATGTTTGCACCCTTCAAAATGAAACATACAATCATTATCATACATCTCCCTCAAAAGCATAAAGAAAATTAAACGCAATTCCCGTCGCCGTAGCGGAGCCGTAATATAATATATCTGTTTCCTCCAAAGGAAAAAAGTAACACTTTGGAAGACAGTCACACATAATTTGTTTGTCTCACCTTTTATCTCACCATTATTTTATGTGTAAAAAAGAGCTGCAGCATTATAGCGATAATGAACATACGTTTATTGCCTTTTTTGCAGTCATGGTTTTTTTTTTTTTTAAATTCTTTCAAACCAAAATAAAAATACTTTTGCATTTCGTCACTGGTCACTCAGCCGAGTAACTGCCCAAACACTCAACCTAACCCTACCTGTTCAATATCTACTGATTTTTTTTTAATTTTAAGTTGAAAAAAGCATCTAAAAAGTTACCGCAGACCAAAATTTCGTTTACATTTTTTACTCCAAATAATGTCAGAAATCACTGATTAAAGTAAGTCAAATACATCCCTAACACCCTGTATATATTTATTTATTATTATTTTATTTTGTTCCTTGTTTGTACAATGGATTTCCCATCCTAATTCATAATTATTGCATGGCAAACTTTTATTTAACTTCTACCAAAAGCCCACTAACACCTTTTTATTTTAAAGCCTCGATGACACAGGGCGAGTTTACAAGCTACTATCTACTAAGTTTAAAAGCGGGTAAATCGGCGAGTGAGATTGTCATGATGACACACAAAACTGTCCACTCGCTCAGAAGCGAAGGAAACTGAGGTCGCTGCTAGTGCCAGTAACAAGAATAACGACGCCTGCGTGAACTAATTCTGTGATGTTTGATAAGTCAAAATCAGCTGTTCATTGGCAGCCATCTTGAAAAACATAAAAAAACCAATCACGAGCAAGCGTGTAGTGAGTAAAGTTGACGACCTTTCAACTTTTTTCGTAGATTGTCAACAATCTGCTAGTTGGCAAGTAACACGATGACACTGAGCGAGTTTACTAACAGATAGTGAATTTCCCAGATAGTAGCTTGTAAACCAGCCTTGTGTCATCGAGGCGTTAGGGAACTAAACCTTATTACACATCATATTAATTGCATGAAAAATAACCATGTTGGATGTACATAATGCGAAAAAATAATTTATAATCTTATAATATTTTTCGTCAAGGATCTACATGAACCCAGAACTTGTGGGAAACTCTAATAAACTTGATTTAATAAACGGTTACCAATCTTATGATTTCAAATGAAATTTTGGTTTTGATTTATTATACAAGAGAAAATTAGAAACACATTTTTTTGGGGGCGAGTTTTACTCGTCACAGAAATCCTGTAGGACGAGGAACCCAAAAGTAACGAGACTCGGGCGGTAGAGGGGAGAAGTGGAAGTCGGCTGTTGGACGGAAACTCTTTCTCGGTCAGTGTGCGAAGCCGCGTCGCTGTGAGACCAAGCGTTCGTCCGAGGCTTAATTTTAAGTAAATCAAGATTTCTTCTTTCGGTGAAATTCGGTCTGCTCTCTCAGGATCAAAGAAAGCGTCGCCTTCAAGCCTGCCTCGAATTGAAAAATCAGCTGGAAGAGGACCCAGATTTTTTCCAAGGTGATTAGTTATCATGTTAACCTGTCAAATGCCGGGCCATTTCGCGGAATTTCATAAAAAAACACTAAAAAACCACCACTTTGAATTTTGAATTGAATGTTTTGTTGATAAATTTTGAGCTATTGTATATTTTATTGACTGAAACACGTTCACAACACAATAAACTATCTACTAAAACCACATCACTTGCATTTATTACGTAAATTAATAGGTTTTACGACGTTTTATTCGCGATACACGCATTTAATTGCGACCGTTAAATTCGCGGCAAATTATGACAGCGCATTGTCATGAACAAAATCGTTTTAAAAATATTCCAGGGTGACAAGGTGAATGAAACTTTTAACACCACCTAGAGTAATGATGGCGCAAGCGATTTTGACACTGTTCTTCATACAAAATCTGTACATATAAGGGTCAAAATCGCAGACCAAAAGTTTTTCATCGACAATATTATTCAAATATTTGAATTATTTTCTCGCGCATGCGCAGATGACGCACGCGCCGGCCTCTCACCGGTTAAGGGTAAGATCCCTAAACCAAGCAACAGTCAAACCAATGGAAGAGTGCTCTCTCTCATCCTCCGAAAAAAGCGTGTCAGGTGAAATCGAACATCAAGACGATGCTCATTTGTTTTTTTGATGTATCAGGTGTTGTGCACACAGAGTTTTTTGCGGAACTTGTTGAGGTAATAAAGAAGTAGCGAGAGAGCATCAGGAAAAAAGGTTGAATCCTTGGCGCACAGTAGACTGGTTCTTCCACCAGGACAACGCATCTGCTCACACCGCTTTGCCTGTGAAGCAGTATTTAAGCAAAAATGGAATGACCCAGATTGTTCACCCGCCCTATTCACCTAACTGTCTCTCTTTTTGTTCCGTAGGATGAAAAAAGACTTGAAAGGGCTTGCAATAAAATCCATATAAATGGAATATTTATTAACGTATCCAAAAACTAAAAACTATTTTGGAAAGGTGGTGAAATATGCTTTCACAATTTATTATTAGAAATAACCACGTAATTTTTTAAATAGAATAATTTTTAATGTAAACTTTTAAAAGTTTAAAAAATGGCTCTACTTGCTTTTATTCTAACTAAAAATACTGGTAACAAAAAAAATATAAAAACATGCACTTATTTTGTTAGACAAATAAATTATAAACGTTTCTGTCACCTCACTTTTTTGTCGTTTCATATAAAAATAATTCATAAAAAATTCACAATTTTTTCATAATTTTTTTTTCAAATTCGCTCAGAAACTTTGGTTCCATAGAAGTGTACATTCGTATTATTTTGTGGTTAATTGTTATATTGAATATATAGAGCATTATTTTCTCTTTCCAATACCGTTCAGATCATATTTTTCACTATGATAGTAAGGGAGAAACAACGATTTCTATGAGACGTGTAGGAGTTATTTCGAATAGCGAACTAAACGGAGCATTTTGACGTTTAAGCCGCTCCGGCTACTCGTCCTCACGCCAGAACATTTCGGCCGACTGATTTGCAAGTGAAAGACTGTTCACTTGAGTGTTCACACACATCATTTGCGTCACGTGGTGTTAAATTCCGGTTGCGAGTGAACAGTGCCGAAGGAAGCATTCCAACATTGTTGGAATGCTTCATTCGGCACTGTCTCTATTCACTTTCGTGTTCACACGGTTCATTTCGAGGGAAAGAGGCGGAATGAAATCACGAAATGAACGATAAATGAATCATGTGAATGGGCTATTCAAGACATTCCGATCGAAGGGTTTCAGAATTATTTATTTTTTACATTAGCTCCATACAGGAGGTCCTGAAGAAAATTATTCCCCACAGGGCCTTTTAAAAATGCTGTGTGGAGGATCTTTTTAGGAAAGGAAGGAGAGAAAATTCTGGGAAGGAAAAGGGTATGAGGGGTGTGTAGGAATCTGGGGGTCAGTGTGTCCAGGAGTGACGGA
Source organism: Limnephilus marmoratus (assembly GCA_917880885.1). NCBI lineage: Eukaryota > Metazoa > Arthropoda > Insecta > Trichoptera > Limnephilidae > Limnephilus > Limnephilus marmoratus. The sequence continues at coordinate 9,405,132 of OU862907.1, forward strand.
CATATGAATCAATCCCTCTCACTGCGGTGCAAGTTCTTCTGAGAGAGTACGGCTGGAGAAGTCTAAGGGATTTCTTCAACCATTCTCTCCCGATCCGGCCTGCCTTGCGGCTGGTGAGCAGACGCTTCCATCGCCAAGACCCAGACAAATCACACCAAACCTAGGCACCCCTGCTAATTGCTACCAAACGTAGAGAGCCACTCGGGGTAACCTATGGCAGAGGTGTTGGTTATCCAATAAATAGTTCCTGGGCGGCGGTACCCGTACCCGCCTCCCAAATTATAAATTGTTTTGAAGAGTGGAATAAAGATTGGACAAGTGTGTACACTCTAATCGTGAAGGCGACCAAATTTTGGTGTAAAAATATTTAAAAATAAAAAAAGTTATTAAGTCTCGTTACTTTTGAGTCCTCCCTCGTATTCTGTATATAGTTTGTTTGCTTTGGTGTTATTTAGTTTCAAAAAAATTGTTTTTGTGTTTAATTTAATGTGTTATTGTATTCTCTGTATTGTGGCGTGTTTCAGGTTGAAGTTTGTCCGTGGCAAAGCAGTCGCCACAACATGGGAATGGCGCTGAGGCGTTCTGCGTGGCGTCCCCTGTCGGCTTGCGCGCAACAGTTCTGCCACTACGACGATTACAACTGGGACTGGTCGCTGCAGCGCTTGTCCCAGGAGTGCCTGCCGCCGGAGCACCGACTCAAGGCCATGGTGGCCAGAGGACCCAGGGTCTTCCACATTGGGGAATGGTCAGTGGTTAATCATCATATTTTATGTAAAATGGTTGTTTGGCTGCCTCCGTGTATTGAAAATGACATTAAAATGTATTTTTTTTTTTTACATTAGCTCCACACAGGAGGTCCTGATGAAAATAATTCCCCTGTGAGGAGGGTCTTTTTAGGAACGGAAGGAGAGGAAGTTCTGGGAAGGGAATGGGTATTAGTGATGGGTAAGAATCTGGAGGTCAGTGAGGACCAGAAGTGACGGACATACGAATCCATCCCTCCCACTGCGGTGCAAGGCGATGGGTCGAGAGAGTTCGACTGGAGAGGTCTAGGTTATGTCTGCCTCAAGCAGTCTCTCCCGATCCAGACTGCCACGCAGTAGTTGAGGAAACGCATTCGCCACCAAGACCTAGACAAACTAGACAAACATCACTCCATGAACCTGGGCACCCTTGCTAAGTCATCAAACGTAGTGAACCACTTATTACTTATAGCAGGGGTGTTGGTTAACAAATAAATGGTTCCCGGGGCGGCGGTAACCATATCTGCCTCCCAAGTTAAAAAAAAACTGTGGTGATCTATAGCAAAGAGTTGCCATAGGTCTCCCTAAGTGGTTTGCTATGTTTGGTGACTTAGCAGAGTGGCCTGGGTTCACAGGGTGAGGTTTATCCAGATTTTAGCGGCGATCTCTCGGAACATCGCCGTGCACCACAATGGGAGGGATGGATTCATTCGTCTGCCACTCCTAGACACACTAACCCCCAGATTTCTACCCTCGACGTTCAAATAAGAGGTGGCAGTAGCCGAATTGGTAAGGCGTTTGTCCTGGTAAGACGAAAGGTTTTGGGTTCGAGTCCCAGTTGCGACCGTTATCTTTTTATGTTTCTGTGTCTTGTTCTCTTTCATATTTTCGTTAACATTATTAATGTTATCTTCTTCTTCAATGAAAAAAAAAATTTATCAGTATGCACTTATTGTTTGCATTTTAAAAACAAATTTAAATATTAATTTTAAAGTTTTTAAATTGAATTGCAGCGGAGTCCATCACAAGAAGGCGAACTGCGACAGCAACTCGGTGATCAGCAAGGTTCAGCGTGTCGTACTGGGAGCGCGCCAGTTCTTGTATCCCGCCGGTCTGACGCTGCAGGTTGCCGCAGCTACCAAGAAGGGCAAGCTGCGCAAGGGAAATGGCGGCTGGGGCGACATCAGGTCAGCAAAACACTCATTTGTACTTGACTATTGTCACGTCATTCCAATACAGATATTGATACCACGAGAGCGCAATAAACAAACACTCTTCATCATCACCAGGATTTTAATTTAATTATATTTTTTCGAACACAGCAATTTTATTTTGTGGCACCATTTTAATTGGAAATTAATACAGGGTGCGGCAGGGAAACTTGCTGATTTGAATTGGACGCCGACGAGCGAGACGTGGTCAGAAAGGGGTGGGGAGGGTCTCATTGGAAAGAGGGGGTCTTGAAATTTTGTTACACCACAAGCCAGTTGTCGTCATGCGTTGGGAAAAGGGAACAGCGTGCGTTTGCCGTCGAAGCCTACTTTTCACAACACTTCCACGAGCGCCTTATCTCCTTGAGGGGTGACGTACCGTGGCCGGCGCGCTCCCCCGATTTGGCACCCTGCGATTTTTTTTATGGGGATATCTCAAATCCATCGTTTATAACGACAAACCCCGGACCCTGCAACACCTGAAGGACAACATCCGCCAAGCCATCACCAACATTCCCGTCGATATGCTCGAAAGAGTGGAGCGAAACTTCAAATCTAGGGTAGTTCAGTGTATCACTAATGAGGGCCGCCATTTGCACGATCTCATTTTTAAAACTAGTTAAAACAAAAATTCAGAATGTGTACTAGACGATACAAAAAGAATTAAATCGATATATAAAGTACTTTTTCTTTTATTGACTTTTCAAATCAGCAAGTTTCCGTGCCGCGCCCTGTAGAATACTTAGTTTTTACCACTTTTATTGTTTATAAAAACAATATGTTTCATGAAACATGCTGGTTTTTATGAACAACTAGCTGACCCGGCAACTTCGTACCGCCTCAGAATCAATAACTGTTGTGTTAACTTATTAACCGGTTAAAGGCCAGGCCATTTCACGAAAATTCCCTAACAAAGCACCACTTTGAATTTTGAATTGAATGTTTTGTGGATTAATTTTGAGCTATCGTATATTTTATTGACCGAAACACATTCCTAGAACAATAAACTATGTACCAAAATAACATTACTTGTGTTAATTACGTAAATTGATAGGTTTTACGATGTTTTCGTCAAGTAACACGCATCGACTTTGACAGAAAGAATCGCGGCAAATTTGACATTCTGATGCCACAGATAAAATCATTTAAAAATATTCTGGGGTTGCCAGGTGAATGAAATTTAAGCCCTTTCTTATGGGTAAATGTTGGCGCAAGCGATTCTATATAGAAGGGTCAAAATCGCAGACAAACGTATTTTTTCGCAATTTTTTCTGCACGCTTGCGCACAAACTGCGCGTGGATTCGCGTCTCCGGCCAATAAGAGGTTAATTGAATTAAATTCATTTGTTTTATTAACTTAAAAATTAGGTACACAATGAAGCAATTATCGATGCGTAACTGTCCGTGTTTTGTTTTTGTCAGAATTAGAGATGGCGTTGTGTACGGATTTATAATTTTTGTAATTTTCTCACTTTTCCACTTACTTACGGGAATTGCGTTTCATTTTCTTTATACGTGTGAGGGAGATTTATTATAATTATTGTTTTTTTTTCCTTTGGGGGGTGCAGACATACGTTCGCCGTTTGTTCCATTTTCAACTGTTGACATTCAGTGTGTAAGAAAGAGGGGCAGCATCATATGCTTAAGAACAAAAGAAAAACAATCAGCGCATTGACATGTTTTTTAATAGCTATTCTGCTATTCGGGGCGGAGACAAATCCAACAAATCAAAGATCATAAAAATCGGTCCAGCCGTTCTCAAGTTATAAATGGTGTAACTAACCTGACTTATATATATACTAGCAGACCCGGCCACATGTTGCTGTGGCTAACGAAACACAACGCCATTACCCAACCTTTATAAAATCCACACCACCCGCTTGCCAACTGCCAGCTGCCTGAATTGAATATTTGAATTTCTCGGCTTTTATACATATAAAATAATTAACTCGCCACTAATTATACAATGCTTGCAATGCAACACTGGATATTTGAAAAGGGAAAATCAAATACCTACTTACTCTAAGACATTTGTTTTCCAATTTCTTCCGTAGAACGAATTTCAAAAGTGACTATAGTACGGCCCGCCAGCCGTTTTAAATCACGCAAAAATATGTTTTCTTTGAATTTCTCAGCTTTTTTCTAATATAATTTACATGTATTATACATATAAACATTCCTCTTCAATCACTCTACCTATTGGTGAAAACCGTATGAAAATCCGTTGCGTAGTTTAAAAGATTAACGCGCACATACATTTTGAGCGTCTTCATTTTTATTTATTTATTTACGGACAAATAGTCCAATTAACAATATAACAATAACACGAATAGAAAAAAAAGAGAGATCACAATGAAAGGAGATTACATATAGATGAAGAGCATTGACAAAATACATATAATATAAAAGTATACTATGTAATGATATACTATATTAAGATAAAAGACCTATACTATATTAAGATAAAAGTGGTAAAAAGTATTCTATTAATTTCGAATTGGAATAATAATTTTTTGTTTTTGTTTTCAGAGATCACCAACTTTGCATGAACATTACAAAAGAGGCGAAAACCGCAAACGAGAGGCGACTCAATTTCCTACTGGAAAATGGCATCTATTAAAAGTTACCAAACAGAATCTTCAATAAAACTTATTTAAATAATAAATAAAGGTGTTAAAAAGTGACTAAGTTCTTTTTAAAGTGAATGTTTAAAATAAATAATAACAATAACTGATATTAAATAATGTATATAAATAAGTAAACGCCGATTAGAAATTAAAATTAATTAATTGTATGTGCTCAAGAAATGATCTGTGCGTTAAAAATAATGCAGGTTGTAATTCTGGTAAAGACATTATATTCGTGAATATGTTAAATATAATATTTTGCGTAAAATACATGCACACGCTTTTTGTGTCATGGTTCCTGAAACAGAACTAATTTTATGTCAAGGTTCTTTATGTGGAGCTGGTTTTCTGTCAGTGTTCTTGGTATGAAGCTGGTTTTATATTATCTTTCTCTGTATGGATCTTATCTTGGTTTTATGCCAACTTTCTCTATCCGTATAGACTTGGTATAAAACCGGCTCCGTAGCCAAGTTTTTCTATATTTGACTGGTTTTACGGCAACTTTCTCTACACGGAGCTGGTTTTATGTCAACTTTTTTCATATGGAGCTTGTTTTATGTCAACTTTCTCTGTATGGAGCTGGTTTTATGCAAACTTTCTCTATGTGGAGCTGGTTTTATGTCAACTTTCTTCATATGGAGCTTGGTTTTATGTCAACTTTCTTTATATGGAGCTGGTATTACATCAATTTTCTCTATATGGAGCTGGTTTTATGTCAACTTTCTTCATATGGAGCTTGGTTATATCAACTTTCTTTATATGGAGCTGGTATTACATCAACTTTCTCTGTATGGAGCTGGTTTTATGTCAACTTTCTTCATATGGAGCTTGGTTTTATGTCAACTTTCTTTATATGGAGCTGGTATTACATCAACTTTCTCTGTATGGAGCTGGTTTTATGTCAACTTTCTTCATATGGAGCTTGGTTTTATGTCAACTTTCTTTATATGGAGCTGGTATTACATCAACTTTCTCTGTATGGAGCTGGTTTTACATCAACTTTCTCTGTATGGAGCTTGTTTTTTGTCAGCTTTCTTTATGTGGAGCTGGTATTACATCAACTTTCTCGATATGAAGCCGGTTTTACATCAACTTTCTCCAAATGGAGCTGGTTTTTTGTCAACTTTATATGGTGGTATTACATTATACAACTTTCTAGATATGAAGCCGGTTTTACATCAACTTTCTCCGTATGGAGCTGATTTTAAATCGACTTCTCCTATTTGGAGCTGATTTTTCATCAATTTTCCCTATGTGGAGTTTGTTTTATGTCAACTGGTTTTATATCAAATTTCTCTATGTGCAGCTGGTTTTATGTCAACTTTCCCTACATAGAGCTGGTTTTATGTCAACTTTCTCCGGGTAAAGCTGGTTTTATATCAAATTTCTCTATTTGGAGCTGGTTTTATGTCAACTTTCTCTGGGTGAAGCTGGTTTTATATCAAACTTCTTGAAATAGAAAACTTTAAAAGTTCTATAATTATCTTTGTCTTCGCCAGTGTTACTACCTGTTTTAAAATGTTTATTTGGTGATTAGTTTTACCAAGTGTGACGGTTCATCCGTACCTTCTGTGGTATTATAAATCCTGCAGCTTAAATGTATTATCGTTATTAATCTGTTGTTGTATTGAAATATTTTTATTTGTAAATGTATTTCGTGCTTATTGACTGTGCAATATTTAATTATGTTTCTTGTTTCTTGTTATAGAACTTGTTTTATGTGAAAGCATTTTTTTTGGTTTTATTTAATATTTTTCGCATTGTAAATGCATAGTCTCAAACTTCTTGCTATGGAATTGGCTTTATTTCATATTTTATGCATTTTAACCTAGTTTTATATAAAAGTTCTTATGAAACTGATTTTGTTGCATAGTTCTGGATGTGCAACTGGATTTAAACAACTTTTAACTGATTTTATATTATCTCTGTTGCATTGGAACCGGTTTTATGACTAATTTCTTGTTATGACACTGATTTTGTGTCATAATTCTTGATATGCAGCTAATTTTATTAAACTTTATTGTGTTGTAACTGGTTTTATATTAACTTTCTTGCATTGTAACTGGTTTTATAACTCAGTTCTTACTATGAAACTGGTTTTATGTCATAATTCGTAATGTGCAACCAGTTTTATAACAACTTTATTGTGTTGTAACTAATTTTATAACAACTTTGTTGCATTGTAACTGATTTTATGACTAGGTTCTTGATATGGAACTGCTTTTATGTCAACTTTATTGAAATACTTGTTATGTGTTAATTGAAGGCATCACATATATTAGAAGAAACTATGTATTTGTCAATTTTATAAAAATGAAACTGGTTCCTTACCAGAATTTCTTTATTTTGTTTCTAATAATGTCTTCTTTCTCATGATTGGTTTTTGTAAAAAATTGTTTTATCATTTTTACGTGTGTAGGTGTATAAGGAAACATAAATCTTTATGTTAAAAAATAATAATTTAGATATTTAAAGATCTGTATTGAAATAATTAAATATTTCCAATTCTCCTTGTATATTAATTGTAGCAATATTTAGTTATGTAGTGAAGTTATGCCAAATTTTAAAACTTTTTATGAATTTTCAAGACATTTTTATTTATATAAATATATTATTGCTAGAATGCATTTATTTTCTTCTGTTATATATATATATTAGATGTGGATAAATCGACAAATAAAATTTATTTTTTCATGTGCTGCTTTTATAATATGATTTGTAGTTAAATTTAAGTCAGATTTATTTAATTAATGGGTTTAATGTCACTGTTTTTTTTTTACTTGAAATTCTGTCACAGTTATTGTAATTGATTGGAATTTTGTGACAGCTATTGTGATTCACCGGAATTTTGTCAGTCATTGTAATTATTTGGAATTTTGCCACAGTTATTGTAATTTATCGGAATTTTGTCACAGTTTTTTAAATAAACCAAAATTGTGTCACGGTTATTTAAATTGACCGAAATTTTATCAGAGTTATTGTAATTGACTGGAATTTTGCGAGTTACTGTAATTGACCAGAATTTTGTCACAGTTATTGCAATTGACCAGAATTTTGTCACAGTTATTGTAATTGACTGGAATTTTGTGAGTTACTGTAATTCACCAGAATTTTGCCGCCAGTTATTGTAATTGTCCAGAATTTTGTCACAGTTATTGTAATCAACTGGAATTTGGTCACAGTTATTGTAATTGACCAAAATTTTGTAACAGTTATTATCAACTGGAATTTGGTGACAGTTATTGTAATTTACCAGAATTTTGTCACAGTTATTGTAATTGAGAAAATTTTTGTCACAGTTATTGAAATTGACCAGAATTTTGTCACAGTTATTGAAATTATCAGGCAGTTCGTTACAGTTTTTGAAATTACTCCAAAAATGTATATTTTTTTATCTCAAGTACCTACCTAAAAATATATTGTTTGTATTCTCTTTAGTGTTATGACCTAATTATTAGCAGACCTTCCAATATTAAATGCACAATTTTTTAAAAGCTGTCTAGTTCTCAAAAAGTACTATGTACATTATTAAAATTATATTATGTGTTATTTTTTATAAATTTGTGACTAGATTTGGATGGCAGGCTTCCACCAAATTAACAATTATTATAATTATTGCTTATATACCACACATATTTTATATAAATTGTGTTATATTTTTTGAAAATGCTTAATTTGGTTTATTGAAATGTTTTTACATAGTCACCTTAAATTTTATTTTTTTATTTTTCAAACTGTTAATTTAATTTTCGTGTACGGCAATTTTCTCATTATTTTGTCACTGTAAGATGAACTCAGAACTATGTTATTTTGTTGAAAATTATTGAATATTTCCACTGCCAATCAAAGAGAAGCTACGAATATTTATTATTATGTAATATAGTTGAATTTATTTGTTTTATTCCTCGGTGTTATAACAAGACTGGTTTCATGTTACGAAAATTAAAGCATGTCGTTTATAATTTTATTTAATTGGATTTATGTCACAGATATTCAAATAACAGATTTCTTGTCACAGCTTGTTTAATTTGAGTTCTTGTCCCAGTTAGTCGGTTCACTTATTTTGGGTCACAGTTAATAATATGTTTTAATGATTTTGAACTGATTTTGTGCCACTATTATTTTTATAACATATTTCATATTGTAGTTAATCATTTTTAACTTGGTTCATGTCACAGGTACATATTTACATTTAAATAATATAACATAACAATGTCATTAATCTAATTTAACTGGTTTTATGTCATGTTTTATTATTTTTATGACTGATTTCAAATCATAATTCAATTTAATTAGTTTAGTGTCACAGATATTCTCATTTAACTGGTTTCTTGTTACATTATATCTAGTTTAATTAGTTTCTTGTCATAATTAATATAATTTAGCTCATTTTTAGTCACAATTAATTTATTTGAACTTATTCAATGTCAGAGTTAATCTTATTTAACTGGTCTCATGTCACAGTTAATCTAATTTGACTGTTTTCTTGTCACATTAATCTAGTTTTCTCTCATAATTAATATAGTTTAACACATTTTCGTTACAGTTTATCGAATTGAACTGATTAATGTCACATTAATTAAATTCAGCTGGTTTAATGTCACAGATATTCTAATTTTTCTGGTTTTTCGTCACAGTTAATCTGATTTAACTGGTTTCATGTCACAGAAAATCTAATTTAACTGGTCTCATGTCACAGTTAATTTAATTTAACTGGTTTCACGTCACAGTTAATCTGATTTAACTGGTTTCATGTCACAGATAATCTAATTTAACTGGTTTCATGTCACAATCTAATTTAACCGATTTCAAGTTGCTGTCAATTTAATTTAACTGGTTTCATGTCACAGTCAATTTAATTTAACTGGTTTAATGTCACAGATAATCTAATTTAACTGATTGCATGTCACAGTTAATTTAATTTAACTGGTTTAATGTCACACTTAAATTAATTTAACTGATCTCATGTCTCAGTTCATTTATTTTAATCGGTTTTATATCACACTAAAATTAATTTAACTGGTCTCATGTCTCAGTTAATTTAATTTAATCGGTTTTATATCACAGTTAATTTAAATTAACAGATTTCGTGTCAAAGTAAATTTAATTTAACTTGTTTCATATCACAGATAATATAATTTAACTGGTTTTATGTCACAGTTAATCTTATTTAACTGGTTTCATGTCACACTTAAATTAATTTAACTGGTTTCATGTCACAGTTAATTTAATTTAATTGGTTTAATGTCATAGATAATATAATTTAACTGATTGCATGTCACAGTTAATTTAATTTAACCTATTTCAAGTCGCAGTTAATTTAATTTGTTTCATGTCACAGTTAATTTATTTTAACTGGTTTAATGTCGCAGATAATCTAATTTAACTGATTGCATGTCACAATTAATTTATTTTAACTGGTTTCGTATCGCACTTAAATTAATTTAACTGATCTCATGTCTCACTTAATTTAATCAGTTTTATATCACATTTAATTTAAATTAACAGATTTCGTGTCACAGTAAATTTAATTTAACTTGTTTCATGTCACAGATAATCTAATTTAACTGGTTTTGTCACAGTTAATCTTATTTAACTGGTTTTATATCACAGTTAATCTAATTTAACTGGTTTGATGTCACAGTAGTGCAACATAACTTTTCTGACTGCAATAATTTTAAACTAGTCCTATCTTTATCGCATTAACAAATTGTTGAAACATTTTAAAGATTCATAGCAGCTAAAACGAATCTGTTTATCGTTAATAAGTTATGAAAAACAGGTATCATGTCACAGTTACAGAAACATATATTATTTAATGTCACAGTTGTAGAAAAACGACCTTAAATCTTTAATTTATCAGTCAGGCTGGTTTCGTGCCATAACTATGATCTTATTCTGTTACTTAGTTTTTAAAGCAGCTATTTTATTTGATTGTGTTTAATTTTTCTTATGTATCTTATTCGAATTCATATCAAAAGCTTTTCACATAATGGGTATCATGTCACAATACTGACCGAATTCACATACCAACAGAAGTGTGATTCTGTACCTTTTTTTTACCTACAGCCTAATGCATGTTAAATCGGCCGTATATGACACATTTTGACAGTTTTCTTAAATGCGGTATTCCATACCATGCTAACATGCTAAATAATCGAGGGAATTTCATATAATTTGAGTTTCGGCGTGGAATGCGTCTAGATATTATCTTCAAAAATAACATGTATTTTTTTAAGAGCTTAAAAACTTCAAATATTTAAGGGAGATATGTAAGAAATCAGTAGAAATTCGGGTAGCGGCGACTTAATATACCAACTCTTAACAGTAGTTACCCTAACGCCAGAGATAACGGCGCGTTTGCCATGTAATCCTTCTTAAGAGATCTCAGTCGCGGGAAAAATTTGCGAATTGAATGTCATCGCGTACAAACATCAAAATAATAATATGTCAAATGCGTAGCCACTTGTGAACACCTTAATAGGTGTTCACAAGTGGCTACGCATTTGACATATTATTATTTTGATGTTTGTATTATATGCCACTCGGCTATATATTACAAATGACATCATTGTCTGTCGCGGTTACTTTGTCCAGGTGACTAGCTGTCACTGGATCGCAGTGGATCCGAGGAACCTGCTATTTTTGAAACCATTTCCTATTGGATTTATAAAATGGTCACCGACACACAAACTGGGCAAAGCCGAACCAAAAGTCTGCCGCAGGGCATAGCAGCAAAAACTTGCAGAGTGGATTTTTAACTACTAGTTCCCATTTATTAGTTCTTATAACAACTTATATATGTAAGCCTATGGCTTATGTAAGCCTATGACTTATATATGTAAGCCTATGGCTTACATATATAAGTTGTTATAAGAACTAATAAATGGGAACTAGTAGTTAAAAATCCACTCTGCAAGTTTTTGCTGCTATGCCCTGCGGCAGACTTTTGGTTCGGCTTTGCCCAGTTTGTGTGTCGGTGACCATTTTATAAATCCAATAGGAACTGGTTTCAAAAATAGCAGGTTCCTCGGATCCACTGCGATCCAGTGACAGCTAGTCACCTGGACAAAGTAACCGCGACAGACAATGATGTCATTTGTAATATATAGCCGAGTGGTATTATTATTCACAACTGCTAGTTACAACAATAATCATATTATCGTTAATCTCTCTATATCCGGAGCGATACACAAAATTACAAATCTGTAATACCAAATGCTAATCACGCAAGCTGTTAACATTGTGCCGCCATCTTTTGGCATTGCTTTAATTCGGTTCTATTACAAAAGTACATTTGTATATAAACTCCACGTACGAAAACGGTTTTGCATACAGTCGCAATCCTATTAATATTGTTTGATGATTCAAGTTTTTAAGTCGGTAATTAATCTTCACCAACTGATCAACACATGACAGGCATAGACAAGCCATTGAAAGTCATAGAAAATCACAGAAATTTGACAGCCGATAGTGCACGACGGATGCCTTTCGATATCCGACGGATTCTGTCGTAACGTTGGCTTGACACAAAAATTACAGAATCGCCCTTCAGTTATTGTATTGCTATTTCATATTTTTTTAATGGCTGCTTAATTTGTTACTGTGTTACGTTGATATTGCATGAAAAACTTTAACAGTTCTCTTTGAGTATTAGAGATGGCAGCACTTCTTTTGTAGCTAGCATGTGAATGTTTCCGGTAAATGTCAGTATGCAGAAACACAATATATATGATATTATTAAAACTATCAGATATAATTCTCATTGTTAATTTCTTATCAGTGTTTAATTTGTTTTGGGTAAACTAAAATAAAAAAAAAAAAACATATCAAATGCTTATGTGGTTTAAAGCTAATGAATCCTTCTGCATTTCAGAGTTAATCCCATAATTTTAGATTTTATGAAACAAGTATTAAAAAATTATTAAATTCATAATTCATTTCAATTTATAAAAATCACTTAACCTAAATTTGGGTAGCTATCATTTGAGTGACTGATCGGTTTCATGCAAGAATTGGTCTTTTAATATGTTTCATGTCACAGTGTTTTAATCATTGTCATGTCACTAAATATATCATTTTAATCAGTTTCATGTCAAAATCGATTTTATGTCACAAAAGTGATAATTTTAATCGGTTATATGTCATAAATTTTAAGTTTTAATCGGTTTCATGTCACAATTTTTTAAGTGAAACCTTCTTTAGCACCGTTGTGATTTGAAACTCGATGAAACGAAAAAGCGACACTTAAAAGAGACAAATAGGATTTAGTCTGCGAGAGAATGATATAGAATAATCGGTCTCCTCTTGGTGCTTCATAGCTTTCCCATTCTTGTCTATTCTAGTTTTCTGATGGTTTCACTTCTACCGCGTGTGAACTGCACACAATTTTTTAGTTCTAATCGATTCATGTCACAAATTTAGTTCTTATCGGTTTCATGTCACAAATTTATAGTTTTAATCGTTTCATGTCACAAAATTTTATGTTTTAATCGTCATTTTATGTTTTGTGTCACAAAAATTATAGTTTTAATCGGTTTCATGTCACAAATTTGTAGTTTTAATCGGTTTCATGTCACAAAATTTATAGTTTTAATGGGTTTCATGTCACAAATTTATATTATTAATCGGTTTCATGTCAAAATTTATAAAATGTTTTCGAATCTATGTTTTTATGTTTTAAAAAAGTATATAAGTTGGCTGTGAAGTTCGGTAGCAATATTATTATTTTTATGAAATTATAACTATTTTTTTTTTAGGTTAACTAACTCTAAGTTTAAAAAAATGTGTCGCTATATAATAAGGAGTGTCCAAAAAACTAACCAATCTATTTGAGATGTATAAATTAAAATATTTCTAAGTCTCAAATTTTTAAATGATATTGAATTATTCCACCATTTTTATTTGCTAGAATTACGGTGACACCTCGAATTATGTTTTTTTGGTACAGTACGCATCTTGCTTGTGCGTAAATTGTATTTAAAGAACTCCATTCAGAATAATGGAAATGTGGCTTAAAATGTCTTTGGCCCTTACATTTGGTGACCAGATCTGAATAGCCAGTTAAATTTTCATTTTGGAAGGTGGGTGTGGGTAACGCCGCCCCTGGAACCATTTATTGGATAACGAACACCTCTGCCAAAGGTAACCCCAAGTGGTTCTTTACATTTGGTGCCCAGGTTCATGGGGTGAGGTTTGTCCAGGTCTTGGTGGCGGATTTGTCTGCCCACGGGTCAAACCAGGAGACTGGTTGAGGGAGACCTTTTGACCTCTCCAGCCGGACTCTCCCGACCCATTGCCTTGCACTGAAGTGGGAGGGATGGATTCATATGTCCGTCACTCCTGGGCTCCCCCAGATTCCTACCCACCTCTAATACCTTTTGCCATCCCGGAACTTTCTTTCTAAAGGGTTACCTAATTCGAGTTGTTACTTTCCTGAATTTCAAACACCCTGTAATCAATTTTGATGATTAAAATTTTCTCATTGATAAAAGAATAATTTACGAAAAGATAATTTACAAAATTAAAAAAATGTTTTTATTTTCTGAAGTATTATTTTTTTTATTAAAATTACAACTGTTTTATTTTTATTATGCATTAATTTTAATTTTTAAAATATTTTATTCTCATTTTAATTGATATTAATTAAATTGTTAAAATAATATTTCTAGTGGAAAAGGTATCTTTATTTTCTTAATTTTATCAGTTATTTAATTATAAATACGTATATTTTTTTATGCTTTTTGCTTCAATTATTAAAACAATATTAATGATATTTAAACAATATGAATAAGAATGACTTATTTGTAGATACTCTCAGTATCGCTCTGGAGGGTGATTCTGTATCTTCTGCGGATATGGAATCGCTTCCATATGTAATCTTCTGTCAAATTTGTGTGATTGTCTATGGCTCGCAATTGCTTTTTTTATGGACTGATATCAGCTGTCGTATTTCAACTAGTTTAAAATACGAAAATGCACAATTATTTATTAATTTAATGTACGTTTAACCACTCAGGTATTTTGCGATTATTCAAGTTTTTTGTCTTAAACGAACTGTTAGATTTACAAAAACTTTGTTTTATTTCCGTTTCGCAATTAAAGCTCTCTATAAATGAAACATTTCTGAACGTAGCCCAATACTAAAAACTGTTTTTGAAAAGTTATGAAATAAGCTTTCATATTGAATTATTACAAATAAATATTAACATTTTAGAATGCAAACATAAAAAAATTGTGAAAATGACTCACATGATATTTTTGTGTGAAAACAGTACTAAAATCACAGATTATGTAAAAAAAAAATAATTTATTGTATAAATGTATAATAAACAATTTTGTGACCTCACTTTTTTACCATTTTATACAAGAATATTTAATAAAAAATTACCAATGTCTAACGGCGCATAGGCGATTTGACGGGTGAAAACTGTTTCTACAAAATAAGTCTTTTTTATGTACTTCTATGGACAATTTTGAATAGAGATGTGAAGCTTGATTTAATATGGATCTTTTACTTATTGTTTTAGGGTTGTCACTAGAATAATAACAGAGTTATAACGATTTTTGTGGGAATACACGCGTTAACGTGAAATCTCGCTTATTGTACTTGATTACTATTGTTATATTGTCGTGTAAACACGCTTACGGGTCGGAGTGGTTAAAGTTGTATACTATGGATTTGACATTTTCGTATAAATAATGTGTACTTGCAGTGTTTTGTATAGCTAGTTGAAATACGATAGCTGACATCATAAATAACCGGTCAGCAACGTAAGCAGATATATACGTTAAAATGACAATAGCAGTCAAGTACAATAAGCGTGTTTATACGTCAACGCGTGTTTCCACAGAAATCGTTCTAACTCCATTTGAATCATGCACGGGGCATGGGGATGAGGGTAACCTTGCGGATACCCTTGCTAAGACGCTAATGGATTTCGTTGAGTTATGTCCAACCACCAAACAAGAAAGGTATATCACAATTAAGTGGTACTTACGATAGTTGTCTTCTGGCTTGGTGACAGTCATAGATGTCCATAGCGCTCGATATTGTTCTATTTGATAGTTAGAACTTCGGTAAAGTTTGAGTCACGAGTTCACACAAAATATACGAAAGAATACGATAGGATTTATATTTTATGTGACGATATGATGAATAACACTTCGGCTCGGTGCGAAATGTCACTATACGGTCGGGGGTTAGCAACGGACTGACTTGTTGACGATAAAGCGCTTGTCACTTGTTGACCGTGTAGTTAGGTACCCTTATTGTGCGGAATTCCCAAGTCTGGGTTCCTGCCGATCTCGTATGACAATCGGAGCACAAAACGAAAGAATTCCATCGGCGTTATGAAACATTCCGCCCACCAAAATACAGCAAATTGTATTTTAAAGAAAAGTTGAACGTTAAGCGAAACGCAGAATGCCATGAAATGTAACGTCGATGAAAAGAAGACGAAGCAGAAGAACTAGTTTTAAACGATAACTAGATGTAGATAAACTGGACGAAAAGAAACTAAATGATACGATTAACATAGACGTAAAAAGAATAAAACGAACCGCGAAACGATGATGTTTAGTCACATTGCCTAGGCAATGGACACGATTAGGTGAATGGTCTTGTAAGAGAAGATCCATTCAAAGTACGAAGCGTAACGATAGCACAAGATTTTTAATAATGATTCTAATCACTTGCTCCGTAGAGAGTGATGTCCAATGTTTGGTTAAAGATAGAATACGAATTTCGAAATGATTAAGTAGAAAATCCGAACGACGAGAGGCTTTGTTATGAAAGTTGTGTACGAATAGATAACAGTAAGCAGTAAGACGTTGGAGTTTCCGAATACGATATAATTTGTTTAATAAAAGTTTAGCAGAATATATCATGTTGGACTAATGACGATTGAACTCGTTCTTCAGAGTGGAGTTCAGTTTTGTTAAAATGGCCATCTGAGATGGGCCAAGAGTCGTTTGGCTGGACAAACCCGGAGGGCTCCGCCCACCATAACACGTTACGGATAAGAACGGCCTGAGAATGGCCACGTGAAGCGATATCCGATGGATTATCAACCGATGATGCTTGACGCCGATGATTAGATGCGATAACTGTCAAGAGCGATAATTGGTCGGTGTAACGATTCCCGTGACGAGTATCATCGGGTGAATCATCCGGTGGCCTCCACTTCCATCCCAATACCCTGAGAGTAAGAAAATGATCAACATTCTTGAAGATTACATCAGTGAGATAGTAGCCCGGCGGTAAGTTTCGGTAGGCGCGAAGTTTTGGTTTGCTACAATCCGACTTTTGCAGTTCAAGTTGACCTCGTTTGGTATGTTCGATAACTTCGGATTGCGTTTGTTGAGCTTGTTCCACACTGGAACAGCCGACGACGATTGAATCGATATTTGAATCCGAAGTGATCGCGTATCGTGTGAGTGATAATTCGTAACCATAATTTTCTGTCAACGATCTGACAATACGGTAGGACAGAATAAAGGCAGAGATATCAGAAGTCACAGGGTGTAATGGGTAATCCGGGGTAGATTCCGATAATTGACGACGCCAAAATATTCTTTGGAACGCGTGATTTGGCTCTTGTGGGCATATTTGGCGATACATTTGCCGTACTTCAGCAATGAACACCACAGATGGCGAACGAAAGTTTTGCAGAAGTTCAGCAATGTTTGTTTGAAGCTTGGGAACGATAAGGAAGGCATCATTTGACGATGATTCATTCACCTCCGTCACCGAGGCATCGAAGACAATTCGCAAAGTAGTGGTAACGGTGCCCGGACGAAGAATGCAATGACGAAGTATGTGATGCATTTCCTTGAGTAAATCTTTTCCAGGAACACGTGTCATGTGACCACTGTGCAAGTAGTCAGTCATGAAAGCGAAGTACGGTTCACGTAAACTGAGCTTTACTGTCGGTTTACGTTCGATTGAAAGGATGATGCGCGAAGAGACTTCGCGCGAACCTGGGAAAGCGATATCCTTATCCTTTTCGCCAAAAGGTAAGGCTACGATGAATTGTCCCGAAGGGTCACGTGAGTGATTAGTGTGATGGACCTGCTCATCACGTTGTTCTTCAGGGGTGAGATGTGAAGACTGAGGGAATGCGTCCAACTCCCTCAGTTTCTTGAACTTTTCAGGAAGACGGTACTGGTTGGTTTCGATAAATTGACTAGAAAAGTCACGTGAGCGATAAATGCGATACACTTGTTCACAACGTTGTTTGGTGGGCTGTGAAGACTGAGGAAATGTGTCCAACTCCCTCAGTCTCTTGACTTCTTCTGGAAGACGGTACTGGTTGGTTTCGATGAAGGAGTTTGTTTGACGATCGGTAGCAAAACCAAGCGAATCCAGAGGAAGCCAACCGAATGGTGAATTGATAGCTGAAGGCTGGTTAAGATTACCCGTTAATTGGGGTCTCGGTAGAGATGGCAAGATCTCAACATTTCGAAGTAGGTCAGTCGCTCCTGTGTCAGTTGTCGGTTTGTGACAGTCAGAGTCAGCATGAAGTATGTCTTGGAATAGATGACCAGATAACTGGTCGAATTGAATCGTTGGCGATGGAAGTAACTTCGTGTTGAAGGTAGTTTGTCCCCTAACATCGACATCGAAATTAGTGACGCCTGACGCGGTTGTAGAAGATTGGCCTAAGCCACGGATTTTCTGAGAGCTGACTGGACGCTCGGCAGTGCGATTGGATATGAAGTGTGCTTGACTGTCTGAATCGGTCAACCCACGAAACGTTTGAAAACTGCCGGAGGGATCACGATTGCTAATATGAGCAGTAGGCAAACGTACGATGGATCTGACACCGAAGTTAGCGAGGAAAAGAACTGGAGGATCTGAAATAGAAGCTCCTTGAATGGCAAACGTGGTAGGTCGTTGGTACTCCTCTTCAGCAGAAATGTTGTCTTCCCTATGAAGAAGAGTGTGGTGCTTACGATGACATTTCTGACAATCAAACACAGATTTGCAATTCGTGAGAGAATGAGAAGGCGTGAGACAATTCAGACACCAACGGTGTGCCTTGGCGAATAGAGCACGTTCCTGAACCGATTTGAGTGCAAATGATTTGCACTTAGCGATATGGTGAGTACCCTTGCAAAACGCGCACTTTGAAGTGAACGCAGTCAAGGACCCTTTGATTTCAGGTTTTGCCTTATTCATGTCACAAGTAAATGATGACGTTTGTTTTATGACAGCTTGATCATGAAATGTTGAAATGTTTTGGTTTGGTACGATAATGTTCGCGGGCTCCGATTCGAAAGATTGATTCGTTAATTCCTTGTGAATTACGACGATTTTGAAATAAACATTATCAAAAGCTACGCTAACTTGATTTTCAATGTCCTTGTTTGCTTCATCTAAAGCTAAGATATCAGCGTGAACTGTTTCAAAATCATTAACAATTTTTTGCAACCTCGTATAATACGCTAAAAATAATGGGTAATTGGTTGCATCTTGCAAAACGCTTTGACCGACCTCATACACCTTGTTTATTCTGCTGATGGCAACGTTCCGTCTTCTACGCAAGCCTTGTAAAGTACTAGCCATTTTTTTTTTAAATAAACAAATGTACTAACGAAATAATCAGGAAAACGTTATGAATTAAAAAATAGAATTCGGTGTAATTTAAATACCCGGTAGGTCGTTAATTAATTAAGAACTGCGTAAACTAATTCTACGATTCACTGTTTGAAATTCGTTCTTCAAAATGACATTGCAATTCACGTAATATTTCATAGCATTCTTTCGTTTTGTCAATGAAAGAATTTATTTATCTAAAGGTTTGCTGGTTATCGGCACCAATGAATCATGCACGGGGCATGGGGATGAGGGTAACCTTGCGGATACCCTTGCTAAGACGCTAATGGATTTCGTTGAGTTATGTCCAACCACCAAACAAGAAAGGTATATCACAATTAAGTGGTACTTACGATAGTTGTCTTCTGGCTTGGTGACAGTCATAGATGTCCATAGCGCTCGATATTGTTCTATTTGATAGTTAGAACTTCGGTAAAGTTTGAGTCACGAGTTCACACAAAATATACGAAAGAATACGATAGGATTTATATTTTATGTGACGATATGATGAATAACACTTCGGCTCGGTGCGAAATGTCACTATACGGTCGGGGGTTAGCAACGGACTGACTTGTTGACGATAAAGCGCTTGTCACTTGTTGACCGTGTAGTTAGGTACCCTTATTGTGCGGAATTCCCAAGTCTGGGTTCCTGCCGATCTCGTATGACAATCGGAGCACAAAACGAAAGAAATCCATCGGCGTTATGAAACACCATTATTGTTTTAGTGACATCCCTAAAACAAAAAGTAAAAGGTCGATAGTGAATCATGCTGCACATCTCTATTCAAGTTGACAATAGAAATACGTAAAAAGACCTAATCTGTCAGTCACACGGTTGGCATGTATTTTACCCGCCAAATTGCCTACGGGCCGCTGGATATTGTTAATTTTTATCAAATATTTTGTCTGAAATGATAAAAAAGTGAGGTGACAAAAGTGTTTATTATTCATTTATACAATAGAATAAGTATTGTTGTTTACATAATCTGTGATTTTAGTACCGTTTTCACATAAAAACATCACATGAGTCATTTTGACATTTTTTTAATGTTTGCATTCTAAATTTTAATATTTACAAATGTTAATATTTATTTGTAATATAACAATTTGAAAGCTTATTTTGTAACCTTTCTAAAACAGTTTTTACTATTCCGTAACGTTCAGAAATGTTTCATTTATATAGCTTTAATTGTGAAGCGGTAATAACACAAAGTTTTCGTAAAACTGACATTTCGTTTGAGACATTTTAAGTGAATATTCGCGATATATCAGACAGGTTAAACCAATCCGCTGACATATCAGTCCATGGAAAAAGCAAGTCATAGAACATCACACATACTAGACAGGAGATTACGTATGGAGTCAATTCCACAAAAGATACAGAATCACATGGCTGATCTGAATAGCCAGGTACTTTCCAACCATTCTCTTCCACATCTCCTTCCTTCGCCTGCTATCTTCAGCCTTGTGAACGTTCATACACTTATTATCAATATTGTTTCAATAATTAATAAATTATAAATAAATATAATTCATTAAAAAATTGTCTTGTGCTCAAATATGTATAAAAATGCTTTCAAATATATTCAAATTAAAAAAAACACCACAAGAATAAATATAAAATAATTATTGTAAAATATTTATAAAGGTATGTAATAATTTTTGTTCTGTAAAAAATGTTTTTACTTTTTTGTTGAATTTATTGTAACACAGTGCCATCTATTGATAAAAAATGTAAACTGCTAATCGGCTAGTAAATGTTTTGTACTAGATAAATGTTATAAACAAATTTTAGTTGTTTTAAAAAAGGTAAATTGAAACATACAAACGAATTGTTCTGTTATTTTAAAAATTATATTAAAATTAGCCCCAATTTTTTCCATTTAAATTGACCTCATTATTCAGCATTAGTGTGATGATTTCCAATATTTAATCGAAGATTTATGCTATAAATCAAATGTAGCACAGCTGCCTTTAAATATATGTTAAATTAACAGTGTATGACAAACTGACAGTTTAAGTCAAACTGACAGTTTAACAAGTTTCAGATTGACAAGAACTGACAGTTCTTGTCGAACTGACAGTTCTTGTCAAACTGACAGTTCTTGTCAAACTGACAGTTTAAGTTAAACTGGCAGTTTTTGACAAACTGACAGTTTATGTCAAACTGACAGTTTATGTCAAACTAGCAGTTCCCATCAATCTGGCAGTTTTTGACCAACTGGCAATTTTCGTCAAACTGGCAGTTTTTGACCAACTGGCAATTCTCGTCAAACTGGCAGTTCTTGTCAATCTGACAGTATTTGTCAGACTAACACTTCTTGTCAAACTGTCACCCAAAGTGTCGAGTGAGCTAGTTGTTCTTATAACTTAGATCTTTAATTGAATTTTAGAATTTGTAATACTTGCATAGAAAACTGTAAGAAGAATTTTGTTTGTATGGTTAAATTTTGCCTTCAATATTATTAATTTGTTGAATTTGCTATGTGTAATCAATAATTGTGAAGCTATCGTCATATAACACACGCATACTGTCGCCATCATGTCAATCAAAGGGTATGCGGAGATAATAGAATACCACAAATGACTGTCTTGCAAAGCACAACCTTCTCAAAATCAAAGCATGGTGTAAGACCAGCACGCAGAATCGAAACTTCAGCTGAAATGGTTTTAGCCATGTTTATTGACCAGATCTGAATTCCTGTGTACTTCCTAACCTTACTCTTTCCCATCTTCTTCCGTTTGGTATTCTTTTCTTTCTGTATGCGATTTTGGAGAGATAATTTGAGGGTACAATTGTACAGGCAAAAAAATTTAAAGAGGACATTTTGGATGCATTTGTGCCCACCGATAATATAGAAAGTTTCAAAAAATTCTTTAAACTAATCTGGAACACCAGCCCACGGTCCCCTCTTACCCCGCAAATGCACAAAAACATACTGGATGATGCTTTGCAACATTTAATCTAGAACTACCACTACACAAGCGTCTCTTTAAAATGATTTACCTGTATAAGTTGTAGGTACCATTCGTAATTTAATTTTTAGCGTTGGCAATATTTATTCAATCGCCACACTGGAAGCCATCTTTATTCTGTTCAAAGTGACTTTCGCCGTTGCACATATTTCCTACAAATCGACGTAATGCGATGTTGAAAATTGTGAATTTATGGGTGTTCAATGAAGTTAACGTTTTGAATAAATATTGCCGGCACTAAAAATTAAATTATGAATAATTCCCTTCAATGTATTATAATTTGTTTTCTTTTTATAATGACCACCACATGTAAGAAATCTCTTAAAAAAACAGCAAACTGGCTCATGTAAGTTGGGCTTTTAAAAAAAAGTATTCCATCCATCAGGTAATATAAATAATGTCTAGTCAAATAAAATTTAAAAAATTTAATAAAAAATATTCATAAAAAAAACTCTTTTTATTTACCAACATTTTTATTTATTATTTATCACAAACCTTATAAAAATATTAATAATAGCAGAAAAATTCGAAATTACTGCTTTTAAAACAATATTGAAATGATAAAGTAAAATGATTTTTAAGTTCAGGCAATTTTAATACAATTGTTGAGGCAAATTACTTGCGGAACTTGATAATAACATTAATTTATTTTAATCTATCTATCTATCTCCTCCTCGCTTCATCTACATTCACATGTCAAATCGCAGAGTGTTTTAACCCGTTAGTTGCTTTTGCAACGGGCCAAGCTAATATATATATATAAAAATCAATTGCTGTTTGTTTGTCTCGCTAAAACTCACGAACGGCTGGACCGATTTAGCTGATTTTGGTTTTGAAATGTTTGCCGTAGTCCAGGGAAGGTTTAAACGGTGAGAAAATGTGGAAACATTGCGAAGAATATAGTAAAAATAACAATTTCATTTTCCTATACAAACTGTTCTACCTACATTCCTGTCAAACATTTGACGTTCGTCCCTTCGGTATGGTAGACTGGGGTCCACTCGAGATCGCGATGAAACTTTGGTGAGTTGTTGTGGGCACGCCCGCAACGTTTTCTGTATATACTGGTGAGCTCTGGCATTATGAAATTTGTATAAAAAATTGCAACAGGTGCCACGCGAACTGTTTGAAAACTGAATGTATGGAATACGGGAGGGGTGAGGGGGGGAGTGGGGGAGGGGAACTAGGGAGGGGGGTTCGTGGGAGAAGGGGAGGGGAACCCGGGAGGTGGGTTCGTGGAGAAGGGGAGGGGAGGGTAACTCGGGAGGGGGGAGAGTAACTCGGGAGGGGGATCTGCAGGAGGAGGGAGGCAAATACGGGAGGGGGTTTCATGGGACTGAGGAAGGGGTGAGTGAGGAGAGAGAAGGAGTGGGAACGCGATAGGGAAAGGGGACGCGGGAAAGAGGAGGAGGAAGGTGAACGGGACGAATGGGAAAGGACACGCAGGGAGAAACAATTTCTCTATTAAATGGCATAGCAACGCATGCCGGGTGCCAGCTAGTTTTAAAATAAAATTAAATAAATGAAGTTCTATAAAAATTACGAATATCTTTTTATTGTATTTAGTGAGTATAAATGTTGATTGTTTTTCAAAATACAAAAAAAAAATTAGTGCCTTCTTTTTACACATTTTGTATATATATATTACTAATTAACTTTTTCGAATAATAACTGGAGTCGAATAACAAGTTCAAGAAATGTTTAATGCAAGCAATGCATCTGCGCGAGTACCGTGTTTATCTCAACTCTGACAAGCAAACCTGTCGCAGATAATAATTAATATGTTGTGCAGTTTTGCTGCAAAAAAATTCATCAATACATTGCCACAATGTGACAGAAATGCCTCAAACTGACAGTTTCGCCATAATATGCCAGTTTGGCCAAACATAACAGTTTTAATTAAAAAATTACACATTCTTCACAAAGAAACTTTAATTCTCTCATATAAGAGTTTTACCATAAAAAATGATACATTTACCATAATATATGACATATTATTTTTTACAGAGTGAAATAAATGCTCAAAGTCACAGTTTTACCCGAAAGTACCTCTCTTCTCCAAAATGTCAGTGTTTCCCCCAAATGGACAGAAAATTCCCAAGGTAGCAGTTTTAACCCAAAGTGACAGTTAAAATAAAAAAAAATTCCACTCACACTGACGGTTTCCCAAAATTTTAAAAATGTTACCCCAAATTAAACACATTCACACCATAGAAACCTGAACTAATGACTAATCATAATAGTATATCAACACAAAATTACCATTTCGCCTAAAGAAAAGTACAATATTTACACGAAAGTGGCAATTTTACCCATAAGTAACAGTTTCATCTCAAACTGACAGTTTTATCTCGTCAGTTTTCCAGCCAACATAATAGATTCATCCAAAAGTAATAGTATTATCCCTGTCAGCTTGTTTTAAACAAAGGGGGATTTTACACTAAACTGTCAGTTTATGTCTAACTGACGATTTTACCTCCAAACTGACAATTTCACCCCAAGGTGACAGCATTGCTCCTAAACTAACAGTGTAAGTCAAAACTGACTGTATTTTAAATTGACAGTCCATCAGAATGTCTACCTGAGAGTATATGCCAAACTAATAATGTGTCAAACTAATTGCTTGTCAAGCTGATAGTATGTCAAACTGACAGTATATTAATCAGTCAGTACGTCAAACTGTCAGTATATTAGGGTCAAACTTACAGTATGCATTTACCATACAGTATGCATCTAACTGACAGCATGTTACGTAAAATTTACAATAAGTATCAAACGGACAGTATGTATCAAACTGACAGCAAATTATATCATTCTGACAGTATATTATATTACAAATGAAGGTTTGTATCAAACTGGCAG
Source organism: Limnephilus marmoratus (assembly GCA_917880885.1). Lineage (NCBI taxonomy): Eukaryota > Metazoa > Arthropoda > Insecta > Trichoptera > Limnephilidae > Limnephilus > Limnephilus marmoratus. The sequence continues at coordinate 9,430,152 of OU862907.1, forward strand.
CATATTATTTCAAACTGACAGTAAGTGCCTCCGTTCACGGAGATACTTACAAGATACTCGATCCTCGTGCGCGTATCATACGCGCCGATCTTAAGCACCCCCCGTACGATTTTGCTGGTGCCCGTTCACGGCGCTACGCGGTGGCTGTCGGTTTCCAATCAGTATCACAATATCGACAGTGCTGATTGCACGCTACGCATCGCATTATTTGTGTATGATACTTATTCGTTTGACATTTGACAGAAATGGTGTGGGAATATGAAAGTAATGTTAGATTTGTTCTGGAAGTGGAAAAAATGCATATAACTATACTTTACCAGAATACGTAAGAAAGGATTTAGTGGAGAAGGCATAGATTGATGTTGGAAAAAAAGTCATATGACATCTCTTGACAGCGTGTTAACTCCACGGCTGCATGTGAAAAATGATCAAGTTCAGTATATTTCGGATAGCGCCGTGTACGGAGACTAGCATTAAAAAGTAGTATATCAGCAGGGTGCTTGTGGTTTCGTCACAATTACGTAGATTGTAAGTATCTCCATGAACGAAGGGCCTTAATGATGTAAAACTGACAGTTTATAATGTAAAACTGACAGTTTATAATGTAAAACTGACAGTTTTAGCCCAAAGCCAATAGGAGCATGTCTAGTTGTTCTTGCGGTCTCTTGCAAGCAGTGCTGCCTCCCAGTGCGTCTGATTCTGCGTGTAGAGCTGCATGGTAGCGCGCGCATCCTCCACAGAGCTGTGTTCACCACCCTGTATGCCCACACCAAGCAACTCCTTAGCCAAGCGCTTCAGAGACGGTGTTGAGCCCATGGCGATCTAAAAACAAACACACATACATTATATTTTTATTAATACACTTGGGGAATTTGTTTTAAACCAATATATATCTTTGAAAATAATTTGGAAGGCGGATATGGGTACCGCAGCCCCAAGAACCATTTATTGGATAAGCAACACCTCTGCCATAGGTGACATAGGTCAACCCAAGTGTTTTGCTATTTTTGGTGTCATTAGCAGGGGTGCCCAGGTTCTCGGGGCGAGGTTTGTTTGTTTGTCTTGGCGGTGGATACGTCTGCCCACCATCTGCTTGGCAGGTCGGATCAGGAGAGACTGGTTGAGGGAGTCCTTTTGACCTCTCCAGCAGAACTCTCTCGGAACATCACTTTGCACCACAGTGGGATGGATGAATTCATACATCCATCACTCCTGGAGACACTGATGCCCAGATCCCACCCATCCTTCTTACCCTTTTCCTTCCCAGAACTTCATCTCCTTTCTTTCGTCAAAAGACCCTTCACACAGCATCCCCAAAGATGATATGGGCCCTGAAGGGAATTATTTTTTGTGTGGAGCTAATGTAAAAAAAAAAATTTGTTGAACTCTCAAGAACGAGTTATACAAACGACCCGTTCTCATGTGACAGATGTCAACCGTGTACATATGTTAGGCACGCGTTTCGGCACCGGTTTCCAGCATCGGTGCCGAAGGGATCAATGACGCTAGTTCCTCGGAGCATCTTTCATTGTAATGCCGGTAGAACAAGGACAGCGTACCTACCAAACGCCTGTGCTCTAAAGATTGCAATCCAGAGGTGGCTGCTAAATTCAACAGTGGGGTGCACTTGTGATTTGTACAGGGTTAGCAGTTGTCTATATTCTGCAGTATCTGCAGGCCCTGAACAGTGCGCCCAGCTTTTGATAGGCTAATTTGACTCTGGCTTGCACGGCTAAGTTTCTTTTTGTATTTCAGAGTATTATTCTGAACATAGCCAAAAATGTGAAGCTTGATTCAATATGGATCTTCTACTTTTTGTTTTAGGGTTGTCACTAGAACAATAACAGAGTTATAACGATTTCTGTGTTAACACACGCGTTAGCGTGAAAACACGATTATTGTACTTGACTGCTGTGGTTATATTGTCGTGTAAACACGCTTACGGGTCGGAGTGGTTAAAGGGACTGGGTTGTTGTTAAAGAATTGAGGCAAAATGGGAGATAGCACCATGGGCCTATGGCCTAAGTGCTCACGGGAACTAGTCGTAAACCGTCTCTGCAAAGAATAATTTTTTTTTTTTTTAAACTCACCCTTCGGAATGGCTTGTATTTGGAGGTGTCTCTGATCTTCCTCTTGGGGTGACTGAGGAACAGCACCTCGAGATCCTTCTTGAGGGCGTGGCCCACCAGGAAGCGATTGCGAATGATCTCTGCAACTTCTTTCTGCACCACCTCAAAGTCCTCTCCGTTCTGAAGATCCTCTTTTCTTATACCTGCAAATACACAAGGTCAAAACTAAATACAAGGATTTTCAAAATGCTCAAAAACCAGCCTTACACAAGGATTTACTTGTAGAGCATCCAGTCTTTTTTCATCGTTCCTCTGCCAGTTCAAGGGATGGTGTCAGCACTCCATTGTGGACTGCTAGCCCTGCAGGGATCTCATTTGTACAGCATTCACTCTACTTTCATCCTTCCTCTGCCAGTTCCATACCTCACTGCCATCAGGGTAGGTACGAGCACTCCATTGTCGACTGCTAGCTTCGCTACTTTGGATAGTTTTTTGTTAGCACCAACTGCATTCAGTCCTATTTAATGGAGTTACCTGTGTTTCATAACGCTGATGGATTTCATTCGTTTTGTGCTTTGATTGGCATACAAGATCGGAGGAATCCAGATTTTTGGAATTCCGCACAATAAGGGTGCCTACCTACACGGTGGACTTGAGTCTAGTACCGCCTTATCGTGAGTCCATTGCTAACCACCATCGTATCGTGACATTTCGCTCTACGCCGAAGTGTTATTTATCCTATCATTACATAAAGTGTAAATCATATCATATTATATCGTATGCTTTGTGTGAACTTCTTACGTAAATCGACTCATGACCCAAACTTTATCGTAGTTCTAATAATCGAATAGAACAATCTTATCGAGCGCTTATGGACACATCTGTGACTGTCACCAAACGGAAACCAAGCCAGAAGACACAACAGCAGTGAGTACCTTTTAATTGTGAATTACCTTTCTTGTTTGGTGGTCGGGCATAATTTCACATCGAAATCCATAAGCGTCTTAGCAAAGAGTAGCCGCAAGGTTATTTCTAAACCCCCGTGGATAGTCACGGATTCAACCTGCATTTACCCTTCTTTAAATATCTCTATCAGCCTTCCCATCTTTCCTAAACATACTTCCCAGATACACAAACTCAAGTACATATCTTTACGAAAATATTACAGTATTCAAAATTAAGGTAAACTTTCAAAATCGCGGGACACGCTGAATAGTATATTTTTTTAGAAAAAACCTTTTGATTCACCTAATTACTGTAAAAAATAACTATTTGCATTCAGGGCGATGGAAAATACTGTATTCAAAATATGACTTTTGTAAAATGAAAATTTGCTTTCATTTTATGAACAATCGGCCATTTAAAATAATGTGTCATTTTGTTATATTAGTATTCCTGATACTATAACTCAGTACTGGATTTGTCAATAGGCCGTATAGGCCGCGGCCTAGGGGCGGCAACCTACAAGTGAGTGATTATGATAGGTGGCAACTTCTAAAAAGGAGGAAGGAGCAGCGCAAATGTGGCCTATACTTATGAAAAGTATAAATCCGCCACTGCTATAGCTTAAAAAAGGGCCAGAAGAGACGTTGTTAACATTTAATCTATGCATATTAGGTTAACCCGTCAAGCCTATTTGTTCAGTTTTCTGAACAACTCATATAGTTCTCATAAAAATCGTTGTGTCTCCCTTACTATCATTTTTTTTTTTTTTTAAATTTAATATAGATATATAATTGTACAGTGGAGATATATAAATTACATATCGGTACAGAAATTATTTAAAAATTGCAATCTCACCAAAGAAGAAGCTAGTTCTTGTGCTTGATGAGCGAGTTACACTAATTATAACTGAAATAGAATAGCATTATGCAATAGGTAAGTATATAATAGAAACAATTGAAACTTCTGGATCATCAATATGTGTAGGTGTACATACATGGGATACGGTTACATACTAAAATATTGTGCACTTAGGAGAAATTCGAAAAATCTAAATAAAATAGAGATGAATATAGATTAAAAATAAATAGAAAGAAAGAGAAAAACAGGTAATTATTAAGTTAATTATTCCTGATGAAGTGTAGCTTCAGTTTGAGTTTCAGTTTATTGATGTCTTTGGTTTTTTTATTTCAATCGGAAGTTTGTTGAAAAACTTTATTCATAAATAGATATAATTGTTTTGCATTAGTTTGGTATTAAATTTTGGTATTTTGATGTTGTCTTCATATCTTTTTGATTGGTGAGTTTCAAATTTCTTGATGATATTATCTTTGTAAATTTGGATAATTGCATTTTTCTTGAAGATATTCTCTACTCGACGCGCCGTGAAATCTGCGAAAAGCGTTTCTGTTGGATAAGTGGAGGGTTTCTTTAGGATTACTTTAATGATTAGTTTCTGGATCACTTTGATCGGGGTTAGAATATAGATAGAAATATAGAACGGTGTTAGAAAGAGAAAAGACCACGCTCATAGAGATATGAATATTAGTAGACCAGAACATGAAGGTGAGGGGTAGACAACAACTACAGCGGGACGCAGAGCGGGAAGATGACTTTGGAGATATGTGATTCGTCCATAACTCAATATGACAGTTTATAGGCATCTCGCATTATAATATCACCATTCAGTTCTTAAAAATAAACTCTGCTTTTGAATGAATAGACCTTTTTACATGGGAGCGCGAATTGCTCGCCACGTATTGAACAAATTTGCGAAGTCTACACATGGCAAAGTAAAGTTTGTTTATTTTCAGATTCCAATATTTTGTTGCCGTATTTAGTTAGGATACTTTTACAAATGTTTCATAATTTACTTAACCTGTAAACATCGACGAGCACACGCCATGTATCTCGAGTGATAGTATATATTTACACGTTTTCAAAACACAAACCATGTTTTTTACGGTGTTATTTCGTAAAATGCACCGATGAGCGCTCGACGCTGGCTCGCAGAAGAATGATGATGTCACATTTTTTAGATTCACGCGAAGCCATACTCAATCCCAGCCGGTTCCAATGGAACCGGTGTGGGGAGGGGGAAATAATACACTTTTTTCACTTAGGGCAGGTCTACTAATATTCATATGTCTATGACCACGCTTTATATTCAAATATAAAAACTAACCATAAAAAGAAGTAAAATGTACACCTTTATGAAATCAAAGTTTTGAATCACAATTTGAAAAAGAAAATTAAAACTTTGAGAATTTTTTACTAATTATTTTCATACGAAAATACAAAAAGTGAGGTGACAATAAAGTTTATAATACTATGTGTATAAAATATGTATGTGTTTTAATTTTTTTTTTGTAACCAGTAACTGATAGAAAAAACGTGAGGTGGGCTATTTTTAATACTTTTTAACCCCTCCGAATTTTCGAGAATATTCGCTTTTGGTGTCTCTAACGAAATGACATTTTACAAAAACTTTTTGTTATTACCGCTTCACAATTAAAGCTCTATAAATGAAACATTTCTGAACGTAGCCGAATAGTAAAAACTGTTTTAGAAAGGTTACAAAATAAGCTTTCGAATTATTATATTACAAATAAATATTAGCATTTGTAAATATTAAAATTTAGAACGCAAACATTAAAAATAGGTAAAAATGACTCACATGTTTTTATGTGAAAACGGTACTAAAATCACAGATTTTCTAAAAAAAAATACTTATTCTATTGTATATATGTGTAATAAACACTTTTGTCACCTCACTCTTTTATCATTTCATATAAAAATATTTAATAAATATTTAAAATGTGGAGCGCACTGGAGCCGCCGGTAGTATATTTGCGCGGGTAAATATTTTTATCAACTACACGACTGACAGCTGATTCCTGTTATGTATTTCCATAGACAACTTGATAGGGATGTGCAGCTTGATCTACTATCGACCTTTTACTTTTTGGTTTAGGGATGTAACTAAAACAATAACGGAGTTATAACGATTTCTATGGAAACACACGCGCTGACGTATAAACACGCTTATTGTACTTGACTGCTGTCCTATTTTTAACGCTTATATCTGCTTATGTTTCGGAGGGGTTAAATTTGCAATCAAAATTTTTGTATTTAAAAAATTATATGGTTTTAACTAATAATAAAATTTGAGAGCACATTTCATCATCTTTTAAAAACAATTTTTAGTTTTATTCGGAAATATTTTTACCTTCTGGCAATATACGTCCGATTTTTGAAGGGTTAAATAAATTAATAATTACATACCGCTGACTGGAGTCCTGTAATCTGTGACTTTTTCCCTCGGCTTCACAAACTTGTCGTAAATACAGTCGCCGAACTTATTGACGAGGGAAACGCGAGCCAGCATGGATTCCCTCATGTTCTCTCCTATTCCAACCATCTCGCAATCGATGGCCACGTACTTGGTGAGCGTCGTTCTGGGTTTGGTAGCGGAGTTTACGGAAATTTCCGATGGCTCGGTGCTAGCGCTGGTGGGGGTGTTTTCTAAACCTGCAGCTTTGTTCTGCTTTTCAATGTTCGCCTATAACATAATATAAAAAAAATTCCATAAAGGTAAATATTCAGAACAAAAGTCAACGGTTATGTAACGGGATTATGTATGTTATCTTTACTTTAAAAAACAGCCTACGTTTTTGAATGGTTTGTCTGGCAAAGCAGGGTTTGTGTAGCGGGCTTGTGTATATTATCTTAATTTTAAAATTTTTATCAAAAAAAAGTGCATATTAACCATTGACATTTGTTCCGAACTGCAAACAGAGTGATTTGACAGTGTGAAAGCAAATTTTCAATTTACGTAAATAAAATTAAAAATGTAACATTTTCAACCTCCCCCAATGCAAATAGTTGCCTTTTATGGTAATTAAGAAGAATCTAAAAGTTTTATAAAAAAAAAGTGCGTATTAACCGTTGACGTTTGTTCCGAACAATTACCTCCATAAAAATTAAAAAAGACGACAGTCAGTTCTTGGTAACCAGTAATTAACAGCTACACCAAAACAAACCGCAGAAAACCAGTTAAAATTATACTGTAATACCAGAGGATTGGAGCCGGCAACACGATATTGCATCTACATGTATAAGCACACACTTTACCTCTATCAAATACAAATCTGTTCTGATTATGGACATTGTCCATAACGTTTGCTAAAGAAAGAGGTAGCGCATCAAGGCATAATACCCCAAAAATAAATCACTGTAATACTTTTACAGAGTAAGACTAGCTTTACACTCATAAGTAAAATTTACGACTTAACATAAGTTTTTGACGAGTTACTCACAAGAGTGTTTACATGTGCATCTGACTTGTGGTAATTAATGGTCACAGAAGTTGTTCGGAAGTTCAACTTGTATAAATGCTCATGCGACCGTTTACATCTGTAAATTTATTTACGGTAAGATGGCTTCCTGTCAACAACAATCTGCGGTAATTATCGGTTCGGACTGGCCACGCTTATTACGAATAATTTTTAGAAAAAAACTTTAGATTCGCCTTAATTACTATAAAAGGAAACTTTTTGGCTTTGGGGCGGCGGAAAATAATGCATTTTAATTTTCAATTGCATAAAACCAAAATTCACTTCGCGAACTGACGCAGCGAAAATCCGCGGCCGTAGCTGTCACTGTTATGGACTGTAGCCAACTTCGTGGGATACCTACATAATATGTTACACAAACCTAGCGTAGCCGCTAAACCACTTGAAAACTGGGATGTTTTTCTTGCGTTGACGCGAGTAGGCGTTATAAAGGGGCACATTCTTTTGTATCACAAACCATGTTACACAAACAAGCCCGCTAGACCAATTTCATAATTACGCGCCTATCCCACGAAGTCGGCTACAGTCGTATTAGCTCTTGTTAATTTATCAAGGATACCAACATAACAGTGATAGTTACGGCTGCAGATTTTCGCTGGGTCGGTTCACGAAGTGAATTTTGGTTTTATGCAATTCAAAATTAAAATGCATTATTTTCCGCCGCCCCAAAGCCAAAAAGTTTCCTTTTATAGTAATTAAGGCGAATCTAAAGTTTTTTTCTAAAAATTATTCGTAATAAGCATGGCCAGTCCGAACCGATATTTACCCGATCTGCTGCTGTCAAATTTACGCGATTTTGTCAATAAAAACGAAAAGCCCCAAATAAAATGTTGAAATAGAATTTGACTTTAATTAAACAATTCTCCATGCACTTTTGTGCCGTCGCAGGCGGAAATTAATGGAGTTCTTTTTTAAATTTTATCCTTTTTCTTTTTTAATTTACAGTTCTTTTTTAATTTATTTATGACAGTTACCTGACAGCATTCAAATACGTAATGTTAAAAATAGAAACATTGAGATTAGAAATGATTGGACCGATAAATGCATAGAAGGATGCTCATTTTCAGAAAACTTAAATAAGTGGAAATAAATACTAGTTTTATAGGAAAAAAATCCTATGAAAACAACTGCCTTTTAATTTTAGACATCTCGCAACTGCGCATTTGGTATCATTTATGGCAAGTTTCTCAACTTATCAAACTGATTATAAACTGTAAGAAGGCTGGAAGTTCGCCGTAGGCGCAAATAGACCTGTCAAAAAACTCGCAAAAGAACAACTTCTGTAAAGCCTCGAAGACACACGGCGAGTTTACAAGCTACTATCTGGGAAATTCACTATCTGTTAGTTAACTCACTCAGTGTCATCGTGTTACTTGCTAACTAGCAGCGACTAGCAGATTGTTGACAATCTACGAAAAAAAGTTGGGAAAAAATTCGGTTTATGGGGGATGGTCCAAAAAAAAAATTTTTTTTTTTTATACTAATTATGGGCCGGAAAATCCGAATCTGAAAGAATTAGGCGGCGGCAAGCAATATTAACTGAGTTACACGACTTTAAAAATTTTTATACACACACAGGAAAAAAGCCATTTTGGAAGCATTTTGATTCCTAGACAATCAAACTAGTTATTTTTATACTAACTATGGGCCGGGGAATCCGAATCTGAAAGAATTAGGTGGCGGCAAGCAATATTAACTGAATTACACGACTTTAAAATTTTCTATACACACACACATGAAAATATTCCTTTCGAAGGCATTTTGACACACGTAGTACAAAGATCATAGAAAAAACAAGAAATATACTAAAACATGTGCCGGCAGTGTTACCAAGTCTCAAAAATATTTATCCCTATATTATGAATTACGACTATCTGTACGGCCGTATTCTTAAACCAAATGTATGAAAATTCGTAGTCTTAAAAATGCGTAACCTAACCTAACCTAACGCTAGGTTTGTGTAACATGGTTTGTGCCCCTTTATACCGCCTGCTCGCGTCACGGCAAAAAAACATCCCTGTTTTCAAGTAGTTTAGCGGCTACGCTAGGTTTGTGTAACATGGTTTGTGCCCCTTTATACCGTCTGCTCGCGTCACGGCAAAAAAACATCCCTGTTTTCAAGTAGTTTAACGGCTACGCTAGGTTTGTGTAACATGGTTTGTGCCCCTTTATACCGCCTGCTCGCGTCACGGCAAAAAAACATCCCTGTTTTCAAGTAGTTTAGCAGCTACGCTGGGTTTATGTAACATGGTTTGTGATACAAAAGTGAGTAAAATTTATAAAAAATAAGTACTTAAAATATAAACATGTTATTTTACGTTATTGATATTACTGCTTAATGGCAACACTTAATTTTGTGCGGTAAAAACATCTATGTTATCTTGTTTTTCTATGATCTTTGTACTACGTGTGTCAAAATGCCTTCGAAAGGAATATTTTCATGTGTGTGTGTATAGAAAATTTTAAAGTCGTGTAATTCAGTTAATATTGCTTGCCGCCACCTAATTCTTTCAGATTCGGATTCCCCGGCCCATAGTTAGTATAAAAATAACTAGTTTGATTGTCTAGGAATCAAAATGCTTCCAAAATGGCTATTTTCCTGTGAGTGTATAAAAATTTTTAAAGTCGTGTAATTCAGTTAATATTGCTTGCCGCCGCCTAATTCTTTCAGATTCGGATTTTCCGGCCCATAATTAGTATAAAAATAACTAGTTTTATTTTTTAGGAATTTCCCCCATAAACCGAACTTTAGCCAAAAGTTGAAAGGTCGTCAACTTTACTCGCCTACACGCTTGCTCGTGATTGGTTTATTTATATTTCCAACATGGCTTCCGATAAACAGCTGATTTCGACTGTCAAACATCTGAAGAATTAGTTCACGCAGGCGTCGTTATTTTTGTTACTGGCGCTAGCAGCGGCCTCAGTTTCCTACGCTTCTGAGCGAGTGGACAGTTTTGTGTGTCATCATGACAATCTCACTCGCCGATTTATCCGCTTTTAAACTTAGTAGATAGTAGCTTGTAAACTCGCCCTGTGTCATCGAGCCTTTACTAACTAACCATCACGCAGTTTTCCTGCAGGGGTGGGCAGAGAGGACGGACTGCCAAACAACTCTTGTCTTGGCACACACTCCTTGCCTCGTTCACATTCATACATCATCTTCTATTATTCTGACTCTTGACATGACCCGACTCCAGTATCTGATTCACTTGGTCGTGCCATGTCTTTCTCGGGCGTCCCTGACTTCTTCTACCATTCACATTTGCGGCATATATTCTCCTTACACTCCTTTCCTCGTTCATTCGCTCTACATGCCCAAACCATCGGAGCGTTCCTTTCTTAATCTTACTCATTACGCTTACATCGGCCTTGCATTCTTTGCGGATCTCCACTTTTCTCACACGATCGTACATGGTTTTGTCACACATACGCCTCAGGGATCTCATTTCTCTGCTATAAATTACGTTAAGTGACTTTTGGTGTCGTTTACATTGGCAATTTGGTCATAAATCGCTTACATGAGCGATTTAAGTGAAAATCTTACGAGTGTAAAGCTAACCTAAGTATTAGTTATTGGGTTATGATTTTAAACTGCAAAAAAAAAACAACTTACAGCTAAAATAGTTTTAGTCGGTGCTACAACTCCTCCATTTTTCTTTTGCAGCCGTTTGTTTTTCCAGTAGGAATTATTTTGAATTACTTCTTCAATATTAGAAGGATTCTCAATCAAATTTTTATAATGTTCGTCTTTTTTAATGTTTTTCACCAATTCTGCCTTGTTTTTAACAGATTCATTGTTGTTTTCATGAGAATCTTGGTCGATATTTAATCTTTTCAGGTGCTGTGACGGTGAGGTTATGTTTTTCTTTTCAAGTCGCTTTTGCTTCCAGTATGCAGAAATTTCTTCGTCCACCTTCTTTGTTTTGTCATTTTCTTTAGGTTTCTTATCCATTTTTGTTTGATTCTTCAAAAAGTTCTGCCAGTTTGGGCTAACAGCACTTCTCTCGATAATAGTTGATTGCTTCTTTTGAGCAACATTATCCGAACTGTTTTTTCTCTTGCGACGTTTTGCTTTATTTGATATTGGGATTTTAGCTTCGCTGTCTGTCATCTTATAATAAAGAAACTTGGCTCTGTCTAATATAATTGGTAAAAACCACAAGATTAGAGGAATTAAGACTTTAAAAACACGTTTAGTTTGGTTTACAAGTGTCATGGCCCGGTAGGGGACCGTTCGCCATGCTTTAATTCTTTATTCTCGTGTCAAAATAAAATACTTCGTTTGACAGTTTTGTTTCAAGAAATACCAACTTTCAAATATTTAATGATATCATTGCGTAGGTACTGGTATTTAAATCGACAGTACTCTGACATTAGCTATTACTCCGTGCCGTGTCGTGAACTTCTGAATTCTGAATACGTGGGTTAATTTTATTGTATAGGTACTAGCGATTACCGGGCATGCGTTGCTATGCCACTCAAAGAAAGAACATGTTTGTGTTTTAATTTTGTTTTTTGACGTGATTTGGAATCACGGGATTTCGCATTACAGTAACTACGAAGCATCAAATTGCGCTCATTGTCCGCTTTGATTATGACATCACTTTTCAAGGCTCCTATTGATTTTGAATATGTGGGCGAAGGTTTCACTAAACTTCAAATGCATGTGAACTGCAGTAGATTTTTTTCCCTCTGAATTAGTCCTGGGTCGATCGATCGTTTTACACGACCCGGGTCGCTCACGACCCACTGGCGTCACGAGCGGGTCGCGATAACCCGCTCTTTTCGCGACACAAAATACGAAACTCGATTCCTCATCACCCAGTTACTTTCTACGGGCGCGCCGCGCGGTAGACGCTCGCCGCCCAGACCGGTCAAGTCATATGCGACACGAAACCCAGGTTATAATTGTGTGAACGTTCTCTCACAGCTCACACACCTGTAACTAGTAATGTCATGTCCCAGAAATAAACTTAAAAAAAGACATGCTTCAGGAGTTAAAAAAACAATGTTTTATCATGTTTTGAAGGATATAAAAACCTTGTAAAAAACGTGTTGTTCTGAAGCTTTTATTAAGAATTTAAATAAGTAAATTAGCTGTAAGCTGTAATGCTTTATTATTATTTCTTTTTATTAAGGTCAGACATTTTACACTTTTACCAGTTTATAGTTTCTATTACAATGCACACTTACATTCACACCCACACGAAAAATGAAAAGTTTTTATGAAAACAGCACTTAGCACTTTGATTAACAATACCAAGATACGCTCTTATTAAAAATGTCTCCGTGTCTAGTCGAATATTCAAAAATCGAATCTACTAAACAATCCCGCTATGACGTGACACACGGGCAGGAAGCAGGATACTGTTACGTCACGCACATGTGTGCGTTGATCGGCAATCGGCGACCGAGTGTGTCGCAGTTGCAGTTCGAGAGTTCCGGGAGCTGACACGTCTCGCCACTCGCCACACGGGCACCCGGCGATCGGTCCGTGAGTCACGGGGTGCAGGAATGTGTCGTAGTTGGTAGGTTGCGGAAGTGTGTCGCGGTTCATAGGTCCCGGAAGACCCGGGTGCTGACGAATAAATAACCCGCTCGCTCTTTGGTGGCTCGTGAGCGGGTTTCGACGATCAGGTCTTTCACGATCGACCCAGGACTAGTCTGAATAGACGCGTGTACAGGCCACATACGGCTTAAGAATAAGAATATGAAAAGCATGAATTTTCCAAATTTAGCCCCTGCTTTCCCTTACTTCTACTGTGTCTTCTTTGCAATCCTTCCCCTGCCAGTCCTTCCTCCTCCCGCGTACCTTTTCCTTCCCGCGTGCATGTTCTCTACCCGTTACAATAATACCGATTGTATTTTTGAATTGATTTCAGCAGAAAGGATGATTTTGGAACACTGATGAATTGTTTATCAGATACGTTCACGGATGTATTTTTGCACTTTAGTAGAATACAATAACGGTAGTGATGAAATGCGAACATTTTACCTCTTATTTTTTCAAGAATATTAAAATTGGTTAAACTAAAAATAAAGTCTTGATTCTCGACGCCGCCATACGAAATATGATGTGCTTGTTGCAATAAAACGTAGTCTCTTTGAGCCTGGTGACGTCACAGACAACCACATATTTGGTACGATTTCAGGTGACCCGAAAAATTAAAATTTTGAAAATTATTTTAACTATAAGTGCTTACGTACATGACGCTATTTATAAACTACTCGAGCCTCATGCGCGTAGCACGCACGTCGATCGTGTGTACCCACCGTACAACTTTGCTAGTGTTCGTACACGGCGCTACGCGGTGGCTGTCGGTTTGAAGTCAGTTTCATACCGACGGTGCTAGTAGCACGCTACGCGTTGCATCGTTCGTGTCTACTAACTACTATTCGTTTGACAGAAATGGCTTCGGAACATGAAAGTAATATTAGATTGGTTCTGAAAGGGGAAAAAATGCGTGTTTATTTAACTATACTATACCCAGAATACGTAAGAAATGATTTAGTGGAGAAGGCATGGACTGATGTTTGAAAAAAGTCATTATTTGACATCGTGTTAACTCCACGGATGCACGTGAAAAATTATTAAGTTCAGTATATTTCGGGTAGCTCCGTGTACGGAAACCAGAATAGATGTACAAAAACACGATGTCAAGCGATGTCAAATGACTTTTTTTCCAATATCAATCCATGCCTTCTCCATTCTGGTAAACACGCATTTTTTCCACTTCCAGAACAAATCTAACGTTACTTTCATATTCCGACGACATTTCTGTCAAACGAATAAGTAGCAGACACAAATGATGCGACACGTCGCGTGTGATCAGCACCATCGGTCGCGTGCAACAGATTTGAAACCGACAGCCGTCGCGTAGCGACTTGTACAGCACCAGCAAAATCGTACGGGGGTACTTACGATCGGCGCGCATGATACGCGTACGAGGATCGAGTAGCTTGTAAGTAGCGTCATGTACAGAGGCGCTAACAGTAAAAAATACTGGTTGTTATTTAAGTAAGGTTATTATTGATAAAAAAAATTAAAGAAGGACTGGAGTTCCTTGTTATTATGCGTATGATTGGGTCTACGTCAAGATTCGTAGAAAATGTATTCAAATATATACCTAGCTCTTCTATAAGTACTTTTTAAAATCTTTTCGTAAAAAACAGAGTGTGCAATTCACATGCGGTAGAAGTGAAACCTTCAGAAAACTAAAGAAAAGAGTGGGGAGGCTACGAAGCACCGCACAAAGAAAAGACTGACAGGCTTCGAAGCACCACACAAAGAAGAGACCGATTACAATATCTCATTATCTCGCAGGCTAAACCCTATAGATAATAATAATCATTTTTGGATGATTTCTATTGACTCCAGATACTAATATCTACAGCCTGTATGTCGGACGAATATCTACAGCTAATATGTTGAACTAATATCTACGAATTTCAGAGTGTGGACTAATATCTACAGATCTAAGGTCGGACGAATATCTATGACGGTCCCAGTGGTGACTAATATCTATGGAGCGTAGGTTGGACTAATATCTAAAGAGGACAGCTGAGCAAGAGGTTGACGGAAAAGCATAAATTACTTCAATTACGTTAAGGCTTAAGCGTTCAAAGTACGTTCATGAAGTTTTCGCATAATATTACGTATTTTGCTGCTTACGAGGACAATAATTTATTGAACAAACATGGAGGTCATAATAAAAAGATATTTATTTATTTATTTCGAAATACACGGCACCACAACCTAACCTAACCCAACCTAACTGACATAGAAATGCTCATGGTAACAGACTAAATAATTTAGAAGCACTCCAAATAAAGAAAGCTGTTAAAACAAAAACCCAAATCCTTAATAATCAGCTAAATGTGTCAAATAGTCTGATTTTAGGGATTTTTACATACCTACACACATACATAAATTAAGTTTTTTAAACTGCATACGCAATATTACGTTATTCCAATATGCTATACATAATTGCAAATCCAACCTCTGCCAGTGCTGTAGATATTCGTCCACACTTTGGTTCTCATAGATATTAGTCAGCAGTTTGAGCTGTAGATATTCGTACGCACTTTGGTTCTTATAAATATTAGTCCGATTTGTTCAGTTTTTGGACTTCCTGTAGATATTAGTAGACGCCTCCTTTCTATTGCGCCATTTTCGTGAGAAAATCACCTCAAGGGCGCATGTCACATTGGGACCTCAAGTTGTTTGTGTCTTTTTAGTGTCGCTATTTTTCGTTTCTGCTTTTCGAGTTTCAAATCACAACGGTGCTAAAGACGTTTTCACTTCTGCAAGAAAAGCGTACAGGTAAAAGGTTAATTTATGGTAATCTTTTTTCTCCTCTTCTCAACTATCCGTAGGGAGTCGAAGCTACACTTATACACTGCACATATTTGGTAGGTAGGAAATAAATAAAGTCGTTATTGTCACGTTGTCCGGCAAGTTGGCAGAACTCGCTTCGGCCGTCAAACAAACACTAATAAATCTCCGATCAAATTCGCTATCAGCTGCTGCGGTCCAAAAGTCAATCATCTTATTGTTATTTCAATTGTCGTCGCGCGTCAGTTACACCTGTGTCGCAAAAACTGCCATTTATTCGTTAATTAATCGTGGGTGAAATGGCGATCGCCACGCCGAAACTAATCGAGGAATTGAGAGCATTGTTCTACGCAAAATTGGAAGCCGGTCTCCCCAGCTTGCCAGGAGATCCACATCCAGCAGATTTAGACAGGATAAAAGACGATGCCTGGCTCAAGAAGTTCTTGGATCATCAGGAATGTGACGTCAACCTCGCTGTTCAAATGCTTATTGAAACAATCATATGGAGAAAGACGAATAACACCAACGAACTCGGAGAGTCCCGTCTGAATATGGACTACATGCAAGAAGGGTTGTTCTACCCGCGAGGAAAAGACATCGATGACTGTACCATATTCGTTTTTAAAAGCAAGAAACACGTCAAAGGATCTCGCGACCATGAAGAATTGAAAAAATGTGTTGTATACTGGTTAGAACGCTTAGATCGCGTCGATAAGTGCAAACGCATTTCAGTTTTCTTCGATATGGCCGATACAGGCATATCAAACATGGATATGGACTTCACAAGGTACTTGATCAGCATGTTTAAGTTTTACTACCCAGATTTCTTAAATTACATCTTTATTTACGAACTGCCGTGGGTGCTAAACGCTGCGTTCAAAGTTATAAAGACTCTACTGCCAGCGAAGGCCGTTGCAAAGATGAAGTTTATAAACAAATCGACCGTGAAGGATTTTATACCGCTAGATCAAGCGCAACGCTGCTGGGGAGGCACCGATGATTATGTGTATTCGTTTGTATCTGAACCGAGCATCGGTAATTACGTCCCAATTGCTGATAACGCTAAAAAGGTGACATTTTCAGATCCAGGATCGCCGATAACAGAAAACCCACCGCAAATCAACAACAACAATTCTAAAGTATCTCTCTTCAGTTTGAAACCGGACGATTCTGTCATCTTTGTCGCAGAAGGAAAAGAAATGTCTGGAAGTTTCATGTTAACAAATTCCCACAACGGTCCGATTTCGTACAAAATTAAAACGACATCTCCGGAAAAGTTTCGCGTACGGCCAAGTATGGGCGTACTGTTACCGAATGCTACACAACAGATTTGTCTCTTGTTGTTGGAAGGGTATCAACAACCAGCCGCTGCAAAAGAGAAATTTCTCGTTATGTGCATTCCTGTAGCGAAAGAAAATCTAACCCCGCAAGAAGTATCAGATCTTTGGCGCAACACTTCCAATCCTGAAATGGAGCAGCACAAACTACGCTGCACGTATCCTGGTAAAAAGATTGTTAAAAACGGACCTAACCTCATTTCGAGTGCGTCGAAAACAAGCGATCACCCCGTTGAAGACATCGCGCAGATGACGCAAGTTATCGCAGGATTAAAACAGAATGAAGAATCATTGGAATCACAGTTGAAAGGTTTGAAGACTCTGCAGCTTTTGAATATTCTTCTGACATCGGTTTTAACGTGTTTGATCATATATTTTTTCAAATATGTCGGAAAGGAGGGCGAATCGGAATTCTGTACAAGGCCATAACATGAGATGTTTTCTGGTTTCCAAAACGGGGACTGGAACGTTCGTTTAGTGATTCTCGCGATATCATGCGCGGTTATGTTTGTTAATGTCATAGCTTTCTGTGCGTACTGGCGTCTGCCATGATTTAATGTACAATCATTGTAAATGTTTATCGGAATATGCCAAAGGTAATAGAAACAATGGAGATCGGTAATTTGCAGATAAGTTCGACACACGGTTTAAATGTGCATATTATTTTAAAAACACTTTGCATCTGTTAGACAATACTTCTTAAGTCGATTTCTCTACTCTTCGCGGTTACTAATTGGTCACTCCAGCGCATTGGTGACCTTCCTCTGCTTCTTCTGTCTTCCACTTTGCCAGTGAAGAGTTTCTCCAAGTTGGAGTCCTCAGTTTGGCGGGCAACGTGTCCGAAAGTATTTTAAAATACGTTGTACGCAGATAGTGAAGAGCCTTTTGTGGATGGCTAGCTCTTCCAGAATGGACACATTTGTATGTCTGGCTGTCATGGAATTCTGAGCATTTTTCTCCAGCACCACATTTTGCTGGCATCCATTCACTTTCTTTTGCTGGCCCCAAGTGTCCATGTTTCCACACCATATAGAAGTATGGGGAAAATCAATGCCCAGACGATTCTCATCTTAGAGGACTTCGTCACTCTGTCACTCCATATCTTTAGCATTTTACTCGTAGCGTATTTTGTCATACAAATTTTTCTTTTTATTTCTATTTCACAACTACCTTCATCACTTATAAATGAGCCTAGGTATTGTATAATGGGAAGTAATTATATCAGTTTCAGGAAATAGAAAAATCATGCATTTTAGTAGCTATTTAATTTTATATTCCGTTTATTTGCTATTATCGGTTGCTAAAATAGTTCTCTCTTAGTGTGTCTTATATCACCACGAATATCGGGAGTATGCATAAAAATCGCTTGTTAAACGCAGTTTAGAAACTGTTGATTTTATCATAATAAATGGTTTTTATTTTTTTATGAATAATTTTATAAGAAAGAAAAAAAAGTTAATCAAGGGAAACTATCGCACATAATCTTAGCCATAAAATTATATTTTTAAAAAGTTGTTTCTTATATGCGTTCATAAATTTCTAATAAAAAAACCCATTTTTTAGTAATTTACGCTTATATTTTTTTATAAAGTAATTATCAATTTTATTTTAATTCTACTCAAGGGAAATGATAGGAAAAGCTTCTATTTATCCAAAACATATTTTTTGGTTTTCATAATGTAAACCGGTTTATAGTAAAGATGAATCTAAAATGTTGAAAGTGTTTTTATTAATTTTCTTAATAAAGTCTGCCTATTAACCGTGTGCTATGGTTATCTGTAATTTTACTGACAATAAAAACAAGGGAGATGAACCATGCAGCTTTATTAGTATGAATCTTAGTGTCTTCCAGTATCTTTCATCCGTACTTCTACTGCCTTTGTTTCTATCTACGCATCAATTGCATATTGTTTGGTTGTAGCTTTGTGACAGTCGTCGCACAAACATGCCATATCTCCGTTTGTTTCTATCATCTACAGATTATGGCGGCTGCAAGATAAGCAACAAAATGAACAGCTTTCAAAATTTGATAAAAGTGTTACCATTCTTAAAAGTAATTTTTAAATGTTTATAATATTACAGAAAATAACTACTTTTCTTAAATGATGTTAAATAAATTTTTTCTATGTTTTTCTATGAGGAATTATTGAGGGTTGCCTCATTATCAATTAATATTTTTTTTATCCACACTTGAGAGAAAATTCTTTGTAAAATTATTGCGCAATCATATTTCAATATGCTCTACTAACAGTATTTAATTAAAGCATCTTAAATAATTCTAAATTTTCAATCCAAAATTGACTTGATTTTGCATTAAATTTTTGCTTGGCTTAAGAAGAACGTTTGCGCTGCCCTTTTGGCCAGTTTCATACAAAACTTAATTTTGGCCAGTTTCATACAAAACTTAATTTTGGCCAGTTTCATACAAAAACTTAATTTTGGCCAGTTTCATACAAAAACTTAATTTTGGCCAGTTTCATACAAAAACTTAATTTTGGCCCGTTTCATTCAAATCTTAATTTTGGATTTGAGGCCGTAATCCCCAACCAAACTGAAAAATTATTTTTGTAATTAAAAAGTATTTCAAATATCTAGTTAGGATTTGAGCTACTTTATTAATTTTTGCTTTAAATTATAAAACATAGGCCATTAAAGATTTTAATGTTTTATGATTTTAGAGGCAACTTAAGCAATTATTTGTGGGTAAAAGAAAAACTTTTAAAAAATTACTTCTACTATATTAATTACAGAAATATAAAATAAAAATTAATAAAAGAATCAATTTGATGGGTGTAAATTTAAATTACAAAGTATTTATTTATGTTGGAACAAAAATTTCTTGTTCATATATTAAAATCACCACCCATTTTATTAAAAGCATTTTTAGCAATGCTTTATTTTATTTTTCATTATACATATTAACACAGAAGATAAGGAAGGATATATTTTTTATAGTTATAATTAAATCATAAAAAAATTCAAAAGTTTCTTCTAAAATGTGGCAAAACTGAATTCTTTAATTACACCTACACATCATCGTTTAAAATAAAAATAAATAGAGTAGCACATATCCCATACTAGGTACTTAAAATAACTTTTGTTTAAAAAATATATTTTTCAGTTTGGTTGGGTAATTTGGCCTCAAATCCAAAATTAAATTATGTATGAAACTGGCCAAAATTAAGTTTTTTATGAAACTAGGCAAAATTAAGTTTTGTAAGAAACTGGGCAAAATTAATTTTCGTTATTTGTTTTTGGGGTGTTACGCCGTGTTGCGCTACCTCCTTCTTTAGCCAACGTTTCGGACATCGTTGCAGTGTCCATCATCAGGGCAGATCCGGTAGATGTGTCACACATCACACATCTACCGGATCTGCCCTGATGATGGACACTGCAACGATGTCCGAAACGTTGGCTAAAGAAGGAGGTAGCGCAACACGGCATAACACCCCAAAAACAAATAACGAAAATGCTTTTGGCCGTGAAAATCTTAAAACTTATCTGGGTAAAATTAAGTTTTGTATGAAACTGGGCAAAATTAAGTTTTGTATGAAACTGGCCAAAATTATGTTGAAACTGGCCAAAATTAAGTTTTGTATGAAACTGGGCAAAATTAAGTCTTGTATGAAACTGGCCAAAATTAAGTTTTGTATGAAACTGGCCAAAATTAAGTTTTGTACGAAACTGGCCAAAATTAAGTTTTGTATGAAACTAGGCAAAATTAAGTTTTGTATGAAACTGGCCAAAATGGGCTGTGCAAACGTCCCTCTTAAAGGCTTTAACAAAGTGACCTTCTCCAATTGTGGGTTTAAAGCATTTTTAAATTTATTTTGTGTTCTATTTAAAGTCATTATGAAAAAAAAAGGTGACCGGACAACTCAGAATCATGCAATTTCAACACCTCCTTTGAAAAGTCTAGAAGTTCTGCAAGTATTTTATTTTTGTTACAGCTGTTTAGGCTTTCAAGGCCATTTTCAAGCTGTGGTTAAACCACTTTGAGACGACTTATTTATACGAATATAAACATCAATTTTTGAAGGTGTCTAAATTGATTTACTTATTACCGATGTTACCTACAAATTTAAGTGATGAAAAAATTTCTTTAATAGATTTTCAATGATTTTTTTTTAATAACTTTTAATGACTTTAAAGTGGTGTTGAAATTGCATGATTCTGAGTTGTCATGAAACCGAAAAAAAACAGCCTAAAAATGTGCATTAAATTTAAGAATTTAAAAAAAATATGCCTCTATATATATATAAAAATGTGATTTTCATCGTTCGGGTTATTTAGAGATCGGTCCATTTAGGTTGGAATGTTTTGCAAAAATCAAATTGAAATGTATCTACAGCATCCCCAGAGATGACGTGACCCGTGAGAGAAATAATTTTTGAATCAATGAGTGAGAAGTTAATGTACAAAAATCAAAAAATTGGCAATCAGCAATTTTTTATTTTTTTATTTGAAAGGTCGCTATTAACCCATCTGCTTGTTTAGGAATAAATACATCCCAAAACATGTAATCGCGTTATACTTTCATAAGACCAAAAACGTCCCGAGCGACCTTACATTTTAAAAGCTATATATCTCTCTTCCTCTCAAGCAAACATATGTATTTTTTTTTAAACCACAAAGAAAAAATTCACGCTTCTTATTGTCTTTAAATATGAAAGATATTTTACAATCTCGATCCAAAGTGACGGTTTCAGATTTTTTTTCAGAATCCGAGGCTTCCGGATTGTGAGGTGCAAATATATTGAACCAAGCAGACGTATTAAAGGCTAATTCTAGGCCCGTTTCGACTTTTGTACAATTTACGATCAGCCGACAAGGTTAGTAACACTACAATCATGCTTTTTTTGCTGATTAAAAATTGTTCAAAATTTGAAATGCCACAAAAACAAAATGGCACTTAGTGTGTTGGCAATGTTGCATTTAAATTTCTGTAAAACAACCTAACCTAAATGACATTAAAAATGCTTAGTAAGATCTTTCTACTTATCATTAGCACTGACTTATTCCAAATATTTGTTGAAACTGAGTTTATTAACTTAGTTTTTTTTTTTGATAATTTTAAGGGGTTAAGTATTTAAAAATAATAAACGCTGTGTTTTTTTTCTACTTTGAATGTATAGGTGTCGCAAACAGAGTTGACCAGATCGATGCATTGCCTGCATACAGCATTTTTCAAACTTGTTGAAATTCCAGTTACATCAGAGACATCACTATCGGAAGCGTAGGCATATTTATATGCACCAATACACACAATGCTGGGTGCGTGATATTTGGGTGAACTCTGATTGTGCAACATAACCTAACTTCACATTAATTGTGTTTTTTATTTATTTTTGTACATAATTTTGTTTAATTTTGTATTAAAAAAAAAAACTTTTTTATATCTACTGTATTTGCTTTACCTTATTTAAAATTATACAATGTTGAAACAAATACAAATTATTATTATTTAAAATTTAGTTTTTAAGTCTTTTAAAAAAGCTGCAAAAAAATGGAAAATTAGAGATTCTTTTAACCCAGGGTTTCCCAACCTTTATTTCCTCTGATTGCTCGTGATTTTTTGGTGACAATTTTGAATATTTTCCGCCGACATTAAAAAAGTAATACCTCCGAATTTTAATATGAAAAATTGAAAAAAAAATTAATGCATTTAGGGAAAATTTGCCTAAAACTGGCAGCAAAGCAATCCGAGGTATTTTAAATGGTGCCATATTGTGACAAAAAGCGCTCCAGCGGTTAAATAAAGCCTCGATGACACACGGCGAGTTACAAGCTACTATCTAAAAGCGGGTAAATCTGTGAGTGAGATTGTCATGATGGCACACAAAACTGTCCACTCGCTCAGAAGCGTAGGAAACTGAGGCCGCTGCTAGCGCCAGTAACAAGAATAACGACGCCTGCGTGAACTAATTCTTCAGATGTTTGACAGTCGAAATCAGCTGTTTATCGGAAGCCATGTTGGAAACATAAATAAACCAATCACGAGCAAGGGTGCAGGCGAGTAAAGTTGACGTTTTTTCGTAGATTGTCAACAATCTGCTAGTTAGCAAGTAACATGATGACACTGGGTGAGTTTACTAACAGATAGTGAATTTCCCAGATAGTAGCTTGTAAACTAGCCGTGTGTCATCGAGGCTTAACCCCTCAATTTAATTTGTTCGCTTTTAGGAACAACTCATATAGGTCTCATAGAAATCGTTGTGTCTTCCTTACTATCATGGTGAGAAATGGGATCTAAACAATGTTAGAAAGAGATAAAGCTACGCTTTATATTTGAGGGAGCGGTTCGTATTGGTAGAGAGAGGACGAGAAATGAAAGTCGTCATGTCGAAGTAGTGAGTCAGTCGTGTATTGGGCTACGTAGCAGATGGTCGGTGGTCGGTAACATGATGTAATGCGGAGTGCCGTAGATGATGCTGCAGGCGTACGGAGGTGGAGATGGTGTGGTGAAGGTCAGCGAGTCGCTCTACACCATGGCGGTGGAGATGACCTATCTTCCAGGCCATTGCTCGACGCTTTGTGTCGCGGAGATGAACGGCGTGTGGCTCGGTGAGCTGAGCCACCAGCAGGTAGTCCTGACGAGGCGGAGCGTGTTTCCATGGCAGCGAAGCATGGTGAGGCTTCGGGGTGCCATGAAGTGGTGAGCTGATCCCTTGGCTGAAGGTGCGTCAATCCTTATAAGTCGCGGGATGTAGCTGTTCTCAGGAGCTGAGGACACGATGGGCCTTGTAGCTGAGACGTGGTGATGGACCTCGGGAAGCTGCCCTGGATGTGTGCCATGCAGGAGCACTTGTTACATGTTGAGATATTGGCCGACTGTTAATGTGAGACTGAACTGCAGCGGGCGAGCGATCGGCTGCTTATATAGCCGCGGTAGAGTAACTACCTCGCGGGAGGTAATACGAGCCACTTCGGCAGTTAACGAGAATATTCGGCGCCGTACAGATATTGTACGGTGCTGTCTCGGGACCTTTCTAGGCGGGGGCGATATTATTATCGTCGGGCTGGCACGGGAGGCGAGAAAGTACATCGCGGCCAGTATAGGTACGAAGGTACCTAGGCAAGTAGGTTTGCCGATGGGCGCGAATATTAGGAGATGTTTCTCGTATGTTCTTTTGATGGCGAAGATAATAATGATGTATCGCCACATATTCAAATCTAAAAGTTAACCATAAAATAATTATAATGTACACCTTTATGAAACCAAAGTTTTCGACAACAATTTGAAAAATATTACTATCAACTAACCATCACGCCGTTTCTCTGCAGGGATAGACAGAGAGGACCGCCAAACAACCCGGTCTTGGCCCATATTCCTTGCCTCATTCACATTCATACATACTCTTCTAATAATCTGACTTTTGACAAGGCCCGACTTAATTATCTGATTCACTTGATCATGCCATGTCTTCCTCGGGTGTCCCCGACTTCTTCTACCATTCACATTTGCGTCATATATTCTCCTTAGACTCCTTTCCTCGTTTATTCGCTTTACATGCTCAAACAATCTGAGCGTCCCTTTCTTATTCTTACTCATTACGCTTACATCAGCCTCGCATTATTTGCGGATCTCCACTATCTATCTTCTCACAGGATCGTACATGGTTTTACCACACACATGCCTCAGTGATCGCATTTCTACAGCATTCAGTCTACTTTCATCCTTCCTCTGCCAGTTCCATGCCTCACTGCCATACATCAGGGTAGGTACCAGCACTCCATTGTGGATGGCTAGCTTCGCTTTGGGCAATTTTTTGTTGTATAAAATATTATCCTCAAACATTCTAAATTTTTTAGGTTTCCAAAAAAATCTGTGTTTGTTTTAAGGATAATATCTTTGTAGTACATTTGTAGAGCTGAAATGATAAAAAAAAAAATGCAAAATATGGCCCGAAATTTGTTATAAACACATTTATTTCTGTTATTTTACAAGTTATATGCATGAAAAATTTCACAGTATTTTTTTAAATGCTATTTAACCACTCCGACCCGTAAGCGTGTTTACACGACAATATAACAATAGCAGTCAAGTACATTAAGCGTGTTTTCATGCTAACGCTTGTGTTCCCACAGAAGTCATTATAACTCTGTTATTGTTTTAGTGACAACCCTAAAACAAAAAGTAGAAGATCCATATTGAATTAAGCTTCACGTTTCTATTCAAAGTTGTCCATAGAAGTCTATAAAAAAAGACTTATTTTGTAGAAACAGTTTTCACCCGCCAAATTGCCTAAGCGCCAATTTTTTATTTAATATTCTTGTATGAAATGGTAAAAAAGTGAGGTGACATAATTGTTTATTATAAATTTATACAATAGAATAAGTGTTATTTTTTTTTACATAATCCTTGTTTTTAGTACCATTTTCGCATAAAAACATCACATGAGTCATTTTTACATTTTTTTATGTTTGCATTCTAAATTTTCATATTTATAAATATTAATATTTATTTGTAACTAGCTGGTCCCGGCATGCGTTGCTATGCCATTTAATAAAGAAATTGTTTCTCCCTGAGTGTCCTTTCCCGTTCTCCTTCCGCCTCCCCTTCTTCTCCTGCGTCCTCTTACCCTCTCGCGTTCCCACTCCGTCACCTCCACCTTCCCTCTCCCCACTTCACTCCCCCCTTCCCCCCTCCCACGAAGCCCCCTTCCACCTTCCCCGACTTCCCTTTCCCGCTCCCTCGTCCCGTCAACCCTCCTCCCGCGTTCCATATATTCAATCCCAGTACATTCAGTTTTTAAACAGCCTGCGTGCCACCTTTTACAATGTTTATTCAAATTTCCATTTTTCATGTATATAAAATTTGGTACCTAACATAGGTACCTATTTAAAATATCTAAAGTTCTTGATTTGATTCAAACTATTAGGGGAGTACCTACTTTAAATAAATTTATTAAAGATTTTCAAAAATAGAATCCTGATTGAACAATCAATGTTTTGCAAAATGTCATTCTCAAACACGCGAACTGTCAAACATGCTCATGTTTTCTGAAATTATCCAATTTTCTGCGCAATTTTCTTAATTTTTCTCTCCGTAAGAACCATCCTCGTACTTCAAGGAATATTCTAAAAAAAAGAATTAGCGAAATCGGTTCAGCTGATCTCGAGATTTGCGCTTACCAACACATTTAGCGATTCATTTTTATATTATAAGATACCTATAAAAATTTGAAAGCTTATTTCATAACCTTTCTAAAACAGTTTTTACTATTCGGCTATGTTCAGAAATGTTTCATTTATAGATCTTTAATTGTGAAGCGGTAATAACACAAAGTTTTTACAAATGTGACAGTTCGTTTAAGACAAAAAACTTGCACAATCGCAAGATACCTGTGTGATTAAAGCAAAAATAAATAAAGTATGTAGCTCTTATCCATACTAAATGTTTGATATACCATTTGTTTATGAAACTGGCCGTGTGTCTGTTTCTCTTAAGAATAATATTAAAAATAAAACCTTCAGACGTTGACTGTCCATTCTGCTATATATGTACATTTGTACTTAAACCAGTTTTTATAATTTTATGCTTAGTGCATTTTTTTGTTTGTTTATTTTAACATTCAAGGATTATGATAATTTTATCGTCACTGTACAAATTAGAAATAAGCAATAAGTGATCGAGGTTTATACTTATTTTTTTCATTCTGAAGTCGAGTTTTTTATGACTTAAGTCGGGTTTTTCATGACTTAAGCCGGTTTTTTTCCGTCAGTATTTTAAAATGTTAGAATTGCATTCGAATTTTTAAGTTTTGGCATTTTTTTTTAATATGAACACTGCACAAGGCTCCCAACTGCTCCCGTCTGGAGCCAGTGAGATTACGGCATCCCCAATCGGGAAATGTAGTGGAGCTGAAGGTAGTGGGGAGTGGAAGGAGATGGGATTAGGAAGTATCTGGCTATTCAAATCTGGTCACCAAACATGATGACTGATGACTAAAGCCATTTCAAGCAATGTTTCGATTCTGAATGGTTGTCTTATTACACTAGGGCGATACTGAGAGTGTCTTCTAATCTGGAACATTTCGCATACGAGTATATACAAAATTTTAATTTGGTTAAGTTGAAATAATCCATAACATAAAATGTAGAAATGAAATAAAGTGAAATTAAAATTTCTCATCACAATGGCAACACTGAGTAGATAATTTTCTAGAGTCTAAAATACCTTCAGTATCACCCGGTGCGTTTGATAGATTCTCCCATCTTAACAGACGGATTGCAATCTTTAGAGCACAGGCGTCGGGTGGGAATGCTATCCTGGTTCTACAGGTATTACAATGGAAGATGCTCTGAGGAACTAGCGTCATTGATCCCTTCGGCACCGGTACATAGTCGGGAAACACACCAAACGCGTGCCCAACATTTGTACACGGTTGACATTTATTTGTCACATTTCATGAGGACGGGTCGTTTCTTCGACTCCTTCTTGTGTTCAACAGCTCGGCTGTGGAATGTTTTGCCGGCCTCTGTGTTTCCTCCTTCATACAACATGTGTCTCTACAGGACCAATGTTCATTCCTTCCTCTCCTCAAAAAGACCCTCCATACAGTATCCCAGATGACATAGGCCCTGAGGGAAATTATTTTCCTCAGGGCCTCCTGTGTGGAGTTAATGTAAAAAAAATATAATAATAATTAAAACTAATGAAAGAATTACCATTCAGACCAGAAATGTTGCTTCAGATGGCTTTAGCCGAGTTTGACGATCAGATCTGAATAGCCATGTACTTTCCCGTCTTCCTCTTCCTCATCTCCTTCCACTTTTAATGGGAGGATGGGAGCAGTTGGGACTCTTGTGCCTTGTATTGTCCAGGCTTTCATCTGCTTTAAGGGGTGGGAAAAGAGAAATGGATGTTTTTTTAAATCTCAGATAGATATTGACCTTCCTCTTGTTTTATAGGTCAAGTGTGCAAAATTTCATCAATCTCGGAAGTAAACTGTAGATTTGTATACAAAACAAACCCACTCTTTTTTACATATATTTATCTCTACATATTATAAATTAAAGTCCTCCGCCGCGTCTATCTGTCTGTTTGCGATAAACTCAAAAACTGCTGAACGGATTTTCATGCGGTTTTCACCAATTCAGGAAGAAGGCTTAAGTATATAATTTGTCAAAGTTTTGTGCAAATTGGTTGAAATATATAATATATAAAGGAGAATGTCTGTACGTGGTGGAAGAGCGGGCTGGCAAGCGGGCGGTTTGGATTTGATTTGTATTCAAATTAAAAGATGGCGGTGTGAGTTAAAAGGTTGGGCAACCATTCAGTAGATGGCGTTGTGAACATTAAAAATGTCTTCTGAAGCTGAATTTGACAATCTGAGCTGATTTGACTATGTTTGAAACACGCTGTATGCATGCAATGCATCTGAGTGAGTATTGTATTCAACTGGACTCTGTTTGCTGTGCCTATAACAGATGTTACGCCTTTGCTAAATATGTCAAACCGTGTACCTACAATAAAGTGAAAATTGCATAAAGATAAAAAAAAAAAGAGACCTTTTTCTATTTTTAAATCGCTGAGTAAGTTTGTTTTTCTAATATAATTATTTATAATAAATTTTGTATTGTTAACAAAATATTTTGTGTTTAGTATAAAAAATAAAATGACTTCCTGATATAATATTGTATGTGTTATTTTTGTATTTATTAAAGGAAGTAGGTATGTATATTTTAAAACTAGCAGACCCGGCTATACGTTGCTGTGGCTAACAAAACACAACGCCACGCCATTACCCGACCTTTATAACCAACGCCATCTGTTAAATCAAATCCACAATTGACGGCCGGCGTGGTCCAGTGGTAAGGCTCTTGACTCGCACTGCGAAGTTCGCGGGATCGAATCCCAGTGTGGCAAATAAATTTTATTTGATTAATTTGTGTTATTTCACAATTTATTCATTTAAAATAATATATAGTATATTTGCGGCACGTTCCAGAGTGGAAGATACTCTCAGTATCGCTCTGGTGTAAGACCACCATTCAGAATTGAAACGTTTCTTAAAATGGCTTTAGCCGTGTTTGGTAACCAGATCTGAATAGCCAGGTACTTCTCCACCGTCCTCTTCCCTATCTCCTTCCCCTCCCCACTACCTTCAGCCTCACAACGTACCCCAATTGGGGATGCCATAGTCCCACTAAAAAAAAAAACACTGCCTGTTTGGCAACCCGCTGCCCGCTGCCCTTTGCTGCTTGGCCAGATATATTATCAACCAAAACCTTAACAGATTATATACCTAAAAACCTTCCTCATGACTCTATATCTATCTATTGGTGAAAACCGCATGAAAATCCGTTCAGTAGTTTTTGAGTTTATCGCTAACTGACAGACAGACGTGGTGGAGGAATTTAATTTATAATATGTAGAGATATATTGATAATTTTATTTTGTGAAGTTCAGGCATAAATATTAAATAATTTTTTAGAGAGCTTAATTTGCCATATTACGTAATAAAACCATATATGAAAAGAGTTTCGCAAATAGGCCACTTGCATGGATTTCATAACGACTTGGAAAAAATCATGGGGATAGATCTTTTTATTAAGATTAAGAAAATGTTGGTAAATTTTTTTAGAAATGTACAGTTTTTTTATTTTTAAATAAATAAATCTGTGGCGACACATCATTATAAACTTCGCCACCAAAAGAGGAATCGAGAAACATCTCCTAATATCCGCGCGCATCGGCAAACCTACTTGCCTAGGTACCTTCGTACCTATACTGGCCGCGATGTACTTTCTCGCCTCCCGTGCCAGCCCGACGATAATAATATCGCCCCGCCTAGAAAGGTCTCGAGACAGCACCGTACAATATCTGTACGGCGCCGAATATTCTCGTCAACTGCCGAGGTGGCTCGTATTACTTACCGCGAGGTAGTTACTCTACCGCGGCTATATAAGCAGCCGATCGCTCGCCCGCTGCAGTTCAGTCTCACATTAATCATCGGTCAACATCTCAACATGTAACAAGTGCTCCTGCATGGCACACGCTCCAGGACAGCTTCCTCGAGGTCCATCACCACGTCTCAGCCACAAGGCCCATCGTGCCTTCAGCCCCGCAGAACAGCAACATCCCGCGACTCACAAGGCTTGCGTCACCTTCAGTCCGGGGATCAGCTCACCACTTCATGGCACCCCGAAGCCCACCGTGCTTCGCTGCCATGGAACGCGCTCCGCCTCGCCAGGACTACCTGCTGGTGGCTCAGCTCACCGAGCCACACACCGTTTACCTCCGCGACTTAAAGCGTCGAGCAACGGCCTGGAATATAGGTCATCTCCACCGCCATGGTGTCGAGCAACGCGCTGACCTTCACCTCACCATCTCCACCTCCGTACGCCTGCAGCATCATCTACGGCACTCCGCATTACATCAGGTTACTGCTTCACCGACCCTCGCTACGTAGCCCAATAAATGACTGACTCACCACTTCGACATGACGCCTTTCACTTCTGTCTCCCGCTCCCTCAAATCCATTATTTGGGCTCGTGACGTCACTACATGAAAATGTTCCGTCTCCGAAAATATTCCTATTAATTTTGTAAAATTCCACACTGATTTATTTTTTTCATATGACATCACTTTGATTTCAGGCGAATTTTTGAATTCTTTCACTAGATTTATTGTTTATTCTCTGCGAACTTATCATTTGGTTTGACTTTTTGACAGATGTTGTGAAGAGAACCCCATACATTTTAGATGTCGGTAAGTGTTTTAGAGGTATAATGGTTATGGTGCTGAAGTTAACAAAATCAAATTTTATATTATTCTTATTATTATTATAATTTACAAGTATAAGTATAGTTTGGCAAGAAAGTGTAGAAATTAAATAAATTGGAACTAAACGTTTTCATTACTATGGCAGCACCGAATTATATGACGTTTCCTATGGCTGTCGTTTGCTATGGCATGTTACGGTTGATTTATTGTCTTAAATCTGAGTAGAAGATCGCTGATTTGATAATATTTTTATTCATTGTTTGCCTGAATTTAATTAAAATGATTAAACCATTACATAGTGATGCAAGAGGGGTTATATTCTGCGTTTTTCAACGCTGTCTAGCTGAGTGTCACGCGAAGAAGCTTCTATCTGATTTAGAAGATGTTTACAAACGAACTGCAGAAATGACTGGTTCATAGTATAGTTTGTTTAATAAATTTCATTAGTATTACAAGATTTGTGCCAATTTTCGAGCGATAATAACCGTTACAATCTGATTTGAGGTTATGTTAAAAAATTCGAATTTGACGTTTCGATTTGACAGTTAATATGGGAATAACTCAATAAAAAAAAATAATATGCAACTTCTTAAAACTCGTAGAAAAGTAACTTTTTTCTCGTATTCTCTTTTTTTCTTTCTAAGTGAATATTATCTAGTGTGTGTTTTTAAGACTACCTTCTATAATAACAATTTTAATGATGTTTTTCACACACAGGTAAATCTGAAACAACGGTAAGACGAATCGTCAAGGAAGGGGAAAAGGCAGATGGAAAATTTGAAACACTGGGAAAACGGAAAATGGGCATAATAATAATAATATGCAATATTATTATTATTTAGTTTTTCCTTCTTTTTTTCCTTTTTTTTTTTTTTTTTTTGGGGAAAATTTAACCCGGACATTTAAATCTGGTGCATAAGTGCTGATGATTGGAAAAATTGTTGCAAACACGTGATGAAAATTGAGGCAGAATATTATGCACGAGGCAGTATATATATCGATGAACTGCGTTTAGATTTAACTGTTTCTAATCAATGTTGCATGTTAGTATTTAATGATTTGAGTTTAATCCGTTTGTAACCTGAAAATGTAATTACATAAATGTATTTACTCATGATTATATTACATGTATATGTATATAAAAACTAATAAAAAAAAATTTAAAAAAGATGAAGATGAAGATACGGAAGAAGAAGAATCACACGAGGACAAAGACAATAATTACATGTCGGGTATTGAATTAACAGACTTAAATTTTTAAGTACCTACGTTTTTATATTGAAATAAACGCCCACTTAAAACTTGTTTTATTTTATTTTGCTTCTATTAAATTACAGTTTTTTGTGCAATTTTTTTGAAAATACAAATACGCTAGAAGTGTTTTTTGTGCATTTTGCCAGAAGTGTTTTTTTAAAACATACATTCTTTGTCTTATGAGCCATCTTGGTGTTGCCATTTAAAACTAGAAAACGATCGCAGCGCCATCATTTATTTTCTACACTTAATTGCCAAACTGTATATAACATTGGATTTAGTAATATAGATGCTGTACATTATAATGATTTATGATCAATAAGATGGATCAAGGAAATAAATATATTATGAAATGTAATATTTTTGGTATGCCTCGTTATTCTCCTGTGCCATTCTTGTGGAAAACGTTCTTTTTTTAAAAATGATTTTCGGTTATGTAATTATCGTTTTTTCACACCTATAAAATTAAGTCCCGTCTTTCCGGATTATAAAAAATGGTCTGATTTTTCGGATTGGGTTTCAAAAATACGATTAAAAAAAAAAAAAATACAGAATGTCTTAGAATTTTTGCCTATACTGAAAATAATTTTAAAAAATGTGATGCAAGTGGCCTATTGGAGTTTTTACATTTTAAAGCATTTTTAATAGGCCTGGTATTTTGTTTTTAACTGGACTTATCTTATATAAGTATATACTTATCTATAAAATTTCTAAGCTTATAATCTTGTGTTAATTCGCAATGTTAACCCCTCAGGCCTCAATTTCTCAATTTCTCGACTTGGGGGGTAAGCTGGTGAATGCGTTACGAAAAAGTGTGATGCGAACGGTA
Source organism: Limnephilus marmoratus (assembly GCA_917880885.1). Classification (NCBI taxonomy): domain Eukaryota; kingdom Metazoa; phylum Arthropoda; class Insecta; order Trichoptera; family Limnephilidae; genus Limnephilus; species Limnephilus marmoratus. The sequence goes on from OU862907.1 coordinate 9,463,005, forward strand.
ATCGATGCAAACGGTGATCGATGCGAACGGTGATCGGGCGAGGCGAACGGTCGGGCCTTTACGCCTGCTTGAAGTTGAGAGGGAGATATAAGTTAGTGAAGATAGAAAGAGAGAGAGTTACGTTTCGTATATTACTGTAGGGGCAAGAGAGAGAGGTGCGAGTTTATTGAATAACCATGCCATAGGTCACCCCAAGGTCGTAGGTCACCCCAAGGTCGTAGGTCACCCCACGATCGTAGGTCACCCCACGGTTCTAGGTCACCCCAGGGTCATTGGTCACCCCATTGTAATATGTCACCCCAATGTCATATTTCACCCTAATGTCTTATGTTATTTTATAAGTTAGTGAAGTTTTACTTAAGATGAAGTCATAGTAAATAATGCAAAATCATATGTTTTTGTTTTGAAAATTCGATCGCTTAGAAGTATTGTAGATGCTTCAATTAAATACTGCGTGTAGAACATACCTTGGCCCTTAAAAATATCGGTCATTTTTTTATAAGTTTTTTAATAAGCCTATAAAAAAATAAAGCATAAGGTCTAAAAAACACACTTTCAAGTCCAAACTCTCCTATTTATAAACCCCTTTTCGGATATGGTTTTATTGTGTAATGTGGCAATTTCAGTTTATTTTATAATAATCGCAAAAAAAGTTGATATTTACACCCAATCTTCCCAAAATAAAATAAAATATGCATTTTCGCGTTGATATTTTACAATACGGCCGCTAGTCGACGAATTCGGTTATTCAAAGTGAACCCTATGGCGTCCACCGAAGAACTACTGTCCACGGCACAGTAGTGAACTAGTGGATCGCCTTAAGTCGTGTGGTCTAAAGCACACTCGTTTTTTTTCTAACTAAAATTACTGATAATGAAAAAACACTTACAGATTTGTTGCTAAACCATTCATCCGATTGCGATGAAACTTTGGGGATTTGATGTGTGCATGCCTGCGATGGTTTTGGTTGTATACTGGTAAGCTCTGGCATTATTAAATTTGTATAAAAAAAATTGTAATGGTGGCACGCGAGTTGCTTGAAAACTGAATGTACCGGGACTGAATGTATGGAATGCGGGAGGGGGGAGGTGAACTCGGGATGGGGGAAGCAGGAGAGGAAGGGAAGCCGGAAGGGGAAAGGAACGAATAGGAAAAGACACGCAGGGAAACAATTTCTTTATTAAGTGGTATAGTAACGCATGCCAGAAACTCGCTAGGTAATTATATAGTTATTTTAATATACTGAAGCATGATGTTTGACGAATTTATGTGCTCATATCAATCCTTCAAGCTAATTTTTTCACTTTTTGGAACAACTCGTATACAGTAGGGCCTCGCTAATCCGGATAGGAAAAAACAAGACCCCTTCCGAATTATCGTGGCGTTCGAATTATAGTATGCAATTTTTTAATAGGAATAAAACACATTTTTAACTTGGGTTTCATTTATTAAAGCAAAAATTTAAGGTCAATTTGAACAAGTATATGTATGTACGTACTAACGTACTTATAAAAAAATTTGAAGATGTAAAGCTGGGTCCACACATGTTCTTTGGTCCGTTCCGTATCAGTGACGCGATCAAGAACGCTAGTTTGGACGCCCGTTCGGAACGGTACGGTGTTACGGAGGGACGTTACGGGTAGAGGTACGCCCCTATCCATCGGGAGTCGGTTTTTTCGGCCCGTTCAAAGGCGATATGACACGGGTATGCGCCAGTCTGGACACGTTCGCGGCATGCGCAGGTTGTTCTCTCTGGAATGGGATGAACACGCGATGATGCCGATGATCGCAGCGACGTTACGGAGGTACGGGCTATTTTTACTTGCGTCCAGAGTTTTTGATACGGAACAGAGGTACAGAACGGAGGAACGGAACGGACAAAAGAACATGTGTGGACCCAGCTTAAGAAATTTGCGCACTTAATATGAAATAAAAAAACACTATAAGTTAATTAACGAGTGATGGCAAATGATTGCCACGTTGTGACCCGCACGCACCCGTCCGGATTACAGCGTGCACCGAAGTAACGGGGGTCCAGATTAGCGAGGCTCAACTGTAGTTTTCATAGAAATCGTTGTGTCTCCCTTACTATAACGGTTAGAAATATGATCCAAACGGCATAAGAAAGAGAAAATGCCATTATAATGAAATCTAAAAGTTAACCTCACAATTACAAAACTGAATTTTTTTATTTTTTTTATTGGTTTTCAAGGTACAATCCCGTTAAACCGCAATAAAGCAGTTTGTCAACAGGATGTTAATGTTCAGTTACATTTTAAACATTACATAATATTATTACTATAACCATACAGATTATAACAAATAACACATATGAATTAATATAAACTATCTCTATTTAGCAGCCATTGTTTCAGCATATATCTGAATCTATTTGTAGAATCGCAATTTTTTATATTAATTGGTAACATGTTAAATATTTTTGGCACGTTATATTCCAGGGTTCGCCGTCCGTAGTTATTATTATATTTTGGAACAATCATTCCTTCATTCTTCGTGAACCTTGTATTATAATCATGTTCTACTTTCCTCTTATAATTAGACTCAGACATATGCTGAATCAATATTTTGTACCATAATAAGGCCTGCACCGGTAATATTGTTAAATTCCCATACAACAATGATATGTTTCGTCTCTGTGAAAAAATATGTTTTTGAACTAATAACTTAACCATAGAATTTTGTACTGATTGTAGGTAGCTCAAATTAGTCTTGCAAGAGTGTCCCCAAGTTGTTAATCCATACCGTAAAGTTGATTCTGCGAGTGATAAGTAAATGATTTTTAAAATATTCACCGGAACGAAACATTTCAGTTTGTACAGCCTACCCACTATCGCCCTCAGCCGTTTACAAATTTTGTTTATTTGTACATCCCATTTAAAATTACAATCAACAGTCACTCCCAAATAAACATATTCATTTACAAGTTCAATACTATCACACATGCAGGGCTGCAAAATGTTTTGATGAATACATGTAAAGTCATGAGATATTATTTTAGGCGTTTTCTGAGATGAAGCATGTGGAGATCGTATGTGCATCAATTTTGTTTTTTGGTATTAATGATTAGACCTGCGTCATGTGACCATTTTATAATGAGAGTTAAGTATTTGGTTATATGTGTTAGTGTTCCCTCTATCTGATTACTCATAAACAACACCAACATCTATTAGACATGCACTCAAATATGTAAAACACTTCTTCTTCTCCTTGTGCCCTGTCCGTTCCATCCGTTGTTTACTGCGGCCCGGAACAGCTCTACAGTAGACTGGCCAAACCACTGTCTCAGGTTTTTCAGCCATGAGGTTCTCCTTCTTCCAGGGCCCCGTCTTCAGGCAATCTTTCCCTGCATTATGAAATGCAGGATCTCATACTTCTCTGGATGTCTCATCACATTTTCGGATTTTTATAGTTTTAATTACTTCCTTTTCTTTATTCATCCGAACCATAACATCTTCATTTGTAACCCTGTCCATCCAGCTTATTGTAAGTATTCTTCTGTAGATCCACATCTCGAATGCCTCAAGTCGCCTAATTAGTTCTTCAGTAAGCGTCCATGCTTCCATTGCGTAAAATAATATTGAAAACACGTAGCATCTGACCATTCGCATTCGTAATCCAAGGTTGAGATCATGAATGCAGAACATTTTTTTCATGCGGATAAAGGTTGCACGAGCTTGCTCAATGCGGCGTTTGATTTCAACTGAAGGATCCCATCTATCATTTACATTGCAGCCCAAGTATACAATGTACTCTATGCCTTCTCTAGTTTTGTTCCAGCAATATAAAGATTTTCATCAAATGCGTTATTTTTGCTTATGTAAAACACAAACATTGTAAATAATATTTGCTTTATGGCTAGCATTAATATAGTTTTCATCATTATCTCAAAACTTAGTATTAGAAGATGTCTGACTAATCAACTGGATGATCGATATTTCTAATCAGACTATGGTTCCACCTTTTATCTATCTATTTATCAGTGTTGTGTCAAAAATTGATAAAATTTAAGAGATTTAACAGAATTCTTATCTTTCTAGCTTAGAAAACATTCTATTTATATGCAATAACTTTTACCCGCGGCTTCGCTCGCATGGTATTAGGTGGAAATATCACTGATTCATTCATTCATTTGTGCATTCATTCATTCATTCATCCATCCATCCATCTATCCATCCATTCATTCATTCATCCATCCATCCATCCATCCGTCCGTCCGTCCGTCCGTCCGTCCATCCGTTCATTCATTCATTCATTCATTCATTCATTCATTCATTCAATAATTCATTAATAAATTCATTCATTCATTCTTTCGTTCATTCATTCATTCATTCATCATTCATTAATTCATTCAGTCATTCATTCATTAATTCATTCAGTCATTCATTCATTCATTCATTCATTCCGTCATTCATTCATTCAGTCGTTCGTTTGTTCATCCGTTCGGTCATTCATTCATTCCTTCCTTCCTTCATTTATTCATTCATTCATTCATTCAGTCGTTCGTTTGTTCATTCATTCATTCATTCCTTCCTTCCTTCGTTTATTCATTCATTCATTAATTAATTCATTCATTCATTCGTTCGTTCATTCATTCATTTATTCATCATTTATTAATTCATTCAGTTATTCATACATTTATTCATTCAGTCATTCATTCATTCTTTCATTCATTCAGTCATTCATTCATTCAGTCGTTCGTTTATTCGTTCGTTCATTCATTCATTCAATCATTCATTTCTTCCTTCCTTCATTTATTCATTCATTCATTCCTTCCTTCCTTCATTCATTCATTCATTCGAAGAGCATACGGTTAGCAATGTTTATGTCTAGTTCATGATGCCAGAAATCATTATTGTATATGAAAACCATTGCGGGCATGCACACATCAAATCCCCAAAGTTTCATCACAACCAGATGAACAGTTAGCAATGCATAATTTCATGATACCAGAACTCACTATTGTATATTAAAACCATTACGGGTATGCGCACATCAAATCCCCAAAGTTTCATCACAATCAGATGAACAGTTAGCAATGCATAATTTCATGATACCAGAACTCACTATTGTATATTAAAACCATTACGGGTATGCGCACATCAAATCCCCAAAGTTTCATCGCAATTGGATGAATGGTTTAGCAACGCATAGGCATCTCACATATATATTATGTACACACCCAGAAACAAACATATTTTGATTTTTATATATACAGATAGATTTAAAAATGGAAAGAAAAAAAAAAAAAATAACTACACTTATTTGAATTGAACTCAATTTGGGAGTTAGGTACAGGTACCGTCGCCCCGGGAACCATTTGTTGGATAAGCAATCGCTGTCAAACCACAAGTGATTTGATACGTTTGGTGTCTTAGGAGAGATGTCCGGGTCTTGGTGGTGAATGCACTTGCCCTACCGCTGCATGGCAGGCCGGATTTGGAGATTCAAGTTGAGGGAGACCTTTTGATCTCTCCAGCAGGACTCTCTCGGAACATCGCAGTGGGAGGGATGGATTGCTTAAATTCCTACCAACCCCACATACTTTTTTCATTCCCAGAACTTCCTTTCCGTCATTTCCTAAAATTACCCTCCACACGGCACCACCAAAGATGACGCAACCTGAGTGAAATTATATTTCTCTGGGTCTCCGGTGTGGAGCTAATGTAAAAAAAAATAACAAAAAATTGTCAGAGAGACAGAGCGCGTACTGGGAACCATTTATTGGATAACCAACACCTCTGCCATAGTCACCCCAAGTGGTTTGCTACGTTTGCTGACTTAGCAGAGGTACCTGAGTTCATGGGGTGAGGTTTGTCTGGGTCATTGTATATTGCGTGGCAGGCCGGATCGGAAAAGAATGGCTGAAGGTGACCTTTTGACCTCTCCAGCAGTACTCTCTCAGAACAACGCCTTGCACCGCAGTGGAAGGGATGGATTCATACGTCTGTCACTCCCGGACACACTGACCCCCAGATTCCTACCCAACCTTCATACCTTTCCTTCCCAGAACTTAACCTCCTTCCTTTTCTAAAAATACCCTCCACACAGCATCCCAACAGATGACATGGATTGATGGCATTAATTTTCCTCAGGGCCTCCTGTGTAAGGTAAAAGTGTAAGAGAGGCAGAGCGCGTGCTCAATGAGCTAGAATTTGACCTTCTCCGTGGTTGAGTGGGCACGATCCTTCTCTACGAATCCAGAGGTCACGGCTTAAAATCTCGTCATGGGCAACTTAATTTTATTTGATTTATTTGTGTTATGTATTTCACGATATACAATATATATAGTACACTAGCTGACCCGGCCACGCGTTGCTGAGGCTAACGAAACACAACGCCATCTACTGGATGCTTACCCAACCTTTATAACCACGATAAATTAACTCACACCGCCATCTGTTAATTTGCATACAAATGAAATCCACACCGGCCGCTTGCCAGCCCGCTCGTTCACCACATACAGACATTCTTCTTTATATTATATTTCAACAAATTTATACAAACCTTGACAAATTATATACCTAATGAAAACCGCATGAAAATCCGTTGAGTAGTTTTTGAGTTTATCGCAAACAGCCAGACAGACAGACGCGCCGGAGGACTTTAATTTATAATATGTAGAGATTTGTGGCATGCTCCAGAGTGCTAGATGCTTTCAGTATCGCCCTGGTGAAAGTCCACAATTTTAAATCGAAATATTGCTTGAAATGACTTTAGCCGTGTTTGGTGACTAGATCTGAATAACCAGGCACTTCCCCACCTTCATTTCACTACCTTCAGCCTCCAAACATACCCCAAGTGAAGATACTATGGTCTCACTGGCTCCAGGTGGTCGGGAACAGTTGGGACTCTTATGCAGTATTCACTAACTAACTAAATAACTAACCATCACGCCGTTTCACCGCAGGGGTAGGCAGAGAGGACGGACCGCCAAACAACTCGGTCTAGGCACACACTCTTTGCCTCATTCACATTCATACATCGTCTCATAAATTCTCTTCTATTATTCTGACTTTTGAGATGGCCCGACTCAAGTATCTGATTCACTTGGTCGTGCCATGTCTTCCTTGGGCGTCCCCGACTTATTCTACCATTCACATTCGCGTCGTATATTTTTTTTACACTACTATCTTCATTCATTCGCTCTACATGACCAAACCATCTGAGGGTCCCTTTCTTAATCTTACTCATTATGCTTACATCAGCCTTACATTCTTTGCAGATATCCACATTTCTCACACGATCATACATTATTTTACTACACATACGTCTCAGGGATCTCATTTCAACAGCATTCAGTTTACTTTCATCCTTCCTCTGCCAGTTCCATGCCTCACTGCCATACATCAGGGTAGGTATCAGGACTCCATTGTGGACTGCTAGCTTCGCTTCTTTTGACAGTTTTTTTTATTAGTGCCAACGGCATTCAGTCCTCCATTAATGGAGTTACCGGCATTCACCCTTCTTTCAATATCTCTATCAGCCTTCTCATCTCTCGTAAACATACTACCCAGACACACAAACTCATCCACCTGCTCCAAGTATTCATCATTCACAACTATATTGCATACTGTTTTCGTACTCTCTCTTTCAAACATCATGACTTTAGACTTACTTACATTCATCAGAGACTGTAGATCTTCCATAGTGTTAGAAATCAGTACCGCATCATCAGCATACAACAGGCAACATACTTTCAGATTACTCGATTTCGTGCCCAATCCCACCTCTTCCAATTCTTGTATACAATTATCCATGTATAGATTGAATAACCATGATGACATTACGCAGCCTTGCTTAACACCTTTTGTGATGTCAAACCACCCGGTAAAACCACCGTTCACCCTAACACACGTAACGCTTCTCTCGTACAGAGACGCAGTATTCACAATTTGAAAAAATATCTCATGGACTTTTAAAAAAAGAGATGATTTGGTTTTACAGAGAAAAACATATGTTTTTAATGTCCCATTGTGTTCTTGGTAAACCACACAAGTACACAATAAAAAATGTGTTTTTTTTTTAATGACATTCCAAACTGCAGAACTGAAGTAATAAAAAACAACCATTAAAATGTCTCAGTGTTTTAAATTAAAAATCTTAATTATGTGACCTAACCTAATCTCTACATATTATAAATTAAAGTCCTCCTCTGCGTCTGTCTCTCTGTTCGCGATAAAGTCAAAACTTCTGAAAGGATTTTCATACGGTTTTCATCAATAGATAATTCATGAGGAAGGTTTAGGTATATAATTTGTCAAGGTTCTGTGTAAATTAGTTGAAATATATCCTATCCTATTAATTAATAATTAATTAATTAATTAATATAATAATTAATTAATTAATTAATATTAAGAGCGTTTAACCAGCCAGCGGACGAAAATCCACATTTCGTCGAAAGTTGTTCTTCCGATCGTGCAGGGCGGTCACAATGAGAAAGGTTAATTATTCTCCGTACCAGCTTTTTTAAATTATAACTCAATATCGAATTTATTTCAATCCAAATTAGCTTTAATTTATACCTTCATCCAAAAATGCTGAAAGGCGTGATGATAAAACTATTAAAATAGTGTACTTTTTGTAGTTATTTTTTGATTATAAGTATTTATCATTTTTCAATAATGTCTAAATTTAATAAGAATGTTAAAAAAATCTGAAATATATTAGTTTGTAAGTGCACAAATAAATACACAAATGGACCAATTTTCGTCAAGAAAAACATGTACATACATATTTTTTAATGATTTTATTGAAACTAAAATTAAAATTCTAAAACATACGTTTGCTAGATAATGTATTGATTTATTTTACTGCATGATTATATTATTTGAAATGGGTGTGGTATAATACAAAAACTTTTTTGAAAATTTAACAAATCTGCCAATGACCTATTTAATAACCTTATTAAATAGGTCATTGGGGTCATTGTCATCTACTTAGGGGTGACGGTGGATTGTAATATGAAATGGGATATCCATATTGTTAAGCTATGTAAGCGCCTTCGAGCGATTGTAGCCAAACTGTATAAACTTAAATATTATGTACCCATCAAAACCATGAAACTAATCTATTTGTCCCTGGCTGAATCTAATGTGAGATATGGTATAACTTCTTGGGGGCACTCATGTAAAACAAATATCCAACATGTACAGTCAATTCAAAACGCCATGGTCAAATTACTCGTCAGCAAAGCAATTTATGACCAGCGGCAAAATATCACAATTATGTATAAATCCATAAATGTGTTACCTATTAGAGCTCTTTTTTGGCATAAAATCTGTATGCAACATATCTTAGATAGCCCATACAAAACAATGGTGGATCACATGTACAATAGTGCGGAACGAAAAATTTTTTTTTCTAATTTTTATTTGGAATAGTTGTATTAAGTTGCCAATTGCCGTCAATTACCTCAATTAAAAATATAAAAAATATCAGACAACGGTAAAAGCCCCCGCCAAGACATTGAACATTTACAAAAACGACAGTTTTGGGGCTATTTGCGCGGCCTACAAAACAGTACAGAATTTATTAAAATAGGTTTATTTTATTTAATGACGTATTTTAAATATAGTTAACTAGCTGTTGCAATCAAATATTTCATTATTGGCGCTGTAATAAAGGAGTAAAGTGCGGGACGAAGCGGGGGGCGGCACGTGACAATCTACGAAATGCAGTGTTTTGTTTAAAGGATAATTGTCTCAAAGTGAAGGGTCGCGCGTCAATTATATTCACGAGTACTTGTTGATAAACGTTTTTTAAGTGATTTAACATGACTTCTACAAGACAAACGTTAAAATGTCCGATATTTGGTGAAAGTTCAGATTTGAAAGAGAATATCCTACCTACCTATGAAAATGTGACGGAATTCTATGAATGAGTTCGACAAGACTTAAAAGTAAGGAATAACACATCAAAAGAACCTACGTTTTTGGAAATTGCCGAAATAATTGGAACAAAAATTGAAGAATTGTGGATAAAATCTTCTATTCCAATTGTCACACACAAACGAGTCTTACAGTTACTAAAAAGTTATCACTCGAAAGTGTTATGAATTTGTAAGCTGTACTTGTTTGAGGAAAAAAGTGCCAAAAGAGGAACAAATGTTTTTAGAAGACCAACGCACTAACAGGCTAAAACTGTTTTAAAAGGATCAAAGAGGTTTAGAGTGATTGTACAAGAGGAACATATTTCGATTATAAAAGAACCAGGTTCTATTTATATTGGGTATGTGGTTCCAACATCGGGGAGTGCAAGAAATATTGAAAGAGCTTTCAACAGCTCTTTAACGACTGAAAAGATATCACTAGAGGGTTTAATGGTTGTTGGCTGTGATGGAACAAACACAAATGCAGGGCAAGTGAGATGCGTGATTCGTCTTTTGGAAAACAGACTATCTCGACCATTGCAATGGATAATTTGTCTCTTACACGCCAATGTGTTACCATTGAGGCAATTGTTTACTTATTTGGATGGCCCTACTGCAGGACCTAAATCATTTGCAGGTCAAATTGGTAAAGCATTAGAGATATGCGAGACGCTGCCGTTGGACAACTTTGAGAAGATAGAAGGTGAACTACCTCCACAAATATCCACAGATCTCAGTACAGACCAGAAATATTTACAAGAAATTACTACTGCTGACATAAACGGATCCTGCTCTCCTGATTTATTACAGAGAAGCCCAGGTAATCTATCCCATGCCCGCTGGTTGACGAGAGCTAATCGTATACTATGTTTGAATATTTCTACGGAAAATCTACAACAAAATTTTGTGACTTTATCAAATCATACGCTCCTGACTGGTTTGCTATCGAAACACATTCATCCTGCAAAGATGGTTCAAATCATTTATGAAAGCTCATTAACAGCACTCGATATTTGTCCAACTAGTTGTTAGCGATAGTGGACCCTGTTATAATTCGAAACACTTACTTTGCTCATCCAGAAAACTTGTTGTTGAGTATGTTTCACGTAAGCACATTAGAGAACTCGCTGCAAGACGCATTTTAAAGGCTCGTCAAGTAAATAAAAAATCTGTTTGGCGCATGTTTGAGGTGCCAAAAGTGGACTTAAATGCACGTTCTTACGTAGACATGATTGACTGGCAACAAAATATATACAAACCCCCAATACTGATGAATATTTCCGATAAGCAGTTACAATATCTTTTAGAAAATGGAGAAGATACAGTGTTGGAGTTTATGAGACTGCCTTGCCACACCCAGGCTGTGGAAAGATTTGTAAAAGTTGTGACAAAAGCAGCTCTAAATGTATGCCACAAGACAAAACAAGAGGGATTCATAAAATCTAAATTAGCATCTCGAAAGTTCATACCAAGGTTTGAGAAGAAAATAGATTTTTGTCATAAAAAATGATGTTATTCATACCTACATAACTTTCTAAACCTGTGTGTACTTTTGAAATAAATGATTTTATTGGTTAAAATCTACTTTTATTTTATCATTTAATTCATAAAATATTATATTTACCTATTATTTTGTTTATAGGGTGGATAATACAAAACGTCTATAAAAATATAAAAACTCAAAAAATTAAATTTCAAGCCTATGGCGGGGGCTCAAGCTGTCGAGCTAGAACTTCCAAATTGAGGAGTGTTATTTACAATTATATAAAGCAACTTTTACCTGGTATTCCAATTCGAAATTCGAAAAAATAAAAATTTTCATACAAAAGTGTTCCACCCTAATGTACAATACTAGGCTTACACAAAATGAAGGGATGATAGTACCTAGATTTTCTAATAAACATGGCCAGCGAACTCTTGAATACATTGTACCACTTATTTTTAATATGCTGCCATATGATTTGAAAAAATGTTGCTCGACACCTAAGTTTGCACTATTGTTTAGAACATGGCTATTGGAATCAGATTTTATGTATTGACTTGACTCCTCGTGCATCTTTAATTTTTAATTTTTAATTATTAATATTTAATTTAAAAAATTTTTTTTTTTTTTTTAGACATATGTTTATTATTTTTTTTTTTTTTTTTAAATTATTTATGTTTTTATTATGTTTTTTATTATATTGCAATATTTTTTTCTTCTATTGTAAAACATTGTATATTATATCATGTTGTTGTCCACACTATTTTCCTGCCGACAAGCTAATTGCAGTAGCTTTGCAGGTGCAATGTAAACAAGAAAAAAAACTATTTTCTGTTAATAAAAATACTAAAAATTAAAAAGAATTCGAAAAATTTATTACATAACTTCACTAGATAAAAGAACAATCTTTCGAAATCCATTTATAATTTTTTGTGGAAAAGAGTCAATACGTCTAAAAACTTTTTTGAAAATGACGTATTTCCGGCTTTCTCTGGTAATGCCCTCTTAATATTAATAATATTATAAAGGATAATATGTTAATAGTTTGTAATAATATATATATAATATAAACTATTATAAACTATTATATATAATATATATATAATATAAACTATTACAAACTATTATATTATATATAAAATAATATAATAGTTTGTATGGATGTATGTTTGTTACTCTTTCACACAAAAACTACTGAATGGATTTTAAAAATTCTATCACTAATATAAAGCTACATCATTTGCGATTATTATAGGCTATATTTATTGGAAAGCTCTGGCGTTATGAATAATCTCTGGCGTTATGAAATTATTTATCATACATTTTCTGTCGCTGACAAAATCGATTTATTGCAAACGTCAGAAACCAATTGTCGCCTTGGAAACGATGTTTTTTTTTTAAATTAGGTAATTCACCCTAAAAATAGTGCTTTTATGGCGTCGTACTTAATAACCAGCTCTAAAAATGAATCACAGAAGTGTATGTATGCGCGCGTAAACCCGAATGACTGCATCAAATTGGATAATTCTTTTTTTTGTTCGTTATTTTGAGTTGAGCTCTGCCATTATGAAATTTGTATAAAAAATTGTAATAGGTGGCATGAGAGCAGTTTGAAGACTGAATGTACCGGGAAAGAATGTGTGGATTGCGAGAGAGGGGAGGGGGTGTGGGGAGGGCGGTGGGGTAGGGGGAGGGGATGAAGTGGAGGGGGTTAGGGTTGGCGAGAGGGGGAGGGAAAGGAGGGGTGGAGGAGGGTGGAGGGAGGTGGAGGGGGAGGGGTAGGTGGTGTATGTGGGTTGGAGGGGGAGGGGGGTGATGTGAGAAGTGGAGTGGGGCGAGGAAAGGCGGAGGGAAGAGGGGAAGGGGTGGGGGGAGTGGTGTCGGGAGGTGGGTGGAGGGGGTGGGGGAGGGGGTTTGATGGGGGGAGTGGAGGCGGAGTGGGAGTGGGAATCCCCTAATACCATGCGAGCGAAGCTGCGGGAAAAAGCTAGTAATATATAAAGGAGAATGTCTGTATGTGGTGGAGATTGGAGAGAGGGCTGGCAAGCGGGTGGTGTAGATTTGATTTGAATGCAAATTAACAGATGGCGGTGGTTATAAAGGTTGGGTAATTAATAAGTTAATTGACCATAGATCAGGTGAAAACGTGTCAATAGGATCTAAAAAATAGGTCCGTGAGAATAGACTTTTCTATGGAATAGAAACCCAAAGTTGAATAGACTTCAACTTTCGTTCTATGAATTGACCATATATAATAGAGATCAGGTGAAAACATGCCAAAGGAATCTATTAAATAGATCTGTGAGAACATGTTTTTCCATTGAATAGAAAATCAAAGTTTTAAGGGACGTTAATTTTCATTCTATTAATTGACTGTAGATTTTCATACAACAGATTAGATGTGAATGCACAAATAGAATCTATGAAATAGATCCATAAGAACAGGCTGTTCTACGGAATAGAAACCCTAAGTTGAATAGACTTCAATTTTCGTTCTGTAAATTGACCATAGATTCTCATAGAACAGATAAAGTGAGAATGCACAATAGATTCTACGAAATAGATCTGTGAGATCAAACTTTTCCATGGAATAGAAAATCAAAGTTAAATAAACTTCAACTTTGGTTCTATAAATTGACCGTAGATTCTCATAGAATAGGTCAGCCGAGAGATTCTCTATGTTTTGTGAGATCGAGATAGGTCTCGGGCGAGATCTCCTGTCAGATTTGTGTGATTTTCTAAGGCTGTTAAATGAATAAATAATTAATCATGCATACTTGCATGAATTCGTGTTTAAAACGACCTAAACTAAAATATGTGACAGCTCAAAGCTGAAATTCTGACATTTGCCCATAGAAAAAGCAAATAATAGCCAAAGAAAATCACACTAATCTGACAGGAAATCTCGCCCACGATCATCTCGATCCCAAAAAGTTTGATTTTTCCGGAATTCATAATTACTATGGATCATGACATCTATTGACTTTTGGTCGAAGCTTTGATCAAATCAATACCTTTTTTAAATATACTACTGACATCTATTGAATAATTTTAAAACTTTTTTTAAATACTTTCTAGGAAATATTATACCTTGGCAATATATTGAAAATTGCTCCCAAATTGAAATTTCCTTGCACCACCACTTTAGGGATTTGATGTGCGCATGCCCGCGATAGTTTCTATAGATAATTGTGAGTTCTGGCATCATGAAATTATGCATTGCTAACCATTTTTCCGATTGCAATGAAACTTTGGGGTTTTGATGTGTGCACACCCGCGAAGGTTTCTATACAATATATATTATACTGGTGAGCTTTGACGTTATGAAATTTGTATAACAAATTGCAATGGGTGGCACGCGTGCTCTGTGAAAACTGAAAGTACCGGGACTGAATGTATGGAATGTGGGAGGGGGATATGGGAGGGGAACTCGGGAGGGCGATTCGCGTGACGGGGGAAGGGGAGGCGGGAGGGGATCGGGACAAATAGGAAAGAACACGCAGGGAGAGTTTCTTTACTAAGTGGTATAGCAACGCGTGCCGGGAACTCGCTAATCGATTATATAACAGAACATTCCAGTATTGGAGGTTATTCCCCACTTACCCAGCCTGGTATAAGTAACAGATGGTTACTCCTTCAAGGCTCTCGCAAGGACTCTAAATTTTTTTGAAAGAACAAATCTACATTTAAGTTTGAACGAATCTAGACCTCCAGTGTCCCTGCATACGGTGTTAGGAAGCAGTATGCAAGTGCTTACATAATATACGAAATGCGAATAATATAAAGCAAGTCAGGGATAAACTAATTAAAGAGTTAACAGAAAAACATAAAAGGCGGCTACTCGCAGGGTAATGGCATCTTGCGTATGCTGCAAGCATCTGCAAGAAAAGATAATGAAAAAAGTATTGTGATACAAAGAACGCGTGTGTCGGGTGGGATACCTCTCTCGACATCTGGCAGTACCAGCCAGAATTTGTATGGTGGTCGGTCTGCCGTGAATGAATCTCAGCGTCTGTGCCCTTTAGCAGGTTTCTCCGTTGTGCCTTGACGATAGTGATTGGGAAGTAGAGGAACGTACCCGAAGACCCTAAGAATGGAAGCGTCGAGTTGCCGGAGGCAGGGTGGAAGGACGCCGAGTTTGCCCAGCCAAACTTTAGGCCTACACATGTCGCTGGGGGAGGCACAGATGAGTTGTGAGGATTCCATTCTGAAAAAAAATTACGTCAGTGTATAATGTAGCTTTCTATTAGTGAAAGAATTTTTAAAATCCATTCAGTACTTTTTGCGTGAAAGAGTAACAAACTTACATCCATACAAACTTTCACCTTTAAAATATTATATATATATTTGTATATATACATATATATATATAGGTTTATGTTACGGCATTTAGTGGCTCAAAGCGTCCTTTAATTACCGGAACTTCTTGATCATTTCGACTTACTGGCTCATTTGGGCACTTAGTGGCTCATCGTTTTTTTTTTTTTAAGTCCATCATATCAAACTCGATGAGACGAGTCGAACGGTGTAAAAAAAATTTTTGAGTGAATAAATGACATTTTTACGTGGACCGTTAATGCTCCGGAATGCGTTTTTTATCAGTAAATATTCATCCATACTTAGAACATCAATTGGGTACACTTTTTATCGCATCTATAACATCACGGCATGCGACGTTGCCGGATGTTCTCGTCATACAATATCATTCAAACTCCAAGTCGTTTATCAATGCTTTGCGATATTGAACTCAATGGTTAAATTCCTCAAAATCTATTATCGCATGACATTGCTAAGTCAGATTGAATCTTTTTGCGATATGTTATATGTTTGCCGGAATGTTATAATATGTTGTATTCCTACATAGGTAGCCAGACTGTCGAGCGCTCGCGGTGGACTGTTAGAAGAACAGACATTATATTATAATATTTACCGGCTATTCGCGCCCTTTTTTAAAATTGAAGATTGATTTACGAATTGCTTTTATAATATCGTTATTAATTTTGTGTTAATGGTTTTTGTTTTTATTACAAGTTTTATATTATTTCGTATTTTAATACACATTTATGTAGTTTTTCTTTAATAAATAAAATATTTGCTTCGTAATTATGTATTTGTCTTTTGCGTTCCGAAAGCATAGTCAGTTGTAATGTGATGATATCTATACAGGGTTTTCTAAAAATTTCAGAAATATATTAGGTACTCATTTAATATGTTTTTTCATACAGTTATATTAATTTGTTTAGAGTTTTTCATTTAAAAAAATGATCTGTACCTAGGTAATTACTTTACGCGTGACTATTTTTCAAAAGCATTGTCTCTAGTTGTATTGTAGTAGATAATAAAAAGGTGTTTTATTGTTGTTTGGGTGTATTTTATAAAAAATATTATGAACAAAAATAAACAATAATTTAAAAATAAATTACAATATACGGCCTACATAGTCCAGGAGTAAGACCATTGACTCACAATCCGCAGGTCTCAAATTTTATTTGATTAATTTGTGTTATTTCACAATTAATTCATTTAAAATAATATATAGTATATTTGCGGCACGTTCCAGAGTGGAAGATACTCTCAGTATTACCCTGGTGTAAGACCACCATTCAGAATTGAAACGTTGCTTGAAAATGGCTTTGGCCGTGTTTAGTGACCAGATCCGAATAGCCAGGTACTTCCCAACCTTCATCTTCCCCACCTCCTTCCCCTATCCATTACCTTCAGCCTCATAACATACTGGGAATGCCATAGTCTCACTGGCTCCAGACGGGAACAGTTGGGACTCTTGTGCGGTAGTCACTGTAAAAAAATAATATTTAGGTATTAACTTACTGGCATAATACGGTGGTTTGAGGGATAGCCAAATTTAGTTGTTTTCTGATGGGTTACGGTAGTGAATTGGTCAAAATAAAGTTGGCAACACTGTCTCGGTGATTTAGTTGATATTTGCGCTAGATTGGTATTTGGTATATTTATGGCGCCGCCGATTCGTGTGTGGATGTGGATCATATGAATTCTTTCCTTTCGCATTTTATAAAATGTCGCGCTGGCGAAGGTACCATTATTGCAATATCAATGGATTCTTCAATTAACGGTAAGATTTTATCATGTAACCTTAAATATTGTGTTGCATAATGAATTATTACAATCAATGACATACCAAAAATGTTTGGTGATTATCGGTTCGGACTGGCCACGCTTATTACGAATAATTTTTATTATATAATAAAAAGTTTCCTTTTTAAGTAATTAAGGCGAATCTAAAGTGTTTTTCTAAAAATTATTCGTAATAATCGTGGCCAGTCCGAACCGATATTTACCAAATGTTTTTTTAGGTAAAATTACATTTTAGGTTATGATTTCTATAAAAACGCTTTTCACTGATATTTTAATAATAATTCTTGTTGATTTTCACATAAGTATGATAATTATGCTTATTGTTTTATTATGTTTATGATTTTTAATGTGTTTTGTTATTTTATAGATAAAAATATATGTAGTACAAGTGAAAGTTCGCCAATTTCAGAGGATAAAAGAGCCGTAATTAATGAAATGGAGGAAAAACTGGATGATCTATTTGCAAACTCTTCAGATTCAGGTAGCTATGTACATAATAATTACTGATAATATACAATAATCTTAGGTATTTTTCATTACATACCAACATTACGTTACTTATTATTGTGAAATGTTTTAGCAATTAACGATAGTGATGCGGAATATTACGTTACGTAATATGAATTGTTTTATTTCGAATATTACATTATTATGCTTTATTTTAGAAGCAAGTGTGACGTCCGGCAGTGATGACTTATTCAAGTTACCCTCGAGAATTTCGTCTGATTCTGGTAGGTAAAACAAACCCCTTTATCTGACAAACGTTAACCAATGATTCCTGATCATATATGTGATAAGCGCATGGTAAGCGCTCGTTTCAAATTTCCAACTTGGTAATGTAAACGCTATGCTGTAGCGCAGGGGTTCCCAACCTTTTTGTACTCTAGAGCACATTCTAAAATATCGGTAGGGTGGCGGGCACCACATATTTTTAATCGACAAACTCCTCCCATAACTTCTCATTTTCCCATAATTTATTAATAAATAATAAACAAAAATGTTTCAAAATAATAAAATTATTATTCAAATTGCATACACACAGAGAAATGTATTTAATGTATTATTACGTCTCGCAATCGCAATGAAAATCTCGTCTCCTTCAACGGAAGCAACCTTCCGAACAGGCCCTCCATTGATATGCTCGATGTAACTCTAAGTGACCAGCTCAGATTTGGGGGCTCTATCGAAGCCAGAGTAAAGCTAGCCTCTCAAAAACTGGGCGTACTGTACAAGGCCCGCAGATACTTTAATAGTACACAACTGCTAGCCTTGTACAAATCGCAAGTCCGCCCCACAGTTGAATTTGGCAGCCACCTCTGGTCTGGAGCTCCAAAATATCTGAAAAATAACCTCGATTCTGTGCAGAAGCGGGCGATCCGTTTGATTGATAAATTCTCCCATTTTAACAGATGGATTGCAATCTTTAGGGCACAGGCGTCAGGTAGGAATGCTATCCTTGTTCTACCGGTATTTCAATGGAAGATGCTCCAAGAAACTAGCATCATTGATCCCTTCGGCACCGGTGCATAGTCGGGAAACACGCCAAACCCGTGCCCAACATATGTACACGGTTGACATTTGTCACATGAGAACTGGTCGCTTCTTCGACTCGTTCTTGTGCTCAACAGCTCGGCTATGGAACGATTTGCCGACTTCTGTTTCCCCTTCCTACAACATGGGTCTCTTCAAGACCAATGTTAACTCCCTCTTCTCCTCAAAAAGACCCTCCACACAGCATCTTAGATGACATAGGCCTTGAGGGAAATCGTTTTCTTAAGGGCCTCCTGTGTGGAGTTTTTTTTTACCGGGTATACCGCACAAAAATCTCAACTGCTCCCGTCTGGAGCCAGTGACACCATGGAATCCCCAATCGGGGTATGTTGTGAGGCTGAAGGTAGTGGGGAGGGGAAGGAGGTGGCGAATAGGAAGGTTGGGAAGTACCTGGCGATTCAGATCTGGTCACCAAACACGGATAAAGCCATTTTCAAGCATACCCGGCGATTCAGATCTAGTCACCAAACACGGATAAAGCCATTTTCAAGCAACGTTTCAATTATAAAAAAATATAATATCAATATGTCAATATGATCTGAGGCAATGCATATCATTGGTCACTGCCTCATAATTAGGAGGGTATGACGATAATCCTGTTAGCAAACAATCATAAGGATGCTCATCGGTGAGTCGAGATCTATATCTTGATTTTATTAAGTTCATGTTTGAAAACAAGGATTCGCATAAATATGTCGAACTGAAAAATGATTCAATTTTTTATGCGGCTTTTTTCAAAAATGGGAACTTTTCTCTGTCCACTGTATTCCAAAAGTCCTCTGATATTAAGGATTTTAGCTAAATATCATTCTTAAGGTCCAAAATTTCTAACTCTAGTTCTTCTATCTTACCTTGAACAAAATCTGCAGTACAATGCGTGATGTGCAATAGTGAATAGCACTTCCCGTTCCAGGCTAGCGTGAAGAGTACAGTCTGGCACGCCGCGGCCGCTAGACAAGTTGCGAAGTACTGTCAGCAAAGGAACCACTCATACAAACAATATCGCAAACATACAAACGTATTTAATAAACCTACGCACTTAAAAACTTAAAACTCTAACAAATAAATAAAAATAATTCACATTTTTAATTAATGTTTATGAAAGAATTCTGTCTCTGTCGAATAGTGGTGGGAACATACGAACCGTTCACGGGGTCGGGAAACCCTGCTGTAGCGGGACAGCTTGCGTGAATACAGTTTAAGTTTATCGAACAAAGAAGTCATCCCATAATAAAATGACTGACACACCACATATGCTCAGGAATCGCTGGTTTAAGTTTGTGTGGTAACTTTGTATAATTCACTCTGTATAATTTTCCACACAAATTTAATTTATTAAATATGTTATAAAATGTTATTGCATTTTTAAATTTTAGATTCATATACCAGCGATCATCCAGGGAAGCAGGAGAAAACGGACTGCTATGTGTCATCAACTTCAAAACAATGTACATCTGATTTAGCTAGTAAAAAACCAAGAGTTTATGACCGTAAAAACTTCTGTCCATACTGCTTCAAGCTGATAACCAACTTTGTACGCCACATCACAATCCAACATCCCTTAGAGGCAGAAGTGATTGAATATAATAAAATTTTAGATCCCGATCTGCGCGAACGAAAAAAAAAGTGTGAATTAATTTCGAAGAAAATAAGAAATAGAGGCAATTATCTATATAAGCAGGACGCGATAAATAGAGTTGATGGAATAATACTACCGAATCGCCGCCCAAGAACGACTGCGACAGCTAAAGATTATGCGGTTTGTATAGAATGCTGTGGCACATTCAAAAGAAGTTTACTCTATAGACACCTGAAAAAATGTTCAAATAGAAAACAATCACATGAAGGAAATCCACTAAAACGCTGCAGAGTGTTAAAATCATCCGCTATTTTATTATCCCCAGACAATTCTGAGATCACTGAATCTTTAAGATCTCAGATATTTCCTGTGTTCAAAAATGATCCTATTGCAAAAATTGCAAAGTCTGAGCCATTAATTTGTGCATATGGTTCCCTACTATTAAGCAATCATAAAGAACATCATTTGAAAACACACATTACATCCAAGATGAGAGATCTCGCTAGACTGTTCATGGTCATCAAAGAAAAAAATCCTGCAATATCCTCATTTGACCTTGCATTTGACCCTATACATTTTAATGTTTTTATGGACGCTGTCAAAATAAATAGTGGTTACGATGAAAGTACAGGTTCTGTAAAAATTCCTAGCATCCCTCAACGACTTTGTACAGCTATAAAAGATTGTGCTGATATTTTGATGCGTAAAACAATACAGAATCCTGTGCTGACCACTTCAT
The DNA here is from genome assembly GCA_917880885.1 of Limnephilus marmoratus. Taxonomy (NCBI): domain Eukaryota; kingdom Metazoa; phylum Arthropoda; class Insecta; order Trichoptera; family Limnephilidae; genus Limnephilus; species Limnephilus marmoratus. Next base: position 9,484,360 of record OU862907.1, read on the forward strand.
CCAAAGATGTTATAAAAAACAAGTTGTCTGAATTTAAAATAATCTTTGGTCACGCTTGGAAATTTGAAATTTCTACTAACGCTGAAAAATCAAGGAAAACTCAAAAAATGCTGAAAACTGATGTCATGCCTTTAACTACTGATATAAAAAAAATATGCACGGAAGTTATGAAACTAGAAGTGAATATAGCTCAACGATTTGAATGTGAAAAGTCTTATATCGCCTATGAGGAGCTATGTAAAATAACAATTGCTCATATTATAATTTTTAATAGGAGGAGGGCAGGAGAAGTTGCAAGAGCTCCATTAGAAAATTATATAGCCAGCCAAAGTGAAAAACAAGACATTCCTGAAGAAATATTGGAAATCATGAGTTCTGAGGAGCAAAATGCTATACATACATTATATTGCTTCCATATCCCAGGAAAAAGGGGGAGAACAGTTCCAATACTTCTTCGAAATCAGATGAAAAAAAATGTAGACACTATATTTGCGTACAGAAATTTAGTTGGAATTCCAAATGAAAACAAATTTTTATTCCCAAAACTAGGAGGTGAACCTTATTTTTGTGGCACGCAAATTTTAAGGGAACTAAGACACAAGTTTTCCTTTGTGAATTCAGATCATATAACTTCAACTGGGCTGCGACACCATGTTGCAACCATGAGCCAAGTAGCTGGAAAGAATAATGCTTATGTAAACGCTTTGTCTCATTTCTTAGGGCATACACCAGGTACACATAAAGGGAATTACATGATACCACAACTAGCTCTTGAGAAAGGTAAAGTTGGCTTGAATTTACTGCAATTAGCTGAGGGAAAAATATCTTGCCGATCACAGTCTGATAATGGAACGAACATTACAACAACTTTACAAAATGAAATAGATTCCGTCCCTCAACCTGAAGAATCACATAAAGAAAATGTGGATCATGTTACGTTGGATAATAGCTTAGAAAATGACCAAGAGTCTTTACCAAGTAATTTACTTGATGGGAATATGGCAAAAAAAATTATAGTTAGAAGGAGGTGGCTTAATCAAGAAAAAGATGAACTTTATAAAAACTTTGCAAATTATTTCATCGAAGGGATTGATCCTGGCGCTACGAAAATAAACGAAATAAAAAAACAAACAGGAATATTGTCAATGAGGTCATGGAAGCAAATTAATACATTTATTAATAATCACCGTGTCAAGAAATTGCCCTTACCTAAGGATTTGCAGAGAAAAAGAGAATTCTACCTCCAGGATGCTTAACTTGAATTCAAATGAATTGTATTGATTAAGAGACCGCTATACCGGCTTCAACGATTGAACGATCCAAAGGTATCGACTCCGATTCCACTACAGCTGATATAAAGCGTGAAGCAATCGTAAAGTAGCTGTTGGCTTGTTCCATAGTTTGATCATTGGCAGTCGTTATAGCAGTTCCATATATTTTATCTTTTGTAATACTGGCATACAGAGTACCGGGCGAATAAGGCCCCTTTATCTTTCATCATGATATTGGTTGTGGAGGGTTATAATTTATTTTAGTTTTTGTTAAATTTATGTGCAAGGTATAATTTGATATCCCTTGTTAAATAAAAAAAAAACGAAAGATTCTTCTGTAATGTACAACGCTAAATGTTTCGTGAACGATGTATAATAAAAAGTTATTTGGTTTTAATTATGATTTAATTTTTTATTATATTATGCTGTTTTTATAATGATTGTGAATATAAAGTTATTAGGCTATAATTATTTTTTTATTGTGTTATGTTATTTTTCAAATGATTACACACTTTTTTTAGTATGTATAGTAATATTTTTTGTTTTTAAAAATTCAAATTAAATAGTTTTTTTTCAAAATGATCGTTTTTATTTTATCACCCTTGAAATGTTGAAAGGTACGTTTGAGACCCGTATTGTAGGAGGGAGGACACACAGAGGCAGGCAAAAATGAGTCGTAGAAATGACCCGTTCTCATGTGACAAATGTTGGGCACACGTTTGACGTGTTACCCGACTAAAGGGACCGGTGCCAAAGGGATCAATGACGCTAGTTCCTCGGAGCATCTTCCATTGAAATACCAGTAGAACAATGACAGCTTTCAAACCAGACGCCTGTGCTCTAATACACACACACACCGACACTAATCTTGGGATTAGTGTGTCGGTAACGGGCATATGGGTCTATCCCTTCTACTGCGGTGCAAGGTGATGAGTCGAGAGAGCCAGGCTGAAGAGGTTAAAAGGTCTCCCTCAACCACCCTCTTCCAGATGCGACACCTAGTCAAACCATTTGGGGCGGCCTATTGTAGAGACGTTGGTTGTACAATGTATACTATAGAAAATAATAAAATTAGAATACGTGTATAAAATTGGTGGAAGATAGGTACCTACCTATGTGTCATACAACTGGAGACAATGCTTACACGTGTAAAAATAATTATAGGGTAAGATAAGTAGGTATAACATGATAATATAAAACATTATATAAAAATTACATTTTACACACATTTTAATAAAACTGTATGTAAACATGAAATTAATAAACATATTAAAAATTATAATTTGCAAACCAACCTACAACTTAAAGAAGCGTACGAATCAATGAACAAAGTAAATTTTGTAATATATTTCTAATAAGTTTATTCATAATTTTTCGAAAACACTAATAAAACTAAGATAAAATAATTATGTAGCAAATAAAAGAAACTACACCAATATGTATTTAAATACCTAATTTTATTTGTGATAATAATAAAATAAACCTTAACACAAAACAACCGTAAACACCAAATAAATAACAATATTAATTAGCAAATCATACTCCAATTTTAAAAAAACGCGCCAATAATCAAAAACGGCCGCTTGAAATAATAAATGTGTGAATAAGCAACATCCGACCTGTTCTGTCAACCTACCTTCATATGAACTATATTGGTATGTATATGTAGCATTAAACTTGGCAACGTAGCGTGATGCGGTAAGTGTGTTCTTAAAATAGATCAAGGAATGCACGTTATTTTAAGATACATTTTTTTAATAAATAAACATAATTTTTGATTACATATTATAGCTGACCATATTTTAAACAAAATTTAAAAGACAGCATGTTGGTACTTCATCTACGTAAGTATATATTACATGCGAAAGAATGAGCAACTTAAGTGGCTTCTTCTAAGATGAGCCACAAAATGTGGTATGACATAAATATATATATATATATATATAAGTTTATGTTACGGCATTTAGTGGCTCAAAGCGTCCTTTAATTACCGGAACTTCTTGATCATTTCGACTTACTGGCTCATTTGGGCACTTAGTGGCTCATCGTTTTTTTTTTTTTAAGTCCATCATATCAAACTCGATGAGACGAGTCGAACGGTGTAAAAAAAATTTTTGAGTGAATAAATGACATTTTTACGTGGACCGTTAATGCTCCGGAATGCGTTTTTTATCAGTAAATATTCATCAATACTTAGAACATCAACTGGGTACACTTTTTATCGCATCTATAACCATCACGGCATGCGACGTTGCCGGATGTTCTCGTCATACAATATCATTCAAACTCCAAGTCGTTTATCAATGCTTTGCGATATTGAACTCAATGGTTAAATTCCTCAAAATCTATTATCGCATGACATTGCTATGTCAGATTGAATCTTTTGCGATATGTTATATGTTTGCCGGTATGTTATGTTGTATTCTATCTACATAGGTAGCTACTGTCAAGCGCTCGCTGTGGACTGTTAGTTGTTTTAGAAGAACAGACATTATATTATACGAGTAATATTTAGCGGCTATTCGCGCGCTTTTTTAAAATTGAAGATTGATTTACGAATTGCTTTTATAATATCGTTATTAATTTTGTGTTAATTGTTTTTGTGTTTATTACAAGGTTGATATTATTACGTATTTTAATACACATTTATGTAGTTTTTTCTTTAATAAATAAAATATTTGCTACGTCATTATGTATTTGTCTTTTGCGTTCCGAAAGCATAGTCAGTTGTAATGTAATGATATCTACACAGGGTTTTCTAAAAATTTCAGAAATATATTAGGTACTCATGTAATATGTTTTTTCATACGGTTATATTATTTTTTTTAAATGTTTTTTTAGTAGAACGTAATTTTTATAATGGATTATATTATCATATTTAAGAAATCTAACAAGTTTTTCATTTTAAAAAATGTTCTGTACCTAGGTAATTACTTTACGCGTGACAATTTTTCAAAAGCATTGTCTCTAGTTGTATTGAAGTAATTAAAATATGTTTTATTGTTGTTTTGGTGTATTTTATAAAAAAAAGTTATGAACAAAAATAAACAATAATTTAAAAATAAATTACAATATACGGCCTACATAGTCCAGGAGTGAGACCCTTGACTCGCAAACCGCAGGTCTCAAATTTTATTTGATTAATTTGTGTTATTTCACAATTAATTCATTTAAAATAATAAATAGTATATTTGCGGCACGTTCCAGAGTGGAAGATACTATCAATATCGCCCTGGTGTAAGTAAGACCACCATTCAAAATTGAAACGTTGCTTGAAAATGGCTTTGGCCGTGTTTGGTGTCCAGATCTGAATCGCCAGGTACTTCCCAACCTTCCTCTTCCCCACCTCCTTCCCCTCCCCACTACCTTCAGCCTCACAACATACCCCAATTGGGGATTCCATGGTGTCACTGGCTCCAGACGGGAGCAGTTGAGATTCTTGTGCGGTATTCACTGTAAAAAAAACTCCACACAGGAGGCCCTTAAGAAAACGATTTCCCTCAAGGCCTATGTCATCTAATATGCTGTGTGGAGGGTCTTTTTGAGGAGAAGAGGGAGTCAACATTGGTCTTGAAGAGACCCATGTTGTAGGAAGGGGAAAACCCAGAGGCCGGCAAATCGTTCCATAGCCGAACTGTTGAGCACAAAAACGAATCGAAGAAGCGACCAGTTCTCATGATTTTGAATTTGATTTTGAATTTGATTTTAGATTTGATTTTGGATTTAGGGTAGGGTCAAAAATCTTGATTATTTTGTTTTTACATGAATATCGCACAACGTAGTGGATAGGGGAAGGAGATAGGGAAGAGGAAGGTTGGGAAGTTCCTGACTATTCAGATCTGGTCACCAAACACGGCTAAAGCCATATCACGCAACATTTCAATTCTGAATGGTGGTCTTACACCAGGGCGATACTGAGAGTATCTTCCACTCTGGAAAGTGCTGCAAATATAAAATATATGTATTATTTTTACTAAATAAATTGTCAAATAACACAAATTATAATCCCGCGACCTTCGGAGTGCGAGTCAAGACTGGACTACGCCGATAAATATACAATAGACTAATCATACCTAAGATGACTTGAGTAAGGACTAATTGTAAACGAGGTATTCCAATTTGGGAAGCGGGTATGGGTACCGCCGCCCCGGGAACCATTACTGTATAACCAACACCTCTGCAAGCAGTTTGCTACGTTTGGTGACTAAGCAGGGGTGCCCGGGTTCATGGTATCAGGTTTGTCCAGGACGTGGCGGCGGATAGGTCTGCCCTGCTGCGTGGCGGGCCGGATAAGAGAGTTTGGTTGAGGGAGGCCTTTTGTCCTTTCCAGCCGGACTCTCTCGACCCATCGCCTTGCACCGCATTTGGAGGGATGGAATTTTAGGTTCGTCACTCCTAGACACATTGACCCCAGATTCCTATCCACCCCACATACCTTTTTCCTTCCCAGAACTTCCTATCCTTCCCTTCCTTAAAAAGACCCTCCACACAGCATCCCCTTAGATGACATAGGCCCTGAGGGAAATTATTTTCCTCAGGGCCTCCTGTGTTGACCTAATGTAAAAAAAACAGTCTATCCCGATCCGTCCTGCCATGCAGCTGGTGGGTAGACGCATCCGCCAACAAGACCCGGACAAACCTCATCCCATGAACCCGGACACCCCTGCTAAGTCACCAAACAGCTTACCACTTGGAGTGACCTATGGCCAGGGCTGGGCAGTATTTGAAAAACTTGTAATTGAAATACGTATTTGAAATACAAATATATACAAATACAATGTATTTGGTAATTGGTATTTCAATTACCTGCTGCTGAGGTATTTTGTAATTTGTATTTCAAATACTTAAGGCTTCAAAATACATTTTCAAATACATTTAGTGATCTTAATAATGATAATTAAAAATAACCACACATAGATAATACATAGATTAAAAACGCTAGAATCCTGTACCTACTATTGTCCTTTGCTATAGGACTCTTTATTAATGATTATTTGTAGTTCTCTTAGGGGGCATACATTAATTATGTGAGCTCAAAAAAGGAGGGGGGGGGGGGGGGGGGGGGTCCAGCAAAATCTCACGGTACTTGAAAAGAATAAACGAAGTGGTCCAAATTATCTCACCAAGGGGCGGGGGAGTCTAGTTTGGAAGAAAAACTGCTCACCTAATTAATGTATGCCCCCTTATAATTGCTTTATAATGTACTGTACTGTATTTTTTTTTACTTCATGCTAGTTATTATTATTGTCCTGTGCTATAATAGCACTGTTATTGTACATTTTGTATCATACTTGTCATTGCTTTGTATTGTACACTCTTGTATCATAATATTAGATTTTTTTTTCATTAACTCCACACAGGAGGCCCTGAGGAAAATAATTTCCCTCAGGGCCTATGTCATCTGGGATGCTGTGTGGAGGGTCTTTTTGAGGAGAGAAAGGAATGAACATTGGTCTTGAAGAGACCCATGTTGTAGGAAGGAGGAAACACAGAGGCCGGCAAATCATTCCACAGCCGAGCTGTTGAACACAAGAACGAGTCGAAGAAATGACCCGTTCTCATGTGACAAATGTCAACCGTGTACAATGTGTTTCCCGACTATGCACCGGTGCCGAAAGCATCAATGATGCTAGTTCCTCGGAGCATCTTCCATTGTAATACCGGTAGAACCAGGATAGCATTCCAACTCGACGCCTGTGCTCTAAAGATTGCAATCCGTCTTTTAAGATGGGAGAATCTATTAAACGGACCGCCCGTTTCTGCATAGAGTCGAGGGTATTTTTCAGGTATTTTGGAGCTCCAGACCAGAGGTGGCTGCCAAATTCAACCGTGGGGCGCACTTGTGATTTGTACAGGGTTAGCAGTTGTGTACTATTAAAGTATCTGCGGGCCTTGTACAGTACGCCCAGTTTTTGATCGAGCACTATTGGAATAATTAAATAATGGACTGAATACTAGAAATAAAATATTGGACTGAATACTAGAATGTTTTTAAGTTAACTACTGTAGAGCGCACTTGAAGTGAAATAACACAAAACTTCGCTACACAAATGTCATCCATTTATATATAAAAATGAATCCTTGTTTCCCTTGGTCACGCCATAACTTCAAAATGACTTTACCTATTTCATTTTTTTTTTAAAGTTTTCTTATACTTTTAGAAGGTTCTTACGGAAAGAAAAATTAAGAAAATTACGCAGAAAATGGGATAATTTCAGAAAACTTAACGACTATTTTAACTACGCACGTTTGACAGTTCGCGCGTTTGATGAAAATAAATTTAGCAGGCAGCTGTTTTTTTGTAACCATAGAATTTTCATTGGATTTTTAAAATTATAGATATTTTAAATAGGTACCTATGTTAGGTACCAGATTTTATTGATTGTTTTTATAATATAGAAAAATGTTCTGGGACTAAATATATGGAACGCGGGAGGGGTTGGCGGGATGGGGGAGCGGAAGAGGGGAGAGGGTAGGCAGGGAAGGTGTACGGGGAATGCAAGAGGGTAAAGGGAAGCGGTAGGGGAACGGGGACGCACGGGAAAGGACATGCAGGGAGAAACAATTTATTTCTTTGAATATTGCAGTGCAACGCATACCGGGAACCAGCTAGTGTTATTATAATAATAATTATTATAATCTAACACCTAAGTCCTATACCACAAATCTTTACAAGTGGAGCGGAGACGAGATGTGTGTCCTGAGCAATATGATTAGTCAATTTTAGCACGTCTCTGTTTCACTATGCTCTGCTTTGCTTCTATGGAAACGCACTCTTAGATATGGGCACTTACGACAATTTATTGCAACCAAAGGTTCTACCTAAACCAAATGTATTTTGTAATTTGTATTTTGTATTTTGTATTTGAAATTTAAAAATGGTTAAAATACTGTATTTTGTATTTCAAATACACGACTTGAAAGTATTTTGTATTTCGTATTTTAAATACATGCGAAAAAGTATTTTGTAATTTGTATTTTAATTACAGTAATGCATGTATTTTGCCCAGCCCTGCCTCTATGGCAAAGGTGTTGGTTATCCAATAATGGTTCTCGGGGCGGCGGTACACATATCCGCCTCCCAGATGAATATTACCACCTAATCTAAACAAGTTAGCAATTAAAACCGAAAACCCAATTTAAGACTATTTATACAATGTAGACTTAAACCACCTGTACAATGTTGGAGTTCATTTTTACAAATTCCTTCAACCAATTAAACAATAATGATTGTCTCTTTCTGATATATTTTTATTTCACACGACAAACAGAGACGGGTATAATTGGAGTGATGTTTCTAAAAATGGTAAATTCAATATTTTACCGGAAATGTCCCAGACGGAATCATCTAGTACCGGCACGCAAATATTTAAGCATTGTAAAAAGATCATATGAAATGCAAAGTGTAAGCGAACGGGATGTAGTCCTTTCCATTAATAACTTAGAAATTGCTTATTATTGCTTGAATTGTCAAGTTACGCCAACGCCCATTTTCAACTTAAGTAAAGTAAAAAAGTAAAAGCGATATTAAGGAAGCTAGCGTGATTCAATTATTATGACACTTCCCTTTTTATTAAAATGCAACTATTACCGATCCGCTACCAGTCCGTGGAATCTTCAGTTTGTAGGCACGGGGTAACGCTATGCGATGCGTGGCGGAGGGGGGGAGGGCTACAGATACTTTGCCGGAATTTGATAGAAATTATTTTATATTAAAAAAACTAGCAATGCAATTTATGCAATATACATTTTTAAAAACAAATCGATAACCAAATAGTTTTTCTATGATTACCAAAATTATTGAGTATATGGTGTAAAAGACAACTGAGATACAGAGTAAAACTGTTCTTAGTGTAATTATATTACCCCGGTCTAAAAAAATATCGAAAGAAGCGAAGCTAGCCGTCCATAATGGAGTGCTGGTACCTACCCTGATGCTTCGCTGTGAGGCTCGGAACTGGTAGAGAAATGATGAAAGTAGACCGAAATGAATAATAATGATCCGCACATAATGTAAGCCTGATGTAAGCGTAACGAGTAAGATTAAGAAAGAGACGCTTAGATTGGTTGGGCATGTAAAGCAAATGAACGAGAAAAATAGTGTAAGGAGAATATATGATGACGCAAATGTGAATGCTAGAAGAAGTCGGGGACGCCCGAGGAAGACATGGCACGACCAAGTGAATCAGATACTTGAGTCGAGCCATTTCAAGAGTCAGAATAATAAAAGAGCATGTATGAGACGAAGTATGCATGTGAACGAGGCAAGGAGTGTGTGCCAAGATCGAGTTGTTTGGCGGTCCGTCTCTATTTGTAAATTGTAAAATATGATAGCAACTAAGTATAATAATAATTTAATAATGAGCAAAATTAAGAAAGGGACCCTCAGATGGTTTGGGCACGTAGAGCGAATGAGCGAAGAAAGTAGTGTAAAAAGAATATATGATGCAAATGTGAATGGTAGAAGAAGTCGGGGACGCCCGAGGAAGACATGGCACGATCAAGTGAATCAGATACTTGAGACGGGCCATGTCAAAAGTCAGAATAATAGAAGAGTATGTATGAGACGACCATCACGCCGTTTCCCCGCAGGGGTAGGCAAAGAGGACGGACCGCCAAACAACTCGGTCTTGGCACACACTCTTTGCCTCACTCACATTCATACATCGTCTCATACATTCTCTTCTATTATTCTGACTTTTGACATGACCCGACTCAAGTATCTGATTCACTTGATCGTGCCATGTCTTCCTCGGGCGTCCCCGACTTCTTCTAAGAGTATTATAATTGCTCTTGAAAAGAGAAACTTCTTCGCGGCCTATTTCATACAAAATTTAGTTCTGGATTTACGGTTAAGATACCAAATTATTTCATTACAGAACTTCCTCTTCTTCCTTTCCCTAAAAAAAACCCTCCACACAGCATCCCCAAAGATGACAAAGACACTGAGGGATTTTTTATCAGGTGTGGTGCTAATGCGAGAAAAAATACAATTTAACCAATTAATATTATTTGGCGGTCCGTCTCTATTTGTAAATTGTAAAATATGATAGCAACTAAGTATAATAATAATAATTTAATAATGAGCAAAATTAAGAAAGGGACCCTCAGATGGTTTGGGCACGTAGAGCGAATGAGCGAAGAAAGTATTGTAAAAAGAATATATGATGCAAATGTGAATGGTAGAAGAAGTCGGGGACGCCCGAGGAAGACATGGCACGATCAAGTGAATCAGATACTTGAGTCGGGCCGTGTCAAAAGTCAGAATAATAGAAGAGAATGTATGATACGATGTATGAATGTGAGTGAGGCAAAGAGTGTGTGCCAAGACCGAGTTGTTTGGCGGTCCGTCCTCTCTGCCTACCCCTGCGGGGAAACGGCGTGATGGTTAGTTAGTTAGTTTCTTTTAGATCGATTTTATCCATATAGATCGGAGGTGACAACTTAAAGAAACGTACGAATCAATGAATAAAGTAAATTATGTAATATATTTCTAATAAGTTTATTCATAATTTTTCGAAAACACTAGTAAAACTAAGATAAAATAATTATGTAGCAAATAAAAGAAACTACACCAATATGTATTTAAATACCTAATTTTATTTATGATAATAATAAAATAAACCTTAACACAAAAAAAAAAACAACCGTAAACACCAAATAAATAACAATATTAATTAGCAAATCATACTACAATTTTAAAAAAACGCGCCAATAATCAAAAACGGCCGCTAGAAATGATAAATATGTGTGAATAATCAACAAGCAACATCCAAACTGTTCTGTCAACCTACCTACATATGTGACTATATTGGTAACATTAAACTTGGCAACGTAGCTTGATGCGGTAAGTGTGTTCTTAAAATAGATCAAGGAATGCACGTTATTTTAAGATATTTTTTTTTAATAAATAAACATAATTTTTGATTACATATTATAGCTGACCATATTTTAAACAAAATTTAAAAGACAGCATGTTGGTACTTCATCCACGTAAGTATATATTACATGCGAAAGAATGAGCAACTTAAGTGGCTTCTTCTAAGATGAGCCACAAAATGTGGTATGACATAAATATATATATATATATATATATATATATATATATATATATATATATATATATATATATATATATATATATAGTAGGATATCGATTTTATTTCATTCCAAATTTGCTTTAATTTATATCTACATCCAAAGATATTCAAATACAGAAGGAGATATGCTATGGTGTCCGTGCTACTGTCGCCGGACTACGCGCTAATTAGCGTAGTTTTCATACAAAAAGAATTTGTTCATTTCGTTGATTTTTTGAAAATGTGCATTAATATTGGTTAACAATATATTTTGAATAAGGAAAGAATTCGTTCATTTAGTTTAACGTTCGTTTGGTTTATTCGTTAATTATTTGTTCTTTTAGTTTATTTGTTAATTTGTAAACAATATCGGTGACACCCGGAAGCGCAGACCCACATAGTAAAAACAGCAGATAGCACATCTACTTATAATTCAATATCTTTGCCTACATCCAAAAATGCTGAGAGGAGTGATGATAAAACTATTAAAATAATGTACTTTTTGTAATTATTTTTTTATTAGAAGTATTTATCATTTCTCAATAATGTCTAAGTTAAATAAGAAACTATAAAAAACCTGACATATATTAGTTTGTAGGTGCGCAAATAAATACACAAACGGACCAATTTTCATCAAGAAACACATGTACGTATATATTTTTTAATGATTTTATTTAAACTAAAATTAAAATTCTGGAACATGCCATACCCAGATAATGTATTGATTTATTTTACTGCATGATTATATGATTTGAAATGGGTGTGGTAAAATACAAAATCTTTTTGAAAATTTAACAAATCTGCCAACGAATTATGGTATTATATTATTGTACTAAAAATAATAATTTTTTCTCAAAATTAAAACATGCGAATGCTAGATAAAAGAACAATCTTTCGCAATCCATTTATAATGTTTTGTGGAAAAGAGTCCATACCTCTAAAATCTTATTTAAAAATGACATAATTCTGGTTTTCTCTGGTAATACCCTCCAGAATATTCCAGTAGTTAAAATGTAATGTTACATCATATTGATAAAGTTAAGTCCTAGTATTTAGAATGCTCCTTCATTTTTATAATCTTGTTTAGATAGCCGTATGAAAAAGATAATATGTTAAATATACCACATAAATAATATATACATAATAAATGACATTCAAAGGATTTATTTAGGAGGATTTATTTTTTTGGACTGTTATTAGCAAATACAATCTGTCAACAGAATTCAATAAAATAGGTTCTATTTTTTCTTCAAACACAGATACGGGGGCTCCATCGAAGCCAGAATAAAGTTAGCCTCCAAAAACTGAGCGAGCTCTACAGGGCCCGCAGATACTTTAATAGTACACAACTGCTAACCCTGTACAAATTACAAGTGCGCCCCACGGTTGAATTTGGCAGCCACCTCTGGTCTGGAGCTTCAAAATACCTGAAAAATACCCTCGACTCTACAGAAATGGGCGGTCCGTTTGATAGATTCTCCCATCTTAACAGACGGATTGCAATCTTTAGAACACAGGCATCGGGTGGGAATGTTATCCTTGTTCTACCGGTATTACAATGGAAGATGCTCCGAGAAATTAGCGTTATTGATCCCTTCAGCACCGGTGCCGAAACGCGTGCCCAACATTTGTACACGGTTGGCATTTGTCACATGAGAACGGGTCGCTTCTTCGATTCGTTCTTGTGTTCAACAGCTCGACTGTGGAACGATTTGCCGGCCTTTGTGTTTCCTCCTTCCTACAACACGGGTCTCTTCAAAACCAATGTTCATTCCTTCCTCTCCTCAAAAAGACCCTCCACACAGCATCTCAGATGACATAGGCCCTGAGGGAAATTATTTTCCTCAGAGCCTCCTGTGTGGAGTTAATGTAAAGAAAAAAAAACCCCTTTTTAACCACTTTTATGGTTTAAAAAACCAACATATTTCGTAAGAAATATGTTGGTTTTTACTTGATTAGGGTTTACAACCCGTCTGCTTGGTTCAATATATTCGCACCTCACAATCCGAAAGCCTCAGTTCCGAGTGTAAATTCTGAAACCGTCACTTTGGATCGAGATTGTAAAATATCCATGCAAGATAGCTTTCATATTTCAAAGTTAATAAGAAGCTAATTTCGTTCTCTTTCTGGTTAAAAGAAAAATACATATGTTTGCGTGAGAGGAAGAGAGATATATAGCTTTTAAAATGTAAGTTCGCTCGGGACGTTTTTGGTCTTATGAAAGTATAACGCGATTACGTGTTTTGGGATGTATTTTTTCCTAAACAAGCAGACGGGTTAAAACTAATTATGTACAACAGTGACCAACCGACTCAGAATGAAACCAACTCAGAAGGATCTCAGAAAGGTCATAAAGAGTGGTGATAAAAAAACATAAAAATTTGGTTAATTAGGTTAAGTTAGGTTAGGTTTAACGGCTAGTTTGAAATTATTTTTTTCATAGTTTTAATGACTTTTCAAAGAATAGAGAACTCCAGTCCAATTTTTTAATTTTTTTTAATGAAAAATGACCTTCTAACTTAAATAACTGCATATTTTTATTTATTTTTAGAGTTAGTTTTTAGTTAAAATAATTGTCAAAGTTTTAATTTTCCAAGATCCCCCGAAAACCACCGTATGTATAGTGAATCATGTAACATCATCACTCCTGAAAAGTTACTATAGGATCAGGCAATCAGCTGATCAACTGCCGCCATTTTGAATTCGGTGTTCGAAGTATTCTCCCTAGAAGTAGCATTACTATTTTTTTTGTGCAGTAGTTTTTGAATATTTTCAGAGATACTTGTGTCATTCCTACATTCCCATACATTTCCCATACAATGACTTTAGGGTGACGTCACGACACGAGGAACAGTGACGTCACCACTAAACATTTCAATAATGCCAACTTGACGGCGTTTTTTTACGACCCGATTACAAATGGACTTTTTAATAATTTTTTAAAAACTTTGCGTTTAATATTATTAAATAAAACTTATATATTCAGAATCAGCGTTTATTGGTCTGTATTAACATATTTTTTTAAAGCCATAATATTTTTCACTGGAGTTCCTTATCGTTGACTTGAATTGATTCAGAGTTGGCATGGAACCAATTTAACAATAGACTTAAAGATGTCAATTGATAGGAGAGGATGGGGGAGGCTGAATATAGTGGGGAGAGGAAGGAGATGGGCGAGATGAAGGTGGGGAAGTACCTGGCTATTCAGATCCAGTCACCAAACATAACTAATGCCATTTCAAGCAACGTTTCAATTCTGAACTTTGGTCTTACACCAGGGCGATACAGAAAGTATCTTCCACTCTGGAACGTGCTGCAAATATACTGTATACTATTTTTAATTAATACGTTGTGATATAAAAGGATACCGCCACCCCGGTAACCATTTGTTGGATAATCAACACCTCTGTCGTAGGTCACCCCAAGTGGTTTCCTACATATGGTGACTTGGCAGCCCGTGCCCAGGGATCATGGGTTGAGGTTTGTCCGGGTCTTGGCGGTGGATTGGGTGGATGCTGGATCCAGAGAGATTGATTGAGAGATGCCTTTTGACCTCTCCAGCCGGACTCTCGACCCATTGCTTTGCATAGTAGTGGAAGGATTCATACTGTTTCATTCATGTCTGTCACTCCTGGACACATTAACCCCTTTTAACCACTTTTCTTCCTTATCATAAAAAGACCCTCCACACAGTATCCCCAAGATGACATGGGCCCTGAGGGAGATTATTTCTCCTCAATTTACTTTCAATAATAATTCCAGCAAACAATAATAATTTATTGTAGAACTCTACATTATTTAAAAAAAAAAATTAAAAAATATTCATCTAAAGCCTCGATGACACAGGGCGAGTTTACAAGCTACTATCTACTAAGTTTAAAAGCGGGTAAATCGGCGAGTGAAATTGTCATGATGACACACAAAACTGTCCACTCGCTCAGTAGCGTAGGAAACTGAGGTCGCTGCTAGCACCAGTAACAAGAATAACGACGCCTGCGTGAACTAATTCTGTGATGTTTGACAGTCGAAATCAGCTGTTAATTGGCAGCCATCTCGAAAAACATAAAAAAAACCAATCACGAGCAAGCGGAGCAAGCGAGTAGCGAGTAAAGTTGACGACCTTTCTACTTTTTTCGTAGATTGTCAACAATTTTCTAGTTAGCAAGTAACACGATGACATTGAGCGAGTTTACTAACAGATAGTGAATTTCCCAGATAGTAGCTTGTAAACTCGCCCTGTGTCATCGAGGCTTTAGACTTGCAGAAAAGTCAATAGATGTCACGTAATAAAAAAATAAAAATGAATAAAATTTATCTCTGACACTATCTAGATCGGGGGTCCCAAACTTACTAGTATCACGCCTCCCTACTGCTTAAAATGAATATGCCCACGCCTCCCCTGCGTGCGGTAGTGGCGATACGGCGTATACGGCGATCGTAGTGATACCGCCGCCCGCGCCCGCGCCCCCCAGTACATGTCTTCACGCCCCCCTAGTGGGGCGCGCCCCCCACTTTGAAAATCAATGATCTAGATAGCATTAAGTTCGGCTTTGAATCTTGCATTCATATATAATCTATAAGCAATCAATAAAAATATATGTGAAAATTAAGATAAAGTTGGTAGTTCTTAGTTGAAGTATGATATAGATGACCGAATTGGATAGGCGCATTAGCTCAGTTGGTAGAGCTCCGCCCTGGCAAGGTGAAGGACCTGGGTTCGAGCCCTAGATGTGACCATGTCTTTTGTGATTTTTCTGTTTTTAATTGAGTTTCGCTAATATTGTCTTCATTTAATAAATCTCCACTATTTATTAAACAATATTTTTTTTCAGACTGTACTTATTATAAAATTTACATTTTTTCTTATCTACTGATATTATTTTCATCAAATATTTTATATAAGAGATTAAAATATCATTTTTTGTATTTATTTATCAGTATTTACATTAGTAACTAACTCCTATCAGTGATTATAAAAAATTGTTAGCAGAGTTAAAGGTTCAAAACAGATTTAGTTTAAATCTGGCATTAAAAATAATATACATATATGAAAAAAATAGTTTTATCGCACTGAAGAAATATTTAGTAGAAGTGTGATTTTTTTTAATTGTTCTTCATAGTACAATCTTCTTAAGCCGCAATTAAGCAATTTGTCAACAGGATATTAATGTTCAATTATTATGTTTATAATTACAATGATTATTCAGTTTGTTCAATTACAGTGTTAGGCTGGGATTACACTCGTAAGTTTTTCCCTGTAAATCGCTCTTGTAAGCGATTTATGGCCAAATTACCAATGTAAACGACACCAAAAGTCACTTAACGTAATTTATAGCGTGTTACAGAACTTATTCTTTCGGAAGTTTTTTGACAGGTCTAATTGCGCCCGCGCGAATTTCCAGCCTTCTTACAGCTTATAAAATCAGTTTGATAAGCTAAGAGGCTTACCGCAAGAAATAGTTCCGAAATGCGCCGCGCACCGTTGCGAAATGTCAAAAATTAAAAGACAATTGTTTTCATAGAATTTTTTTCCTACAAAACTAGTATTTATTTCCACTTATTTAAGTTTTCTGGAAAATGAGCATCCTTCTATTCAATTATCGGTCTGATCCTTTCCAATCTTAATGTTTCTGTTTTTAATATTTACGTGTTTGAAATTTTGAATTCGAAGTCGGTTGCTGTCAGCAGATGTCAGGTAGCTGTCATTCGGATGAAACGAAACTAATTGCCGCCTTTAACCACATTTGACGGCTAAAAAGTGCGTGGAGAATTATTTGATTAAAGCCAAAATCTGTTACAAAACTTTATTTGGGCCTTTTCGTATTTATTGACAAAATCGCGTAAATTTGACAGTAGCATGTCGTTGTTGACAGGAAGCCATCTTACCGCAAATAAATTTACAGATGTAAACGGTCGCATGAGCATTTACACAGGTCTACCTTCCGAACAACTTCCGTGATCATTAATTACCAAAAGACGGATGCATATGTGAACGCTCCTGTGAGTGACCTGTCAAAATCTTATGTCATCCGTAAATTTTAATTACGAGTGTAACCCTAGCCTTACTACAAAACCGAATCGAAAGGTATCCAAAAGCTGATTCGTAACCCTTTTGGTATTAATATTGGAGAGGTAGCTGAAGAAATCCAAGAAGAGCACATTGAATTGCAAAATGAAAATAATTGCAAGTACGCGTTTAATAATTTAAAATATGGAATGTATTGCATTGCACTTCCCCTGCATACATCTATCTTCTTCTTCTATCTTCTATATAAATAAAAATGAATCGCCGAAATGTATGTACGCGCATAACTTCCGAACGACTGCACCAAATTGGATAATTCTTTTTTTGTGTGTGTTTTTATTGTCAGGACAAGGTTTGTATAAAATTACAATTGAGCTCTGGCATTATGAAATTTGTATAAAAAAATTGCAGAAGGTGGCACATGAGTTCTTTGAAAAATGAATGTACCGGGGCTGAATGTATGGGAACTAGGTTAGGGGGAACCGGTAGGGGGACGGGAACCCGGGAGCGGGACGGGAGAAGGGGGGGAGTGGAGTTAGGAGAGGGAAGGTGGAGGAATCGGAGTGGGAACGCGAGAGGGGAACGGGACGAATGGGAAAGGACACGCAGGGAGAAACAATGTCTTTATTAAATGGCATAGCAACGCATGTCGGGAACCAGCTAGTTCTGGAATAATAGTAGAAGTTTATTCCCGTAAATAAATAGCCGTATACGGAGGGTATTTCATCGTCTCCCGTCTCCAGAGGGCCATCAGGGGAGAATCCATCCAGGCAGTCATGGCAGTGATTATTGCATTCTTCAAATGGCGCAGTCTGCACCATAAACTTCCCATGCGGTGGCGGAGAAGTGCACGGAAAGTATATACTCGTCCCTCCAGGAACATTTCCGTAGCACTGCAGTATCTCGGTAGGCGGAAAAGTTGGCGATAAGCGTTATTGTAAGCAACCTTTAGCTTATGCCATTGGGTTGTGGTGTAGTCAACCCACAGTTCTGATGTGTACAGGGGCCGTTCAAGTATTACGTAACGCACTTGGGGGGGGGGTCTTGTGAAACGTTACTGTGCGTTACGATGGGGGAGGGGGGGGGGTTCGAACAATGCGTTACGTAACATGTTTTTCTTTATTTAGATAAAAAAAACAAGGGAATTAAAATCTTCCAAGTTGGCAATCCTTTTCGTTCTCGAAATTTCTTGTTTTATTTACGCGATTAAAACTAGAAAAAAGGTATTTAGGTATGCGACTTTCCAGTACTTTGCGCAACTTAATTGTGACTTTCAGGTAAAAATTGTCACTTCGGCGTTACGTAATGTTTAGGGAGGGGGGGGGTACGGAAAAACGTTACGGCGCGTTACATGGGGGGGAAGGGGGGGGTCAAAAATCTTCAAAAATTGCCATACGTAATACTTGAACGCCCCCTTACGTAAGATCACAAAAATGCATAAAGTTAAAATTATTAGTACCTTTGTAAGTACAATAAACATTTCTGAAAATTGTTACTTTGAAAAATAAACATTAAAACAAACCAAACGTATATTCTATATTTCCTTTAGATTCTTACGAAATAAATATTATACAGGGAGGGAGGGGGTCGGCCTATTCTTATTTTTCTTATAATAGGGGGGGAGGGGGTCGAAAACTAGTAAAATTCGTCTTACGTAATAAATGAATGGCCCCAAACACTGATCTAGAGGAAAAAATCTTTAATCAATGTATTTTCAAATATATACGGTGTGAGAGGGTTAAAAAAATCCAACGAACAGTGAAGAATTTCAGTGTTTGGTCAATTTCAGAATAAGTAGGTAAAATTTGAGCTTATTTCAGGTACACGGATACGTCCCACAGCACACTTCTATCAGCTTATCTCTCTCTTCAGTGTTTTGCCGCCAATTTTTAGGCAGGAACTCCCTTTGCTGATAAGCAGATAACACTGGATTAGAGATGTGCCGCAGGTTGATATTGAATAATCGATATTCGTAATAATCGATATTTTTATAATTATTTGTGAAACCACGAGCCTGAGGCCTCGGCGATATTTGTCAGAGTGTCAAAATATTTCCGCTTTTCAATAAAATCCAAATAAATGGAATACTTCTGAACATATCCGAAAAATAAAAACTGTTTTTGACAGGTGATAAAATACGCTTTCGAATTTTATAAATCGAAATAAACATAAATATTTTTAACGAAAAAAATAAAAACATGTACACATTTTATTGGACAAATGCATTATAAACATTATTGTTTCCTCACTTTGTGTCGTTCCATGTAAAAACAATTGATAAAAAATTTCCAATTTTTTTTTTTAAATTGCCATCCGAAGCTTTCGTTTCATAAAGGCGTAAATTTTACTTCTTTTGTGTTTATTTTTATATATTTGAATACAAAATCTGGTATTTTACCTTTCTAACAACGTTTAAATCACATTTCTTACTACGACAGTAAGGGAGACACAATGATTTCCATGAAACATTTATATGAGTTGTTCCGAAAACCGAAAAACCACTTTAAAGGGGTTAGTTAATTAGTAGGACTCGGATAAGAAAAAGTAACAAATGTAGTAGATTGAAAGTTATTTTCAACACACACCAATGTAGAAGTTAACTTATATGTGGCTAAAAAGAAATTCGTGGGAGATCCCATACACTTTTTTATGCTCCGAAAGCAAATTCTGCATTGACCACCGACATGATAGGTACCTCAATTTTCTAATCTTCTCCGTAATAATAATAATAATAATTGGACAATTGAGGCCCCTAGAAACAAAGACGGAAGTGTCCACTTTGTTAAATTGTTGGCAAACTAAAAAAAACGTTTAATCAGTCCGTTATTCATCAATATGGAAGGAACATTTAATATTATGTTAGTAAACCGGTTTAAGAATAATATTTCAAATCATTTATGTATCTGAATGCCACAGTTTCTTTAAAAAATGCATTTTTTTTATGGACACTTCCGTTTTTGTTTTAATCATTTGGACACTTGCTGTTTTGTTTCACAAACAGTTGGACACTGCCGGTTTTGATTTAAAAGACAATTTCGAAGATGTTGCAGTCAATGTAAGAAAACAATATTGAAAAGAAGATTTTTTTATAACAAAATTTACTTGAAATGGAAATAATATGAACAGCTTAGTTAACTTAATGAAGTTATCAAATTTAGAAATATTCATAAATTCCGGAAATAGAAGTTAGATTTTTTTAAATAATGAAATTACATCCACTATGAAATAGAAAATAATAGAAAATTTGGTAAAGTATGAACAAGCCGCCGCATGCCGCTACACTTTAAATAGGCATAAAATTTGAAAAGTAAACTACTTTTAAACTTAATTACCACAAGAACCATCGGTTTCAGTCAGGATAGACGGAAAAATATGCATTAAAATTCAATTTTCATTAAAAGTTTAAAAATCACCATCTCCATTACGGCCATGTTTTTTTTTATGTGGATTTGACAATTGCGAAGTTTCGTTTCAAACTAAAAACGGATGAATTACTTAATTTACCTAAACTAAGAACCTAATAACCTATTTTGTGTTCGTAAATACTCGTAGTTGTTTCTTGTAATAATTGTTGAAATGAAGTATAATTTCCGTAATCTGTGCATAAATATGCGGCGGCTTTTCCATAAATTAATGAAAATTTAACAAAACTATAAAAAAAAAAAAATTAACTAAATCATTAATGAGTCTGACAAGATTTCTGCTGATCCTTGAATGAATCTATAACAAATAATTAAAAAAAAATATTCAGTTATTAATTTGAAATATTATATCAAATAATTTATTTAAGTATTTATTTAGTTGTCAAAATACATGGCCTAGCTGACTCGATCATATCCTTACAAAAAAAATGTGAACAAATTCAGATAAATCTTCAAATGTCATATTTAGACATTTGCCTACAACATAACGGCGATTTACCTTTTTTCTTGGTAATGTTTGTCTTCCATTTGTGTGGTTGTTTGACACGTTTCCTCGCTGATTCTGGTGGCAAAATATCGGGGAAAGCTTCCATTCTTATATGAAAGAACAGTGTATTGGGAACATGTAACAGCAAAATATCGGGGAAAGCTTCCATTCTTATATGAAAGAACAGTGTATTGGGAACATGTAACAGCAAAATATCGGGGAAAGCTTCCATTCTTATATTTATTTATTTATTTATTTATTTATTTATTTGTAAGAAACAAACAGCTTTTACATAATATACAGTGATAAATATACAAATGAACTGAAGTCAAGCCACAGAAGTTTCTTATGCTAGAGTACATGGGAAATGAAGTTTTAATATTTTAAAATTAATTTTGGGTTATTGGAAGGGGAGAGGAAGGGGAATATAGGAAAAGGCTAGGAGATGCTCCCGATACATTGTATATTAATAATCGGTCGTACGTGTAACTTCATATCGATATTTCTTTAGGTTATTACTAAAAATGTCAATACTTTGAAATTTTGTGTTATATTGTGCACATACGCGAGGAATTGGGGAGTTTTTTCTAATATTTGTTCTACATGACGGTAAATAAAATAAGTCGGATTGTCGGGTGGATCTTGACGGAATATGAAAATTTATTAAATTGGTAAGTTCTGGTGAGTCCAGGCCATTATTTAGAATTTTAAACAATAGGATTTGATCAAAAATTAGACGTCGTGTTTGGAGGGATTTGAAATTCTGAAATTTAATGGATTCCGTATAATTTGAGAAGCGTAAGTTTAGTTTATAATTTAGGTGTTTAAAAAATTTTTTTTGAATCCTTTCTATTCTTTCAATGTGGGCTTGGTATAAAGGAGTCCAGATCGGTGTACAGTGTTCCAAGTGCGGGCGAATATATGAGGTGTAAAGGGAATATAGAGTGTTAATGTTGTGGAAGGGTTTTGCTATACGAATTATAAATCCTAGCATTTTATTGGCTTTGTTAATGACTTCATCAGTGTGTTTTATAAAGTTTAATTTAACATCAAGTGTAACCCCAAGGTCCCTGATATATTCTACTTCATTGATATGTATGCCGTTCAATGTGTATACAAAGGAATTTTTATTTTTATTACGTGTAAATGTTAATTTATTGCATTTTGAGATGTTAATAATAAGTTTGTTTAATTCGCAATAGACAGAAAGACGATTGAGGTCTTCTTGGAGTTTAATGCAGTCATTGATTGATTTAATAACAAGGTATATTTTTTTATCATCTGCATATGCTAGGTAATTAGCATGTAAAAAACATTTGTGAATATCATATATATATACATTAAATTATAATGGGCCTAAATGAGAACCTTGGGGTACACCGGAGGGCACATAAAAGAAGTTGGACTTTGTTCCCTCAATTGAGACACTTTGAAGTCTACTCAAAAGGTATGAAGTGAGCCACCGGAGTAAGTTACCATGGATGCCTAATTGTTTTAATTTTTGAATTAGGATGAAATGATTAACCTTATCGAAGGCCTTGGAGTAATCAGTGTAGATAACATCTACTTGGTTTCTATTGTCCATATTGCTCGTTAAATATTCCGTAAAATTTACCAAGTTTGTTAGTACTGATCTTTTTTGAAGAAATCCGTGTTGTTGGTTTTGTATATTGCGAGCAATTGTTGTGTAGATTTGATCATAGACGATACGTTCAAAAAGTTTACTAAATACCGTGAGTATTAAGATTGGGCGGTAATTTTCAATGTTCATTTTTGAGCCTTTTTTATGAATAGGGATTATAATTGCTTCTTTAAACTTTGTGGGAAATTTACCTTCTTTTAGCGACATTATAAATATGTTAGTTAAAGGGTAAGAAAGATTTTTGGCACATTTTTTGATGAAATACGGCGAGATACCGTCACTACCAGCACCCTTACTAACATCTAAATTATTCAGGTATTTATTGATCATTAGATTGTCAATATTTACGTTACCAATCGAGGAATGATTATTTACATAAGTAGAACTATCGAATGTGCTGGTATTGTTCATCTCCATATCGCTTACGTAGGTGGACTGAAAGTGTTTAGAGAATAATTCACATACTTGATGAGCACCGGTACCTGACTCCTCTTTAAGGTGCATGATTTGTGGGATGCCAGTTGTTTTACTTTTGTTTTTAGCGTAATTCCAGAGTTGTTTATTATTATTCTGAATATTAGATTCAACCGAACTTATATATTGATTATAGCAATGCTTCTGTAGGTGTTTTTGTTGTGTACGTTTGATAGTGAACTCTATGTAATCTATTGGATTATTATAGGATTTCCATTTTTTATGAATTTTTTGTTTTTCTTTAATGATTTTGATTAGAGGAGCTGAATACCAGTTTGGAAATTTTTTCTTTTTGACGTGGCGTTTGGGGACAAATTGGTTGATGGTATTATTTAAGATATTATAAAACGAATCAACTACTTCGTCAATGTTCGCATTTTCCTGAGTAAATGACCAGTCTATCGTTGACAGATGTCGGTTAATTAATTCATAGTCGGCTTTTTCAAACAGGCATAGTACTTTAGGAGGAGCGTTGATAATTGGGAGTGTATCGGTTTGTAATATAATTTGAAGCGATGGGTGGTGTGAGTCTTCACTGACAAGAGGATTGCATGCACGAGATACATGGCATTCCTTACTACAGATGATTAAATCTAGGATTCGGTTATTAGAATTTTTTATGTGATTATATTGTTTTAATTCAGAGTAATAAATTGTGTCAGTGAGTGAGGAACTAATTGTATTTAAGTTTCCAGGTGATAAGTGTGAGTCATGTACTTCCCATATTATGGTGGGCATATTAAAGTCTCCCATTACAAGTAAAATATCATCGGGATATTGATCTTTTACATTAGCAAGTAAGCCAAGGAATGAACTGAGAGCAGTTTCATATCCATGACCTTGTGGGAGATATACACAAGCTACATGGATAGTACGTTTAGAGGTATAGTTAGAGGTATAGTTATATGAAAGAACAGTGTATTGGGAACATGTAACAGCAAAATATCGGGGAAAGCTTCCATTCTTATATGAAAGAACAGTGTATTGGGAACATGTAACAGCAAAATATCGGGGAAAGCTTCCATTCTTATATGAAAGAACAGTGTATTGGGAACATGTAACAGCAAAATATCGGGGAAAGCTTCCATTCTTATATGAAAGAACAGTGTATTGGGAACATGTAACAGCAAAATATCGGGGAAAGCTTCCATTCTTATATGAAAGAACAGTGTATTGGGAACATGTAACAGCAAAATATCGGGGAAAGCTTCCATTCTTATATGAAAGAACAGTGTATTGGGAACATGGAACATGAACAGTGTATTGGGAATATGTAACGTCCACTAACAATAAATGGTTATTACAACCCACAAAATAACTTATCATCAGTGTACGATTCATTGACGCTTTTGCAGGAGTTTGTATGATTTAAAGTATGGCGGCCATTATGAATAGAGCATCCTGATTGGCTATTTGAAAAACTGCCGCTTTTGTTTCGGAAGGAGGTGAACACTGCCGTATTTGTTACAACAACAAAACTTTAAAGCCAAAATACTATGGTTTAATGACGTTTATGTTACAAACAGATATATTATGGAGAAAGAATGAACTTTTCTCTATGAAACTGCATATTCAACTCATTTTGACGTGTGGTGGACACTTCCGTCTTTGTTTCTAGGGGCCTCAATTTATAGAGCGCCATTTTTGTGAAAAATCACCTCAAGGGCGCTTAAATATTGGTGCATAACCGTTTTACGGAGAGTAATAGATAAATATATTGAATTCAAGTTAAGTAAATAGGGCGCAATTTTAAGATTAGTACAAATAAAGAAAAATGTGTAAAAAATCAACAGGTCATTTAGTTTTGGTTGATAGATTATAAAAGTATCAAAAATTTATTAACCTCTCATGGTAATTTATTCGGTTTTCAGAACAGTTACCCTTCTCAGTTAAAAATTAATTATCGTATTAGCGATCATGGTTAGTGTAATGACCGTGGCCGGTTATTAACATTACTTCTGGACTCCTTGTAGTAGATCCAGATTCCTCAGATAGTGATGATCTCAGTACAGGGTGAGATTGCAATAATAAGACTAGACTATGATGTACAATGGTGCTTCGTAGGAAGTCTGAAGGTAAAGAGGACAATGAACAGCAATCACACCATTTTATATGTTCCTCTGCTGTCTCACTCATACACGCATGTCTCTTTCAAACTGCAAGACATACGTTCACCACAGTTAGTGCCATAATAGTTTTAAGGTAAGAGACATGTTTTATAATAGAATTTAATTTAATATTATTTGAACGTTTTTAGTACTATGCCATATTGCCTTCCTCCCTCTTAAGCCAAAGTTTCGGACAGCGTTACAGTGTCCATCATCTGTCATCAGCAGCTGTCAGTTGTCCGAAATTTCGGCTAAAGAAGCAGGTAGTGCAACATGGCATACAACCCTCAAAAATAAATCACGATAATAATATTGTTCGTGAAAACTTCAAATAGCTCATAGATGCAATATAGGGGGGGGGATCTTTTCGGAGGATTTGTTTGGGCTTTTTATGGGTGGTACGTTCATTTACATCATACCGGGCGAGGCAGTTGATTGAGGCGTTATCGTGGGTGGGAATTCTCGCGTAAAATGTTTCCGCGAGACTTAGGATGTGTTTTTTTAATGTGGGGAATCCGGAGTCTTTATGAAGCTAGGCTTCCCTTATCCATTTGGGGGTGCTCAGGGTTACAAGTATGACTTTATTTTAAAAACTTTGGAGTTTTTTTATATGACATTCTGAAGCATTGATCCAGATGGGGTTTGTATAAGTTAATTAATCTACTTGTAGAATTAAACATATATTCTTTCCTTGCTGTGTTCATATTGTGTTCATACATTTTACAAATTAGATGTATCTTATATATATATATATATATATTATTTATTAAAACTTTGTATTTAATTTATAAGATGTATAAATTTTATGTGACGGCTTCATGGACGGGTGCACAATAATTAAATAAAATTTAGAAATATCGATCGCCATTTTGAATATCGTACTCGCCCACACATCACTACTGTTTTGAAATGAGCTGTCACAACTGTCAGCTGTCAGAATGGACCGGAGCCTTTTGAGTACGTGTGCACGTAAAAAGTGTGGAGGGGACGAGACTACGAAATAATGTCGTGTGCCGCCTTTCGCAGACCTCGAACCCGCGGTCCACACTTTCTAATTACATTTACCAGTCTCTCGACTGCCACCATTCGAGAAACACGCTCAGTTAGCAGCGGACCGATCGATACATCCAACACAATTGCGCAAATATAATCTATAAAATCGTGCGTAAAGTGTGATAACTGTTATAATAAAACATTATAACGCGTAACACTTGTGTTTTTTTGTGATTTAACAGACGTGTTTCGTGTGATCCTTGTGAATTAAGTTAAAAAAGTAGTGTTTCACCATGTCTGCTTACGAGCAGCTGCTTGCCAAGCTTGTTCCTCACAAGCAAGAGCATCTGTTGAAGTTTTGGAATGAAATAAGTGATGAAGAAAAGTTGCTTTTGAGTAGTGATATCGAAGAATTAAATCTTGAAGAAGTTAACGCTTATTTTACAAGAGCTACGGAAAGTTTACAAGCTGATGCCGAGAAGTTAGACGATAGATTGAAGCCCGTTCCAGAAGAGAATTATGAAAGCATTGTTACGATAAGTCCGGAGAAGCTATCGGAATATGAAGAAAAGGGATTGACAGCTGTTTCGCAAGGAGAGGTCGGTGTTTTATTGATGGCTGGTGGTCAAGGAACGCGTCTTGGTTTCGCTTTCCCTAAAGGCATGTTCAGTATCGGTTTACCATCGCGTAAATCTCTGTTTCAAATACAAGCGGAGCGCATTTTGAAACTGCAGCGTTTAGCTGCACAAAAAACCGGTAATCGTGGATGCATCACATGGTATGTCATGACTTCGGAGCACACAATCAAGCCGACAAAAGACTTCTTTGAAAAGTACGATTATTTCGGACTAAGACCTGATAATGTCAAGTTTTTCAATCAGGGAAGTTTGCCATGTTATCAATTTGATGGTAAAGTGATTTTGGATCAGAAGTTTAAGATTGCACGTGCTCCTGATGGTAATGGCGGGATTTATCGAGCGTTGCGTGATCGTGGAATCTTATCGGACATGGAATCGAGAGGCATAAAACATCTGCATGCGCATTCTGTCGATAATATTTTGATTAAAGTCGCCGATCCTGCGTTTATCGGATATTGCATTGCGAAAAATGCCGAATGCGCTGCTAAAGTCGTTGAAAAATCGGCGCCTGAAGAAGCTGTAGGGGTTGTTTGTCAAGTTGACGGTGCTTATCAGGTTGTCGAGTATTCGGAGATCACGCAAGCTACGAGCGAGCTGCGTAATGCTGACGGAAAGTTGACATTCAACGCTGGAAATATCTGCAATCATTACTTCTCGACGGAGTTTTTGCGCAGAATCGCCGATCAACACGAGAGTGAATTGAAGTTGCATGTTGCAAAGAAGAAAATTCCTTTTGTGGATGAAAGCGGCGTGCGCTGCTCTCCGGAGAAGCCAAACGGAATCAAGATTGAAAAGTTTGTGTTTGACGTGTTTCAGTTTGCGATGAAGTTCGTTACTTTGGAAGTTGCACGCGATGTCGAGTTCAGTGCTTTAAAGAATCCGGATTCGGCTGGAAAGGACTGTCCCAAGACGGCAAAGGAAGATATCTTCAGGCTTCACAAGCGATATGTCGTCAATGCTGGGGCTAAAGTTAGCGATGGCGCCAATATTGAGATATCTCCGTTATTGTCGTACGCAGGTGAAGGTTTAAGCGAAGTCGCCGAAGGAAAAGAATTTAAATCTTCTATTTATTTGAAGAGCGATTTTGAATTTGAATAAATTCAAAATAATTCAGCATAATTTGTACTGTTGCAAAATGGGGTAACTTTTAATCAATTTTAAACTTTGTTACTATATATGTAACTTTAAAAAAAAACAGGTATATCAGAAATTTTTTGTCATTGCACATCTTTAAATTATTGAAATATCGATCTTTCAGTTGATTAGTCAGATATCTCCGAAAAATTGAAATTAGAGTTTGGTATTCAGTTATATGTGTTAGTGTCCCCTCTATCTGGTACAATACTCAGATTACTCATAAACAACACCAACATCTATTATATTGCCCAAAAACTTGTAATAGTGAATTAAACTAAATTTTTATGTTTTTTGGGTCATTAGTGGGATATTTCAAAATGTCTTACTAAGTACCGGTCTGTTATATAGCTTATTTAATATGTAAAACACAGACATGTTTAAATAATATTTGTTTTTTACTGAGCATTAGAATATTACTTTCCTCATTATTTCAAAACTTAAGTATTTGGAAATGTCTGACTAATCAACTAGATGATCGATGTATTTATGATGATTCGTGGTGGGGTGACACTGATATACCACTTTTACACGCCGATCCCAAAAAATAAAAAAAAAAAACATTTTTTAATTCTCAAGTGGTTATACCATATATGTATATCGATAAACACTGCCATCTTTTACAAT
The DNA here is from genome assembly GCA_917880885.1 of Limnephilus marmoratus. NCBI lineage: Eukaryota > Metazoa > Arthropoda > Insecta > Trichoptera > Limnephilidae > Limnephilus > Limnephilus marmoratus. The sequence continues at coordinate 9,513,260 of OU862907.1, forward strand.
ATAAATGATTTCAAACATTATAATCCTTAGGAATTTATAAAATATATTTAAGTGCCTACTTACATTTTTCTCTCTTTAAAATGTCCTAAATCATAATTCAATCGATAAGGGTACATACCCATACTACATGTCCCACTTTTTGCAATTTTTAACCCCCCCCCCCCACCGGTGACTAATTATCTAAGCCCTCCGCTGCTCATTGTGACCAAGCGTGGTATTTTGAAGAGCCACGTACTATGCCTACGTTCCCTAATATGTTCGAATATAAGTAGAAACCAACAAATTTTTTTCGACACATGGTATTTTTAATGTTATTTTTATTTTCAAAAAATTAAGAAAAAATTACAATAATTAAAGTATTTTTACTTTATTTTTATTTTGACAAATTAATTTCCTATAACGATTTAAAATGTACCATTTTCGATTTGCCGCCAAAACGATATGTTCAATTTTATTAGTGAATTCAGCAACGTTGACGTCACGCCGGGCAACGTTAGTGATGGCCGTCTTACCAGCTAGTGGCATTTTCTATGTCATAATGACGTTGTAGCCAGTTGGAACCATTCCGATTTTTCAAATCAATAAGGGAACGTACCCATACTATGTGACCAACTTTTTACAATTTTTAACCCCCCCCCCTCCCCCCCCCCCCGGTGACTAAAAACCTAAGCACCCCGCCGCTCATTTGTACCAAGCGTGGTATTTTGAAGACCGCCCCCCCCTGAACAGGTCACGTAGTATGGGTACGTTCCCTAAGTATGAATAAAAATATTAAAATGACACTTTTTTAGTGCAATGATTAGAATCAGAAAAATAAACTTTAAATCTTCCACACATTTTTAATGATATTTATAGTTTGTGAAAAAATATACGTATAGATATCTGTGTTGGTCAAAATCACCCCCGATAAAAAGTAACCCCATTCTACAGTACTTCTTATTCAATGAAATCATTTCATTGTATTTTATTTAATTTTGATGATTTTCTTGTAGAAATATCTTCAAACCATTATTCTTAGTATAATCTATAAGTTTTATAGATTTCGGTCCTATACAACCCGAGAAAACTGGTTCGAAACGACTCCAAGGTTGGCATTTTGTCTATGAATTAAATGATTTCTTCACTTATGTTACTTTCGAATGATTGATGTATTTAAAATAATTGTAACTCATTGATAATTTTCTTGTAGAATCATTTTCAGAACGTCATTCTGTGTACTATGACAAAATTTTAAATTCTGATTAGGCAATCATTTTGTGTATTCACACATAATATATCCATTGTTCAGTTGATTACTCAGACATCTCCAAATACTAAATAAATTCTAATGCATTGTACCAGAGTGTACACTTTTACTTATAACTGCACTAGCTGAAATCCCCGGCGATACCCGGGTTTTACACAGAGTTTTCAAAATGAAATGTAGACAGTGACCTTTCTCTCATTTTGAAGATCACATTTGCAAAATTTCATCAACCTCGGCACAAAACTGTAGATTTGCATACAAATCAATTCACACCGCCCGCTTATCAGCCCGCTCGTCCACCACATACAGACATTCTCCTTTTATTATATATTTCAACCAATTTACATAAAAACTTGTCAAATTATATACCTAAACCTTCCTCATGAATCACTCTATCTATTGGTGAAAACCACATGAAAATCCATTGAGTAGTTTTTGAGTTTATCACAAACAGACAAACAGACGCGGTGGAGGTCTTTGTTTTATAATATGTAGAGATATTCATCTCAAATCAAGATTTTTCAGAGATGTCTGTCTAATCAACTTGAAGATCGATATATCATATTATGATTAGATTCCAAATTGATTAGTTTCAAATGAAATCTATAATTTAAATCACATTGATAACTTTATAGCGCAAAGCGCTCATATAACTTTGTCTCTTTCTTGCGTAGGAACCTCTCACATACACAGTAACATGTATCGCAACATAATACCTATGTATTATGTGTAAATCATGTACCGAAAAATTTTAACCAGCAATTTCTAAGCATATTTGGAAAAGATATGTAGATGACATTTTTCTGCCTGATGATATTTTTTTTCAATTCAAAACAAAATAATATTTTTCCACCACATTGCAACTGAGTAAGCATAGTAGGTCACGTGATACGCACTCTGCTCGTTCCAGCAGCATCATTGCTACGTATAGCAGTATGATCGAAGGGTGAGGCTCTCGAATAGCAAGTCGGAGGTCACAGGTTCAAATCACGGCGTGCGCAAGTAAAGTTTATTTGGTTATTTTTTGTTATTTCACAATTTATGCGTCTATATACGTATATAAAAATCAAAATATGCTTGGGGATATATGAGATGTCTATGCGTTGCTAAACCATTCATCCGATTGCAATGAAACTTTGGCGATTTGGTGTGTGCATACCCGTGAGGGTTTCTGTATATATTAGCGAGCTCTGGCATCTTGAAATTGTGCCACTCTGCCTTCCCTCTCCCCACTTTCCTCTCCCGCTTCCCCCCCTCCCGAGTTCCCCTCCCCCCTCCCGCATTCCATACATTCAGTCCCGGTGCATTTAGTTTTCCAACAGCTCGCGTGCCACCTATTGCAATTTTTTTATACAACTTTCATAATGCCAGATCTCATCAGTATATATAGAAACCATCGCAGGCATGCACACATCAAATCCCCAAAGTTTCATCGCAATCGGATGAACGGTTTAGCAACACATAATTTTATGATGCCAGAGCTCACTATTGTATATAGAAACCATCGCAGGCATGCACACATCAAATCCCCAAAGTTTCATTGCAATTGAATGAACGGTTTAGCAACGCATAATTTCATGATGCCAAAGCTCACTATTGTGTATATATAAACCATCGCAGACACGCACACATCAAATCCCCAAAGTTTCATCGTAATGGATGAACGGTTTAGCAACACATAATTTTATGGTGCCAAAGCATTGTATATAGAAACCATCGCGGGCATGCACACATCAAATCCTCAAAGTTTCATTGGTTCTCCTAGTGAGGTGTTCACGAAACATACAATATCACCAACCAACAGTTTCACCTTCTCAAACATACCTTACACCCAACATAATGAAATGAAATATTAATATCTAAAAAGGTTTTCAAAATATATTACATGTGTAAAAATGTTATTAATAAGGTGAAAACTGTAATATACATAGATGTAAATAAAAAAAAAAAATAAAAAAATCGGATGAACGGTTTAGCAACACATATTTTTATGATGCCCAAGATCACTATTGTATACAGAAACCATCGCCGGCATGCACACATCAAATCCCCAAAGTTTCATCGCAACCGGATGAACGGTTTAGCAACGCATAATTTCATGATGCCAAAGCTCACTATTGTATATAGAAACCATCGCGGGCATGCACACATCAAATCCCCAAAGTTTCATCCCAATCGGATGAACGGTTTAGCAACGCATAGACATAAGCAAGCATATTTTGATTTTTATATATATTGAAATCATTTCCGCGGGCCAATTGCTAACGGATCAACTTTCAGATCACCGTAAAAAAGCACATCTTTCTTAATCTTGTTCCTTACATCAGACACGCATCCTTTTCGGATATCGCATTCATAATAGAGTATTGCATGATTTTACCACACATAGGTCTCAGGGATATCGTTTTTATTCTAGTTTGTCTGGACGTCACTCTTTTCCACTGAAAATAATATAACAATAATGCAAAAGATTCATTCTATGAATTTTTTTTTTATCTTTTGCTATTTATGATTTCTTTTTAAATTTGTCATTTATGATTTTTATCTAGAATTGATTTCCTACGAACCTTATCATTTTTTTATCTTTATCATTGAATCAATAAAAATATCACGTCGCAATAATGACTGTACGTAAAAATCAAATATTGGGTCATATACATTCTCAGTATCGCCATGTTGAAAGACCACCATTCATAATTTTTAATCTAAATGTTATGTGACTAGATATGAATAGCCAGGTGCTTCCACAACCTTCCTTCCAAGGTTATGTACTCTCAGTATAACCCTGCTGAAAGACCACCATTCATAATAATCCTTGTTCTACCGATATTTCAATGGAAGATGCTCCGAGGAACTAGCGTTATTGATCCCTTCGGCACTGGTGCCGAAAACCGGTGCCGAAATGCGTGCCCAACATATGTACATGGTTGACATTTGTCACATGAGAACGGGACACTTCTTCGACTCGTTCTTTTGTTCAACAGCTCGGCTGTGGAACGAATTGCCGGCCTCTGTGTTTCCTCCTTCCTACAACATGGGTCTCTTCAAGACCAATGTTCATTCCTTTCTCTCCTCAAAAAGACCCTCCACACAGCATCTCAGATGCATGCAAATGCAAATGTTGCTTAAAATGGCTTTAATCATGTTTGGTGACTAGATATGAATAGCCAGGTACTTCCAAAACCTTCCTTCCAAGGTTATGTACTCTCAGTATAGCCCTGGTGAAAAACACCATTCATAATAATGCAAATGTTGGTTGAAATGGTTTTAGTCATGTTTGGTGACTAGATATGAATAGCCAGGTATTTCAACAACCTTCTTCTTTCCCATCTCTTTCCTCACCCCATTACAACATACCCCAATTGGGGATGCCATAGTCGCACTGGCTCCAGACGGTTGGGAGCAGTTGGGACTCTTGTGTGGTATGCGCATACATTTTTTTAAAAAGTCAATAAATCTGAATTGCTAGGTACTTTTCTCTTCAATTCTCGTTCAATTCCAATTCATCCGCTCTACAATTTCAAACTATCTGAGCGTCCCTTTCTTAATCTTATTTATTACGCTTACATCAGCCTTGAATTAACTGTCATACACGATATTTCCACATTGTACGCCTAAGGGATCTCATTTCTGCAACATTCAGTTTGCTTTCATCCTTTATCTGCCAGTTCCATGTCTCACTGCTATACATCAGAGTTGGTACCAGCACTCCATTGTGGACTGATACATCAGCCTTGCATTTACTGTCATAAATGATATTTTCACTTTTCACATGCACGCTTCAGAGATCTCATTTCTGCTACGTTTTTGGGTCTACTTTCATCCTTTCTCTGCCATTTCCATGCCTCACTGCCATACATCAGAGTTAGTAACAGCACTCCATTGTGGACTGCTAGCTATGTGTCTTTGTGATAACGTTAACATTTTCATAGTATCTACCATAGACATTCAATTTGATAGACACGCCAATCAAGGAAAGGGAAATCAACATCAATGGCGCGCAAATTGCTGGCTGCGTTTAAAACTTACTACAAATTCCAAATCGGTTCCCCTCAGGCCTTGACTATATTCTGTCAGATGTTCAGATTATTTCTGCTTTGTAATGAAATCCAAATAAATGGAATATTTCTGAACATATCCGAATACTAAAAACTGTTTTTGAAAGGTGGTGAAGTACGCCTTTTAAATTTTATTATTAGAAATAAACATAGGTATAATTTTTTTTAATGCAAAAGTAAAGAAACATTAAAAATGGCTCACCTTAACTAAAATTACCGATAACAAAAAAAAAATCATTTACAAATTTTATTAGACAAATGTATTTATTATAAACGTTATTATCACTTCACTTTTTTTTCTAGTTTAATGTAAAAATAATTAATAAAAAATTCACAAAGGTTCTTTTTTTTCAAATTTCGGTCAGAAACTTTGGTTTAATAAAAGTGTAACTTTTAATTTTTCATATAAAGTGTGATGTTTTCTGTTTCTAACACCGTTTAGAACATATTTCTCACCTTGACAGAAAGGGAGACCACGATTTCTATAAGACCTGATCCCAAAAGTTCAGCCTTGTTTTCAATATTTAATATTTTGTTACAATATTTAGTTAGACACTTTTACAAATGTGTTATAATTTACCAACCTCACTCATTACTAGAGTCACTACGCCAGGCGGTTAGTTTAAAACGATCATTCGTGATGGCCGGCGTAGTCCAGCGGTAAGGCTCTTGACTCGCATTCTGAAGGTCGCGGGATCGAATCCAGCTGGGGCAAATAAATTTTATTTGATTAATTTGTGTTATTTCACAATTTATTCCTTTAAAATAATATATAGTGTATTTGCGACACGTTCCAGAGTGGAAGATACTCTCAGTATCGCCCTGGTGTAAGACCACCATTCAGAATTGAAACTTTGCTTAAAATGGCTTTAGCCATGTTTGGTGACCAGATCTGAATAGCCAGGTACTTCTGCACCTTCCTCTTCCTTATCTCTTTCTGTTCCCCACTACCTTCAGCCTCACAACATACTCCAATTGGGGATGCCATAGTCTCACTGGCTCCAGACAGAAGCAGTTGGGAAAAGTCCCACAATGGATTGCGCTGCAAATCGTTCCCTTATTTTTCTTCGCAGAGTATGGTTATTTCAATGTACACTCTTTTGCTGATGTCGTAGTTTATTCAAAGCATTTTCGAACCGTCCTGGTGCCAAAAATATGGTCACATGGTTTGGCTCCAGCTCGTAGAAATGATACCCAGATTTTATGTTACGGCAAGTCTATCAATTTTGGATGTTTGTGATATAAGCGCAACAGCAACATTCTATTTTGTATGTAACGGATGAGTTTTATCAATAGATAAGAATTTTATTTTGTTATTTTACGTTCTGTTGTTTGAGTAGAGATAAGAACTTGTCAAAACAACAATACTTTGTTAAAGTTTATATGCGTTTACTGTTGAGAAAATGACTTTATTTATTGCTAGTTGAAATCCCAATGTTGCGCCGGCTTTAACCCCTCAGGCCTTGGGCCTTTTTTGTCAGAAGTTCAAAATATTTCCACTTTGCAATAAAGTCAATATAAATGGAATATTTCTGAATTCATCCGAAAACTAAAAAGTGTTTTTGAAAGGTGATTAAATACGCTTTCAAATTATATTATTAGAAATAATCAAATAATTTTTTAAATATTAAAATTTTGAATGCAAACATAAAAAAGTTTTAAAAATGGCCCCCTTACGTTTTTTTTACTACAATTAATGATAAAAAAAATTAAAATTGCACACATATTTTATTAGGCAAATGTATTATTAACGTTTTCGTAACTCACTTTTAGTCATTTCATGTAAAAATAATTAATAAACAATTCCCAAAGTTTCATACATTTTTGCTAATAACATGACAAATGTCAGTTTCTCAGTGACACTTCACAAGTATATCACTGTATTGTGTATATGCATTTATTGGATAACCAACATTTCTGCCATAGGTCACCCCAAGTGGTTCGCTACTTTTGGTGACTAAGCCGGGGTGCCCGGGTTCATAGGGTGAGATTTGTCCGGGTCTTGGCGGCGGATTATCTGCCCTCCAGCTGCATGGCAGGCCGGATCGGGAGAGAGTGGTTGAAGGAGTCCCTTTGACTTCTCCAGCCGTACTCTCTCGGAAAATTGCATTGCACCACAGTGGGAGGGATGGATTCATAAATCCGTCACTCCTAGACACATTAAACCCCAGATTCCTACACTCCCCTCATACCTTTTTCCTTTCTAAAACTTTCAATACTTCATTTCCTTTAAAATACCCTCCACACAGCATCCCCAAAAATGATAATATTCAAGTTTTGTTACCTTTTTTCACTATTAACAAGAGAAATCAAATTATGTTCATAAATTTTGGTTTCATAAAGGTGTATATTTTAATTATTTTGTGGTTAACTTTTAGATTTGAATATAAAGCGTGGTTTTATCTCTTTCTAATGCCATTTAGATCAGATTTCTAACCATGATAGTAAGGAAGACAACAATTTCTATGAGACCTATATGAGTTGTTCTGAAAAAAACAGAGTAAAGCAGAGGTTTTCCAATTTAGATGTAGACAGTAATAATTTTCCTTTTATTTCATTGTCAAGCGTGCAAAATTTCATCAAAAAGTATCAAAATTCGGCTTTAAGAGGTAGAAAATGGGTGCATAGTCTGGAAAAACGCAAAACGTGTGCCCAACATATGTACATAGTTAACATTTATCACATGATAATGTTTTAAATGCATTTCTATGAATCGTTTTTGAGTTCAACAGCTCGGCTGCGTAACTATTTGCTGGTCTATGTGTTTCCTCCTTCCTACAACATGCGTCTCTTCAAGACCCTTTTCCACTCCTTCCTCTTCTCAAAAAGACACTCCACACAGCGTCTTCAATGATGACATCAGCCTCGAGGGAAATTATTTTCCCTATGTGTTAAATTAAAAAAATATATATATATATATATATTTATATATAAAAAAAATTCTGACCTTGTACAAATGGTAAATGCAGATTTTTATGAAATTTGGCAGCCACCTCTGGTCTGGAGCCTCGAAATACTTGAAAAAAGAAACCCTAGAATCAGGCGGTTCATTTGATGACATTTGATGTGATGACACCCTGTTCTACCTATATTTTAATGGAAGATGCTCGAAAAATCTAGCGTCATTGATTTATCATTAATATTTTGACTTACCACTGATAGATGTGTATTATGGGTGTGTCAGTGTACCCAAATTAAGCTATATTTTACCTTACTTTTGGTGAAATTTATTAAACATTTTCAATTGTTGAAATTTTTTATCAAATAGATCCTATACTTGTTAAGTGCATTTAAAACATTTTTTTTTTAAATTTGCATTTAAGTTTTGGTGTTGGAAATGTAATTTTGTGTTTATTTTAGTTTTTATTGTCATGGTATCACAACCAGAGTTGACGTGAGCATAGTATCTACTCACACAGATGCATTGCTAGCACACTGCACTTATTAAACTTGTTATTCGATGTTTCAATATGGGTACCGGATAACCAAAACACCTGCCATATGTCACCCAAGTGGTTCGCTACGTTTGGTGACTTAGCAGGGGTGCCCGGGTTCATTTGGTGAGGTTAGTCTAGGTCTTGGCGGCGGATGCATCTGGTGGGCTAGATCGAGAGAGACAGCTACCCACCACTCATATCTTTTTCCTTCCCATAACTTCCAATCCTTCATTTACCTAAAAATTCCCTCCACACAGCATCCCCAAAGATAACAATATTCAAATTTTCTTACGTTTTTTCACTAATAACAAGACAAACGTCTGTTTCTTAGTGACACTTCACAAGTATATCACTGTATTGTGTATATGCATTTTTTGGTTAACCAACACCTCTGCCATAGGTCACCCAAGTGGTTCTCTACGTTTGGTGACTTAGCAGGGGTGCCCGGGTTCACGGGGTGAGGTTTGTCTACTACACTTTGCACCTACTGCGTGGCAGGCCGGATCGGGAGAGACTGGTTATGGGAGACCTAACTTAGACCTCTCCAGACGAACTCTCTCAACCCATCGCCTTGCACCGCAGTGGGAGGGATGAATTCATACGTCCGTGGACACACTGACCCCCAGATTCCTACCCACCACTCATACCTTTTTCCTTCCCAGAACTTCCAATCCTTAATTTCCCTAAAAATACCCTCCACACAGCATCCCCAAAGATGACAGTATTCAAATTTTATTACATTTTTTCATTAATAACAAGACAAACGTCTGTTTCTCAGTGATACTTCGCAAGGATATCACTGTATTGTGTATATGAATTTATTGCAACTCTGCCATGGGTCACCCAAGTGGTGCAATACGTTTGGTGTCTTAGTAGGAGTGTCCAGGTTAATGGGGTGTACAATTGTCTAGGTCTTGGCGGCGAATACATTTGCCCACCTACTGCATGGCAGGCCAGATCGAAAGAGTTGTGGGAGACATAACCTAGACCTCTCTCAACCCATTGCCTTGCACTGCAGTGGGAGGGATGGATTCATATGTCCGTCACTCCTTGAAACATTGACTCTAGATTCCTACACTTTAATCTTTAATTTCCCTAAAAATACCCTCCACACAGCATCCCCAAAGATGACAATATTCAAATTTTATTACATTTTTTCATTAATACCAAGACAAACGTCTGTTTCTTGGACTCCAGATACTAATATCTACAGCCTGTATGTCGGACGAATATCACAGCTCATATGTTGAACTAATATCTACGAACTTTAGAGTGTTGACTAATATTTACAGAGCTAAGGTCGGACGAATATCTATGACGGACCCAGTTTTGACTAATATCTACAGAGCGTAGGTTAGACTAATCAGCTAAATGTGTCCAATAGTCCGATATTAGGGATTTTTACATACATACTTACATAAATTAAGTTTTTTAAACTGCATACGCAATATTACGTTATTCCAATATGCTATACACAATTGAAAATCCAACCTCTGCCAGTGCTGTAGATATTCGTCAACACTTTGGTTCTCATAGATATTAGTCAGCAGTTTGAGCTGTAGATATTCGTCCTCACTTTGGTTCTCATAGATATTAGTTTGATTTTTCAGTTTTTGGAATTCCTGTAGATATTAGTAGATGCCTCCTTTTCTTGGTGACCCCTGCAAGAATATCACTGCATTGTGAATACATTTGCATCAATACCCACGTTGTTTGCGTCACCTCTAATTGTAGCTATGTACAGTTTGTATCAGGTAAATTTTTTATAAACATGCATTTATTCCATAAATCGATCGTCCAATTGATTAATGAGATATCTCTGAAAAACCGAGATTAGATTGAGTATTTGGTTATATGTGTTAATGTACCATCTATCTGGTACAATACTCAGATTACTAGTAAACACCACCAACATCTATTAGACATGCAGGAAATAATAGTGAATTAAACTCAATGTTGATGCTTTCTGGGTCAATAGCAGGATATTTCAAAATGTCCTAATAATGTACTGGACTGTTATGTTTACCCATGTTATTTATAGCATATTGATTATATAAAACACAGACATGTGTAAATAATATTGAGATGTCTGCCTAATCAACTTGAAGATCGAAATAGTAATGTTAAAAGAATAGATTTAAAATTAATTATTATAAGTACCTACTTAGACTTAAAAACTTTTGCAGCTCATTGAAAAACCGATACTTTAGTATCGCCCTGGTTAAATATCACAATTCAGAATCAAAACATTGCTTAAAATGGCTTTAGCCATGTTTGGCAATCAGATCTGATTAACCAGGCCTTTCTCTTGACATCTCTTTCTTATTGGCACTCATGTCAGCCTCATAACGTGCCGCAATTGAGACTTGTGCGGTGATAACTGCTATTTACCCGTACTACTTTTTTAAACAACTGACATTTATAAACTTAATTTTATCGCTTCGTAGACGCAAAACTAATTTTTAATAATAATGTTTTGCGTAAAATTTTTGCTCAATATATCGTACTGAAATTTGTCATAATATATTGATGTATGTAGATTCTTAATTAATAAGATTCTTTCTAGTTTTTTTTTTAATTCCTCAGGCCTCAGGTATATTTTGTCAAAATGTCAAAAAATTATGACTTTGTAACAAAATCAAAATAAATGGAATATTTCTAAACACATCTGAAAACTAAAAACCGTTTTTTGAAAAATGCTTTCAAATTTTATTATTAAAAATAAACATATAATTTTTTAAATATTAAAATTTTTATTGCAAACATAAAAAAGTTTGAAAAATGGCTCATCTTACGTTTTTTTTAAACTAAAATTACTGATAATGAAAAAAATAAATCACACATATATTTTAATTAGACAAATATATTATTGTAAATGTTTTTGTCACTTCAATTTTTTGTCATTTCATGTAAAAATAATGCATAAAATTTTTTTATAAATTTTTCTAAAATTGTGTTCAGAAATTTTGGCTAACTTTTAAATATGAATATAAAGTGTGATGTTTTCTCTTTCTAACACCGTTTATTTTATATTTCTCACTATGATAATAAGGGAGATACAACGATTCCTATGAAACCTGTATGAACTGTTTCCAAAAGTGAAAAAAATTTGCCTGAGGGGTTTTAAATTAACTTTTATTATAACATTCCTATATTAGGTAATTTTTGTAATGTGTAATTATTTTAAAAATAATTGTGTGTCATTGAATGTTATATTAAATTACATGTGAATTTATGTGTAAGTTTTTAGCGTTTTTGGTTTACTTTTCAAATTGCATGATGTTACAAGGGTTAATGTCATTGTTGTTAAGGTTAGCAGCCGCCTCTAGCCTGTAGCCCTTAAATACCTGACAAAAACTCCTTGAATTTGTGCAGAAACGGCGTCCATAGTCGAGAGGTAAGGCTCTTGACTGGCAATCTGGAGGTCGCTGGTAAAACTCTGTTAATTTGTGTTATTTTACAATTACAAGCCAAAAATTCTCTTAATTTGTGTTATTTCACAATTACAAAAATACTCTTAATTTGTGTTATTTCACAATTACAAGGCCAAAATCCTGTTAATTTGTGTTATTTCACAATTACAAAGCAAAAATCCTGTTAATTTGTGTTATTTCACAATTACAATGCAAAAATTCCTTTAATTTTTGTTATTTCACATTTTCAAGGCAAAAATCCCGTTAATTTGTGTTATTTCACAATTACAAGGCAAAAATCCCATTCATTTGTGTTATTTCACAACTACTAGGCTAAAATTCTGTTAATTTTAGTGTTATTTGTAAGTGTTATTTCACAATTACAACGAAAAAATTCCTTTAATTTTTGTTATTTCACAATTGCAAGGCAAAAATCCTGTTAATTTGTGTTATTTCACAATGTATTCATTTAAAATAATAAATAATATATTTGCGGCACGTTCCAGAATGGAAGATACTCTCAGTATCGCCCTGGTGTAAGACCACAATTCAGAATTGAAATGTGTTTGGTGACCTGATTTGCATAGCCAGATTCTTCCACATCTTCCTCTTTCCCATCTCCTTCCCTTCCCCACTGCCTTCAGAATCATAACACACCCCAATTGGGGATGTCATAGACTCACTGGCTGCAGACAATTGCGAGCAGCTGGGACTCTTATGTAAAAGAAGCAATAAATTCCCTTATCTTAACAAACAGATTGCAATCTGTAGAGCACAGGCATCAGGTGGGAAAGCTATCCTTGTTCTACCGGTATTTTAATGGAAGTTACTCCGAGGAAATAGCATCATTGATCCCTTCAGCAACGGTGCACATTTGTCATATAAAAACATGTAATTTAAACAACATTTTGTGTTCAATGATGTGTTCTTTTGTGACAGAAATACACCTCCAAACCTTCAGCTCTATAACACACCACAATTGAGCAGTTGGGACTTTTATTCTTGTGTGCTTTTCAGTATAAAAATTCGCTACAAACTTATGCAAAAATTCAATAAATTAACTATACTAAATACTTAGTTTGGAAAACTATAAAACCTAAATACTATATACTGCAGCATTTAGATAATATTACCATAGATTATATTGTAATTAATACTATACAAGGCGTCCGGAAATTCGTGGTACAAGTGAAAAATGATAAATCTACATCACATTATCTGAGCATTTAATTTTTTTTAAGTAATTAAAAAACTTTTGGGACCAAGTCTACAATTGTTGTATTTTAAAAGCAACTAAACAACGGATTTTTTTTCAATTTTGATATGGCTTCAATTCAAATATGCGGAGTTCCACAGGGTCCAATTTTTGGACCTCTGCTATTATATATGATAATAACTTTTTATGTAATTAATGTATGTAGTAATCATATATATATAGATCATCTAGTTGATTAGTCAGACATCTCCGAAAAATCTAAATTAGAGTTGAGAATGCAGTTATATGTGTTAGTGTACCTCTATCTGGTACAATACTCAGATTACTCATAAACACCACCAACATCTATTATGAAAATGTTATCAACTAAATGTTGATATTTTCTGGGTCACTAGTAAGATATTTCAAAATGTCATACTGTGTACCTGACCGTTATGCCTCCTGGTTTTATTTTATAGCATATTTAATATGTAAAACACAGTCACATGTCAATAATATTTGATTTATTTATGGTGAGCATTCGAATATTGCTTTCTGATTATCTCAGAACTTAGTATTTAGAGATGTCTGACTAATCAACTGGATTCATCAGTTTTTATCACTAGTTTCCGAACACCATGTATAATACATTATTTGGCAACTTACTTATTAATGGAAATTTCCTATTTTTTTTTTATAAATTCTGTCATTATTTTATTATTATTATAAAGTATTATATTTTACTTTAAAATCAATAAAGCAAGAAATTTATGCTTGTAATATTTTTTTTTTGTTTATCTTTAAATTATTTTATTATAAATAAATAAATAAAATGCTTGGCAATAATTATGTACTTAATTAATTTTAATAAAAAAAATATGTTTTATTAATTGTTTTTAATTTATTCCTTATTAACCACTCAAATGAATTTTGGCATATAATGGTAAATTTGCAAAACGTCTTGAGCGATCATTTGCCATAATGTAAAAACTTACAGAACACAAATATATGAGATAACGGTGAAATCTACGTTGATACATTGGTTGTAAACCGCAGTAATGAAGTTCGTATGAATGATATTAATTAAATTGAATGGCCAAATAGAAAACTGAACTCTCAAATGGTTATAGAGCAGATGATCGAAGAAAGAGTGTAATGACAATATATGACGTGGAAGTGAATGGTTTGAAGAAGTCAGGGATGCCCGAGGAAGAGACTCCAGATACTAATATCTACAGCCTGTGTGTCGGACGAATATCTACAGCTCATATGTTGGACTAATATCTATGAACTTCAGAGTGTTGACTAATATCTACAGAGCTAAGGTCAGACGAATATCTATGACGGTCCCAGTGTTGACTAATATCTACAGAGCCTAGGTTGGACTAATCAGCTAAATGTGTCCAATAGTCCGATATTAGAGATTTTTACACAAATACATACATAAATTAAGTTTTTTAAACTGCATACGCAATATTACGTTATTTCAATATGCTATACATAATTGCAAATCCAACCTCTGCCAGTAATGTAGATATTCGTCAACACTTTGGTTTTCATAGATATTAGTTCGATTTTTTCAGTTTTTGGAATTCCTATAGATATTCGTAGACGCCTCCGAGGAAGACATGGCATGATCAAACGAATTAAATATTTGAGTCGGGGCATGTCAAGGGTCAGAATAACAGAAGAGTGCCTATGTATGTATGTATGAATGTGAATGAACCAAGCAATTTCAATTTGGGTGGCGAATATGGTACCGCCGCCCCGTGAACCATTTATTGTATAACCAACACCGCTGCCATTTCGCCTGGGTCTTGGTGGTGGATGAATCTGCCCACCGACTGTGTGGCGGGCCGGATCGAGAGAGACTGGTTGAGGGAGGCCTTTTCGCCTCTCCATCAGGACTCTCTCGACCCATCGCCTTGCACTGCAGTCGGAGGGATGGATTCATACGCCCATCACTCCTGGACACACTGACCCTCAGATTCCTATCCACCCCTCATTCCGTTTTCTTTCCCAGAACTTCCTCTCCTTCTTTTCCTTAAAAATACGCTCCTCACAGCATCCCCGAAGATGACACTTTGTAAATTTAAAAAAAGTAAAACAAAGAAAAAAGTGTAATGAGAATATATGACATGAAAGTGAACGGTAGAAGAAGTCAGGGACGCCCTAGGAAGACATGGCACGATCAAGTGAATTATATACCTATTTGAGTCAGGGCATGTCAAGAGTCAGATTAACGGAAGGGTATGTACGAGAGGATGTATGAATGTGATTGAAGCAAGAAGTGTGTACCAAGACAGAGATGTGTGTCAGTCTATTCTCAGTGACTAGATCTGAGCAGCCTACTTCCCCACCTTCCTCCATCCCATATCATTCTCCCTAATGTTTTCAGACTCTCTGCTCTTCTTCTACAGCTGACGGCCTCCGTGATTGAGAGGTAAGACTCTCGATTAGCAACCCAAAGATCGGTGGTTCAAATCCTGGGTTATTTTACAATCAATTAATTAAAAATGAAATATAGTATATTTCTGGCACGTTCCAGAGTGGAAGATACTCTCAGTATCACCCTGGTGTAAGACCACCATTCAGAATTGAAACTTTGCTTAAAAATGGGGTGAGGTTTGTTTGCGTCTTGGCGGCGGATGCATCTGCCTACCAGCTGCATGGCAGGCCGGATCGGGAGAGAAAGATCAAGTCCCTTTGATTTCTCCAGCCGTAGACTCTCGGAACATCGCCTTGCACTACAGTGGGAGGGATAGATTCATATGTCCGCTACTCCTGGACACACTGACCTCCAGATTCCTACCCACCCTTTATATCCTTTGCCTTTCCAGAACTTCCTTTTCTAAAAATACCCTCCACGCAGCATCTCCAAAGATGACATAGGCCCTGAGGGTAATCATTCTTCTCATCTGTGTGGGGCTAATGTAAAAAAAAGCTGTGCTTGTCTACCAGATCTGAATAGCCAGGTACTTCCTCACCTTCCTCTTCCCCGTCTCCTTCCCTTCAGCCTGACGACATACCCCAATTGGGGATCCTATAATCTCACTGGCTCCAGGAGCAGTTGGGATTCTCGTGCGGTATTCACATTTATCGCCACACATATGGTGTAAGACCACCATTCAGAATTGAAAAGTTGCTTGAAATGGCGTCAGCTGTATTTGGTGACCAGATCTGAATAGCCAGGTACTTTCCCACCTTCCTCTTCCCCATCTTCTTCCCTACAGCCAGACGACATACCCCAAGTGGGGATGCCAAAGTTTCTGTAGCTCCAGATGTTTGGGAGCAGTTGGGATTCTTGTGCGGTATTCACATTTAAAAAAAAGGTAAGTATGTCAACCTCATAAATATCAAAAGACAAAAATTGAAAAGTAAAACATTGCAAATTGTAATACAAAAGTAAGTACATTATGAAAATTTTATAATTTACCGGCAATTCTTGTAAAACCAGTTTTTCTGCATTCACTTGGGTAATGTCTGTCTATGTGATATTAACAAAGACAAACCTGTTTGTTCACATATTTCAAGTTAAACAAGGTTTGTTTAAGTAGTTTATTTGTTCGAAATGGAAAGTGAAGAAATATGTGACATACAGGATGTCTCGTAAGCTATATCTATATACTAGCTGATCCGGCCACGCGTTGCTGTGACTAATAAAACACAACGTCATCTACTGGATGGAAGATCGGTTAGACGAAAGAGACAGACAGATGTCGCGGAGGACTGTAATTTATAATACGTAGAGATGGTGTGAAAGATTATAATAATGTGCATGAAATGCTTGGGGTAACTAATTAATAAGGATTAATACTGTATCCGTCTAAATAACCTAATATGGCATTTTAATATGCCTTTCCTCATTATCTCAAAACTTAGCATTTGGAGATGTCTGACTAATCAATTGGACGATCGATATATATTATTAGTCAAATAATTCTCCTCAGGGCCTTTATCATCTTTGCGGATGTTGTGGGGCGGTCTTTCGAGGAAATGAAAGAGATGAACTGCTGGGAAGGTAAAAGGTATGAGGCGTGGGTAAGAATCTGGGGTCAGTGTCTTCAGGAATGACGGACGTACGAATCCATCCCTCCCACTGCGGTGCAAGGCTATGTTCCGAGAGAGTCCTAATAGAGAGGTTAAAAGGTCACACTCAACCATTCTCTCCCGATCCAGCCCGCCGTGCAACTGGTGGACAAACGCAACCACTGATAAGGGGGCGTTCAAGTATTACGTAATGCAATTTTGGAAGATTTTTGACCCCCCCTCCCCCGCGTGTAACGCGCCGTAACGTTTTTCCGTACCCCCCCCCCCCCCCCCTAAACGTTACGTAACGCCCAAGTGACAATTTTGCCTTGAAAGTCAAGTTGCGCAAAGTACTGGAAAGTCGCTTAAATACCTTGTTTCTTGTTTAAATCATTTGCGTTATTGAAAAACATGTTACGTAACGCGTTGTTCGAACGCCCCCTCCCCCCTCGTAACGCACAGTAACGTTTCACTTGACCCCCCCCCCAAGTGCGTTACGACCTAACCACATAGGGAACCACATAGCAGGGGTGTTGGTTATCTAATAAATGGTTCCCGGGGCGGCGGTACCCATAGCCATCTCTCAAATTTAATACCATATTTAGCAGTATAAATACAGAAGAATAATTCCAAAAAACACTTTATCTAACATGATCATCATGACATTAAAAAAAAAAAAAATTGATATAACATAGAAAGGGTTAAGAATTGGAACGTAACATATTCAGACATTTTAATAAAATTGTAAATTATCTCTCCTACACCACTTCGTTTGATCCATAGTTTACAGGACACCCTGTATACCTATTTGCCTTGTCAAAATCGAAAGTGAAGTGTTTCACAATTTGACATGCTCAAATTAATAGTTAATTATATCATTGAAGTAGAAGATAACACTAACAATTTAAACGAAAATATGAAAGAGAACAAGACACAGAAAAATAGAAAAAGATAATGGTCGCAACTGGGACTTGAACCCAGAACTTCTCGTCTAACGGGGACGTGCACTTTTACCAATTCAGCCATTGCCACCTTCCATCAAACCGTCATAATTGTCAATCTGTAGGTACTCGGGTGTAGGCTGGTGGTTAAATGAAGAAAAACGAGGTTGCGTGATAAAACAAACCTTTAATGAGTTCCCACAATAATTATAAATTGTAAGCACACAAACACGGTCAGCGTACAGTTTTACGATATTAAATAGTACACACTGGGTCAAGGTTGATTGCGGATAGACGAGGCGACTGCTCGGTAAGTTGAACGAATACTGGGTACCTTCGCTGTTGTTGGGCGCCTTTATATGGCCAGACGAGTGGAGTACTTAGTAGTAAATCGTCACTCGGCGAGTTGCTTGAAAGCGCTGGAACTGTGCATTTCAAGCGTACAATGGTTCGTACCATTTCTGGAATGTGTGAGAGGTAGGTAGGTCCACGACTCTGTTTCGAAGCACTAGGTAGTTACTGCTCAGTTGTGTACCGTTCATAGTAATTTCGCTTGCATATATTTGAACACAGGCGCTGCCTCTGGAAATATCGATACGTTTCGGGTGCAATCCAAAGCGTGACGTAGCAACAATGCGTGGTTGCTACAAATCTAATATTTTAAAATTTTAGAATTATCAATAATATCTTCAACTAAATTTTCCATATATTATGTGTTCCATATTTTTGGTTTGATGGAAGTGGCAATGGCTGAATTGGTAAAACCACACGTCCCGGTTAGACGAGAAGTTTTGGGTTCGAGTCCCAATTTCGACCATTATCGTTTTCTATTTTTCTGTGTCCTATTCTCTTTCAATTTTCGTTTAGATTATTATTGTTATCTTCTTCTTCAATGATATATTATATTGATGGGAATAACCTTCAAAAGTTATAAAAGAGAGTTGTTCTTATAAAAAAATTTAAAAGTGCAGTTAATTCATTCGCAAGTTTCTCCTTTGGCAGCCTTTAAAATTGGTTGTATTAATCCATATCAAAGAACGTGCGGAGTTCCACAGGGTTCAATTCTTGGACCTCTGCTTTTAAATACGATTAATAACTTTTTATGTAAAGAACACTTTTGACCATTAAATTTAGCGAATATATAGGACATGGGCATAGTCAAGTTTTGATTTAGGGTGGGGCAAAAAATAAAAATCTGTGGTAAGTACCGAAAAAAGGAGGCTTCTATTCTATGAATACAAAGAATATGAACAGAAGAAGGAAAAACCATCCTAATTATATAAAACCATCTGTAATTTTGAAAACGCGACTCGGTCGACAATCCCAGAGGTTTGCTTCGGTCAGCCAGGGCGGGGCAAATGCCTAACCATGATACAGGATGTTAAAGGACGTACTCTTACTTTAACCAGTGATTCCTGACATTACTTGGATTCAAAAATATTAATGATTTTTTTTTTCACCATATTCCTATTTTGCAGCAACAAAAGGCTAGACTCGGTTTGATACACACTCTTTGCCTCACTCACATTCATACATCGTCTCATACATACTCTTCTATTATTCTCACTTTTGACAAGGCCCGACTCAAGTATCTGATTCACTTGATCGTGCCATGTCTTCCTTGGGCGTCCCGACTTCTTCTACCATTCACGTTTGCGTCATATATTCTTCTATGCCATTCTTCTATGCCATCCTTCCTTTTGCCAGTTCCATGCCTCACTGAAATACGTCAGGGTAGGTACCAGGACTCCATTGTGGACTGCTAGCTTCGCTTCTTTTGACAGTTTTTTTATTAGCGCCAACGGCATTCAGTCCTCCATTAATGGAGTTACCGGCATTCACCCTTCTTTCAATATCTCTATCAGCCTTCCCATCTCTCGTAAACATACTTCCCAAATACACAAACTCATCCACCTACTCCAAGTATTCATCATTCACAACTATATTGCAAGCTGTTTTCGTACTCTCTCTTTCAAACACCATGACTTTAGAACTTAGACTTATACATGGTTTTACCAAATGCAAAGCCTAAACTGGCCTAAACCGGAAAAAACAGAACATCTAAAACTGTAGGTTAGGTTGGTTAGGTCATATTAGGTTAGGTTAGTTTTGTTTCTTTTTTCTTTTATAATACGGGTTTGGTAAAACTGTAAGCTCTGATGACCCCAGAAACGTAAAAAACAGTCCATTTTTTATTTGTGCAGTACCTACTCAACAACTCAGTTACTTTTCGTTTTTTTCTACAAGGATCTCTTTGGTGTTTCAAGAACATTATGGGAAATGATTCACCTGCCTCGCTCGCTCTTGTATACGTTTATGGGTGTGTCCTTCTCTACCAGGATTTAAATACAGAATGGCAGAGATTGAAAACCTTTTTATGAAAAAAATATATCGTTTTAAAATTATTAAAAAAAAATTGGAGTGCAACTCACACGCGGTAGAAGTGAAACCTTCATAAAAGTAAAGTAAACAGGGGAGGCTATGAAGCACTGCACAAAGAGGGGACCGATAGGCTACGAAGCACCGCACAAATAAGAGACCGATTATACTATATCGTTGTGTTTGTCATTTTTTAGTGTCGCTATTTTTCGTTTCATCGAGTTTCAAATCACAACGGTGCTAAAGAAGTTTTCACTCCAAAAATCAGAGTGTGCAAATCACGTGGTAGAAGTGAAAACTTCAGAAAACTAAAATAGACAAGTAGAGAGGGGAGGGTATGAAGCACTGCACAAAGAAGACACAGATTATACTATCTCATTCTCTTGCAGGCAAAATCCTATAGATGTACGTGTTTGTCTATTTTTGGTGTCGTTATTTTTTGTTTCATGGAGTTTAAAATCATAACGGTCCTATGGAAGGTTTCACTTCAAAAACCAGAAACATAAGTGAAACCTTCAAAAACGAAAGTAGACAAGAGTGGGGAGGCTACGAAGCACCGCATAAAGAGGAGATCTATTATGCTATCTCATTCTCTCGCAGGTTAAATCCTGTAGATGTATGTGTTTGTCTCTTTCTAGTGTCGCCATTTTTCGTTTCATCCAGTTTCAAATCACAACGGTGCTAAAGAAGTTTTCACTTTAATTACGTGAATTTGACGAATTAAACATGACGCCGTTTCACCGCAGGGGTGTGCAAAGAGGATGGACCACGATATAACACTGTCTTGGCACACAATTCTTGCTTTATTCGCATTCATACGTCGTCTGATTATACATTATTTTGTTACCCTTGACGCTTAACATAGCCCGAGTTAAGTATTTGGTACATTTGATCATGCTATGGGCGTCACCGACTTCTTCTACCATTCTCTTCCGCGTCGTAATATATTCTTCGTTCGTCCGCTCTTAATGCCTGCATTATCAAGTGTCCCTTCTTAATCTTATTCATTACGCTTACATCAGCCGTGTATTCTTTTTGGATCTCCACATTCGGAACACGGTTATACATAGTTTTAGTACACATTCTCCTCAGGGATCATTCTTTGTAGAGCATTCAGTTTACCTTCATCCTTCCTCTGCCAGTTCAACGTCTTACTGCCAAACAACCGTTTTTTTTTAAATATTAGCTCCACCCAAGAAAAATTACTTTCCTCAGGGCCCATATCATCCTTAGGAATGCTGTGGTGTGGAGGGTATTATTATGTATAGAAAGGAAAGATAGTTCTGGGAATGAAAAGGTATGAGGGGTGGGTAGGAATCGAGGGTTCAGTGTGTCCAGGAGTAACGGACGTGTGAATCCTTTCCTACCGCCGCAGTGCAAGATGATGGGTCGAGAGAGGTCAGTTATAAAGGCCAAATGGTTTTCCCCCACCGGCCTCTCCCGATCTAACGCAGGTAAATCCATTAATGGAGGACTGAACGCATTTGAAGCTAACAAAAAACTGTCCAAAAAAGCGAAGCTAGCAGTCCACAATGGTGTGGTGGTACCTACAAGGGCGGATCCAGGATTTTTTTCTGGGGGGGGGGCACAAGGGGCGGACGGGCAAAAAAATGTTTGATAGAGACAGTTTTCTGTACTGATGGAATCTCCACAGTACAAAAAAATACGTGCCCCCGTGCCCCCCCCCTAAATCCGCCCTTGGGTACCTACCCTGATGTATGGCAGTGAGGTACGGAACTGGTAGAGGAAGGATGAAAGTGGACTGAATGTTATAGAAGTGAGATCAGAAGTAAAACCATGTATGATCGTGTGAGAAATGTGGAGATTCGCAAAGAATGCAAGGCTGATGCGAGCATAATGAGTAAGATTAAGAAAGGGGCCCTCAGATGGTTAGGGTATGTAGAGCGAATGAACGAAGAAAGGAGTGTAATGAGAATATATGACGCAAATGTGAATGGTAGAAGAATTCGGGGATGCACTAAAATCAAGTGAATCTGATACTTGAGTCGGGCCATGTCAAAAGTCAGAAGAATAGAAGAGTATATATGAGACGATGTATGAATATGAATGAGGCAAGCAGTTTGTCTGTCCTCTCTGCCTACCCCAACGGAGAAACAGCGTAATGGTTAGTTAGTAAAGTCAAACCCCTAAGAAATGATATTTCCACGCAAACACCAATGGTTTAAGATCGCTGCGTATCGCGACCCTCCTCAAAGTGACAGTTCCGTTTTTACCGAAATTCGGTCCGTTCATTCCCTTGATCAAAATATCACAAAATAACATAATATCACGTCATATTACACGGGAAACTAACCGTCGATAACCCAGTCGAGTGTTATTAAATTAATCGACACACCCGAATGACTCCCGGCCGTTTAATCGACGTCTAAAAATAAATACAAAAAATCGAAACCGTTCTACGGGCGTAGTAGCTTTTGATATTTTTTAGTTACGGACATTTGTCAAGAGACGTCGCTCTGTTTATTTAATGGAAAATACATTAAAATCGAGTGTTTTTGTATTAATATGGCACCTGTTAATCAGTCAGTGTATTAAATATTGATTAAATGGTAAGTAATGTGATTTAATTTGCCGATTAATTGCAGATAACATAACTTGTTATCGATTCTCTTATCTTTAAGTGTTGTGGTTTACCATCCTTTATTTATTTAATTTATTTTTACGATGTTTTGTGTTATTTCAATGGATTTTTTTCATATCTTGATTTAAGAGTTACCTGATAATGAACATGGGACAGAAATGGACGCTCAAATGTTTGGGCGTCACGATTTTGTTTACAAAATAAGAATATATGTCAATAGTTTTGACAAACAAGTCGATTTGTTGTAAATTTTAATGTTTTTGATGAGAAAATTAGTCTTAAATTAATTATTGTGTTTATGAAATGGCAATATTTGAGCTAAAATCAATTTACTGTCAAATTTTAACCCTTTTGATAAATAATGTGAGTGAGAAAGGGACCCTCAAATTATTGGGTGTCATAATTTTGGGTACAAAATAAGACTCCCTTTTTTTACTATCACAAGAGTCCCAACTGCTCCCGTCTGGAGCCAGTAAGACTATGGCATCCCCAATTGGGGTATGTTGTGAAGTTGATGGTAGTGGGGAGGGAAAGGTAACGGGGAAGAGGAAGGTGGGGTAGTACCTTTTTTATATTTTTTTATATGAATACCTCACAAGAGTCCCAGCTGCTCCTGTCAGGAGCCAGTGAGACTATGGCATCCCCGATTGGTGTATGTTATGAGGCTGAAGATAGTGGGGAGGGGAAGGAGACGGGGAAGTGTAGTACCTGGCTGTTCAGATGGTCACCGAACATGGTTAAAGCCATTTCAAGCAATGTTTCATTTGTGAATGGGGTCTTACACCGTGGCGATACTGAAGGTATCTTCCACTGTGCCGCAAATATTATGCTATATATTATTTTAAATGAATTAAGTAACTGTGAAATAACACAAATTAATCTAATAAAATTTATTTGCGTACGCCGGTATTTGATCCCGCGACCTTACCCCTTGACCACGGAGGCTTATGTCAATAATACTGTATAATATTTGTAATTTTTAAAATTAAAAAATAATTTTCCTCAGGGTCTATGTCATCTTTGGGGATGCTGTGTGTAGGGTCTTTTTGAGAAGAGGAAGGAGCGAACTTGGGTCTTGAAGGGAGAAAACACAAAGGCCGGCAAATCAGCACAGCCGAGCTGTTGAACTTAAGAATGAGTCGTAGAAGCAACCTGTTCTCATGTGGGTGCGCTTTTGGCGTGTTTCCCTATGCTCAGGGCCTATGTCATCTTTGGGCACGCCGTGTGGAGGGTGTTTTTAAGGATCTTCAGGAAACAATTAGGTTCTTAGTTTGGGTAAACTGAATAATTTCTGCCTATTTAGATTGAAACGAAACTCGCACAAATGTCGGATGCATCACACATCATTCACTCCTGGACACACTGACCCCCAGATTCCTACTCACGCCTCATATCTGTATTCTTCCCAGAACTTCCTCACCATCGTTTCCTAAAAAGACCCCATACACAGCATCCCCAAAGATAATATAGGCCCTAAAAAAAATCCCTCAAGGTCTATGTCATCTTTATTGATGCTGTGTGGATGGTCTTTTAGGGAAATGAAGGAGAGGAAGTTCTGGGAAGGAAAAAGATAGGGGTGGGCAGGAATATGGGTGGGGAGAAAAGTCTAAGTTAAGTCTCTCTCAACCAGTCTCTCCCGATCCCGTTGGTGGACAAACGACAAAGGTGGCTGCCAAGACCTAGACAAACCTCCCCCTTGAACCCAGGACACCCCTGCTAAGTCACTAAACAAATCAAACCACTTGGGGTGGACCTATGGCAATGTACAAAATAATATGTAAAAATAGGTCTTGTTTTTTTATTAATAAATATTTTTTTTATTTCCAGATTCAGCTAAAAGGAGCGAGAAATATAAATGAATAAAAATAAATAAAAACAAATCTATTAAATAAAATCTAATAATAATAATAATGAATCTTAAAAATGACAGAACTCATTTTTTTAAGTTTAAAAAAGATTTAAGATCTTTTTAAATTGACTTAACGAAATATATTGATATTATTTCAATATAAAAAATTCCAAACATTGTTTAGTTAATTATATTATAAACCAAAGATATTTTAAGTAAATATCAAATAAAGCATATTTATTTGTAATCTGTTGAATTTATAACTCATCAAAATGACTTAATTATAACATATATCTCATTCGTAACTATCTAATTGTAGTGTAAATCATTTTAATAATAGAATAATGCATGTTGCAAAAAATACCACATTTATTGTCATAAAACCATCATAAAACAATGAAAAATTGTCATTAGTGTCATGAACTCATCACAAAGTGAATAAAAATCTTCACAAGTGTCATAAACTCGTTATCAAGTGACTCCTAATCATTAAAAGTATAAAAAAATCTCTATAAAACAACTTAAACTCAACAATAAGTGATAAAAACCACTGTTAAATACTCAAAAGTCATCATAAAACTTCTTAAACTCACCCACAATTCTTCAATAGTATCATGAACTCATCATAAAGTGAATAAAAATCTTCATAAGTGTCATAAATTCATTATCAAGTGATTGCAAATCATCAAAGATATAAAAAACTCACCATAAAACAGCTTAAACTCAATCTTAAGTGATAAAAACCACTGTTAAATACTCGAAGAGTTATTATAAAACTTCTTAAACTCACCATAATTATCCACTAGTATCATGAACTCATCGTAAAGTGAACAAAAATCTTCCTAAGTGTCATAAACTCATTATCAAGTGACTCCAAATTATCAAAGGTATTAAAACAACTTAAATTCATCCATAAGTGAAAAAAAGTTCTGTTAAATACTCAAAAGTTATTATAAATCTTCTTAAACTCACCCACAAGTGACAAAAACTCATCATAACGCATTGTAAACTCACTTATAAGTGACACAAACTGATTCAAGTGACAACGTGAACCTTTTTTCGCATTAAGATGATTTACGTTTCGCTTCGTTGGACCTGAACGTGCTGCAGATCCGGTCGGATTTGGTGTTGTAGGCTAGCGGCCGTGAGGCAGCATTGCGGCAGGATGGTGACAATGGGAGAGAAGGCAGGCGGGGAGGTAGCGCGGACGCGGCCAGTCACCGGAACGCAAGCGCCACAAGTGCAGATACCGCAAGCGGAAGAAGCTCCCAATTATCTGGTGTACAAAAAGGTATGGAAGAAAGAATAATTCTAACTTATTACCTAACCTTCATATATTTTTGCAGAGGATAGACAGCCATACATTACTTTGGGCCCACACTTCTTGCTTTATTCGCATTCAAATATAGGTTACTAGCTTTTTCCCGCGGCTTCGCTCGCATGGTATTAGGGGTTTCCCACTTCGCCTCCTCCACCTTCCCTCTCCCCACACCACTCCCCCCATCAACCCCCTTCCCCCCACCCCCCACCCCCCACCCCTCCCCACACCCTCCTCCATCCTCCCCCTTTCCCCTTCTTTCCCTCCCCCCTCCCCCCTCTCCCCCGCCCTTTTCCCCCTCCCCTTCCCCCTCCAGCAATACCCTCCCAACACCCCCTCCACCCCTCCCCGCTCCCCCCTCTTACCTCTCGTATTCCACACATTCATTCCCGATACATTCAGTTTTCAAACTGCTCGCTTGCCACCTATTATATTTTTTTATACAAATTTTATAATGCCAGAACTCAACGGTAGTTTTATACAAAATAACAAACAAAAAAAAAGAATTATCCAATTTGGTGCAGTCGTTCTGTTTTGAATATTAATATACATTTTGGTGATTCATTTTTAGAGCCAACACTCACTCAAAAGCACTCTTTTTAGGGTGAATGGTAATTTAAAAAAAAAACATCGTTTCCAAGGCTACAATTGGTTTGATTTTTTTCTGACGTTTGCAATAAATCGATTTTGTTAGGGACAGAAAACCAATGAGAAATAATTTCATAACGCCAGAGATTATTCATAACGCTAGAGCTTTCCAATATATACAGCCTATAGATCTCGCAAATAGTTCTATTGGTGAAAGAATTTTTAAAATCCATTCAGTAGTTTTTGCATGAAAGAGTAACAAACATACATCCATACAAACTTTCGCCTAATATTAATAGGATTTTCGCCTATACAAAGACTGTCAGACACAAATTCAATGTTTTTGTGACAGTATCCTTCGTAATTTTTTTTCCACGATCGGGTGTCACCCCCCATCGGGTGGTAACTGGTGCTCACCTTTGTTGCAAAGTTTGAAATGTGTTAAGGTGATCCAATAGTCCAAGAATGGGAGGAGTTTAAAAATACTTGAGAAAAAGCTGTTGGAAAAGGTATTATAGATTTTTTTTTTACAGGTTGATTTCGTAAAGGCTTGTAAAAAACATTAACTCCTTTTTTACGAATTGATTTCACGGAACAAAGTGACGCAGAACCTAACGTCTGTTCCCCGCTCCGTCCGGGGCGTAACTGATAAAAAAATGGGTGCATGTAGTCCTTCGGTGGACGGCACAGGGTTCACTTTGAAAAACCCAATTCGTCGACTAGTGGCCATATTGTAAAATAACAGTGCGATAACGCATACCTATTTTATTATATTTTATGGAGTTCGTGCGTAAATATAATTTTTTTTTGTAATTATTATAAAAGAAACTGAATTTACCTCATTAAACAATTTTTTTTTTTTTTTTTCTTTTTTTTTTTTTTCTTTTTTTTCTTTTCTTTATTCATTATATAACTTTTTATACAGTTTTTACAGGTGGTTCGACTACCATGCTAGGCACATGCCCGTATTATGGTAGTCGAATTATTAATATATAATTATATAAATGTAAGAATTGTTATTGGTTAATTAATATATAGTTTAGTTAGGTACAATGTTTTTATATAACAACGACTCCTTTAAGTGGTTTCAATAAGGTAGATTTATATAATGATAAACAATAAAACCATATCAGAAAAGGGGTTTATAAATGGGAGAGTTTGGACTTATTTAAAGACCTTGTATTTTTTAAAGACCTTATACTTTATTTTTTTCTAGGCTTATTAAAAGACTAATGTTTTTAAGGGCCAAGGTATGTTCTACACGCAGTATTTAATTGAAGCATCTATATAATACTTCTAAGTGGTCAAATTTTCAAAACAAAAACATAATTTTGTATGATTTTGCATTTTTTAGTATGGCTTCATCTGTAAAAAAAATCGTGTCATGCAAACTTCCAACATTTTATGAAAAGAGTTATTGATTGTGAGTTTATTTGTGTTTCAGATGGAGGCGCTAGTAGAAAAGATGCAAGATGAAGTATCGGGAGTTCCTGTCAGAACTGTGAAGAGTTTCATGTCCAAGATACCTTCCGTAAGTTCACCTGGTGTCAATTATATGTACATATATATCTACTTCAACTAAATTTTATTTGTATCATAGAATAAGAAGATAACACTAAGGCTAGCTTTACACTCGTAGGCTTTTTCCCGTAAGACGCTCACGTAATCGATTTATAGCCAAACTACCAATGTAAACAACACCAAAAGTCACTTAACTCCTGAGGTAATTTGCGATTGTGCACATTTTTCGTCTTAAAAAAAAGTCACTCTAACAAAAACTTTGTGTTATTTCGGCTTCACAATTAACCCCTCCGCAACGTAAGCAGATACATGCATTAAAAATATGACAGCAGTCAAGTACAATAAGCGTGTTTACACGTCAGCGCGTGTGTCTCCATAGAAACCATTATAACTCCGTTATTGTTTTAGTTACATTCCTAAAATAAAAAGTGAAAGGTCGATAGTGAATCATGCTGCACATCTCTATTCAAGTTGTCCATAGAAATACATAAAAAGAACATTCTGTCAGACGCGCAGTCTGACACATAATTTATCCCGCCAAATTTCCTACGGGCGCCCGACATTGTTAATTTTTATTAAATATTTTTATATGAAATGATAAAAAAGTGAAGTGACAAAAGTGTTTATTACACATTTATACAATAGAATAAGTATTGTTGTTTATATAATCTGTGATTTTAGTACCGTTTTCACATAAAAACATCACGTGAGTCATTTTCACATTTTTTTTAATGTTTGCGTTCTAAATTTTAATACTTACAAATATTAATATTTATTTGTAATATAATAATTCGAAAGCTTATTTTGTAACTTGTCTAAAACAATTTTTAGTATTCGGCTACGTTCAGAAATGTTTCATTTATAGAGCTTTAATTGTGAAGCGGCAATAATACAAAGTTTTAGTAAAATGTCATTTCGTTAAAGACATTAAAAGTGCATATTGGCGATTTTCTGAGGGGTTAAAGCTCTATAAATGAAACATTTCTGAATGTAACCGAATACTAAAAACTGTTTTTGAAAGGTTATGAAATAAGCTTTCAAATTGTTATAGGTATTACAAATAAATATTAACATTTGTAAATATTAAAATTTAGAATGCAAACATTAAAAAATGTAAAAATGAACATGATGCTTTTATGTGAAAACGGTACTAAAATCACGGATTATGTAAAAAAAAAACAATACTTATTCTATTCTATAAATGTATAATAAACAATTTTGTCACCTCACTTTTTTATCATTTCATACAAAAATATTTAATAAAAATTAACAATGTCCAGCGGCTCGTAGGCGATTTGGCGGGTAAAATAAATGTCAACCGTATGTCTGACAGAATAGGTCTTTTTATGTATTTCTATGGACAACTTGAATAGGGATGTACAGCTTGATTCACTATCGACCTTTTACTTTTTGTTTTAGGGATGTAACTAAAACAATAACGGAGTTACAACGATTTCTGTGGAGACACACGTGTTGATGTATAAACACGCTTATTGTTCTTGACTGCTATTGTCATTTTAACGCACATATCTGCTTGCGTTGCTGACGGGTTAACGTAAGTTCTAGCAAGTTACAGAATTTGTTCTGTTGCGAGTTTTTTGACAGGTCTAATCGCGTCCGCGCAAACTTTCAGCCTTCTTACAGCTTATAAAATCAGTTTGATAAGTTGAGAGACTTGTCGCAAAAAATGGTACAAAAATGTGAGTGACATTGCGAGATGCCAAAAATTGAAAGGCAGTTGTTTTCGTAGAATTTTTTTCCTATAAAACTAGTATTTATTTACACTTATTTAAGTTTTCTGAAAATGAGCATCTTTCTATTAAATTATCAGTCCAATCCTTACTAATCTCAATGTTTCTGTTTTTAACATTACGTATTTGAATTTGATGTGAGTTGCTGTCAGGTAGCTGTCATTTGGATAAAATAAAAGAACTCCATTAATTTCCGCCTTTGATTGTGCAAAAACGCGTGGAAAATTGTTTAATTAAAACTAAATTCTTTCAACACTTTATTTGGGCCTTTTCGTCTTTATTGATTGAAAATCGCGTAAATTTGACAGTAGCAGATCGTTA
The DNA here is from genome assembly GCA_917880885.1 of Limnephilus marmoratus. NCBI lineage: Eukaryota > Metazoa > Arthropoda > Insecta > Trichoptera > Limnephilidae > Limnephilus > Limnephilus marmoratus. The sequence goes on from OU862907.1 coordinate 9,543,908, forward strand.
TTGACAGGAATTCATCTTACCGCAAATAAATTTACCGCTGTAAGCGTCTAGCTATCGTCGTTATGAGCACTTACAAAAGTTGAACTTCCGTGAGCATTTTACCACAAGTCAGATGCATATTTTTTTTATTTCTTTTTATTGAGGAAACAAACAGTCGTACAGTAAAATAATTTTATAACAATAAAATTCATATGTTGTAGACCAATTAAGTTCCATTATGTTAAATATTGGTTTAGTATTTTTACCTACTCAACTTATTAAATGACAAAAAAAAATATATATATATAAACATAAACATAATAAAGAAAAAGATTAAAAAGAAGAACATAAAACATTATAAAAAAAACGTAAAATTATTAACAAACATGGTTATACTATTTACTATGGTTGATAATAATATAATTTTCACAAAAAAGATAGAAAAAAAAAGTATTTCAAGTTAATAATTTATTAAGCTGCATTTTATTTGATTTCAAGTCATGGTTGAAAATGTCTACATCTCGTAAGGCATTGTAAGTTTCACAGATACGTACTATTACAGAGTTTAGCGCGTATTTAGATTTACTGTGTGGTATTCTAAATAAGTCGTTCGATCTGGTGTTTTGTTTGGGGCAACGAAATGCAATATTTTCTAACAGATATGATGAATCAACAAGGCAGTTCACGATTTTGTGTAAGAATAATGCATCAGAGATTTTTCTGCGTTTATACAACGTGTCCGGAAACTCGTAGTACAAGCGGGAAACTGGTGAATCTACATCACGTAGAGAACCCAAAAAACTTATTTTTTTCGATCTTAGCATTTCGATTTTAATATTATTTTTTTTCTATTTTTCCATTTTTTCGGCAACTAAAGGGTTAAAAAAACTTTTGAGCCCGGTTTACCCTTCGATGCATTAACCTGTTGAGGTCCCGGCTTTTTCCAGAAAAACACGGAAATTTCACGATCTTCAATTGAATGTTTTGTGGATTAAATTTAACCTATCGTATATTTTATTGACTGAAACACATTCCTAGAACAATAAACTATTTACCAAAATAACATTACTTGCGTAAATTACGTAAATTGATAGGTTTTATGATGTTTTATTCGAGGTACACGCATGTCACGCATCGGCAATGTGACGCGGCCGCCAAAATGACAGTTGGAGATGCCCACAGACAAACATTATTTTTAAATATTGTGTGGCTACAGGGTGAATGAAGTCTTTACCCATACCATAGGGAATGTTGGCGCCAGCGATTCTGACACTTTATTTACAGATTTTGTACATAGAAGGGTCCAAAATAGTAGAATCAACATATTTTTTTTCGCGCATTCGCAGAATCTTTTTACATCCCGGACTACGGAAAATTTAATATAAATTATTCGAAGTGACTTGTCTCATTGCGGTTTTCTCTATGGTAAAGTACGATAATAGAGCAAGCGTTTCTGACATTGTTCTTCATACACTTTCTGTATACATAAGGGTCAAAATTGCATTTCAAAGTGCCGCGCCACCTCGCGGCCACCGGTGGCCGAACGGCCCACAACGAGTTAAGACATTATTACATAGCTGAAATCAACCCCCTAGTGAACAATTTTTTCAAATTTAACCAAAAAAATTCCAACTTCGGACCCGATTTACTCGAAAACGGAAGCTCAAATCGAAAAAAGTTATACCACAAAATCGACTCCAAATGTGATGTGGAGTCTCCAGTTTCCCGCTTGTACTACGAGTTTCCGGACACCTTGTATAAAGCGATAGAGTCAAATCGATGTCAAATATGTAAACGCTCCTGTGAGTAACTTGTAAAAACCTTACGTTATGTCGTAAATTTTACTTATGAGTAAAGCGCCACCCCCATGACGCCGGGTTAAAAGTAAATAAACGTTCCAGAGTGGAAGATACTCTCAGTATTGCCCTGGTGTAAGGCCACCAATCAGAATTGAAAAGTTGCTTAAAATGGCTTTAACCATTGTGTTTGGTGACTAGATCTGAAAAGCCAGGTACTTCGCCACCATCTTCACCCCATCTCCTTCCCCTGTGGATGCCATATTTGCTCCAAGCAGTTGGGAGCAGTTATTCACATAAAATATATATAGTAACCAAGAGTCTGTATTAACTATCTGTTGTGACTTGTCCAGGTGTTCACGGGATCCGATCTGGTGGCCTGGCTGTCCCGCTCCCTCCCTCTGGAGGAGGGTGCGGAGGCCCTGCATCTGGCGCACCTGCTAGCGGCGCACGGCTACCTGTTTCCCGTGGATGACCACTGCCTAACGGTGCGCTCCGACGGTACGCACTATCGCTTCCAGACACCCTACTTCTGGCCCAGCAATCACTGGGAGCCGGAGAATACTGATTATGGTGAGTTTAATTGGATTTTTTGAGATTTGATCCATAGACAGTTGATCTACCAGAAAGTTGATCCCCGCACAGTTGATTCCCGTAAAGTTGATTCACTGAGAGTTGATCTCCCAACAGTTGACCCCCTGAAAATTGATCCCCCGACAGTTAATCCTTCGGTTTGATCTCCTGATCAGTTGTTTCCTCAACAGTTGATTACCTGGTAATTGATTCCCTGAACAGTTGATCTAATGACAGTTCATCCCCGGAAACTTGATCAATAGACAGTTGATCTCATAGGCAGTTCATTCCCTGGACAGTCGATCCCCAGACAGTTGATTCCCTCTGTAGTTTATCCCCCGGACAGTTGTTACCTTGACAGTTGATTCCACAGGCAGTTGTTTCCTCGATAGTTGATCCCCTGACAGTTGGTTCTTCAGAAATTTGATCACCAGACAGTTGATTTCCGGTCAGTTGACCCCCCTCCCCCAGGACATTTCATATCCTGGACATTGGCTTCCTCGACAGTTGATTAAATGGGCAGTTGTTTCCTCGATAGTTGATCCTCTGACAGTTGACCTCCAGATAGTTGATTCCCTAACACTTGATCCCGGACATTTCATATCCTGGACAATTTTTTCATCGACCTCGATCTCAATCGTTGATCCCTTGACAGTTGATCCACCTGATAGTTGATCCTCCAGAAATTTGATCACCAGACAGTTGATTCGCTGACACGTGATCCCCTAGACATTTCACATTCTGAACAATTGTTTCCTCAACAGTTGATCCCTTGACAACTTGAAGGAGTAACTATCTGTTACCTATACCAGGGCGGGTAAGTAGTGGATAACCTCCAATGATCCCTTGACAGTTAATACTCCGCTTAGTTGATCCCTCGGACAGTTGATCCATCTGCCAGACAAACCCAAAGGATTATTTCTGCCATACTTTCTCCCTGGTAACATAAACCAACAAGATATACAGCAGTATAACAAACGTCGATCTGCTTGCATGTATCTTCAGGCATCTTGAGTGGAAATTCGCTGTCCAAATATTTGATCCATGTCTCACAGACCTAGGACAGGCATTTATGTGACTAAAAAAGGGGTCGGTACTTAAGAGTTAAGCTGCAATACAGATGTTTCATAATACTTGTGTATTATATTTTCAGCCGTATATCTGTGCAAGCGTACTATGCAGAACAAGACACGCTTGGAACTGGCGGACTACGAAGCGGAGAGCTTGGCGCGGCTGCAGAAGATGTTTTCGCGCAAGTGGGAGTTTATCTTCATGCAGGCAGAGGCGCAGAGCAAGGTATGTCGCGCACCGTTTTATCCGTTCTCTTCTGTATTTCGTATTAGTCCAAACGCCATTCCATATTAATATTTTTTTTATTTTTTTATTTACAAAAAGATACGTAAATTATAATATATTTTTTACAATAATTAACCTTTTCCACGCGATTGTAACAACAGTTGATACGGCAAAAGCCATGCCTCACACGCGCCCGTATCAGCCCTTGTTACGCTAACTTCGACTGCCGATATAACAGCGCTACTATGTCACAGTATTTTTTCCCGCTCGCTAGGATATTCGTGTAACTATCACGATGCTGACATATTCAGGCATATTTCGAAAGTAAAAATTTTTTTCGTAAAAAACATCTATAATCAAGTGAATGTGTCCTCGTGCCTCGTGGTACTTGAAATATGACATATACATACCGCGTATGGGTATTGAAAAAACGGAGTAGATCAACGCGGGTAAAAAGTTAATTACATAAATACATGTATTTGATGTACCCCCATAAATAAGCAGGGCTTGTGTGTATGGGGGGTGTTATTATATTGGTTCAATTTATTATTTTTTATTCAGTTCAAATTTTCAGTATAAGTTTTAAGCTGAGTTTTAAATTTTTTTATGTTACTGTTCATGTTTCTGATTTTTTCAGGTAGTGAATTAAAAAATTTAACTCCAAGATATTTATGATTTAACTGTCCTATTGTTTTTTTACATTTTGGAATAGGAAGTATTGATGTTTGTCTAAGATTTCTGTTATTTTTGAAAGTTACAACTTTATTTTGAATATTATCTTTATAAATTTGTAATGTTGCAGGATAAAAGTATAACGCACTTAATTTTCTGACCTTAAATTGTTTGAATAACAGTTCTGATGAATATGAATAGGGTTTTTTTTTAATTGTTTTTATTATTAGTTTTTGTGATATGTAAATTGTTTGTATTTGATTTGTATATGTACCGCCCCATCCTATAATATATTAAGTTATATCACAAAATGGTAGTTTGGCTGTCTCTGTGTGCTTTCAGGGATACTAATTTTTATTGTGGAGATACTCTCAGTATCGTCCTGGTTTTAAGACCACCATTCAGAATCAACTTATATCAAAGTTACTTTAGCTTTCTTCGTTGATCAGATCTGAATAGGCAGGTCCCTCCCCATTAGATCTGAATAGGCAGGTCCCTTCCTCTTCCCGATCTCCTTCCCCTCCTCACTACCTTTTGCCTAACAATGGGGATGCCATAGTCTCACTGGCTCCAGAAGGCTGAGAGCTGATGAAGAGAGGAGTAGTAGATTTTGAAGACGGAGTACCTGGCTATTCAGATCTAGTCACTAAACATGGCTATACCCATTTCTAGTAACATTTCGATTCTGATTGGTGGTCTTTCAACAGGGCGATACTGAGAGTATCTACCAATCACTTGTCAAGAATCAGTAAAACTGAAAATGTGCTTAATATTTTTTGTAAATCTTTTCTTCTTTTTCTTTTTAGGTTGACAAAAAGCGCGACAAGCTCGAGAGGAAGGTATTGGACAGTCAGGAGCGCGCCTTCTGGGATGTGCACCGCCCCATGGTGAGTCTCTTCTACCTGTATTCCAATGTGCACTGCTCGCAGCATATATGCAAAATTATAAAAGTTTTCGAAATGGCTCACTTTTTTTGTAACTAAAATTACTGATAACAAAAAAAAAGAAAACTACACACATTTTTTATTAGACAAATGTATTATCAATGTTATTATCACCCAAATTTTTTGTTGTTTCATAAAAAAATATTTTATTAAAAATTCACAAAGTTTTATAAATTTTTCTCAAATTCCAGTCGGAAACTTTGGTTTCATAAAATCGTACATTTTAATTATTTTGTAGTTAACTTTTAGATTTTAATACAAAGCGTGATGTTTTCCCTTTTTAACTATGACAGTAAGGGAGACACAACGATTTCTATGAGACCTATATGAGTTGTTCCCAAAAGTAAACAAATTAACCTGAAGGGTTGATATTATTTAATATTTGATGGTACCTACATACAATTTTCTTAAATTTTGAATGTGAAAATCACCTTATGTTAATGTGTTTGTTGATTTTTTAGCCTGGCTGCGTGAACACAACAGAAGTTGACATTAAAAAGGCGTGCCGTTGTGGTGCAAAAGTTGTTCCTGCCCCTGCCAAATCTACATCTGTAAGTTATTTTATATTTTATTGAAGAATATTAACAATAATAATCTTAACGAAAATATGAAAGAGGAGAGAATAGAAAGACACAGAAAAATAGAAAAAGATAATGGTTGGGAATGGAATAAACTGGGACTAGAACCCAGAACCTCTTATCTAACCGGGCCACGCGTTTAACTTTTTCCACGCGATCGTAACAACAGTTGATACGGCAAAAGCCATGCCTCACACGCGCCCGTATCAGCCCTTGTTACGCTAACTTCGACTGCCGATATCACAGCGCTACTATGTCACAGTATTTTTTCCCGCTCGCTAGGGCATTTGTGTAACTATCACGATGCTGACATCTTCAGGCATATTTCGAAAGTAAAATTGTATTTCGTAAAAAAACATCTATAATCAAGTGAATGTATCCTCGTACCTTTGAATGCAAAGTTCTCAATTTACTCCACAGATGGCGCTAGTAGTTTGCGCAGGCGCTCCATGCGATTTCGACTGACCAAATTGGACAAGCGTCGATAACATTTATTATCGAGATCGCGCGTATTCGCACACGTTTGTTTATGTTGTGAAAGTGTGATTTTGAATTTACATAAAAATTTTATTAATTTTAGTGTCATCAGAAATTTTAGAACTTGTTCATACGAATTAATTATGAGGTACCACTTGTGTCTATCAACGCAGTGTCCTGAGTACACGTACGCGGATAAATGGCGCCGTCTTTGAGATAATACGGGTACGTTTTTTACGTTTTTTGTTTTTTATAAACATCTAGGAGTGTTTACAGATGACGATTTGGTTTCAAATTGTAGATAAAAATCTCATATGTTTATATAGTATGATAAATCATGCCATAATATGCTGTAATTTGACATAAAATTGGTTGGATAGGTATTTGAAATATGACATATACATGTACCGCGTATGGGTATTGAAAAAACAAAGTAGTTCAACGCGGGGAAAAGGTTAACAATTCCACCATTGCCACCCTCTGTCAAACCGTCATATTTGTCAATCTCATATTTCAAATTTTAGAATTAACAATATTATCTTTTTATTGGAATCAATAGGCCACTTGCATGGATTTCATAACGACTTGGAAAAAATCGTGTGGATAGATCTTTTTACTAAGATTACGAAAATGTTAGTAAAATTTTGTAGAAATGTAAAGTTTTATTTTTATTTTTAAATAAATAAATCCATTATTTGGGCTCGTGACGTCACTACATGAAAATGTCCCGTCTCCGAAAATGTTCCTATTAATTTTGTAAAATTCCACACTGATTTAATTTTTTTATATGGCATCACTTTGATTTCAGGCGAATTTTTGAATTCGTTCACTAGATTTATTGTTTGTTCTCTGCGAACTTATCATTTGGTTTGAATTTTTGACAGATGTTGCGAAGAGAACCCCGTACAATTTAGATGTCGGTACGTGTTTTAAAGGTATAATGGTTATGGTGCTGATTTTATCAAAATCAAATTTTATAATATTCTTATTATTATCATAATTTACAAGTACAAGAATATTATATTGGATTTATTAATATAGACGTTGTACATTATAATGATTTATGATCAATAAGATGGATCAAGGAAAAAATATTTATGAGATGTTAATATTTTTGGTATGTCTCGTTATTCTCCTGTGCCATTCGTGTGAAAAACGTTCTTTTTTTTCAAATGATTTTCGGCTGTGTAATTATTATTTTTTCTCACATATAAAATTATGTCCCGTCTTTCCGGTTTATAAAAAATGGTCTGATTTTTCGGATTGAAATTTTCAAAAAATCCCCAGGGTTTCAAAAATACGATTAAAAAAAAATAATAATACAGAATGTCTTAGAATATTTTCCTAAACCGGAAAAAAAATTTAAAAAATGTGATGCAAGTGGCCTATTATTCTAAGAACTGGTTTGTAACCTGCATAGCGTCTCGGATAAGTATATCTGTTTTTATTTATTTGGGCTTATTGACATTTTATAAAAGTCTAAATGAATATTCAATATTTTATAAGAACAACTCTCTTTTTATAACTTCTGAAGGTTATTCCCATCAATGTAATATATCATTCAAGAAATAGATAACACTAATAATCTAAACGAAAATATAAATGATAATCTTTACATAGTATAGAAATGAAGTAGCTCCCGCTGTATGTGCATTTAGATGTTTTAAACTACGCAACGGATTTTCATGCGGTTTTCACCAATAGATAGAATGATTCATGAATGTACAAATGTTTTTATTCCTTAACTTTTCGTTATAATGTTAAAAAATATACAATTTATTTTATCACAGTACTTTTTTAAAGTTCCACTCTTTTACCTTTGAACCTGCAGGTGGCCATGCCCATAGTGACGGTTACAGCTCCTGCACATGGCGACGAGGCCAGCAACGCTGTTCCCGCTCCCGGAACTGCCCAACCTTTAACAGATTCCAGGTAAATTATCCCTTACTCTGTATCACTGAACAGAAAACCTGTAGAAATGCATTGGGGAGGTGTTTGTAAGCTCCAAGTTAGCGCAATTTTTTTATTTTTTATTTTACATTAGACTGACAGACTGAGTAAATCAGGGCTGTCTATAATACCTCTTCTTCGCATTCGATAAATGCTGGCGTCCCACAGGGATCGGTTCTGTCACCGACTTTGTTTCTGTTGCACATCAATGACCTCTTGTCATGTGCACCGATTCATTGTTACGTGGATGACAGTACAGTCCATGATAGCTTTTTGTTTGACAAGCCCCCAAAGGGCACACAAACTCCAATAGCTCGGAGGGCTTTGAAGCAAAGAATGGACGGTTACCTCGAGAGTATTTTCTCTTGGGGTAAGAATAACCTCGTCGAATTTAATGTTTCAAGGACCCAATCATGTTTGATAACGTCTAAAAGGGATCGAAATGAAAATCTAGTCTCCTTCAACGGAAGCAACCTTCCGAACAGGACCTCCATCGATATGCTTGGTGTAACTCTAAGTGACCAGCTCAGGTACGGGGGCTCCATCGAAACCAGAGTTAAGTTAGCCTCTCAGAAACTGGGCGTACTGTACAGGGCCCGCAGATACTTTAATAGTACCCAACTGCTAACCCTGTACAAATCGCAAGTGCGCCCCACGGTTGAATTTAGCAGCCACCTCTGGTCTGGAGCTCCAAAATACCTAAAAAAAAACCCTTGACTCTGTGCAGAAACGGGCGGTCCGTTTGATAGATTCTCCCATCTTAACAGACGGACTGCAATCTTTAGAGCACAGGCGTCAGGTGGGAATGCTGTCCTTGTTCTACCGGTATTACAATGGAAGATGCTCCGAGGAACTAGCATCATTGATCCCCTCGGCACCGGTGCATAGTCGGGAAACACGCCAAACACGTGCCCAACATTTGTACACGGTTGACATTACTCACATGAGAACGGGTCGTTTCTATGACTCGTTCTTGAGTTCAACGGCTCGGCTGTGGAAAGATTTGCCGGCCTCTGTGTTTCCTCCCTCCTACAACATGGGTCTCTTCAAGACCCATGTTCACTCCTTCCTTTCCTCAAAAAGACCCTCCACACAGCATCTACAAAGATGACATAGGCCCTGAGGGAAATTATTTTCCTCAGGGACTCCTGTGTGGTGTTAATATAAAAAAAAAAAAAAAATACCAATAACAAATTTGAATTGTATTGATTCCAGAGCGGCAACTACAGATTCCAGACTGGAAGCAGCACGTCGCCAGGTGTCCCTGCTGAAGCAGCGAATGGAGCGAAGGAATATCAAGGTGTCCAAGGTGGCCGAAGCGTGAGTTGATTATATATATATATCTATCGTCCAGTTGATCAGACATCTCCAAACACAAAGTTTTGAGATAACGAAGAAAGCAATATTCTAATGTTCACCATAAATCAAATATTATTTACACGTCTCTGTGTTTTGTGTATTAAATATGCTATAAAATAACACCAGGAGGCATAACGGTCCTGTACATTAGTATGACATTTTTAAATATCCTACTAGCAGGGGCGTGCACTCCATTTAGGCACATAAGCACTGCCTACCCTGCCGTATTTGTAAAACATAAGCTTGTAATAATATTATAATTTATTTAATTATTGCTAAAAATAAATACACACTTTCAAAAATAAGCGCGAAAAAGCTGAGCAACCGAAACTACGCGAGCGCCTCATCAAACGGCATTCTACAAACGTGGCATAAACTGTCATTAGAAACTAGAAGCGCGCCCTTCGACTGCCTCACTAAAATGCAGCCTTAACCGGTCAAATTCCGGAAATTCGCGGAACTTCACAAAAAAACACTAAAAAACCACCACTTTGAATTTTGAATTGAATGTTTTGTTGATAAATTTTGAGCTGTTGTATATTTTATTGACCGAAACACGTTCACAACACCATAAACTATCTACTAAAAACCACATTACTTGCATTTATTACGTAAATTAATAGGTTTTACGACGTTTTATTCGCGATACACGCATTTATTGCGACCGTTAAATTCGTGGCTAATTATGACAGTGCATTGACATGGATGAAATCGTTTTAAAAATATTCCAGGGTGACTAGGTGAATGAGACTTTTAGCATCACAGAGAGTAATGATGGCGCAAGCGATTCTGACACTGTTCTTCATACGAATTCTGTACATAGAAGGGTCAAAATCGCAGACCAAAAGTTTTTCGTCGACAATATTATTCAAATATTTGAATTATTTTCTCGCGCATGCGCATATGACGCCCTCAGATTTGCGGCTCCGGCCTTTGACCGGTTAAGCAGGAATTATTTCTGCTTGGAGCTTACTTCATACAAGATATAATATCAATGTTTACGAAATGCACATAGCATAGAGTGGAACTGTTGTTTTGAATTTGCTTCTATGAGGTTTTTCTCTTAGTAATAGGCAGTGCTTTCTGGAACAAAATTAGTAAATGGCAATCAGTGACGACAGTGACATCTGTTATCTATTTCTATCAACTAGTTGTCTTACCAGCAGCAAGCACAGTTAGCGAAAACTTGTACGAAGGGAGTTATTTGTAGTAAGTTTTTTTTAACTGATCAAAAACTCTATGCACGCCACTGCCTACCAATGACCCAGAAAATATCAATTTTTAGTTTAACCCCTCTGAATTTTCGCTTATGATGTCTCAAACGAAATGACATTTTACGAAAACTTTGTGTTATTACCGCTTCACAATTAAAGCTCTATAAATGAAACATTTCTGAACGTAGCCCAATAGTAAAAACTGTTTTAGAAAGGTTACAAAATAAACTTTCGTATTTATTATATTACAAATAAATATTAACATTTGTAAATATTAAAATTTAGAATGCAAACATTAAAAAAAATATAAAAATGACTCACATGATGTTTTTATGTGAAAACGGTACTAAAATCACAGATTATGTAAACAACAATACTTATTCTATTGTATAAATGTATAATAAACACTTTTGTCACCTCACTTTTTTATCATTTCATATAAAAATATTTAATAAAAATTAACAATGTCAAGCGCGGTCGAGCCGCCGGTAGGAAATTTGGCGGGATAAATTATGTGTCAGACTGCGCGAATGACAGAATATTCTTGTTATGTATTTCTATGGACAACTTGAATAGGGATGTACAGCTTGATCCACTATCGACCTTTTACTTTTTTGTTTTAGGGCTGTCACTAAAAGAATAACGGAGTTAGAACGATTTTTATGGAGACACGCATTGACGTATAAACACGCTTATTGTACTTGACTGCTATCGTATTTTTAATGCATATATCTGCTTGAGTTGCTGACCGGTTAATTGACTATTACAAGTTTTTCTGCATGTCTAATAGGTGTTGGTGATGTTTATGAGTAATCTGAGTATAGTACCAGATAGAGGGGACACTAACACATATAACCAAATACTCTACTCTCATTTAAAGTTTTCTGAGATGTCTGACTAATCAACTGGACAATCGATATATTATTCCTGAGCAAATTGCTAATCCTGTACAAATCTCAAGTATTTCAACAATTGAACACCCCTGCGCTGGAGCCCCAAAATACTTGATAAAACCTACTTTTGTGGAAAGGAGTGCGTTCCATCTGATTGACAATCCAATTTTTAACAGTCCGACTGTCATCTCAATGCACAGACGCAGTGTAGGGATGCTGAGTCTGTTCTACAGGATTTTTAAAGGAGCCCTATGCATGAAACTCGGCAGATACGAGTTGAACACCCATTCACGGTTGATGTTTTCTTCAAGAGAACGGGTCGCTTTTTAGACTCGTTTTTGTTTAATCGGCTCGTATGTGGAACGAGCTAGCGACATCTATATAATCCAGGCCCCTTCAAGATCCGCATTGATAAATCCCTACCTTAACCTGCCTCACAACGTTGCCCAACAGGTTGGTGAGACATAGTTTCCCTGTCTTTACATGTGTACAGATATGTGCACTCTTGTGAGGTGTCTTTTGCACTTTCTTTTTCTTAACCTCTGAGTGGCCACGCCATTTCACGAAAATTCAAGAAAATTCACTAAAAAAGCACCACTTTGAATTTTGAATTGAATGTTTGGTTGATTAATTTTGAGCTATTGTATATTTTATTGACTGAAACACATTCCTAGAACAATAAACTATGTACCAAAACAACATTACTTGCATTAATTACGATGTTTTAGTCGAGGAACACGCATAAATTGTGACGGTTAAATTCGTGGCAAAAGTGACATTTCAATGTAATAGACAAAATCGTTTTAATAATATGCAAGGTGAATGAAACTAGTGACTATATCATCTATGATGTTAGCGCAAGCGATTCTGACCGTGTTCTTCATACAAATTCTGTACATAGAAGGGCCAAAATCGCAGACAAAAAGTTTTGGTCGAAAATTTTATTCAAATTTTCGAATTATTTTCTCGCGCATGCGCATAAGGTTAAGCCAACGTTTTGGACAGCATTACAGTGTCCATCATCAGCGTGGATTTTGCAGAAAGTATAATTACCGTCAATATTTCCATATCCGGAGAGATACTCAAATTTACAAATCCGTAGTACTTATACCTGCCAGGGGCACGTCCTCATGGCGCCATCCTTTGACGAATTCTTGGATTCGAAACCGAATTACAACAGTTTGTTTGAAACTTCACATACACAGACGTTTATATGGCGCGGCCTGTACAGCGCGGCGTTAGAGATGCACTCGAAGCCGAGTTCTTAAATTTCAACCTTACAGACGTTATCCTATTAATAATGTTCGATTTGTTAAGGAGCTGAAATGGACTTGAATCGACGTTTAATGGGACCTTTCAAATGTTAAAAACATAATGACTGAATGTTCGTTAAAAATTTCTGACAGGAGTTGTTTAGTGTAACATTGTGCTTGCGTTGATTTGCAGTTGCATCAACTACTACGAGCAGTACGTAGAATATGACGCATTCCTCACTCCACCGGAATGGCCCAACCCCTGGCTGGCCGATACAACCGAACTGTGGGAGCAGGACAAACAGAGGTGAGATAGCAATACTGTACAATGTTTTCTGTTGAAATTTTTTATTATTACTAATTTTTATTAAAATAACTCTCTTTTATGATAACTTTTGAAGGTTATTCCCAACAATGTAATATATCATTGAAGAAGAAGATGATACTAATAAATCTAAATGAAAATATGAAAAAGAACAAGACACAGAAAAATTAAAAACTAACGGTTTCAATTGGGACACGAACCCAGGATCTCTTGTCTTACCGGGGCAAACGCCAACCAACTCAGCCATTGGTACCTCTTATTTTTAAGTCATTTTTGCCAATCTCACATTTCAAAATCAAAATTGACGATATTATCTTCAATAATTTTTTTCTTCATATTTTTGGCAACTACCTTTTTAAATTATCACAATGTTCTAAAGATCTGGTTTGTAACCTAGATAGTGTCTCGGATAAACATGTCTGATTTTATTTACATGGGACACCTGTTGACGTTTTTCTAAAAGTCTAAATGATTATTCAATTTTTTCTCTATTTTATTATAACTTTTGGGGGTTATTCCCAACAATGTAATATATCATTAAGAAGAAAAAGATAATACTGATAAATCTAAATGAAATTATGAAAAAGAACAAGACACAGAAAAATAAAAAGATAACGGTTGCAACTGGGACTCGAGCCTAGGATCTGTCGTTTTTTTATCTCTTTTATTTTTCTGTGTCTTGTTCTTTTTCATATTTATTAGTTTATTTTTCCTTAGAAGGCCCTCTCGGCCTATGTCATCTTTGTGGATGCTGTATGGAGGGTCTTTATATGGTTAGGAAGGAGAGAAAGTTCTCAGAAGGAAAAAGGCATGATGGGTGGGTAGGAATCTGGGGCCAATGTGTCCAGGAGTGACGGACGTATGAATCCATCCCTCCCACTGCTTTGCAAGGCAATGGGTCGAGATAGTCTGGCTGGAGCGGTCAAAAGGTCTTCCTCAACCGGTCTCTCCCAATCCGGCCTGCCATGCAATAGGCGCCATGAGCCGCCAAGACCTAGACAAAACTCACCCTACGAACCCGATTACCCCAGCTAAGTTACTAAACGAAGCCAACAATTTGCGTTGACCTATGACGGGGGTGTTGGTTATCCATTAAATGCATCCCAGGGTGGTGGTACCCATATCCGCCTACCAAATTGAAAATATAGAATTAATAGTATAGGTTAATTTAATTTTGATAGGTTATGTATGTTAGGTTAGGTTCTGTTGGTTTTGCTAGGCTATGTTGGGTTAGATTAATTTTGGTTAAGTTGGTTATACTAAATTACCCTCAACTCTGTGCAGAAACGTGCGGTCTGTTTAATAGATTCTCCCATCTTAACAGACGGATTGCAATCTTTAGCGCATAGGCGTCGGGTGGAAATGCTGTTCTTGTTCTACCGGTATTACAATGGAAGATGCTCCGAGGAACTAGCGTCATTGATCCCTTCGACACCAGTGCATAGTCGGGAAAATCGCCAAACGCGTGCCCAACATTTGTACATGGTTGACATTTGTCACAAGAGAACGGGTCGCTTCTTCGACTCGTTGTGTTCAACAGTGTTCTGTGTTCAACAGCTCGGCTGTGGAACGATTTGCTGGCCTCTGTGTTTCCTCCTTCCTACAACATGGGTCTCTTCAAGACCAATGTTCATTCCTTCCTCTCCTCAAAAAGACCCTCCACACAGCTTCTCAGATGACATAGACCACGAGGGAAATTTTTTTCCTCAGGGCTTCCTGTGTGGATTTAATATAAAAAAATAAATATACTTGGTTATGTTAGGCCAGATTAGTTTGGGTTAGGTTGGTTATGCTAGTTTTAGTTAGGTTAGATTAGGTTAAGTTGGTTATGCTAGGTTTAGTTAGGTTAGGTTAGATTAGGTTAAGTTAAGTTAGATTAAGTTGATTGTGTCAGGTTATTTCTTTATGTCTTTTGTCACTTTTCTTGTTTTTCATGGATCTGTATTTTATCATAATGAAGCCTGCTGACGTAGAGTGTGTGTTTTCAGCAAAGAGGTTCCGTTGCGGCGTGTGCGTCGCTGGGCCTTCGGGCTCCGAGAGCTGCTGCAGGATCCCGCAGGACGGGAACACTTCACTCGCTTCCTGGACAAGGAATTCTCCGGAGAAAACCTCAAGTGAGTTATTTTATATCTATCGTTGAAGAAGATAACAATAATAATAATCTAAACCAAAATATGAAAGAGAACTGGACACAGAAAAATAGAGAAAGATAATGGTGCAACTGGGTCTCGAAACCAGAACCTCTTGTCTAAGCGGGACGTGCGTGTTAACCAATTCCGCCATTGCACCTTCTGTCAAACCATCATATTTGTCAATTAACTTTGACTAATTTTTTTTAATATTCAATTTTTTTTAAAGAAAAACTCTCTTTTTATAACTTTTGAAGGTTATTCCCATCAATGTAAAAATATATCATTGAAGAAGAAGATAACACCAATAACCTAAACGAAAATCATATATGAAAGAGAACAAGACACAGAAAAGTAAAAAAAGACAAAGGACGAAACTGGGACTCGAGCCTAGGATCTGTCGTTTTTTTATTTCTGTGTCTTGTTCTTTTTCATATTTATTAGTTTAATTTTCCTTAAAATAAATAATATTTATTTTAATTTTTTAAACTTTATAAGTAAAATCTCAAATTATAATATTTAATTAAATGAAGACAATATTAGCGAAACTCAATCGAAAATCTGGAGACAGAAAAATCAGAAAATGATATTGGCTCCGTTGGGACAGATGTAGATAGCATTTATCTGCGTTAACCTTTTCCACGCGATCGTAACAGTTGATACGGCAAAAAGCCATGCCTCACACGCGCCCGTATCAGCCCTTGTTATGCTAACTTCTAGGAGTGTTTATTTTAAATTTTTTTTATAAACATCTAGGAGTGTTTACAGACGACGATTTGGTTTCAAATTATAGATAATAATCTCATCTGTTTATATAGTATGATAAATCATGTCATAATATGCTGTAATTTGACATAAAATTGGATGGATAGGTATTTGAAATATGACATATACATGTACAGCGTATGGGTATTGAAAAAACGGAGTAGTTCAACGCGGGGAAAAAGTTAAGAAAATGAAGATAACGTTGGTAGTTCTTAGACGAAGTATGGATACAGATAAAGTGACCGAATTTGATATGGGTTCCGTAGCTCAATCGGTAGAGCACTTGCCATGTAAGCAAAGGGTACTGGGTTCGCGTCCCAGCGGAGCCAATATATTTTTCTGATTTTTCGAGATTGTGATGGCTTAATAATAGTTGACTATAATTAACAATATGTCATGTTTGTGTGCAGGTTTTGGGAGGCAGTTCAGGAGTTGAAGGCGTTACCACAGAGGCAGATCCGTCTGCGTGCGCAGGACATCTGGAAGGAGTACCTGGCCCCCGAGGCACCGTGTCCCATCAACGTGGACTCGGCGAGCCGTGGGGCGTGCCACGCTAATGTCACGGCCGGCGCAGACCGGTGGAGCTTCGATCATGCGCAGGTATGTGTCCGTTTACATCTGCTAATCACGGTTGTTTTTTGATTGATTGCATCACTTATGTACGTATTTGCTGATTGATTCCAGGCCTAATATAGTCTGTCTCCTGGTTTTCTGTAGCTGTTATCTATACCTTATACAGTTATTTGCTAATGGATTCCAGGACAAATACGGTATTTTGTTGATTAATTTCAGGCCTAACGTAGTTATCTTTTTAGTTATTGATTTCAGGCCTATTATAGTTAATTGTTGATAGATTCCAGGCCCACTTTAGTTAACCCCTCCGCAACGTAAGCAGATATATGCGTTAAAAATACGACAGCAGTCAAGTACAATAAGCGTGTTTACACGTCAGCGCGTGTGTCTCCATAGAAACCGTTATAACTCCGTTATTGTTTTAGTTACATCCTTAAAATAAAAAGTGAAAGGTCGATAGTGAATCGTGCTGCACATCTCTATTCAAGTTGTCCATAGAAATACATAAAAATAAGATTCTGACAGACGCGCAGTCTGACACATAATTTATCCCGCCAAATTTCCTACGGACGCCCGACATTGTTAATTTCTATTAAATATTTTTATATGAAATGATAAAAAAGTGAGGTGAAAAAAAGTGTTTATTACACATTTATACAATAGAATAAGTATTGTTGTTTACATAATCTGTGATTTTTGTACCGTTTTCACATAAAAACATCACGTGAGTCATTTTCACATTTTTTTAATGTTTGCATTCTAAATTTTAATATTTACAAATATTAATATTTATTTGTAATATAATAATTCGAAAGCTTATTTTGTAAGCTGTCTAAAACAGTTTTTACTATTCGGCTACGTTCAGAAATGTTTCATTTATAGAGCTTTAATTGTGAAGCGGTAATAATGCAAAGTTTTCGTAAAATGTCATTTCGTTAAGACATAATATGTAAATGAAATCCTCAGCACGGGAGATACCAGTGAGGATATCATTATCTCTACTGTTACTAAGAAATGAAGACAATAAATCATTATTATTATTATTATTAAAAGTGCATATTGGCGATTTTCTGAGGGGTTAAGTACGAGTATCTGGTAATTTATTTAAGGCCTAATATTTGCAGTTTTCTGAAGATAGATTCCAGACCTGCTTTAGTTATATATTTGATTAATTCTATTCCTAATATAGTTATTTGTTGATCTATTCTAGTTCTAATTCTTAAGCCTTATACAGTTTTCAGATTGACAGAATCCAAACCTAATACATACACACAATTATTTTCTGATTGATTCCAGGCCTTGTTCAGTTATTTGTTGATTGATTCCAGACCTATTACAGTTATTAGCTGATTGATTCCAGACCCAATATTTAATCATTTATTGTTTGATTTCAGGCCTTATATATAGATATTTGCCGAATGATTCCAGTCCCAATATAGTTATCTGTTGATTGATTCCAGGCCTAATACAGTGATTTGTTGTTTAACTCCAGGCCTAATATAATATTTTGTTTATTGATTACAGACCTAATATAGTGATTTGTTGTTTAACTCCAGGCTTAATATAGTATTTTGTTGATTGATTCCAGGCCTAATATTGTAAATTGATGATTGATTCCAGATCCAATATTCAAAGTCATTTACTGATTAATTCTGAGACTAATATAGTAATTTGTTGATTGATTCCAGACCTAATAAAGTAATTTGCTGATTGATTCCAGGCCTAATATAGTAATTTATTGATTGATTGATTCCAGGCGCATGTGTATCACCTTATGAAGTCGGACAGTTACTCTCGCTATTTGCGTTCAGAAATGTACAAGGACTTTTTGAACGGATCCAAGAAAAAGGTAACTTTTAAAATGACCATGTTCAAATTTTCGTAACATTGCGATCATCCAGTTGATTAGTCAGACATCTCCAAATACAAAGTTTTGAAATAACGAGAAAAGCTATATTCGAACGCTGATCATAAATCAAATATTATTTACACATGTCTGTGTTTTACATATTAAATATACTATAAAATTATACCGGGAAGCATAACGGTCCGGTACATTAGTAAGACATTTTGAAATATCCTACTAGTTACCCAGAAAATATCAACATTTAGTTTAATTCACTATAACAAGTTTTCCTGCATGACTAATAGATGTTGTTGGTGTTTATGAGTAATCTGAGTATAGTACCAGATAGAGGGGACACTAACACATATAACCAAATACTCAATTTTAATTTTTCGGATATGTCTTAGTAATCAACTGGACGATTGATTTATGTAATACGAACATTAATAATTCACTGAGGGAAGAAACTGATGGAGGTGTTGTGACGTATTCAACTTTGAAAGAAAACATGGCGTCGCCAATTCAGACTACTAGGCCCCCACACAGGTTTTAACTGCAATATCAAGCACACACGCCCCTATCAGTTTATCTCTTCATTGACAGACCGGTTAGTAGTTGTGTGGACAAATGCAATGGGTTCCTATTGCTACATCACCGGTTCAATTGCTTTTGATGCTAATTTCGGTTGCGTGTGTGTTCTGCGTAACTCTGGTTTTAACCTAATTTTCAAAATTGGAACTGATTGTGTGAAGAATTCAGACAAGCGATATAATATAGTAATTTAACCCCTCAGGCTTATTTGTTCGCTTGTGCGAACAGCTCATAGAAATCGTTGTTTCTCCCTTACTGTCATGGTGAGAAATATGATTTGAATGGTGTTAGAAAGAGAAAACACTACGCTTTATATTCAAATCTAAAAATTAACCACAGAAAAATTAAAATGTACATTTTTATGAAACCAAAGAAACTTTGTGAATTTTTTTTATTAATTATTTTAGAGGTCGTCCATTAATCATGTGATGTTTTTTTTAGCAACTTTTTAAACCCCCCTCCCCCCTGGTGAAATGTGGTGAGGTTTTAGACTACCCCCCATACCCAAAATCACTTTTTTTTTTTTTAGTACATAGTACATACGCGGCAACTATTTACGCATGCATTCGGCGTCAAAATCACAGTCTTACTGGCAACAGTGTTGCCAACTTAACGGATTTCCCGTCACATCTGGCGGATTGGAGTGTCCCGAAACGGGAAAATTTTGTGTATAACGGAATTTACAGTATGACGGATTTTCTGGCGGATTCGAAAAAAGTGACAAATTACATACTTTTATAAGCGAAAATCGCCTATATGTATGGATTTATGGAGAAATTTTGATCCCTGAAATTCTCTAGCCACCCCCCCCCCTCCCCAGAATGGACGAAAATTTGTGTATCTGATGGATTTCTGACCGTTGATCCGTCACGATTTAGCGCAGGGTTTCCCAACCAGTGGTCCGCGAGAGGCTAGAAGATGGTCCGCGATGGACCGCCGGTCAATAAACGAGCCAGCTCTTGGGCGGTCCCTGGTCGAGAAGTCTGAATTAAAAAAAATCGGGCCAATATTCAGTTTATCATTATTGTACCTTGTGGTCAGTGGCCATTATGGTATTCTGTTTCGCCCCACCTGATCCTACCTCGTTCTACCCACTCCGTTGTGGTAAATACTCTCTAGAACCCGTCCCGCTCTATCCCATTCCGCCCCCTCCGTCGTGGTAAATATTCTGCTAGAACCCGTCCCACTCTATCCCATTCCGCCCCCTCCGTTGTGGTAAATATTCTGCTAGAACCCGTCCAACCCTATCCCATTACGCTCCTTCCGTAGTGCAATCCGTCCCGGGTGCCACCCATGCTAGCCTACGCCACTGACCATAAGCGTTGGTTGTAGGGCGGATAACGGATAACGTGGCAACGTGGTGTCGTCACCCCCCCCCCCCCCCCCCCCCATTAAAGTTGCCAAACACAAATTTAGATTTCATAAAAAATAAAAAATTTGTACGTACAAGTACAAGTGGTCCCGGGTCAGAAAAAGGTTGGGAACCACTGATTTAGCGGGAACAGAGATTTCGAGTTGGCAACATTGCTGGCGACCGGTGAGCCGTGCGGTTGTCGCAACGTGCGGGGAAATCGTTGCCTGGCAACCGTAAGTCAAGGCCACCCGCCGCTGTTAGGTTTAGAAATCGTGAGTTCAACGATAAATAAATGCATGTGATATCTCATTATATTCTCCCCCCTCCTTGTGATATTTCGTGAATTTTTTCCGAACCCCCCCCCCCATTAATGGACGACCCCTTACATGAAAAGACAAAAACTGAGGTCACAATAACGTTTATAAATACAGTTGTCTAATAAAATGAGTGTGTTTTTATTTTCTTTTTCATTATCAGTAATTTTAGTTCCTTAAAATCGTTAAGTGAGCCATTTTTAAACCTTTTTTATGTTTGCATTAAAAATTATATTTATTTCTAATAATAAAATTAGAAAGTATATTTCATCAACTTTCAAAAATTGTTTTTAATTTGTGGATACATTCAGAAATAATCCATTTATTTGGATTTTATTGCAAAGCGGAAATAATCTGACCTTCTGGTAGAATTTGCCCGAAGCCTGAGGGGTTAACAGAAGATAATTTTAATTGTTATTTTCAAAATTGGAACTGATTTTTCAAGAATTCAAACTGCATTAGTTATTTCTAATTTTGAACACTTTTTTAAATTAAAATTAAAAACCTTTATAACTAGGAAATGTTTTACATTATTAAAAAAAAAGCATTATATAACATATTTATATGGTTTTGACTAACTAAAAACACACTCCTTGCTTCATTCACATTCATACATCGTCTCATACATACCATTCTGTTATTATTCTAAATCTTGGCACAGCTCATTTCAAATATCTAGTTCACTTGATCGTGCCACGTCTTCCTCGGGTGTCTCCGACTTCTACTATTCACTTCCACGCCATATATTATTCTTCTTACATTCGTTTCTTCATCCGCTTCACACGCCCAAACCTTCTCTTATACGTCTCTTTCTTAATCTTACTCATTACACTTACATCATCAGCTGTGATGTGTTTCATTTCTTGACTACGAATCCGGAGGTCGCAGGTTCAGTATCGAAGAGTTGCTTGAAATGGCTTTAGCCATGTTTGGTGACTTAAATAGTCAAGTACTTCCCACATTCCTATGACGGCCGACGTGATAGAGCGGTAACGCTCTTGACTTGTAATCTGAAGGTTGCAGGATCGAATCCTGGCTTGGGCAAATAATTTTTTTTTGTTTTATTTGTGTTATTTCACAATTAATTCATTAAAAATAATATGTAGTATATTTGCGTCACGTTCCAGAGTGGAAGATACTCTCAGTATCGCCCTGGTGCAAGACCACCATTCAGAATTGAAACGTTGCTTGAAGTGACTTTAGCCATTGTGTTTGGTGACCAGATCTGTATAGCCAGGTACTTCCCCACCTTCCTACCCCTTCTCCTTCCCCTCCCCACTTCCTTCAGCCTCACAACATACCCCGATTGGGGACGCGATATTCTCACTGGTTCCATATGTTTGGCAGGAGTTGCAACTAACAAAATAAACACGTTTTAACCACACGCTCGCCTCAGGGATCTCATATTTAATAATTTTTTTTCTTTTTCAGACTTCTGTCAAAGGAATTCGGTCCATCGTTTCATTCTCGGCAAGAAAAGAGACATCTACCAATTAGAGTTGGAACTAAATTCAATTCCTTCGGCTATATATAGTTTAAAGTACTCGTTTATTCCAAATTCAAATTCAAACCATCGTCATCATCATCGGCAACATTAAGGCCGAGTTGTTTTTGCTAAAATTCAAATGTGACTTTTTTTTTTACATTAGCTTTACACAGGAGGCCCTGAGGAAAATAATTCCCCTCAGGGCCTATGCCATCTTTTGGGGATGCTGTGTCGAGGGTCTTTTTAGGAAAGGAAGTTCTGGGAAGGAAAAGTGTATGTAGCAATCTGGGGGTCACGGACATATGAATCCGTCCCTCCCACTGCGGTGCAAGGCGTTACAAAGGGACTTCTCTCCCGATCCAGCCTGCCGTGCAGCTGGTGGGCCGACGCATCCGCCGCCAAGACCCTGAACTCACCCCTGTTAAGTCACCAATGTAGCAAACCACTTGGGGTGACCTATGGCAGAGGTGTTGGTTATCCAATAAATGGTTTCCGGGGAGGCGGTACCCATACCCGCCTCCCAAATTGGACATTGTCATCAAATGGCCATTCATTTGTTTTTTTGACATTTGAAGGTCATTGTTTTTTACATTAACTCCTCTACACAAGAGGCAATGAGGAAAATAATTTCTGTCAGGGTCTATGTCATCTTTGGAGATGCTGTGTGGGGGTCTCTTCAAGATCTATGTTGTAGGAGGGAGGAAACACAGAGGCTGGCAAATCATTCCACAGCCGAGCTGTTGAACTCAAAAACGATTAGTAAAAGCGACCTGTTCTCATGTGACAAATGTCAACCGTGCACATATGTTGGGCGCGCGTTTGGCATGTCTCCTGTGTATGCACCGGTGCCGAAGGGATCGATTGGAGCATCTTCCACCATAATACCGGTAGAACAAGATCAAGGATTCCAGATTAACAACATGATGTTATCTTCTTCTGCTGATCACTATTTGTTCAAAAACTGTAACAGCATTTAACGGGAATCTTTCAAGTGTCAAAAAAAATAAAACAAAATGTCGCTGAACTTCCATTAATGATGACAGTGTTAAATTTGAATTTTTGTGAAACAACTCGACCTAACAACTGTACGACGGATATACATATTGTTAATTATAAGAATATAATTTTTTTTTCATCTCAAAATGTGGCTTTGTTACTTGTAAGGCTTGGTTGCTTAAACTCCTATAAAAAATTGGCATTCAGCCGCCATTTTGGTTTTCGTATTCGTTCGAACCGCTTTCGGCCCGTCAGTATTTAATCAAATTTCAAGTTTCGTTTTGATCAGCCACCGATTCAGTTGTAGAGATTCGGCGAGAGTTCGATGACGATTTGATCGAAAGCCGACGGGCCGAAGAGTGTTGGATGATTTCAGTTTCGCCCCGGTGAAAGACCGCCGTTTGGTGACCAGATCTGAATAGCCAGGCACTTCCCGACCTTCCTCTTCCTCGTCTCCTTCCCCTCCCCACTGATTTAAACCTCTTAAAAAAATTCTGTTTTTTCATTGTCTTGAAATAACAATTCAATAATAAATAATCGGGAATTTTAGAAGTCATAGTTATTACATATTTTCAAATCTCTGTGTCATTTCCATCATGAACTGTGGAGCTGGTATGGTTGTGCAGCGCTGCGTAAACTGTGCACCTCAGTTTAGAAATTTTATTTTTTATTTTTAATTTGGTGATAATTTAAAACCAAAGATCATGTTATTTTTAAGTTAGCAAATTTTATCACACAAAATAATGTTAGTTTATTTTAAATATTAAGTTTCAAACAGTCAAATCATTTTAAAGAGCTCGCGCTTGATTGTATTTTGTGCGCTATTGTTTGGACAGTTGTTCAAAATGGTTTGGAACATCTTTTCACATTCCCCTCTTACCCCTGCGATGCAGCACATCACTAAACAAGCAAGAAACCCTTTAAAATGATTCTACTGTAAATGTATGAGCAACAAACTTGACATATATGTTATATTTAACCATTTGAGCGATTGCTACCCAATTTGGGGTAGTTACACACATAAATTGTCCAATTGATTAGTCAGACATCTCCAAATACTAAGCTTTAAAATAACACCAGGAGGCATAACGGTCCGGTACATTAGTATAAAATTTTGAAATATATTAGGTCCTTACATATGAAATTGGCTTTTGGCGTACCTACTGGCAACTTTGATCTCAAATATCTTGTCTTTGGTTAGGAATTCCAAATTCAAATTTATACAGCTATTTACTCATGTATTTGTGTTTCGAAAATTATAATTCATTTGTTTTTTCCTTAATTGTTTTTTTTCTTTGCGTCACTTAGTTTACAAAATGGAAAACTTGAAATATCGAAACTATCGGGGCATGGTTTGGCTGGTTCGGCAGGGTTCAGCCATTGCGATGAGCGTTTCCGATTATCGTACAGGATCCAATTTTCATCACAGGTTATGATTCGATTTAAAATCCCTTCATTATTGTGCCGGTTGAGTAATGCAACGCAGCAGTCAACGCGCGTTTGTTGATTTGCTTCACTCAATTCGTGAGGTACCCACCTTTCAAGCTTTTTCACCTTCCCAACTTGCTTCAAGTGGATTAAAACAGTTTTATCACTAACATCGCAGCCTGCAGCTAACTCGGACGTGGTTTGCGATGGATCCGCTTCCACAGTAGCCCTCAATTCTTCATTATCAACTTTGGGCTTGTTCTGCAGGTCGAAATTTCCAGAACGAAAACGTTGGAACCAAAAACGCACTGTGTTTTCTTTTGCGGCACCGTCGCCATACACATCATTAATCCTTTGAGCCGTTTCTGCAGTATTGATGCCACGGTGGAACTCATACTCGTAAATAACGCGATATTTCAAGTTTTCCATTTTGTAAACTAAAAGACGCAAAGAAAAAAACAAATGAATTATAATTTTCGAAACACAAATACACAAGTAAATAGCTGTATAAATTTGAATTTGGAATTCCTAACCAAAGAGAAGATATTTGAGATCAAAGTTGCCAGTACGGCAAAACGCCAATTTCATATGTAAGGACCTAATATTACTTGTGACCCAGAAAACATCAAAATTTTGTTTGATTCGCTATTAACAAGTTTTAGTGCATTATAATACTTATGATTTGTTGGTGTTTATCAGTAATCTGAGTATTGTACCAGATAGAGGGTACACTAACACATATAACCAAATACTCAATCTAATCTCGGTTTTTCAGAGATGTCTCATTAATCAACTGGACGATCGATGTGTGATTTTAAGAATTAAAATTAATTTATTTTGAAATTCCTACAATCAGCTAATGTGTTTAGTTGCTAATTTTATTGAGCTTACAAATACCAAAGGATTTCACTAGTGTTTCGGAATGTGTAAACGTATTTTAAATTGTTTTCTGAAAATTAAACATCTATTACATACATGTTAAAAATTGCATTATTTAAAATGTTTGTGACTATATATATAAGCATTTCTATTAGGCTAGCTTTACACTCATAAGTTTTTCCCTTAAATCGCTCACGTAAGCGATTTATAGCCAAATCACCAAAAGTCACTTATCGTAATTTATAATAGCAAGTTACAGAACTTTTTGACAGGTCTAATAATTGCACTTGCGCAAATTTCCAGCCTTCTCACAGCTTATAAAATCAGTTTGATAAGTTGAGAGACTTGACGCACGAATTAGTACCAAAATGCGCCGTTGCGAAATGTCAAAAATTAAAAGACAATTATAATCTAAATGAAAATATGAAAGAGAACAAGACACAGAAAAAGACAATGGTCGCAACTGAGACTCGAACCCAGACCTCTCTTCTAACCGGGACGTGCGCATTAACCAATTTCGCTATTGCCACCTTCTGTCAAACCATCATATTTGTCAATCTCATATTTCAAATTTTTAGAATTAACAATATTATCTTCAACTAATTCTTTTTCCATATTACGGACAACTATGTCCCAGTTGCGACCATTGTCTTTTTCTGTTTTCCTGTGTCTTGTTCTCTTTCATATTTTCGTATAGATTATTATTGTTATCTTCTTCTTATATGATATATTACATTGATGGGAATAACCTTCAAAAAAGTTGTAAAAATAAACTTTTTCTTATAAAAAATTAAAAGGCAATTGTTTTCATAGGATTTTTTTCCTATAAAACTAGTATTTATTTCCACTTACTTAAGTTTTCTGAAAATGAGCATCCTTCTATTCAATTGTCGGTCCAATCCTTACTAATCTCAACGTTTCTGTTTTTAACATTACGTATTTGAATTTTTGAATTTGAAGTCGGTTGCTGTCAGCAGCTGTCAGGTAGCTTTCATTCGGATAAATTGAAATTAATTTCCGTCTTTGATGGCACAAAAGCACGTGAAGAATGTTTAAAAAGTCAAAATCTATTTCAACACTTTATTTGGGCCTTTTCATCTTTCTTGACAAAATCGCATAAATTTGATAGTAGCAGGTCGTTATTGACAGGAAGCCATCTTACAGACTAATTTACAGATGTAAACGGTCGCATGAGCATTAATTACTTACCACAAGTCGGATGCATTTGTAAGCGCTCCTGTGAGTAACCTGTAAATATTTTACGTAACCCGTAAATTTTAATTGTGAGTGAAAAGCTAGCCTTAGACCATAGACAACATACAGAAATAGTAATATTCAATTTTGCTCCAAATAAATACAAGATATGACAATTATTTCAATTTTTTAAGTTTGTTTTTTATTTAACCTATAAATATGGGAAATACGTTGAAATACAACGTGTCCGGAAACTCATAGTACAAGCGGGAAACTGGTGAATCTACATCACGTAGAGAACCCAAAAAACTTATTTTTTTCGATCTGAGCGTTTCGATTTTAATATATTTTTTTTTCTATTTTTCAATTTTTTCGGCAACTAAAGGGTTAAAAAATTTTTTGAGCCCGGTTCACCCTTCGATGCATTTTATAAGACATTACACAGCTGAAATCAACCCCCTAGTGAAATTTTTTATCAAATTTAACCAAAAAATATCCAACTTCGGACCCGATTTACTCGAAAACAAAAGCTCAAATCAAAAAAGTTATATCACAAATCGACTCCGAATGTGATGTAGATTTACCAGTTTCCTGCTTGTACTGCGAGTTTCCGGACACTGTGGTTCAGGTTAATTTGCTCACTTTTGGGAACAGCTCATATAGGTCTCACAAATATCGTTGACTGTCAGAGTGAAAAGTATTATCTAAATGGTGTTAGAAAGAGGAAGCACCAAACTTTATATTAAACACAGAAAAATTAAAATAGCATCTCTAACAAACCAAAGTTTCCCACTGCAATTTGAAAAAAAAAATTATAAAACTTTGCTAATTTTTTATTAATTATTTTTTTTGAAACGACAATACATTTGTCTTATAAAATATGTGTTTGTTTTTCTTTTTTTTTATCGAAATCAGTAATTTTAGTCAGAAAAAAAAATAAGGTGTGTCTTTTTATTGAAAACTTTTTCATGTTTGCATTCAAAATTTTAATATTTAAAAAATTATATGTTTATAATCATAACAATTGAAAGCGTATTTAATCACCTTTCAAAAGCAGTTTTTAGTTTTCGAATACGTTCAGAACTATTCCATTTATTTGGATTTTATTGCAAAGCGGAAATTTTCTTATCTTCTGACAAAATATGCCAAATGCTTGAGGGGTTGAACCACAGTAAACAGTTAATTTGCTGATTTCGATATATTAGGAGGTTTGATTTTTGGAATGAGCGCAGCCAAATCCGAAACTAAACAAAAATCTCTACCGCTCAAGTGGTTAAGATTCTGTTTGGGTCCTAGGAGTCAAAAGATCTTATACAAATTGACATCAGTTTTTCTTTTAAATCGGTTTAGATCACAATTTTAGGAATTACCATTAAAATGTTGTCCTACGTAAGTATTTAGTTCATTTTAAGTTTTTGTCTATTTTCAATATCGAAACAGTTTTTTTTTTAAATTTCTGTTTTTGAGTTGTAAAGTACAGCCTTCTCTCACTAATGTGCCACTTAAAAAATCACCATAGCGTATATACAGGGTGTAACAGGACGTACCCAAGAGATTTTAACCAGCGATTCCTGAGCATATTTGGAGTAAAAAATGTAAATAAAATTTTGGTCTCCGGTGACTTTTTTGATGACATTTTTTTTTCTTCAAATTCAAACAAAAAAAAAATTCCACTTGATGTCATTGGTCACTCAGCCGAGTAACCGACCAACCCCTCACCCCGCCTCCAACCGTCCAACACCTACCGTTTTTTAATGTTTTTGTAGAAAAAATAAACAAACAAAAAAACATCAAAAATATCACCGGAGACCAAAATTTCATTTAAATTTTTTACTCCAAATAATGTCAGGAATCGATGGTTAAAATCCCTCAGGTACGTTACACCCTGTATATACAACGTGTTAAATTTTTAAACAGGCATTTCATAAAAATAAATACCGCTATCAATATATGTATATATATCTCTTCTCTATAAATAAAAATGAATCCCCGGAATGTATGTAAGCGCATAACTTCCGAACGACTGCACCAAATTAGATAATTCTTTTATTGTTGTGTTTGTTATTGTCAGGACAAGGTTTGTATACAAATATTGGTGAGCTCTGGCATTACGAAATTTGTATAAAAAAATTGCAATAGGTGGCACGCGAGCTGTTTTAAAACTGAATGTATCGGGACTGAATGTATGGAATGCGGGAGCAAGGCGGGGGGAGGGGAGTTCTCAGGGGGTTCTCAGGTGAAAGGGGGAGTGGAGTGGGGAGAGGGAAGGTTGAGGAGGCGGAGTGGGAATGCAAGAGGGGAAGGGGAGGCGGAAGGGGAACGAGACAAATGGGAAAGGACACGCAGGGAGAAACAATTTCTTTATTAAATGGCGTAGCAACGCATGCCGGGAACCAGCTAGTATATATATATATATATATAAAAATTTTCCCTTATAAATATTTATATAAGTGTAGTATGAGTTGTCGGTTTATTGCTATATTAAGCATAGGAAATTTTTGAAACTTTAAAAGAATATTCTCTTAAGGCGTATGTCATTTTTGAGGATGCTGTGTGGAGGGTCTTTTTAGGGAAAGAAAAGAGGGGAAGTTCTTGATTGAAGAGGAGCTTGATTTTATACTTTGATTTTTTTTTTAAATAACGACAGATTTTAATTGAACGGCGAATTAGTGAGAGAGTTCTGTATTTTTGTTGTCTTTGAACTAAATGTGTATAGGAAGAATTAGAAATCTAAAATGTGCATAGAATTGATAACAGCAAAAAGAATCACAATGTGGGGTATTTTTAATGTTTATAGGAAGAAATATATGTACAACATGTGTGATCATGTATAAAATGTGTTTAGATACAATAACTGTTACAACATGACTTATCAATAACTAACAGGAGAATAATAATCTCTTCGGAAAGAGTGCAACATTTATGATCGTTTATTTAAAATGTGTTTAGAAACAATAAATGTTACAACATGTATAGTAGGGGAATAAATATCTAACCGGAAAGATTGCAACATGTTTGATCATTTATTTAAAATGTGTTTAGAAACAATAACAGTTACAACATGTATCAACATCTATTAGAGGAATTTAAATAATGTCTTCAGAAAGAGTGCAACATGTATGATAATTTATTTAAAATGGGTTTAGAAACAATAACTATTACAACATATTCCAAAGTGTAATAGGGGAATTTAAATAATGTCTTCGGAAAGAGTTCAACCTGTGTGATTATTTATTTAAAATGTGTTTAGAAACAATAAAATATCTATTCGGAAAGAGTGCAACATGTATGATCATTTATTTAAAATGTGTTTAGAAACAATATCTGTTACAACATGTATCAACATCTAATAGGGGAAATAAAATGTTTTTGAAAAGAGTGCAACATGTATGATAATTTTTTTTAAATGTGTTTAGAAACAACGTCTGTTACAACATGTATCAACGTCTAATAGGAGAATTCAAATAATGTCTTTGGAAAGAGTGCAACGTGATCATATTTAAATTGTGTTTAGAAACAATAACTATAACTGTTTCAACATGCATCAACATCTAATAGTGGAATTATAATATATTCGGAAAGAGTGCAGCATACCTATATGATAATTTATTTAAAATGTGTTTAGATACAATAACTGTTACTATATGTATCAACATCTAATAGGGAAATTTAAATAATGTCTTCGGAAAGAGTTCAATGTGTATGATAATTTTTAAATTGTGTTTAGAAAAAATAACTGTTACAACCTGTATCAAAATCTAATAGGGGAATTTAAATGATGCCTTCGAAAAGAGTTTAACATGTATGACCTTTTTTAAATTGTGTTTAGAAACAATAACTGTTACAATATATATCAAAATCTCATAGTGGAATTATAATGTCTTTGGAAACAGTGCAACATGTATGATCATTATTTAAAATGTGTT
This sequence comes from Limnephilus marmoratus, assembly GCA_917880885.1. NCBI lineage: Eukaryota > Metazoa > Arthropoda > Insecta > Trichoptera > Limnephilidae > Limnephilus > Limnephilus marmoratus. The sequence continues at coordinate 9,574,698 of OU862907.1, forward strand.
TAGAAACGATAACCGTTACAACATGTATCAATATGTATTAGGGAAATTCAAATAATGTCTTCGGAAAGAGCGCAACATGTATGATAATTTATTTAAAATGTGTTCAGAAACAATAACTGTTGCAACATGTAAATTAAATGTCTTCGGAAAGTAGTTCAACATGCAAGATCATATATTATTTCGAATGTGTTTAGAAATATTTATCAACATTTTCAACATCTTAAAGTGAATAATTTATTTTTTCGGAATGAAGTTCAACATGTAAAGGTGTACTTAAAATGTATGTAGAAACAAAAACTATTGCAACATCTACATTAACATTTGTATAGAAAGACATGCTACATTGAAAGGGTAATGTTTATACTGTTACTAACAAGAATTGCAACATTGTATGTTGATGTTTTAATGAAAAGGTTTTTAGTTTAACTGCGTTAGCACATTGATTGGGATGTTGAAGACAAAAAGTTAAAGTGTATAGTAAAAATTACAACATGATTTGTTATTTTTAGGTTAAAAGGTCATCATTACAAAATGAAACATTGATGTGTTGAAATAATGTAACTTGAGTTAGTAATTGGAGATTGGAGCCATTAAAATTATATCAAACAACATTTTGTTTTAATCTATATACATAACAATCAAAATATGCTTGTATGTATGTATGTATGTACGCGAGTTGTGTATGTATTGCTATATTAAGCATAGGAAATGTTTGAAACTTTCAAAATACCTTCTTTTCGCCCTCGCAAAGGTTTCTGGATTATTACAAACACATGACAATGCATCTGAAAAGTTTTCTAATCATTACAAAAACTCTTACGAAACTGTCAAAATTTGGGAACGACGTTTTGCAAACCATCGATTGTTCAAAATTCAATTTTAGAATAAACTTTTTAAATTAATGCATTTAATTGAAAGTACTAAGTAAATAAGAATTACAGGTTTTTTTTTACCTCTCCACGAGTGAATTTTGGTAAGCAAAACTGTACGTGAGGAGTGAGTGAGTTTTCATTTTTAAAATATTTTTTTATAAATTAAACTAAATATAATATTATATTTTGAATTAAAACTTCATCAACATCAATTCAAGAAAATAAACCAATATCGAAAAAAAAACATATCCATACAAAAAACCGCTTCCTTCCTCTGCCGACCGCTTAATGACGCAAAAATTTTTTTTTAGGTTAAACGTCACATACGTTATAATCTACGCCAATTAAATTAGGTTTTTAAGAGCGAACCAGCCAGCGGACGAAAATCCACATTTCGTCGAAAGTTGTTCTTCCGATCGTGCAGGGTGGTTACAATGAGAAAGATTAATTATTCTCCATACCAGCTTTTTAAAATTATAACTCAATATCGAATTTATTTCAATCCAAATTAGCTTTAATTTATACCTTCATCCAAAAATGCTGAAAGGCGTGATGATAAAACTATTAAAATAGTGTACTTTTTGTAGTCATTTTTTGATTATAAGTATTTATCATTTTTCAATAATGTCTAAATTTAATAAGAATGTTAAAAAAATCTGAAATATATTAGTTTGTAAGTGCGCAAATAAATACACAAATGGACCAATTTTCGTCAAGAAACACATGTACGTACATATTTTTTAATGATTTTATTGAAACTAAAATTAAAAATTCTAATACATACGTTTGCTAGATAATGTATTGATTTATTTTACTGCATGATTATATTATTTGAAATGGGTGTGGTATAATACAAAAACTTTTTTGAAAATTTAACAAATCTGCCAACGACTTATGGAATAACCTTATTATAAAATTTTTTTTTAAAATTCTCAAAATTTATTACATACGAATGCTAGATAAAAGAGGAATAACCTTATTATAAAATTTTTTTTAAAAATTCTCAAAATTTATTACATACGAATGCTAGATAAAAGAACAATCTTTCGAAATCCATTTATAATTTTTTGTGGAAAAGAGTCAATACGTCTAAAAACTTTTTTGAAAATGACGTATTTCTGGTTTTCTCTGGTAATGCCCTCTTAAATTACCGATCATTTACCTACTTGCAAAGAAGATTTTTTTCACATTCTTATTTTGCTTAGACTACTTTTTGCATGTTTTGCTTTAAAATATTAAGGTAAATTAATTGTTACAATAAAAATATAATAAAACAATTACATACATTATTTAAAATGAAAATAAATAAATAGTTTTGTTCATAAACAAACCCAAACCTTTCAAGGCTGAAAAATTCAATTTTGTATCGGTGACTCGATCCAATATTGTATTTTTCAGCTTTTCTTGAAAGATTTGGGTTTCTTTATGGACAAAACTATTTATTTATATGCATATTAAATATGTACGGGTGCAAACAATTAATTCACCTTAATATTTTAAAGCATAACGTGCAAAAAGTATTAAAAACCTAAAATATTTTAATTGGTGCCATCTGTGAATGCGTAGATTATAACGTACCTTACGTTTAACCTTAGACTGTGAAGTCGGTGTGGTAGGTATGTCTTCCAAAACTTCGCGCAGATGTCAATAGATGCCACTACAAGTCAAATATTTTCATTAACCACTCAGAACATAGTGTTTTGCTTAGTATTGTGTCCCTTTGGAAGCTGTCAAAATATGAAAACATTTGTGTTATTCATAATTTTTACTAAAAGCTTCATAAATCACGTTTTGGGAGACGTAGCCTCATTCTAAAAACTGTTTAGAAAAGATTATGAAATACACCATCACATTATTATAAATAAATCACTTACCATTATTTCAAAGTGAGAACGGTATCCATAATTAGTAGAATGCTGGTTGAGGGTTGAGGAGCAGCAATTCATTATTTCAGAGTTTACGGGATGGTTTTAAGGATGTTGAACTGGATGAGGTGTAAGCAATGCAGGTGTATCAGTAATATTGTTTTATAATTTTAAATATATCAGAGTCTTTTCTACGTTTTTTTAAAGAAAAGAAGAAATGTTTAACCCGTCTGCTTGTTTAGGAATAAATACATCCCAAAACACTTAATCGCGTTATACTTTCATAAGACCAAAAATGTCCCGAGTGACCTTACATTTTAAACGATATGTATCTCTCTTCCTCTCATGCAAGCATATGTATTTTTTCTTTTAACCAGAAAGAGAACAAAATAATGCATCTTATTGTCTTTGGAATATGAAAGTTATCTTGCATAGGTAGATATTTTACAATCTCGATCCAAAGTGACAGTTTCAGAATTTACAAGCGTAACTGAGGCTTCCGGATTGTGAGGTGTGAATATATTGAACCAAGCAGACGGGTTAAAATGTGTTCGATTTCATCATATTAGTACTCGCCTCTTTCAAGATCCAACCTCCAAGCAATTCCTCTAAGGAAACAATGTTTTTTTTAATTATAATCTTTATTTTTTTATGTTACACAGGACACAGGTAGTTGTACTGTGCCTGTCTCACTAGGAGTTCCTGTGTTGAGAGCAGGCGCATTTTAACATAAATAGTTTAAAAATAGTGTATAAAGATAACAACAACAATGTTATTTACATTTAAAGTAAAAGTACAGGGACAATCAGCATCGTATCAATGGGTTAGCATGCATTAGGAGGTTCTAAGAATATTGTTTATGATCTGTCTTTGGTAATGATCCAAAACTTGGTATCTGTTTTGTATTTTACGAGATTAGTGTGCTGTCTAATGGTCAGTGGAAGTGTATTATAAAGTTTTGTTGCAAAGTACCTGAAGTTTCTTTGACCAAACATTGTTTTGGCTTGTTGTACGGATTCGATGCAATAAATATGGACAGCATAGAAAGGGGACCAAATGACACTAGCATATTCCAGCTGAGGGCGAACCAGCGAACAGTAAAGAATTTTAAGTAATAATAATATATTTTTATTTTTTTAAACTTTATGAGTAAAATCTCAAATTATAATATTTAATTAAACGACAATATTAGCGAAACTCAATTGAAAATCTGGGAGGAAAAATCAGAAAAGATATTGGCTCCGCTGGGACGAGCCAATATCTTTTCTGTCTCAGATTTTTGATTGAGTTTCGCTAATATTGTCTTCGTTTAATTAAATATATTTTTAATTATAATCTGAAAAATGCAAAATCACGCGCGAAATGACAATAACAAACAACTAAAATGGATTATTTAGCATTGATGTGAAGTTCGCCATGATTAGAATGTGCGACTTTTAAAGTTGATTCGAATTGCGCTGGACAACCAGTTTGAAATAAATATTTTATTTCAAATTTATTGTTAAGTTATTGAATGTGTAGACAAAAATAAAAACACATGATATATACAGGTATAAATTTTTTTTTAATTATAAAATGACAACAATAGTAAACAAAAAAGTAAAATAATATTTTAATCATATTATATTTTGGAAAATTATGGAATTCATTTAACATTTTTTTCCAGTACAACTATTTCAAATGTATCATATTTTCACATTTAAATAATACAAAAAAACACGATATGCCACGCCACGTTAGAAGTGAAACTTGTGGAATTCATTCAACATTTTTTTCCAATACGAATATTTTAAATATAACAATGTTTATTTTCATTTACACATAAAAACACATAAAAAATATAACAAAAAAACCATAACAAAAAAAAAACCCATGACGTCCTGTGCGGAGCTCCAGAGAGTATGACAGGTATAATTTTTGTCGTGCCATTCGGAAAGAAAATAAAAAGTTATTATTGAAGAAGATCAAATAGATGCGGTGGGGGTCTGATTCAGATCACCTAAGCCGTTATAGATGGTACCCAAAGTCATAATACTTCATTTTATTTGCATTTTCTGATACATGGGTTGAGTCCAAATGCAGCCGACCAAAGGCTTGTTAAAAAACCAATGGTTGTTGAAGACTTGTTGCATTACAGAAAATACTTGTCCATTAAACGCGCCCAGCTTTCTATGAAAAGAAGAAACGTTTCGATACTTGCCAATAAGAACCTACCGAATGACAGAAGACAAAAACTTTAACTCAGCCAAAACAAAAAAAATTGAAGACCTCGTTAAAGGTGAAATAATCAATCAGTTTCCACAAAACACAAAAACTAGACAGCTAGAGTCAGAAATACACAAATAAGCGGTGGTGTCTTTGCGATAGATAAATTGCAATCATTATTATTTACACAAACAAGATAAACAACAAGCTGGCACATTAATCGCAAAAGAAGTAGTGAAGTTAATTAGACGACATTGAAAGAGAAAACACCGTAGACGGGCAAGTTGATTTAACCTCCAGTCGCCCAACACTCAAGTGAAACATGAGGGATGAACTGTGATGACTATACCGCATTTCAAAGTGCAGAACGAGAATTGATCTTTCACAAGATAGAGGAGATCTATAAAAACCCATAATCGAAACAACAAAAATATGTGAGAACCGTGACAAGGGAAAACGCTGGAACTCTACTCCACTCAAAGTGAATATTCATTCAGCATGTGATCGACAGTTTATGTGAAAAACTTGTAAGATTTCATTATGCATACCGCGGTTGCCACTTTGAAAATTATCATACTACAATTGTAGTATGATATATTTTAAAGCACGGATCCACGCACAACGGAACTCTACAAGTTTCGCAACCAAAAACTGTTGATTTTCTAATCTTGTTCCCCTTACAAATAACGCAATTTTGAGTACGTCGCTTTGTAAGAGGAACAGGATTATTTGCATCCCCAGCCTGCGGCGCGTCATTGTAGGCGGGATAGTGGGCGTTAGGGATTGCGGGGAAAGGATGGTTGTACGGCCCTACAAATGACTGCCTCGGTTTCGGAGGCACTGACAACGCGAGGTGATGTTCGGTCAACTCTTGTACTAGAGTCAACCGAAAATTCATGTGTAGTACCTCCGAACTCTGTGACTGGGAATACAAAATTTTCGCGTTAAGAATACTCACATTGAGCAAACGCTTGAACAGTTTGAGATACCATTTACGGCATCTCTTACGTTCAAGCAAGTAAGGTTCCAGCATCTGATCCTTTTTATCAACACCTCCCATGTACTTATTGTAGTCTCTGATAACTTTCGGCTTGTATACTTGCTCCCCGTCCCTAGAACGACCAATTTCAGCTTCTGCACCATGAAATGTCGATAGTGTCGTCACCTGCCTCTTGTCTTGCCACGACAGTATGGCAACATCACCAGCGTGGCGACCGAACATTTGTCCATCCTTTAAGCTCATTCGACGGAATGCTGGCGGAACATCGGTCCTGTTGGTACGCAATGTCCCGACGCAGTCAGTCTTGTTCCGCTTGAGGTACCGAGCGAGTAGTGGAGAGTTGAACCAATTGTCCATCCACAGGCTATAACCCTTATTCAAAAGTGGCCTGATTAAATTCACCACCGTAAGTGTTGATTTCAACACTTTTTCCGCTAATGAACCAGCAAGAGAATGATCTTTTCCTGTATAAATAATAAATGACCACAAATATCCAGTTGCAGATTCGCACAACTCAAAAGATTTTATCCCGAGTTTAGCAGCCTTTGTTTTTATGTATTGTTTAAAACCCGAACGACCTTTCCACAATGTAAGAGATTCGTCAATTGCAATGTTCTGGCTAGGAATATAAAGTTCCTGAAATTTTGCATTCAAGTGATTAATTATTGGCAATAACTTTGCAAGTTTCTTGTGTTCAGAGTTAGTGTGGATCAGATCACTGTTGGCGAAATACAAATATTTCGTCAACTCACAATAGCGAGTAAGGGATAGTAGTTGCCGAAATACGGAAGTCTTCAATAACCAATTGTTTGAATAACATGACCTTATGCTCGGCATGCGAATAATTCCTAGCATCATGTAAAAAGCAAACAAAATCAAAATCTCATGGCGATTTGTGCCCCTCCACGAACTGCTTCGGTCACCATGAACACGAGAGTCCCTCGAATACTTATTAGTTTCTTCAACAATGCTATCCAGAATTTCATCTGTCCAAATAGCACGAAAAGCATCATATGGAGTCAAATACTCTCTAGTTGCTCCTGACTTTTCGGGCACGAACCGTTCTCTTTGACCGACAAATGAAGAAATGCCAGTCCAAGAGAAGCTGGCTGCGCTCGCATCATCAGGGAACAAATAAGCCGAATTTGGTGACGAATGGACGGCCTCGGTTTCGTCATCAGACGACAAGGCTCCGTCCATTTCGTCATCAGCAGACTCATTTGACGACTGATGATGAGAGCGCCCCAACGGCCGTGCAGCTCGCGCTGGAGTCTGCGCTCGGCGCGAACGTCCACCGCTAGCTGCACGGGCGGCTTGTGCCCGAGGCAAAGCCAGGAACTGGGGAGAGAGCTCGTCATCAGATTCGCCCACCAAGATGGGTGATTGTCTCGAAGACCAGGCCTCTCCCTCTCCGACAGCACGTCGTCTCTTCACCCCGCTGCTCCCTCCACGGCTCCCGCGTACGGCCGGTGGAACAGGATGCGGCTGCAGAAACTGGAAATCTGAAAATATAAGAATAGGACACAGGTAAGTATGGTCCTGTATATTTTTAAAAGTGTGAATGATAGAAGTCGGGGACGCCCGACGAAGACATGGCATGATTAAGTTAATCAGATACTTGAGTCAGGCCATGTCAAGAGTAAGAATAATAGAAGAGTATGTATGTATGAGACGATGTATGAATGTGATTGAGGTAAGGAGTGTGTGCCAAGACGGAGTTGTTTGGCAGGCCGTCCTCTTTGCTTACCCCTGCGGAAAAAGGTGTAATGGTTAGTTAGTTATAAAATGTGTAAAAATGCAATCTGTTCGCCATAATTTGTTATAATAGTTTGTTTAGTAGAATTAAGATAGATTGTAGAAATATACTATAAATTTGTACAGCTCCCTTAAGGTGATTTCTCACAAAAACGGCGCTATACAAGTCATCCAAATATTATTATTATCATGGACAAACACTGCAAAATATAAATAAGAATGTATTTATATGTATATACAGGGTGTCCGGGGGTAAAGTGCATTAACTTCGGGAGGTGATCCTACTTATGGTAGGAGTAAAAATGATTAAGGCGATCCACTAGTTCAGGAATAAATCGGAATTCACGCCCTTTAAGGGAGGAGTTTAAAAATACTTGAGAAAAACTTTTGGAAAGGTTGGAAAAGGTATTTGAGAGTTTTGTTTTACAGGTTGATTTCGTAAAGGCCTGTAAAAAATATTAATTCCTTTTTTACGCATTGTTTATTGTAATAAAACGGAAATTTAAAATTGATTTCACGAAATCAAGCGACGCGGAGTGACGCGTCCATCTCCCGCTCAGTTCGGGGCGTGACTAAGGTTTGGCGACTGTGGCGTGGGCAGTAGTTCTTCGGTGGACGCCATAGGGTTCACTTTGAAAAAACCGAATTCGTCGACTAGCGGCCGTAATGTAAAATAACAACGCGAAAATGCATATTTTATTTTATTTTGGGAAGATTGGGTGTAAATATCAACTTTTTTGCGATCATTATAAAATAAACTGAATTTGCCACATTATACAATAAAACCATATCCGAAAAGGGGTTTATAAATAGGAGAGTTTGGACCTGAAAGTGAGTTTTATAGACCTTATACTTTATTTTTTTATAGGCATATTAAAAGCCTTATAAAAAAAATTACCGATATTTTTAAGGACCAAGGTATGTTCTACACGCAGTATTTAATTGAAGCATCTACAACACTTCTAAGTGATCAAATTTTCAAAACAAAAACATATGATTTTGTATGATTTTGCATTATTTACTATGGCTTCATCTTAATAACTTTTTCTGAAATACCAACTTTTTTTTTCCCATACAAAAAGAAATACCTACTAAAAATCCTTAGTGTAAGGTACCTAGCACTTACCCAACAAAGTTGCTGTTAGCTTGCCGGGGGCAATTGTTGCAACGTTGCTTGGTGTGATTTGGCCTGTATCCATGGAAACCGTTTGTAAACAATAACAAGACCGAGAATTTGACGTTTATACAGATCGTATGTTTTAAACCAAATTTAGAGATAACTGCACTTAAATAACAATTGAAGACACTCTTAACGATTAAATTGTTATAAACTAATTGAACACTTAACTAATGTCATCGCTTTTAACTAGTTTAACAAATTTTCAAAATGTCCACCTTCAGTTTGTAAGCAAGCAAAGTAATATTATTATCATTTTGTACGTTGTGGCGTATTTCATTAATTAATGTCTGCCCATTCTTTGTTGGTAAAGTAAGGCATTGACCGAATAATTCAATAACAAAATTACGCAGCATTGGCACAATAGGGTAACAATTATTATAAGCAATAATTATCAGCCTGAAACACTCATCCACATTGAAAAATCATCCGAGAAAAGATACATGACCCCAACGGGACTTGAACCCGTGTCCTTCTGATTGCCGGTCAGCTGCTCTCCCAATTGAGCTATGGCGGCTTATCTTGTACCCGCCAAATGATTCAATATATAATAGTGTTTCATTCAACAATCACTGCTTATTATATCCTTTCCACCTGAAAACAACCAACTTTATTTTTACCCTTTGTGCTATGCATAAAAATCTTGTCTTAAACGTTAGTTTAACAATAAAAATAACAATTGGCACAATAATTCAATGATAAAATTACGCATAAATAATCACAATTTTAACAGTTAGGCAAGTCTACAACTAAATAAACAAAAGTCTGAAAAAAGCACGCACTGAATTTAGTTGTTCCTTCACATTAATTGCAGCTTTGGCAGATTGGGTAATTATTACTACAACACGATTATCGATAGAAATATTACGTCTTTTGCGAATCTTATAACAAGTCCGTCTTAATAAATACACACTAGATAGAAACATTTAATCAACAAGTTTTGACTAACAACAATAAAGTTTTTAAAGTGAAACACTACTACGCGAATAAAATTGTTACATTCGAATTCAACACTGACACTGAGCGCTTGGAGCGGGGATTCGGCAACATCGGAAAATAATAATGCCGCCCGCACCCGCCAGTCTAATTTTATCCTTTTACCAGAAAACTACCCCTAAAAGTTGGAATTTCGAAAAAAGTAATTTATCTTTTTTACTTGTACTATCATGTAGGATCACCTCTCGAAGTTAATGCACTTTACCCTCTGACACCCTGTATAATAATGTATTTACCTTCTAAGTGACTACCGCTTGCTGGTCCAGCTTCTCCATCACTGTCGGCACTTCCTGTTTCACCGGCGGCAATGTAGTCCATCTGATCACTAACGATCCATTCTGAAAATATAATGCAAAACTATTACACAACGCATACACACACTACTTATATCATATGATGTAAAGGCAGCACAATATAAATAAAATTATAAAGATTATATATTTATAGCAGGTGGTACATGGACAAGAGTAGCTAATGATAGAGAGAAATGGCGACAGTTGGAGGAGGCCTTTGTCAACTAATGACATATAGACAGGGAGTCGATGCATGATAAGTGTTATTTAAATGTTATAAATAATGTAATGTAATTTACTGTCTGAATAAAGGCTATTATTATTATTACAATACCTTCTACATGCCCACTGCCGCTTGCCAGATCTCCACTGGAGCCTTGGGTAGCAGGAGCCACCATCGAATCCAAATCCATCAAGAGCATTTGATGAGCTTTATCTCCGCTTGCAAAAAACGAAGAAGCCTGAAAAAAAAAATTCAAAAACATTTTATTTTATTGACGGAATAAAAAAATAAACGGGAGGAATGCAGATCCGGGCACCACTTTTTTTTGGCAGAAAACCAGGTTTTCACCGCGTTTTAAGTTGAGAACTTTAACCTGGAAGGTGAAAAAAAGTGCGGAAAGCAATAAAAAAAAAATTGAATAAGTAATTAATTTTCAATTACGTTAAGAAAAATTTCACTTCGCCAACCAATACTTAGTCCACCTGCCATTTTGTCACTAACCTAAAAGAAAATCAGTGTTGCCAACTCTCAAAAATATTTATCCCTAAACTAAACTCAAAAACCCCTAGAAACCGACAAATTCTTGAAAAATTTAAAAATAATAATTTTAAATTTTTTAATTACTAGCGGCTACGCTAGGTTTGTGTAACATGGTTTGTGATTCAAAAGAAAGTGCCCCTTTATAACGCCTACTCGATGTTTTACCACACAAAATTAAATGTTACCATGCAATAATATCATCAAACATACCTTATAAATCGACCATTGTGTAACATGGTTTGTGCCCCTTTATACCGCCTGCTCGCGTCATTTTAAAAAAACAGCCTACGTTTTCAAGTAGTTTAGCGGCTACGCTAGGTTTGTGTAATATGGTTTGTGCCCCTTTATACCGCCTGCTCACGTCAATTTTAAAAAACAGCCTACGTTTTCAAGTAGTTTAGCGGCTACGCTAGGTTTGTGTAACATGGTTTGTGCCCCTTTATACCGCCTGCTCGCGTCAATTTAAAAAACAGCCTACGTTTTCAAGTAGTTTAGCGGCTACGCTAGGTTTGTGTAACATGGTTTGTGCCCCTTTATACCGCCTGCTCGCGTCAATTTAAAAAAAATATCCCTGTTTTCAAGTAGTTTTTCAAAAGTGAGTAAAATTTATAAAAAATAATTACTTAAGTTAGTTATTGATATGGCAACACTTAATTTTATGTTGTTTAATATCTTTGGTATGGCTATTTCTATGACTTTAAACTGTCAGAATGCTTCCTTCATGTGTGCGTATAGAAAATTTTAAAGTCGTGTAACTTTGTTAATATTGCTTTCCGAAAAAAAATTCTTTCGGATTCGGATTCTCCAGCCAATAGTTAGTATAAAAAAAAAGTTTTATTATTTAGGAAGACCTTCCGTAAACCGAAATATAGCCCATCCCAGGATTTGAATGGTTTGTCTCCATTCCAGTACCTACGCGCCTTATTATTTATTCCCTACAATCGTATCTAGGCTCTTGTATCGGGTATCCCTACCAACAAATTAGTATCAAATGGCGGACACAGGCGGACAATATGTGTTCATGAAGTGTCATTTCATACATTCTTTAAACGGCTGTATCTCCCTCAATTTTGCCGAGCGCGCCTTAATTTCTTTTTTATTCAACTTTTCCACACTTTTCTCATCTAGAAAGTGCATTTTTATTAAATTTCCAAGTGGTGCCCGGATCTGCATTTCACCCAAATAAACATTACACAAAGTATTGATTTTAATTATTTTGTAAATCACCTCATCAAATGTCTCTTCTGCTTCCTCGAAGTCGGATTCGATGGTCTCATCTAACTCTCCAAAGCTGCTCTTATCGCTGTCGGCTCCAGAGGAAATCTCTTCTTCGGTCTCCAGATCGGGGTTCCATGATGGGCTATTCGTAGAAAAATTAAAATGGTTTACTCAAATATCAGTTAACAAAGAAAAATTTTCGAATTCGAATTCTAATGATTCAAATAATGTCAAAAAAATAACTTTTCACTCTCGTTGCCAATATTTCACAAAAAAGTTGAAAAATAACATTTTTGTCATGAAATTACTAATATTTTTGATAAATATTGAAATAGAACACATGCTTTTATGAATATATACAATTTCTAGCGGTAATGGTGGATATTTTTTACGAAAGCGTCCATTCAACGCGATGAAAAATTCCAACCACATGAAAGTGTGCTGTAAAATAACGATGTTTACAAGAAAAAACACTTCAAGCTAACTAAATATATGACAAAGAGTGGCAGATATATATCTCAATCAGATAAACACTTACTTTTCCATTATTGATATTTTTTTGTCGAAACACGCACGTAGCAATCAAAATCAACAATCGACTCAAAAACAAATCAACCTCCAAACCGGATATACTGGTTCAATCGTTCAATGGCGTCAGGCGTCATGGCGTCATCAGCAGAGTTGCCAATGCTTATGTTCTAAACAGGGATGTTCTGCCCAAAAAAAATATTTCCCTAGATTTAGAGGTGAAATTTCCCTAGAATTTCACATTTACGCAATTACCTACGTAGCCACCTGATTGCGTAACACTAATCCTGTTATATGTTAATTAATATGATTAATTAATTTGAAATACATCCGAATTTGGTAAATGTACTTATAATACTGTGCTTTCCCAAATAAAACACTTTTTGTTACGTGAAATAATAATTTAAAAGTACAAATACACTCACCACTGAATTAGAAACTGAATTCCAAATAAAAAAACACTTTGCACAATAAAAATCAACCGCAATCACCGATAAAACGGAACTTAAAATATATATTTTTTTCAGGGGTCCAATTTATCTTTTTAGATGCGTAATATCATTTTGAGTTGTCAGTGTTTAAAATAACATTGCATGTAAGTACATGAACAATAATTAAGATTCATGGGAATTCCAAAATATATATATACGTATATACATATATATAAATAATACCAGTAATATTGTCATATGTCATTCGAATTTTGACAGTTGAAAAGCACTGTTGCGTTTTTTTCGTTTTAATACGAAAAATTGAATTTTTGGCATTTAGTCAGTTATAGTTTTAGTTTTTTTGTCCTCTTTGAGTTCGTTTATTGCTGACCAAGTCCAGTAAGTTTATTTTATTTTTGTTTTATATCCTTTTGCCCCAATGGCCTTTGCCATGGGGAAGAAACCCCCTGATCCCGCCCCCCCTGACCCCTCAAATTTTGACATTGGTAGTGAGGTAGAAATAACAGACCTTCAAGTTCCATCTTCTACTCCTAAAAAGAGGAAAGTTTGCGACCTTCCAAAATCAGATTCTTCACAGGTCTCAGTTCCTGTATCTTCTCCTCCTTCCTTGTATCCGACTTCAGCAAAAGCTCCCTTCATAGTTTATGTTCAAAACAACTCTCCTGGCCACTCCTTACATCCCCTTGAATTTGGTAAATTCATCGGAAAAAAACCACTTGGCATTTCCCCAGGTGGTATCCGATCAGAGGGCAGATATCGCATTTGTGTTGAGTTCACATCCGCGTTGAATGCCAACAAATTCATAAATTCCATCGACTCTGCGAAAAAATTTAAGGCCTACATCCCTTCTTTCAATATCTCTCGCTTGGGTCTCGTTAGAGGTATAGTCTGTCAAAAAAGAGTAGAAAATATATGAGGGCGCCACTGTTGATCAAATGGCAATACTAAACACATAACTCATGGTGTTAAAGTAAAGCTGTGTAACCTACATTTTCATAAAAAATTAAAAAGGCATAATAGTGGAAAAAATATTTTTTTCATTGCAGTATAGTGATACCCGCCGATCTCAAAATTAGAATTGAATATAGGTATATTATTATTATACCTTTGCAATTTGTGTTAACATAATGAAGAATAACTATAATGTAATAAAATATAAAGCACAGGTTAGAAATTGCTCACATTTATTTAATACTAGATAAAGTACTTAGCGTTGCCTGGGCTTTAGATCATGTCTCTAATTTTACATCTGAATATATTTAACTCATTCAGATCTAAAAGTAGTCTAACTAAACTCACCATTAGTGATTCTTCCTTTCTATCTATTGTTAAATTCAAATTTATGTTAAATTAAATTAAAGCAAATCGCTTTATTAATCACCTTTTAATAAAATTTATGTCATGAAGAAAAAATGTTTTTTAAAATGTGGTTTACTGTGTTTTATACATTCAGTGTCATTGCACTTCAAACAAATATTTGACAGTTAAATTGGTGTTGCTAGTCTACAAATTTAGTAGTTCCAGTTTTTATATTTTCTACTCTATTTTGACAGACTATATTCCTGTAGACCTATCTGAAGAAGAGCTTATCTCGGAACTGATTATTCCAGCATCTTCAGGAAAAGTTATTAAGACTAGGCGTCTTAATTTTAAAGATAAATCGTCTGAGTCTGTAGTTTGGAAACCCTCTCAAACTGTAGTTCTGACATTTGAAGGACAGTCCCTTCCCTCTCACGTTTATTTATTCCACAACTCTCTCCCGGTGGAAATTTATTCATACCCGACAATCCAATGCTTTAATTGTTGTCGGTTTGGCCATTCAAAACAATCGTGCCGCTCTTCTCCCCGCTGCTTTAAATGCGCAGAAAACCATCTAGCAGACCAATGCCCCTCCCCTTCCAATTCCCCCTCTTGCGTCAATTGTTCAGGCTCGCACACAGCCACTCATCCATCCTGCCCCGAACTTTCTCGCCAAAAAAACATAAAAAGTTATATGGCCTCCAATAGCGTTTCCTACTTCTATGCCTCCAAATTAATAGCTCCTTCTAAAAAATCTTTTGCTGAAGTTGCCTCTCAACCCCAAATTAGTGCTCCTTCAAACTTGTCTTACAGGAAGACTGTAATGACAAAACAAGCTTCTCGTCCAATTAAAACCCCTGGATTTGATCAATTAGGCCATAACTCCCAGCTCTTGTTCCCAAATGGTAACAACAGCTCTCTATTTCCTCAAAACTCCGTCTTTTCTAACTCAAATTCAACTAACAGCAGTGCTTCCAATCCTGATCTCTAAATGCAAATTCCATAACCAACAATACTTCTAATGACAATTCTTCTTTTATCCAAACTCTCCTCATGTTACTTATCTCTGTTATTAACAATAATAATTCTCTACCGTCCAACGCTGCCTCGTTACTCTCCTCCTTGTACTCTCTTCTTCCCAATGGCTGCCCCAACAGCAGCAATTCTGCAGTGGAATTGTAGAAGCGCCACCTCCAATAAGGATGACCTCATCCGCCTTCTACATTTACACTCCATATCGATTGCTGCCGTCTCTGAGACTTGGTTCAAACCATCTCAACTCTTCAAGGTGAGTGGCTATCAATGTCTGCGGGACGACCGCATTGATGGAAAGGGTGGTGCAGCCCTTTTCATCAAAAACTCTCTCTCCTTCTCCCCTATTTCCATTAAACCCCCAAATTCATCCTTCCAATTAGTGGCAGCCACTGTCTCTAATATTACACTTGTATCTCTCTATATTCCTCCTTCTACCCCATTTGACCTTCCACTGTGGGTCCACATGTTTAGCAAAATATCTTCTCCTTTGGTCATTTTGGGTGACTTCAATGCCCACTCCCCACTCTGGGGTTCTTCTTCCTCGGATCCCTCAGGCATCAAATTAATTGACCTTTTGGACTCCTTGAACATCTGTCTCCTAAATGACGGATCTTCAATAAGGTTTAGTCACCCTGGACAGAATCCTAGTGCGGTGGACATATCCCTCTGTTCCCCGAGTATTTATCCACTAATCTCCTGGCGAATTACTTCAGACCCCTGCGGCAGTGACCACTATCCCATTATTTTGAATTTGGCTCAACGGTTGGATACCAATCACTTTAAAAGTAAGCCCAAATTTATTACAAAAAAAGCCGATTGGTCTCGTTTCAGAGACTCTATCCAGGATCTTTCCCTCTCCCTGCCTTCCCCTTCTTCTGATAATTGCACCTCCTCTTATAAATCTTGGACTGATTCCATTCTAAAATCGGCTGACAAGTCTATCCCCAAATCATCTCCTGTAGGCTCGAAGGCTCGCCCTCCCCCTTGGTGGGATGAGGAATGCCTTAGAGTGCTGAAGGAGAGGAAAGCGGCCAATAAGACATACTGCCAACAGATGACTATGGATAATTACATCTCAGCCAAGAATGCCCAAGCTGTTGCTAAACGCACATTCCGTTTCAAAAAAAAAAAAAACAGCTGGCGTAATTTCTGTACCAATATATCCCCTGCTACTCCAGCGGGGGAGGTTTGGTCCATGATTCGCAGGTTTAGATCTTCCTTTTCCCTGCCAAAGCCATCTCGTAATTCTGCTATTTGGATTGATGACTTTATTAATAAAATAGCTCCCCCATATGTCCCTAATTTTGATGAACTTCCTTCTTTGCCTTTCACTTTAAAATCTTCTTCATGGTTAGATGCTCCATTTTCCTTTGATGAGTTAAAAAGAGCCATTGAAATCCTCAATGACTCAGCTCCGGGCAAGGATGAAATTCTGAATATATTCATCCGTCATTCTGATGACAATTCTCTTTCCTACTTTCTTTCTCTCATCAATGTCTTTCTGGATTCTGGTATTATTCCCCCAGACTGGAAAATTCAAAATATCATTCCCATTTGCAAAAGTGGCAAAGATCCAAGTATAGGTTCAAGCTACCGACCTATTGCCCTCTCTTCTACTCTTTGCAAAGTATCTGAAAGAATGATCAAGAATAGATTGGACTGGTTCGTAGAAAAAAATCAAGTTCTTTCCCCTTCCCAGTTTGGATTTAGAAAGGGTAAAAGTACCCTTGACAACCTTTCCTCTCTTGTTACAGATATCAAATTAGCATTATCTAAAAATGAATATTGCATTGCAGTGTTTTTAGACATCTGTGGAGCATATGACAATGTTCATATCCCCATCCTAAAAGAAAAGTTACTGGCAATAGGTATTCCGCCTAAATTGGTAATCTTCATTGTCAATTTGCTCTCCCAGAGAACTATTTTTGTAGATGGGTCTGAATCCCCTCCCCACATCAGACACATTTTCAAAGGTCTCCCGCAAGGGTCAGTCTTAAGCCCGATCCTGTACAATATTTACACATATGATCTAGAAAAATCTATTCAATTCTTGTGCAACATAATCCAATATGCTGATGACTTGACTTTCTACAAAATATCCCGTAATATTTTTATCGCAGCATCTGTAATCAACAATGCTCTTAGAAAACTCTTGGCGTGGTTAAATATTAATGGCCTTGAACTTTCCCCCTCCAAAAGCAAAGTTGTCATCTTCACTCGTCGCCGAAAGCTCCCAGATATTCAGGTGAGATTTGGCGATGAAATCATCCCTATCTCTAAAGAAGTCAAGTTCCTGGGAATGTTTTTAGACTCAAAGCTTACTTGGAATTCTCACATAAATCATGTCATCATGAAATGCGAAAGCAACATCAATCCCCTTAGATTTCTGTCCGGAGTGTGGTGGGGATCACACCCATCATCTTTAAAACTTCTGTACAATGCTCTCATCCGAAGCCATCTTGATTACGGATCTTGTTTGTTTGATCCAATGTCCACTTCAAATTCGCTTAAATTAGATAAAATCCAGTCAAAATCTCTCCGCCTTATCTTAGGAGCCATGAAATCTTCCCCAATCAACGCAATGCAAGTTGAATGCTGCGAACCTCCCTTAAATACAACGTGTCCGGAAACTCGTAGTACAAGCGGGAAACTGGTGAATCTACATCACGTAGAGAACCCAAAAAACTTATTTTTTCGATCTGAGCATTTCAATTTTAATATTATTTTTTTTCTATTTTTCCATTTTTTCGGCAACTAAAGGGTTAAAAAAAGCTTTTGAGTCCAGTTTACCCTTCGATGCATTTTATAAGACATTACACAGCTGAAATCAATCCCCTAGTGAACAATCTTTTCAAATTTAACCAAAAAAATTCCAACTTCGGACCCGATTTACTCGAAAACGAAAGCTCAAATCAAAAAGTTATATCACAAATTGACTCCGAATGTGATATAGATTTACCAGTTTCCCGCTTGTACTACGAGTTTCCGGACACCGATAAGAAGGCGATGCCTAGCAGAAAAATATATTTTCAAAACATGCTCAATAACTTCTCATCCCTTGATTCCTAAACTTCAATCGTTAAAGTATGAGGTTAATTTGAATCCATTTTGGAAAAAAACATTCCCCTCCCCTTCTCTATAATTGCTTCAACACATTCCTGGATGTTTCCACAAACTCCTATCGCAATGAATCTCTCCCCTTATACTCTTATCCCTATGAAAGTCTTACTTTCTATCCAAAGGTGCACCAAATTATAGGAATTTGTAAAAAAAATATTAAAAACTCAGTTCAATCCAATAATGCAGAATTCAACAAAATTATTGAAAATAACTGGCCAAATTATATAAAAATTTTCACAGATGGTTCCAAACTCAGTTCGGACTTCCATTGTGGGGCCAGTGTCCATGCACCTCACAGGAAATTGTGTTTCCCACACAGACTTCCCAAAGAGTGTTCCATTTTCTCTGCTGAATGCATAGCTATCATAGAAGCTTTACATCTCGTCAAATCTCTCAACATTAGAAATGCCCTCATCCTTTCAGACTCACTTAGCTCATTACAAAAAATAAGCGCATCCCCTCTCAACTCCAATAGCGACTCTCTTACCTGCTCTATCAGAGACCTCCTGCATTCCTTGTCGCTGGCTCACGTGTCAGTGGTCTTGGCCTGGATCCCAGGACACCTTGGTATTGTTGGAAATGAAAAAGCTGATTCTATTGCTAAAGAATCCATTGTTCATGGCCCATTAAGTAGTATTCCTATTCGAGACTATTTTCCTATTTTAAAAAATAAGTTACAACGCCAATGGTCCTCTGAATGGAAATCATCCTCTCTGTTAAAAGGTCACCAGTACTCTTTAATTCAACCTTCTATTCCTGTCAAGCCCTGGTTTCACAAATACACTTCCATGCCTAAAAAATACATCTCTTCCATTATTCGAATGCGTTTAGGTCATACTTGTTGTCTTAGCCATCTCGCCAGATTCCACATAGTCAATTCGCCGTATTGTGATTGTGGTTCAGAGGATTCTTTAGACCATAATTTTTTTGAGTGTCCTATCAATGACCAATTTCCAAACTTCATAACTGAATTGTTAAAACTTAAAATTGAATTCCCTACCAGTGTACCCTGCCTTCTTAGTCTCAACTCTCCTGAAATTCACTATTTGTTAGCAAAATTTATTTACAAAAATGGCCTCAATATTTAAGCATCTATCTCATTTCTTTCTCTTCCATATGTATACATTTGTTTCTTGCAGTGTTATTATGTACAGTTGCACAGGTTCCTTTTTTTGGGAATCTGTATATCTTCCTACTCTACAATTTTGTAATGACTATTAATATCAACTCCGTGTGTTACTCTATATGAAGATAGAAGTATGGAAGATGTACAGGTTCCTATTTTTGGGAACCTGTACATCTTCCTACTCTTCAATTTTGTAATTACTATTAATACCAACTCTGTGTGTTACTCTATATATGAAGATGGAAGTATGGAAGATGTACAGGTTCCTATTTTTGGGAATCTGTACATCTTCCTACTCTTCAATTTTGTAATTTCTATTAATACCAACTCTGTGTGTTACTCTGTATGAAGATGGAAGTATGGAAGATGTACAAGTTCCTATTTTTGGAACCTGTACATCTTCATACTCTTCAATTTTGTAATTACTATTAATACCAACTCTGTGTGTTACTCTGTATGTGCAGTTGTATAGGTTCCTATTTTTGGGAACCTGTACATCTTCCTACTCTACAATTTTGTAATTACTACTAATACCAACTCTGTATGTTAGTACAACTTGTATAATCATATGAATGTTTGTCTTGGCCCATCGTCTATGTTTGCTAATATAATTTATCTATTCCATATATGTAACTAATTTAAAAAAATATATGAAAATGTAACTAATTTAAAAAAACTGATTATGTACCTAATTTTAAAAAATCTGAAAATGTAAATAATTTTTAAAAATTAATAATATAATTAATTTTCAAAAAAAAAAATCTGGAAATGTAAATAATTTTAATAATATGTAACTTACTGTAATACATGGCCAATATCACCCTTAATGGGTGAAAGCCAAATAAATAATTGAAAAAAAAAAATTGTCATATGTAATAAAAAATTTGCCAGAGTTCGAAATTTCCCTAGATTTTGTCCTGATTTCCCTTTTCACTAAAAAATATTTTTCTCCCCCAGATCTAGGGAAATTTCCCTAGAGATAACATCACTGGTTCTAAAATACCCGCAATAAATTCCGAATTCCCCGCAAATTCCCCACAAGTTTCCTCATAATTCTACCTCCAAAATAAAACTAAATTCTATTGAAAATAGCATTTTTTATTTACGAAAATTGATAAAACATATTATTACATACCATGATATAAGATTAAAAAATAGGTTACAACCCAATAAACAATATTGAAACAAAAATAAAGACATTAAAAAAAATCAATTCGGTGAGCCGATAAATTGTCTAGTAGGAAAAAGGAAACATAAATAAATATGGTAATATAATCATACATACGGTTTACCAGAATGC
This sequence comes from Limnephilus marmoratus, assembly GCA_917880885.1. Classification (NCBI taxonomy): domain Eukaryota; kingdom Metazoa; phylum Arthropoda; class Insecta; order Trichoptera; family Limnephilidae; genus Limnephilus; species Limnephilus marmoratus. Next base: position 9,595,702 of record OU862907.1, read on the forward strand.
CAGGTTGTCTAGGATAAAAAAAATAACTGAAAAAGACAAGTAATATAAAGAAACAAAAACGAGTTAGTTGAAGAAAAGAAGATAAAGTAGCATTTTAGTGTTACAATATAATTTTAACCCAATTTAAAAATTAATTTAGTTTTTTTTGATATTGAGACCAATAATTTTAAAAAGTGAAGTTATGTTAATTATTCAGCAATTTACATAATCATAAGACTTTTGGTGTCGCGAAACTGCGACTCCACTGTTAATTGGCAGTAAATACTGCAGAGCAAAGCCTATGCAGCCCTCGAAGGACCAGTCCCGTTAGATAGCATACACTCGCAAAACCTGATGGATAGTCAGTCGATAGTTCAGATCTGGGCTTTTGGAAAATTAGATAAGCCCAGATTGGAATAAGGAAAATAGGACTCACCGTTGCAGATGGGGCCTGCTGATCTCCAGTTTGGTGTACACCTTTCACTGTTTAAAATTCGCAATATTCTTATAACATAAGAGGTTATAATATAAGAGGTTACGACACATGCGCCCTGTCTGAGATGTTATTTTGTACTGAGCAGAAAAGCACACTGTCACCTCTCCAGTACTTTCTTGCAACAATTTTTATGGTGACATTTAGGAAGGGAAGATTAGGTACGTGGGATTAATTCAGGATTTTGACATATCTACCTACCAAGTCTGCGAATGCAATACCCAATCAATCCCATATAAAAATGCTCGAACAACTTTATTAACAACATGTAATGGATTATTAACGAAATAATGGATTATTAAAGAAATAAGCATAATACAGGTGATGTAAAAATAATGACCTCCTTTCATCAATTATTGCATTATGCTTTTTTTATGAACATTTTGTTTGAAAGATTAAACTTCAAATTTCCTCCTTCTTTTTCAATCCCTTCTTGAGTAGCCGTGAATGCTACCACAGTATCTGTATGAAGACGATTTCTATTTTCTGTTTCCAAATTTTTAAGAACACTGAATTTCCTCTCAACGGAAGCGTTGGAAAACGGTAACACGAGCAATAAAGTTCTTACAATTTTTAAATTTTGGAACAAGTATCGTCCTGTATTGTTTTTTATGCCAAACACTTAAGCCCAGTGACTTTCAGCATCGTCATTTTACATTCAGACCATGTTGGGGGAAATCAAGATTAGCAAGCGGGATCCTTCTATCGTAGAACTTCTATGACTAGCAAATTCATGTGTCTTCGAGTTAGGGTTCCAAACTTCAGAAATCCCCTGACTATTATTGTTTAGAAATAATTTTTACAATGCTGCCATAAAAAAAACTCAGAAATCTTCCACCGAATAAACATATTTTTCAAAAAGGTTGGACAATCAAAAAATGCCCAGATTCCCCGCATTTTCCCCACAATACGGTGTTCCCCGCAAAATACCCATTTCTTAAAAAATCTTAAAAATTCCCCGCAATTTGGGGAATTATCCACAAATCGGCAACCCTGGTCATCAGGGGGGTATAACTCCGACCGTTTTTGTAACCAAATCACTATCACGTGGTTTGTGAGGTCAGAGTCATTACTCACTACTACTACCAATAGGAATCTTAGAATTTCCTTACTTTTTTACTTTCCTCTATCCTTGTCGATGGTATGTGACGTCAGTGGAATGACTACCAATAGGCATCTTACAATTTCCTTACGTTTTTTACTTTCCTCTATTCTTGTCGATGGTATGTGACGTCAAGAGATTCCGACACTATAAGCACGTAGTTTTTTTTAAGCTGGTAACACTGCGCGTAGTTTTCATTTGAGCCAAGCGTTTTGACACATTTGACCATAGATGTATTATAGGAGGCGTCTACTAACTACTAATATCTGCAGGAATTCAAAAAACTGAAAAAATCGAACTAATATCTATGAGAATCAAAGTGTTGACGAATATCTACAGCTCAAACTGTTGATTAATATCTATGAGATCCAAAGTGTTGACGAATATCTACAGCACTGGCAGAGATTGGATTTGCAATTGTGTATAGCATATTGGAATAACGTAATATTGCGTATGCAGTTTAAAAAACTTAATTTATGTAAGTATGTATGTAAAAATCCCTAATATCGGACTATTGGACACATTTAGCTGATTAGTCCAACCTATGCTCTGTAGATATTAGTTCAACCTAAGCTCTGTAGATATTAATCAACACTCTGAAGATCGTAGATATTAGTTAAACATATGAGCATGAGCCATATATGAGCTGTAGATATTCGTCAGACATACAGGCTGTAGATATTAGTATCTGGAGTCTGTATTATATACATGCATTTGACAGTCTACCGAGGACGCTTCTTGAAGCAAGCTTCAATAATCTATGTGCTGGCGGCAAGCTTGATGCGAATTGATTTTTTTTTAAATTATTTATTTGGCTATCACTCATTAAAGGTGATCTTGGCCATTTCTTGAAATTAATTACATTTTCGAAACAATCGCAGAATCATAAAATAGGACCCCATGTACATTAATAGTTAGCGTTCTTCGACATAAAAGAACAGATTTTTTTCAAAATTTGTTACATTTTTTACGCATCATGAAACAATTCTATAAATTAGATAAAATTAATATAAAATAAGAATTAATTGTTTTTGTGTTTAATTTGTAGAAATGCATCTGATTTTTCTTTTAAATTAATGTAAATATTATTAATTATTTACATTAATTTAAAAGTAAAATCAGATGCATTTCTACTTTTTTAATTATTGTTTTTGTGTTTAATTTGTAGAAAAATCAGATGGATTTCTACAAATGAATCCCTGTTTCCCTTGGTCACGCTATAACTTCAGAACCACTTTACCTTTTTTATTCATCTTTTTTTAAAGTTTTCTAATACTTTGTAGAAGGTTCTTCCGGAAAGAAAAAGTAAGAAAATTGGAGGGAGGGGAAGGAATTGAAAGATTTTTTTAAGTCTTCCGATACTTTGTGGAAAGATCTTACGGAAAGAAAAATTGACGAAGTAAGGCTCTTGACTCGTAAACCGAAGGTCGGGGGATCGAATCCCGGCGTGTCAAATAAACTTTATTTGATTAATTTGTGTTATTTCACAATTTTTTTCTTTAAAATAATATAAAGTATATTTACGGCACGTTCCAGATTGGAAGATACTCTAAGTATCGCCCTGGTAGACCACCATTCAGAATTGAAACGTTGCTTGAAATGGCATCAGCCGTGATTGGTGACCAGATTGCAATTTGGTAGGCGGGTATGGGTACCGCCGCCCTGGGAACCATTTATTGGATGACCAACACCTCTGCCACAGGTCACCCCAAGTGGTTCGCCACGTTTGGTGACTTAGCACGGGTGCCCGGGTTCATGGGGTAATGTTTGTCTGGGTCTTGATGGCGAGTGCGTCGGCCCACCTTCTGCGTGGCGGGCCGGATTGGGAGATGCTGGTTGAGGGAGACCCTTTACAACCGGTTACCGTTGTCCGGGTCGCTCGGTAGTACAGGGGCCCGACCCTCAGGCTCACGACTGAGGGTGGGCTACCCCATCAACGAGTGCAAAAACCCTGCCGCTGCTGTTGTGCCGGTTCGTGACCGGAGGGGACCCAGCAGTAGCGTTTGGGGCGCATTGGGTGACCTCTCCAGCCGGACTCTCCCAGCCCATCGCCTTGCACCGCAGTGGGTGGGTTGGATTCATACGTCCGTCACTCCTGGACACTCTGATCCCCAGCTTTCCTACCCATCCCTCATACCTTTTCCTTCCCGGTCCTTCCTTTCTTCTAATAACCCAAAAAAAAAAAACCGTATAAAATCATGAATTGCACAAACAACAGTAATATCACTATCACAACGGCGAGAAGCAGGAGTCCCCGGTGCAGGCCAAAGCTGTTGGTGAATTTCACCAACATTCGCGGCCTGCACAAAAACTTAAACTTCGTCCACCAACACCTTCTCTCCCAACGCCCTAACCTTCTCTTCCTTTCCGAAACGCAGATAGCCGAGCCTACAGACGCCACCTATCTGGATTGCGGTTCCATGTCAACTCATAATGAAACCAACTCAGAAACACCTCAAAAAGGTCATTAAAAGCTATGAAAGCTAACCTAACCTAACCTAACCTAACCTAACCTAACCTAACTTAACCTAATTGACCAATTTTTTTTATTTTTTTTAACATCTCTCCTAATGACCTTTCTGAGGTGCTTCTGAGTTGGTTTCATTATGAGTTGTCTGGTCACCCTGGATTGCCCGGGCTTCACCCTCGTTGGCAAATTCAGACCCAAAGGAGGTGTCTGTCTCTTCAGCCGAGCTGACGTCAACTGTGTGCGACTGTTGAATCTGGAAAACTCCAGATTCGACGTAATGTGGGTGCGTGTCAATCTTGCCAGCACGGTAAGATTTTACGCGTGTCTATACCGCTCACCGAACCTTAGCGTTTCAGATACGTCCGAACTCTTCAAACATCTAAGTAATACTATTGATGACCTCTTGCCCCGCTTCCCTACGGCAGAGTTTGTGGTCCTGGGGGACTTCAATGTTCATAACGAAAAAAAAGGTTGGTTAAAGTTCTCAGGACCAACGGACTCGGCTGGACGAGAGGCGGAATCCTTTGCCCTCTGCCATGGACTGGAGCAAATGGTTCAGGAGCCTACAAGGGTTCCTGATGTCCAGACTCACCGCTCCAATCGGTTAGATTTGTTTTTAACCACTGTGCCACACGGCTACAAGATTGACGTCACAGCGCCTTTAGGATCGTCCGACCACTGCCTGGTGACGACGTCAATCCCCGTAACCTTCAGACCGCCAAACGAGCGGCTGAAGAGAAAAGTGTGGCACTATAGATCAGCAGATTGGTTTGGTCTGCGGGCACATTTTAATGCTTTCCCGTGGTCAGCTGTCTGTTTTCGGACCTCGGATCCCTCAAGATGTGCCCAGGAAATTGGTGAAGTCATCACATCCGCGATGGATGGCTTCATCCAATCCACTGTTAAAGAAACTGGTGTGGGCTCAAAGCCGTGGTTCAGTCGACAATGCTCTGAAGCAGTGCGACGAAAAAACGCGGCTTACCGAGCCTACAACACATCTCGAACGTCCGAAAACAGAACAGTATATAACAAAATGGCAAAGGAAAGCAAGAGGATCATTAATAGGTCTAAATTCGAGCACGACCTGCAGATCAGTAGAAAGCTGGCTGCCTGCCCGCACGGCAGCAGAGCGTTCTGGTCGCTTGCGGGCTCAATAGGTCGCAATTTCTGCAAATCCAGTCTGCCACCTCTTACCAGACCTGACGGCTCTCTAGCAAATACCGCCGCCGAAAGGCTAACTTATTAGGCAAAATGTTCGCGGAAAACTCGACCCTCGATGATCAAGGTGCTACCCCGCCGTCGGTTCCTCACTGCGGTTTTAATATGAAAAAGCTGAGGATCCGGCATAGGGATGTACTCCAAGTCTTACGAGGGCTTGATATTAATAAAGCTAGTGGGCCTGACGGAATACCTGCCCTGGTATTGCAGAGGTGCGCTGCAGAAATAGCTCCAATTTTGACGAAGCTTTTCAAAATGTCCCTGAAGTCTGGCTCTGTGCCCTCTGGTTGGAAAAAAGCGATCATTCACCCTATTCCAAAGAAGGGTGACCGCTCCAACCCAGCCAACTACCGCCCCATAGCGATCACATCAGTTCTGTCTAAGGTAATGGAACGTGTGATCAACGACAAACTGCTCACATACCTCGAGAAGAACAAAATTATTAACGACCGTCAATACGGATTCCGGCGGAACCGCTCGTGCGGTGATCTTCTCGCGTATGTGACGCATGTTTGGGGGCGGTGCCTGGAACGTTTTGGTGAGACCCAATATCACTGGATATTTCCAAGGCCTTTGACCGGGTTTGGCACCGAGGGCTTGTCAACAAACTGCATTCTTACGGACTTCCCGCATCCTTGTGTAAGTGGATTGCCGACTTTTTGAGGGAGAGGTCGATTCAGGCGGTTGCTGACGGTTTCACCTCTTCTTCGCATTCGATAAATGCTGGCGTCCCGCAGGGATCGGTTCTGTCACCGACTTTGTTTCTGTTGCACATCAATGACCTCTTGTCATGTGCACCGATTCATTGTTACGCGGATGACAGTACAGTCCATGATAGCTTTTTGTTTGACAAGCCCCCAAAGGGCACACAAACTCCAATAGCTCGGAGGGCTTTGAAGCAAAGAATGGACGGTTACCTCGAGAGTATTTTCTCTTGGGGTAAGAATAACCTCGTCGAATTTAATGTTTCAAAGACCCAATCATGTTTGATAACGTCTAAAAGGGATCGAAATGAAAATCTAGTCTCCTTCAACGGAAGCAACCTTCCGAACAGGACCTCCATCGATATGCTTGGTGTAACTCTAAGTGACCAGCTCAGGTACGGGGGCTCCATCGAAACCAGAGTTAAGTTAGCCTCTCAGAAACTGGGCGTACTGTACAGGGCCCTCAGATACTTTAATAGTACCCAACTGCTAACCCTGTACAAATCGCAAGTGCGCCCCACGGTTGAATTTGGCAGCCACCTCTGGTCTGGAGCTCCAAAATACCAAAAAAAAACCCTTGACTCTGTGCAGAAACGGGCGGTCCGTTTGATAGATTCTCCCATCTTGACAGATGGACTGCAATCTTTAGAGCATAGGCGTCAGGTGGGAATGCTGTCCTTGTTCTACCGGTATTACAATGGAAAATGCTCCGAGGAACTAGCATCATTGATCCCCTCGGCACCGGTGCATAGTCGGGAAACACGCCAAACACGCACCCAACATTTGTACACGGTTGACATTACTCACATGAGAACGGGTCGTTTCTATGACTCTTTCTTGAGTTCAACGGCTCGGCTGTGGAAAGATTTGCCGGCCTCTGTGTTTCCTCCCTCCTACAACATGGGTCTCTTCAAGACCCATGTTCACTCCTTCATTTCCTCAAAAAGACCCTCCACACAGCATCTACAAAGATGACATAGGCCCTGAGGGAAATTATTTTCCTCAGGGCCTCCTGTGTGGAGTTAATGTAAAAAAAAAAAGCTTTTTTTGTACAGACGTCATCAATGAAAAATTACAATTTCAGAGTTATTTGTTTAGAAACTGGTTATTTTCTTATTGGAATATTTGTTTATATCTCGGAATATTACCCCCTTCCCTCCCCCAAGGTTATTATTGACTTAAATATATTAATCCGTATTTTATTCAAGTCATTTTTACAAGTTGAACGAGGAATGGATAATATTTTTTAATAATATTTCTGTTTTATATTTTTGAAGGTAAAATAAATAATTGAACAGTTTCCCAGCTGATAGCAGCAAGTATATTCTCTGATTGATAACATTTATAATAGATTCGCACAGTTTGTTATCTCAGTACATAATCTATAAATAAATTCTTCGTGTCAATATTGTCGTTGATTCCAGGATGTTTTTGTGTCAGAAATAATTTTATTTATATTTAAAACACGTGATATTTACTTAAGACATTCACATAGAATAGGTATATTAAATGACCATACTAGGCGGCTACCTATTTCATGGTGACCAATGGAGTATAGTTACTTTGTATGTAGAGTAGGGTAAACATTTGGTACTAGTAAATAAACAAGCTGAAAATTGGAAAAATTATAATGGAAAGTAGAAAATAGAAAGGAAAAAAATACTCGCGCAAGGATTAGATTGTAAAAACATATAGAACTTTTTAAAAATAAAAATAATAATTATACTTGTCTATTGAAACTATTGAAAACATTATAAAATCACTAAAAAATGGTGCTGCACCTGGATATGGTGGTGTAACTACAGAAATCCTAAAAAAATGTTCTAACTCACTAACTAAACCAATTACTCATATAATTAATGTAAGCATTAAAAGTGGAATATTCCCATCAAATTACAAAAAAGCCATTGTAACACCTGTAAATAAATCCGGAGATTCGAAAGAAATAAACAATTACCCCCCAATATCGTTAATATCAAATGTAGCTAAAATATATGAAAGAGTAATAAAGAAACAAATTGTAGATTACTTGGAAAATAAAAGATGTATTAACCCCAGTCAATACGGTTTCAGAGAAAAAATGCTTCATATTATTGTTTTTCTAAATAAAATTACTGATAACGAAAACAAAACAAGACTAACACATGTATTATTATTAGGCAAATGTATTATAAATATTATCCTTTAATTAAATTTTTACCATTTCATGTAAAAATAATTAACAAAAAAAATCTCAAATCTTAATTTTTTTGTTCATTCATGAATTCATAAAGGTGTACATTTTATTAATTTTCAGATTTGATATTAAGCGTTTCATTTCTTTCTAGCAACGTTTAGATGATATTTCTAACCAATAGAGTAAGGGAGACACAACGATTTCTATGAGACCTTTTTTTATTTGAAATATACATACATATAACAGATTTACATAAGGAAAATACATGGTTCTTAAAAATAATTACAAATAAAATAATTTCTTGTTAATGAATCTACCCAATTTAAAAGAGAAAAAATTTCTCGTGTTTAAATTGGGGAGTCGTGTCATTACAGAAAAAAGATAAAAAAATAAGATATACTTATAAATATATATATATATATATATATATATTTTTTTTTAAATTAAGAAACAAATAAAACTTATGAATAAAAAACAAATATTAAATAAAGAAATATACTAACGTAGCAGTTGCTAAATTAGATATACATGTAGTATAGATATTTTAAAAGTAATAATATACAATAGAAGTAGTAAAAATAAAAATAATATTATTGCATTTCTCTTAATAGGTAGGTGTTGAGATGGTAAGTACATATAGTTGATTCTGACAATGGGATTAACTGATAATATTGCAGGAGTAGGTACATAATGTTATTTTACGACAATAATCGCTTACATTTCAGTTCAAAAGTTGATGAAATATTTTAAGAGGATATGTGCAATCAATAAGACTACATTAATTTATAATTTATTTTTTGTTAATTAATGATGGAGTTAAGTGATTAATTTTGAAATAAAGTACATAAAATTATAATTAAGACTTGATCAATTTTTACTAATTAGTACATTGTAATCAAAAAATATACGTAGAAATTCTTTCTTTGAAATTAAAACTAATAATTAGTGTTTGGTTGATCAAGCAGTTGTTTTATTAGTGATTTAAAGACTTTATAATTTTCTTCGGATTTGATTTTATATGGTAGGGCATTAAAAAATTTTATGCCTTGATAAGTATAATGTTGTTGAAAAGCACTCGTATTAAATTTAGGGATTTCTAGATTACCACGTGATCTTGAACGGTTACTTATTTTTGTGATTGTTGTTGTAGAATTAAAATGATCTTTGTGTGTTTGTAACAGTGTGTTCTTTTTGAAAATTTTATTTAAACTGAGTACCCTAAAAGAATTAAATAGTTGTATTGTTGGAAATAAAGATGGTTTTCGTGTGATAACTTTTAATTAACCTCTGTACCCTTTCTACAGGTTGGAGGTTAGTTTTGAAAGTTCCCCCCCACCCGATTATACCATATTCTAGAATAGATTGGGCAAGAGAGAAATAAACAGTTTTAATCATACTAGATGATAGAATGTTTCTCAATCTAATGAATATGTAAATAAGTTTTCTTACTCTGGTTACCGTATTTTCGACTTGTTCGTTCCATTTTAAGTGTTTGTCTACAATGACACCCAGATACTTAATACTATTTTTGCATGTTATTTGTAGGCAATTGTCATCGTTGCATTCCTTTTTATTTTCACACTGTGATGAATGGATTTTAATAGTTATATTGTTCTCGACATTTTTTTCTTTCAAAGAGAATGGAATAAAATAAGTTTTCTCTGTATTTAGTGAGAGACAATTTAGGTCAAACCATGTTTTGAGTATGTTTATATTTGTATTTGCTTTAATCATCGTTTCCTCCCATGATTTCCCTTTAGTGATAACTACTGTGTCGTCTGCATAAGATATGATATCTCCAACTATGGGAAGAGTGAACATTTGATTAACATATATAATAAAAAGGATTGGACCGATGACAGTTCCTTGCGGTATACCAAATGATGAGGTTTTGGGTTCACTTAGGGTATCATTTATTTTGACGTATTGAAATCTCTCTTTTAGATAACTTTGGAACCATGACAGTACTGTTCCGTCCAATCCAATTTGCATGAGTTTCTCATTGAGTTTGGAGTGTGATATGCTATCAAATGCCTTGCGTAGGTCGATGAATATACCAAGACACTTTTCTCCATTATCTAAATTTTGTATTATTGTTGAAGTTAATTTAGCAATTGCATCTTGAGTGCTGAGATTGTCTCTAAATCCAAACTGGTTTGGGCTCATTATCTTCTTTGATTTTATGTAGTGGTTAAGTTGTTTTTTAACAATTTTTTCATAGATTTTTGCTATGTTTGATGTGAGTGCTATGGGACGATAGTTGGAAATATTTTTTTCGTCTCCAGATTTAAAAACAGGGATGACAATAGTTTTCTTATAGTTGTTCGGGAATATACCTTTCTTCAAACTAAAATTTATTATATGTGCAATTGGCTTGCTGATTATCTCACGTACGGCTTTCAATGTTTGTACAGTTATGTTGTCATAGCCAGGGCTTGCTGATCCCCTTAAACTTAATACGGCGTTTTCAACTTCTTTTTGAGTTACTGAAGCAAATGTGTGAAAACCTTCTTCAAAATTTGAGTTCTGCTCTGGTTGGGGAGTCTGTCTATTGTTTGGTGTAATATTACAAGCAAGATTAGAGCCTACATTTGCAAAATAATCGTTAAAAATATTACCACATAGTTTTGGATTTTTTTCGGTGTTGATGTTGATTCCTTGATGAGTAATTTCATTTGATAATTTTTGTTTTGTGCTTTTGTTCGTTTTTGTATTGATGATTTTCCAGAACTCTTTGCTGTCTTGACCAGCATTTTTTATTTTATCACGAAAATATTTTTCTTTTGTCAGTCTAATTAAAAGCGCAAGTTTGTTTCGGTATTTCTTGTAGAAAGTGGCGATTTTTTCATCATTTGGGAATTTTTTACACTGGTGGTAGTATTTTTCTTTATTTCTGATTGAAATCACTAGTCCATGAGTTATCCATGGCTTTATTAATCTGTGCATAGATTTTGGTTTGTAAACAATTATTTGTGTGGATAGGTTTATGTGGTTTTGGAAAACTGTTTCGAAATTCTCAGCACAGGTATTTGGATTTTCCGATTCAAATATGGATGCCCAGGTTTCCGTTTTAAGGTTTGTTCTTAAAATTTCCATATTTAATTTTTTTTTTTCATTTTTTTTTTTGTCAGTTGTATTAGAGTTGGTACTTCTTTTATCAATGTTGGTAACAAATATACAGGTGTAGTGATCGGTTATGCTGGTTTTCCATAATATTGACATGTTTTTGTCATTGTTATTTGAGTTACACCATATGTGATCAATGCAGGAAGGAATTTGTCCTCTGACATTCCGTGTTGGATTATTTATAAATGATTTATAGTTTAGCGATGTCATTACATTTATATAATCTTCCTTTAGATTACCGCTTACCTCTTTCAAAATGTTCAGGTTAAAATCGCCTGTGACAACGTTACAAGTACCTTTTAGTTGTAGCAATAAATGTTCCAGTTCTATAATGAAACTGTTTGGATTTGATCCATGTGTGCGGTAGATAGCTATAATATTGTATATTACTTCATTTACTTTTAAGTTCAGTTTTAGACAGTTCGCTAGTTTCATGTTGATTTCAGTGATTGTGACGTTATTGTGTTTATTTAAGATGAAAACAGCAATACCACAGTTCTTATTAATATGCATTTTGGACGAATAATATGTATAGTTAGGGATGTCGTACAGTGCGGCAGCATTATTTATATTTAAGTGTGCTTCTGTTAAAACAATTATGTCCGGTAATATTTCGAGAAGGTTTAGTGTTATTACAAATTCATCCAGATTTTTTTGCAAACTTCTGATGTTTTGGTGCAGAACAATGAAAACATTTGGGACTTTTTTTAATAGTTTGTTACATTGTTTTGAATCGTCGCAAATATACTGTGAAACATCTGTTAATTTATCAATTTCCTCAGTTAGAAAATCGTCCATAACTTACTCATAATCAATTCGTTGTTGTGCTATAATAGACATTCTTTTTCGGTAAGTACATATTTCACTATTTGCACTATGTTGAGTATTATTTTTTGTTCCAAATAAATTGTTGTTTTTGTCGCAGTTGTAGCATTTGACACTGTCTTTATTTTTTTCGCATTCGCTAAATTTGTGGTTCTTTGCACAATGTACGCATCTGGGTTTGTTCATTTTATTTAGACATTTAAGGGATGTATGTCCAAATCAAAGGCAGTGGTAGCAATGCATCAGAGGGTCGCAATCCTGTATATGCGATCGGACAAATCCAATGTTAATTCTTTGTTTTTCTAGTAGTATTTTTCGGATTGGTCCTGTTGTTTCAATTATTATGTTACGGAGTTGATCACTTTTTCTATTTTTTAATATTTTCATTACTTTAATGGATTCATTTGTTATATCGTTTAGTTCACTGTTTTGTAAAATAAGATCATTTAGAAAATTGTCTTCGTTATATTCGCCTCCGACACCTTTAATAATCATACATGGTCTCTTCTTTTTTTAATTCTGTTGCAGATATTCCATTTTTATTTTTATTTATTTCAACCTTCAGTTTTTCAGCATCTTCTTTATTCGAGCAAGTCATAATTATTTTATTGTTTGTTGCTTTTTTTATTCCACTTATTCCGATTCCTAGGTTAGGCGCTTTTATTGTTTTTGTGATAATACCTATATGAGTTGTTCCGAAAACCGAACAAATTAGCCTGAGGAGATGTACGAATCCACAGATAGCGGGTTCAATTTTAGCTCGTAATACATTTTATATAATTCATATAATATTCACATAGCAGGTTGATCAAATATTATATCCTTTTTACAGATAAGGCCACAGCTGTACCGCGGCAGCTCGACAAGTGCTAAACATACATTACATTATCAGGGAATGGTTTATCAATATATAAATATTGATAGAAGTTCAAGGTCAGATCTTCACCACAAAATTTTTAATCCATAAATCCACCTTCTACCTTTTTCAAAGTAATATATTAAAAAAAAAACGGAACGTTGCCTGAAATGGCTTTAGCCGTGTTGGGTGACCGGATCTAAATAGTCAGGTACTTCCCCACCTTCCTCTCCCTATCATCGTATCTTTCTATTAAAGTAACAAATTGATTGCGCCATTTCTTTGTCTTCCTCCTAGGGCATTCTCACTTTTTTCACCATTCATATTCGTGTGATTATATTGGTTTAAATATTCTGTATAAATATGTAGGTATTATCCAATGTAATAATTAGACGCCATATATATTTTTTTTGGTAAGCCTCCATTACATTGAGCGAGTTTACAAGCTACTATCTACTAAGTTTAAAAGCGGTCGAATCGGCGAGTGAGATTGTCATGATGATACACAAAACTGTTCACTCGCTTAGTAGCGTAGGAAACTGAGCTCGAAGGTCGCTGCTAGCGCCAAAGCTGTCCAGTTGCGAGAATAACAACGCCTGCGTGAACTAATTCTGTCAGATTTTTGATAGTTGAAATCAGCTGTTTGTTGGCAGCCATTTTGAGCGCATAAATAAACCAATTACGAGTGAGCGAGTAGCAAGTAAAGTTGACGACCTTTCAATTTTTTTCTTAGATTGTCAACAATCTGCTAGTTAGCAAGTAATACGATTACACTGAGCGAGTTTACTAACAGATATTGAACTTCCCAGAGAGTAGCTTGTAAATTCGCTCAATGTCATTGAGGCCTGTGCAGAGATGAGATATGTGCAATGTGCATTCCTCACAAGAGTCCCAAATGTTCCCGTTTGGAACCTGTGAGACTATGACATCCCCAATTAGGGGTATGTTGTGAAGCTGAAGGTTGTGTGGAGGGGTAGAGATAGAGAACGGACTCTTCTGCTGTTTCACATAAAATAATTTCAAACTATCACTGGCAGTTGGCAATTCTATAGAAGTTATCACTTTGACCGATAACATTGTTATAATAGACTAGCTGATTCCCGGCATGCGTTGCAATACCGCATTCAAAGAAATTATTTGTTTCTCCTTGCATGCACTTTCTCATGCGTCCCTCTCCCCTCTCCAACTCTCCCGTCCCGCCAACCCCCCTCTCGCGTTCCATATATTCAGTCCCAGTACATTCAGCTGTCAAATAGCTCACGTGCGACCTATTACAATTTTTTAAACTCAAAATTTTCATTTTTCATGTATTACAAATATTATTTTTTGTGTATTAAATAAGAACAATCAAATATTATAGGAACAATCAAATAAATTTGGTACCTATTTAAAATCTATAATTCTTGATTCCATTCAAATTATTATATAAGTACTTCGTATTATTTCATTAATTTAAAGAGTTTTTAAAATTGAATTTTGACTTAATAATCATTGTTTTGTAAAATGTCATTCTCAAATTTTTGACAGTTTCGCAAGAATTTTTGTGAAGATTAAAAAATTTTTCAGATGCATTGTCATGTGTTTGTAATAATCCAAAAACCTTTGCAGGGGTTTAAAGAAGGTATTTTGAAAGTTTCAAACATTTCCCATGCTTAATATAGCAATACACAGACATCTCACTAATCCACAAACACATTTTGATTTTTATATAAGCTGGTTTCCGGTATGCGTTGCAATGCCATATTCAAAGAAATACATTGTTTCTCCCTGAATCACATTTCCTGTGCGTCCCCGTTCCCCTCCCGCGCCCCCTTCCTAGCTAGCTACATTAATTACAGCCTAAATGTTATTCTGATGTATGAGCTATATGATTGTAAAGTTTCATTAAAATCCATTCAGTAGTTTTTGCGTCAAAGAGTAACAAACACGCATACATCCATACAAATTTTCGTGTTTATAATATTAGTAATATATATATTAGATACGTTGTTATCTCTGTACATAGTCTATAAATAAATTCTTCTTGTCACTTGTTGATTCTGTATTATTTTAAAATCAGGAGAATTGCGAAGATATTTTATTTATACTAAAATATTTTTTTTCTTCAAAGACCTAAGCTTATGTAGTTTGTGATACCATTTCAATTCAGTATTAATATAATACTTAGTTTTAACGACGTTTATTATTAAAAAAAAAAACTAACAATAACTTAAGCAGGAAAACCTTATATGTGGGAAAAATTGGGCCAATATTGAGCCGAGGGACCGAAAAAACCAAACTTCTTAAGCCATGAAACGTCTTAAGAGAGAACTTCTTAAAAGGGTTTCACTGTATATTACCCTTGAAAATACATTTTTTGTAGATTTAAATGAGTAGATGCACTTTTTCAGAGCTGTTTATATTACATACATATATTGTTTTGTTTGTTTTTCTTTTTATTATGGTCTCAAATTTTTATGTCGTTATTATATTGGTCAATGATATGACTATCTCTAACACTGTTATATATGAACTTGTAATGACTGTTTATAACGCTAACAAATAAAATAAAATAAAATATTTCGTAAGCAATGCTTACTTCATTAGGGTTATTTTAAAGCTTTATAATCCTGTTGACAGAAGCATTGCTTACGAAACATTTCGATTTTTTTAACAATAAACTTGGTTAAAACTAATAATTTTAATAATAATTTTAATTTTGAAAGAATTTTTTCCCCCTTTTTTATACATATGAATATCTCACAAGATTCCCAGCTGCTCCCGTCTAGAGCCAGTGAGACTATGGCATCCCCAATTGGAGTATGACGTGAAGCTGAAGGTAGTGCGGAGGGGAAGGAGATAGGGAAGAGAAAGGTGGTGATGTACCTGGCTATTCAGATCTGATCACCAAACACGGTTAACACCATTACAAGCAACGCTCCAAATCTGTATGGTGGTCTTACACCAGGGCGATACTGAGAGTATCTTCCATTAGAAAGTGCCATAAGTATACCATAAATTGTTTTAAAATTAATAAATTATTGTGAAATAATAAAAATTATTCAAATTAATTTTTTTTTGCCCACGCCGGGGTTCGATTCCGCGAACTTCGGATTGCGATTCAAGAGCCTTACCCCTCGACCACGGCAGCCGTCATTTTCCCGTTTCCCTGCGTTTCCTTTACAATTGGTCCCTTTTAACCTTCCGTCTCCCCTTCCCCTCGCCACCTATTGCAATTATATATAAATTTCATGACGTCAGAGCTCACCAATCAGATGAATAGTAAAAGTAATAATTTCATTACGCTAGAGATCATAATTATATATAGAAACCATCGTGAGCATGCGCACATCTAATCCCCAAAGTTTCATCGCAATCGGATGAATGGTTTAGTAAAACATAATGGACATATAAACAAACATTCATATTTATACATTACGATTTATTTATAAAATGTGTCCATCATATTTAATTGAGACATTTATTATATAGAGCAGATATACAGGGTGTTAAGGGACGTACTAGACTTACTTTAACCAGTGATTCCTGACATTATTTGGAGTAAAAAATGTAAATGAAATTTTGGTCTCCGGTGACGTTTTTGATGTTTTTTTTTTTTTTTTTTTTTTCTACAAAAACATAAAAAAATGGTAATTGTTGAACAGTTGGAGGCGGGGTAAGGGGTTCGTCAGACACACGGCTGAGTGACCAGTGACGACGTGCGGAAGAATTTTTTTTTTGTTTGATTTTGAAGAAAAAAAAATTGAAAAAAAAAGTCGTCAAAAAAAGTCACCGGAGACCAAAATTTCATTTACATTTTTTACTCCAAATAATGTCAGGAATCACTGGTTAAAGTAAGTCAAGTACGTCACTTAACACCCTGTATTAAATCACCATACTAGACAGATGCCTGTTTCATGGTGACCAATGGTGTATAGTTACTATGGGTTCCATGCCAACTCAGAATCAAGTCTACTCAACACCTCTTTGAAAATTCATTTAAACCTATGAAAAAAATAATTTTATAATAGCCCTTATTAACCCTAAACTAACGTAACCTATTTAACCTGTTTTTGATAGATTTTTTGTATCACTTTAATGACTTTTCAAAGAAGGTTCTGAGTTGTCCGGTACATGTTACTATGTATGAAGTCTAGTAAGAACATATGGTACCAGTAGTTATATAAACAAGCTGAAAATTGGAAAAAATCTTTATAGAAAGTAGAAAAAGACTCATCAGATTATAAAAAGAAACATACATACGTACACGTACATACACACATATGCATATATATTAACAATAATAATAATAATAATAATAATTTTAGTAATTTTTACATTTAAGTTTACAAATTTCTAATTGATTATAATATTTCATATTCACTATATTTTTTCAAGTTTTATGTAGCTCCTACAATACATCTTGAACTTTCCAATTGGTGTGGACTTTAAAGTTTCTGGTAGTGTGTTATACAACTTCATTCTCTTGTACAGTAGACTGTTCTGCGTATTCGCTTTATCCTTTTTTTGTAGCCTAATTTCTTTGCACGTCCTTGTGTTATATCTGTGAATGTCTTTATTGTATACAATTTTATTTGAGAAGTATTTTGGTAACGTGTTGTTCAATATTTTGTGGATAAATACCATCGTGTTCAAGGTCAGCATCTGTTTCACGGTCAACCAATTTAGTTCCTTTAACATTTTAATTATTTTTGAAAATCTGTTTCGTCTAAGAATTATTCTCATTGCCCTGTTTTGGAGAATTTGTAACTTATTTTGTTCTCTTTCGTTATACAGGAAAAGTATACTTGAGCAGTAGTTGAAGTGAGAAATTTTTGGCCGAATTCTTCCAAAAAAAATATCTTTTTTCCAATTTTCTTTTCGGCGTATTCAGCATGTCAATTGAAGTTTAGTTTGGAATCTAATATAACTCCTATCTTAAGTATTTCATTTCAGTAACATTTTCAATGATTTCCGCATCAATTTTAATTTTGCTTTCACTGGATGTCTTCTTGTATCCAATCACCATACATTTTGTTTTTTTTTTGTATTTAATTTAAGCTTATTTATTTTAACAAAGCCAATAAAATGCTAGGATTTATAATTCGTATAGCAAAACCCTTCCACAACATAAACACTCTATATTCCCTTTACACCTCATATATTCGCCCACACTTAGAACACTGTACACCGATCTGGACTCCTTTTTACCAAGCCCATATTGAAAGAATAGACGTGATTAAAAAAAATACATCAGTTATAAACTAACTTACCCTTCTCAAATTATACGGAATCCATTAAATTTCACAATTTCAAATCCCTCCAAACACGACGTCTAATTTTTTTTATCAATATTGCTTAAAATTCTAAATAATGGCCTGGACTCACCAGAACTTACCAATTTAATAAATTTTCATAGTCCGTCAAGATCAAACCGACAATCCGACTTATTTTATTTACCGTCATGTAGAAATATTAGAAAAAAATCCCCAATTCCTCGCGTATGTGCACAATATAATACAAAATTTCACAGTATTGACATTTTTAGTAATAACCTAAAGAAATATCGATATGAAGTTACACGTACGACCGATTATTAATATGAGAGTATACAATGTATCGGGAGCATCTCCTATCCTTTTTTTCTATATTCCCCTTCCTCTCCCCTTCCAATAACCCAAAATTAATTTTAAAATATTAAAACTTTATTTCCGATGTACTTTAGCATAAGAAACTTCTGTGGCTTGACTTCAGTTCACTTGTATATTTATCACTGTATATTATGTTAAAGCTGTTTGTTACTTAAAAATAAATAAATAAATATACACATAGGTACATTCTCACGAACAAACAATATATATATGTCGGTTGCCGATCGTAAACCCAGGCGGATCATGATGCGCCTAGCCACATCGTGATCTGCTGCCATTTCACAATGCGCCGGATATAAGTTAGGCATGGCATCACGAAAAGGCAGATTTACAATCAGGCGTATCGATTATCGATCGAGGATGAACGTCCGACATTCCGCTTTGCTATTCGCTTAGGCACATTCAAATAAGAGTTGGAAAATGAATTCACCAATGAATAGAGGCGCTGCCTGCGTTTTATTTACGTTCTTGTGCCAATGATGTGCGACAACAATTTGATCATTGGGTACAGTAAGAACGAGTTTCGGTAAATATGCAGTTGGTCCACCGCACGGATAATACGGAACGTTCGAGTTGTCGAAGTTTGATGTACGGATAATACGGAATGTTCCTTTTTTAACTAATATACAATCAAATATGACATTTGTCGGAAGTA
Organism: Limnephilus marmoratus; assembly: GCA_917880885.1. NCBI lineage: Eukaryota > Metazoa > Arthropoda > Insecta > Trichoptera > Limnephilidae > Limnephilus > Limnephilus marmoratus. The sequence goes on from OU862907.1 coordinate 9,614,936, forward strand.
CCAATCTTATAAAATAAATTCTCTAAAATAATTTTGCATTTCATTATAGTTTAACAAAAACATCCCAGGTTTTGAATGGTTTGTTTGGCAAAGCAGGGTTTGTCTAGCGGGTTTGTGTAATTATTTCAATACATTTCTTTCCATGTTCTACTGTTATAAATACAGGTAAAAACTTGTCAATGATGCATTCACTTTGTTTTATGCAAAAATATTTTTTCTATGATTGGCAGCATTGATGAAACGTCTATGAAATGTTAAAATAAAAACGATGAATAAACATGGCGTTACCGCGCGAGTGAATTAATTTTAACAAAATTAAAATGGTAGATAAATGCATATTTTTTGGTCTCCCCCGACATAAATACTCACTTTTCGTAATAATAAAGCTAAATCTAACTGTTTGAATAAAAAGTATTCCGTATTAACGAGTAAGCGGTTTAATGCATAAATAATCGAGTTTCTTTTAGATAAAATGGAGAACATGAAGCAATGTGATAACCATAACAAAAGTGCATTCCAAAAGAATTTTGAGCGAAAACTAATGGAGGTTTATGGAAGTCATGAAAGTTCTGAACATAATGTAAAAAAACTAGTGTTCTTTAGACCACACGACTCAAGTAAGACTTCACTAAAACCTCGATGACACACGGCTAATTTACAAGATACTATCTGGGAAATTCACTATCTGTTAGTAAACTCGCCCAGTGTCATCGTGTTACTTGCTAACTAGCAGCAACTAGCAGATTGTTGACAATCTACGAAAAAAAGTTCAAAAGTCATCAACTTTACTCGCCTACACGCTTGCTCCGCTTGCTCGTGATTAGTTTATTTACGTTTCCAATATGGCTTCCGATAAACAGCTGATTTCGACTGTCAAACATATGAAGAATTAGTCCACGCAGGCGTCGTTGTTCTTTTTACTGGCGCTAAAAGCGACCTCAGTTTCCTACGCTTCTGAGCGAGTGGGCAGTTTTGGGTGCCATCATGACAATCTCACTCGCCGATTTTCCCGCTTTTAAACTTAGTAGATAGTAGCTTGTAAACTAGCCGTGTGTCATCGATGCTTTACTTATATCTCCCTCTCAACTTCCGTTCGCCTCGCTCAACCGTTCGCCTCGCCCGATCACACTTTTCTTCATTTACCAGCTTACTCCCCAAGTCAAGCGTGCGTAAAGAAGTTTTACTTCAAAAAACCGTGGACCCGCATTTTAGAGGTTAGTCCAAAGTATATTTTCAATTAGTTAATCACTTTGAATTAAAATAACTGTATCGTATTGCACGTACTGTTGTTATTTTATGATGAATTGGGTTTATTATACATGGATAGTATTTGGGATAATTACTATACCTACATAATATTTTATTATGTATGCATTACGCCGCTTACTGGTTTATACGCAATATTTCTTATTCAAACAGTTAGATTTAGCTTTATTATCACGAAAAGAGAGTGTTTATGTCGGGGAAGACAAAAAACGTGCAAAAAATATGCATTCAACATATTAATTTTGTTTAAATTAATTTATTTACGCGGTAACGCCATTTTCATATGTATTGTTTTTATTTGACATTTCAAAAACGTGTTTCAAAGTGAATGCATTATTGACAAGTTTGTACCTGTATTTATAACAGTAGAACATGGAAAGAAATGTATTAGAATAATAACACAAACCCGCTAGACAAACCCTGCTTTGCCAAACAAACCATTCAAAACCCGGAATGTTTTTTAAAATAATGATGAAATGCGAGTTTAATTTAGAGAATTTATATTATAAGATTGGTGCTTCCGACAAATGTCATATTTGATTGTTTATTAGTTAATGCAGGAATATTCCGTATTATCCGTGCATCAAACTTCGACAACACAAACGTTCCGTATTATCCGTGAGGTGGACTAAAAGCATATTTACCAATATTTTATTTGTATTATTATTTATAATATTATTAATAGGCTATAAACCAACTAAAGATGAGTAAGGCCTAGCGCGCACCACGATTTTATTTTTTGCGACACGATTTTAAAATCGCGCGATAAGAAATCGCAAAAATAATACTGCGCGCATCGCGATGAAAAATCGCGATGAATTGTTCATTCTCAACACGGATTCCGTACAAATTGCGGAGGCGTCTACTAATATCTACAGGAATTCCAAAAACTGAAAAAATCGAATTAATATCTATGAGAACCAAAGTGTTGACGAATATCTACAGCACTGGCAGAAGTTGGATTTGCAATTATTTATAGCATATTGGAATAACGTAATATTGCGTATGCAGTTTAAAAAACTTAATTTATGTAAGTATGTACGTAAAAATCCCTAATATCGGACTGTTGGACACATTTAGCTGATAAGTCCAATCTACGCTATGTAGATATTAATTCAACCTACGCTCTGTAGATATTAGTCAACACTCTGAAGTTCGTAGATATTAGTTCAACATATGAGCTGTAGATATTCGTCAGACATACAGGCTGTTACAGGCTGTAGATATTAGTATCTGGAGTCCAAATTGCTTGTATTATTTTGCTTCTTCGGAAGAGGAGGAATAAAAGAAGGAAACTGGACTCATCCTTTTACAGCAGAAAGATATGTTAAAGGTTTCTTTTATCTGAAATACAATGATCTTCGACAATATCCAAAAAAAATCTTTGGCTATTATAGAATGACGATTCAGACATTTGACAAACTATTAAGAATTGTTGGACCTCAAAATTGCTTACAATAATACTAGATGGCGGAATGCAATCTCAGCTGAAGCTGAGCCAGGTAGCGATTTTAAATCGCAGTGCGCGCGTGTCCATATAACTTCAAATGCTATAATTTTATTTTGCGACAATCGCGTCGCGCGCTGTCGCGGAAAAATGTGACAAATCACAATTTTAAAATCGCAACTATTTATTTGTCGCATATGCGCGCATATACTAACTAACTCATACGTTGCATTTCTGCGACAAAATTATCGTGCGACAGAAAATCGTGGTGCGCGCAAGGCCTAAGGTATCCACGTCCAGCGAACGTGTTTCATCGGATTATTACATTCTATCAAAATATGATGTTATTATGGAAACTTCAAAGAGAGTCTATTTAATATTTAAGGAGAAACACCCGGATGATCCCATTATATGGTACACATAATACTAATACTATTTTTGATTGAAAATTAAACTTTGGTTGAATAAAATGTGTCTACTTATTTAACAAAAATGGTCTTCCTACAAAATGATATGGCTAAACGTGGTTAGCCAAATCGACAAATGGAGAATGTCAAAGATGCGCCTGGTGCAAGTTAAGCACATTGTGAAATGGCGGCAAATCACGATGCAGCTAGGCGCATCATGATCCGCCTGATTTTACGATCGGCCGCCGACATATATATATCTTTCCATGAACAATCTTAGTCCGTTTGTAATTAGAATGGTTTTCATATACACGGTCGTTTATCAATTATATTAAATTAATATTCACGACTTTTTTTAATAAGCACGGACAAGTATTAAAATACGGTTAAATTATTAGTACATCAATTTAATGATATCTACATGAGTATTTTTAAAAGAGATTAGATATTTATTTACACACCTATATAGTAGAATGTGTATTTTGATACATAGTAGAAATAAACAATTTTTAGATAATCGTATTATTATACAGAATGCAGCAAAATTTAGAAATATGATTAACGAAAGAACTGACAACAAACAAAATGGGGTTCTTTAAAAATTTAAATACACTTTGAAGGAAGAATACACAATAAAGTCGTTGATCAATGCAAAAACCCATTTTTGAAATTTTTGTGTTATTTAACTTGCATTTCTGTAATTTCTATACTTTATTTATTAAATCCTAGCGAGTATCCGGCCATGTGCTGGAAAGCCACTATACTATATGAAATACACACTTTTTTCATCTATTGTAATTTTTTTATATAAATTACATTGCGACAGAGCTTGTCATTATATTTGGAAAAAATTGCGGGCGTGTGCACAAAAAATCATCAAAATTTCATCGCAATCGGAAGAACGGTACAGGAAATAATTTCATAACGCCAGAGTTCACCATTATATGAGGAAACCTTTGCGGGGATGTTCACAATAGATCACCAAAGTTTTATCGCTATCGGATGAATGGTGTGGGTACGCATAGGCGACAATAAATAAACATTCATTTTTATATGTAAAGAAGATATATATATTTTTTTTCATTCTATTGTTTTAAAAGGCTATTTAATTAAAATCGTTAGGAATTTAGTTTTTTTCTCTTTGATATATAGGACTTTTTGGGAAGGGTGACTTTTTGTTTGCCATCATTCTGTTAATCTATTTCATCAAGTTCGTTTTAACTCTGATGCATTAATAAGTTGTTTGTAAAGCCACCTCATTTCAAAACAGGTATGCGCAACACAGAATACAGCATTTAAGAAAACTATCAAAATGTGTCTTATACGGCCGATGTAACACGCGTTACGCTGTCGCTAAAGATACAGAATCACCCTTCCGAATGATAAAGCGCGACAGACGCCCTCCAATATTCGATGAATTTTGCCTTTTTGTCTTAATTGTCTCGTAACACTGTCTTAACGCTAAAGATAACACAAAAGATACAGAACGACCCTTCTGAATGATAAAGCACGATAGACGGCTTCCAATACTCAATGAATTTTGCGTTTTTGTCTTAATTGAAAATATCCACCTCTAATCAGAAAATATCCTCTCTTATATCAAGCCTTACCTAAAATTGCCTCTCCTCTGTACAACGTCTCATTTCTTCTAAGTCTGAACTCGACTCCAATCTTTGATATTTTAATTATGAAATTTTCCCATTTAAATTAAATCAGTACATAAATTCACTTTCCCTTTCTCCACAATATGAAATGATGACCTAGAACATCCTGGAACGATGAAAGCCAGAATAATTCAATTTAAAAAAACCAGGATTACGGTGCTTAGAAAAGTCCGGGATTTCCGGGATTACTATTGGTCACCGAGAATATGAAATTATTCAACGTCATGATAATGTCCAACCTGTCCAAACATTCGAATGGTGCCAACAAAATAATTGATCAAAACTTAGCATAACATTTAGGAATAACACATTAATTGATATTCTGTTGTATTGTGTACTCTTCTCCGAAAATCGCGAATTTTCACTTTAAATGTCTCAAACGAAATGACATTTTACGAAAACTTTGTGTTATTACCGCTTCACAATTAAAGCTATAAATGAAACATTTCTGAAACTAAAAACTGTTTTAGGAAGGTTACAAAATAAGCTTTCAAATTATTATATTACAAAGAAATATTAAAATTTGTAAATGTGTAATGTTTTTTAGGTGAAAACGGCACTGAAATCACAGATTATGTAAACAACAATACTTATTCTATTGTATAAATGTATAATAAACACTTTTTTATCATTTCATATAAAAATATTTCATAAAAATTAACAATGTCGAGCGAAGTCGATCCGCCCGTAGGAAATTTGGTGGGTAAAATTATGTGTCAGACCGCGCGAATGACAGAATATTCTTGTTATGTATTTCTATAGACAACTTGATAGGGATGTACAGCTTGATAAACTATCGACCTTTAATTTTTGTTTTAGGGATGTCACTAAAACAGTAACGGAGATTGAACGATATCTATGGGTGACACACGCGTTGACGTATAAACACGCTTATTGTACTTGACTGCCATCGTATTCTTAACGCATATATCTGCTTAAGTTGGTGACCGGTTAATATTGAAATCAAGACATTATTAGATCTAATCAAACACATAATAAGTCAAGTGTTGACAATTATTGGCGCATATGTTATTAGATTATGTAAGTCTAGTTAATTTTCAATTTTAGTTATAAAGTGTAAAATAAAATTGGATTATTACTAATTATTCTACTCTTTTTTTCTTTAAAATTGTTTTTCTTATCTGTAAACTTTCTGTGGGTATTCTGTCCTAGATTTTTAATTCTTTTATTGTCTTTGCTGTAAATATTGTTTGATTTATTTGCTAGTTATGAAAATGTTTTACTTTTTTTTTTTCAATTATTTCTGGCTTTCACCCTTCGAGGGTGTTCTAGGCCATCATTTAAAATTACAGAGAAATGAAAGGTGAAATAATATATAATTTTTTTTTAAATGAGTAAATTTTGTGAATTATATGGAAGATTAGAGTCGAGTTCAGACTTAGAAGAGATGAAATGTTGAATGGAAGGGAGGCAATTTTAGATAACGCTTGATAGAAGTGAGGATATTTATTTAGAGAGAGACAACCAAAAAATTTGTAATCTAAAGTTCACACATCTAGACCACAGAATGTACAATCTGTGGAGTCAAAGATGTGAATTTTAAAGGGTGAGAAGGAACGGAACAATGTCCGATTCTCATTCGAATAAGCGAGGAAATTTCTTTTTTGGAAAAATGGGGGAATTTTTGAAAACACGGCTTTGACTTTGAAGGGAAAATATTTTAATAATAATTATATAAATCTTGGTAAATTCTTTTCCTTTCCTCATATTGTTATTTGTATTGTATTTGTTTTAAACCATTATGAGAATTATATTATAAATAGACATTATAATATATTGATTCACGACATTACATTTTATATTTTATTAGTATCTACGTAAAGATGCTTAATGTTAAAATAAGACTCTCATACTCGTAAGTATAAATTGTTGTTTTCATAACGCTGTTAAGTTAATTGTATGAAATGTGTAAACGAAATCAATTATTTACTTTGTCATAATGTAAATAAACACAAGTAATCATTTTGGTTCTAAATTAATGGTTTTTATAAATCAATGATCCAGTTGATTAGTCAGACATCTCCAAATACTACGTTTTGATATAATGTGGAAAGCAACGTTCGAATGCTTACCATAAATCATATAATATTTACATCTCTCTGTATTTTACATGTTAAATATGCTATAAAGTAACACCGGGGGACATAACTTTCTGGTACATTAGTATTACATTTTTAAATATCCTACTAGTGACCCAGGAAACATGTTTAAAAAAAATCATTTGGGCAGTTTTTGGGCATTACATTTTATTTTGTGTTGTTTATGAGTAATCTGAGTATAGTACCAGATAGAGAGGACACTAACACATATAACCAAATACTCAACTCTCATTTAGATTTTTCGTAGATGTCTGACTAATCAACTGAACGATGGATAAACTGGTGGCGCAAAAGTCATCTCCCTATTGGAAGGAGATATAATTTTTGCAAATGGTTCGATATTATTATCGAACTGATAGAGTTCAATAATTGTATTTTGTCACTAGGAGGGTATAATATCCTGAGAATTCCAGAAATATGTCTTTTAAAATCAGATTTTAGACCTATTGACTCTTTTCTACAAAAAATAATAAATTGATTCCGAAAGATTGTTCTTTTATCTAGCATTCGCGTGTTTTAATTTTGAGATTTTTTTTGTTTTAAGTATAATAAGGTTATACCATAGGTCGTTGGCAGATTTGTTAAATTTTCAAAAAAGATTTTGTATTATACCACACCCATTTCAAATCATATACTCATGCAGTAAAATAAAACAAATGCATTTTCTGGGTATCGCATGTTTTAGAATTGTAATTTTAGTTTAAATAAAATCATTAAAAAATATACACGTACATGTGTTTTTTGACGAAAATTGGTCCGTTTGTGTATTTATTTGGGCACTTAAAAACTAATACATTTCAGATATTTTTTTACATTCTTATTTAACTTAGACATTATTGAAAAATGATAAATACTTAGAATCAAAAAATAATTACAAAAAGCACATTATTTTAATAGTTTTATCATAACGCCTTTCAGCATTTTTGGATGTAGTTATAAATTAAAGCAAATTTTGAATGAAATTAAATCGATATTGAGTTATAATTTTAAAAAGCTGGTACGGAGAATAATTAATCTTTGTCATTGTAACCGCCCTGCACGATCGTAAGAACAACTTTCGACGAAATGCGGATTTTCCGCGCGCTTTTTTCTAGGAATTTGTATTTTGACATTGCAATTCCTGCCGACCAATCTGCTGCGCTTTAAAAAGTGTTTTCCTTTTCTCGGGAAACACAAATTTTAAAGGTATTGTGGTTTTCTTTGGCATTCAGTTTGACAATGTCAAAATCAATGTTTGGTTCTATGGATCTAAGAAAGGTGTGTATTTGCGGGATTTGTGTATTCAGGCTGAAACGCCAATATAGAATTGAAACACCGCGTGAATATAGAATTGTCTTTCTATTGCGCGTAAAGACGTATCTGTCCTCGAACACGGTATTGGTCGCGTGCGTTGCCGATGTAACACATCTATGTCTGGGCATAATCTATTGAAGGTGATACAGCTTCTTCTTATAAATACATTTACTTGATAAATATTATTGCTCTTAGGAATATAAAATTGTGTTAGGTACGATCTCTCCCTGGGACTAACATAAGTAAGATGCACGAACAACTTAATAGTTAGTCGAAACAAAAATGTTATCCTTTTTCGTATTTTTTGATAGATAATATTGACTATATTATTAGCGCGAAAATAAATGTGTCTCAACTACGATGAATTCTTTCTTATCTACTTCTGAATAATAATTTGTCTTTGCAGGATGTATGTTTTATTTTTAACTGTATTGTGGTCAGCCCCGGCAGCGGTGTAATGACTCATGCTTTCGCCGAATCCAAGCGTTCGGCGCCTACTAGTAAGTACCAGAGCCGGATCTAGGTGGAAAGGCAAACCGGGCGCCTGCCCCGGGCGGCAATTTTAAGGGGCGCCAAAATCATAATTTATATGTTTGATTGAAAAAAAAACTTGAAGAAATTGAAGAATCCTCTCTAGCCGCAGAATCAATGTATGAAACTGGTCATTTACTACTAGCGGTGATGGATTTTAAATTTATCCTTAACTTTATCAACTTGGGATAATATTCTACGAAAGATTAATACAGTGACCGTTGAATTACAAAAAGGGGATATTATCATTTCGCGTTCTATGGCGATAATTCAAGGTCTTGTGTCAGGAACTATCTAGCCTCGCGATCCTAACTAATGAAAATAAAACTGCCTTTGAGATTTTGAGGACTTTGATAAGCTAACAGATTCTTTCGCGAGATTAGAGAGAAAAGCTGCTGAAGAAAAATCTACTACAAAAGATTGAAGAAATGCCTCGACTGTCTGTTATCTTTCGTAGTTATATATTTCCTATATTTAATTTAATGTCACACAAATGAATAAGTTATAAGTAATTAGTTATATTAAAGGACACTTAATAATATCCCGGTCATAAAAAATACCACCGATTATACCTACATTTGAAATTTTTTTTTACAATTTACCTCAAACGCTGTCCAGAGGGGCACCACTATCATTTAATAATTAAAGCAAAGTAAACTTTAATATTGGTTGATTTTTGTTATTGTAAGTATGGAAATCATTCCTAATAATCTTATTATTATTAAGAATTGAAAAAAAAAAAACTTTGGGAATATTTTAATAATTATTTTCATGTGGAACGCCAAAAATATGAGGTGATAATAAAGTTTGCAATACAGTTGTCTAATAAAAGATATTTGCATTTTTCTTTTCATTAAAAGTAATTTTAATTTGAAAAAACGTAGGGTGAGCCATTTTTCAAACTTTTTTACGTTTGTATTAAAAATTTAATATTTCAAAAATATATCTTTTTTTCTAATAATAACATCGTAAACGTATTTTATCATCTTTAAAAACAATTTTCAGTTTTCGGATAACAATATTATTTTTTTTTGGATTTTAATGCAAAACGGAAATATTTTTACCATCTGACAAAATCTTTGAAGGATTTTTAACAAAAATTCAATTTTTCAAAAAAACAGATATGACTCAAGATTTTCTAGAAAATATTATAGTGTTCATTTTTGGGGCGTTATACCAAGTCGCGCTACCTCCTTCTGTAGCCATAGTTTCGGACAGAATTACAGTGTCCATCATCAGGGCAGATATGTAATCGTGTGAAGACTTTTAAAAGAAATTTTTATTCGAAATGGATTTCTACAAATTATTTGATAACAATAAAATTTACAATATATAATACGTATTAAAACATATTATGGTAGTAATGTGCATGATTTGGGAGGCGGTGTGTTGGCGGGTACCTGTTCGCTACGTTTGTTGACTTAGCAGGGGTGCACCTACTGCGTGGTAGGCCGGATCGTGAGAGGCTGGTTGAGAGAGGTTTGACCTCTCCAGCTGGTCATTTGACCTCTCCAGCTGGAATCTTTCAGCCCATCACCGCACTCTGCACCGCAATGGGAAGAAAGGATTCATACGTCCGTCACTCTTGGAGACATTGATCCCCAGATTCCTACCCACCCTTCATACCCATTTCCTTTCCAGATTTTTTATTTTTTAATATCAAAACTGTAAAGGAAATTGAAGACCTCTGTAAAAAGATCAAATATTTAAAGAAAATGTAATAAAAAATAATATATATACGAGTACAACCAAATTTCTATATTTTTTAGACTACATATACCCAAAAATTATATTTACAATGGTATACAATCCTACTAATATTGTAAAGGCGAAAGTTTGTATAGATGTATGTTTGTTACTCTTTCACGCAAAAACTACTGAATGGATTTTAAAAATTCTTTCACTAATAGAAAGCTACATTATTTGCAAGATCGGTAGGATATATATATATTGGTAAGCTCTGGCGTTATGATTTATCTCTGGCATTATGAAATTATTTATCATACGTTTTCTGTCCCTAACAAAATCGATTTATTGCAAACATCAGAATAAAAGCAAACCAATTGTCGCCTTGGAAACGATGTTTTTTTTTCAGACAATTCACCCTGTGAGGGGGAGGGGAGTTGATGGGGGGAGTGGAGTGGGGAGAGGGGTGGGTGGAGGGGGAGGGGGGGTTGATGGTTAGAGTGGAGTGGGGAGAGGAAAGGTGGAGGAGGCGGATTAGAGAACCCCTAATACCATGCGAGTGAAGCCGCGGGAAAAAGCTAGTATTTTTAATAATCTTCCCGAAGGATTTAATAAAATAACAGTTTTGGTATCATTTAAGAAAAAGGTACAAATATTTAAAAAAAAAATAACTGCCATAACATCACCAATCTTTCTTTTTTTCTTTGTTTATTTTGTGTTTTTTTTTACAGATACATAGATTTTTCATTGATAAGCCACATTTTTACAGTTTTCATGCCTTAAATTATCATTTTCCTCAAAAGCAAAATTATTTTCGAGCTTATTAAAAATCACTGGTACACAGTACTCCAGCGTTCGGCTTCCATATTTATTGAATATTTCTTCCTTTATGTTAAAATGTGGCCAATTTGAATGTCCACCAGAATACAAAATAAAGTTTCCTTCCAATACACCCCTGTCCTCTATTTAGAATACGTGAATATATTTATAATGTATTGACGTCATTGTTCCTATCGCGATTCGCGATTCTTCTTATTAAACGGCTCCGGGGTCATTGCCTGGGCAATAGAAGTGGGTTGATTCACTCATTTTACGGAATTAATTCCGGACCCGTATTCGACTGAGTGGACTCGATTCACTGGACTCGCTCCTTTGATTCCGGCGAGTCCACCGGACTCGCCGAATCAAACTCATTGTGGCGCTCCGCCGGAGTCGTTGAATCGGCCGGAATCAAACTCATTCTGGCTCTTGCTGATTCAATGCCGAGAGTTGATTCGGCCGGAACCAAACTCAATTTGACTCCTGCTGATTCAATGCCGAGAGTTGATTCAGCTGAACTCGCCGTACTCGGTGGAATCGTTGAACGTTACGGAGTTGGCAAATCATGTATTTAAGTAACCGGGCGTGTGTACATTAACATGTTATTTATTGTTTATTGCGAGCGAGAAGTCTTATCTTTATATAGCTAATAATATTAATGTGTTTGACATGAGTGATATCTTTGTCGGCTTTATGAGAACCGTGTAAGATATTTACGTTAAATTTGAAACTTACGAACAAAGGAGTCCTTGTATAGCAGTGAGCCATGGAACCGGCAGAGAAAGGATGAAAGTAAACTGAATGCCGTTGAAATGAGATCCCTGAGGCGTATATGTGGTGAAACTATGTATGATCGTGAGAGAAATGTGGAGATCCGCAAATAATGTAAGGCTGATGTAAGCATAATGAGTAAGATTAAGAAGGGGACCCTCAGATGGTTTGGGCAAGTAGAGAGAATGAACGAAGAAAGTAGTGTAAGGAGAATATATGGCAAAATGTGAATGGTGGAAGATGTTGGGGACGCCTGGGGAAGACATGGCAAGATCAAGTGAATCAGATACTTGAGTCGGGCCATGTCAAAAGTCAGAATAAAAGAAGAGTATGTTTGAGACGATGTATGAATGTGAGTGAGGCAAGGAGTGTGTGCCAAGATCGAGTTGTTTGGCGGTCATTCCTCTCAGCCTACCCCTGCGGAGAAACGGCGTGATGGTTAATTAGGTAGTTAGACATTTTACGTTCTTCATAAAACTAGTAATTCACCAGAGTATCACCGGCGCGAACTTGCGGGAAGGCAAATTTGCTCGGTGATGACCGACAAAAGGTAAAAAGCAATGCTCCTTGCTATGTTTTGGCTAAGATATAATGCTATTTCTTTTCGAAAAATGTTTTCACGCTGTCATCGCGCCCCGCTAGAGCAATACAACGCCGCCCCGCTTGCGCCGCACACCTCATCCCGTGAATGAGTCCTGTATTCTCACTCTGTCACTCGTTCCCGAGTGAGAGAGTGACAAATCCCCGCCCGGCCTGCGCCGCGCACCTCCTTCCGTAAATGATTCCTGCCGCCCGGCCCGCGTCGCACACCTTCTTCCGCGTCAACCTCGCCCGAGTGCGAGCGACTCCGGAATCGATTCATAACATTTTGCGGACTCGGAGCGAATCAAACGCATTCGGACTCGGAACTATCGGATTCGTTCCGGCCGGAACGACACACTTCTACTGGGCAATAGTCGCTAGTCAGTCCAGGAGTCCAGTCCTCAGTGCTCAGTGTTCAGTGGTCAGTAGCTCTTGAACCAACAGCAAACCGAGACACGTTTATTAGAATAATTGAATCTATCTTGCAGTGATCAGTTATTATTAGATTTTTAATTTGGAAGCAGTTCTGGAACCGAGTGGCAAGAGTTCACATTCAACTCAACCAGTAAGTTGTTCATATCATTTTATTTATAATTAGGTACTGTTCTGGCGGCCCGTTTCAGACTTTGTACTTTGGGTGTGGCGGTGTGGGCAGCGCTGCGCGTTGCACGTAGCACTTGGAACATGGGGCGTGGTGCGTTCTGAACATGTTTGACTTTAAGAGCAACGGTTGCGCGGCTCTTTATAAAACTTTAATTTAGATTTGAGACCAAAATACTTTCTTTTGTTTAAATTGGCTCCACACAAGAGGCCCTGTGGAAAATATTATCTCTCAGGGCCTATATCATCTTTGAAAATGCTGGGTAGATTTTTTTAGGGAAAGGAAGAAGAGGATGTTCTGTGAAGGAAAATATTTGAGGAATGGGTAGGAATCTGAGGGACAATATCTCCAGGAGTGACGGACATTTGAATCTATCGTGTATGACGATGGGACGAGATAGTTGTGCTGGAGAGGTTTAGGTTAAATCTCCCTCAACCAGTCTTTAAATCATCAACCAGATGCATCCGCTACCAAGACCTAGACAAACCTCACCCATGAATAAGGGAACCCTTGCGAAGTCACCAAACGAAGCTTGTCATTTGGGGTGATCTATGGCAGATGTATTGATTATCCAATGAATGGTTGTCGGGGCGGCGGCGGTACCCAAATCCGTCTCTCAATAATATGTGTATATATAATTTGTTTATAATATAATATTGTATTACTTAGTTTTTATAATATATTTGGTTCCATGACAACTCAGAATCTAGTCAACTCAACACCTATTTGAAAAGTCATTAATAGCTATGAAAAACAGCCGATAACCTAACCTATTGTTTTCATTACTTTTTTTTATTAATTTAAACAAAATAAATAATAATTAACGACAAATTAAAAAAAAAAAAAAATGCCAGGCTACTGTTTGGCAGACGGCGAAATTCTTATATGGAATGATCTGGACTATAGTTATTCATTGGTTTCATTCGTGTAGTCGATGACGTAAAATCGACCATTTTTTTCCCCACTTTGACGCCGGCTGCCTCCGAACTTGCCAGGCTGCCGGTTGGCAGACCTGCTTTTTTCTCATTTTCTAATCGACCTTTATCATATGAGACCATTCCCGTTCGTGTAGTCGATGACGTAATTTTGACCAAAAAAATCGCTGACTATTTCCATGACTGCGCGGCTCCTGCCGAGAGGCGCACCGGCAGACCAGCTTTTTTAAGGTTTTCTAAATGCCCATTATCACTTAAAAGTAGTTTCATCCGTGTAGTCGATGACGTAGGGTTTACCTATCTGGCCTCCCGGTCAGATGTTACCGTTTAAAAGTTTATGTGCTGTTGTCAGCAAAGCAGTTTTCCTTCTTTCGGCGAGGCTATTAAGGGCCCGCAACCCGGATTTGTACTGATTTATTACATATTTCCCTTCAACACGGTAAGTTTTATAGCTCTTAAAAAATATATGTTATTCTTGAAGATAATAATATCTAGACTTTGCCCGCGCCGAAACGCAAATTATATAAAATTCCCTCGATAGAAAAAAATCGCAAAGTATGCTCCAAAAATTATTATTAACACGTTTGTTTCAGTTATTTTACAAGTTATATGTATGAAAAAATTGACAGTGTTTCTTTAAATGCTGTTTAAGATAATGCCCGCGAGATTTTTGCTCTATTTTAAACGATTCGTGTTTTATTAAACATTTTCGCAATTTTCGCATCGATTTTGTCTATGTAAATGTTAGCGCTCTCCTCTAACATTCGTAATTTCGTATCTCTCCATCTTCTTCTTTTCGGGCCCGTTTGCAGAGCCTTAAAAGCCAGCATGCCGGACAAAAAGGCTGATGGATATAACCAGGGATAATATCCGAAGTCTCTAAGATATAAATATCTCAGAAACTTCTTTTGCACTTTCTAAATCATTTGAGAGTATGTTAAATCCACTGGTCCCCTAATCCTAGCATTCTTAAGAGTGTGTTATAGGGGCAGAATGGTTATTTTCTGAAAAAACGGCTCTCTAAAACAGCTTAATACTACCTTTCATGTGTCATTCTCGGACTTGATATTTTTTGTTACCAAATAATGGACCTTTGTTTTTCAATCTGCTTATTTTTTTTGTAATTGATGTAGGCATTCGACCATGAAAAATAAAAACATTGATACACCATACAACCCATTTTTTAAACTTAAATCTACGATTGTCGCATTAATAATGATTTTACACAATATTTTTAATTCAAAATATGTACATAATACATACATCTGTAGAAGTGCGGCCTCTTATTATCGTTATGATATCTGTGGATATTAACAATTAAATAAATACATCATTTTACACCAAATTCTAACACACTCCATAGCTTTTACTCATTCCGGGCTAGAATCTCCCGTTGATAGGTGTTGAAACTATACGCTCCTGGTTTATTAGCCTATATATTTTAAAAATGCCGTCAAAATGCTTCATTAATAGCTCTAAACATACAATACCGACACACTTGAAGCGTTGCAATAATCTCAGAAAGCTACAAAAACAGTAAGTACTCGAAAATTCTCTTTTTCGGTGTAAATTTGTCAAAATGTTTCTTTTCAACCACCATTTTACTCCGATCGTTTAAAAATGAACATTACATGTGCGTTCCAGGATCGAGTTCCGAAAACGGTTAGTGCGTTCTTCATGCATGTGGACATGCAGAAAAGTCTCATAGAGAATAGCGCTGTAAACCTATCGGTTTTTACTTTTCTACGCGGCGGCCTGTAATGGCGCGGGACTCGGTCGCTCCGAAGTGTGCGTGTCGGAGGCGCTATTGGCGCGCGTACACACATACAGATATAATAAACGTATCGTGGCGTATTTCGGAATATGGGTATTAGTTCAATTGGGCATTTCGCTCGCCAAACATTTGTCCGTGGGTACATTATGTACGCGGTGTTGGGTAATGAATACAACCTGGAAGATTTAGAGCACGAGGATATTATTATTGGTTCATCAGCCACTACTGTCGAAAAGGTACTTTTATATTTATTGGACTTCAAATATCTGTTATGTTACCGTCATGGACCGTTATGTTAATTACGACGATGAAATATGCATTTTTAAAAGAAAAAAATCACTTTCTGTCAGTTAGACAATAATAAGTACGAATTGCAATCTTCGGAAATGATAAATAATGCTTATTAATCATTATTTTGTTCGGTTTCATAAACACGAAAAATCACGCGAGAAGGTTGCCGTCGTAATTAAGGGCCCGCAACCAAGATTTGTACCGATTTATTACATATTTCCCTTAACCCTTTCTCATCCAAATTACTTCCTACAGATATAAAAAAATAAATAACATTATTATGATTATGTGTACTTGAAATATTAGATTTTTTTAAAAATTTTTTAACTGATAGTTTAGGAAATATTCAACGTCATTTTAAAACGATAGTCGTTTTGAGAGGTAAATGATGTGTTACTATAAAAATGGACCATGTTCTGCAAAGTAAATAAAAAAATAGATCAATTTAAGACAATATCATGCCTACTTATCACTTGAAAGTATTATTGATGTGTTCTTCTCATCAAAACACATAATAAATATATATTTAATTAAATGAAGACAATATTAGCGAAACTCAATCGAAATCTGGAGACAGAAAAATCAGAAAAGATATTGGCTCCGCTGGGACTCGAACCCAGAACCCTTTTCTTACATGGAAACAGCTCTACCGATTAAGCTACGGAACCCATATTAATTCGGTCACTTTTAACTGTATCATACTTCGACTAAGAACTACCAACATTATCTTCACTTACTTAACGCACATATTATTGGCTGCTATCTTTATATACCAGATTTCGATTGAGTTTCGCTAATATTGTCTTCATTTAATTAAATATTATAATTTGAGATTTTACTCATTAAAAAATTAATAATAAATATATATGTTATCTAATAAAATAGTCAAATAGTGTAATCTCAAACGACCAGTGTCGTTTTGAAATGACACGATACTAAAGGATGCTAAAAACAAATATTATATCAATGTTCTTGTTGTATTTTCATTATAATATGAAAGAATGTACGTTTTACATTAAAAAACGGAAAAATATAAGAAAAAAACATAAATACTTTGTCCTTTTTAATACTGAAATTCCCCCGGATCACAGCTTTTCAAAAGGTGTGATCAACAATTCTTGTTTAGGATATGAAGTGTTTACACAATACAGCCAACGCAATGAATAAAATCAATGTTGCTAGGAAGGATTCACTAAACTATTTGTAAAAAACCGCAAATAAATACTTTGTCCTTTTTAATACTGAAATTCCCCCGGATCACAGCTTTTCAAAAGGTGTGATCAACAATTCTTGTTTAGGATATGAAGTGTTTACACAATACAGCCAACGCAATGAATAAAATCAATGTTGCTAGGAAGGATTCACTAAACTATTTGTAAAAAACCGCAAATAAATACTTTGTCCTTTTTAATACTGAAATTCCCCCGGATCACAGCTTTTCAAAAGGTGTGATCAACAATTCTTGTTTAGGATATGAAGTGTTTACACAATACAGCCAACGCAATGAATAAAATCAATGTTGCTAGGAAGGATTCACTAAACTATTTGTAAAAAACCGCAAATAAATACTTTGTCCTTTTTAATACTGAAATTCCCCCGGATCACAGCTTTTCAAAAGGTGTGATCAACAATTCTTGTTTAGGATATGAAGTGTTTACACAATACAGCCAACGCAATGAATAAAATCAATGTTGCTAGGAAGGATTCACTAAACTATTTGTAAAAAACCGCAAATAAATACTTTGTCCTTTTTAATACTGAAATTCCCCCGGATCACAGCTTTTCAAAAGGTGTGATCAACAATTCTTGTTTAGGATATGAAGTGTTTACACAATACAGCCAACGCAATGAATAAAATCAATGTTGCTAGGAAGGATTCACTAAACTATTTGTAAAAAACCGCAAATAAATGGGTTCAGTAGTTACTTGATAAAAAAATGTCAAATTTAACGTCATTTTAAAATGACTCTGGTTGAGAAAGGTTTAAACACGGTAAGTTTTATAGCTCTTAAAAATATATATATATGTTA
Source organism: Limnephilus marmoratus (assembly GCA_917880885.1). NCBI lineage: Eukaryota > Metazoa > Arthropoda > Insecta > Trichoptera > Limnephilidae > Limnephilus > Limnephilus marmoratus. The sequence goes on from OU862907.1 coordinate 9,633,153, forward strand.
TTCTTGAAGATAATATCTAGACTTTGCCCGCGCCGAAACACAAATCATATAAAATTCCCTCGATAGAAAAAAATCGCAAAGTATGCTCCAAAAATTATTATTACCACATTTGTTTCAGTTATTTTACAAGTTATATGTATGCAAAAATTCACAGTGTTTCTTTAAATGCTGTTTAAGATAATGCCCGAAAGATTTTTGCTCTATTTTAAACGAGTCGTGTTTTATTAAACATTTTCGCAATTTTCGCATCGATTTTGTCGCTGTAAATGTTAGCGCTCTCCTCTAACATTCGTAATTTCGTATCTCTCCATCTTCTTCTTTTCGGGCCGGGTTGCAGAGCCTTAACAACATGGCGTTCCTTGAGAAATGCAATATTTGTTTTAATTTTTTAAAGTGTGTTTTGAGCGTGGACTCGCGAGAATTTTTTTGACTTTTTATGATTTTAATGACACGTGTTCCCAACATCGTAATCATAGGTTCGTACTTTACTAAAATTTACACTAATAATCTCAAAATCAGATTGAATAACATGGTAATCAGTAAGGAAGGGAACGGGACGAATGGGAAATAATTTGACTGCTTACATTGTTTCAAAGTCCGACAACCCCCGCCCCCCCCCCGACTCGGGTTTTGATTTGCCAAGGTACTGGCTAGTAGCTGATGTGTGTTGGTCGAATACGGGAGGGGGAGGGGGGTTCGCGGGACGGGGGAAGGGGGGGTAGAGTGAGGAGAGGGAAGGTGGAGGAGGAGGATGAGCGGGAACGTGAGAGGGGAAGGGGACGCGGGAGAGGAAGGGGAGGAGGAAGGTGAACGGGACGAATGGGAAAGGACGCGAGGGAGAAACGATTTCTTTATTAAATGGCATAGCAATGCATGCCGGGTACCAGCTAGTATATAAATAAAAAAGAAACTTTATTTTATTTCTCTAAGTCAATATTATTAATGATGTTATTAATATGTATAGATATTCTATCAAATATACGTTTCCAATTTGGGGATAGTAATAATAATGATGAATTCTAGAAAATATAGTTTAAAATCAATTAACGACTGAATATTTAGAAGTTAAATTAAAAAAAAAACTTCATTAAATCGACTCCAAATGTTAACCACGATATTCCAAACGTTGTTTATTATGGAACCGATGAAAGGACCATTTGAAAGGACCATGAACAAGCAAATTATGAAACATTTATAAAAAGGATCATACTAAATATTCTACCAACATAATAAGTTCCATAAACAAACCACACTTTGTTATTAGTTTGTTTTTTTACTTCGATATTTAAAAATACTGTGCTTGGATGTTCATAACAATCATAACGCAAGTATAATGCTGACATTTTGAAATCTGGGAAGACACCCCTACTGCCATCTAGCGATGTAAAAATAAACACATTTTGACAGATTACGAAATGTTACGAGGGTATCATATACGCTTAAAGCTTTGCTGCATATCGTTTCTATAATGATAATGACTTTTCAGATGTGTTGAGTTGAGTTGATTCTGAGTTGTCCAGTTTATATATACAGGGTGTTTTGGGACGTACTTGACTTACTTGAAGCAGTGATTCCTGACGTTAGTTAGAGTTTAAATAGAAAACAGATGTGCACATTTCTTCTGACCCACGTACTAAACTATAGTATAGCAAACGAATCGCGAAGTGTCTGGAGTTGCTTAGCACAAATCCTAGCATTCTTAAAGCTTTGCTGCATATCGTTTCTATAATGATAATGACTTTTCAGATGTGTTGAGTTGAGTTGATTCTGAGTTGTCCGGTTTATATATACAGGGTGTTTTGGGACGTACTTGACTTACTTGAAGCAGTTATTCCTGATGTTAGTTGGAGTTTAAATAGAAAACAGATGTGCACATTTCTTCTGACCCACGTCATCGCCAGACGCTCTCCTACATTATATTTCATTTTCTTATTTAAACAGACGTTTTTTGTTTACATTTAGTCAGCAATAATATAACACAGCATGGCTCAATACTTGGTACGTTCAAAATAGCAACTGCCGATATTCTGCGCGGGGGCGAGATAAGCAAGGAGTTGCTATATTTATTTCAATACTAACAAGAATGAAAGAAATTGCTTCTGTTAAATATCACAAAAATGCGCTTTTCAATCAGTTTTGCGCCATTTTTTACGTTTGTTTTTACTTTCCGAAAACCGACAGTTAATTTGACAGATTTGACAGTTGTGACGGTGAATTCCTAATCCAATAAAAACCTCAAATAAAAATCTAAATATAAAAATTCACGAAAGAAATAGCCTCCTTAGAATCGCACCCAAACTGTATATACATTAGTAGTAAAGAAGAAATAAAATATCTTGGAATAATTATCGATAATAACATCAAATGGAAAAGTCAAATAAATTCCACAGTAGACAGAATGAGAAAACTGATCTATATATTTTTTCGATTAAGAAATACTGTATCATTAAAAATATTAAAAGACATTTATTATGCACTTGCGCACTCTGTACTACAATATGGAATCGTGGCTTGAGGGTGCAAACAAAGTAACCCTTCTCCCATTGGAAACAATTCAAAAAATATTAATAAAAATCATCCTAAAAAAGCCCTATTACTATCCAACTATAAATGTTTTTCAAGATTTTCCGGTTCCCCCACTTACAAAAATTTATGACAAAATTGCACTATTACAAATACATAAAGATTTCTTTAGTAAAAATAATTTACCACAATTAAATATAAGCAAAAGAATAATATCTGTTGGAGGATTTACCGTGCCACTAGTGCGAACCACAGCAGCACAGCGTCACTATACATACAAGGGTATAAAATTATTTAATAAATTACCCCTTGATATACAATCGGAAGAAAGCTATGAAAAATATTAAAAAAAAAAATTACAATATTCTAGTACCACCTCATAACTTAACTTATTGTATATTATATTTAGAAATATGTATTGATTTACAAATATGTTTTGTGCCTTATCAATAGTTTAAATCATTTTTTAACTAACCTATATTTTTATTACTTTTATCTGTATTTTCTCATAAAATCACTAATATTTTTTGTTAAACTACTAATATTTTTTGTTTTAATTTAAACAAATGTAATTTTTTTTAAGTTTCCTCTCCTAAACACAAGCAGCTGCTTTATTAGGAGAGTGATTGAAATATTGAAGTATATATTATGTTGTAAAACTGTAACATTGTTATATTTTTCAATAAAAAATAAATACCTACTTGTTCAAATTTTGTTATTTTTAATATTAATCCATATCTTGATGTAGAAAACGTAGTTTTCGAAACATGTTGGTTATGGTAATTATATAGTGGTGTTTACAAAAAAAAAAATTTATTAAAAAAATAAAATAAAATAAATAAAAAATAAAAAAATAAAATAAAATGTCTTGCAGTGAAAATCAGAAACAAATTGGACCTTGTCTTAATAATATAGTTATTTGGAATGATCATGAATTTTTGGCGCGGCATCCCATGTCGAAAGAATCTTTCTGTTGAACAGAATCCCTTCTGCTGGGTTAAAAAGAAAAAAAAACGAGTGTGCTTTAAACCACACGACTGAAGTAAGACTTCACTATAAAAGAAGAGAGAAAGAAAATGTGCACGAGCACTTGCTCTCTCTATCTTGCTCCTACAGTGTGATACAGGCATTAGGCCTGCACCGTGTCTTAGATATACGAAATGGCTATGAGAGAAAGAAAATGTGTGCTCGCACCTCTCTTGCCACTACAGTAAATACGAAACGTAACTCTCTCTCTTTCTATCTTCAGTAACTTATATCTCCCTCTCAACTTCCGTTCACCTCGCCCGATCCAGTCTCATCAGGCTGGCGAATCCATGTAGTCCTAATTCCATGAAAATTGTTGATGCGCTGCTATACCTTCTGAATCCAAATATGATTCTGCAGACATTATTATATTGGATCCGGAGACGTTCCATTGAGCTTACTCGGTATTGACACCATGTTTCACATGTATACAGGCTAGTGCAGAATGCAATGAATAATGTTTTTTAACATTATTGCTGCATCGGAAGAATCTTCGGGCAATCATATTTGACAAAACACTTGACTAATACTTCTCTTCTGCCGTTAAATATCACCATCATCCGAGAGGTCTTCAGTGATGATGTGCCCCAAGTATTTTACATTCGTAGATGTGCTTAAAATTTCCTCGTTATGTTGTACGGGGGAGCATCTTCTAGGAATTTTTTCCATGGTGGAATGCAACTAGCTCCCTTTTCTTGGGATTGTACATCATGTTGTGGTTATTTGCGTATTCCTCAGAGATTTTTAGTAATGTATACAACCCCTCGATCGACGGAGCTAGGAGAATCATATCTTCCGCATAGCTAATGTAATTTAGGCACAGATTATTGATACGACAGCCCCCTCTGGTCTCTGGTGTCCAGGCGATTTGATAATTAATCCATGTATACATTGAACAGGATTGGGGACATACACCCTCCTTGCTTTATTCTTGATCGCAAATATATCGGTTGGGAGTACGTACTTGCCCACCGTACAACGTTTTCCTGCTGGGAGTGCCATCGGGATAGTGTGTTGATATACATGGTAGGTGTAGGTATATTTCGCATTCATAATTCGATGTGGTTTCCAGTTTGTGTCATCAATTCTATTTTTAAATAAACTTTGGTAGGTTATTTGTCATCCCGCGAGCTAATGGCGATAATGTGTAGTTTTTGTGAAAACTAATTTCTTGGACGCAATATCAAACAATCGAATAAATACACACCATTAGTTTTAAAATTTTAATAAATATCTAACAAACTAATTCAAGTCACCATCGAGCCGTGTCTCGCGGGGGTAATCAGAGATCTCAGCACACATTCCTTCCGTCGTAAACATTTTATATCGTCCGATATATAGTTTCCTCTTCTTTTGCTGCCATTCAAGTTAATTTATTTTATTTTATTTTTACGTGATACCTCACAAGAGCATCCCTGTCTGCACAGTGCCAGTGCCAGTGTAAAGAAAGGGGAGTTTAGTCGCCACCCGGTTGGGCAGCGTTATGAGGGGGGTTAGGATAGGGGCCGGACAGCCGGTCTACACAGTGATACCTCACAAGAGCATCCCTGTCTGCACAGTGCCAGTGCCAGTGTAAAGAAAGGGGAGTTTAGTCGCCACCCGGTTGGGCAGCGTTATGAGGGGGGTTAGGGTAGGGGCCGGACAGCCGGTCTACACAGTGATACCTCACAAGAGCATCCCTGTCTGCACAGTGCCAGTGCCAGTGTAAAGAAAGGGGAATTTAGTCGCCACCCGGTTGGGCAGCGTTATGAGGGGGGTTAGGATAGGGGCCGGACAGCCGGTCTACACAGTGATACCTCACAAGAGCATCCCTGTCTGCACAGTGCCAGTGCCAGTGTAAAGAAAGGGGAATTTAGTCGCCACCCGGTGTGGCAGCGTTATGAGGCGGGTCAGGGTAGGGGCCGGACAGCCGGTCATTTCAGTGAACGGGTATTCTGGATACATATATATTCTCCTTTTACTCCTTTCCTCGTTTATCCACTCTACGTCTCAGCGATTATTTCTTTATCTTATTAATTACGCTTACAAGAGCCTTGCATCTTTACGTATCTCGCTTTATTTGTCATGGTCATACCTAAGCTCACGTATTTACCACACATGCGCCTCAGGGATCCGGAAGGTGTGTATCGGGAAACAGGTAGGTTGGGTATATCATAAATCGGTAGCGTAGGTACATCATACATAGGTAGGTGAGGTAAATCATAAATAGTTACTTTAGGTACTTCGTAAATAGATAGGTAGCTTAGGTAAATCTCAAAGGTAGAAGAAGTCGGGGATGCCCGCGGAAGACGGGGCACTTTTACGTTTTATTATTTATAATTTTTTTTACTATGAAAATCGCACCAGAGTCTGAACTGTTCCCGTCTGGAGCCAGTGAGACTATAGCAACCCCAATTGTGGTATGTTGTGAGGTTGAAGGTAGCGGGGAGGAGAAGAAACTGAAAGAAAGAAAGGTGGGGAAGTACCTGGCTGTTCAGATCTGGTCACTAAACACGGCGGAAGCCTTTTTTTAGCAAGGTTTCACGGCTAAATGATGGTATTACACCAGGGCGATAATAAGAGTAACTTTCACTCTGGAACGTGTCGCAAATATACCATATATTATTTTAATTAAATTTATTGTGAAATAACACAAATTAATCAAATCAAATTTATTTGCGCACGCCGCGATTTAACCCCGCAACCTTTGGATTGCGAGTCAAGAGCCCTATCCCTAGACTATGGAGGCCGTCAATATTTTTTGTCTTCATTTTGTAGAATTACTTTTGATATAAATTCTTCTTGAATATAATTTTCTTCGATTCCTTTAAAATATCATATGCGGTTTTATTTATTATTAATAATAATAATGTGTATTTATATACAGATTTAGGAAATCAGATTAAAAGAATTTGGCATTCTCAGACTATAAAAATATTACCACTTGTTATTTCAGCTACTGGCATTATACCTATTACTCATTCAAAATTTAGGCATGTTAGATTTGTCAAAGAATTGATATATAAAAATGCAAAAATCAGTCATTTTTAAAACATGTGGAATTACAAAAGATTTTTTAAATATTTATATTGAGGGATCAGTAGGATTTATAGGTTCAATTAGGAGTTCCACAGAGCCGAACCCTCTGATATGAATCGTTTGTTAATTCTCTAGAAAGTTATGGAAGGAGAAAGTTCTATAACCTTTCAGAAATGAGTGGCGGTGAGTCCAGAAGGTTCTGGAAAACTATTTGTAGAAAACTATTTGTAGAAAGAAAAGAAATTTGTTTATATTTCTGTATTTTCACACTTTAAACCCCAATTATGCATCAATCAACATGGATTTGTTCCCAACAAATCCACAAACTCAAATCTTCTCGACTTTTGTGATTACGTTTGTAATGCTTTTAACGAAAGAACTCAAGTAGATGCCATTTACGCAGATTTTCAAAAGGCGTTTGATAAAGTTAACCATTCTATTTTACTACAGAAACTTGATCGAATTGGTATTCACGGTGATCTATTTAGATGGTTTAAGTCTTACTTGGAACATAGAACACAATTAGTACTTATTAATGGGTACGAATCACCTCCCGTAATTGTAACATCAGGCGTACCCCAGGGGTCTAACCTTGGCCCTCTGCTATTTTTAATCTTTATTAATGACCTTGGCCCCATGTTACGCTGTGATTTTGTTCTATTTGCCGATGATCTCAAGATTTACCGTAAAATTTCCACTGATTCTGATCATGTTAAGCTTCAAGAAGACCTTTACACACTAAATAACTGGTGCATTCAAAACGATATGTTTTTAAATATTGAAAAATGTTACACTATTACTTTTACTCGTAACAGAAGACGAAAGGATTATGCATATTCCATTAATAATGTTCTATTAAATGCAGTCACCACTATAAGAGATCTAGGAATCACTCTTGATTCAAAGTTTATGTTTGATGTACACATCAGTAAAATTATAAGTAAATCATTGAAAATGATTGGATTCATCCATAGAATATCAAAACCATTTAAATACCCCCAATCCATTATAACCTTGTACAACTCGTTGGTCAGAAGTAATTTGGAATATGGGAGTGTTATCTGGAATCCACATTATTTAAAATATTCTAAAACAATTGAATCTGTGCAAAAAAAATTCCTAAGACTGCTATCATTTAAACTTGGATTTAATGCCATACTCCAATCCTATGAGGAACGATTACAACACTTTAATTTTACAACATTGGAAAAAAGAAGACAATTTGCTGACTTAATATGTTTATATAAAATTATTCATGATAAACTTTTAACCACTCATTGTCTGAGCAACATACATATTAAAGTTCCTAATAGACGTAACTTAAGAAGTCAAAATATATTCCATATTGAAATATTTAATAACAATATTGCATACTTCAATCCACTGTCTCGAATGTGTCGTTTGTACAACACAATTGAATGTGACCTTATTGATATCTTCGCAAACAGTCTCGAATATTTTAAAAAACAAATTAAAAATCTTCTACCATGATATGTCATGGAAGAAGATTTTTAATTATTGTTAATTGATGATATGTCAGGATTAATGATATGTCACGATTGTTAATTGCTTTATTATTATGTCTTTTCTTTATTTTAACTTTATTATCCTTTCCAGAAACGTTTCTTTCTCTGTACACTTACCATGTTTTAAATTTCATGTCTTATATTTCTTTTTTATTATTATTATTATTTCTGTTTTCTTTTCACTACTAGCATCTCCGTCTAGCAACAACTAAACCTTAATTACGCATGCTGTGAACATTTCTAATTGGAGTGTTAATATCAGTTCATATTCCAACGTAATAATATTAATGCAATAATTTGTTAACACTCTGTAAATGTTTCAAACAATAAATAAATAAATAAATAAATAAATAAATAAATAAAGTTTGATAATCTTAATTTTAATCAATATTTATCATTAAAAAAAATTATTCGAGAGCATTCCACAATATCCCAGAGCATCCGAAACATTTTGGATTGTTGTGGAAAAAGTGGAATGTTCAGGAATAGGGAATCCTGAACGTAATTGTGGAACATTCCAGAACACTCAAGAACTCAAGACTTTGACTTGTGCTAAGCAGAATACCCCAGATAGTTAGTTAAAAAAAATAATGCACAAGAGTCACAAGTATACTGGGAAAATTTGTTGCTTTGACAAGTACAATGGACAAGTTATTTACCAAATAATAAACAATTCCTGAGACTCAAATAAGCGATGTGCATAAATAAATACCTGGGTTGGTATATCTATACAGATATTTGCGACTATTCTAGAATTTAAGCGGGTTACCGAAAGAAAAAATTGTAGGTATTGTGATAATCTCATATAGTGAGAAGGTATTATTCACTTGCATGATAAAATACATCGATATAATAAATCCGCTTCTCGTTCAGGCCAAAAGCTTCCCTAAGAACCAAATGGTGCGGCAAAGGGGATCAAACGATGTTGTGGCGTTTTGTGGACTGTAAAATTGAAGATCGCGGATATGCGGAATTGCTCGTATGCTTGGAATTGATGCGATTTACCAATATCTCCAAAATGCGGTGTTCCCATCTGCTATGCACTCACTTTATTTTAGTTTTTAAAAATGAGGAAGGGAATGGTAATATTTGATCTGTGGAGTGAATGGCGTACGCGAATGGTAATCAAGTGATATTTTAGCTTATAATTTGGTAGCGCAAGGAGCGGCGATATTCACGCGTAGACTTTTGCGATTTTATCAGCGAAAAGGCGATGCGGTTTAAAAGGTTTTGTGTCCCTTGCGGTGAAATAAATCCAATTGAACAAATGAGGCAGAGGGCACACAATCAGTAGTTGCCAAAATGCAACAATAAACATATTAGCGCAAGCAAACCATATATCTACATAGGGATGCAACGATATATCGGAAAACCGATAAATATCGATATATCGACCCCTAAAAATATCGATATATCAATATCGAAATACTCAATATATCGTATCGAAAAAATTTTAAAAAATTAGCGTCTTAGATATTCGGCAGCTATTTATTAAAACAAGCATTTGTTATACAGGGTGTCCGGTGGTAAAGTGCATTAACTTCGGGAGGTGATTCTACATGATGGTAGGAGTAAAAAAGATAAACAACTTTTTCCGAAATTCCAACTTTTTTTTCCATACAAAAAGACATACCTACTAAAAATCGTTAGTGAAGGTACACACTTACCAGATAAATTCGCTGTGAGTTTGACAGTGTCAATGTGGCAACGTTGCGAAAAGATCCGGGTCAGTGAACCGGCTCGAATGAACGACTGAATTGGTCCATCTCCCCCGTCCCCTCCCTCGGCCCTCCGCACTTTATTAAAAAGGGAACCCCAATATTTTGGGGTTCCCTTTTTAATCGGATTCTTGTATCCCTGAATGAAAAAATGAAATCCTTTGTATTTAGTTGAGTTTTGATCTTTGGTGTGAAACCAACGCCAACTTTACTTTTTTAACGATTTTTAGAAAGCATGAATTATTGAAAATAAACAATGAATGATTTACTGAAAATAAACAATGAGCATAATAATAATATAACTTATCCTGTTATAATAAACAAAATAATGTGGCCGGAGCGTCGACGTCACGACTGACGTATTATGCACGCATACCCGCTTGAATTCCGATATTATTATTATATTCATTGTATTTCGGTAATAACATGCACGGCGCACGCACACTACCCAGCAAAGGATAATGTGGCCGGAGCGCTGACGTGACGACTGACGTTTTATGCACGCAAACACGCTTGAATTCCGATATTATTATTATATTCATTGTATTTCGGTAATACATGCACGGCGCACGCACACTGACCAGCAAAGGTACGCCACCGCGTAGAAAAGTGTCAGTGAACTGAACTGTAAACCGTTACCTTACTTTCATATTTTACCTTTCTGCGTCGCTGACTAGAGTGGCTATGAACGAACGAACGAACGAGCAATCCGCATCAGTACATCTAGTGACCCGCGAGCCGCGAGATCCGTTGAACGATACACTGCTCTCGGCTCCCACGGGTCAGTCGGGTCTTCGGATCTCACGGGTCAGTTGCTCAGTCGGCTCACCGGATCTGGCGGGTCAGTTGGCTCACCGGCTCACTCGTTCGCGAAGATCCGCGAACCGTGAAGATCGTTCTTTGGGAACCGGATCTTACGGATCAGTATGAAAATCCGGTTCACTGAGCCGACTCGTTCGCGAACGACTCACTTCTAATGTAAATTGTAAACAATAACAAGACTGACAGTTCGCAGTTTTACAATGTGCAAAAAAATCGTATGTTTTATAATGTTTTAAACCAAATTCAACTGAGAACTGCACTAAAATAACAATATTCATATGAATTTACACTTTTTACTATACAAATTATTAATAACTAATTGAACACTTAACTAATATCATCGTTTTTCACTAATTTAACAAAATTTCAAAATGTCCACCTTCTGCTTGCAGGCAAGTATTGAAACGTCATTGACAAGAAGAAACGAAACACGCGTTGAACAAACATGTTCTTTTAGGTCAATAAATACACACTAATGTAACAAGTTTCGATTATTAATAACACAATTCTTACAGAGAAACACTGCAAGATACATTGTATTTGCGAATAAACGGTAAAATTCATCGCGGAAGCATCTACGGCGTATTTAAATATCAACAGCTGACTGACAGAATGGCGTAGCGGGGAGTTCATTGAGCGCGGGGGGCGCGGGACGGTAGATTTGGAAACTATGCTAAATAGTAACGCCGGCACTACACAGCGGACCGATTTTACGTTTTTACCTGAAAAGTACTCTTAAAAGTTTGAATTTCGGAAAAATTTATTTATCTTTTTTACTCCTACCATCATGTAGAATCACCTCCCGAAGTTAATGCACTTTACCACCGGACACCCTGTATACGAAAAAATAATCTACTAATCGCTCCACACCATCAAGCACACACCCGCTTTTCATCAAACCTGGGTTGCGTGGTCCCAAAAACTAACACCTCATTCGCTCAACGACAATTCTGGTACATCGCTCCTAAAATATATAATGCTCTGAGTACTGACATAAAGTCAAGTAATTAAAATTCTCTTTTTATAACACGTGTACAACATTGGATTTTTTAAGGGGACGAACACACTTTAAAGAATTCATGAGTTCTAACACTACATTTTAATTATTAATTTTTGCATTTAAAAATTTTAATTTCCATTTTTATTTCTATTTTTCTTTAAAAAGTTGCTATTTTTATTCTCTTAGTTTTTCACTAAATTTTGATTTATAATAATAATAATAATAATAATAATAATCTTTATTCCAGGATGTGGGGAGGATAGTGCAATCCCACACGTCCCATATAGTTATACATATTTATATATTTACACAGTAAAGAAAGAAATAAGAACATAAATAGAAAAAAAATAATAGTAATAAAAATTAGTAATAACAAAAAATAAATAATCAATTATTATGCAGGGCGTGATCTTGAGTGCGCTCGGGCCCATCGCTCACTCAGGAGTGGAGCTTGGTGCTGGAAGGCTGCGGTCACCAACGTGTTGTCGGAGGCCATTAGCCGCATCCTGGCTCCAGTGACCCGGTGTCTCATCAGACTGGCGAATCCATGGAGTCCTAATTCTGTGAACATTGTTGAAGCGCTGCTATACCTTCTGAATCCAAATATGATTCTGCACGCATCATAATATTGGATCCGGAGACGTTCCATTGAGCTTACTCGGTATTGACACCATGTTTCACATGTATACAGGCTAGTGCAGAATGCATTAAATAGTGTTTTTTTAACATTATTGCTGCATCGGAAGAATCTTCGGGCAATCATATTTGACAAAACACTGATACTTCTCCTCTGTCGTTCAATATCACCATCATCCGAGAGGTCTTCAGTGATGATGTGCCCCAAGTATTTTACATTCGTGGATGTGCTTATGGTTTCCTCGTTAAGTTGTACGGGGAGCATCTTCTCGGGATTTTTTCCATGGTGGAATGCAATTAGCTCCGTTTTCTTGGGGTTGTACATCATGTTGTGGTTATTTGCGTATTCCTCACAGATTTTTAGTAATATTCTCAACCCCTTGATCGACGGAGCTAGGAGAATCATGTCGTCCGCATAGCTAATGTGATTTAGGCACAGATTTTTGATACGACAGCCCGCTCTGGTGTCCAGGCGATTTGATAATTCGTCCATGTATACATTGAACAGGATTGGGGACATACACCCTCCTTGCCTTACTCCTGATCGCAAGTATATCGGTTGGGAGTATGTACTTGCCCACCGTACAACGTTTTCCTGCTGGGAGTGCCATCGGGATAGTGTGTTGATATACATGGTAGGTATATTTCTAGCTTTCAATTTCTCCCATAAGGTTTTATGACAGACCCCGTCGAACGCTTTACTTAGATCTAAGAAACATCCGTTAACAGTAGTTTTTCGTTTTTTGTAAATTTCTATTATTTGCTTTGCGGAGTATATTGCCATATTAGTGGATAATCTATACTTAAAACCCATCTGGTTGTCTTTAGAAGTGAGTTTACCTTCTATTTCATTTAGAATTACCCTTTCAAATAGTCTTGCAATTATAGTTGCTAAGGATATTGGCCGGTAATTGCTGGAGTTGGTCATGTCAGGCTATAATTGTTTTCGTCATTGTACTCGGTAGATGGTTGTGTTTGAGAATTGCATTGAACAGAATGTTTAATAGTTTAGGTATGTATCTACCTCCGTACCTTATATGTTCAATGCTTAAACTATCATATCCCGGAGATTTACCGGCCTTAGAGCTTTGATGGCCTTCATTATGTTGTTTTCAGACAGGTAGACATTTTGCCCATCATGTTCCATAATATCGGGAGAAGTCGGTGCTTCATTTCCTGCATATATCTGCAATATCTGCAAAGGTTCTTCTAAATGTTCTGGCGATTTCCTCTGTATTTGTGGACCCGTCAATTTGGCTGTTATATACTTATATGTTTTAATTTACATAGAACACTTGAGTTCTTAACATTTAATCTTTGTTATTAATTTTTGTATTTCAAAATTTGAATTTGAATTTTTATTTTTATTTCTACTTTTCTTTAAAATATGATCTTTTTTTTCTCTTTAGTTTTAAGTATTTCTTAATATTTTTTGGAGTTAAAATATTAAATGTACGACTACCACAACACGGGCATTAGCATAGTGTGGTAGCCAAATAAAAAACAAATATCTGTAACTAATAAAAAATTTATGAAATAAATAAAAAATTTAAAAAAATATCGAAAAACCAGTACCGTAAATCTTTGACTCACATGCAAACAAGAAAAACACTGACGGTGACGACAAACTTACGTTATACATATCTTTCTGCTGCTATATTTATATTTCAAGAATCAAGTTATTATTGTTTCAAGAATCTTTACTTTTGGAGTATTTACTCCAAAAGTAAAGATTCTTGAAACACGGCAAGAGATGTAAGGTGTATATCCCAATATTTTTAAAATAGCAATGAGTCATCTACCAATTGTGGCAACAAGTGTTCCTTCGGAACGTCTTTTTTCAAAGGCAGGATCCATTATAACTCAAAGCAGAAACCGGCTACAAGGTGGCAGATTGTCAAAGTTACTATTTTTAAGTTCGATAGCTGGTACAAAATATTGTACAAAATAAGTACTCGAATTAATTTTTTTTAAATAAATTTATGAAAAAAAAAAACATTTTTTTACCTATCCAAATTTTTTGATTATTCACATAGGTAAGTATAAAAAAATTTAAACATACATAATTGATAAACGTTTGATATAACTAAAACTGCAATGAATTTCTATAAGATTTTATATCGATATATCGATATTTTTAAAAACCTTGCATCCCTATATCTACATTCCAGCTTTAATAGATTACACTTTGATTGATATCAAGTTTTATTTTCTGAATTGCATTAGTTTTTTCTATTGATACAACTATATTATTCACAAAGCACTCTTTTTAGGGTGAATAGCTATTTAAAAAAAACGATATTATTTATCATGTTTTACTTAAAGATTACAATCTAGGATATATTTAAAAATCAAAATATGTTTGTTTCTGTCTATGTATGTATGTATGTATGGTGTATGCTATGCTTTGCTAAAACATTCATCCGATGGTGATTAATCTTTGGGGAATTGATGTGCGCAATGCGCATGCCCGCGATTATGCGTTGCTAACAGTTTTATTTTTTTTATTTTGTTTATTATTTGGGAGACCAGCAGTTTATATTAATAACAGAGCGTTAAAGTAATTGAGTTACAATAATTAAACCATATACAGGTTTCAACATGGGTATTGTTTACAAGTGAAGTGATTCCAGAGATAATAATGAATAATTATTCATTTCAAGAAACAAGTTATTGTGGTGGGAATAGGGAGTGGTAGGATGGGAGGGGGGGGGGGAGATCGGTTAAGTTGAAGTACAGTAATGAAAAAATGCACAACTAAAAAAAATTAAATAAAAAAAGAGCAAGGTGGGTCAATACAGTAGTGGTTTCATTAGATGGGTGTCTATGATGGGTATCTATGATGGGTATTAATTAGATGGCTATCCTTAAAGTAACGGCACCTTTACACGGACATGATATATTTATCCTTACTGAAACATGGCTCGTTCCAGAAATGGTTTCACAAACCACAAGATATTTCGGTGTGACAGAAACCCTAAATCTAGTAACAAATTCAGGCGGAGGCGGAGTTTTGATTGCATTTAGGGAAAATATAACAGTGAAAAAACTAAAAACGCAAAATACCTCATTGGAGCAATTATTTGTATAAATTGTCACTCCCATGGAAAAAATCATCATTGGAACTGTATACATACCACCAAACTCCGACATCCAAACCTACAAGATACATTGTGGAGACATCGAATTTCTTATGTCAAAAAATCCTACATCAAAAATAATTATTGTCGGCGATTATAATCTTCCCAATTTGAAATGGAACTCTACATTACTAACGAAAGTTCTAACGACCCAGCACGTGAAGTGATAGATATGATAAACTATTTAAATTTGAATCAGCATAATTTTGTACCTAATATATGTGATCGCCTTCTAGATCTTGCCCTTTCAAAAAGCTCTAAATTGTGTGTTGAAATGTCAGACGATCAGCTCCTTCCGGCGGATAATTATCATCCCCCCTTACACATTACAGTAAATATGTACACGAACAATCCACCACTGAAACAAACAACACTCAATTTCAAAAACGCTGATTACGATTTTATTAACTACCAACTTAGTATTACAGATTGGACTTTCTTGACCACTAACAGTGATATAGAACAAATACTAGAAAAAGTCTATGAAACATTTTCTGTAGATATAAAATCTCATGTCCCCTCGTATACACCAAAACACAGAACATATCCAATTTGGTTCTCTACAGATCTTTTACTCTTACTGAAACAAAAAAAAATTCAGCTACACAAAATTTTTAAACTGACTCACCAAATCAACGACTACTCAAACTTCTCAGAAACAAGAAAAAAATGTAAAACACTATCGAAACTGTGCTATAAAGCACACATCACCTCCGTTGAGAAAACTGAGGTGAAAAATTAAACAATGAAAGTACAGACTACCCCCCCACAATGCATTATGATGCAAAATATCCAATAGCACCTTTGATATTGTTAATTTGTTTATACGAAGGCGAAATATCAGATAACAACGTACCATCATACACATATCAAAACACAATACATCTACATAATTGCCTCATAACACAGGAATCATGCTTAAATAAAATCATTTCACTTGACCGTAACAAATCTGCAGGCCCAGATAACATCCCACCAATATTTTTCAAACAATGTGCATCTGCAATTTCAGGTCCACTCACCGCACTATTTAACCACCTACTTTCTTCTGAACATTTTCCAACCCGTTGGAAATTTAGTTATATTACCCTGATTCTCAAAAAAGGTGACGACACAGACATTAAAAACTACCATTTTATATGCATACAATCAGCACTCCCGAAAATCTTTGAATCTCTTGTTCTCGATTTAATTTATCCATCAATATTAAAAGTAATTGATAAAAGCCAACACGGATTCGTTTCTGGTAGGTCAACTGCTACTAACCTGTTACTTTACCATAACTATATTACAGAATCTTTTACAAAAAAAAAACAAGTTGACAGTATCTACACAGATTTTTCAAAAGCATTTGACAAAGTATCACATAAATTATTACTTAGTAAACTGTATGCCTTAGGACTGAGAGGCAAGTTGTTGGATTGGTTCTCAAGTTATTTGTCTAACAGAATCTTATTTGTTAAAATTAAAAATTCTAAATCTATGTTATTATATGCAACTAGTGGTCTACCGCCAGGGAGTCATCTCGGCCCCATCCTTTTCTTAATATTCATAAATGATATCATAAGTTGTTTCGACGATGTAGACGTTCTGCTTATGACATCAGATTATACAAAGAAATATCTAATATAGGTGACTGCCAAATCCTACAGTCAAACATCGTCAAATTACAAAATTGGCGTGTCGCAAACAACTTATTCCTCAATATCGATAAATGTAAGACACTAACATTTTGTCGAACAAATATATATCTTTCTATCTTTCAAATATACAATAGATAATAAAATCTTAGAAAAAGTCAAAGAAATTAGGGATCTTGGAGTTGTGTTTGATTCGCAATTAAATTTTATAAATCACATACAACAAATAACTAACAAAGGCATGAACATACTAGGATTTATAATCAGAACAATCAAAGACTTCGATTCGTTGGAAGTTATAAAAATCATATATTTGTCACTCGTACGCAGCTTGCTGGAATACAATTCCATAGTTTGGTCCCCATATTATCAAAGTCATAAAAGAAATATCGAAAGAGTGCAGCACAAATTTTCAAGATTTATAACTTTAAGTTACACATACCTATTCAACACATTAACTACCCATCTTTACTAAATACACTTAAATTGCATTCCTTACAAAACAGAAGAAAAACAAACGACCTAACTTTTTTGTTTAAAATTATTCACTCGGAATTAGATTGTTGCGAACTCCTGCATCTCATTGACTTTAAGGTACCAACTCGAGCGACAAGACAAAACATATTATTCTGCAACAATAATTCTCTAACTAACTATCACACACATGCATCGATTTCTCGACTACACACACCAGGGAACAAATAAACCTCAAATATCGATGTATTTAATACAAGTTTACCTTTATTCAAGAAATATCTGAACAATATTTTTATGTAGAATATTTTGATATCTAAGGAGCATCACCTAGGGACTATTGCATATTATATTAGTGTATTTCTATATTAATCTACAATGTACAAACTTGTTAACGTTTTCTTTTTATGTATCTTGCATTTTGTCATGTATTATTCATGACATTTAATCAGTCATCTGTAAATTTTTTAATTACTAACATACCTACTAGTTTATTTCTATTCCATTTACAACTTAGAAACATTCTCTTTTATTATTGATCTAGTGGAGTGCCAGTCCATAAAAACATACTATTATAGAATTCCTCAGATATGCTGAGGCTTTTTATGGCATGGTGTGACATTATTTGGTATTATTGTTGCAGTTGATTCACATCGTGCACCTTTCCAACCATGGAAGTCGACCAGGGATTAGTGATGGAGCGTTCCCAGGAACAATTGACTGACGCCCTTCTGGAATCCTCAACAGAGCTACCCCTTAACATCCTCGCGACAGACTCTCATCCCAGCGACCTCATCCTGGCACTGCTGTCAGAAACTGTGTACACAGAGAAGAAGCCGCAGGAAATGGATGAGGATTACGGGAAGAGGCTGGATCTACCCGAGGACTGGTGTCTCCTGGCAACTGGTTCAAACCCGGGATGGATTAACGGATACTTCGGTGCGGCGTACGTCCACAACAAGTGGCAGCAGGTGGTGGTGGCGCACCGAGGGACAGTACTATCCAACGTGGGATCGCTAATTACCGATGCTTACGGAATCTGGTGGAACCAATACACGGACTGCGCTAACACCGCCATCACTTTCGCAGATCGAATAAGGCAAGCATTACATTTTGTTAACACTAAACACGGGAGAAATTACAATCTTGCAATAACAGGCCACTCCCTCGGGGGCTGGCTTGCCCAAATAACTAGCTTCGCAGTGAAGTGGTTGAATGTGTCGGGCAACTTGTTAATGAAGAACACCAGCGGTGGATTTCACGCTAAGACTGTAGTATTTGACAGCCCTGGTGCAAGAGCCATGCTTGAAAAAGTACGAGAAGATCATTACGATAGATTAGGATACAATTTTTTGGAACGGTTGGACATTACAGTCTATGTATCGGCGCCAAACTATGTTAACACTTGTGGAAAGCATATCGGGACAGTTAATCGTATTATAATTGATGTTTCCAGTTTTGACTGGAAAGTCAAGTGGAGCAATCTAATATATACTACAAAGACTCACGCAATTAGTAATTTCGTAAATGCTTTAAAAAATAGTTTGAATGTAATCAAAATAACGGATTGGCCTAAGAACCGCAAAGAACTTAGTAAGCTATTTGGAAGAAACGCGTTAAACCTTGATAATAAATATCATGAAAATTTTGACAGAAAGACTTATGATTTAATTTTGTCTAAACAAACTAAACGGTACAATACGGAAAAGGGTATGATGGTTAAATGCTATTTGAAAGCTTTTTCTGAAGACGAATTACAAATTCTTTATAAATTGACCAGTATTCAAAAGCCAGCGGGTGTTGGCGAAATCAATCAATTAATTTTAAATAAAAACCTTGAAATTAAAAAAAATGAAGAAGTATTTCCTGAATTCGAAATTGATCATAATAATTTAACATTAAGTTGCAAATCCAAACAATCTTTAGGTAAACTTACACACCGTCTGAAGCAACTGATGCGGTGGCTAGGGCAAGAGTTCACGGAGGCAGTGGAGGAGCAGTTTGCGGCAATCCCTCGTGCTGCTGACTTATTTTACCGCGCTGAGGGACAGAGCTTTCTCGCGTTATTACCAAAGTCTTCATTAAAGTTCACTGACTCAATAGGCCTCCAGGAATTCTTGCTTTCAGACACCGCACGGGTCCTTTCTATAGTTACTCAAGACGGTGTGTTAGAAATGACACGCCTTCAGAACATATTCTCACAATTAAGGGAGAATGTTCTCTTCTCTGCCCTAAATGAAAAATATACTTCTGAAAGTCATTTCACGTTCCTAGATTGCTCACGGCTTCAGAAACTTTTAAAAAGTGGCCTTTCGCCCAATGACCAAAATAACCTGATGATGGTTGACGGTAGTTTGTGTACAACTTTCAGTTTGGAACATTGGAAATTTTTGAACAATTACAAGCATAGCTCTCCTTCCGTCTTTAAGAAACTTGTTTTTATATCTTCACACCCAATAGAAATATTCAACTCTTTTGAAAACGTAAAAATATTTAATGTTCATCGAAATATGAATCTGATTGATTTGTCGAACGATTCGCAGAAAGCTGTGCTTCGGAGAAATATTATTTCAATAGGCAAAACAGCGTACACTTTCGCAGAATTTTTAGGGGAAGACTGCGTGATTTCGATCAACGAATTACTTTGTTCGGACTTAAAAAAAATAGTAACTAATGATGATTACGTTATAAATATCAAAGACACGCGTCCGCGACTCAGTGATCAACAAATGCCAATTTTTGAAATCAATATTAAAATTGACAAGAAATGTATCTTGAAATGTGTTAATTCACCCAACACTCTTGTGGTGATGAGCCGCAAGGAAGTGGAGACTTTAGCCGGCTGGGAGGAACTCGCGGGGACAGGGATCATCCTCGCCGAAGGAGACGCAGAAGAGCTGTTCAGAGAAACGTGCAACAAGAACCAACAAAACTCTGTTTATCGGATTCAAGTGTTTAACGGAGATATTTACTGCAAACAAATTTTTAACCAAGACTTTTATGTATCTAGGATTTTTTTTCATAGAGCTCGAATTGACGTTCAAAAGTTTGCGCAAACCAAACATTCTGATGACCTGTTTGTTGTTCATAGCATCGAAGATAAGACGTTCCTCTTGGAATTGATCAACAATTGTGAGGAAAGTGAAGCATTCATTGAAAATGTAAAGGTTACGGATACAAAAGAACAAGAGGCAGAATTAATTCAGGAGAATTTACAGAAAAACCTTCATTTCATTAAGATTCGTCAGAACGAGATTGGATGTGAAATTGAATGGAGATATTCCCATAGATCTGTAGAGAGCCTGCAATCTTATGTATCGACAGAATCATACGATCCGATAGACGAACAAACCTTGAGCGAAACGGAAAGAAAGATGGTGGTCATAACAGACGAACCCGGTATGGGTAAGACGACATCGCTAGCGAATTTGTCAAGGCGCGTAAAAACACCGTGGGTAATATATATTGAACTGAAAAACTTCCAAGCTCATATTCGAGATAAATTACCAGATGAATTACTACTATCTCCTCAAAACGTGGCAAGTTTCCTTCTGAGTGAGAGTCACACGGCTGACAACAGTCTAGAACACAAGTTTTTAATATATTTACTTCAAAGTAAGACATCTACTAAGCGAGTCGTTTTGATGTTTGATGGGTTCGATGAAGTAGATGATTATATTAAAAATAAGGAAAGTGCCAAAGAGAAACTTGTTAAGCTGTTTAATTATTTGATAAAAAAACCAAATGTTCAACTATTCTTGGCCACCCGAACATATTTGAAAGAATCATTGGAAGAGAAACTTACTCAATTCTCTACATCATTTGTACCTATCAGTGATAAAAATCAACTTAACTTTTTATTGCGGTTTTGGCGTTCCTGCCTCTTCCTCGAACTGGGAGATTTCGGAGATGTAGAGAAGGGGCGCCTACTACATAAATATGCAGCGGAGGTGCTCCGACAGGCGAAGCAAGCGCTCGGCCCAGACATGGCCCGCTTCATGGGAGTCCCTCTGCAGCTAAGAATGTTGGCTGAAATATTCAGACCGCGAAGTGACCTGTTGATCCAGTCCTTGGATGTTTTATTTAAAAATATCAACATAGTGAGCGCACCAAATCTATACAAGAGATTTATCAGTTTGAAATATGATATATATATACATGAAAAAACAATGATAGGTGAGACGTTGAGCAACGATGATATCAAGACACTCCTCGAGCCACTTACTACACTACACGGAAAACTCAGTTTTAAAATATTATTTTCCAATTTTTATCACAATAATTTTAAAACCGTTGAGGACCGGGAGGTAGCTAAATTAAATAGGCTTGGGTTAGTACAATTTAAAGGGAACGGAGAATTTCAATTTGTGCACAGAACATACGCCGAGTATTGCTGTGCCCAAATAATAGTCATGTGGTTAGATCAACAAGAGAGCGCTTTCAAATTTCAATTGATTAAAGACATCATTCTGCCTAAAGTACTGTTGCAACCTGATTGCAAGGTTATCAGATTATTTCTAAATGTTGAATTGGGAGAAATGAAGATGTCGGACACGACACTACAATCAAACGCAGAACAAATTAGTCAACTGTGGTTCCAAGAAAATTCCATATTTAGAAACGATGACCACCAGACAGCTTTGCACATTGCTGTCAAAGAAAGAAATGAGCACATAATCACCCTTCTGCTCAGAGGGTTGCAATATGAAAGTACCCAGGAAGCTGTCGTCAGTCTCATCACCCAATACGACATTAATAATGACACAGCACTTCATATAATGGATCAGCCGACTTTTCATGGTGAAATTGAAGATAAAGCATTATGTAATAGAATTACGGGATTTTTCATCGAGTGTTCTTATGAATCATTAGAAGCAATCCTATTAGCATATTTATTTAATCGAGATATTTCCGAATCAAATGTTTTAAATTATTTTCTCAAATCGGGTAACAGAAATTTTCTTCACTCCTCAAAACTATTTAATAACATTAAAAGAAGAGTAGAAAATATTCAATTACAAAATTTTCTTTTCAACCAGAGTTTACTTAAAAATCAGTTAAAACTTGCAAAAAAAATATTATCTAAAAGATTAAACAATAACATTGAACGATACCTAATATTACTAAATGGGCCAAAAGAACACGGGACTAGCATTCACTTCGCTGCACAAAATGGCCATCCTGGAATAGTTAGACTACTCGCGGAGCAAACCTCGGATCTCATTAATATTCTGTTGACACGGCGCGATAATAATAAAAAGACTCCTTTACTTATAGCTGCGGAGGTCGGTCACATGGATATTGTCCAGCTCTTATTGGAGCATGGGGCAAACATAAATACATGCTGTAAGCTAGGTAAGACTGCTCTTATGTATGCGGCTTTCTGTCGACACACAATAATTGTAAAATATCTCATTGATAGTGGTGTAGAGATCAATGCTGTAGATAATTATGGCAGGACTGCGATTTATATAGCGGCGGGAAAAGACAATTTATCAGCAGTGAGATATCTCATTGAAGGAGGCGCTGAGAAGAACTCTCAAGATAATGATGGATGGTCCGCTTTGCATATAGCCGTACGTAACAACATTTCTTCGGTAGTAAAATATCTGATTGAAAACGGCGTTAAGATCAACTTAAAAGATAAAAGCGGTATGAGTGCCTTACATCATGCGACAGGAAATAGTAATTTATCGTTAGTGAAATATCTCACTAAAAGCGGTGCTGAAATTAACTCCTTTAATAATAGTGGCAGAACTCCTTTACATATAGCGGCGGGTAATAAAAATCTATCCACATCAAAAAATATCTTTGAAAGTGTTCAAGGTATAATGTTTAGAGACAGGACTGTACGACATAATAAAGTTACAGGTAATGTCAATCAATTAATAATTAAACATCTCATTGAAAGTGGTTCCAATATTAACTCTGTAGATAATTATGGGGAGACAGCACTACATATTGCGAAGGGTAATAAGAATTTATCAATAATAAAATATCTCACCGAAAGGGGTGCTGAAGAAAATGACGGCAGGCCCGCATTAGAAGTGGCTACAGGTAAAGACAGTAACTTTTCAACAGTAAATAATTTGATTGAAAGTGGTCCTGAGATTAGCCCAACAGATGAAAACTTGAGGACTGAACTTCATGTAGCGGTAAGCAAAAACGATTTATCGGCAGTAAAATTTTTAATTGAGAGTGGCGCTGTCGCTGACATCAACTTTAAAGATGATAATGACCACACGACAGCGCTTCATATAGCGGTAAGTAACAATAATTTATCGTTGGTTAAATATCTCAATGAAAGTGGTGCTGAAATCAACTCTAAGGATAATGTCGCCAGGACCCCATTGCATATAGCGGCAAGTGCGGGTCATCTCCCAGTCCTAGAGTACCTCTTGCAGCAGGGAGCAGACCCAAACATGGTCACCATGGGGGGACATACCGCACTAACTGCTGCATCGTGGTATGAGAAGTGGGATGCAGTGCGAGTCCTGCTGAAGAGGGTTAATACTGATGTTAATGCAGTTGGTGGTTTAGCTCTTGCTCTGGCTACAGAGACGGGAGAATTGTCTATAGTGAAATGTTTAAAAGATAAAGGAGCACTGTTCCGTGATTTTAGAAGTTTTAGAGAGGAATTCCTCAATCGCCAATTAAAAAAATTATAATAATCTAAATAGTGGGGGGGGGGGGCGTCGCCACTATTATAGGTTTTGGGATTGCGAGTGTAGTTCGCTACGTTTGGTGACTTTGTAGGGGTTCCCGGGTTCATGGGTTGAGGTTTGTCTTGGTCTTGGCGGCGGAAGCGTCTGCCCACCAACTGCGTGGTGGACCGGATCGGGAGAGACCGGTTGAGCGACACTTATAGATCTATCCTGCAGGGATCTCTCGGAACATCGCATTGGAAGCGTTAGATTCATATGGCCGTCACTCCTGGATATCCGTCATCACCAGATTACTACCCACTCCTCGTACCTTTTTCCTTCCCAGACATTCCCCCTAATCCTTTTCTAAACACAACCTCCCCAATGATGTCATAGGCCCTAATGGGAATTTTTGCCCTCCCACCCCTTAGCGCATATTATTAAAAGCATTCAAAAAGAAGAAGAAGACGGTGTGAAAGAGAGATATGTAAAAACGAATCTTAAAAAAAATTAAAACAAAACTATTATACTTAATAGTCGTGATTGTCGTGAAATTATTTAATATAACACGACATATTCAACCCTACGGCTAATTTGTTCGCTTTTGGGAACAACTTATATAGGTCTCACAGAAATGATTGTCTCCCTTACTACCATAGTGATAAATATGATCTGAATGTTGTAAGAAAGAGAAAACACCGCTCTTTATATTCAAATCGAAACGTTAACCACAAAAAAAAATATTGAAGACCTTTATGAAACCGAAATTTCCCACTGGCATTTGAAATAAATTATGAATTCAAAATATTTTATTAAATTTTTACATATTTTATTAATAACGGTTGTAATATATTTGACGAATAATATATGTCGATCGTCCAGTTGATTAGTCAGACATCTCCAAATGTCAGTTTTGAAATAATGAGGAAAGCAATATTCGAATGTTCATCATAAATCAAATATTATTTACACGTGTCTGTTTTTTACATATCAAATATGCTACCAAATAATACCGGGATGTGGTATATTTGGTACATTAGCAGGACATTTTAAAATATCTTATTAGTGACCCAGGGAACTTCAACATTTCGTATTCACTACAAGTTTTTTCTGAATTGTAATAGATGTTGGTGGTGTTTATGAGTAATCTGAGTATTGCACCAGATAGAGGGTCACTAACACATATAACTGCATACTCAACTCTAATTGGTATTTTTCGGAGATGTCTGACTAATCAACTGGACATGTGATGTGAGTTTTTATTTCGTTATCAGTAATTTTAGTTAAAAAAATTTTTATAATATGAAGACATCTCCGAAGACATCATCGAGATTTGTAAAAATACATGTTTATTTCTAATTCTTCTTTTTCTTTGTGTGCCTTATCAGGTCCCCCCGACGTTGGCGATCATTCGTGTTTCTAATAATAGAATTGAAAAGTGTATTTCAGCACCTTTTAAAAACAGATTTTAATTTTCAGATACGTTCCGAAATATTCCATTTATATCGATTTTATTACAAAGCCCTAGCCCTAGGCCTAAGGGAATAAAAATAAAGCAAAAATCTCTTAATATCTGAGTTAAATATTAATTAAAGAAACACTCTGATTTTTTTTAATTTCTGGTGTTCTAACAGAGTTTAAGCCAAATATCTCGCCGTAATACAAAATCAGATAGCATGACATTTATGAGCTACGGCTGTGAGATATATCTTCCGAATAAACTTTAGGGGTTAAATAGCATTTAAACATTTAAATAAACACTGTGAATACCTTTAACATGTTTAATAAAAGAATGAGATGTGTTTTCTATAATTTTCGTAGCGTATTTTGCGATTTTTTTTCTATCAAGTGAATTTCATGTAATTGCTTTTTCAACTCCATAGAGATTATTATTGAAAATTTACTTTTTTTTAGAGCTTTAGCTTTTTTAGACATAATATGATACCTTTTTTTTTAAAAGGGTATCATATAATGTCAATTGAGATTCTGATTACATGGTCTTTAAGTAGAATAAAACCCGGGCAATGCTGGGTTTTTCAGCCAGTTACGATACGATTGTGCCACCCCATCCGGGAGCACTCCTGTTCCTGTGAGACCGCTGCACCACGGGGCACTGATGTGTTAGGACGTGTAGCTGTTCAAATATCTGTTATTGTTCAAATATAACACCTTGGAGCACTTATCTAAATGAAGTAACTGTAATGTTTGTATTTAGTTTATTTGTTAGTCTTCTAAGAAAATTTACTTTTTTTGGTACCTTCTTTAGAACATATTCAAAATTTGCTGTGAAAGTTGATTTTGAATCCAATATTCCACCGGTATTTGATCTCATTTAGTTTTTCAAATTTATCTTTAACTAGCTGATACCCGATATGCTTTGAAATCCCTTTCAAAGAAATAAATTGTTCCTCCTGCATGTCCTTTCCCAATCATCCCGTTTGCACCTTACCTTAAATTTTAAGTCAATCCATCGATTAGTTTCCGAGATTCGTGGACACAAACATACGGAACCTATTTTTTTATATTATGCAGATAGTTTGTCAAATTTAACCCAGTGTCGAAATTTTATTGGTTATTTTCATATATTTTGTTTACGTTCAGTTTCCATTTATTTAATTTCAGTGTTTTACTATATTTCGAAGGTCTTATTTTGTTTATTGCATCTATGTACTCTTCACACGAAATATAGATTAACGTATCGTCTGCAAATAGTCTAATTTTGCAATGTTTTATGTTTTATTTTATTTATGTAATTTATGAATAGAATCGGGCCTAATGCCGACCCTTGCGGAACACCTAAGTTGATTTCTATCGGTTCGACACTGAACTTTCAACTTTTGTTCCCTGTATCCTATCTTGGAGATATTGTTTGAACAGGTTTAGATCTACGTCAAATAAAAAACCTGTGTCTGAGTTTTTTTAGTTTACAATTTTATGAAATTTTTCAATGTTTTAATTAAAAAGTCGGTGGTAGGCCTTTTTTCAACATTTTCCATTTTTGAAGCTTTGAATATTGCAATTTTCATAAACTAAAGTATATTTTAAATGCTAAAATCTAAAAGATAATTTAATCTATTTTTTAAAACGGTACGACATCTTTAAAAAAATATATATTTATAAAAGACACTTAAAATGCCTCGGAAAAATTCCGATATTCGATGACAAAATATTAATGATAAACTACCTTCTTTGGCTGTATAAGCAATAAATATGTCTTTCCATGAACTGTTTTATGGCAACTTCTATATTAGTAAGGTTTTCACATATGTACACGCTCGTTTATCAATTGTTTTAAATATTCACTAAGGACGGATAAGTGTTAAAATATAGTTAAAATAAGATCAATAGCGCAATAATTTAGTTATATCTACACGACGCGACGGTGATTAAAAGAAAATAGATATGTAAATAGTAGAAATAAATACTTTTTATTAAAAAATATAATATTTATGCAGAATAAAGTAGAATTTCGAAATACGATTAACTATAAAGAACCGATAACAATCAAAATGGGGTTCTTAAAACTAAGAAAATATACCTTTTTTTATTTTTTTTTAATTTTTATTATTTCATAAATGATTAAATGTTACATTTTTGGCCATTTTTGACTACCATACTAGGCTATTGCCCGTGTTGTGGTAGTCATACATGTAATATAATTTTATATAAACAGATAATAAAATATAAGAAGAGAAAAGAGAAAAATAACATATTTAGGGATAAATAAAACTAAAAACAGATAAAAATATAAGAATTGCAAGTTATCTAAGAAATAAAGAAAATTTAAAGAAGATGAAATAAACATTGGTGAGCATTATTCTTCTTGAAATAAAAATAGAAATAAAATTTGGTAAGTAATCTTCTGCACGAGAGTACATGTTTGTAGTTATTTTTGATATTCGTTATATGAAAGAAATTGGAAAGAGTGTTAGAGAAAGTAATTTTTTGTTTGATTTTTTTTAAATGCAATATTAAGTTAAAGTAATTAATTAATTAAATTTGTAATATTTTTTTAATTAATATTAATATTATTTGTTTTTTATTGTAATATTAAGCTTTCATGTGTTGTTTGAAGAAATCTCTTCCCTTTTCAAATATCCAATGATTGATACGGGATTTAAAGAGAGATTTAGAATTATGTGACTTTATATCGACACTCAAAGCATTATACATTTTAGGAGCGATATACCAGAATTGTCGTTGAGCGAAAGAAGTTTGAGTTTTAGGGACCACGCAACCCAGGTTTGCTAAGAAGCGTGTGTGTGCTTGATGTTGTGGGGCCACCAGTAGATTATTTTGGCATATATAACATATTCTTATCTTAGTAAATAGCTGTCGAATATCTAAGACTCTGATTTTTGCAAAGAGTTCATTTGACGGGTGGGTAGGTTGACATTTAAATATAAATCTCAGAATTAGTTTTTGAACTAAAATAATTGGTCTAATAATGGATTCAGCACAACCACCCCATCCCACTATACCGTATGTTGCTATGGATTGGAAAAGGGCAAAGTATACGCTTCTTAGAGTTTGTAAAAAGAAGAATAGTTTGTACCTTGAAGTAAGAATACACACTATAGTCATTAATCAATGTGAAAGCTCTTTTTTGTATTATTTATCATGCGTTTCTGTGTATTTTCTATATAATATTTATTAAGCCTTCGCGAGTATCTGCCATGTGTTGCAAATCCGCTAAACTATATGAAATACACACATTTTTCAAGCGCGACACCTAATGTAATTTTTTACATAAATTTTATTGCGCCAGAGCTCACCATTATATTTGGAAGCTTTCGTGGGCGTGCGCACAACAAATCATACAAGTTTCATCGTAATCGGATAAATAGTATAGGAAATAATTTCATAATGCCAGAGCTCACCATTATATATGGACACCTTCGCGGGCGTGCGCATGACAAATCACCATAGTTTCATCGTAATGGGATAAATAGTATAGGAAATAATTTCATAATGTCTGAGCTCACCATTATATATGGACACGTTCGCGGGCGTGCGCATAAAAAATCACCAACATTTTATCGCAATTGGATGAATGACAAAGGAATGAACACGCGACAAACAAATAAACATTCATTTTTATAATACTCTTATATGCAAAGAAGATATATAATAGATATTATTTGTTCTTTTTTCGTTTTATTGTTTTAAAAGACTATTTTATTAATTTAGTTGTTTCTCTTTGATATATACAATTTTTTGTCGAAGTTTTTGAGAAGGGCAAGTTTTTGTTTGACCTCACTCTGTTTATCTGTTTCAACTAAGTTGTTTTTAAGTCTGATACATTAATAAGTTGTTTGTAAAGCCACATCATCTCAAAACAGGTATGCGTAAGACAGAATATAGCATTTAAGAGGAATATAAACGCTAGAAATATGTCGAATCTCATGCCTGCAAAATTTTAAAATCGAGCGTCTTTTTGCACGAGGCTAGTAAGCGAAAAAGTGGTTTTTATTTATTTTGTGCATAATTTTATAAGAACGAAAAAAAGTTAGAACATAGATAAAGTCAAAAATAGTCTTAGCCGTAAAGGGGTATTTTTTAAAAATTGTTACTTACATTACTTCATAGTTAAGTCATGAGAAAACATTTTTTTTAGTGGTTTACGCTTATATTTTTTGTTACGTAAATAATAATTTTATTGTAATTCCAATACATAGATAAAGTAGTTAAAGCTTCAATTTATCCGTAGCATATTTTTTGATGTTCATACTGTAAGCCGATTCGTCGTAAAGATTAATCAAAATAGTATCTACATAGGATTTCACGTATATATTCATCTTAAGAAAACTGTCAAAATGTGTCGTAACACGCGTTACACTGTCGCAAAAGATAAAGAATTACCCTTCTGCTATGCCTCAATACAAAGGACTATTTCATCAAAACCGTGCTTTCAAAAATTCTCTCATACTCCAAACAAGAAATTTCCTCACTTATTTAAATGAGAATTGGACATTGCTTCGTCCCTTCTAACCTTTCAAAATGCGTGAACTTGACTCCTCAGATTCTGTGTTCTAAAAGTGAGAACTTTATGTCACATTTTTTTGTTGTTTTTATTTTTTAATTTTTTATTTTAGTTTATTAAGGAAACAAACAGTTATACATATTTTCATAATAGAGTAACATATTACATGGTTGCATTAACCAGCGAAGTTTCCGCTAAAATTTATAATATATATTTATAAACATAGATTAAAACATATCTAAAAGAAAACATAAAGTGGTAGAAAAAAATAAAAAATATATATATATGTACAACAGACACGAAAAAAAAAAACACAAATTAAAACATATGGGATATGTAAATCATCCAAATATTATTATTATTATAAAAAGAAGGAAAACATGCAGCAGGGGTGGAGAGTTCATAATTAACAATTTGTTTTGATTTTTTATATTATGAATTTAATAAATTGGCCTGAGGACAAATGGAAAATATCAGCGTCGTAAAAGATATCATTGTATTTTGTGCACGTCCTTCGGAGAAATGAATGTTGTGTGTAATTTGTTTTTGAGTGTGGGATGTGGAATAGTTGGTTTGACCTTGTGTTTCTTATTGGACAGTGGAAATTAATGTGTTCCAGAAGATAGTTGTTGTCAACAACGTTGTTAATAATTTTGAATAGAAATTTCTGGTCAGATATATTTCTTCTATCTTCTAAGGTTGATAAATTATGGAATGTTAATGAGTCTTTTAGGCTTTCTGATGTTCGAAAGGATTTAAAGTCTAGGTGTTTCAGTATCTTTTTTTGAATTCTTTCTAACCTTTCAATATTAACTTTGTATTGGGGATTCCATATGACTGATCCGAATTCTAATATTGAGCGAACAAAAGAGACATACAGTATTTTGATTACGTGTGGTGACCTGAATGGTTTCGTCACTCTTATGATGAATCCTAGAAGTATTTGTTTTCCAACTTAAGAGATAAACGCTAGAAATATGTCGAATCTCATGCCTGCAAAATTTTAAAATCGAGCGTCTTTTTGCACGAGGCTAGTAAGCGAAAAAATGGTTTTTATTTATTTTGTGCATAATTTTATAAGAACGAAAAAAGTTAGAACATAGAAAAAGTCAAAAATAGTCTTAGCCGTAAAGGGGTATTTTTTTAAAATTGTTACTTGTCATGAGAAAACATTTTTTTTAGTGGTTTACGCTTATATTTTTTGTTACGTAAATAATAATTTTATTGTAATTCCAATACATAGATAAAGTAGTTAAAGCTTCAATTTATCCGTAGCATATTTTTTGATGTTCATACTGTAAGCCGATTCGTCGTAAAGATTAATCAAAATAGTATCTAAATAGGATTTCACGTACATATTCATCTTAAATCAGAAAATGTCCTCTCTTCTATCAAGCCTTATCTCAAATTGTCTCTGTTCAACATCCCTTCTCTTCTAAGTCTGAACTCGACTCCAATCTTCAATGTTATAATTGTGAACTTTAAATACACTTAATATATAAATTTACCTTTCCTCTCTCCATTATTTGAAATGATGGCCTAGAACACTCTTGAAGGATGAAAGCCAAAAAAAATTTTGTAATAAAAAAAAACCTCATGATTACAGTGCTAAGAAAAGTCGGGTATTTCCGGGATTATTATTGTAAATAATTCATGTTGTAATGTCGCCGATAATATGAAATAATTCAACGTCATGATAATGTCCAACCTGTCCAAACATTCGAATGGTGCCAATAATATAATTTAACAAAACTTAGCATAATATTATTTAGGAAAAACACATTATTTGATATTCTGTTGTATTGTGTATATAATATATTGCTAACATCTGTACTTAACTGAAATTAAGACATTATTAGATCTAATCAAACACATAATAAGTCAAGTGTTGACAATTATTGGCGCATATGTTATTAGATTATGTAAGTCTAGTTAATTTACTATTTTCGTTGTAAAGTGTAAACATCTTTTCGATCATTATTAATTGTTCTATTGTTTCTTACCTTATAATTATTGTTCTTCTTATCTGTACATCTAATATAGGAATTATTTCCCAAATTCTTAATTCTTTTATTGTTTTTGCAATTAATATTTTTTGATTTGTTTGCTAGTTATGAAGATATTTTACTTTGTATTAATAATTACGTAAATTCTTTCTATTTCTTTATATTATTATTGGTTTTATATATGTCAGAATTGTAAATATACATAATCTATTTATTGACAACATTGCATTTAATGTTTTTATTAGTACGTATGCTAAATGTTAAATTGATACTATAATAAATATAAATCGTTGTTTTTAATAATGCTGTTAAATTAATTGTATGAAATCTGTAGACGAAATCAATTATTTACTTTGTTATAATGTAAATAAACACAAATAATCATTTCGGTTCTAAATTAATGGTTTTCATATATTGATCGTCCAGTTGATTAGTCAGACATCTCCAAATACTAAGTTTTGAGATAATGAGGAAAGCAATATTCGAATACTTATCATAAATCAAATATTATTTACACGTGTCTGTGTTTTACATGTTAAATATGCTATAAAATAACACCGGAGGCATAACGTTCTGGCATATTAGTATGACATTTTGAAATATCCTACTAGTGATCCAGAAAGTATGTTTTTTTAAAAATTCATTTTTGCAATTTTTGTGCATTATATTAGATTTAATGGTGTTTATGAGTAATCTGAGTATTGTACCAGATAGAGGGTACACTAACACATATAACCAAATACTCAACTAAAGTTTCGTTATTACGGAGATGTCTGACTAATCAACTGGACGATGGATAAACTGGTGGCGCAAAAGTCATCTCACTATTGGAAGGTGATATAATGTTTGCAAATGGTTCGATATAATAATGGAACTTATAGAGTTCAATAATTGTATTTTGTCATTAATGCTTCTGATTTCTTCTGGTAATTTATTTCTGAAACATTTACCTTGGTGTGTATAATGGTGTTGGGCAAAACAAGTGTTTACTTTAGGACATACAAATATAAGTTTAAGTCTAGTTAGATTTTCTTTAATTATTTGTTTAATTGAATTTTTCACATATATGTTACACACATTTTATGTATTCATATAGCTAATTTGTTCCTACTTTATAACAACATAATATATATCTAAATTATTATTATTTCCTACTTTGGTAATACAGATAATCTCCTATGTACGATGTATACTTATGATTTTATGTATCACTTTTATGTAAAAATCCTTTTTAGGCATGAAAATATATTTTTTTAAATATCATTCAGAAGTGTAGACAATTTGACTAGTACTAGACTAGTAATGAGACAAATGTGTACATTATTATTTAGTTCTCTGTTGTTCATTTTACCAGTAAAATGTGTGTTAATTTGTTTTATAAGTTGGATGGAAAGAGAGAGAGAGAGAGAGGGGGAGAAAGATGTTTGTTTTGGCAATCCTTCTTAAAAACTACTTTATTTGTTTTGCTTTCCCTGCTTTTTGTGTATCTGCAAATTCTAATTAACATGTAATAAATCAATGTAATGTAATTGTATCTCCCTCTATCCTCAAAAAGAAAAAAATACTAAATGTATATAATGTATTGATAGAACAAATGATGATAAATTTTAATAAATTGTATTTACAACAAAAGTATTGTCTTATTTCTAATTACTCCCTCTAGCCTTGATCTAGCATTGGTTAAGGAATTGAAAACAGGAACTATATTAAACATTAGGAAATCAATATACCTACTTCTTTAGACATACTTGCCATTTTTCTTAACTTGGATCGACTCGAAACAATTTACTATGCACTGTGTCAATCATTAATAAATTACGGTATTATAGCATGGGGAGGAGCAAACGCTGCCTCCATCATTAATCTGATATTTAAAACTCGCAAACTTATGAAGATTATTCTAAAACTACCGATCACAAGCAGTTTGTATGAAATCTTTAGGAGAATCTGTGTTTTGGACATTAGGCAACTTTATGCCAAAAACATACTAACATACCTCTTCAAACACAGAACTGCATTTGACAACGTTCAAACTATTCGAGATACTAGAACCAAAGGTAATCTCGTACTTATCCCTAAAACAATTTTGGACTAAAGAAATTTTAGATACTTTGCAACAAAGCTATACAATGCACTTCCACTGGTCATTAGACAGAACACAACTTATTTTAAATATAAACCAGACATCAAGTCTTGGATCATCAGCCAAGACAGATCTAACATTAAAGATTTTACCAAAATAAAATTATAAGTATGCATTTCCAATGGCACGATGCTTCCAGGTTCGAATCCCGGCGTGGACAACAACAATGTTACAATACCAATAAAATATAGTTAAAATTAAATAATAATACCTAGCGTATTTATTCAATGTTCCAATGTCTTGGAGACTCACAGCTCACCACTTAGAATAGAAACATTCACTGTGTTTTGTGACTAGATCTGAATAAGCAGATATTTCCCAACCCTTCTCTTGCCCATCTCTTCCCCCTTCCCACTTCATCTAGCCTCACAACATTCCACAATGATTAAATGATGCAATAACCCGCTGGTTCCGGGAAGAAGTTACACTAGTACGGTTATGACATAGAAAGAGAAAGCCTGATGAGTAGGATGCTTGGCTAGCATTCCGACGGATCGAGCAACAATCTAAAAGTAAAGGTTTGTTAAATTGTGCGGACCATACAGCCGCCCCCTAAAAGTGCCGCCCGGTGTCCTGCCCCTGAGACCCCTCCTAGAAGAGCCACTGACAGCGGGTACGGATTTACCAAGTTGTCATGATGCTACTATGAAAGTTTTGGTAATGTATACTTTTGTGGGAAAACAATATCCTAAATAAATTTAATTGCGTTATATTTGTGAAAAAAACAATAAGACCAACTGCATTTGTTGGATTATTTCAGAATAGAAGCAGAACATGAATATTTGTTCCTTTTGTTCTACTATGGTTGAGTAGCGAAATCTCAAAGCTATCAAAACCAGTGTTTTCAACTCAGCTTGTTTTTTTCGAACTAAAATTATGGGCAATTAAAAACACACGCATATTTTATTAGACAAATGCTATCATTATCTCACTTTTTTAACGTTTCCTGTAAAATTAATTTTTTAGATTTTTTTTTTCAAATTGCGGTTAAAAATTGTGGTTTTATAAAGGTATAAATTTTAATTATTTTTGTGGTTAACATAAATATTATTTTTAAATTGTTTTCGACGTATTGCATCATTAAATTGAGATTCGGAAGATAATGAACGCCTTTATAATTGCCGTGACGATTCACGGTTACGGTACCGTGATGGTAAAAAAGGCAATAAGCATAGTTCCTTATTACAATAATGCTGCAGCTCTTTCAAATGATGAGATACATAATTTATATAGGTTTCTTTCCCCCAAACAAAAAAAAACTTTTTTTTTTTACATGAGCTCCACACAGGAAGCACCGAAGAAAACAATTTCCCTAGGGACCTATGTCATCTTTGAGGATGCTGTGTGGAGGGTTTTTTAAGGGAAAAGAAGGAGAAGAAGATATGGGAAGGAAAAAGGTATGAGGAGTGGGTTGGAATCTGGGGGTCAGTGTGGCCAGGAGTGACAGATGTATGAATCTATTCCTGACACTGCGGTGCAAGGCGAAGGGTCGGGAGAATCCGGCTTGAGAGGTCAAAAGGCCTCCCTCAATCAGTCTCCTCCAATCCAGCACGCCACTCAGTGGTTGGGCAAACGTATCCGCCACCAAGACCTAGACAAACCTCATCCCATGAACCCGGGCACCCCTGCTAAGTCACCAAACGTAGCGAACCACTTAGGGTGACCTCTGGCAGGGGTGTTGGTTGTCCAATAAATGGTTCCCGGGGCGGCGGTACCCATACCCACCTCCCAAATTAATTTTCATAATTTTCTTGCATCTCACTCACACAACGCAACATGGCATCTCCGTAGACCCGTACAATACTACTAGCTTAGTAAGGAATATAGTTACAGAATAATATCGAAGTGAGAGTGAATTCCAAAAACGTCAAATGTCAATGCGCTGATGGCTTTGTTTTTGTTCTTAAACATATATATTTGGGAGGCGGGAATGGGTACCGCCGCCCCGGGAACCTTTTTTGGATAACCAACACCTCTGCCATAGGTCACCCCAAGTGGTTCACTACGTTTGGTGATTTAGCAGGGGTGCCTGGGTTCATGGGGTGAGGTCTGTCTAGGTCTTGGAGGTGGATGACCAGGACACACAGAACCCCAGATTCCTACCCACCCCTTAAACCCTTTTCCTTCTCAGAAATCTCCTCTCCTTCCTTTCCTAAAAAAAACCTCTCCACACAGCATCCCCAAAGATGACATAGGCCCTGATGGAAATTATTTTCCTCAGGGCCTCCTGTGTGACGCTCATGTAAAAAAAAAATATATATATATAATGCCGCAGCTTTATCTTACACACTAAATAACAACAGTCGAAAATGAAATAAACGATAAAATGTTTGTCTGCACCCCCTAAAGAAAACAAACAATCGTTATCATACATCTCCCTCACACGTGTAAAGAAATGAAACGCAATTTCTGTCGCCGTAACTGAGCCGTAATAAGATATTATATCTGTTTCTTTTAAAGGAAAAAAGTAGTACTTTGGAAAAAACAAACATGTATTTTGTGTAGCTCATCTTTTTTCTCGCCATAATTTAATAATAATAATAATATCTTTATTCAATGAAACTGGCAACATTACAACTAAAAAAATTACATGTTCAATGTAGTTTACAAATAGATTACATCAATCAGAACAAAAAAATTTACAAATAGAAAGTAATGTAAGAACGGTTACACAGAAGTAGCATAATTATTCAATATTTTTAATTGTGCATAGCCTGCCTCACTAGGTGAACCTGTATTGAGGCAGAATTTTTTGTAGATTGTTTTTCAAAATTTTATCTATTTTTTTATAAATGTGTAAAGTAGGTTTCTATACAGCAAAAACTTATTTTAGTTTACATTATTGTTTAATACAAAAACTGCTTATTACTACAATAACAACTGTCAATGACTGGGCGTTTGGGTGAGGGCACCAGTATAGGCTCAATCATTAGAATAAATCCATATTTTAACATGTAAAAATGAGTAAGAATGAGCTTCAGCATTAAAAAAAAATTAACGTATGTTTATTGCCTTTTTTGCCGTCACGGTACCGTAACCGTGAATCGTTAAGGTACCTATATATAAAAGCGTCTAATGAAGATTTCTCAAAAAACATAGTTTCTTAGTGAGAATACAATTAGACCAAGTACATTCTTTTTGTAGGAATGTTTCGTTTTTTTTTTATCAAATGAAGTTAATATAATAATGAAATTTGATTTCGTCCCCTTTTACCTTCCGTCTCCCCTTCCCCTCGCCACCTATTGCAATTGTATAAAAATTACATGACGCCAGAGCTCACCAATCGGATGAAGAGTCTAGTAAATAATTTCATAACGCCAGAGATCGTATTATGTAAATATAAAAACCATCGCGGGTATGAGAAAATCTAAACATTTCAAGCATCATTGCAATCTGATGATTTTTTTTTTTTACATGAGATCCACACAGGAGGCCCTGAGGAAAATAATTTCCCTCAGGGCCTATGTCATCTTTGGGGATGCTGTGTAGAGGGTTTTTTTAAGGAAAGGAAGGAGAGGAGAGTTCTGGAAAGGAAAAGGGTTTAAGGGGTGGGTAGGAATCTGGGGTTCAGTGTGTCCTGGTCATCCGCCTCCAAGACCTAGACAAACCTCACCCCATGAATCCGGGCACCCCTGCTAAAAGACCAAACGTAGCGAACCACTTGGGGTGATCTATGGCAGAGGTGTTGATTATCCAATAAAGGTTCCCTGGGCGGCGGTACCCATTCCCGCCTCCCAAATTAAAATGAAATGAAAAATGAATGGTTTAGGAAAGTAAAGGTGACAAATAAAGAGACATTCGTTTTTATATAATCAGATTTATTTATAACTAGCAGACCCGGCCACATGTTGCTGTGGCTAACGAAACACAACGCCATTACCCAATCTTTATAAAATCCACACCTCCCGCTTGCCAGCTGCCCGCCGCCCGCTGTCTGAATTGAATATTCGAATTCATCGGTTTTTCTCTACTCTAATAAGCGTATATTATACATATAACCACTGGAGCGACAGCGCAATTTCAAACTTTTTTCTCCGATTGCTCGAGATTTTTGGTAGATTTGTTCCGCCTACATACAAAAAATCATTCTTCCCAATTTTAATATGAAGACATACAAACTAATTAAAGTTCTGTATAGCCAATGAATTCACCTATCTATTGTAGATTATCACATATTCGAAGGATTTATAAAAAAAATATTATAAAATCGTAAACTTCTACTTAATTACTTACAAATAAGGGAAAATTTGCCAAAATTGGTAGCAAAGCAATCCGAGGTATTTTAAATAGTGCCATATTGTGGCAAAAAGCGCTCGGATAAACCTTCCTCTTGAATCACTCTATCTATTGGTGAAAACCGTATGAAAATCCGTTGCGTAGTTTAAAAGATCTATGCGCACATACATTTTGAGCAACTTCATTTTATACTTTTTTTTATTTTTTTATTTATTTATCTATAATAAAATATATTTACAATGGTTTTATTTGTATGCCTGTCTCACTAGGGTATACCTGTACAGGCGTACAGGCGTACAGGCGTACAGGTATACAGGCGTACAGGTATATAAATGAATATAGTAGTTACAAGGATATTTCAGGTAAAATAAAACAATACAATCCAATCACCCTTCTGTTTAATTCTATTAAACCCTTCTGTTTAATAGAATTAAACAGAAGGGTGATTGGACGGGTGGTAAATCTTTTAAAGAGAGTTATTTTAAAAATGTTGGAGATGGAGTAATGAAATAAATTCTGCCTAATCTATTTTTAGGTTAAATTTGACAGGATTCCATTATTTTCATTTATTTTATAAGGGTTAGGTTGTATGTGAATAGTTATTTCTGTCTATGTGTGATTTATTTTACAGATATTTGTGATAGTGTGGCGTCCAATACTTATAATCCATTTTTTAATATCTTGTTTGAATTTTGTAAAGGAGTCACTTTGTCTGATCGTAGTTGGTAGTGTATTGTATAGTTTGCAAGCTATGTATTTAGAGTGTCTTTGCCCGAAGGTGGTTTTGGAAAAAGGAGTTTGGAGAAGTTCGTTGTTTTTGGCTCGGGTATTGTGTATTGTTTGTGTAGCTTTGTATGGTGTTTTGTTGTTTTTGTGTAAATTAAGTAATATGGATCTTGAGTAGAGCTGTTTTATGTCCATAACGTTGAAGGAATTGAAGATAGTATCAGTGCTGGTAGTAAGCGGCATTTTAAGAATTATTTTTATGATTAGTTTTTGTGCTTTCATGATGGGATCAAGGGCATTGGAATATGCATTACCCCAGGCTAGAATTCCGTATTCGATGTGAGATTGGCACAATGAGTAATATACTGTTTTTAAAAGTTTTAGGTTAAGGAAATTGCGTGTTTGTTTGAAAAAGTATATAGATTTTCGGATTTTGTTTGTAGTATTATGTATATGTTGTTTCCAATTCAGGTGTGTATCGAAAGTTACTCCTAAATATTTGATAATGTTTACTTGCTCTAGGCATGGGCAGTCACAGTTCCGGTTTAGAGATGAATTTTTACATTTGTGTATTTTTAATGGCGGGGCTAGGTATGACTTTGGGATATTGGTGAGACTAGACAGTAAGTATTTGGTTTTCTGTACATTTAGAGTTAATATGTTCGAGTCAAGCCAATATTTTACCTGTTGAATTCCTTCCTCCGCTTTGGAATATGCGGTAAGCCAATCTTTTGCTTGGAAGAGTAGGACAGTGTCATCGGCGAAACTGACAATAGTGGCATCGATATCTAGGTTGCATAACTCGTTAATATATATTAGGAAGAGCGTTGGACCTATAACACTGCCTTGAGGGACCCCGTAACTAATGGGCAAATTCTGGCTCTTTGTGGTACTGAGTTTAACGCATTGGGATCTGTCAGATAAGAAGCTGGAGAGGAGGCCTAATTCTTTGTTCCTAATACCTATATTAAACATTTTGCGTTTTAATTTGCTGTGTGAGATGGTATCAAATGCTTTACATAGGTCGAGAAATACCGATAGACATTTCAAACCCTTATCCAGGTGGCCAGAAATATGGTCAGTGACCGTGGCTATAGCATCATTGGTGCTTTTATGTTTTCTGAATCCAAATTGCCGCGGCGATATTAAGTTATTGGTTTCCAGATATTCCATGAGACTATTATTGACGATCTTTTCGAATACTTTTGAGAGAGAATTTAGCAACGTAATAGGACGATAATTACTAATATCAAGTTTGGAGCCAGTTTTAAAAATAGGGATAGTGAGACCTTGTTTTAGAATGGTGGGAAATAGCCCTTGGCGGATGCTAATATTAAGTAGATGCGTTAATGGTTGAAGTATACCAGGGGCAATTTTTTTAAGAACATTATTAGATATTTCATCAATGCCGGTTGATGAAGAGTTTTTGAGCGAGTTTATTACTATAGAAACTTCTTTCTCTGTAATCGTTTTAAGAACAAAGCGGGTTGGGAAATCATCATTGGTCGCGTGG
Organism: Limnephilus marmoratus; assembly: GCA_917880885.1. Classification (NCBI taxonomy): domain Eukaryota; kingdom Metazoa; phylum Arthropoda; class Insecta; order Trichoptera; family Limnephilidae; genus Limnephilus; species Limnephilus marmoratus. The sequence goes on from OU862907.1 coordinate 9,673,927, forward strand.
TCACTTGGACCAAGCGTATCGTTATTTATTTGGATATTTTTTGCTAGTTCCGGACCTATGTTTGTAAAGTACTGGTTTATGTAATTGACAATTGTGTTGGGGTTCGATGTAAAGTCTACAGTGATATCTTTGATATTGAGAGAGTTTAAGGTGTCGGTGGCTTTATTTGAATTGGTAGCTTCCTTGAGGACTTTCCATATTTTTTTAGGGTCATTGTTGCATTCGGAAATTTTTTTGTTGTAATATAGATTTTTGGCTTTCCTAATGACTTGTGTGCAGATATTACGGTATCTTTTGTAGAAGTTATGGAGTGTGATATCATATGGGTTTGTGGCACATTTTTTGTGTATGGAATTGCGTTTCCGAATGCAGTTGATTATAGTATGGTTTATCCAAGGTTTGAGAAGTTTGATCGCTTTAGGAATGGTGTTTGTGGTGATTTTGGTGTTTTGGACAAGGATGTCTTGTAGGTAGGTAGAGAAGTAGTTCCAGGCCTCCTCTATGTTAGTTTTTTTATAGAGTGTGTCCCACGATTTGGAGTTAATCGTTTTGTTAAGATTGTCATAGTTAATTGTTTTCTTCGTTATTTTAGTTGAAGGTTTGCTTTGTACGTTGTGTTTGGAACTCATTGTGAAAGAGGTGGCGTAGTGATCTGTAACTGATGACATGTGGATTTCGGAGGTGTATTGGTTGGTTGATTTAACCATAATATGGTCGATGCAGGAGGAGGAGTTTGGCGTACATCTTGTTGCTGAATTGATTGTGCTTTCCATTCCGTGGAACATCAGTGTGTTTAGATAGTCTTGGCACTGGGGATGTTCGTTGTTTTTTAAAATGTTAATGTTAAGATCCCCCATTAGAATTAAGTTCTTTATTTTGTGTAGATCCGTGAGATAGCAGTTTATGTCGCGCAAAAATGAGGAGATGTTAGGTTTAGAAGGAGAGCGGTAAAGTGCAATGATACATGTGTTGACATTGTACGTTATTTGAAGACAGTTTGAGTTAGTAATATAAATTTCTTTGACATTAAATGAGTTAAGAGTGTTGTTTAATGTATATGCTACTATGCCATCGTTTTGTCTGTAGTGATTTAAGGTTTGATGGTGGGTACAATTGGGGATGTTTTTAGGAGTATAGTAAGGTGTTAGCCAACATTCTGTCAGGATAATTATGTCATATTTGATTTTAGTAAGGTCGAGTTCGATGAGGAATTGGTCAAAGTTTTTGTTTATAGATCTAATATTTTGATGGTATATTGATAAGTTTGTTTTGTTAGATGTTGTGGTAGTATTATCCATTTTGTATGATGAGTAGATTGTGTCGAAATATGTAAGGGTAATTACCCGATATTTTATGTAATTTTTTTTAAATCATCTACATGTTTAATATAAATAATTTTATCGTTCGTGATGCGCCTCATCATGATTCTCCCTTCTTTGTACCAGACATAGGCATAGTTTTTTTCTTTAGCAAATTTTTTTGTATGTCATAAAAGTTCCTTGTGATATGGGGAGAGTTCTTCTCCAATGTAAATTTTGTCTTCAGTAAGTCCTTTGATGGAAGCGTAGTTTATGTTCCTTTTCGCGGCGATGAGGTTGTCACGTGCAGTTTTGTTCTTGAACTGAACCAGCAGTTTGGGGGGGGCATCAGTACGTCGGTCCGGTATTCTTTTAGCTTCGGTTATTTCATTATATTTGATTTCTACGCCAGCCGCTGCAGCAACTCTTATAACTATTTCAGCCGCCTCTTCGCCACTTGAATGTTTAATCCCGGCTATTTCCAAGTAATTTGAGCGGAATTTTGTTTCAATTTCAGATAGTTTTATTTTTATACTATTTATACTATGTAATGATGATATACTGACACGTACCTTTGCTGCGTTAGCAAAGAAATTCCGTATGCATGAGCTCTCATCATCATCTCAGGGTCCTGCGTGGGATAAAAGAAAGCTACTAACTGATGTAAATAAAAGAACTCACATAAAACAAAAAGTACTTGTTATTATTGACAAGCAAAAACATAATCTACATAAATACCTTTGTTAACTCATAAAGGTGTAGAGAGAGAGAGAGAGAGATAATTCAGTTATTTTAATAGAATCCACTCCAAATGATCATTCGTAGCTTGGAATAGTTAATATGGCGCACCTCTTCTAACCTCAGCGACAAGGGCTTCAGATAGCTGGAGAAGAGCCCCAGAGCTGCCGCTTGGCATGTCCATGACACAGTGAAGGAGCCGAGATTCCAGTCCACCCACAAAGGCCCGCTGCTCAGAATGCGTTCGATGACCAATTCTGAGTGTTGAAAGGATATAACCCGCAGTTCTAGATTGTAAATGTCATTTAAGAAGTGCCTGCAATCTTAATCAAAGTTGTCCTCGGTGATATTGGATTGTACGTGGCTGTAAACACGCCCGTCCAAAACATCAATTTATCAAGCTGTGATCAGAAAATCCCGATGGCTATTTCTCGGTGGGTTGTTTGCCGAGTCATTACGAGCGTCAAGCAATAATTCTTCACAGCACCAATTTGTAGGTGTTCGCACTAGCCTCCCTGGCTTGTTGAACAAAAACCCGGACTACATCAAGCAACCACTCTGTTACGAAGCAAAGTCGCTGATAGAGAAATTTACACAATCATTTACGAGTATCAAACTCTTTACAAATCAAACTTCCGACAAATTCAATATTATGTCATGACCTCGCCCTTATAACAATTTTTTCTTTTTCTCTCCAAACAAAAAAAACAATCGAGAAACGTTCCAGGCAACTTGAATTTGTTATCAATTGTTCCAACGGCACGCCGAAATTAATAATAGGTACTCATTCTGAGCAAATACCGACTGAATTAAGAACCATGAAAATAATTACGTTACAATACATGATATTTACATAGAGTAGATTTATTAAATCACCATACTAGGCGGCTGCCTGTTTCATGGTGACCTATGGAGTATAGTTGCTATGGGTTCCATGCCAACTTAGAATCAAGTCAACTCAACACCTCTTTGAAAAATCGTTAAAAGCTATGAATAAAATAATTTTAAAATAGGCCATAACGTAACCTATTTAACCAATTTTTCATTTTTTTTCATCACTTTTAATTACTTTTCAAAGGAGGTTTTCCGGAGGTATTCACAGGAGGTTTCCGGTCACTGTTAGTATGTATCTAGTGTAAACATATTATGGTACCATATACAAATATGCTGAAAATTGTAATAATCATAATAGAAAGGAGAAAAAGACTCACATAAGGATTAGATTATAAAAATAAACATACATACATAACATACATACACACTCACATACGCACATGTATTCACGAATAAACAATATAAACACCGCTTTCTGAGTACTGGAAACAGACTGCTAACACTATCACATTCACTCCTCAAAAGTTCCCATTTATTATTTGTGTTTATCTTTTTTATCGTGATTTCATACTTTTGATTAGATATTATTAGTATACTACCTACTTGCCAAGTTCACTTGAATTCGGTGATGATTTTGTAAATTTCATCAAATAGAAAAAATAATTCCAAAAGTCCAAATCATGAAACCAAAATGTTTAAAATTTAGAGATTTATTTGTTAATTATTTTTTTTACACAAAGACAAAAACGTGAGGTGACTATAAAGTTTATAATACATTTGCTTAATAAAATTGTGTGTTTTTGTTTTCGTTATCAGTAATTTTAGATAAAAAAGTAAGGTAAGCCATTTTCATAACTTTTTATGTTTGTATTATAAAAATTAATACCTATTTCAGAAGTTATAAGTTTATTTCTAACAATAACATTTAAGATGAAGCCATAGTAAATAATGCAAAATCATATGTTTTTGTTTTGAAAATTTGATCGCTTAGAAGTATTGTAGATGCTTCGATTAAATACTGCGTGTAGAACATACCTTGGCCCTTAAAAAAAAGTGGTCATTTTTTTTACAAGTCTTTTAATAAGCCTATAAAAAAATAAAGTATAAGGTCTAAAAAACACACTTTCAAGTCCAAACTCTCCTATTTATAAACCCCTTTTCGGATATCGTTTTATTGTGTTATGTGGCAAATTCAGTTTATTTTATAATAATCGCAAAAAAAGTTGATATTTACACCCAATCTTCCCAAAATAAAATAAAATATGCATTTTCGCGTTGATATTTTACAATACGGCCGCTAGTCGACGATTCAAAGTGAACCCTATGGCGTCCACCGAAGAACTACTGTCCACGGCACAGTAGTGAACTAGTGGATCGCCTTAAAAGCATATTCTATCACTTTCAAAAACAGTTTTTAGTTTTTGGAAACATTAAAAATATTCTACTTATTTTAGGATTTTATTGCGAAACGGAAATTTTCTGACGTTCTGACAGAATATGCCCGAGAACTGATGGATTAATGTGTTGTGAACCTAAATATAATAATCTAGTATTAACTAATCAACAGCCACCTAAACTATTTGGTTTAGCGAAAATTCACAAACAAAACATCCCCATTAGACCTGTTCATAAATACGTAAATAAGTTTTTTAAGAACAGGATTTTAGGAACATCTACATATATATAAATGTTAATATTTATATATGTAAATGTCCGTAGCCGATCGTAAAATCAGGTAGATCATGATGCGCCTAGCCACATCGCGCACTGCCTGGCGGCAAATCATGCCTGAGGCGCTTCATGATTTGCCTGATTTTACGATCGATCTGCAACATATATATATATATAACTTGTACATGCACACATTCATACAAATGCATAAACATATTTATTTTTATTTATTTCTTATTTTAAATTCAAATTTACAAAAAAAAATATTATAGATTCAAAATATAACACAAGATATTCTAACCAATTCAATTATATTATTCCAACAACAAAAACTTCAATGGCCCAGTCCCAGTTTAACTTTCTTGCACCTAAAATTTTTAATAACTTATCAATTGAAATAAAATCTAAAGCCAAATATCTCAGTTTCAGAAAGGCGCTTGCTGACTTTCTGATGAGTGGCTATGATAGCGTTTACAACTTGTTTCACAAACTCAGATAGTGATATAAATTTATTATTTATTGTTTATTGTTTATTCTTCTTTATTTTTTTTTTACTTTATTTTAAACCGAGACATGCAAATTTACAGTAATATTCTCATTGTAACACTTGATATATATATATATATATATATATATTGTTTTGTTTTGTTTGTCTTTAACTGTTTCAATGTTTTACTAGATGAACTGAACTCAATTTTTTTTCCCTATCCCCATGTGGGGGTGTGCTGGACCTCGTCCATGCTTCATCTTTAGTTACATTACTAATTGTGCAGATCCTTCTCAAATCTATCTGCGCCTCCCCCAATGACATGTGCAGGCTTGAGGCTTGATCAGACGACCTTGACTATCCTTTGTCCTGCCTCTGACTACCCAACGCTGAATTTTCTTTAAGTCTTCGGGTATTTTACCCCAAATATTCAGTTAACATTCTTTGAGGCTTCACTGAGTGGTTGGCTAAGGGACACGGAAGCGAAGTGTAGTTTATGGTCAGACCGAAAGCCATTCACATTTTTTGTTGGTACTTGCCAATTGATTTGAGATTTATTGTATTACTTATGTTCTCTATTTTATGCAGGTGCTTGCAGGTTTTTACAGATGCAATGCCGCCTCATGGAGCCTCTTGAGTGAGTTTTTCTTTTGCCCTGTTTAATTTATCTTTGTCTTACTAACCTATTTTTTGCATTTTGTTTTTCCTGTTAAGCACTTGCATACTGCTTACTAACAACGTATGCATGGACACTGGAGGTCTAGATTCGTTCAAAATAAATAAATGTAGCTTCGTTTAACAAAAAAAAATTAGAATCTTGCGAGAGCCTTGAAGGAGTAACCATCAGTTACTTATACCAGGGCGGGTAAGAGGTGGATTACCTCCACTGTAGAAGAACAAACCGAACAGCTTTTTTAGGTTATGTGTTATGTCGTTATGTGTAATGAGCGAGCTTAAATAATCACGCGTTTCAAATGTTTTTGATAATAAAATTATAATATAGCAACAAATATTAATATAATTATTCGGTATCGAGAAACGCCTGGAATATTCTGCGCGCGGGAACTTGAATGCGTAACATGCTTCGACCAAGGGATATACTTGGTTGAAGGTAACATGTGTTTGTACAGTGCCCTTGAAATGATTTTACACAAAATTCATAAACAGCCATAGGTACATTGTTATTATTATTTTACGACTGGGTCGACCGATGCTTTCGGACAATCGTCAGTTGCAATCAGTTGCAATTATCAGGAAAGATATCTGACTAATATCGATTATAGCACGACCTAAAGTTGCTATTAAGAAATTAGAGTGCGTAAATATTTACGTCAAAAACAGAATAATTATAAATATTTGATATTATGTCATAATTTTATTATTTAAATATTTTTATTGTTATACTTATTATATTTAGGTACTTTTGATAATATTTTAACTCGTAATATGCCCGCTCACTGCACATAACCACAAAAGGCCATTCCAGTCCTCCACACACGACCGCATTGCGCGGCATCTGTCAAAAAATGAATCCCCCCGCCGGCCCCCGCGCCCTTGCCTGTCTTCATAACTTCAGATCATATGGAACTTCAGACAGAATATGGGTGAAAGAGATAGCAGTAGCGCAACGTTGCCGGTAATTTCACCCCTATACTGTGGACAGTGACGGAGTGTGGAATTATTATTTTTTTTTTGTTTTTAATGGAAAAAAAATGTAACTGGACAGCAAAGTGCACATAAGATTTTTTACTTCAAATGTCCTAAAGAATAGCTGGTTAAAGTTTGTCGGGTACGTGCCGATACACCCATACATACTTGCACATGAACACATTCATACAAATACATAAACTCACATGCACATACATTTTGTAAATTAGAAAAAAAAAATCAATTTTGAATATTATAAGTTCACCATTTTTTTTTGTAAGGAACTATCTCGTGAATTTATTATGACATTTATTTATTTATTATATTTGTTATAAAATACATTCAGTATAAGGCAGCTTCGACTGTCCAACTAGAAAGGTCTCCCGTTCTAGGACAGTCAAATTGACATATTCATATTAGGTTGGTAGGTACATTATCATTCATAAAGTGTTAAGTAAAGTTAAGCTTCACAATTTGCATTTTTACACGATTATACAGTGGAGTAAAAGGTTCTGGAATCAATTAATTAACATGAAAAAGTGTATTCGAAGTGATTAAATACGAAAAACAGTAAGTAAAAGAAAAATAAAAGAAAAGAAAAAATTTGGAAACAAAAGAAATATATAAGGTGCTCGTAATACATAATTATCAAATAACATTTTTTGAGAATATTTCTGACTCTGTCCTGCCTAAACCTTGTAACCATTTTATTCTTTTTTACCGAAGGATGACACTTCACACAGTTTTAGTTGCAAAGGGATTTTGTTATAATAATATAAAAATAGCTTCTATGGAAGAGTGGTATTAACATAGTTGAACATGAACATGTACGCAAATTATTACATTATCTAAATGTACATTATATTTTATATGCTAAAATAAAAAATAAAAAAAATAAAAAGAAATAATAAATAAATAAAAAAATTTAAAAACAATAAAAAAAAATGAAAAAAATAAAAAAAATAAAACAAAAAAAAATACCTATATTGAAAATATTTTATTTTTTTTGATTTAGACATCTTGGTTACTCTTTCATTATTTTGAGTTAATTTTCAAAAGTTTAAAAATATTCATAAATGTAATAATTGTCCACTTTAAAATATGTATTTTATATAATTGTTTTATATAATATCTAATTTCTAATTGATCCCACTGTAATGTTTTTTGTCTATATGTATTTAGTTTGTCTATTTTCCAAAAAATATATAAAATCAAGCAATGGGGTATCAAGTTTGAGACAAGCACGTTCATTGTGTCGTAATTCTTGGCCAAAGCCGCAAGCAAACATTGTGAACGTCAAAATGCTTGACTCAAACAAAACCCTACGTGCTTGGTTCAAGCCGCTTGATCGTGTCGGAATCCCTTAAGGCCAGACCTGGCTCTCTATCCACGGTATGAAGGGGGCCACTCTCGCTGTCAGCGCATAAGTGCTAGTGGATTCCTGATGAAAGTTGTGGATGGCCACAAGCAGTTGAGTGCAAGCAACCTGCCCCCCGTTAGGCACCTGCAGAGGGGACCCAGAACCGTCCTGCGAATGGAAAAAACGCGATTAATATCACAGTAAGTAAGCTGGGTTATTTAATAATAATAATTAGGTCTTGTCGAGTTGTCACCGAGGTAGTTTTATGAAGTCTTTAGATACAAATTTATATTTGATTTGATCATTGGACGCACAGCCGAGTATCAACACCGATTCCATCAGAGAAAGGAGATCTATAGATGGTGTCACACTCCACATACATTGTTTACCTACCTTAAGTGATTCATAATTGGATCATTGAACACACAGCTGAGTATCAATCCTGATTCCATCAGAGAAAATAGGTCTATAGATGGCGTCACACTCCATATGCATTGTTTACCTACCTTGAGTGATTCATAATTGGATCGTTGAACACACAGCTCAGTATCAACCCCGATTCCATCAGAGGAAGGAGATCTATAGATGGTGTCACACTCCACATACATTGTTTACCTACCTTGAGTGATTCATAATTGGATCGTTGAACACACAGCTCAGTATCAACCCCGATTCCATCAGAGGAAGGAGATCTATAGATGGCGTCACACTCCATATGCATTGTTTACCTACCTTGAGTGATTCATAATTGGATCGTTGAACACACAGCTCAGTATCAACCCCGATTCCATCAGAGGAAGGAGATCTATAGATGGTGTCACACTCCACATACATTGTTTACCTACCTTGAGTGATTCATAATTGGATCGTTGAACACACAGCTCAGTATCAACCCCGATTCCATCAGAGGAAGGAGATCTATAGATGGTGTCACACTCCACATACATTGTTTACCTACCTTGAGTGATTCATAATTGGATCGTTGAACACACAGCTCAGTATCAACCCCGATTCCATCAGAGGAAGGAGATCTATAGATGGCGTCACACTCCATATGCATTGTTTACCTACCTTGAGTGATTCATAATTGGATCGTTAAACACACAGCTCAGTATCAACCCCGATTCCATCAGAGGAAGGAGATCTATAGATGGTGTCACACTCCACATACATTGTTTACCTACCTTGAGTGATTCAGATTTGGATCGTTGAACACACAGCTCAGTATCAACCCTGATTTTATCAGAGAAAGTAGGTCTATAGATGGTGTCACACTCCGCAAGCGTTGTTTACCTACCTTGAGTGATATAGAGTTGGATCGCTGGACACACAGCTGAGAATCAACCCTGATTCCATCAGAGAAAGTAGGTCTATAGATGGTGTCACATTCCGCATGCGGCAGGATCTTTACATTTGCCTGAAAAAATTTACATTTATAATATTTTTTTACGTCTCTACATTTATTTATAAGTTATATTCATTAATTAAACATTTATAAATTAATCATGGTTTTTACACATCGTTTGTTTGGACAAGGTTTTAACTGATATTTTTTTTTAATCCACAACTATTTACTTTGCTCATTTCAATTTGGAAGGCGGACATTTATTGGATAACCAATGTAGGTTTGTTCGGGTCTTGGCGGCGGATGCGTCTGCCCACCTACAGGTTGAGAGAGACAGGTTGAGAAAAGTTTTTTGATCTCTCCAGCAAGGACTCTCTCATAATTTATTTATTTATTTACGGACTTGCGTCCAATTTAAAACAAAGTATCACGAAATTTAGAAAGGAACAATGTAAGGATTCGGATGGTACATAAAATCAAAGACAAACAGTGAAAATAGAAGAAAAATAAGTGTTAAGTCACGTCAAGACCTTGCAAACATTAGGGTGAATATGAAATATCATCATTTGTTTAAAGAGCGACAGAAATCATTTAAGCTATTACCAAAAAAATTAAGGTCTTGACGTGAGTTGACCAGTCTACACATTCTGGACAGTGGTGAGTTATAGAAATATAATATGTAGAAAAAAAGGGAAGAAAAAAAGTATGAGGGGTGTTTAGGAATCTGAGGGTCAATGTGTCTACGAGTGATGGACTTATGAATCCAGCCCACCCAGAGCGGTGCAAGGCGATGGATTGGGAGAGTCCGGCTCAAGAGTCTTCCTCAATCAGACTGTCCCGATCCGACCCGCCATGCGGTAAGTAGGCAAACGCATTCGTTGCCAATACCTAGGCGAACCTCACCCCATGAACCCAGGCACCCATGCTAAGTCACCAAACGTAGCGAACCACTTGGGGTGACCTACGGCATGGATGTTGCATACCCGCCTTTCAAATTATCAATTGACATAGGCACTTCCAGCGTAAAAAATTATGTTCCTAAGATGTATTAACTATAAACTCGGTCTGCCTGTAGAACAAATAAATCGCAATCACTTGATGAAAGAATTAAAATAAATAAAACTCTCAGACACCTGATTTATTTCCGACTATTTTTTTAATATTAGGTCCTTACATATGAAATTGGCGTTTTGCCGTATTGGCAACTTTGATCTCAAATATCTTCTCTTTGGTTAGGAATTCCAAATACAAATTAATACAGCTATTTGCTCATGAATTTGTGTTTCGAAAATTATAATTCCTTTTTTTTTCCTTAATTGTTTTTTTTTCTTTGCGTCACTTACAAAATGGAAAACTTGAAATATCGCGTTATTTACGAGTACGAGTTCCACCGTGGCACCAGTGCTGCAGAAACGGCTCGAAGGATTAATGATGTATATGGCGACGGTGCCGCAAAAGAAAACACAGTGCGTTTTTAGTTCCAACGTTTTCGGTCTGGAAATTTCGACCTGCAGAACAAGCCCCGTGGACGGCCGGAAACCAAAGTTAATAATGAAGAATTGAAGGTTATTGTGGAAGCGGATCCATTGCAAACCACGTCCGAGTTAGCTGCGGGCTGCGGTGTTAGTGATAAAACTGTTTTAATCCACTTGAAGCAAATTGGGAAGGTGAAAAAGCTTGAAAGGTGGGTACCTCACGAATTGAGTGAAGCAAATCAACAAACGCGCGTTGACTGCTAGACCACACACTGCACAACAGACGCACGCACAGTGGACGAAATGAAGAAAAAACACGAATTAATTCCTTGCTGACTGAATATTAATGCAATTTTTTTATTTTTTTTTATTAATGAATTATAACTATTTTGAAGTAAAAATTATTAATTTACTCTTCCGTAGAAATTTACAACAAAATAATACATTTTGAAGATATACAAATATCTAGGCAAATAAAACATATTAAATTTTACAAGAAAAACTCTCTTTTTATAACTTTCGAAGGTTATTCGCATCATGTAATATATCATTGAAGAAGATAATAATAAAAATCTAAACGAAAATATGAAAGAGAACAAGACACAGAAAAATAGACGAGAGGTTTTGGGTTCGAGTCCCAGTTGCGACCATTATCTTTTTTTGTTTTACTGTGTCTTGTTATCTTTCATATTTTCGTTTTGATTATTATTATTATCTTCTTCAAAAAAAAAATTCATTTTAAATATTATATTTTACATCTATGAACACGGAAAGATAGAAAATCTAAGTGCTAAAGGTGTCTCCGTTGTCGTTGGAGTCTAAATCACAAAAATTTCCAGAACCGTTGGACGAATTTTTAGTAGGCTTAAAACTTTAGGAGGTACACCTTTTTTTTAGGAAGTGGTCGCAATGTGCAAATTTATTTCTTTTTATCTCGGTATTATTATCTTTAAATTGTAATCTGATTGGTCTGCAGTACCTTGTAGATAAAGACCATGGGTTTTGTCATATAATAGTCTTGCTTCTTGAGTTTCCTTCACTGTAGAGCTGTAGTGGCACCTACGACGTTGTAGGGAGATTAGAGTCATTATGATATTCTCCATCACTATACCTTTGCTTGTAGTGACTGTGACTACCTAACCATCGCAGCCCCATTTTACATTTGTGCAAACTCACATCTGCTGCTAACTGGAGTTCATCAAGAATGTGTGACTCTTAACAGATCGTGCACTTTTTTCTTCCTTGATCTAAAAACACTTTCTTGAAATAATTTTATTAGTCTACCCAAAGATTTGGAGACAACTATCATTTCTTGCAACCACTCTAAATTATGTTTTTCAAACCTCACAATAATAACGGCTTTTACTCCATTTCTTCATCGATTGTAGTTGAAAATATTGTACAGTTTTGTAAAATGTAGGGCTTAAAATGTTCGAACCTGCCACCATTTGGTATTTTTGTGTTAGGTAATTAATTAAAAACTTCTTCCATTTCACAGAAGTGGCATTTAATATACCCCGTGCATTTAATACCTCGAATAATTCTCTCCGGGGAATGCATATAGGCCTTCCTGAAAATAAAAACTTTGTTCAACGGAGAACCAAAGATGATCACAATTTATACATGACATTAAAGGTAAAACTTCAGTCTACAATATGTACATATTCATAAATGGGTACAAACGATATTTTGTTTCTAAATGCTAATTGAAATAAGCATTTTAACAGTAAAAAAATATAAAAATAGTGGAAAATTAGATGTTAGTTCAAATCTCACACACATGTGATATTGATATATAATTTAGTAAATTAAATAGAGAATACCATGAAGAATGTCAGACAAAATAAACTTTTGTATATATATCTAAACGTCACTTAATACACAACCGTATGTGCTCACGCGTAGGAGAGAACGGAAAAACGCGATGTCGAACATCAAATTTACGACACACTTTGCGGCCTTTCCAAATTTCCGTCAAGCGCTATTGACATATTTAAATAATCACATAAAATGCAGAAACTATTTAACTACACTAAAAAAAATATACACATTTAAAAAATTAACTTTTGCAAAAACCACTTAATTCGCGTTTTTTCTTCATTTCGTCCACCGTGAGACGGCTACCAAATTAGAGGAGCTTCAATTGGAATGTCTAAGACATCCACCGTACTCTCCGGACCTTGCCCTAACAGATTACCATTTTTTTCGAAATTTGGATAACTTCTTGCAAGGGAAAAAATTCAACTACGATGCCCAAACCGCCTTCAAAGATTTTATTGATTCCCGTCCGAATGTTTTTTTAGTAAAGATATCTAAAAAACTACCCTTTGAGATGGCAAAAGTGCATAGATAGCAATGGTACAAATTTTGATTAAATAAATATATTATATTAAAAAAAAATCGACTTTATGTTCCTCCCATAAAAAACGCAAATTTCATGAAACGCAAATTAGTTGTTTTGGGGGTGTTACGCCGTATTGCGCTACCTCCGTCTTTAGCCAACGTTTCGGGCGGAGTTACATTGTCCATCATCAAGGAGGTACAGCATCACGGGATAACATCACAACAACATCTATGGACAACTGAAATCAATCAACAGCTGATTCTGACAGATCCAAATTTAATTAGCAAAGTAGTGACATTTTAGCACATTAATAGACTAAGCATAGTCGAAACACTTAAACCAGTGAAACATTTAACATAATATCAGTGTATTTCATAGTGGCAGTGAAAAATAACTCTATATCTTGCCCTGAAAAATAACGATAATAATTAACTGTCATTGTAAACCATAGACAATTTATGTTTTGAATTTGAATTTTCAAATCCTTGAATTTTTTCAAAGGTGTTTCGAAGTCATAGACAAATAAGTTAAGTTATAATCATTTTTAACTAAAGGGGTATTTCTGAACAACCACAAGAAATCTACCCACAAATAAAGAAATAAAATGTCTAAATCACGCAAGGTTTGCAGTGCAAAGAAAGCGGCTTCCTCACCTCTAGCAACCCCGCTCGGCCCTATGGATTCACCATCGGCGCATCAGTCAATAATAAATATTGACACTGACTCGCTCATCAATTTTTTCGAGTCGAAACTTGAAACCATGCGGACTGAAAACAAGAAAGCTATTGATGCAGTTCAGCTAAAATTAGATGCGCTGTCTAATGAATGGAAGGACCAGTACGCGAAAATTCTGGAATGTGTGAGCGTTCTCCAACAAGAAAACACCAACCTCCGGCAAGAAGTCCAGTCACTCCGAGATGCACACGATGACATGGAGCAGCGCAGTCGAATGTGCAACATTGACATCCATGGCATTCCCGAGGCAAAGGGTGAAAATTTAATCACCCTAATAGATAAAATAGGATCAAAAATTAACGTCCCGCTTCCAAGTAGCTGCGTGGTGTCAGCGCACCGCGTCGCTCGCGGTCACTCGTCGCCCTCCAACCGTCCACGCAACATTGTCATCCAGCTTTCCACAAAGCGTCTCCGTGATGAAGGACTCGCCGCGGCCTCACCACGGAACAATTAGGACTTGGTGCTCCAACCACCAATTTTTATATTAACGAGCACCTGACATTAAAAAATAAAATACTTTTTGCGAAAACCCGAACCGCAGGAAAAGCCAACGGCTTTAAATACATATGGGTGCGGAACGGCAGTATTCTAGCGAAGAGGAACGATCTCTCGAGGGTAGTCACCATTCGTCGTGAGGAAGACCTTCAAAAAATCATCACACATGATTAACAAAACATATGACTCCTACCACAAAGATGTTACTGCTGTCATCAATGCCCGCTTTCTTCCAATTTTCTCCACCCTTGCTTATTAATTTGTTTTTATCAAAGCTATTTTATATTTTTGCTTACTGCGCAATATCCCTTTAACTTTATACCAATACCATGTTTCTTGCATATTAATTCACTTTGTAGAATGTGGACATATCTTATACTCCTTCTTATGAGTAATCTATGTTTTATATGTAATTTCGATACCTCGTATGTCCTACATAACGTATCACTCCCGCGATTGTGGAATAAGTCAAAAGACACTCTTACTCTAGTGAAATGAACTCATCATCTATCTCTGTTTACTACCAAAACTGTGGTGGTATTAGAACCAAAACTCAGGGGCTACTAACTAATATATTGTCGAATAATTATGACGTTATAGTGCTAGTTGAAACATGGCTGGTAGCAAGCGTAAATACAGCTGAATTCATAGATTCGCGATACATGGTGCTCCGACGAGATAGGGACCGTATACTTACTGGTAAGATGGACGGAGGCGGTGTGCTGGTAGCAGTGTGCAAGGAACTCGCAGTTTCCCGGCTCGATGACTGGGAAAACAGTCAAATCGAACAAATCTTCGTATCTATTCCGGTAAAGTCTGTCAATCTCATCATATGTGCAGTATACGTACCTCCTGTCTCGCCACCAACAATTTATGATATTTTCTCCAAAAACCTGGAATCTGTATTTTCATCTGAACCAAATAATATGTTTTGTGTAATAGGAGATATGAACCTACCTTCTCTTACTTGGTCATTTTCCGAAGGCTGCAGTCAAGGTCTCGCCTCCTCAAACACGGTTGCATCGCAAATTTTGCTTCAAACAATGTCATTGATGAACTTGCTCCAATATAATTGTATCCCTAACCATAATGAAAAATACTTAGACCTCATATTCTTTAGTCGCGAAACAAATGTTACACGTAGCAACGACCCTCTGCTTTCAGAGGACAGACACCACCCAGCCCTGGAATTCGATATATCTCTCGCTCAACCTAAAATCAATAACAAAAAAGAGCGTAAGCGCAATTTCAGGAAAGCTGATTATACTCAGATTAATAACGACATTTATTGTATTGATTGGTTATCTGAAACCGCAAACTTATCAGCCGAAGAAGCAGTAGATCGATTCTATTTAATAATAAACAATGTAATTGATAAGTTCGTTCCAGTATTGGCACGACGAAATGACAAATTCCCCATATGGTTTACTCCCGAACTTATTAGAATATCACGGAAAAAAGATAAAGTTTGGCTCAAATGGAAGACATATAAAAGTCTTTCTGACTATCGTAAATTTTCCTTCTTACGTGCTACATACAAAAAATTGGCTAGTGAATCTAGAAAATTATTTTTTGACAACATCGAAAGTTCATTGCAAAATAATATCAAATGTTTTTGGTCATACATATCCTCATTAAAATCATCTGACGGATATCCTGCTACTATGTCCTTCGAAGGGCGCAAATCTAATGATGCCCAAGAAATCTGTAATATGTTCTCTGAATTCTTTAAGTCAACTTTTGAACCCTCCTCTATCAATGACACAATTAATATCGACCAACTTGAGGCCGTTTGGGACTCTGAACTTACGCACATTCACACTATTGAACTAACGGAACAAGAAGTCCAATCAAGTTTAAAGTCGTTAGATATAAACAAAGGTGCGGGTCACGATGGAATACCGGCATATTTCCTCAGATCTGCTACGTCGTCACTGTATGTTCCACTTACCATAATTTTTAATAAATGCCTGCGTGACGGGGTTTTCCCTGATAGGTGGAAGTTGGCTTATATTATACCAGTCCACAAGAGTGACTCACGTCAAAAAATCGAAAACTATAGGCCAATATCCATTCTCTCGGCGATCCCTAAACTCTTGGAAAGACTTGTCCATGATAACATATATGTTGTTGTTGTTCTGTGATTTTGGCGGCAAGCTGGGGAGCTTGCCGCCAAAATCACAGAACAACAACACGGGTTTGTATAAGGCAAATCTACCATGAGTAATTTACTAATTTACTCAAATTTCTTATTCACTAGCATGGATCGAGGCCACCAGGTAGATGCAATATATTGCGATTTCAAAAAAGCTTTCGAAAAGGTTGACCACCTTATTCTTATTAAAAAAATAATGTTCAACGGTATTAGGGGAAACTTATTACGTTGGTTTATCTCATATTTGACAAAAAGACAGCAAGCTGTATCATTACGAGGACATACTTCTACGTGGGAACCAGTTACTTCTGGCGTGTCACAGGGGTCAATCCTGGGTCCGCTGTTATTTATACTTTTTATTAACACTGTTACTAAATGTTTCATGCATTGTTTATTTCTTTTATACGCCGATGATATAAAAATATTTGCCATTGTTAGGAATTTAAACGATTGTCTGCTCATCCAAAGCGACTTAGTAAGGTTCGAAGCGTTTTGTAATGAAAACAAAATTTACCTAAGTTACAACAAATGTAAACAAATAAGCTTCACTAAAAATCACAACGCTATTATACACAATTATTGTATTGGTAATTATTTACTCGAGCGCGTTTACTGTATAAAAGATCTAGGGGTACTTTTTGATTCTAAACTCCATTTCGATGCGCACATTGAGAATATTGTGAATAAAGCTTACTGCATGCTAGGATTCGTCATCAGAAACAGCCGCGAATTTCGAAAACCGGAAACTTATCTTCTACTTTACTACACGCTGGTCCGCTCTCAACTTGAATACTGCACCTCCATATGGACACTACTTTACGGTGTCTATAAAGACAACATTGAAAGTATTCAAAAGAAATTTCTGCAATACCTTAATTACAGAATGAGCGCACCTAAACGGGGGTACATAAATATGCTCTCGAATTATAACGTCTCCACTCTAACAAACCGGCGAACATTCCTTGACCTCATGACTCTATATAAAATCTGCAACAACATTATTGACTGTCCTGATCTACTGAAACTAATAAACTTCAAAATACCACCCAGAGTAACAAGGCTTAACGACTTATTCCACATTAGTCGGACGCGTACAAATGCTGGTGTCAGGGATCCAATCAGAAGAATGTGCGAATCGTTTAATCAAAATCAAAACCTCAAGGATTCCGACTTATTTTTTGACACACGCAGCACCTTTAGTAGAAAATTAAAGGCTGTTTTCCTACAAAGTACAATAACTTAGACATTACTTGGTTTATAATTTTAACTACCTCTCTTTTTTTAAATTTATGTATGACATTATTTTTTATCTATATATTTTTGGTCTTACCATCAAAATTTCAAAAACAATTTGTAAACTTTATAAGGATATTGCGCACATTTTTTTTTTTTTTTTTTTTCATCTCTCTATTTTGTAAAATAATATTCTTATGTATATTCTCTTTTCATATACTCTTTTCAGTATTTAAAAGTAAAAATATTTGCATATATTTTCATCTGCTGTTAATGTTAATTCGTGAGAAATAGTTTCATCTGCTGTTAATGTTTATTCGTGAGAAATAGTTTGGATGCAGGTGAATTCTCTATTAATTGTTTTATATATTCTTGTCAATTGACATCTGTATCTGTATTTTCTCCTTAAAAAAAAAAAAAAAAAAAAAAAAAACACTTCAAAAACAACTAACGAAAATACTTTTGGCCGTGAAAATCTAAGATCATAGCTACTCGATATAAAGTTCTTTTTAATTGAAACAATACTATTGAGTCATTTAGATTCTCGCTTGTACCTAGATTGCATGCAGTTGGGAATACTTTCTCAGAAGTAGTAATAGATGTGTTCAACTGCACGGAATGTAGTTACAAACAGGCTATAATATCATGACTGAGTCATTTAGATACTCGCTTGTACCTAGATTGCATGCAGTTGGCAATCTTTCTCAGAAGTAATAGATGTTTAACTAAATGAAGACAATATTAGCGAAACTCAATCGAAAATGTGGAGACAGAAAAATCAGAAAAAGATATTGGCACCCCTGGGACTCGAACCCAGGACCCTTTGCTTGCATGGCAAGTGCTCTACCGATTGAGCTAAGGTATCGATATCAACGTCATTCGGTCACTTTTACCTGTATCACACTACAACTAAGAACTAACATGCTATCTTTATATACGATTGCAAGATTCAACCCAAACTAAATGCTATCTAGATAGTGTATGGATAATTTTTTATCCACTTTATATGTGAAATCTATTGTTTTTTTTTTCTAAAAGTCTAGAATAAATATTTACACGATACGACACGTCAGACACATATAATATAACCCTAATACTCACTTTCTGATAGAAGAGTCCATCTCTGTAGAGATAGGTGAGATTGTTACTTGGTAGAGGACCTCCTGACTGCACGTGGACACATATGGGGAAAATCAACTTGGAGAAAACTACCCTGAATATAAAATACAATTAAAATCGTTAATTTTGTTTTATTTTTTTTGGAAAATCAATAGACATTTTTACATCTATACATACACACTAGCTGGTACCCGGCATGCGTTGCAATGCCATATTCAAACAACTAAACTGTTTCTCCCTAGATGTCCTTTACCTTGCATCCCCGTTCCCCTCCCACTTTCTTCGTTACCCTCCCCCGCCTGCTTCCTCTATCGCTTAAATATATGAAATACACACATTTTCATTTTAAAAAAATCATAACGCCAGAGCTTACCATTTTATAGGGTGTCCGGGGGTAAAGTGCATTAACGTCGGGAGGTGATTCTACATGATGGTAGGAGTAAAAAAGATTAATAATTTTTTCCGAAATTGCAAAATTTTTTTTCCCATACAAAAAGACATACCTACTAAAAATCCTTAGTGTGAGGTACGATCTTACTTGCTGAGAGCCTGCCGGGCGCCCGACTCGATTGTGATTGGCCCGTATCGTAACAGCGGAAAATAATAAATCTGGCCGCACACGCCTGACTAATTTTATCTTTTAATCTCAAAACTACCCCTAAAAGTTGGAATTTCGAAAAAAGTTAGTTATCTTTTTTACTTGCACTATCATGTAGAATCACCACTCAAAGTTAATGCACTTTACCCCTGGACACCCTGTATATATAAACACTCTTCTGCTATACTGCAATTTTCTGTAAAAAAATTGAGTCAATCATCCTGTCCTTGTTTTACCGGTATTTCAACGAATTAGTGTCATTGATCCCCTCGGCACCGGTGCACAGTCGGGAAACCTGCCAAAATATGTATATTTCGTTTCTAAGACTCGTTCATGAGTTCAACAGCTCAGCTGTGTAATGATTTGCCAGCCTCTGTGTTTCCTCCCTCCTACAACATGGGTCTCTTCAATACCCATGTTCACTCCTTCCTCTCCTCAAAAATGACATAGGCCCTGAGGGAAACTATTTTCTCCGGGCCACCTGTGTGGGGTTAACCTAAAATAAATACCTATTTAATTCCATCGCATCTCTTTCGTGACGTAATATTTTTCTTTGAAGAAATAATTTTTTTTATCAAATGTTATTTTGTCGATACGCTGCCTTAAATCTGTATGTTACATGTACTTATACGTTTTTAAGTAATAATATAACTGATAAAATTGTTAATAATAAAGTCCGTGATAGTCCATACCTAAAGTATTTCTAACTGCCACAATTTTGTGTTTTAAAAATGATCTTCACAAAGCTAGTGATTCCATTGCCGCGAACTTGCTGGAAAACAGATTAGCTCCACGCAGCCCAACAAAAGGTAAAAACCAATACTTCTTGCGATCTTTTGACTGTAAGATAATTGTGATGTCTGTGGATCGGGTAGTAATAACATCTGTTAATGTTACAATGTTTATTGGTTGCCAGATTAATATGGAGAGAGCGCTCAATAGCGGTACATCCCTTTTATACTTCCCATACTCGCTATCTCGCTCTCATGCCGTCACCCTCATACACATACGTCACACCCCCACACTTAAAACCTAATTAAATACATTTCTTTATTCACAAATTTATACAAAACAAAATATCTAAATATTTCCATTCCATAGTATATGTAATTATTCTTGTTCTTCACGTGTAGCGTGGGCGTTGACCTCGAGGGCGTAACCTCCCCTCCCATGGTGTAGGTGACCTGCAAAAATTAGAGGAATTAGGAAATTTGGTCATGTCCACATCCGAGAGTGGACCCAGGTCCAGCAAATCATCAGACCTGTCACACTCCCCCCACCTAACCTTCCTCTCTGAAATCTGATCATGGTGGCGTTTCCAAATTTGTCCCGTAGACATAATTTTAACTAAATAAATCCTATTCCCCAATCTTTTAAAAAATTTTCCTAAAATCCATTTATTATCATTACTTCTTAAATCCCTGGTTAAAACTTTAGAACCAACCTCAAAGTACTTTTTAAATTTTCTTCCTCTATAATACTTTTTCTGTTTATGCTGGCTCAATAACATTTTGTTTTTAACCGTGTTGTCAATTCCTTTAAAACCTTGACTCTCAACATTATCCACTATTGGAATAATCGTATTAAAAATTGATCTAATCTTCCTACCCAATATTAATGTACTAGGCTCAATGCCCGTAGACATTGAAGGCGTATTTCTAATATCAACTAAAAACGTCAAAAGTTTAACTTCAAAATCAGTAGGAAATTTATTATTTACCATAATTTTATTCAAAAAATTCTTCACTGTTTTAACCCCATTTTCAGCTAAACCGTTAGAAGCAGGATGCTGTACAGCTGAAGTCAATGATTCTATATTATAATTATGACAAAATTCCTTAAAAACTGACGATGTGAAAGCTGTACCATTGTCACTTACAATTTGTTCCGGGATTCCGAACATAGAAAATAATCTTTTCAAAACTTTTATTGTACAAAACGAATCTACCTTATTTACAACATGACAGTCTATCCATTTTGTAGTTGCATCAACAATAATTAAAAAATTATGACCTCCCAACGGCCCCATGAAGTCGATATGCAATCTACTCCAGATTAACCCATTGATTGGCCAAGGTGCCAACTCAACTTTACATGGAGTAGGTAAACATTCCATGCATCGAGCACACTGTTTCACAGTTACTTCTATATCATTGTTCATTCCGAGCCAAAAAAAATAATTTCGAGCAAGACTTTTCGATTTTACAATGCCTAAATGTGATTGATGTAAAAAATTCAATATAATTTCCCTTAATTCCCTTGGAACTACAAATTTATTATTATAAAATAAACATGAATTATAAGTCGATAATTTATCCCTAAAATACCAGAATTTCAATAAATCATCCTTTAAGAACTTTTTATCCGGCCAACCATTTGCTGTGAACTCGATAATGCTCGCTATATTTACATCATTAATCGAAAACTGTTTCATCGTTTCCGCATTTAATGTTGTTTCTGACTCGATTATGTTCACAAACTCTGACTCAACCGTATTCACGTTTAAAGAATCAATATAATTTAAAAAATAATCGCTAGCATCAATATCGTCGCTACACACATCTAAATTATCCTTATTATTAATCGGCATTCGTGATAAGAAATCCGCTTTGTTATCACCTGACTTAATATGCTCTATACTATAGTCAAAAGTCTGGAGTATTAGGGCGTACCTCTGCAGACGGTTAGCGGCCAAAACAGGTACTTGCTTATCCGTGTTCAAAATGTGTACTAACGATTTATTGTCGCAAGCCAAAACAAATTTATTGCCGTATAAATACTGAAAGAATTTCTTCAACCCAAAAATTATAGCACACGCTTCCTTATCTAAAATAGAGTACTTTAATTCTGTTTCTGACAATAATCGGCTAGCAAATGCGATAGGTCTCTCTAAACCATTATCATATACATGGCAAATCACCGCTGATAACGCTTTTTCAGATGCGTCTGAAATAAGTTTAATTGGTAAATTAGGATCAAAATGCACTAAAATATTATCTGACGTCAGCAGTTTCTTAACTCGCTCAAACGCAATATTACATTCCTCAGACCACACATATTTTACTCCCCTTTTTAACAAGTTATACAATGGAGACAAAATACCTGAAATATTATGAACAAAAGCTCTATAATATGAAATAACCCCAAGTAAACTCCTAAGTTCTGAAACATTTTTCGGTACTGCCATTTGAGTAATCGCACAGATTTTATTTTCTAAAGGCATAACTCCTTTCCGCGAAATTTTAAAACCTAAATATTCTATCTCAGTTTCTAGAAAAGAACACTTATTTTCATTAATAGTTAATCCACAATCACTTAACTTGCTAAGTACAGATTCACAAATAGAGAATAATTCCTCTTCAGAATTTCCAAACAACAAAATATCATCTAGAAATATACGAACGTTACGAAGTCTACCTACTACCGCCTGAATAACTTGCATAAATATAGCCGGGCTTGTGGTCAAACCGAAAGGCAACACTTTATACCTGAATAAACCTACATGCGTACTTATCACACATAATTTTCTCGACTTCTCGTTTAACGAAATCTGACCAAAAGCATTACGCAAATCTATTTTCGCAAAAAATTTCGCACCATTTAAAGATGAAATTAAATCTTCTATACGAGGCAATGGATATTTCAACTTCGCTAACATAGGGTTTAATGTGGTTTTAAAATCAGTACAAATTCTAATTGAACCGTCTTTCTTTTTTACAACAACAATCGGACTAGCCATATCACTTATTTCTACCTTTTCAATTATATCTTCACGTAACATCTTATTTAATTCCTCCTCTACCTTTCCACGTAAACTAAAAGGTAACGATCTTGGATTCACAAACTTTGGCCTGAACTCCGAAATAACTTCGATGTTAGCTTCATAACCTAAAAGCCTACCCGATTTTTCTGAAAACACATGAGCATATTTTTTCTTTAAACTATCACGAAAATTTAATTGATTATCACAACTAGTCTCACTGGTATTTACCGAATTTATTCCACTTAATCCGATACCGAAAACTTGTAAAAAATTTCTACCAACAATCGTAGAATTACCGTTTTTAATTATTATAAACTGCGTATCTACACTTTTATTTAAAAATAACACACTTAAATTAACTTTACCTACAATATTTAACCGTTTCCCGTCATATCCTGACAATTGAATATCGCATCTTTCCAATTTACAAGAAACAAAATCTTTTAAATACACTTCATATGGAATTGCATTAATCTCAGCGCCGGTGTCAACAATCGCTCGCAGAACAGTGTTACCAATAATGAGATCTACGAATATCGGTTCCGGCCCCGTGCCGTCATGCAACATAAAAACCGAATTTAATCGTTTATTCTTATTACCTACATTAATTTTACTGTTTTTACACACATTACTAGGATGACCCGATTTATTGCACCGATTACAAAAAATATTCTTCCAACAATCTTTCTGCAAATGATTCGTTTTTTCGCACAAAAAACATTTTTTTAATGCAATATTTAC
This sequence comes from Limnephilus marmoratus, assembly GCA_917880885.1. Taxonomy (NCBI): domain Eukaryota; kingdom Metazoa; phylum Arthropoda; class Insecta; order Trichoptera; family Limnephilidae; genus Limnephilus; species Limnephilus marmoratus. Next base: position 9,697,965 of record OU862907.1, read on the forward strand.
TGGCGTCTTACTACGCACTGCACTTTTAAATCTGATCGGACTATCCGACCTGGATTTACGGACAACATTACTATCCTTATGCACAACATTAAAATTCGTATCAACTTTCTTAAAATTAACAACATGTTCCCATGAAGCTGCTAACTGAATGCATTCCGAAAAAGAAGTATTTACCCCCTCAACGAACAACTTATGTTTCAATTTTTCATTGAAAATTCCAATAATGAATATGTCTTTTAAACAAGATTCCAGCCTCAATTCAAAATTGCACGTCAAACTAAGTCCTCTCAACCTAGCAGCGTAATCTTTAATAGATTCGTTAGCTAGCTGTTTACACTTATAAAATAACTCACGCGACTCGAAAATATTTTGAATAGGTTTGCAATGTGAATCAAATAATTTACATAAATCATCAAAAGAACAAACAGAAACCTTTTTAGGGAAACATAGATCACATAATAAAGAGAAAGTTTCTTCGGTGAGGCAACTCAGCAAAAATGCTCTTTTGCGTTCTTGTGATAACACTTTGTCATCATGTAAAATGAGGGCCTGATCCAGTCGTTCCTTGAACAATGACCAGTTTCCCGTTCTGTAACAGAACGTCCCCAAATTTTTACAAACACCCTCCATTGGGGGAAGAGCTGAAACAAAATAATCAAGACTACTTATCTCAGCACTTCCAAGAAGGCTACACTCCGAGGTCCACGTTCCACGTTCCACGTGCACGCCACCCAGAGCTGTAGATCACCGTCCCCGTCTGGCTCCGTCTCCCGACAGCTGCGGATCCAATCCCTACTCCGAGGTCTTCCTTCCCAGACTGCAGCGACGGAAACCAAGTCCTGGTTCCCGGCTAATCCACACGATGATCCAGTCCTTGACCCGATCCTTGATCCGGTCCTTTTGTACCCCGTTACACGGTGTACCCGAACGACAATAATTTTGTAATTTGTCGGTCCCACACACGTGAATACTTGCGTGTGGCTGCTCCAATTTCTTCTTAATGCGATCGCTTCCTGCAATCCTGACAACAATCCGTCAGATCTCGAAATCTACCGCGTAGATTCTTCCAATTTACGTAAAAATTTACGAACTACCGAGCTGCGCCAACTGTGATGTCTGTGGATCGGGTAGTAATAACATCTGTTAATGTTACAATGTTTATTGGTTGCCAGATTAATATGGAGAGAGCGCTCAATAGCGGTACATCCCTTTTATACTTCCCATACTCGCTATCTCGCTCTCATGCCGTCACCCTCATACACATACGTCACAATAATGCACTTTCTTCTTGATAAATGTTTTCGTAAACCAATATGTTTGGTTCTGGTGTCATTTTTAATAGCCATACGTCTTGTCCAGATATACTTGGTCGAAAGTTTTTTGGTGGTTTTTTTTTATCAGACATGATATGCGAAACCATGGTTTTTTCACCTGTTGAACTTCGGATGATATTTCGAAAACGACTCGAAAATTACCTTGATAAGTTCTGGTCAAAGATCGGTAAGGGTTTTTTTTAGATTGTTTTCTGTTTACCAGATAATATATCTTATTATTCATGTATCGTGATAATATCGTAAGAAGTTTTCAATATGAAAAACATAAGGCAATGACCCAACATGAAAAACATAAGACAATGACCCAACATGAAAAACATAAGGCAATGACCCAATATGAAAAACATAAGACAATTACTCAACATGAAAAACATAAGACAATGACCCAATATGAAAAACATAAGACAATGACCCAACATGAAAAACATAAGACAATGACCCAACATGAAAACATAAGACAATGACCCAATATGAAAAACATAAGGCAATGACCCAACATGAAAAACATAAGGCAATGACCCAACATGAAAAACATAAGACAATGACCCAATATGAAAAATATAAGACAATGACCCAACACGAAAAACATAAGACAATGACCCAACATGAAAACATAAGACAATGACCCAATATGAAAAACATAAGACAATGACCCAACATGAAAAACATAAGGCAATGACCCAATATGAAAAACATAAGACAATTACTCAACATGAAAAACATAAGACAATGACCCAATATGAAAAACATAAGACAATGACCCAACATGAAAAACATAAGACAATGACTCAACATGAAAACATAAGACAATGACCCAATATGAAAAACATAAGGCAATGACCCAACATGAAAAACATAAGACAATTACTCATCATGAAAAACATAAGACAATGACCCAATATGAAAAACATAAGACAATGACCCAACATGAAAAACATAAGACAATGACCCAATATGAAAACATAAGGCAATGACCCAACATGAAAAACATAAGACAATGACCCAATATGAAAAACATAAGGCAATGACCCAACATGAAAAACATAAGACAATGACCCAATATGAAAAACATAAGACAATGACTCAACATGAAAAACATAAGACAATGACCCAATATGAAAAACATAAGACAATGACCCAACATGAAAAACATAAGACAATGACCCAATATGAAAAACATGAGGCAATGACCCAACATGAAAAACATAAGACAATGACCCAACATGAAAAACATAAGACAATGACTCAATATGAAAAACATAAGACAATGACCCAATATGAAAAACATAAGACAATGACCCAACATGAAAAACATAAGACAATGACCCAATATGAAAAACATAAGGCAATGACCGAACATGAAAAACATAAGACAATGACCCAACATGAAAAACATAAGGCAATGACCCAATATGAAAAACATAAGACAATTACTCAACATGAAAAACATAAGACAATGACCCAATATGAAAAACATAAGACAATGACCCAACATGAAAAACATAAGACAATGACTCAACATGAAAACATAAGACAATGACCCAATATGAAAAACATAAGGCAATGACCCAACATGAAAAACATAAGACAATTACTCAACATGAAAAACATAAGACAATGACCCAATATGAAAAACATAAGACAATGACCCAACATGAAAAACATAAGACAATGACCCAATATGAAAACATAAGGCAATGACCCAACATGAAAAACATAAGACAATGACCCAATATGAAAAACATAAGGCAATGACCCAACATGAAAAACATAAGACAATGACCCAATATGAAAAACATAAGACAATGACTCAACATGAAAAACATAAGACAATGACCCAATATGAAAAACATAAGACAATGACCCAACATGAAAAACATAAGACAATGACCCAATATGAAAAACATGAGGCAATGACCCAACATGAAAAACATAAGACAATGACCCAACATGAAAAACATAAGACAATGACTCAATATGAAAAGCTTAAGACAATGACCCAATATGAAAAACATAAGACAATGACCCAACATGAAAAACATAAGACAATGACCCAATATGAAAAACATAAGGCAATGACCGAACATGAAAAACATAAGACAATGACCCAACATGAAAAACATAAGGCAATGACCCAACATGAAAAACATAAGACAATGACCCAACATGAAAAACATAAGGCAATGACCCAACATGAAAAACATAAGACAATGACACAACATGAAAAAAAAACAATTCATATGAAATCAAATCAAAAAATATTTATTGTACAAAGGAATAATGGAGTTTTCCAAAGAAATAATGACCTTGATTCTCTTTTGAAAATGTTAAATATTATTATTTCCGCCATTGACAGCTGCAAATAGTGACCCACAAATGTCATGGAACATTCATTTGACAGCATTCAGAGAAGCTGTAGAGAAGAAGTAACTCCCAGATTGATAATGGTGCAAGCATTTCTGAGCTTGTCTTTCAAACAGTTTCTTTATACGTAAGGGTTAAAATCGCATTAAAAAAAGAGCCACAGAGGAGAGATTCATTATTGAAAGATGGTTTTTCATTTTTGGGACATGTTAATACTGCTTGGAACATCAAACTATTTTAACTATCTATTGTTGATGTCCTTATGGGGGACCTCTTGTACGGTCTTTATGATTTTTTTTATTTTTTTTTTTTATTATTGAGTTAGTTTATACTACATGAATATAAACTAATAAGCACAATGTAACATTTCATTTGATAAATTAAAATATTTTTACAGTAAGCATAACATTTCTTTTTAAATACGTTCATTCTTTCTTCATTCTTCATACTTTCAGGCATTTCATCATACATCTTTAGTCCTCTGTACATTAGGCTGTTCTGTGATTTTGATGTCTTCATTTGTGGCAATCGAACTCTGTTTATATTTCTTGTTTCGTAATTATGAATGTCTCTATTAAAAACAATTTCATCCTTAAAGTATTTTGGCATTTGGTTTTTCATAATTTTATGCACAAAAATTAACACGTTAAATAGTAGTCTCTTTTTTATTGGAATCCAATTTAGCTCCTCTCTCATTTGATTAATCCTTGCGTATTTGCCTTTTCCCAGTATACGTCTCATGGCTTTGTTTTGTATAACTTCTAGTTTGTTAAAACTTCCTTCATTGGCCAAATATAACATTGTAGAGCAGTAGTCCAAATGTGGAGCAACGATAGTTTTAACAACAAGAGCAATGATGCAATTCTGAGCTATCCATAACTTGTCCCATTATTTTGTTGGGTAATGGTAGTTAGATTAATGTTAATGTTGGATGGTGAGAGAAGTATTTCTTCAGGGCCTCCTGTGTGGAGCAAATGTAAAAAAAGATGGTACCTACTTAAAATATCACCCCACATTAACATTAAACTAAGTACCATTACGAGATAAATTTTTTATTCATTTCAAAATTTGGGGATGCTGTGTAGAGGATCTTTTTAGGAAAAAGAAGGAAAGGAATTTCTGGAAGGAAACAGGTATGAGGGGTGCTTAGGACTTTGAGAGTCAATGAGTCTAGAAGTGACGGACGTATGAATCCATCCCTACTACTACAGTGCAAGGCGATGGGTTGAGAGTATCCGGCTGGAAAGATCTAGATTAGATCTCTCTCAACCAATCCCTCCTGATCCAACCCACCATGTAATAATTGGGCAAATGCATTGGCCACCAGACCTAAGCAAATCTCACCCCATGAACCCAGGCACCAAATCACCAAACGTTGCAAACCACTTAGGATGACTTGTGGCAGGGGTGTTGGACATAAATTAAATGGTTCCATAGGCAGCGGTACTTATTCCCGCCCCCCAAATTGAAATCTATGCGTAAAAATCCAAAAGATTACTTACACTCTGTCCAGTTTGGCCAGTCCTATGTTATTGTAGGGCCTGGGACTGATGTAATCCGGGTGGGTCTTCACGAAGGCTATGTTATAGATATTCTCCTTGTCCACATGGATATCTTGATCAAGCCCACCAAGCCTCACGCGCTTCGCTCCACTGCAAAATAAAATTAGACGCGGTGAGTCAAATGTGCTATGTCTCATTAAGAGACAAATTTCTCAAAATTTTACGACGACATTTAATATTCTTATATAAATAATCCAAAATATTGCAGAGAAACGGCCTGGATGAAGGCGATAGATACCCAGAACCGAAGAAGATATAGCCTGAGAACAGACTACCTAGGCAATGAGTTAGGACAGTGCAAGGAAGAAGCAGAAGACTATGTTAAAACTCTTAGGTTGGCACTTACCCTTCGTGTACCAAGAGGGCGTATGCTTCAGAAATGACCCAACGATCGCTAATGAGTGCTCCCATGGCGTACCATTTTGTAGATTCGTAATCATAAAAACCAAGCAGAGCCTGAAAAATTACAAAGCTATTATTAAACTACAGTTTGACACATCTCTACATCTCTAGACATATTATAAATTAAAGTCCTCCGCCGCGTCTGCCAGTCTATTAGCGATAAACTCAAAAACTACTGCACGGACTTTCATGCAGTTTTCACCAATAGATAAAGTGTTCATGAGGAAGGTTTAGGTATATAATCTGACAAGGTTTTGTGTAAATTGATTGAAATATATCTATAATATAAAAATGAATCGTTGAATGTGTTGCTAAGCGCATAACTTTCTGCACCAAATTTTATAATTCTTTTTTTGTGTGTTCGTTATTATCAGGACAAGGTTTTTATAAAACTTCCGGTGAGCTCTGGTATTATGAAATTTGTATAAAAAAATTGCTATTGGTGGCATGCGAGGAAGCGGCTATTGCTGTGGAAAGCGGGAGGGAGAGAGAGATTGGGGAGAGGAAACAGGGAGGGGGAGGTGAACCTGGGAGGGGGGAGGGGGACCTGGGAGGGGGGAGAGGAACTCGGGAGGGGTGTTCGCGGGATGGGGGTAGAAGGGGGAGTAGAGTGGGGAGAGGGAAGGTGGAGGTGGCGGAGTGGGAACGCGATAGGAAAAGAGGACGCAGGAGAAGAAGGGAAGGCGGAAGGGGAACGGAACAAATGGGAAAGGACACTCAGGGAGAAACAATTTCTTTATTAAATGGCATAGCAACGCATGCCGAGACCAGCTCATCATCATCACTATTGGCTCTACAACCCCTGGTGGGTCTTGGCCTCAAGAGTCTTCCTCCACTCATCTCGATTTTGTGCCAGCTCTCTCCAGTTTGGAAGCTCCAAGATAGATATGTCTTTGAGGACGTTGTCGCTCCATCTTAGTCTTGTTCTTCCCAGGCTCCTTCGCCCTATTGGTCTTGAGTTCAGCAGGGACTTTGGCTCTTGATGCTCGGTCATTCTCTCCACATGACCCAGCCACCGAAGTCTTTCCAATTTTATAAATTTTGTGACGTTTAGCTCCTTAAACAAAGTATAGAGCTCAGTCGGGACCAGCTAGTAATAAATAAATGATAATTTCTGTATGTGGTGGACGAGCGGACTGGCAAGCGGGTGGTTTGAATTGGATTTGTATGCAAAACTATAGTTTTATGCGGAGGTTGATGAAATTTTGCTTATATGACTTTCAAAGCAAGAGGAAGGTCACTGTCTACACTTGATTTCGAAAACTCTGTGTAAAGCCCGGGCAAAGCCGTGGACTTCAGCTAGTAACGGGATAGTTAAATAAAATCCACAACTTTAAAGTACCACAAGAAGACGATTAATTTTTTCAATCATAGCAAGATAGTACAACAAACTTTAAAAGTAAACCTTACGGGTTCCGTTAAACTCTATTGTTCCCTCAGACGTTATTTTACCAAAAGGGTTATAACGAGTCTATAGCCACTCTAGGTTAGCTGAAATCTGAAATCGACGGTTTACGATCGCATCTCTTTGATTCAGTCCTAACTAACTAACTAATCATAACTCCGCAGATCCCGCCAAACAACAAAACACTCCTTGCACATCGTCTCATACATGCTCTTCTATTATTCTAACTCTTGACATGACCCGACTCAGTAATCTGATTTACTTAGTCGAGCCATGTCTTCCTCGGGCGTCCCCGACTTCTTTGCGTCATGCATTCTAATTACACTCCTTTTATCGTTCATTCGCTCTACAAGCTCAAACCATCTTAGTGCGTCCCTTTCTCTATCTTACTCTTTGCATTTATATAAGCTTTGCATTCTTTGCGGATCTCTTCGTTTCTTACACGGTCGTATATGGTTTTACCACACACACGTCTCAGGGATTTCATTTCTACAGCATTCTGTCTACTTGAACCCTTCCTCTGCCAGTTCCATACCTCACTGTCATACATCAGGGTAGCTTGGACGGCTTCACTTCTTTGGACAGTTTTTTGTTGGCGCCAACGGTGTTCAGTCTCTTCCTTCAAAATCTCTAGCAGCCTTCCCATCTCTCGTAAACGTACTTCCCAATTACATAAACTCATCCATCTGCTCCAATCGTTCACAACTATGTTGCACATTTTCGTACTCTCTCTTTCAAATACCGTACCTTTAGACTTCCTTACTTTCATCATTTACTCAGTCTTCATACATACTTCGTTCATCCTAGATACGAAAGACCGTAGATCTTCCATACTGTTAGATATCAGCACCGCATCATCAGCATACAACAGGCAACATATTCTCTGATAACTCAATTTTGAACCTAATCCCATCTCTTTCAATTCTAAACTAAACAACCACGGTGACATTACGTAGTCTTGCTTAACACCTTTTATGACGTCAAACCACCCCGTAAAATCGCCGTTCACTCTAACATTTGCAACACTTCTCTCATACAAAGACGCAATTGCCTGTATGAGATCGCATTCACTCCATACTTGGACAACACCTTCCATAGCTTTTACCTGTCAACTCGGTCGTATGCTTTTTGTAGATCAACAGAGGTACAGAAGAGTTTACCAAAGATTTTTCCGGTAGATGCGCCGTTAGAACCGGGAAGCAATCTTAACTCTCTAGAGTTAAAACACGACATTATATTGGTTTTCCCAGCGGTGAAATCCTTTCCAGGGATCACATTTGAGCGACAGCAAAGTGTTTTTATTTTTTTATTTTTTTTTTTTTTTACAGTGAATACCGCACAAGAATCTCAACTGCTCCCGTCTGGAGCCAGAGAGACTATGGCATCCCCAATTGGGGTATGTTGTGAGGCTGAAGGTAGTGGGGAGGGGAAGGAGGTGGGGAAGAGGAAGGTTGGGAAGTACCTGGCTATTCAGATCTGGTCACTAAACACGGCTAAAGCCATTTTCAAGCAACGTTTCAATTCTGAATGGTGGTCTTACACCAGGGCGATACTGATAGTATCTTCCACTCTGGAACATGCCGCAAATATACTATATATTATTTTAAATGAATTAATTGTGAAATAACACAAATTAATCAAATAAAATTTATTTGCGCATGCCGGGTTCGAACCCGCGACCTCCGGAATGTGAGTCAAGAGTCTTAGCCACTGGACTACGGAGGTCGTCGTTTTATTGAAGAGACCTTGAAAACCTGACAATAATAATAGAAAAAAATATACATTTTTAGCATCTAGCTTTTATGAAATGAAACAGTGTACTGAGCACAAGAAAAACATAGTAAAATGTTCGTACCAGGTGAGCGAAGTCTCCCTTGGATATCTGTCCGTCAGCTGGCTTCCTGCTGGGGTCTGTGGGACACATGTCCTCTCTACTCCAGCCTTCCCTCGTCTCCACACAGGGGTACGCCAGGTCTGCCAGGCCCACACAGTCTGCAATGAAAACCACCTCTTTGTTATGTGAAAAGTCCTATTATAGTCTGTACTATACAGGGTGTTAAGAGACGTACTTGACTTACTTTAACCAATTTAATTCAATTTGGGAGGCGGGAATGGGTACCGCCGCCCCGGGAACCTTTATTGGATAACCAACACCTCTGCCATAGGTCATCCCAAGTGGTTCGCTACGTTTGGTGATTTAGCAGAGGTGCCCGGGTTCATGGGGTGAGGTTTGTCTAGGTCTTGGAGGCGGATGATCAGGACATACTGAACCCCAGATTCCTACCCACCCCTTAAACCCTTTTCCTTCCCAGAACTCTCCTCTCCTTCCTTTCCTTAAAAAACCCTCCGCACAGCATCCCCAAGATGACATAGGCCCTGAGGGAAATGATTTTCCTCAGGGCCTCCTGTGTGGAGCTTATGTAAAAAAAAAAAAACCAGTGATTCCCGACATTATTTTGAGTAAAAAATGTTAATGAAATTTTGGACTCCAGTGACATTTTTGATGTTTTGTTTTTTTTTTTATTTTTCTACAAAACATAACAAAATGATAAATGTTGGACAGTTGGAGGCGGGGTGAGGGGTTGGTCAGTTACTCGGTGGAGTGACAAGTGACAAGTGACAAGTGACAAGTGACAAGTGACAAGTGACGACATACGGAAGAATTTTTTTTTGTTTGAATTTGAAGTAAAAAAATTTGAAAAAAAAAGTCATCAAAAAAAGTCACCGAAGACCAAAATTTCGTTTACATTTTTTACTCCAAATAATTTCAGGAATCACTGGTTAAAGTAAGTCAAGTACGTCCCTTTTTTTTACATCAGCTCCACACAGGAGGTCCTGAGGAAAATAATTGCCATAAAATAATAACACAGGGCCTATGACATCTTTGGGGATGCTGTGTGGAGGTTTTTTTCTTATGGAAAGAAAGGAGAGGAAGGTTTTGGGAAGGAAAAAGGTTTAAGGGGTGGGTAGGAATCTGTGGTTCAGCGTGTCCTGGTCATCCGCCTGCAAGACCTAGACAAACCTCACCCCATGAACCCAGGCACCCCTGCTAAATCACCAAACATAGCGAACCACTTGGGGTGACCTATGGCAGAGGTGTTAGTTATCCAATAAAGGTTCACGGGGCGGCAGTACCCATTCCCGTCTCCCAAATTGAAAACCCTGTCTGTACAGAATGTAAGGTGCAGGAATGTATGGTTAGAAATGTAGTTTCTAAATGCCTCAACAGATGTCAGGTAAGTAGTATCGTAGAACCGGCAACCATCAACAAATGTTGATTGACAACTGTCAACAGCCAACTGTCATATTATGTCAACTGTTAACTGTCAACCGTTAAATGTCAATCTGTTAACTGTCAAATAATGCCAACTTACAGTCTACGGCCTTAATCCCGGTCTTCTTTACGTTGACAGTTCCATGGGGTAGAGCGGGGCATGTGAGTCCAATACAGCACACCAGGGGATTCGTCACTTGATTGTAGGAACACAACTGGAAACAAATTATTGATTTTCAGAGTCAGTGCAATACAATATATTTAATTTATTACACAAACTGGACAAGTTAATAATAACAGAAAGATATTCCGAGTGTAACAAGAATCGTGGGGGATGGGTCGTTATCCCTCTTCGCTCAAATTATCTAAGCGTTCCTTTCTTAATCTTAATTATTTCATTCTTGAGAATGGTGACCCCTACTCTAATTTTCCTGTGGACAATAACCATTTATGTAATAATTTATTTATTTATTATTTCTAGTCTCCGTAGAAACATTTATACACCAATATATCACAGGGAAGATTACAAATGTAGAACATATATTTATAAACTACTAGCTGACCCGGAAAACGTTGTTCAACCATATAAATTATTTCTAGTGAATATTTTGGTTGTTAAATAAAAAATAACGAATGTATTGTTAGTATGGGGGGGATGTCATTGCGAATGCCAATATAACAGGAAATTAATAAATAATTTCGTTCTGTTTGAAATACGAACGATGTTTTAATTTGTTCGCACAAAAATGGGAGGGGGGGGTATGAGGGTAAAAATTTGGGAAAATAAAAAAAAATGTATTAAAAAAAATTGTCAAAAAAAACAGATTTTTTTCTAGATAGGGACACCCTAATCACCTAGCGGTATGAAATATACTTTACGACTTATTCTCATACCTACCAAATATATGTACCTACTTATGTAAAAAAAATATATAAAAACGGTCGCGCCGTTTCGGAGTAGTGCGACCACAAACACCGTGACACGAGATTTTTATGTATATAGATTATTTATTATTTTTTAAAGCCCTTTTGAACTTTTATATAAAACTTTCCATTTAATTGCAGTATTTTTTACATTAGTTTCACACAGGAGGCCCTGAGGAAAATAATTTCCCCTCTTATCTGTCATCTTTGGGGTTTCTGTGTGGAGGGTCTTTTTAGGAAATGAAGGAGAGGAAGTTTTCCCGATGCGGCCTGCCACGCAATAGGTGGGCAAACGCATCCGCCACCAAGACCTACGTAAACCTCAACCCATGAACCCGGCACAAGTTTAAATTCCCGTTTAACACCAGCCGCCCATTTTTATTCATTTATTTATTTGTAAGAAACAAACAGGTTTTACATAATATGCAGTGATAAATATACAAGTGAACTGAAATCAAGCCACGGAAGTTTCTTATGCTATACATCGGAAATGAAATTTTAATATCTTAAAATTATTTTTGGGTTATTGGAAGGGGAGAGGAAGGGGAACAAAGGAAAATGGTAGGAGATGCTCCCGATACATTCTATACTCTCATATTAAGGCCGGGCGCATACACACGTTTTCCATATTCGATTTCCGAATTCGTTTTCCGTATTCGGACATCCGAATGCATGGAATCAGTAGAAAATACATTACTGACGCACATGTTCGCTTTTTTTCCGAACGGAACAAAAGCGTTCGGAGAAACCTACTGGAAAAAACCTAATGATGTCATGCGGAATGCAGCGCTTGCATACATTTTCTTTGTGCCGGCGCACACGTTCGGAAATTACTATTCAGATTCAGTGAATAGATCGCACCCGCACTGCGTGCATCGGACGTATTCTTTGTACTTGTTACGCATAGAATCGCAACACGATAATGTGTGAGGCAGAAACTTTCATTATTTTTCATCATTCCATTATTTTTTTCTTCTTCATTATTAACAGAAATGCGATTGCTAATAAATCGTCGTCCTCCATCGTCGTGCGTTCACCACGCTATCACTATCTGTACTGACGTGTATACATTCCGAATGAAGAAAAACGAACGTTTGCGCTAGTCTCACGGAATTCCAAATCGAAATTCCGCATTAGGAAATCGAATAAGGAAAACGTGTGTATGCACCCAGCCTAATAATTGGTCTTACGCGTAACTTCAAATCGATATTTTTTTAGGTTATTACTAAAAATGTCAATACTATGAAATTTTTAATTATATTGTGCACATAGGCGAGGAATTTTGATTTATTAAAAAAAAACATCGCAAAAAGCGTTTTTTTTTTATTTTCTTTAGAGAAGTTCAGGCACAAATACATAAATATCTTCGACCATTTTCAAAAGAAAATAATTTTCAACATTATACAATAAAACCAAAACCAAAAAGGGGTTCGTAAGTAGGAGACGTTGAACTTTAAAACAGTTTATTTTTTTGGGCTTAAAAACAGATCGATTAAAAAAAAACTCAATTAGTTCAAAAGGCAAATATGTGTTCTATTAGCAATATTAATAAATAAAACAAAGTCGGGTTAGTTACACTATTTATAACTCGAGAACGGTTGGACCGATTTTGATGATCTTTGATTTGTTGGATTTGTCTCCTACCCGGAAAGGATAATAATAACTATTAAAACATCACAAAAATTAATCAAATAAATAGTTATGAAGAAAATTCATTTCCTCATACATTTTGCATGGAACGAATTTTCATCTTTTGAAAGAGCTGCAGCAATATTGTGTTAGGTATAATATTGACGTTTGCGTGAATTCCAATAATTCAAAAACATCAAATTTTATTGTCAAAGCGCTGATTGTTTTGCTTTTATTTTTAATCATATAATGCTGCCCTTCTTTCTTTGTCAATAGTCGAAAATGAGACAAACGGTGAACGTATGTCTGCACAACTCCAGGAAAACAGCCACTTCTTTCCAAAACATTCGAGGCGCATTGCAACGTAGAGTATTGCAATTCGGTGAAGTCAATCAAATATATCTGCAAATTTGTCACGAAAGTCAGTGATATGGCGGTTTTTGGCGTTCAAACTACAAATATATCAAGTTGGTGAGCTACAATGAGGCAATTTGGCGTATATTCTCATTCCCCATTCATGAACGACATTCCATTGCTGTACTTTTGGCGGTGCATCTGGAGAATAGTCAACGAGTTTATTTCATTACATCGAATGTTGCCACTTGCAGAAACACCTCCAGCAACAACATTGACCAGTTTCTTTTCGATTTGCCAATGCGATCTGTTTGCCCGAACGTTGCTCTACTCTGAAATGCCACGTTATTACTATTACACTTGGAACGCTTCGTCAAAGAGATTTCCACGTCGGAAGCACGGCGATGTGGTTACTGATCATCCGGTTGTGCGTTTTACTTTTGCTCTTGGTCGCATTTACACAGTTTATCTAAAAAGTGATGAATGCTTCTACTTTAGGTTGTTGCTGTGAATGTTCGTGGGCCAACATTGTTTGAATCACAAGTCAATGGTGTAGTGTACCCCAAATTTTGCTCCATTTCCTCTGCCAGTTCCATGCCTCACTGTTATACATCAGGGTAGGTACTAGCACTCCATTGTGGACTGCTGGCTTCGCTTCTTTGGACAGTTTTTTTATTAGTGCCAACGGCATTCAGTCCTCCATTAATGGAGTTACCTGCATTTACCGTTCTTTCAATATCTCTATCAGCCTTTACATCTCTCGTAAACATACTTCCCAAATACACAAACTCATCACACATTTCTTACTCTCTCTTTCAAACAGCATGACTTTAGACCTACATTCATCATTAACTCATTCTTCATACCTACTTGGTTCATTATTTTGTTTTTCGAAGTTTTAAAGTTTTTGTAATGTTTGTATAATTCTTTTTAACACTAACAATTTCTATTGGCAATAGTAACTAAAGTACCATCGAGAAATTAGTGTTTTAAAATGATTTATTACAGATAATCTAATTTACTATGGATATTTAAAACAATCGACCGTCACGCTAATACTTGTTAAAATATATATTAAATAAAGGTACAGTAAACGAAACATTGCAACATAATAACGATTTGGGAGGCGGATATGGGTGCCGCCGCTCCGGAAACTATTTATCGGATAGCCAACACCTCTGCCATAGGTCACCCCGAGTTGCGAGTTACTTTTGATAACTTTGCAAACTGTGCCCGGGTTCATGTTGTGAGGTTTGTCTAGGTCTTGGCGGCGGATGTGTCTGCCCTCCTACAGCGTGGCAGGCCAGCGTGGCGTGCAGGCTTTTGATAACTTTGCAGCAGTGCCCGGGTTCATGTTGTAAGGTTTGTCTAGGTCTTGGCGACGGATGTGTCTGCCCTCCTACAGCGTGACAGGCCAGCGTGGCGTGCAGGCTTTTGATAACTTTGCAGCAGAGCCCGGGTTCATGTTATGAGGTTTGTCTAGGTCTTGGCGGCGGATGTGTCTGCCCTCCCACAGCGTGGCAGACCGGATCGGAAGAGACTGGTTGAGGGAAACTTTTGGTTTATCCAGTACGATTCATACATTCGTCACTCCTGTAAACCGACTCCCAGATTCCTTCCCACCCCTCATACATTTTTCCTTCCCAAAACTTACTTTTCTTTCTTTCTCTAAAAACATCCTCCACACAGCATCCCCAAAGATGATACAAGCCCTTTGTAAATTGTTTTCCTCAGGACCTCCCTTGTGGAGCTAATGTTTTAAAAGAAAAGTGAACAAAAAATCGTGAAAAATAAATATAAAAAAGTAAATTTGTCCCAGCGAGAGCTCGTACGGACGTCATCGACGTTCGTCGTCTTCCTTTTAACGCATCTCAGTGACGCCCTAATTAAGGACCACCATTCAGAATTTCAGCGACTTTAGCCATGTTTGGTGACTAGATCTGAATAGCCAGGTACCTACTTCCCCTCCCCACTTCAGCCTCACAACACACCCCAATTGGTGAAGCCATGATCTCACTGGCTCCAGACGGTTGGAAGCAAGAGAGATTCTTGTGCATTATTGTTGACGACCTCCGTAGTCCAGTGGCTAAGACTCTTGACTCACATTCCGGAGGTCGCGGGTTCGAACCCGGCATGCGCAAACAAATTTTATTTGATTAATTTGTGTTATTTCACAATTAATTCATTTTAAAATAATATATAGTATATTTGCGGCATGTTCCAGAGTGGAAGATACTATTAGTATCGCCCTGGTGTAAGACCACCATTCAGAATTGAAACGTTGCTTGAAAATGGCTTTAGCCGTGTTTAGTGACCAGATCTGAATAGCCAGGTACTTCCCAACCTTCCTCTTCCCCACCTCCTTCCCCTCCTCACTACCTTCAGCCTCACAACATACCCCAATTGGGGATGCCATAGTCTCACTGGCTCCAGACGGGAGCAGTTGAGATTCTTGTGCGGTTTTCACTGTAAAAAAAAAAAAAAATTATTCATATTAAACTTTTTTTTCAATTGTTGTTTAATTATTTATTTTAAAATACGTTCAAAACAAGTTAAACAAGTAAAAATATTTGAAATTGAATGTGTGCCGGGAATATATCTAAATATATCATGAATTCGACAGGTGATAAGTGACCTGTTCTCAAAATGCCAAAATCTCAAATTGGTCAAATAAATAAATAAATAATTTAAATATATAATAATTTGATGTTAATATATTTACCTTGGGAAGTACTCCTCTTCCTGCAACAGCTCTCGCAGACACGCAACTGTCGTAGGGTGTACAAACTCCTGGACTCCATACCCCTTCAAGGATGCAACTCTCTCCTAGCCAACATCGATAATAAATACTATTATTAAAGATATCCACATAATATAAACTCTGGAGCGGGCCGCTATATTGATGTGCAAAAAAAAAAACAAAGTCGGATACAGAACAGATCCCTGTGGGACGCCAGCATTTATCAATGCGAAGAAGATGTAAAACCATCAGTAACCGTCTGAATCGACCTCTCCCTCAAAAAGTTGGCAATCCACGTACACAAGAATGCGAAAAGTCCGTATGAAGGCAGTTTGTTGATATAGTCCTCGGTGCCAAACCCGGACAAAGGTCAAAGTTGGAAATGTCCAGTGCAATCAAAGGACTCACTCAAGGTTCCAAAAAGCAAGAAGTTCGTCACACGAGCGGTCGTTGATAATTTTGTTTGTCGTTTATCATACATTTCATCACCTGTTGGCATGCTTTAGTACCTACCACCAGCTCCGAGAAGTTGGAACTCACATAAGAAAAGTTACAAAAAAAGCATTAATACCTTCATGTGCACTGGTGAATCCAACGAATATGAAAAACACATTAAAAAATACACACAGATCGAAAAACATGTTGCCTACTCGTCGTTTACCTTTAATAAAACTAACTCACTGATTCAGGACAAATAAACATTTAATAGTGCACACACGAGATAAAGGGATGTATTGGAAAATATTGCACTAGGGCATTTTCAATCAAAATTACGCATTCTATTTTAGTTTTGGTGGAGACTTATGACAGGAGAAACTTAAAAATAACAATTTGGGAGACGGGTGTGGGTACCGCCTCGTAACCGTTTATCAGTTAACTTGTAATGGTTATAAAAACTAGACCTGATGTTCAGTTAATAATTATATTTGTAATTAATTATATGAATTAAAATGGCTAGCTACGGTCTGAAAGTAGAAACATGATAAATGTCAAGTCAAAGAAATAAAAAGAGGAAATTAAATATATTATAATATGATTTATTGAATTAATATTGACATGACATTTACGAAGCATATGTTAAAGACTCTATAAAGATTATTTGATCTCAAGGGGTGTTTGTAAAACTCGAAGAGTTTTACAACAATCAAACTACGTGTGATAAGAATTTAAGTTATGTGGAAAATAAGCAAAGTTGGACGCCAGAGTATTTAAACAACAACACTCAAGTATAAAATGGAATAACCAAAATGGTAACCTTGAATATATAGCTAAACTAAATAAAATATTGAGATGAAGATTAACGTTACAAAATTCGTTGCGCCATGATGTGTTGAATTCGTCCATCGCAGGTATGCGTTCTCCTCTTGGGCTTGCTCGATCCAAACTGAAGCTTGCGGATAAAACGTGAACTAGCGAACTCTCTAACTCAGATGTGCCAACCTCGGAAACAAAATGCGTTGTTGTTATTCCTTAGGACGCATCCGGTAGCTACCTGCTACAATCTAACACCCTGCCATTGGTCACTCTAGTTGGTTCGCTACGTTACTAAGCTTTTGAATGCTTTTGGCACCTATTACGTGGCAAGCTGGATCGGGACACACTGGTTGAGGGAGATCTTTTGGTCTCTTCAGACGGACTCTTCGACCCATCGCTTTGCACCGCAGTGGGAGGAATAGATTCATACATACGTCTCTCCTGGACACGCTGACCCTCAAATTCCTGCTCGCCCCTACTGCCTTTTCCTTCTCAGATCTTACTCTCCTTCATTTCCCTAAAAATACCCTCCAAACAGCATCCCAAAAGATGACGTAGGGCCCTGATGGAAAAACTCATGGCCTCCTGTGTGAAGCTATTGTAGAAAGAAAAATCAGAGTGTGAAATTCACGCCCGGTAGAGGTGAAACCTTCAGTAAACTAATGTAGACAAAAGTGAGAGACTACGAAGCACCGCACAAAGAGTAGACCGATTACACTTTATCATTTTCTCGCAGACTAAAAAATTCTATAGATGTATGTGTTTGTCTCTTTTTAGTGTCGCTATTTTTCGTTTCATCGAGTTTCAAATCACAACGGTGCTAAAAAAATTTTCACTTCAAAAACCGCTTTAAATATATATATATTTTTTATTCAGTTGAAACAAAATTGAAAGGTTTTAATTTTAGTAGTAATAAATATTATAGAGTTACAAAAGTTTGCCTCTGTGTTAAGAACCTGTATTGGAAGGTGTGAATTAATTATTGCGGTAACTTGCTGTTCTTAACGCAAGGGCAAAGAGCATTTTTAAATATTACATTAATCTTACTCTGGTAAAAGGAAACAAATACACGTAATAAACTGTGGGGGGTCAACTGCCCAAGGGATCAACTGGCAGAGGGATCAACAGTCTGAGGAATCAACTATTTGGGGATCAACTGTTCGGGGACCAACTATCCGAGGGAATCTACTGTGGGGAGGATCAAGTATCCAAGGGAGCAACTGGCAGAGGGATCAAAATTCTGAGGAATCAACTGTTCAAAGAACAAATATCCCAGGGATCAACTGTGGGGGTATCAATTGTTCGAGCGATCAACTGGCAGAGGGATCAACATTCTGAGAAATCAACTGTTCAGGGATCAAATATCCCAGGGATCAACTGTGAGGGGATCAACTGTCCAATGGGTCAACTGGCAGAGGGATCAGCAGTCTGAGGAATCAACTATTAGGGGATCAACTGTTCAGGGACCAAATATCTGAGGGGATAAACTGAGGGGTCAACTGTCCAAGGGATCAACTGGCAGAGGGATCAAAAATTTGGGGGTAACTGTTTGGAGACCAACTATCCGGGGATATACTGTAGGGGGTCAATTGTCAATTGTAGATATAAGTATATCGATTTACTCTCACTGGCAGAGGAATCAACAATCTGGGGGGGTCAACTTTTATAAGGTCAATTGTTTGGGGGCTACTATCCGGGGATCCTCTGTAGGGATCAAAATCCTGGGGAATCAATTAGATGGGGATCAACTGTTCAGGGATCAAATATACGAGGGGATCAACTGTAGGGGGTTATCTATCCAAGGCGACAACTAGCAGAGGGATGAACAGTCCGGGGAATCGATTGTTTGTGGGCAACTATCAGGAGATAACTGTGGGTGTCAACTGTCCAAGGGATCAACTGGCAGAGGGATAAACAGTCCGGGGGAGTCAATTGTTTGTTGATCAGTTTTTGGGGGCACAACTGTCGGGGGGGCAACTACCGGGAGATCAACTGTCATGGTTCCAGTATATATTATTGTTGGTTATTTTAGTTAAGAATTTAATTCATGGAAAATGGAAGCCTCCATTGCTATGTATTCCAATGTCTTTCCTATATAAACGGTTTCCCTTTATAAACTGGTTTGTTGGTGTTTAATGCATTGCATTATTATTAATAAGATGTAAATTACTAAAACTAACCTTTGCGTGACTTATTCATTATATTATAAACAAGGTCCTGAGGACTCTCGGCTCTGTTTTGAGAGCTGCAACATAAGACTCTATAAATTAAGGTACATTCATATAAAAATGAATGTTGTTTGTCCCGTATGCGTTCCTATACGATTCATCCGATTGCGAAGAAATTTTGGTGAGTTGTTGTGCGCACGCCTGTGAAAGATTTTGTATATAATAATGAGCTCTAGCGTTATGAATGGAATATAAATAATTTACAATGGGTGGCGCACGATTTGTTTGAAACGTAGGGAAGGGGAGGGGACTCCACGAGGAAGTAATGGGGATTACGGAGGGGGGTTCATGGGAGGGGGGACGAGGGAGGGGGATGTTGGGAAGGGAAGGGAACGCGGAAAGGAGGTGGTTGCAAAGGTGACATAGTAGCGGTAGGGGATAGCATGGGGTAAATTTCGTAAATCCATGCTGCTCACACTTACAGCTGCATATATGTGACCTGCTCACATAGTAAATCGTGTTTTTAAGTGGAAATTATTCCATTTTTTTTTTTTAAATTAACTCCACACAGGAGACCCTGAGGAAAATAATATCCCTCAGGGCCTATATCATCTGGGATGCTGTGTGGAGTCATAGACAAGACATAGAGAATCACAGAAGTTTGACAGCCGATAACGCACGACCGATATCAGACGGATTTCCGAGAGTGGTAAGTGATTGGTTATCCTTTTCCTTGCATACCTTGTTTTTCCTACACATATTTTCTCCCAATTCTAGCAAACGTCATTTAGTCACGTTTCGTTCTTTAGTATTTATAGGCCATTTTCAAGTGCATGCGAAGCTGTAATTAGTAAGTAGTTTCGGATGCAACAATGACAGTGTTCTCATCTGTGTATTATGCCAGTAGGCAGTACCCCATTGTGCCCCTGGTTCATATCCCATTCGGTTAAAATCCTAACAATCCTATTTCCCATTCTTTTAGTTTTAAACCCATTTTATAATCGTTTTCTTTATATCGTTATTTGAATTAATTCTAGGTTTACAAGAGTTAAAAATATTCATTCAGATTCCATTTTGTATTGTAATTAGGTAGGTTTATATCAAAACAGGTACACGGTATCTGGAGACTCGCTGTACTGGGAAACTGGCAAATCACGTGAGAAATTTAGATTTTTTTCAGAAACGAATGGATTTAAAGAACTATTGAAGCTTGTTCTTGCGTCCTGTGTGGAGCTAATACAAAAAAAGTTTAAAGTAGAGTATAATATTACTTTAAGCATCTTTTTATATGTATAATGTATATAACTTGTACATGCACACATTCATACAAATGCATAAAAACACATACACACATATTTTATAAATTAGAAAAAGTGTTAATACTCAATTAAATATTATAGCTCCAAACATTTTCTTGTAAATAGCGTCTCGTTAATTTATTTTCACATTAATAGCTATTGTGAAAATAATTTATTTTCTTAATTTAAAATAAAACAATAACTTTGTAAACACCACTTTTATTTTTATACTTTATGCCGACCGGGTTTCGCTACAACCGTAGCTTCATCAGGGCAGTATAATACTCTACTAACATTAGGTTACATTTGTGTTATAATATATAATTTACCAAAAATGGGCTGGACTCGTCAAGTGGAGGAAGAAGAAGGAGGCATAGATGGAGAATTGGGAAGGGAACGGACGTGTTCTTTATCAATAGGGAACAATCTTAGTATGAGACTTTTATTTAAATTTAGTTGGTTATTAAGGTTTCTCTTATCTGTGGTTATTAACTACCTTGCTATTAGTGTTTATGGCTTTCCTAAGTTCAAGTGCCTCTAAATTATCCAACCTTATACCTCTATTGTTTTTATGAATAAGTTTGGCGCCAGCGTTTTTGTCAAATTTATGATCGTTTTCGATCAAGTGGTTTGCAAATTTTGAAAATCCAGAGCTGTGTAAACATCTAAGATGTTCTTTGACACGGGTGTTTATGTTGCGCGCTGTTTTACCAATATAAAAAAATGGGCAGTTACTGCATTGAAGTGAATAAACTCCCGAGTGAGATAGACTGTCTTCCTTATCCTTACCGTTCATTAAAAGTCTGCCTATATTATTATTAGTGTAAAATGCTGGTTTGATTTCTGATGGGAGATTTTTAACACTTTTTTGAGAGAAATTATTTATGTACAGGATTCTACGCCATTGATAAGGTTGATTATTATTACTTGGTATATTATTATTATGAGGTGGACTGTTGTATAAAAATTTACTAGTGGATATATTTTTTAATTTTTTATTTAGAATGTTGTCGACTATATTTGGGTTGTAACCGTTATTTAATTGCGATTTGTTTGATCGTAGATAGTTCTATTACAAAGTTGGTATTTGATTAAGGGACTGTAACTAATCTATGTGTCATGGAATGAAACGCTGAATGTTTATGGGAGTTGGGATGGTTAGAGGAATTGTGAATCGTTATGTCAGTGAACGTCGGTTTGCGGTATATTTTAAATTCAATTTTATTATTTATTATTGATAGCGTAAGATCTAAAAAGTTTAAGGTAGAATTGGTTCATATTTCTATGGTGAATTTAATTTGTTTATGGAAGGTGTTTATTAGCAGCAGGAAGGAATTGAGTTGTCTCTTGGTTCCTAACCAAACACAGAATACATCGTCCACATATCTCTTCCATAAAAGCAAGTTTTGTAATAATGGTGATTTACTATTAAAAACATTATTTTCTTAATTGTCCATGAATATATCAGCGATGAGGGATGATGTCGTCAACTTTATTTCAAGCAAAACTTGCATGGTTAAAAGAAGCTCTTAAAAGTGCCTATAAAAAGCGATATAATATCAAATTAACACTAAAAGTTTTACACATTGAGTTGGTGAACGAATTACACCCGGTTGAATGGGATTTGTTTGACGACAAAGCTCGAACCTTCGCCTCTATTAAAGCCTACAAGAAACGTGAAATGATGAACAAAAAACAGAAAAACCTGAATTTTACTCAACATACAAATAACAATGAAACAGTGAAATACACCCATCAGTTCTTCGATCGAGTCCAGAACCTCTCATTGATTCAATTCCAACCAGACGAGTTAACCCTGTTATCTAAAGGCCTCAAATATAATTTAGAATATAGTAAAAATAACATAATTAGTGCAGTAGAAAACGTTGCCGTGGACATTGAAACTGCATTATACAATAAACCCGGACCACCCCTATATAAAAGTGCAGAAACAATAAAAAAGCTAGTTTCTAATCTTAAAGCTAGTTCTAACCGAGAAACTTCCACTATGATAAACATTCGTAAAAAATTAAAAAATGAACAACAGAGTAAGTAAATATTTGATTTTCCCTTTTCAAATAACCAGTGCAAGCATTGTATAATTAGTGGCGATCGCTCGAATTGCATTACATAGTATAAATGAAGTCGCTCAAAATGTATGTGCGCATAGATCTTTTTAACTACGAAACAGATTTTCATGCGGTTTTCACCAATAGATAGAGTGATTCAAGGGAAAGGTTTATATATATATAATACATGCTTATTATAGTAGAGAAAAGCCAAGAAATTCAAATATTCAATTTAGGCAGCGGGCAGCGGACAGCTGGCAAGCGGGTGGAGTGGATTTTATAAAGGTTGGGTGATGGCGTTGTGTTTCGTTAGCCACAGCAACGTGTGACTGGGTCTGCTAGTACATACATATGTGAGTACTCAGTGTAGGCTGGTGGTTAAATGAAGAACAACGAGGTTGCGTGATAAAATAAACCTTTAATGAGTTCCCACAATAATTATAATTCGTAAGCGCACAAACAGGTTCCATGACAGTTGATCCGGCGACATTTGGTCCGGCGACATTTGGTCCGGCGACATTTGATCCGGCCGACATTTGATCCGGCCGACATTTGATCCGGCCGACACTTGATCCGGCGGACATTTGATCCGGCGACAATTGATCCGGCCTGATCCTTTAGAAGATTTTTTCTACAGGTAAGTATCTAAAGAGGATATACGGCCGTACAACCAAATTCGATGTACTTATATCTGAAGGCATCTTTAGTGAAAATCCGCTGTAAAAATATTTTTACTAACAATAATTTCGACTCTCCGAAGAATCATGCGGCAATACAAAATACGACATACTTATAAGTGCAGTCGGTTTAACAAAAAAACCGTAAAAGATTCCTAGTGGGGAGGGGAAGGAGATGTGAAAAACGTATCTGGCTATTCAGATCTAGTCACGTCGTTTCAAGTAATCCGACTAAACCTACATACACTGTACACCAGCGAACTAATTACAAAAATCATATGATATCATTTTTTTAATATTTGTATTTTTATTTTTTAGAACTTTTATCATAACACAAGAGTCCCAACTGCTTCCAACCGTCTGGAGCCAGTGAGACTATGGCATTCCTCATTTTGATATGTTGTGAGGCTGAAGATAGTGGGGAGGAGAAGGATATATGAAAAAAATTCCTGGCTATTCAGATCTAGTCACTAAACACGCCTAAAGCTATTTCAAGTAACGTTTCAATTCTGAATGAATACTGACGAATAGCAAAATACGACATTCTTATATGTGCAACACCTACTTAAGATTTAGAAGGCGGATATGTTTACCGTCGCCCCGGTAACCATTTATTGAAACCAACATTCCTGCCATAGGTCATCCCAAGTGTTATAACTTTTTTATATATTATTTAAAACACAAGAGTTACAACTGCTTCTAACCATCTGGAGCCAGTGAGAATATGTAATTACAGATTTTGATATGTTGTGAGGCAGAAGATAGTGGGGAGGAGAAGGAGATGTGGAACATTTTGCTAATTTGAAAAAATGCTCACAACATATCAAAATTGGGAATGCCATAGTCTCACTGGCTCCAGACGGTCGGGAGCAGTTGGAACTCTTGTGTTATTGTTAAAAGTTCTAAATAAAAATAAAGATACCTATTAAAAAATTTATATCATACGATTTTTTTTTAATTTGTTCGCTGGTGTACAGTGTATGTAGGTTTAGTCGGATTACATGAAATGACTTTAGCCGTGTTTGGTGACTAGATCTGAATAGCATTTTTTCACATCAGCAAAATGTTCCACACCTCCTTCCCCTTCCCAATATCTTCTGCCTCACAACATATTGAAATCGGGAATGACATAGTCTCACTGGCTAACTGGTTAGAAGCAGTTCGGACTCTTGTGTTATACTTATATAATAAATAAAAAAGTTTTAACATATGATTTAAAAAAAAATTGGCTTTTTTTACATGAGCTCCACACAGGAGGCCCTGAGGAAAATGATTTCCCTCAGGGCCTATGTCATCTTTGGGGATGCTGTTTAGAGGGTTTTTTAGGGAAAGGAAGGAGAGGAGAGTTCTGGGAAGGAAAAGGGTTTAAGGGGTGGATAGGAATCTGGGGTTCAGTGTGTCCTGGTCATCCACCTCCAAGACCTAGACAAACCTCACCCCATGAACCCGGGCACCCCTGCTAAATCACCCAACGTAGCGAACCACTTGGGGTGACCTATGGCAGAGGTGTTGGTTATCAAAAGTTCTAAAAAATAAAAATACAAATAGAAAAAATCTATATCATATGATTTTTGTAATTAGTTCGCCGGTGTACAGTGTATGTAGGTTTAGTCGGTTTACTTTAAATGACATAACTAGATCTGAATAGCCAGGTACGTTTTCCACATCTCCTTCCCCTCCCCACTACCCTCAGTATCACGCCATACCAAAATTGGGTATGCCATTGGCACTCACTGGCTCGAGACGGTTGAGAGCAGTTGGGACTCAAGTGTAATTTTCAGATAAAAAAAGTTATACGCAAGTAGGAATCTTTTACGGTTTTTTTGTTAAACCGACTGCACGTATAAGTATGTCGTATTTTGTATTGCCGCATGCTTCTTCGGGGAGTCGAAATTATTGTTAGTAAAAATATTTTTACAGCGGATTTTCACTAAAGATGCCTTCAGATATAAGTACATCGACTTTGGTTGTACGGCCGTATATCCTCTTTAGATACTTACCTGTAGAAAAAATCTTCTAAAGGATCAGGCCGGATCAATTGTCGCCGGATCAAATGTCCGCCGGATCAAATGTCGGCCGGATCAAATGTCGCCGGACCAAATGTCGCCGGACCAAATGTCGCCGGACCAATGTCGCCGGACCCAATGTCGGGTCACCCACAAACACGGTGAGCGTAACAGTTTTACGATATTAAATAGTACACACTGGATCAAGGTTGATTGCGGATAGAAGAGGCGACTGCTCAGTAAGTTGAACGAATACTGGTACCTTCGCTGTTGTTGGGCGCCTTTTATATGGCCACTGGCCAGACGAGTGGAGTATTAATAGTAAATCGTCACTCGGCTAGTTGCTCGAAGGCGCTGGAACTGTGCATTTGCAAGCGTACAATGGCTCGTACCTTTTCTAGAATGCGTGAGAGGTAGGTAGATCAGCGACTCTGTTTCAATGCACTAGGTACCTACTGCTCAGTCGTGTACCGTCCATGCCCGACGGCCGACGGGAGCTCTAGTAATTTCGCTTGCATATATTTGAACACAGGCGCCGCTTCGGGAAACATCGATAGGTTTCGGGGGCAATCCAAAGCGTGACGTAGCAAAGGCTGGTTGCTACGGGACTCCCTCCCCAGAAATTGCAGACATGGCTGTGGTGGAAAGAGGAATGGTCAGATACCGAGGTGATCGGGAAATCTAACCTGCCTTCCAGAACGAGTAGTAGTTGTGTGTGTCCGATCATGACTGCCATCGAACAAAGGAAGGGTTGGTTGTGATGTGGCGGTTGGTGGTTCTGATGCGGTTTGCGAGTGTGATGCGAATCTCTCAAGATCTTGAGCAATGTATGCTGGTTTGAGGCGGTCGATGCTCACGGTGATTTCCTTCCCTT
This sequence comes from Limnephilus marmoratus, assembly GCA_917880885.1. Classification (NCBI taxonomy): domain Eukaryota; kingdom Metazoa; phylum Arthropoda; class Insecta; order Trichoptera; family Limnephilidae; genus Limnephilus; species Limnephilus marmoratus. The sequence goes on from OU862907.1 coordinate 9,724,299, forward strand.
TTACCAGTATGGTATATGCTCGTTCGTGCCGACGAACAACTTTATGAGGGCCGCTGTAGGGTTGTTGAAGCGGGCTCTTGACTGTGTCGTCCCTCAGAAAGACGTGAGAAGCTGTGGGAAGATTTTGAAAGACGAAATGATGTCCATCACCATGGCGGGTACCTTCAACTGGTCTCAGCTCGTTGAAATGTTTCCGTAGTTCCTTGAGGAAGCTTCCGGTGTCGTCGTTGACATTAGGTCGTGCTGTACATAGGAATTCACCGGGTAACCGGAGCGGCTCACCGTATACTAGCTCGGCTGAGGTTGTAGCTAGATCATCTCTCCAAGCTGCTCTGATTCCCATGAGTACGGTGGGAAGTGTTTCCGTCCAACGGTTATTCTAATGGCACTTGATCGCTGCCTTCAGTTGACGATGAAATCGTTCCACCATACCATTTGCTGCGGGGTGGTATGCAATTGTATGGATTTGCGTCGTGCCTGCCAGGACATTCAACTGCCTGAACAGCCTCGACTCAAATTGTCTCCCTTGGTCCGTAGTAATGCGGAGTGGAGTGCCGAATCTTGTAATCCAGCCCTTGTAGAAAGCACGCGCCACTGTTTCAGCCTCTTGGTCTGGGATCGGGAATGCCTCTGGCCATCTCGTGAATCTGTCCACGCACGTGAGGCAGTATCGGCATCCTTCTGAAGAAGGCATGACGATTATGTCGATGTGGACATGCTCGAATCTAGCGGAGGGTCTGGGAGAGGCTCCCAGGGGTGCTGACACGTGCCGTGTAACCTTGCTTCGTTGGCATTGAAGGCAATTGCGTGCGAGCTTAATAGTCTCGGCTTTGATAGCCGGCCAGACATAACGTTGAGTTATAAGCTTAATCGTGGCCTTGATTCCAGAGTGAGCCAGCTGATGGACCGCATTGAATACCGCAGGTCTGAACTTCTTCGTGACGAAGGATCTGGCTATGGTAGTTGAGACGTCACAGTAGAGATGCGCGTCAGTACCCGGAATATTGATCTTCTTAAGTTGTATGCTAGAACTTCCCTGCAAGTGTTGTTCCAGTTCAGGGTCGCACATCTGGTCAGATGCCAGCGCTGCGTAGTCCAGAGGAGTATCTATCGTCTCGACCCTGGAGAGAGCATCCGCGACGATGTTGTCTTTTCCGGAGACGTGCCGGATGTCAGTTGTGAACTGGCTGATATAGTCCAGATGGCGGAATTGCCTTGGTGAGCATTTGTCTGCTTTTTGTTGAAAGGCGAACGTGATAGGCTTATGGTCGGTAAATATGATGAACGACCTGCCTTCCACCATGTGGCGAAAGTATTTCACAGCGAGATAGATGGCTAGTAGTTCTTTCTTTTCAGCTGCCGAAAACTTCTTCGAGAAGAATGCTAGAGGCTCCCAGTGACCTGCGACGAATTGATGGAGTGCGGCACCAGCTGTAGTATCAGACGCGTCGCTAACGATAGAGAGTGGGGCGTCGCACTTCGGGTGAATGAGCAGGGTTGCCTGGGCCAGAGCTTCCTTGCACTTGCTGAAGGCTTGTACTGTTTCGGCAGTCCAAGACACAAGTTGTTTGCCTTTTTGGTTCCCTTTTAGGAGGTCATTGAGTGGAGCTTGTGTTCTCGCGGCGTTGGGGATGAATTTCCTGTAAAAATTTATAGCTCCCAGGAAACGGCGGAGATCCTTGATGGAAGCTGGTTGGCTGTAGTTGTTGATGGCTTCCACTTTATCTGGAAGGGGTGAAGTGCCAGCGTCAGACACCAGGTATCCTAGGAATTTGACCTTAGTCAGGCCGAAATGGCATTTGGCGGCGTTGATGACCACACCATATTCCTGCAGGCGCTGGAATAATATCTTGAGGTGGGCTAGGTGCTCTTCCTCTGACGTTGAGGCAATAAGGATATGGTCTATGTAGGCGTGACAGAAATCTAAGCCTCTGGTAACCTCGTCTATGAAGCGTTGGAAGGTCTGGGCTGCGTTGCGGAGGCCGAAAGACATCACCGGAAATTCGAAGAGTCCGAATGGCGTAGTGATTGCTGTCTTCGGAATGTCCTCAGGAGCCACAGGGATTTGATTATATGCCCGCACCAGATCAATCGTTGAGAAGATCTTGGTGCCGCTCAGTACCTGTGCAAAATCTTGGATTGGGCGTACGGGGTGTCTGTCCGGAATAGTTCTGGCGTTCAGTCTTCTATAATCGCCACATGGTCTCCACTGGTCGTCCTTCTTGGGTACCATGTGCAAGGGAGACGCCCAAGAGCTCTCGGAAGGTCGAGCGATTCCGAGACGGACCATGGCCTCGAACTCCTTCTTGGCGCGTTTTAATTTGTCAGGAGCAAGGCGTCGTGGGCGTTCGACTGTTGGAGGTCCTGGCGTAGTGTTAATATGGTGCAGTGTTGCGTGACGAACTTCCTTCCTGGCACCGTCAGGGCGAGTGACGTCAGGAAACTGTTGAAGTAGCTTGTGATACGGGGACGTTCCTGTGACCGTCTTAATGGAAGCGATCTTGATGTCGCTTCGTTTTCCCGTGATGGTTAAATTCGTCACCTGATCCAGCAGCCGTTTATTTCGGACATCTACCAGTAGCTCGTATTTGGCGAGAAAGTCTGCCCCGATGATGGGCTTGGAGACGCCTGCAGTGACGAAGCTCCAAGTAAGTCGCGTAGCAATCCCAGATCCAGGTTGAGCGTTAGGCTGCCATAGGTAGCGATTGTGCTACCATTTGCTGCTGCCAGTTCGTATGTCGCTTTAGTGGGACGTCCCTGGACAAGGCGTCGTGGGAAAACGCAGAGATCTGCGCCGGTGTCTATAAGAAATTGGGTACGGGTTACCTTGTCGGTAACAAAAAGGCAACTGACTTGGTTGGGGCTGGCGCTGGTCGCCATCAGTTTGAGCCCCGAGCGTTTTCCTGTTGGAAGTTGCAGGGTTTGGTGCACTTGCTTGCCTTCGTCCCATGCTTCCAGTGGTACCAGCACGTGCCCTCAAGCTGACGACCTCTGAACCGACTGCGGGAACGATTGCTCCAACGATGCGGGGTGGCGCTCCTCCTATGCTGGCCAGAGCGTAGTGTCGAAACTTCGCGCCTCAAAGTGGTGAGCTCTTGTTGGAGAGGCTGCATCAACCGCTCCATCTGTGTAACTAATGAGTCTTCGGACGATGAAACAACCACTGTGTTAACTACCGGTCTACCAGCGTAGTCTGCTATGGCGTCTGCCAAGCTGGCCACCTTGTCAAGCGGAGTTTCCTGCTGCATAGCCAGAACCACCTGCATGCTTCTAGGAAGACGGCCCATCCATAGGGTTTTCAAAACCTCATCGGGCACAGCGCTGCCGGCGAGGGTGCGCAGGTGTCTCAAGAATTGGGATGGTTTACGGTCTCCGATTTCTTCATGTTCCAGGAGTCTCCTTGTCTTCTGCTCCTGCGTGGAGCTGAGGCGTCTGGTTAGTTCATATTTTAATAGTGCATATGCACCGACCTCAGGGGGCTTCACAATGATGTCCCGGACTTCTTGGGCATGGGCGGGATCCAAGGCTCCGAGAATGAAACCAAATTTTGTGGCATCCACGGTCACTCCTGCTGCCTCGAAGCTGCACTCCACCATAGCGAACCATAACTCTGGGTCAGTAGGGCAAAAAGGCGGAATGCGTACTGCCACTCGGTTGACCTCAGGCGGTGGATTCCTGATGTTGGGTTGCTGGTTGCTGGTCATTGGTTTCTGGTTGCCCTCAGATGTTCCGCTCGCAAGAGACATGATGATGATGATTGGTGTGCGAAATTTATCACCAAAGAGTTTATTTCGTGCGCGACGTGCTCGCGGTAGACGTATTTGCATGCGTCGTGCTCACTGTCGAGTCACCAATGTGAACGTCAGGGTCTCCAATGTGGGTACTCGGTGTAGGCTGCCGCTGGTGGTAAAATGAAAACGATGAGGTTGCGTGAATAAATAAACCTTTAATGAATTCCCACAATAATTATAATTCACTAACACGGTGAGCGTAACAGCTTTACGATATTAATAATACACACAGGGTCAAGGTTGATTGCGGATAGACGAGGCGACTGCTCCGTGAGTTGAACGAATACTAAACACTTTCGCTGTTGCTGGGCGCCTTTTTATATGGTCCGACGAGTAGAGTATTAGTGGTAAACTCGTCTAGTTGCTCGAAGGTGCTAGAACTGTGCATTTCAAGCGTACAATGGCTCGTACCTTTTCTGGAAAGTGTGCGAGGTAGGTAGGTCTGCGACTCTGTTTTGATGCACTAGGTACTTACTGCGTACCGTCCATGCTAGACGGCTGACGAACGCTCTAGTAATTTCGCTTGCATATATTTGAACACAGGTGCCCGCGCCGCTTCGAGAAACATCGACACCTTTCGGGTGCAATTCAAAGGGTGACGTAGCAATAATGCGTGGTTGCTACAACCATAAAATCCGCCTTACGGTTGAAGTAGAGAGTAATAATAAAATTAATTTTTTAGACTTATCGGTAGACAATCGGTAGAGAAAATAATAAACATACATTTGAAATTTTCCGTAAGCCTACGTTGGTCACATAAATTATCTGTTTATCACACACTGATACACAGATTTACTAACATCCCGCTTGACAATGAAGCATACGAAAGGGAAAAAATATAATTTTATACATTGCAAAAAATAATGGCTTCAAGGGTAAAGACATTGATAAAATAATTAGTCATACAAAACACAAAATTAACATTAACTCAAGACTAACCTTACTTTACCCAGCGATTAATAATAAAACGAATAATAAATTTGTGTGTTTGGAATTTGTCGGACCTACATCTAATAAAATTGCGAAAGTTCTCAAAAATCGCACTAATCATAATTTGGGATCAACTAAAAAATTGCAGTATTTATAAACTCCAGTGTGATGAATGCAACGCTGTTTATGCAAAACAAACTGGCCGGTTCTTTAATACTAGATTCAAAGAACACATGCGATCATTTAAAAATAATAATAAAATTTCTGAATTCAAAAGTTGAAATAATTGACACACCCTACTGTATACTTATACCATTTACCTATCACTTGAATGTAAAAGCCATGCTATGGCGTTTAAATAAATAAATAATCACAATTTGCCAAACATTTCCTAGGTGAGAATCACTCACTTATCGATGATAATATACCAACTCTTTTACACATCCAAAATAAAACAAATAAACTTAACCTTTTAGAGCAGCTGGAAATTAACCAACATAATAATAATCCTAAAAATTAAAAAAATAACTTATATCATTGATGTAGCTATTCCAAATTCCTGTAATATTTAAAAATCTGTTTCTGAAAAAATAAGAAAATACACAGATTTAGGAAATGAAATTAAAAGAATTTGGCATTCTCAGACTAAAAAAATATTACCATTTGTTATTTCGGCTACTGGCATTATACCTAGGTCTCTCATTCAAAATTTAGCCATATTAGATTTGTCAAAGAATTTATATAAAAAAAAATGCAAAAATCAGTCATTTTAAATACATGTAGGATTACAAAAGATTTTATAAACATTTATGTTGAAGGATCAGTAGGATTTATAGGTCCAATTAGGAGTTCCATAGAGCCGAACCCTCTGATATGAAAATATCTGAAGTCAGTGAATTATTTTCCCATTTTGTCTCTGGTAGGATGACATGTTGTTCTTGTATTATTTTGTATTTATAATACTTATATAGTGCAATTGTATAGCGTGGATTGACCAGATGATCATTTGAGGAAGTTTGTGAAAGGGTTTAGTTTTTTTCTGTGGGGAAAATTTAACCCGGACATTTAATTCTGGTGCGTAAAAAATAAAAAATTTAATGAACGAGTAAAAATATAATAAACTCTCCGCTTCTAGATATATTCAAAACAATTTCAAATAATTAATTATGCTTGAAAAGAAAACCACGAGTCAGCATTTGCAAATGACTCGCAATATAATTAGACTGCATAGCGACTTTCAGTTTAAATTGGAAATTACAGTAATTGGGAAATAATAACCATTTATAGTTTCAGTCTTTTTTAATCAGAAATTAAAAATTAGCATAATAAATACCTGTCTGTATATGGCATGGCCATAGTTTGATATGCCTTCAGAGGGCAAAACAGCTGTCACGCCTAATAATAATTATAAAGCAGAACTTCCTTAAAAATAAACTATTTTTATTAATTTAATAATAATATAAAAATTAAAATGGAGTTTCTACAAATTAAACTTAAAAAAATAAATAATATCTAAACGGTAATTATATGAAATTCCCTCAATAAAAAAAAAATCGCAAAGTATGCTCCAAAAAATATGGAAAACACATTTTGTTCTGTTATTAAACATGTTATTTGTTATAGGTATAAAAAATCTGTGTATTTAATGCTACTTTAGACATTAAAATTTACTGAGAGATTTTTGCTCTATTTTAAACGGGTCATGTTTTATCAAATATTTTAACAATTTTCCCTTAATTATAATCGTTATTTAGTATTAGCAAACTGCCTCTAACATTCGTTTTACATATCTCCCTTTCAACCCCTCATGCTGATTGGTTCGCTTTTTAAAACAGCTCATACGGTCTCATAGAAATCATTGTGTATCCCTTACTATTTTTTATTTATTAACGACCTTTTTCGGGGCTTTTACATATGAATAGTAAGAAATACACATTATTTATTGTACATAACTGAACTGCCTTCGTAACAATATTTTATATTTGTTTAAAGATAAATTGAAGATGTCCACTGACTCGGTATAATTGTTTCCCTCCATTAGTATTCTGGACAAAGAGGAATACATATGGTAGTTAGTTCCAGAATTACTGCACTGAAATAAATCCTGACTTGTAGTATTACGTATTGGAATCCGGAAGCTTATCAATTCGAGCAATACCGGATCAATAACTAAATCATTTAGAATTTTATACAGAAATACCAAGTCAGTGAAAGTTCTTCTGTCTGACCATTTGAGCATATTCATATCATTCAAAATAGTATTGTAGTTCAACATAATTGCTGGAATACCCATTTTAAAATTAAGAAAACGTAAGAATTGGTTTTGTATTCTTTCAACAGCTTGTCCATGTTTATTGTAATATGGGTTCCAGACGGGAGAATTGTATTCAAGTTGACTTCTAACATATGCAAAATATAACAGTTTTATACACTTAATATTGTTAAAATTTCTAGTTAGCCTAGTTATAAATCCCAACATTTTTAAGGCCTTATTAGAGATTTCTGTTACGTGGTTAACAAATGAAAGATTAGATTGAAAAGTGATGCCCAAGTCTTTAATTTGTGTTAATGTCTCCAGAGTATTGTTATCAATGTTGTAATTGAAGATCACTGGATTTTTTTTCCGAGAAAATCTAATTATATGACATTTTGAGATATTTAAGTAGTCTATTTTCATTACACCAAATTAACAATTTGTTGATATTATCTTGAAGAATGTTGCAATGGTAAATATTTTGAATTATTCTAAAAATTTTGAGGTCATCAGCAAAAAGTAAGATAAATACATCATGAAATATTTTTGTAAGATCATTTATAAACAAGATAAATAATATTGGGCCAAGGTGTGAACCCTGTGGAACTCCACTTGTTGCATAAATTTTTTCCGACAATGAGGATTTTATTCTAACAATTTTTTGTCTTCCAGTAAGATAGCTTTCAAACCAGGCTAATATACTGCCACGTATACCAAGCTTTTCTAATTTCCAAATGAGAATTTTATGGGAAACTGAATCAAAGGCTTTACTAAAATCAGTATAGACGGAGTCTACTTGTTTTTTTTTCTTTAAAAGCATTGGTTATAAAATTTTCAAAAATAATCAAGTTAGAAAGTGTACTTCTACCTGGCACAAATCCAAACTGGTAAGGTTATATTACAGGTTTTATTTGGGCAAAAAGTTTGTCAAGTATTAGGCTTTCAAATAGTTTCGGTATGGTGGATTGAATGCATATTGGTCTATAATTACAAACATCACTTTTATCGCCCTTTTTGAAAATTGGAGCGGTGCTTAAAAGAGAAAACACCACACTTTATATTAAAATCTAAATGATAACCATCAAACAATTAATTGTACACCTTTATGAAACCAAAGTGTCCGATCGCAATTAAAAAAACCAGTGAAACTTTGGGAAATCTTCATTAATCTTTTTACATGAATTTACGATAATGATCACAATACATTTGCTTAAAAATAAAATATGTGTGTTTTTTTTCTTTATTGGTAGTTTGAAATGTGGTCCTATAGAAGACTATTAGGAATTTCCTGGAGAGACCACATTACAAATGAGGAGGTTCTCCAAAGAATCGAAGGAGGAAGGCACCTGCTCAGGACCTTGTCTGAAAGGCGTGCAAGATGGATCGGCCATGTACTACGACAAGAAGGCCTCTTGCATGCCCTAATGGAAGGTATGACTGAGGGGACAAACTCTAGGGGACGCCCACGCTGAGAGAACCTGGAAGACCTGCTGGTGGACGTGCGCTGCTCATCATATGCAGACTTCAAAAGAGCCGCACAAGAGAGAGAAGAGTGGAAGAGACGAATAAAGGAAATTGCTGCAAACCAATCCCAGGATTGAAACCAGAGAGAGAGAGTTAGAAAATTCGTGAGGTGAGTCATTTTAAAACTTTTTTAAGAATGTATTCAAAATTTTATACTTCAAAAATTAATTGTATATTTGAAAGCATATTTTATCATCTTTCAAAAACATTTTTTAGTTTTCGGATGATTTTCGAAATATTCCATTGATTTTTTTTTTGCAAAACGGAAATATTTTGACCTTCTGACAAAGTAGGTCCGAGGCCTGAGGGCTTAAGGCCAAACCACGCTCTCTATCCACGGTATATAGGGAGCCACTCTAAGTATCAACATATATCTGATAATGGGTTCCAGGGAACGTGAATGGATGGCCACAAGCAATTGAGTGCAAGCAACCTGCCTCCCATTAGGCGCCTGCAGGGAAGACCCCCAACCACCCTGCGAATGGAAAACACACAATTAACATACAGTATACAGTTACTTTGTAACGGGTGATTACCATCTAAATTAACCATAACGTACACATCACATCAAACAAATCACAAAGTAACTCCTCAAAAAAATACACCTTTTCCATAACATAAGAAACATAGATAAAATAAAACAAATGAAAACAATATAATTTGCATTTGGTCAATCAATAAGAGAATATGGAATAACTGCATGGGGAGAAACAAAGGGGAGGAGCAACAAACTCGGCTATCAATCATATAGAAATCGCACATAAAACTTTCTCAAAGGTAATACTATTATATAATGAATAACTGATTACTTTGTATAAAACCACTATTTTTAAAACAATATCAACATGTTTCGACAACAATGTTGTCTTCGTCAGGATATGTTACTATAATCAAAAATTATTTTTACAAAGTAATCAGTTATTCATTATATGAAAAATAATGCCACAAAGTAATTTTGCAAAGTTTGAAGAAGTAATACTATTAATTCTTAAAGGTAATAAAGGCCAAATATTCAACAGTTTTGACGTACTAGATGCTTGCCAATTATAGGTTAAAACACCATTAAACTACATTTTTTAATAAAAAAACGTAATTTAAAAAAACAAAAAAATATTACTAATAGATCTGTTAGACAAAGCGTATAAATAAAACATAAAAACTCCGACGGTAATCACAAGCTTTGGACAAAGACACCACAAATACCATGCTATAATAGCATTTAACAGACTTTCACTTGAAACAAAAATTGAGAAAAACAAAAATAAATTCAGATACAAAATTAAAAAATGGATTAAAGAAAAATTAAACAATATAACCAAAATTGTATAACACAAAAGAATAAAACAAATATTCATAATACAAATTTTATAACACAAAAGAATAATACATAAAGACTGGTCAGTGGTTGAGGGGGCATCACGTTTGGGTCCCACCCGGGCGTTTCGTGTTCGATTCCCAGTTCTAGTCCTCCATCACGATTCAAGCAACATTTTTGGCTTACTGCGGTGGTAGTAGGAGATTTTCAAATATTTTCGGGTTATTCGTAACCCGGGAATGTTTATCTTTTTTTAAAAAGAAGAAAAAAAAATGGATACTCGTAAAATCCTACTAATATAATATAAAGGCGAAAGTTTGTATGGATGTATGTTTGATACTCTTTCACGCAAAAATTCTAAATGCACTTTAAAAATTCTTTCACTAATAGAAAGCTACTTTATCTGCGAGTAATATAGGCTGTATATATTGGTAAGCTCTGGCGTTATGAATAAGCTCTGGCGTTAAATTATTTATCATACGTTTTCTGTCCCTAACAAAATTGATTTATTGCTAATGTCAGAAGAAAAGCAAAACAAACGATTGCCGTGGAAACGATGTTGGCGTCGTAGTTAATATTCTATCTCTAAAAATGAATCGCCGAAATGTATGTACGCGCATAACTTCCGAACGATTGCACCAAATTGGATAATTCTTTTTTCTGTATAAAACTACTGGTGAGCATTATGAAATTTGAATAAAAAATTTCAGGTGGCACGCGAGCAGTTTTAAAACTGACTGTACCGGGAATTAATCTGTGGAATGCGGAAGGGGGAGGGGGGAGATGGATTGCGGAGCGGGGAGGTGGATGAGCCGGAGTGGGAACCCCCCTAATACCATGCGAGTGAAACCGCGGGAAAGAGCTTTTTTTTACATGAATACCGCACAAGAGTCCCAACTGCTCCCGTCTGCAGCCAGTGAGTCTATGGCATCCCCGAATGGGGTATGTTGTGAGGCTGAAGGTAGTGGGGAGGGAAGGAGGTAGGGAAGAGGAAGGTGGGGAAATACCTGACTATTCAGATCTGGTCACCAAACACGGCTAAAGCCATTTCAGGCAACGTTTCAGGCGATACTGAGAGTATCTTCCACTCTGGAACGTGCCGCAAATATACTATATATATTATTTTAAATGAATAAATTGTGAAATACACAAATTAATCAAATAAAATTTATTTGCCACGCCGGGATTCGATCCCGTGACCTTCGGAATGCGAGTCAAGCGCCTTACCGCTGCACTACACCGGCCGTCAAGTTAGTAAATTATAAAACACACATCATTTACAAACACGTGTATGCCAATTTAAATTTTTTTTCGTTACTAACTTTATATATTTCATCAAAATGTATTATGTACTTCTTCTTATTAACCCTTCAAAAATTTGGCATTATTTTCAGGTCAAAATATTTTCGCTTTACAATAAAAAGCAAATATTTGGAATATTTCTGAACACATTCAAAAATCAAAAACTGTTTTAGAAAGGTAATGAAATTCGCTTTCAAATTATAGAATTCGAAAAAGACTTTTTTTTTCAATTATAAAAATTTTGCATACAAACATAAAAAGAAATTCAAAATGGCTCACCTTAAATTTTTTCTAATTTAAGTTACTGATAATAAAAATAAAAAAAAACACATACATATTTTATTAGATAAATATATAACAAACACAAATTGTAACCTCACTTTTCGTAAAAATAATTTATAAAAAATTCCCGAAGTTTCAAATTTTTTTTTCAATCTGCGATTTAAAACTTTGTGTACATAAAAGTGTATATTTTACTTTTTTGTGGCTATTTTTTAGATTGTAATATAAAGCGTGGTGTTTTTTTCTTTCAAACACCTATTAGAACATATTTCAATCGATGATAGTAAGGGAGTTACAGCGTTTTATATGAGACCTATGTGCGTTGGGACAAATATGGTCTCCTGTGATTAAACGGGAAAAATTTTGTATTATAAAATGAGGGCCTAAAATGTAAACTAATGTATCAAAACAAAAAAAAACCTTTTTCCCGATGAACGCATCAAATGAATCGATTAGCTGCCCACATCTCTACTACACATTTCTACAGGCAGGGAAGCCGCTGGTCAATCTGTTTACTAGAGTTGAGATCAGACAGGTTTAGAGGAAGGACATACTTGTGGCTCTCAAGGGAACCAAATGTGTATGAACCAAATTTATATTTTTAGATATTTAATCATGGTTTACCTTTAACTTTATTTTATTAAAATACGTTGCCGTGACGTGTAAAGGGTCTGGCGCCCTAATAGTTTATTTATCTCGATAAAATTATTAAAACAATGTGACATTGAATAATTTAACTCAGTACCGGACGCCAGTGATATTTAGTCACTCCAGCGCATCATGAATCGTGACTTCCTTTGCTTCTTCTGCCAAACACTGCGGCCAGTGACTATGAGTTTCTCCTAGTTGGAGTCCTCAGTATGGCAAGCAGCATGAATCTTAAAATACATTGAAGATATATAGTTGAGATTCTTTTGTGGATGCCTAGGTGTTCTAGAATGGATACATCTGTGCGTCTGGCTGTCCATGAAATTCTGAACATTTTTCTCTAGAACCACATTTCGAGGGTGTCTATCCAATTTATTCTGCTGGCTCTAAGTGTCCATGTTTCCACACCGTATAGAATATGGAAATATGTGGAAAATCAACGCCCGCACGAGTCCCATCGTGGTGTTCTTGTTATAAGATCCCGGAGTAGGTCAAATGTTACGCGAATACATCGTGATATTAGTACAAAAAAAAGTTAACACAAAAATATCGTATCACCGGTATAATAAAATGTTAAAAGGGTATGTTGTTAAAGGATAAAAACATTTGCCAGCTGTATTTTTAAAGGGGCGCCACTGGTTGATTAACCAGGCTAGCAGATAGGAAAGCAATAATCCTCTCTCAGGGCCTTTGGTATGCAAACTTTACGGTTAAAATAGAAGGATTTTTAAAATAAAATAGACAGTATTGATAAGAAATACGAAATAAAAGATTTATTATAACATAATAAAATTAATTGGGACATTAAAACATATTAACAGATCTTAAACTCACCTTCCTTGGATCGACCAAAAATACAAGTATCTAACTATCTAAATAACGATCTTGAGCTTCTGGTTTTTTTCCTGAAGTAGAGTCTGACAAAATACTTGGAACTGTAATCAGCCGAAAACAGTATTTATTTATTTATTTTATTTATTTATTTATTTATTTATTTATTTGAGAAACATTACATATTACATTGTTATAATGAGCTTTGGCTGTTCAACTAGGCAATTTTCCCGTTTTAGAACAGTCAACATGAACAGATATTTTACATATAAATAGTGTGTTGACTATAATATTGTCTTAAACTTAAATATAACACTTGATGAATAATATTAAGGTTTTGATGGTAGATACAAGAAGTTACTTATAAGTGTAAATTATATATTTATCAATAGAAAATAAAATATAGAGAAGAGAAATAACAAGAACATTTCAAAAGAGAATAAAAAAGTGTTTTTTTAATTTTTTATTAGCACTTGTGCTCTTCAACCAATTCAAGAAATTTTAGTTTTGATTTTGATGAATTAAACTCGAAAATCAAAAAATGGGTAAGAAAAAAAAATAATGGATTAAAAAAGAAAAAGAAAGTAGAGAAAAGAAAATGCATAGAATTTTTTTTTTGTAGTTTTTAAATTTAAATTGTATAAAAATAATATTAAGGTAAGTAATACCAATATAATACCAGTATATATGAATGTCAACAAAAAAAAGAAAATTTAATGGCTGTTGTTTAACATATTTTCGCATTCAGCTCTCCCCAAGACCAGAAGCCAATCATTTACCAGATTACGCAGAATGCTATCACTTTTTGATTTCCAAGCATCGGGTATAAGATTAAGCAATTTAGGGCCTAAGTACGAAAATTGTCTTTGAGCTAAGGATGAATAAGTGGTGGGAGGAACTACTGGGTTCCTCTTTGCATGTCTGGTGTCATGATAGTGGTCTATGGAAGTGTAGTGGAGCCGCTGTTTTTGGGTATGTATTATGATTTTCCTAATATATAATTGCCTTACATCAAGAACACGAAACTCTTCGAACAATGAATCGCTGGGGTATCCGAACGGTTTTTTGAGTATGACTCTTAGAAGTGATTTCTGAGATTTTGCTAAGGGATCAAGTATTGTTTTAGTACAACCGCCCCAACCTAAGGATGCATAATCTAATATGGAATTACACATGGCAAAGTAAATTCGTTTCATGTCTTTTACGCAGAGAATATTTCTAATTGCCATGAAAAGATGTATAAGTTTCCTGACCTTTGCAGAAGTTAAGTCTATATGTTTATCCCATCTCAGAAATTTATCAATGATAATTCCAAGATATTTAATACTGTCTACACATTCCAAGGTATTGCATTTACATGTAGTTATGTCGTTGCAATGGTGTATAATAATGTTGTGAATTTCTTTTGGTTGACCCGCTTGGGTTGGACTGAAGCAGATGAATTTAGTTTTATCCAAGTTTAGAGTGAGGAGGTTGATATCTAGTAACTTTTTGACTTTGTTTGTACCAATTTCTGCTTTACGGTGAGATTCATTCCATGTTTTGCCTTCAAATAATAAAACTGTATCATCTGCAAAGGTGATTATGTGGTCTGCGAAGGAACTATTACATACCTCATTTATATAAATATTAAATAAAAGTGGTCCTAGAGTACTTCCTTGAGGTACACCATATTTAATATTGGCTGGATCGCTTAGTGTACCGTTAATATCCACTCTTTGGCTTCTATTTTCTAGGTAACTAACCAACCATTTGAATAGTTGACCATGTATTCCAATTCGCTGTAGTTTATTTAACAAAATTTTGTGGGAGATAGTGTCAAATGCTTTGGCTAAATCTAAAAAGACTGCAATACATTTAATCCCTTTATCTAGATTACTAGAGATGATTTTTGTCAAATTAGCAATAGCGTTTTCAGTGCCTAAACCATTGCGAAAGCCGTACTGTCTACTAGAGAGGATGTTGTTAATTTCAAGATAATGACTGAGACGGTTCTTTACAATTTTCTCAATAATTTTTGAGACAGAATTGAGCAAGGAAATAGGCCTGTAATTGTTTATCTGTGATTTGTCCCCATTCTTGTGCAGTAATATAACAATTGAGTGTTTTAAATGATCAGGGAATTTACCCGTTTTAAAGCTTAGATTTGAAATGTACGCAATCGGTATGGCTATGTATGATTTAATATTTTTTAGCAGATTTGATGAAATCATATCGGGACCACACGCTTTTGATGACTTGAGGTCGTTAATTATCTTCATGACTTCGTTTGATGATGTTTCGATTAAGGCTATTTTGTGACCGAGATTAGGGATGGGTAAATTGGCGAGATCAGATTCCGTTGTATTACATTTAACGAGAATTTTTTTAGCAAGTGTGTCTCCTACAGATGTAAAATAGCTATTGGCAAAGTTTACCATGTTTTTGGGGACTTGAGAGTTTGAATTATTGATGTATAAAGATTTAATTTCGGATGATTTGTTAATTTTAGATTTGGTTACATTACGAAAAATTTCCCAAAAACGTTTTGGACTGCAGTTATTTTCGTAAATTATTTTTTTATAAAAGTTTTCTTTCGAGGATTTAATTAAATTCTTACACAAATTCCTATATTTTTTATAATAAGATTGTAATACCAAGTTATCTGGATTCCTTTTAAACTTTTCATGAAGATGGTTTCTTCTGTGAATTGAATTGACTGGACCCGGGGTGATCCATGGCGTGAGTTTTATTTGTTTATTTGTTATGGGTTTATTGCTTGTGTGTTTATATATATACTCGTGTAGTTTGGTAATAAATTCCTTCATTGCTAAGTCAGTATCTGATTGTTCTAGGACATTTTTCCAGTTTTCAGAACTCAGGTCCTCAAGTAGATTATTGAAGTTTGTTCGAGCAACGTATTTAATTTTAGCTAAAGTTGGAGGCTTGTTTTTGAAACAAACAGATGTAGTATAGTGGTCTGAAATAGTAGTGTGTATAACAAATGTGTCGATAAAATTAATATTTTTCACATTAATGTGATCTAGACACGATTTACTCGAATTCTGTTCACGGGTGACGCTGTTAATTGTCTGAGTGAAACCGTTTTCCGCAAGCAGACATAAGTAATCGTGTATTTGACGGTGGTATTCATGGATAGTGTTAATGTTTAAATCTCCTATAATGATGTGCTGTTCTACTTTTTTTGAATTGTTGATGATTGATTGTAATGAATTCAGGAAGGAGTCAATATTTTTGAAAGAAGGTGATCTGTAGATTGCAAATATGCATATGTTGTTATTCAATACAATTTTCATACAGTTTGATTGTAATAATGAAATTTCATCTACTTGAGCTTGTATGCCGTTCTTAATGTAGATAACAATCCCACTAGATTTGTTGGGGTTGATTTTAGTGGGGTATTCAGAGTAATTGTGGATTGACTTGGAGGTGTAGTCTTTATTTATCCAACATTCAGTTAATATTATTACATCAAAAGAGGAATTAAATTGATCAAGAAAAATTGTAAAGTCATCAAGATTCGATATGCTTCTGATATTTTGATGTATGATTTTTAGTCTATACGAGCCCCAGTTATAGTTGTTTAGTTTATTCAGATCTAGAATTACATTCATGTTAATGCTAATACCGGAATCATTTCAATTATCCAAAGGTAACTGAATCATTATTGTGTTTTAATTTAGAATAATAAAAAGAATAATAATGAGTGTACATTAATTTGAGTGCGTAAAAACTTGCCAAAGATGTTGGTATGTCCAGTGAAAGATAAGGCGAAGGAAATTATGTTCACATAATTATCAATCTTACAGGACATATTATCAATAAAGTGAATTACAGCTAGGAAGTTGCTTTTGGTGGTACAGTACTTATATTCGAAACAGAGGAAACTGAAGAATAGGAACTGAGTGTATTATTATGGTTACAAGAGATGCTGATGATGGTAGTCTCGTATAGAAACATTCGATACAGATGATAATTATGAAAGAAGCTATCTTGAAGGCTATAAATACAATAAAAACCATAACACGGCCAATAACAAGGTAGTACAGATTATGAAGAGAGATTGATGAGAAGAATATGTTATCATGAAATAAATACATACATCAACATAACAAATAAACAGAGATCTGATTAAAATAATTCGTAGGCATTTGCTGTGACATTTTTTCTCCGATATACAAATAATTGTTATAAGTATGCTGTTGTCTGTTGGCAAATTATATGTGATAACAACAGATAAGGCAGATTTATACATATAGAATACAATACCATTAAGTATTAGCTCCAACATTAAACTCCAGCCATGAAAATTTTGTAAATCCAGGCGAGATTATAATTCCTTCGTCATTAGACAGATTAAACTCCTTGTGATTTATTAAACTTCCATGTTTTTAAATAAATTGCTTTGTTACTTGGCAAGTAAATTCAAATTATCCTTTGGTTATATTCTGTGATTATTACGATGACAGAAATGTGTATTTAGATCACTTATCGGCACCACGATTTATATTGATCGCGGCCTATTTAATAAAGATCCATTTCGGATAAATAAATAATCGTTTTACTTTTATATTATTATTAACGAAATAATAAGTGAATAAGAATCACGTAAGACTTTTTAGTAATCCATCCACCACCTTAGACAAAATACTCAGAAGTGGGCTCTCAACAAATTTTCCAATTTTTATAACATATTCGAAAGAAATAAATTAAAGGTTTTACTTCTAAAATTCAAAAAATAAATCTATGTTGAAGTTTATTATTTTTTTTAAATAATATTTAATCACCTCTTAAAATTAGGAATCTACTTGCCTAAATCTATGATAAAATAAACTGCGAGAAATATTGACAAATATTTTATCATAACATTCTTATGCCTGTGACACTCAATGTCTCTGGCATTTTACTCGGGGCATCTTTTATCAAGTAAATTCTTCTTACCTTACAAGCTAGAAGGTGTATAAATCATTGAAATTTTTTAATGATGAAGTCATGAAGGTATAATAAGATATTATTATTTTTGAAGATAATAATTTTATAACCAATGCTTAAAAAAAAATAGAAGGCTCTGTTCATACTGATTTTAGAAAAACCTGTGATACAGTTTCCCATAAAATTCTCATTTTCAGAAAAGCTTGGTAGATATATGTGGCAATATATTAGCCTGGCTATTTTACTGCTAAGACAACAAATTGATAGAATAAAATCCTCCCTGTCGGAAAAAATTATGCAACAAGTGGAGTTCCACAGGGTTTACACTTTGGCCCAATCTTGTTTATAAAATATCTAACAAAAATATTTCATGATGTATCTATCTAAAATTTTGCTGATGACCTGAAAATTTTTAGAATTATTCAAAATATTTACCATCGCAAAATTTTTCATTGTAAATAAATTTTTAATTTGGTGTAATGAAAATAGACTTAAATATCTCAAATTATAAATATCTGCGATCTTTAATAACAAAATTGATAGCAATTCTCGTAAGACATTGATACAAATTGAAGGCTAAGGTATCACTTTTCAATCCATTCTTTCATTTGTTAACAAATGAAAAATTTGATTAATTTGATTAATCACTTAACGGAAATCTTTAATAAGGGCTTAAAAATGTTGGGATTTATACCTTGGATTTTGACTAGAAACTACTAGAAATTTTAACAAAATTAAGTGTATTCAACTGTTATATTTTGCTTTTGTTTGAAGTAAATTTGAGTACTATTCTCCTGTCTGGAACCCACATTATAATAATACGTGGGTTCCAGGCAGGAGAAATGGAAGCACAGAAAAAATAGACAGGAGAAATCATGTGTTGAAAGAATGCAAAACAAATTCTTTTGTTTTATAAATTTTAACATAAGTAGTCCAGCAATTATGTTGAACTACAAACACTATTTTAAATAATATGAATATGCCCAAATTGTCAGAAAGAAGAATTTTCACTGACTTGATATTTCTATATAAAATTTTAAATGTTTTAGTTGATAGTCCGGTATTGCTTTCATTGATATGCTTCCACTAAGTAATACGAGAAGTCGGGATTTATTTCAGTGCATAAATTCTGGAACTAACTACCGTATGTATTCTTCTTTTCTCAGAATACTTATAGAGGCAAATAATTATTTCAAGTCAGTGGACATCTTCAGTTTATCTTTAAACAACTACAAAATACTGTTACTGAGGCAGTTCATTTATGTACAATAAATACTTTATAATGTTTACTATGCATTTACAAAAGCCCCTAAAAGGGCGTGAATGTATAATTAAATGAATAAATATTTAAAAAATGTCCTCCGACCACACCAGCACTATCTACATCAAGCTTTTCAAATTACCTGCCATTCATATGTTTAATTTCACAAATCACGAATATCCTAACAATATTTACATCAATAATTGAATAGGAGTAAATACTCCTAAAACCATCGCTACGTTTGGAAGATGCTGTTTGTGCTATGATGGAGAACTTAGCCGGCAGGATTTAACCCAAAGATATTGAAATACAAGAGATATGCTATGATGGTCGCCCAACCGTCAGCGGACTACCAACTAATGGAAATAGTTTGGATACGAAAAGAATTCGTTCATTTAGTTGATTTTTTTAAGGTTGGCAGTAGTATTGGTTAACAATATCGGCGACGTCAGGAAACACAGTACCACTGTGATGTATGCGTGAAAAGGTACGTGCGCAAGTGAGGTAGCATGCTTTCGTGAGGCTATACAATGGAATAATAATAATAATAATAATATATTTTATCAATGAAATTGGCAACATTATATGTAACTAAAAAAACATTAAACGTTCAATGTAGTTTATCAATAGATTACATCAATCAGTACAAAAAAATAACAAATAGAAAGTAATGTAAAAGCGGTTACACAGAAGTAGCATAATTATTCAATATTTTTAGTTATGCATAGCCTGCCTCACTAGGTGAACCTGTATTGAGGCAGAATTTTTTGTAAATTATTTCTCGCCATTTTATCTATGGTTTTTTTATAAATGTATAATGAAGGTTTCTATACAGTAAAAACTTTATTTTAGTTTACATTATTGTTTGCAAAATACACAATACAAAAACTGCCAGGTTATTACTACAATAACAACTGATAATGTCTGGGCGTTTGGGTGAGGGCACCAGTATAGGCTCGATTATTAGAATTTATACATATTTTAACATATTTTTTAAACTCTTTCTGTGTTTGACTCAGTTTGATGTTTTCTGGGAGAATGTTGAATATTTTTATGGCAAAGTATCTAAGGGGCCGTTCAAGTATTACGTAACGCACTTGGGGGGGAGGGGGGGTCTTGTGAAACGTTACTGTGCATTACGGGGGGGGGGGGGGGTTCGAACAACGCGTTACGTAACATGTTTTCTTTATTTAGATTAAAAAAACCAAGGAATTAAAATCTTCCAACTTGGCAATCCTTTTCGTTCTCAAAATCTCTTGTTTTATTTATTACCGCAAACGCGATTAAAACAAGAAAATATGTATTTAAGCGATTTTCCAGTACTTAATTGTGACTTTCAGGTAAAAATTGTCACTTGGGCGTTACGTAACGTTTAGGGGGGAGGGGGGGGTTGTACGGGAAAAACGTTACGGCGCGTTACATGGGGGGGAGGGGGGGTCAAAAATCTTCAAAAATTGCGTTACGTAATACTTGAACGCCCCCTAAAGCTACTTTGACCAAAGGTGGAAGAGAGTGCTGGAACTTTCAATATATCTTTGTTGGAATTACGTGTAAATCTTAAGTTTTTTTTTTCGTAAAGCACAAGTTTGTTTTTAAAGAGATGTATGAGGATAGCTTTTACATAGATAAATGAATGCGAGATCTGTTCTCTTTGGCAACCGAGTCACTCCCAAATAAATACTAGAACTTCGTTACGTATTCGCTCTTCATTATCCCAGTAATACCCTGGTACACAATACAAACCCAGTAAATCTGCCGATATCAAATCTATTAGGTATATTTCATAATCTTCGATTGAACCCAACGCTTGGGACCGCTCGACCAACTAACTGTAATGTATCATAATGATCTAGTATATATTTTAGTAGTCTATGGGCTCTTCAAGTCATATGGTCTCGTTGCCGAGTTGTGCCGAAGGTGACCGAAGGTAGCTTTACGAAGTCATTATATTTCAAGAGCTCTCCAGATCAGTCCTCAGAAGTATTATTATATTTACACTAAATATCAAATATATCAATAAACTGTCATAAAAAATTTAAATCTTTCAATAAGCATCCATACATATACATATGTAAGTACTGGAGAATATAGGTCGTAGTACCCATATTACAATGTTCGGTAAATTTTTGAGATCGCCGGCAATGGTTAATACGCAATTTTTTTAAATCTTTTGATTCACCTTAATTACATTAAAAGACAACTATTGGCATTGGGGGAAGTGGAAAATATTTCATTCTAAATTTCGATAATTAATTTCTGCGATGTTGAGCGGCTACGTACGCTAAGTTTATGTGATATGGTTTATTATACAAAAGAAAGTGGCCCCTTTATACCGCCTGCTCGCGTCAAGGCAAGAAAAACATCCCAGTTTTCAAGTAGTTTAGCGGCTACGCTAGGTTTGTGTAACATGGTTTGTGATTCAAAAGAAAGTACCCCTTTATAACGCCTACTCGCGTCAAGGTAAGAAAAACATCCCAGTTTTCAAATAGTTTAGTGGCTACGCTAGGTTTGTGTAACATGGTTTGTGATTCAAAAAAAAGTGCCCCTTTATAACGCCTACTCGCGTTAAGGCAAGAAAAACATCCCAGTTTTCAAGTAGTTTAACGGCTACGCTAGGTTTGTGTAGCACGGTTTTTGATACAAAAGTCAAAAATGAATGTATTATTTATAAAAAATAATTACCGAAATTAAAAACATGATTTTTTCCGTCATTTTATTCCCAAAACTCCGATAATTTAGTACTTACCTTTCCAGATTTCGTGTTACCTTCAAAATCTTCTAGCCGTTCGTTATACATTCAAGGGATTGGTTTATTTATGCATTCAAGTGTATCAGGAATACCAACACCAAAGTGACAGCGAATGAGCTAATAACTAATGGCGTACAATCTCACAAGACGAAAGCTAATTTTGATTTTACGTAATCGAAATTTAGAATGAAATATTTTCCACTTCCCCCAATGCAAATAGTTGCCTTTTAATGTAATTAGGGTGAATCAAAAGGTTTTTTTTTTAAAGTGCATATTAACCGTTGCCAGCGATCTCCAAAAATTAATCAATGTTCTCCGGAGAGAGTATAAAAAGACATTACACCTACCGGGAGTCCTGCTTCAGATGTGGATCGCTGGACACACAGCTGGGTATGAGCCCTGATCCCGTCTGGGAAAAAAGGTCTGTAGAGGTTGTCACAGTCCGCATGCGGCAGGACCTTTACGTTTGCCTGAAAAACTGTACATTTATAATACTTTATTTAAATCTTCTCTCTTTTTACCCGAAGCAACCAACGAACTAGGAGTGTTTTGGATCCCAGGGATCGAACCATCGTTGATAATATTCCACGTGGAATCAAAGAATAGTGCAGGTCATTTATTGATTTATTTACGCCCTACTGGGCTTTTACAAAGATAGATAATAATAGTTAGGCAGGTACGTAGTACACAATATGTAATGATTAAATTAATAGTAAAAAAATAAAATTAATTTAAATTAAAATCATACATTTCATTAAAGTAATTAAAAAGACTTCGTTTTATAACTAATACAGAATCTGCAAACATGTCTACAATATTCCCAAATTTATTGTTAAAATGATGTAATCTATTTATGTATAGGCGTATGAGCCTCATAGTTTATTTTAAATTTGTAATAGAAGAAGGTAGCACTTTGCCTCGTATTTCTGGTCGGTACGTAAAATTTTATTTTTGGCGAGAATTTCAGGGTTGTCAATGCAATTATTAATAATTTTATTTAATGTTACAAGGTCAGAGATGATCCGCCTATCTGACAGCATAATTATGTTTAGTTGTTTCATCAAAAGGACATAGTTAATATTTTGAATTGGAATATTCAGCTTAAAGTCAATAAATCTTAGAAATTTGTGCTGTACCCTTTCTATAATATCGGAATGTATTTTATGCAATGGGGACTAAATGAGCGAATTATACTCTACCTGGC
Organism: Limnephilus marmoratus; assembly: GCA_917880885.1. Taxonomy (NCBI): domain Eukaryota; kingdom Metazoa; phylum Arthropoda; class Insecta; order Trichoptera; family Limnephilidae; genus Limnephilus; species Limnephilus marmoratus. The sequence continues at coordinate 9,747,322 of OU862907.1, forward strand.
TTCTTACTAAAGAAGTGTACAATATTTTCAAACATTTTAGTGACTTAAAATCATTTACTGTTCTGAATATAAAAATAAGCATTTTTATAGCTCTATTGGTTATTTCATTTAAGTAAGGGTAAATGTTAACTTTTCATCAAATATAACACCTAAGTCCCTGATCTGAGCGACTGGTGTCGATAAGTATTCATAAGTTACAGGACTTTGGATTTTATGAAAACGAATAACTTGGCACTTATGAATATCACATGTCTAAAGTAAAACTGTAAAGAAAGTGTCGAATACTTGTTTGAAACGGAGTGTGCCTTTCATTTGAATCTTAATATATAAAACAAAGTCGGGTTAGTTACACTATTTATAATTCGAGATCGGCCGCACCGATTTTGAAGATCTTTGGTTTGTTGGTTTTGTCTCCGCCCCGGATAACAGAATAACTATTAAAACATCGCAAAATCCGCGAAAAAGAAAGTTATGAAGAAAATTAATATTTTCATAGATTTTGTATGGAACGAATTCTCATATTTTGAAAGAACTGCAACAATATTGTGATAGGTATAATATTTAACTGTGCGTGAATTTCAAAAATTCAAAAACGTCAAATGTCAATGCGCTGGTCGTTTTCTTTTGTTCTTAATCATATAATTTTGCCCCTCTTTCGTACACACTAAATGTCAATAGTCGAAAATGAGACAAACGGTAAACGTAGGTATTGCACCCCTCCAAAAGAAAAATACAATAATAATAAATCTCTGAAATGAAACGCTTTTTTTAGGTAAGCTCCACTCAGAACCTATGTCACCTTAGAGGATGCTGTGTGGAGGGTCTTTTTAAGGAAGGGTAGCATAGGAATTTCTGGGTAGGAATCTAGAGGTTAGTGTATCCGGGAGTGAATCTATCCCTCCAACTGCGGTGCAAGGCCATTGTTTGGCTGGAATTGAGATTTTACCTTGACCTTTCCAACCGGACTCTTTTGACCCATTGGTCGAGAGAATCCGGCTGGAAAGGTCAAAACGACTCCCTCAACCAGTCTCTTTCGATCCGGCCCGTCACGCAGCCGGTGGGCAGACGCATCCACCGCCAAGACCCACACAAAAGTCACCCCATGATCCCGGGCACCCCTGCTAAATCACCAAACGTAGCGAATCACTTGAGGTGACCTATGGCAGAGGTGTTGGTTATCCAATAAATGGTTATTACGGGCGGCGGCACCCGTACCCGCTTCCTTTCAAAAATTCCCGTAAGTGAGTGGAAAAGTAAGAAAGTCACAAAAAATATAAATCCGTACACAACGCCATCTCTGATACTGGCAAAAACAAAACACGGACAGTAGCGCATCGATAAATTGCTTCATTGTGTAATTTTTAACTTAATAAAAAAACTTAATTTAATTCAACAGTTATTGATTCTGAGGCGGTACGAAGTTCGTCGGGTCAGCTAGTTGAGATATAAAAGAAATTTATACAAATTACAAAAAACTGACATACTTCTGGTTACTCCCCGAACAGCCATCATGTAATACTCACTTTCTCATAAATGAGTTCATTTCTGTAGACATAGGTGAGGTTGTTCACCGGTAGAGGTCCTCCTGTATGCACGTGGAGACATGCGGGGAAAATCAACTTGGAGAAAACTACCCTGAAAATCAAATTGAATTGTTGTCATAGATATTAGTGGTCCATTTCAAAGTATATACCTTGATTAAGGTAATGTAAAAGTGGATTATTTTGAAACCAAGAGGTCTGCAGTTTTTCAGTAGAATATGTATTGATAAACACTCCGAACTATCAGCATTTTCAATTTATTCCTTCTCCTCTCCTCCTATCCCTCATACATCCTCCCCCTTTTACCTTCCCACTCCCACGAATCCCCCGTCTTAGTTCCCTGCCGCTAAATTCCATTAAATAAACCCATTTTTCATACAACTCTTGCGCCACCTATTGGAAATTTCTTATACAAATTTCATAACGCCAGAGCTCACTAGAGTATATAGAAAGCTACGCGGGTGCGCGAACAACGACACATCTTAGTTTCATCGCAATCGGATTTGAAATTTTTTGTAATTTTTTTGGGTGATATTTTTCGTGTCATCTGCGTATGAAAATTCAAAAGATTACTTACACTCGGTCCAGCTTGCCCACTCCAATGTTATTGAATGGGGTGTGTTTGATGTAATCCGGGTGGGTACTTATTAAGGCTATGTTATAGATGTTCTCCTTGTCCACATGGATATCTTGTTCAAGCCCGCCAAGCCTCACGCGCTTCGCTCCACTGCAAAATAAAATTATTCCGTCGTTGAAACAAAACAAAAACTAAATCTTTATCAAGAATTTATCATTTCGTAGATTCAAAATAACATAAGTGTGAAAATATTTCTACTTTATAATGACAGCCTAACTAATAAATAAAAATACCACCCAACTGTTAAACGGTGTTTTAATTACATATTGAATAAATATTCTCTAAGTTCTATTTTTAAAACGTACTAATAAATCTTTTTACAATAGCTTCACACAGGAGGCCCTGAAAAAATGATTCCCCTTAGTGCAGAGACGTAACTATACCATCTGAGGCCCATGGCAAATTCATTGGACGCCCCCCGCTCAAGTAAAACTCATCACATTGTAAATTGATTTTACATTAATTACTTCAACAAAGTTTAGAGATCGGACCATAGAATTTTTAATAGACAGAATAGCCAAGTAACGAAGCCTGTCTTGTCCCATTGAGTTTCTTAAAAAGGTTTTTAATGATAAAATAAAATCCTTTTTTGTTTAAAACGACGAGATCTATTAATTTATGAACCGACCGGTTTCGTTTTACTCTAGCATCTTCAGGGTACAAATTAATACTAAACAAGAAGTACATAATGTGTGCTTATTTATAACAAAATATAGAGGGAGACAACATGATACAAATATAATAAACATATAGACAGACATAAAATACATTAACATAAGTAAGTAAGTAATGGGAACATAAGTACTCAAGTTGAGGCAAGGGCGGATCCAGCTTTGGCTCCAGGGGGGGGTCACATAGCGCCAGGGGGGGGGGGGGGGGGGGCAAATAGTCGTGGTCAAGTCAATAGAAGTTATAATTTAATTTTTATAATAATAGATACAAGTAAAAAGTAGGTCCACTTAGGTCCAGGACCCAGCCCAGGGGGGTTTCATGACCCCCATGACCCCCCCCCCCCTGGATCCGCCCTTGAGTAGAGGGAAAAACCGAAAGATAATTATATAGACTAATGGGTTATAATAATAAATTTAGAGAAACAAAGCATCAACTGGCATGGTGGTAAGGAGACTGGGATTTTTTTAAGGGGTTTATGAATATTGGACTAATGGATTTGTCTAATTGATTATTAAGTATATGACTTTTGGTTTTTACAGCTTTTTCTATTTCTAGCCCCTCTAAATTGTTTAGTCTGTTACCATGCCCGTTTTTATGTAAGATGTTAGCACCGCTCACCGGTGCTCTGACAGAACGTATGATCTTTATCGATGAAATGATTGGCGAATTCTGAAAAACCATCATCTTTTATTACATTATCTTCGTTGTGTAATAATAATGGTTATAACGGCCACCATCTTGAAACGGAATGTACAAACAAATTTACAGACGTGCGAACCTAAAAGGCGAGTTAAAACAGTGCTTGAATATTATTTACCATTTTTCATTAAAAAAACAAGAAACACCTAAAAAAATAAACATAATAATCTACTATGTAACAAATACAGAAAACCACAAATGCAATATATTATGTACAAACATTGAAAACAAGAGCGATATTTATACCCGGACATAACAAAAAGACCGTTTAAAATTGTCCACACACATAAATATTCTAAACAACAGAATAAACAAACTAATTTTTGTATTAAGATGTTAAAGAGGTATTTTAAATGAACAATTACTTAGAACCACAAACCTACTTCGCTTTCTGTCAATCAACTATAAAATACAGCATTATAGGAAGGGGCGATTCATATACAAATCAAACTCAAAAAATTTGCATATCACAAAAACTAATAATATTTTTTTTTTCAAATTCGCCAGAACTTTTATTCAATTTAGGATTAGAAAATTAAGTGCATTATATTTTTACCATGCAATATTACAAATTTATAAAGATAATATTAAAAATAAAGTTGCACCCTTTAAAAATAACAATTTTAATACATTGCTTGAAAAAATTACAATCATGATTTTTTTTTACATTAACTCTAGGAAAATAATTTCCTTCAGGGCACCTGGGATGCTGTGTGGAGGGTCTTTTTGAGGAGAGGAAGGAAAGAACATTGGTCTTAAAGAGACCCATGTTGTAGGAAGGAGGAAACACAGAGGCCGGCAAATCATTCCACAGACGAGCTGTTGAACACATGAACGAGTCGAAGAAACGACCTGTTCTCATGTGACAAATATCAACCGTGTACAAATGTTGGGCACGCGTTTGGCGTGTTTCCCGCCTATGCACCGGTGCCGAAGGGATCAATGATGCTAGTTCCTCGGAGGATCTTCCTTTGTAATACCGGTAGAATAAGGATAGCATTCCCACCCGACGACTGTGCTCTAAACATTGCAATCCGTCTGTTAAGATAGGAGAATCTATCAAACGGACCGCCCGTTTCTGCACAGAGTGTACTTTTCAGGTATTTTGGAGCTCCAGACCAGAGGTGGCTGCCAAATAAATAATAAGAAGTAATAAAAAAGAATTTAAAACACACCTTAAAAATTATATAGAAAACTAGAACTGAATAAAAAATTAAACCCATATAATAACACCCCCCCATACACAAGCCCTGCTTATTTATGGGGGTAAATCAAATACATACGAGGGCTGTCCGTAAAGTAAGGTCTCCAAGGTACTGCGGTCGCGAGGAAAGATTTTATGCGCAATCCTGCAACACTGGCATGTAGCCTGGTTTCCCCTTGCCAAATCCCCACCACGTTTCACCCTCTGTGACGCTTAGTCTCAGCTTGGCAGCCGTTCGCGATGGAGCTTCCACTCGTTGTACCCGCCAGGTGTGAATTATGCTCTGTAATTCGTTTTTAAACTTTGCTTCGGTGAATCTGAATGACGCTCTGGGATTGTTCCTTAGTTTCTGGGGTCGTTCCCAGTCACAATCGAATACAAGAATTCTTCGCCATCGATGTCGTAGCACTCAAGGAATTCGCGGGCTGCTTCCAACTGATCTTCGGTGGGTATTTTGGGACCCACCTTGGGCAGACTTTGTTGTCTCCCAAATCTTCTGTCAAAATCTAGTCAAAAGTGGTCTTACAGACATTAGAGATCATATCACAGAGCTCCCGAACCGTCACCCGTCGATCTGCAATCATTGATTTTCCACTTTATCGTTTTTTTCTTCTGGCATGCTTTTAAATTCTCTGCACCATTTGCGCACGTTTTACTCTCGTACACTGTTTTCTCATACATTATTTAATTAAGGCGATCCACTAGTTCACTACTGTGCCGTGGATAGTAGTTCTTCGGTGGACGCCATAGGGTTCACTTTGAATCGTCGACTAGCGGCCGTATTTTAAAATATCAACGCGAAAATGCATATTTTATTTTATTTTGGGGAGATTGGGTGTAAATATCAACTTTTTTGCGATTATTATAAAATAAACTGAATTTGCCACATTACACAATAAAACCATATCCGAAAAGGGGTTTATAAATAGGAGAGTTTGGACTTGAAAGTGTGTTTTATAGACCTTATACTTTATTTTTTTATAGGCTTATTAAAAGACTTATAAAAAAATTACCGATATTTTTAAGGGCCAAGGTATGTTCTACACGCAGTATTTATTTGAAGCATCTACAACACTTCTAAGCGATCAAATTTTCAAAACAAAAACATATGATTTTGCATTATTTACTATGGCTTCATCTTAATCATTGTATAAGATTTATTGTAATTTAAAAAAATGTATATATACATGTATATTTCACGATTCCTGAGTCTGTTGGTCTCCCAAACAAAATAAAATAAAATATTTAAAGCAAAAAAATTAGATGTCATTTTGCGCTCTGGTGATATTTTTTCAATTAAAAACCTTACAATTTTTTTTCCATCACATGTCGCAAGTGAGTAGTCAGGGGAGATAATAGCCTAGCGGGTCACTTGATAAGCATTGCGTCTCATTCCATCACCACGGTAAAACTCGAAACTGTGCGCGTATCACATGATCCCGTGGCGACGTGACGTATAGGAGTGGGATCGGTGGTGCCGTATGATTGATTGCTGTTACACAATGAATATATAAATATTTTTATTTAATATTTGTTTTAACAAAGCTCCTTGCCTAGTTGTATTTTTCAGTTGCTTAACGTAGGTAGGCACTTACCCTTCGTGTAACCACAGGATATACGCTTCAGAAATGACCCAACGATCGGAGATTAGTGCTCCCATGCCTACCCATTTTGTAGATTCATAATCACCATGACCAAATATAGCCTGAAAAATTACAATTACAGTTATATAGTACTAAAAAAATCACATTCAGTTAAAAGGTGTTTTAGTACAAAGACCGTGCAATAAAAGATTCGATAAGTTACTAATAAAAAAATTACCCTTTGTGCTATGCATAAAAAATCTTGTCTTAAAAACGTTAGTTTTACAATTAAAAATCATAATTAATATTTGACAAGTTTAAGTATTTCCCCAATAAATGAAGACATAATTTGTCTCGACGCCACCTAGCGAGGGATTTAACACTTACAATGTTTCTCTCGCAAAAATAAAGTTGGTTGTTTTCAGGTGGAAAAAATATAATAAGCAGTAATTGTTGAATGAAACACTAGCATATATTGAATCATTTGGCGGGTACGAGATAAGCCGCCATAGCTCAGTGGTCAGAGCAATCGACCGGCAATCGAGAGGACACGGGTTCAAGTCCCGTTGGCGTCATGTATCTTTTCTCGGAAGATTTTTCAATGTGGATGAGTGTTTCAGGCTGATAATTATTGCTTATAATAATTGTTACCCTTTGTGCTATGCATAAAAAATCTTGTCTTAAAAACGTTAGTTTTACAATTAAAAATAATAAATAAATAATTGTTTATTCCAGTATGTGGGGAGGAGAGTGCAATCCCACACATTCCATAAGGGAATGTTTTTCACAACTTTTTTTTCTTATTAATTTAACACCCAGCGGGCTTTGATAAAAATCTTTATATTGCTGGAACAAAACTAGAGAAGGTACATGTCTGTTGATGTCTGTCAACCGGTTGTTCGTTTTTGCACAGAGTCAGGGGTTTTCAGGTATTTCGGAGCTCCAGAATATAGATGATTGTCAAATTAAACAATGAGGCGCACTTGCAGTTACTTACAGGATCAGCAGTTGTCTACTAAGTGCAGTATCTGCGGGCTCTGTACTCGATGGAGTCGTGATTGTTTCATTGTATTATTCAACATCATCATCATCATCTTCTTTCACTCGTCTTGTTCGGGTGGGAGACCCACTGCATCGACAAGGCGCCTCCATTCGTCCCTGTCTTGCGCTGATTATGCGGTCTCTGTCCATGGCAGTCCCATCCTTTCCTCACACAGTTTCTGGAGTTGCCTCACCCAACTGAGTCTGGGGCGGCCTACTGGACGTCTGTCTACCCTCTAGTACGTGCCCAAGTCATGTAAGTTACGATTTTTCTATGAACCGAGTGTTTTGTTTCAACCGTGTGTTTTTATTGAACAAACCTTGAAAACTTAACAATAATAATAGAAAAAAAGTGCAATTTTAGCTTCTAGCTTATTTGAATAGAGTCAGTGTACGGTGCAAGAAAAAAGTAATTAAATGTACGAACTACGTGAGCGAAGTCTCCCTTGGATATCTGTCCGTCAGCTGACTTCCTGCTGGGGTCTGTGGGACACATGTCCTCTCTACTCCAACTTTCCCCCGTCTTCACACAGGGGTACGCCAGGTCTGCCAGACCCATACAGTCTGCAATGAAAACCACCTCTTTGTTATGTGAAAAGTCCTGTTGGCTATAGATAAAACGCAAAACTCATAATAGTTTTACCCATTACGACGTTACTAATATAAAAAAATCTACTCAATCGTTAAACTGTGATTTATGCATTGTTTTTGTGTTTAAGTCGATCCAATAGTCCAGGAAAAACTCGAAATTGGAATTCACGCCCCTCTAAGGGAGGAGTTTGAAAAAACTTGAGAAAAGCTTTTGGAAAGGATGGAAAAGGTATTTGAGAATTTTTTTTACAAGTTGATTTCGTAAAAACCTGTAAAAAACATTAACTCGTTGTTTGCGCATTGTTTATTGTAATAAAACGGAAATTAAAAATTGAAAACTGTCAAATGTCAACTTACAATCCATGGCCTTAATCCCGGTCCTCTTTATATTGACAGTTCCCGGGGGCAGTGCGGGGCATGTAGATCCAATGCAGCATACCAGGGGATTCGTGGTTGAACTATAGGAACATATCTGCAAACAAATTAATTGATTTATTTTCAGCGTCAGTAATGCTATACATTTAATTTAATTTCATTACATTTTACTTAATTTTATTTTATTTTATTTAATACGTATTTATTTAATTTTATTTTATTTTATTTTATATTATTTCATTTTATTTCATTTCATTTCATTTTTTTTGTCTCAATTTATTTTATCTCATTTTTTTAACCACAAAATTATAGCTACAATCAAAAATATATATCATTTTTTTTATTTCAGCAATAAGAAAATAACGTTTTCACTCATTTAACTTGGAATAATTAACACATTAAACTAAACTAAATATTACATTACAGCTCTATTCTATTTCATTGCTTTGTTTATCAAGAATTAAAATTAATATATTTTTTTAAAATTAACTCTGCGTTTTTCGTTTTTAAGAGCGTTTAACTAGCCAGCGGCCGAAAATCAACGTTTCGTTGAAAGTTATTCTTACGATCGTGCAGGGCGGTTACAATGAGAAAGATTAATTATTCTCCGTACCAGCTTTTTAAAATTATAACTCAATATCGATTTTATTTCATTCCAAATTTGCTTTAATTTATACCTACATCCAAAAGTGCTGAAAGGCGTGATAACAAAACTATTAAAATGATGTACTTCTTGTAATTATTGTTTGATTATAAATATTTATCATTTTTCAATAATGTCCAACATGTCCAAGTTAAATAAGAATGTTAAAAAAATCTGAAATGTATTAGTTTGTAAGTGAGCAAATAAATACACAAACCAAAGATTGACACAAACGGACCGATTTTCGGCAAGAAACACATGTATTATATGATAATTATTATTTTTTAAAATTAATTAACTAACGTTTAGACAAGATTTTTATGCATAGCACAAAGGGTAACAATTATTATAAGCAATAATTGTCAGCCTGAAACACTCATTTACATTGAAAAATCTTCCGAGAAAAGATACTTGCCGCCAACGGGACTTGAACCCGTGTCCTTCCGATTGCCGGTCGAATGCTCTGACCACTGAGCTATGGGGGCTTATCAAATACCCGCCAAATAATTCAATATATACTAGTGTTTCATTCAACAATTACTGCTTATTATATTTTTTTTCCACCTGAAAACAACCGATTTTATTTTTACGAGAGAGACATTGTTAGTGTTAAATCCCTTGCTAGATGGCGTCGAGACAAATTACGTCTGCATTTATTGGGGAAATACTTAAACTTGTTAAATATTAATTATTATTATTTTTAATAAATGCAGACATAATTTGTCTCGACGCCATCTAGCGAGGGATTTAACATTAACAATGTCTCTCTCGTAAAAATAAAGTTGGTTGTTTTCAGGTGGAAAAAAAATATAATAAGCAGTAATTGTTGAATGAAACACTAGTATATATTGAATTATTTGGCGGGTATTTGATAAGCCCCCATAGCTCAGTGGTCAGAGCATTCGACCGGCAATCGGAAGGACACGGGTTCAAGTCCCGTTGGCGGCAAGTATCTTTTCTCGGAAGATTTTTCAATGTAAATGAGTGTTTCAGGCTGACAATTATTCCTTATAATAACATGTATTATATATTTTTCAATGATTTTATTTAAACTTATATTAAAATTCTAAAACATGCGATACCCAGATAATGTATTGATTTATTTTGCTGCATGATTATATGATTTGAAATGGGTGTTGTATAATACAAAATCTTTTTGAAAATTCAACAAATCTTCCAAAGACCTACGATATAACTTTATTTTACTAAAAATAAACATTTTTCTCAGAATTTAAAACATGCGAATGCTAGATAAAAGAACAATCTTTCAAAATCCATTTATATTTTTTTGTAGGAAAGAGTCAATACGTCTGAAATCTGATTTAAAAATGATGGAGGAGGCAATTATATAAGTTTCCCCCCTAGTAACCAATGGATTGTTTACCAAAGGGTGGGTACCTCTTGTGGGCCAGGTTTTTCAAAAAAAACACGGAAATTTCACGATCTTCAATTGAATGTTTTGTGGATTAAATTTAACCTATCGTATATTTTATTGACTGAAACACATTCCTAGAACAATAAACTATTTTCCAAAATAACATTACTTGCGTAATTACGTAAATTGATAGGTTTTATGATGTTTTATTCGAGGTACACGCATGTCACGCATCGGCAATGTGACGCGGCCGCCAAAATGACAGTTGGCAGTTGGAGATGCCCACAGACAAAAAAGTTATTTTTAAATATTTTGTGGCTACAGGGTGAATGAAGTCTTTACCCATACCATAGGGAATGTTGGCGCCAGCGATTCTGACACTTTATTTACAGATTTTGTACATAGAAGGGTCCAAAATAGTAGAATCAACATATTTTTTTCGCGCATGCGCAGAATCTTTTTACATCCCGGACTACGGAAAATTTAATATAAATTATTCGAAGTGACTTGTCTCATTGCGGTTTTCTCTATGGTAAAGTACGATAATAGAGCAAGCGTTTCTGACATTGTTCTTCATACACTTTCTGTATACATAAGGGTCAAAATTGCATTTCAAAATGGCGCGCCACCTCGCGGCCACCGGTGTCCGAACGGCCCACAAGAGGGGATGGTGTATGGTGTATGTATGTTTATCGTGTTGTTGTGGAAAGTGTTTGTTGGGAGGTTTAAATGAATTCTGTTTTTGTTTGTATGAGTTTATTGTTTATTTTGTATTTATGGAGACATATTTTTCACATAGTTTTCTTAACCCGTTTAATCACAGGAGACCATATTTGTCCCAACGCACATAGGTTATATAAAAAAACGCTGTAACTTCCTTACTATCATAGAGATATGTTCTAACCAGTGTTATAAAGGAAAAACACCACGCTTTATATTCCAATCTAAAAAATAGTCACCAAAAAAGTAAAATGTACACTTTTATGTACACAAAGTTTTGAATCGCAAATTGAAAAAAAAAATTGAAAATTTTTTCACATAGACCGACAAAAAAGTGAGGTTACAATATGTGTTTGTTATACATTTGTCTAATAAAATATGTATAATATGTTGATAGGTTATTCGTTTTTATTAATTACTAAATAAAACACGTGTACCTATTGCAAAGTTTTTTTTAACTAAGAAACGACATTTATGTTTATTTTTTATAATGGTTTTTTCTAACAATCAAATAATAGAATAACAAAACAAAATGACAATCGATGATTGCATTCTAATTGATTCAAATTTAAAGGGAATATATTTCCTTTACATATGTACGTTTTTTTTATTTTTTATTAGTTACTTTAGCTAGAAAAAACGAAAGGTGAGCCATTTTGAAAACTTTTTTATGTTTGTATGCAAAATTTTTATAATTAAAATAAATGTGTTTTTTTTAATTCTATAATTTGAAAGCGTAATTCATCACCTTTCTAAAACAGTTTTTGGTTTTTGAATGTGCTCCGAAATATTCCAAATATTTGCATTTTATTGTAAAGCGAAAATATTTTGACCATCTGAAAAAAAAATTTGCCAAATTTTTTAGAGGGTGTTTTGAAGTAGTTTTGTTTTCAAATATACTTATTTGTAGTGGGCTTGTAGTGAAATAGTTTTTTTGCAAAACCTTGTTTTGTTTTACCTGTAATTCATTTATGTATGTTTCCTATGCGTTTTCACAGATTTCAATCAAATAATTTAAATGTGAACACTCACACGCAGACTATAATACGAAACTTTACATATAAACCTATTTAGCAAACAGCTATGATAGCCGGCTAAATACGCTAATAAAGGGGATGATTTCGTTTTTAATATTTCGCACAGTGGCGGCCGCTGCCCTGAAAACGTGGTGGTTCACTGATAATCCGTAACTATGAGATAATGATTACTAAGCAACATTAGGTAAAAATGATCCCACTAATCTTATTTGCTGTAATCTTATTTGCTTTTAGCTGTTTTCGAAGTGCGAAAACTTCTACATATCGCTTTTTAATTAAAAAATTTATTTTTCGGTACTAAGAAAATAAAAACACTAAATCTTAAATTTCAACCCAAAAACTCTTTTTTTTACAATGTTTAATTTATTTTATTTTATATTTCATAAAATAAAATAAAATATTTCATAAAATAAAATAAATTTGAAAGTAGTGTAAGAAGAAAATACGATGCAAATGTGAATGGTAGAACAAGTCGGGGACGCCCGAGGAAGACATGGCACGAGCAAGTGAATCAGATACTTGAGTCGGGCCATGTCGAAAGTCGGAATAATAGAAGAGAATATATGAGACGATGTATGAATGTGAGTGAGGCAAAGAGTGTGTGCCAAGTCCGAGTTATTTGGCGGTCCGTCCTCTCTGCCTACCCCTGTGGGGAAACGGCATGATGGTTGGTTAGTTAGTTTTATATTTCATTTTAAGCAGGATACAAACAGTATTTATAAACAATGTATAAACAGCACGAGGGCAAAATTGTCAAAGTTACCTATGAAAAAATTGTATTCCTTAATGATTTGCGTTTTATAATTTAAAACACCAATCAATAAAAAAAGCAAATATATGTAAAATTTAGGTATTTGCTGTACCTTTTGATTAAAAAAAGAATTATTCAGTTTGGTTAAGTATTTTGGCCTTAAATCCAAATTTAAGTTTGTATGATAAAGGCCGCCGGGTGGCACACCGATATAGCTTAATTTTTCATACATATGGCCGGCGTTGCGCGCTGGCGATGTTTGGGATGTTCGATACAAAAACATAATTCGTTCCGCTTGCAATTGGCCTGCACACCGGACAGGGTAAATTCGCGCGGAACTTTGAGAATTTGCTCTCCCTGATTCATATTATATTATGCATTATATTGGTAGGTGATATTTTTAATGAAATTCATAGATTTTATATTTTTCGGTAAGATATTATAAAGTAATTTTAGACGATATAATTTACCAGTGCTGCATACAAACACACTGTTCAACCAGCCGCCCTTGATTTCGCATATACTATTTAAATGTCAAATGCACAGCCCAAGATTAAATTTTTTTTTTAAATTACGAAACTAAACCAGTTAACAAAAATAGAAGGATATTCTGGGTGTAACACGTTCAAACCATCGACGCGTACTTTTTTAATGCTTTGCAACCGGGCTCGAAAAGAAGAAGATGGAGAGATACGAAATTACGAATAGTAGAGGAGAGCGCTCTAACATTTACACCGACAAAATCGATTATGATGAATAAAATAATTAAATGATTAATAAAATAAAATTATCAAGGCGTATTTGGACTCCTGTTTTCATATTAAACGTATGGTCAGTCAGTGGCGGATACATGCGAGGGGTGCCCCCCCCCCCCCCCCCCCGCCCCGTGGCCCCCCTAAATATAAGAAAATCTTTCTTCAATCATTTGCTCTACATCCTACATGTCTAAACCATCTAAGCGTCACTTTATCTTAGGTACTTATTACGCTTGCATCAGCCTTGCATTCTTTTCATATTTTTCTCACGCTATCATACCTGCATGGCTTTACCACACATACGCCGCAGGGATCTCAATTCTACAGCATTTAGTCCTTCCTCTGCCAATTTCATGCTTCGCTGGCATACATCGGGGTTGGGATTTACCTGCATTTACACTTCTTTCAATATCAGCCTTCCCACCTCTCGTAAACATACTTTCAGAATGAAAAAACTCATCCACTGTCATTTTTGGGTAACTATTATAAATTGTCTTTGGAGATGCTATGGAAGGGTCATTTTAAGGAAAGGAATTAGTGGAAGGAAAAGGGTATGATAGGTGGTTAGGACTTAGGACTCTCTGGGTTAGTGTGTCTCACTGCGATGCGATGAATGACTTATAGCAGAGGTATTGTTTATCCAATAAATAATTCCCGAGGCGGCGGTGCTCACACTCGCCTCCTAAATTGAAACTTTTGCTTCATTCACATTTATACGTCGTTTCATGTAAAGGTATCAGGTATACCGTTAACATGGCCGACTCAAGTATTTGATTCCCTTGATCGTATAATGCAGCTCTTCTGCTCCCTGTGGCCAGCCAAGTTTTAAATGTGCGGTCCGCCAATCTTTTATTTATTTATTGAAGTGAAAACTTCTTTATCACCGTTGTGATTTGACAAACACAAACATCTATATGTTTTAGACTGCGAGAGAATGAGATAGTATAGTCGGTCTCCTCTTTGTACAGTGCTTCGTATTCTCTCCACTGTTGTCTACTTTTTAGTTTTCTTGCATCTTTAGCGCCCCCCCCCCCCCTTGAGTGTTTTTTGTATCTGCCACTGTAGTCAGTATCAATTTATTTATTTTTTATTTTTTTTTTATTTGTTTTACAGTTAGAGAAAAATGTGTCCTTACTGGGGTACCACGTTGTAAAAGTTTTCTTGTTTGAAATATAAGTAAATACCTATATTAAAATATTACAGAGAAAAATTACAAAGTTAAATCTAAAAGAAAGTACAATACAAGAATTAATATTTGTTAGGTTGCAAAATTGTATCTATATTCTTCCTTCCCATGTCCATAATCCATATTGTTATGCTTCTTTTGAAGTCGGTTATTTTTCTAATGGTTTTTTATTGCAAGAGGGAGTAAATTAAATAATTTTATAGAGAAGTATTGGTTAGGCATTGCAATATGTTTTTTGTTTGTTCGAAAATTTAAATAAATATATATCACAAGGATGGTACTTACTCACCCTTTGAATTTAACAGAGACACCTAAATGGATTGTTTTTAAAAATAGAATCTAAACAAAAAATAACTGACAACGTCTGTTTTATTGGAAAATTTTCATGTCATTGTGAAAAACTTATGAGTTGTGTATTGATTGACAAATCTCATCTCTTGTGCAAATTTTCAAGTCACAAAAGGAATTACAGATCTGAATTTTGAGCGGATAGATTACGGAGGCCTCCAAGCTGCATAGAACTACAAAACAAGGTTGGTGGATCTGTTATTTTCCCTGGAGTTTTTTTCTTTGTGCCATTCCTTGTGATATTTTGTTCGCGCAAGTAGAGTTTTCATAATCATAATTTCTTGGGTATTTAGCCCAGAGGGTCTGGGGTTATTTACACACCTCAGGCTTGCATATTATAATGCACAGTGGAATCGCATGAGCTTCCCCATCCGATAAGACCATATTATAGACGAGATTGGGCTAAGGCATAATAGATTATAATTAACTGTTTTTTATCTAAAATGTTTCTTATTGTTTTGAAAAAATAGGTTAGTTTTTTGAAATTTAATTAAATGATAACTCATATATATAAAGCCAAGCAAGCATATTTTGATATTTATATAAATACAGATTACCTTAGGGAGTACTCCTCGTCCTGCAGCAGCTCTCGCAGACATGCAACTATTGAATGGTGCGCAAACTCCTTGGCTCCATACTCCTTCAATGATGCACCTGTCTCCTAACAATCATATACAAATTATCGTTATTATTATATTATTATTAAGTTCAGCAAGTATTTTACTATTTTGTGACAGCTGTTTCGGAATACAAGGCTTTTTTCAAACTATGGTTAAACCACTCTGAGATGACTTATTTATACGATTCTAAATTTCAATTTTTTGAAGGTGTCTGAATTGATTTATTACCGGTTAAACCAATTTGCCTTGAAAATAATTTAGACAGTAGACACTCTATTATGGGGGGTACTTCGAAATCATTTCTTCCTTTTTACTGAATGTTAATGTTATCTTAATTATTTAGTAATTAAGAACAAAATTGATATTACTGCTTTGACTCATTTAAGAGCCATTAACTAGCAACCGAGAATTTAAATTTTCGTCGAATGATGATCTTGCGATCGTACCCTTGCAACTGTATAGGGCGGTTCCGATGAGGAAGATTAATTATTCTCCACACCAACATTTCAACATAATAACTCAATATCGATTTTATTTCATTCAAAATTTGCTTTGATAAATACTAGTGTCCGACCGAAACAAGACTTTCTACCGAAACCGAAACGAATCTTCGGTAACTGAGAACTTTTTTTAGACGTGTTAAAAATCTATTGTTTACTGAAATTTGGCTTATTTTTACACTTATTCAGACAGTTAAGGGAACGTACCCATACTACGTGACCCACTTCTTGCAATTTTCAACCCCCCCTCCCCCCTCGGTGACCACGTGTAGTATATTCCAAGACCCCCCCCCTCCCCCTAAAGTTTTCACGTAGTAAATCATAAATATGGTTTTGAACCATTTCTTTCTAACAAAAAGTTACATATATATATAGCTTATATTTGTCTTTATTAATACGGCGCTTGCTGCGTGACATCAAGAGTGAATGCATACCTATAATTAAAAGTGGAAAAAATATTAAAAAGTTAGTGGAAAAAATATAAAAAGATTTCTAGATTGACTGCGTGACCAAAACCTAACCCCCCCCCCCCCCCCCCCCCCCCCATTGTGACCAAGCGTGGTATTTTGAAGACCCCCCCCCCCCTAAACGGGTCACGTAGTATGGGTACGTTCCCTAACATGTGTTAAATGAAATTAAAAAAACAATACTTAATTGAATTGTGTGATTTTTTTTTTTGATGTTAGTAAAAATTAACAAACATGTTAACTACTTTCGAACAAAAATTTATCAATAATCAACACTTATGTACATTATAAAGGAAGGGCCTCACTAATTGAGTATTTTAATTTTAATTGCGCTTACAATCGCAACATTCTTAAGACCAAATTTACCATTTATTGAGATTTTTTGCAGAGTTTCGGTGCGGCCGAAGGTTCGGCAGAAAACCGAAAACCGAAACTGATGCCGAAACTAGATTTTTTTGCTGAACCTTGCTGAAACCGAAACCGAACCTTCGGTCGGTCACTAATAAATACATGCATTCAAAAATGCTCAATTTCGTGATGGTAAAACTATTAAAAATGTGTAATTTTTGTAATTATTTTTCGATCATAAGTATTTTTAATTTTTCAATAATGTCTAAGAAAATTAACAATGTTTTTTTAAATACAGGGTGCGGCACGGAAACTTGCTGATTTGAAAAGTCAGTAAAAGAAAAAGTACTTTATATATCGATTTAATTCTTTTTGTATCGTCTAGTACACATTCTGAATTTTTGTTTTAAGTAGTTTTAAAAATGACATCGGGCAAATGGCGGCCCTCATTAGTGATACACTGATCTACCCTAGATTTGAAGTTTCGCTCCACTCTTTCGACGGGAATGTTGGTGATGGCTTGGCGGATGTTGTCCTTCAGGTGTTGCAGGGTCCGGGGTTTGTCGTTATAAACGATGGATTTGAGATATCCCCATAAAAAAAATCGCAGGGTGCCAAATTGGGGGAGCGCGCCGGCCACGGTACGTCATCTCTCAAGGAGATAAGGCGTGGAAGTGTTGTGAAAAGTAGGCCTCGACGGCAAACGCACGCTGTTCCTTTTTCCAACGCATGACGACAACTGGCTTGTAGTGTAACTAAACTTCAAGACCCCTTCTTTCCAATGAGACCCTCCCCACCCCTTTCTGACCACGCCTCGCTCGTCGGCGTCCAGTTCAAATCAGCAAGTTTCCATGCCGCACCCTGTATATTAGTTTGTAAGAAAGTATTTTCGTCACACAACAAGGGCGTGGATATTTTTTATCTTCAAGATTATTAAGCCGTAGAACTAATCTCATTTCTATGCAATACATCTATTCCGGAAGATTTATTAAATTAGTTATTTTTATCTATTATGTGGGTGGCGAATTCTGAAAAACCTACACTGTTTAGACATCTCGAGTGTTCGACCACCCTTGTTTGAATGTTTCTAGCAGTTTCACCTATATAAAATGCTGAACAATCATTACATTTAAGTTTATAGATGCCAGAATGGTTTAAGTTATTTTCTTTATCTATAGAATTTATTAATTTTATACTACTAACAACCTAGGTTACCTTAACTAACTAACCTTCACGTTGTTTCCCCGCAGGGTTAGGCAGAGAAGACCACCACCAAACAAGTTGGTCTTGGCACACACTACTTGCCTCATTCGCATTCATACATCTGTTATTCTAATTTTTGACTTGGCCTGACTCAAGTATCTGATTCACATGGTCGTGCCATGTCCTCCGCGGGCGTCCACGACTTCTTCTACCATTCACATTTGCGTCAGATATTCTCCTTACACTCCTTTTTTCGTTCATTCGCTCTTTCTTAATCTTACTCATTTCACTTAAGTATCCTTGTATTCTTGACGGATCTCCACATTTCTCACACGATCACACATGGTTTTACGACACATCCGCTTGGTTTTACGTAACGCTACGACGCAAATGAAACGCATTTTTTTACGTAAGCTCCACTCAGGACCTATGTCATCTTAGGGGATGCTGTGTGGAGGGTATTTTTAAGGAAGGGTAGGATAGGAAGTTCTGGGAAGGATAAAGGCATGAGCGGTGGGTAGGAATCTAGAGGTCAGTGTATCCGGGAGTGAATCCATCCCTCCAACTGCGGTGCAAGGCCATTGAATTGACCGGAATTGACCTTTTACCTTGACCTTTCCAGCCGGACTCTTTCGATCCATTGGTCGAGAGAATCCGGCTGGAAAGGTCAAAATGCTTCCCTCAACCAGTCTATCTCGATCCGGCCCACCACGCAGGATCTGGGCAGACGCATCCGCCACCAAAACCCGCACAAAAGTCATCCCATTAACCCAGGCACCCCTGCTAAATCAGCAAACGCAGCGAACCACTTGAGGTGAACTATGGCAGATGTGTTGGTTATCCAATAAATGGTTCCAGGGGCGGCGGCACCCATACCCGCTTCCTTTCAAAAATTCCCGTAAGTAAGTGGAAAAGTAAGAAATCACAAAAAATATAAATCCGTACACAACGCCACCTCTGATACTGACAAAAACAAAAAACGGACAGTTGGGCATCGATAATTGCTTCATTGTGTAATTTTTAACTTAATAAAAAAACTTAATTTAATTCAACAGTTATTGATTCTGAGGCGGTATGAAGTTCGTCGGGTCAGCTAGTAAATAAATAAATAAAATAGTATCCGAGAAGTTGAGGGTCACACAAAAAGTTATAAAAAAGCGTTCATACCTTCTTGTGCATTGGTGAATTCAACAAACAGGAAAAAAACACAAAAAAATACACACAGATCACAAAACATGGTACCTACTCGTCGAGTCGCTCAACACTGACTGATACACCAAAAATAAACAAGTATAATCACGAGATGCAGGGGTGTATGGGTAAATAGTGCATTTGGGCATTTTCATCAAAACTAGAATATATTTTTATGCGTTTCATTACTGTTACTTTTACGTTTCACCTTGGAGTTTATCCACCACTTACCCGCCCTGGCCCCCTAGCATGGTCGATCGATATAGGTTTTATCGAAAATGTCGGTAACTTGAAATCGCTAACGAAGAAATGAGGTCAAATATAAGACCCCTGGGGTCCTAACATGGTCGATCGATATGAGTTTTATCAAAAATGTCGGTAACTTACCATTGCTCCTGAGCACGACTGCAGGCCGCTAACGACCAAACAATAGTTCACGATGACTAGGGGTTCCTAATTCATTTGGCGTAAACTGTTGTTTATTCGTTAGCGGCCTGCAGTCGTGCTCGGGAGCGATGGCAAGTTACCGACATTTTCGATAAAACTTATATCGATCGACCATGCTAGGGGGCCTGGTATAAGTTACGGATGGCTCTCGCAAGATTCTAATTTGTTTGTTAAACGAAGCCACATTTATTTATTTTTAACGAATCTAGACCTCTAACGTCCTTGCATACGTTGTTAGAAAGCAGTATGTAAGTGCTTAACAGGAAAAAACATAATACAACATATCAAAATTTACGATTCACCTATTACAAGTCTTGTAATATCGGATCGGTAGGTGTAACTACCCAAGATTTTATATCAATTTCCCAGTTTCACCGATGACAGCCGAACCGATATTTACAGGGAATAAATAATAAATCGATATGCGTTGGCAACTGGCTGGAGGTGTTTTCTATGAATTTACATTCCGAAACGTCTAACAATTACGTAAAAATATAAATGAATTGGCAATGTTGAATCCAAACACTCTAAATAAGAATTGGTAGTTAAAAAATATTTTAAATTTTAAAAGATAATTAATTGGATAATGAGGTCTTTAGTCATATTTTAACCACTTTCGTTTCTGAAAGATGGAATGAATTTCGGAAAAATGTGTATACGTTCGTGTGTCTACGCGTGATTACCACCAAAAGTTGACAGAATGTGTTGTCATTGGCAAAGAGTCTTTCTTCCTAGTTTCAACTCGATCGGATTTCGGGAAGTGGGTTAATTTCCACTTATAAATTTCTGCTTCATTCGTACATTCATTCAATCAAAAAGACAAAAGTGAAATGTATTTAAAAACCGTGTAATACGCGTGGCAGCTGTTTCGCCTTCGTTTGATAACTATTCGACAGTTTGATAATGCGTTACATAGGAACATTAAACAGCTGTTATCTTTGTAGGTATATAAAAATGAATGTTTCTTTTTGGTCCCTATGCGTTCCCAAACCTTCAACCAAATGCGATGAAACTTTGGTGATTTATTATGCGCATGCCTTCAAATGTTTATACGTATAATGGTGAGCTCTGGCGTTTTGAATTTACCATTAATAAGTAACGTTAATCCGATTCCTATGAAACTTTGGTAATTTGTTGTGCGCACGCCCGGGAAGGTTTCTATATATAAATAAATGTCGCATGAGTTTGAAAAATGTGTGTATTTCATATAGAAAACAAAAAATATTTTTTATCCAAAAACACTTCAATGAACAGAATTAAAATAAACACTTTCTTTCTGCATCGGAACACATGCCGGCTACCCGCTAGTTATTAAATATAATAGACCGGTCAGTGGCTGAGTTGGCATCGCGTTTAGTTCCCACCCAGGTCATGTGTTCGATTCCTCGGCAGGCTAAGTCCTCCATCACCACACTTTGGTGGTTTTAGGAGATTTGAAAAAAAAAAAAAAAAAGTGAAAAAATCTTAATAAATAAAACAAAGTCGGGTTAGTTACACCATTTATAACTCAAGAACGGCTGGATCGATTTATATGATCTTTGATTTGTTGGATTTGTCTCCGCCCCGAATAGCAGAATAGCTATAAAACATCGGAAAAATTCACGAAAAAAAATTTGAAGAAAATAATTTTCCTTGTACATTATTCATGGAACGAATTCTCATATTTTGAAAGAACTGCAGAAATATTGTGATTAGTATAATATTGAATATTGAGTGAATTCCAAAAATTCGAAAACATCGAAGGTCAATGCGCTGTGTTTTGCTTTTGTTCCAACATAATATAATGCTGCCCTTCTTTCTTACACACTAAATGACCAAAGTCGAAAATGAGACAAACGGTAGACGTATGTCTGCACCCCTCCAACGGAAAAATACAATAATTAATAATTATAATAAATCTCCCTCACACATAAAGAAAATGAAACGCAATAGGCCACTTGCATCACATTTTTTTAATTTTTTTTCCGGTTTAGACAAATATTCTAAGACATTCTGTATTTTTTTTTTTTTTTTTAATCGTATTTTTGAAACCCTGGGGATTTTTTGAAAATTTCAAACCGAAAAATCAGACCATTTTTTATAAACCGGAAAGACGGGACATAATTTTATAGGTGTGAAAAAACGATAATTGCATAGCCGAAAATCATTTTAAAAAAAAAGAACGTTTTCCACACGAATGGCACAGGAGAATAACGAGGCATTCCAAAAATATTACATCTCATAAATATTTTTTTCCTTGATCCATCTTATTGATCATAAATAATTATAATGTACAGCGTCTATATTACTAAATTCAATGTAATATACTTGAACTTGTAAATTGTAATAATAATAAGAATATTATAAAATTTTATTTTGTTAAAATCAGCACCATAATCATTATACTTCTAATACATATACCGACATCATCTTCACGTTCTGAAGAGAACCCCGTACCCATTAATTGTACGGGGTTCTCTTCAGAACATCTGTCAAAAAATCAAACCAAATGATAAGTTCGCAGAGAACAAACAATAAATCTAGTGAACGAATTCAAAAATTCGCCTGAAATCAAAGTGATGCCATATAAAAAAATAAATCAGTGTGGAATTTTATAAAATTAATAGGAACATTTTCGGCGACGGGACATTTTCATGTAGTGACGTCACGAGCCCAAATAATGGATTTGTTTATTTAAAAATTAAAAAAACTGTACATTTCTAAAAATTTTTACCAACATTTTCGTAATCTTAGTAAAAAACTCTATCCACACTATTTTTTCCAAGTCGTTATGAAGTCCATGCAAGTGGCCTATTCCTGTAAGTAAGTGGAAAAGTAAAAAAATCCCAAAAAATATAAATCCGTACACAAATCAAAACACGGACAGTTGCGCATCGATAATTGCTTAATTCTGTAATTTTTAATTTAATAAAAAAACTGAATTTAATTCAGCTAATAAGTTAACAAAATGGTTTTTGATTCCGAGGCGTTACTAAGTTTGTCGGGTCAGCTAGTAGATAAATAAATAAAAACATTTTTTTAATACAGTTGAGACAAATTTCACTGGTTTTCATTTTAGTACCTAGTAATAAATATTTTAGAGTTGCTGAATGATTTTGCGAGAAGTGTTTATGTGTGTGATTTAGGTGAATGAATGTCGAAGGACCTTGTTATGTGTGTTGAGTGTATAATAGACCACACCACATTGAAGCACCCACCACTGTCCCGCCCCGGTATAGGCGACTTATGGTCGCCCCTTCGGAGCTCTCGCAAGAATCTAATTTTTTTGAATAAACTGCTCTACATGTAATGTAACGAATCTAGACCTTCAATGTCCCCTCATACTGTGTTAGGTAGCGGTATGCGGACGCGCCTACAGGACTGTACTGTAATGGTCAATCGCTACAATTCTAAAGCCCATGGAGGTGTCAATGCAAAAGCAGTGAGCCTCATGGACAGTCAAACAAGTTGTTAGTAACATCAACAAAAAAATAAAAAATAAAGTAATCCAAAATGACAACAGCCGTCATGAGTAATCAGCTCATGACAGCGAAAGACCACACACAATCCGGCGGGCAGCAACGGGCACTGTACATAAAAGAAAAAAGAAACAAAAGAAAAATAATGTATATACTGCACAAATAGAAATGAATGCACATAAGGAATAAGAAGAAAGGGACTGACTGAGGAATCTTGTGGTGTCTACTTCTCTTCTCTCATGAGCGGCCTTTGTTCATACACTTGTATCGCGATATTTTACTTCCATATGCGGGTAGAAAAATGCGGAGCGGAAAATTGTATGCTTACGCGAGGTTCGATTGACGACATATTGATTTTTTTAACTGATTGTTATGGTAACAAAAATTGACAGGAATGTAGGGATGGGATTGGATAGGATAAAAAGAATAGGGATGGATAAGTAAGGAATATGTGACAATCAAAGCTACAAGCACAGAGTCTATGATATGTGTAAATGTATGTAGGTAAGTGTATCTATGATTGTGTAAACGCCCAACCAGTTGCAAAAGTTTGCCTCTGTATTAAAAACCTGTATCGGAATGTGGGATTTCTTTATTGCTATTCTTAACGCAAGGACAAAGAGGATTTTTAAATAACCGATTGACCTTTCTCTGATAAAAGGAAACAAAAACATGTTTTTGGATTCATCGGTAAAAACCTTTTCTTTAATTAACTTCACACAGTTGACCCGCCCAGGGCGCGTATTTCCTTTTCTGTGATCAATAGAAGGCAACCATGCCTCGAAATCAACACGAGTTTGTAACGCCATTTATCCTCCAAACCTGTGTTCAGTAGAAGGCAAGCGGCATCCTATTGTGCACGGGTTTGTAACGCCAATCCCTTCCAAAACCCGTGTTTAGTACGAAGCACGCGTCAACGCATGCCACTTAATAAAGATATTGTTTCTCCCTGCGTGTCCTTTCCTTCGTCCCATTTTTCTTCCGCATCCTATTCCTCTACCGCATCCCCTTCACCTCATGCGTTCCCACTCTGTCTTCTCTGCTTTCCCTCTCCCCACTCCCCTCTTCCGCTTCCTCCGTCCCACGAACCCCCCTCCCGATTTCCCCTCCAGCATTCCAAACATTCGGTCCTTGTACATTCAGTTTTCAAAGAGCTCGCGTGCCATCTATTGCAATTTATTTATACAAATTTCAATTTACTCACCAAAGTTTCATCGCAATTGGATGAACGGTTTAGCAGTGCATAATTTGATGATGCCAGAGCTCACTATTTTATACAGAAATCATCGCGGACATGCGCACATCATCGCGGATGAATAGTTTAGCAACGCATAGCGGACATACACAGGGCCGGATTAACCAAGTCGGGGCCAGTAGGCAATGCACGTCTCGGGGCCCCTTTACCAATGGCGGACTTACGGGGGGCGGGGGGGGGGGGGGTTGAAGGGGCTTCCAAACGCCTCCTCGTTGGGGGGGGAAGGGGGGTAAAGTTTTAAAAGTAAAAAAAAATCTGAACGTAAAACATGTCAGTATATTGAGTATTGTGTCAAAATTTCAAGTAAATTGGAGCAAAACTAACGAAAATACAGCGTTTCAAGCGACCGGCCCTCATGCTCCATTCAAGTATATTTCGAGTACCTATAAAAAAAATTAAATCGGTTTTCTCGCAAATAACATTTCTGAAGTTCGTAAACATCATAACTCAAAATCTTGACTTCAGAGGGAGTTTTTTTTACCATTTTATAATAACAAATTCATCGAAAATTTTTAGCAAAAATCGCGTTTTTTGCTTCAAAATGCTGCCAAAAATAAAAATAAAATCGAAAAAAAAACTCCCTCCGACTACCGACGACAACATATCACCTTTTAAATGCATTTCTGACCAGCGAATTTTATTTTCGATTTTTTTTGAAAATTTTCTCATGACGCGGGGCCCCTAGCCGATGCGGGGCCCCTAGCCGATGCGGGGCCCCTAGGCAGTTGCCTACTCTGCCTTAGGGATAATTCGGTACTGGACATACATACAAACCAAAAAAGAAACTTTTTTTGATTTTCATATATATATAGATATTTATATATTATAAAAGAAATTCTAAAAAACGTGCGGCTCGCAAAAACTCAGAAACGAGTCCCGGTACGATCAAGGGAGTTATATGGTGTGGTAGATTCCCGTTTTTACCTAAAGAGCGTGGTTTTGAAGATATAAGGGCTGGAAGTTTCGCTCTCTTGAAATTTCCAGAACAGTCTTCCGGAAAGTTCTGGAAGGTTTCGTTGAGCTCTTGACAGTTCTGGAAAGAGTGGTGGAGTATGTCGTGGAATTTTCGTGAACAGGGAATCGGGAACGTCATTGCGGAACATTCCAGAACACTCTCGAATGTTGTCCTGAGCGAAGCCGGGTAACCCATCTAGTACTATATACATATATATATAAGCAGTTAATAGCTGCTTTTTGCTACTAAAGTTCTGCAGGCGGCTTTTGGTTGAGCTTCGCCCAGTTTAAATGCCAGTGACCATTTATAGAGCTTCGCCTTTTTGCAAAACTAGCAAAGTTAATGTGAACATTAAACTTCAGAATACTTATATTTCATAAGATATATAATAGAAGACATTCTGTATTTATACATATATGGTGAACATCATGGCATCCATAACAGTTGATCCCCCGGCATACTTATTTACAATTTGCAGTCGGTTTAGGGAAGATACGATAAAACTAATTAAGTATAACAGTACAGAGGTAGGATGTACAGAGAGGATATTTATTTATTTATTATTTAAACGCCCGTACACAGGGCTATTACATACATAATACAGGTGTATCGAACATTTACAAACATTATGTATATATATAGAATAACATACAGTACATACATACGATGCATATTAGTACAACAAATATTTATCATTTTACAAACATATCAGTTACATAAATAACTAGTTATTTTTGCTTTGATGCAAGACGGTGAGGTTTTGAAAATATCGACAAGGTCTGTATACCTACGTATTGGCAGTTCGGTGAAAACGCACTAGCGGTGAATGATAGGAATAGTTAGTGCTATGATTGTCACTGTGGAAAAGGTGGTGGAGTCGAGTTGATTTAACAGGGACACGAATATTTATAACACTTAACATTTGAGGGCAGTCTATGAGATTGTTCAGTAATTTAAAAAGTATAAGAATGTCATTAATAGTACGCCGGGTAGAAAGTAGTGGTAGGTTTAGATCAGACATTAATGCATTGTAGCGGATTTCAATTACAGGCTGTCTCAATTTGAATTGAACGTATCGAAGAAATTTTCTTTGTACTCTCTCCAAACGGTGTAAGTTACAGGTATAAATCGGAGACCATACAGGAGATGCATATTCCAGCTGCGATCTTACAAGAGAGCAGTAAAGTAGCTTAATTGACTCAATGTTTTGAAAAGTCCTTGTGTTACGTATTACAAAACCTAGAATTTGCATGGCCTTATTGGAAATTGTTTCACAGTGACGATCAAATGTAAGTTTCCGGTCAAAAATAACACCAAGGTCTTTGATAAATGGTACTAATGCAATTTCATTATTGTTAATTAAATACGATGTAGATATTGGAATCCGTGAGCGGTAAAAACACATGTGGAAACATTTTTTTACGTTTAGGAATAATTTATTTATTTCACACCAGCTAGCAAGTCTATCTAAATTTTGCTGAAGGATAAGACATTTTATAATCTTAAAGCTTTAGGTCATCTGCGAATAGAATGAATTTGACATTATCGAAACATAAAGATAGATCATTTATAAATAAAATGAAGAGTGAAAAAATATACCGCCGAATAATAAAGTGTAAAACATATTTTCATTCAAATGCATCAAGGATAAAAAACTACGTATCTATTCACTGTATATAATAATAACAATAATAATAAAAGCTTTTATTCAGACAGTAAATTACATTACATTATTTATTACATTTACAACACTTATCATGCATCGACTCCCTGTCTGTAAGTCACCAGTTGACAAAGGCCTCCTCCAACTGTCGTCATTTCTCTATATCATTAGCTACTCTTGTCCATGTACCACCTACTAACCACCTACTATGGCTTTGATGTCATCAACCCACCGTCTAAATGGTCTACCTCGTTTTCTCTTCTTATCACTTGTGAACCAACTCACTACTAATTTTGATCAATTTTCACTTCCTCACACATGAGTATAATTACAAAAGATCAACACTGTAAATTTGTTTGATGTTCATACCAACTTATTATTAAGGGTATTTTTGAAGTCGATTTTACGTTTGAAATTGGTAAATAGTGCACAAAAAATATAATTTTAAAGTAAATACCACTTCGGGGAGGCCAATATTGTCGGTGGATCAACTATCAGGTAGCCCACGGACATATGAATATATCTGGACCTGCCCTAAGTGATAAAAACGTAATATTTCCCCCTCCACATGGCGCCGGCTGAAGCTCCTCCTTGGAACCGGCTCGCTCCATGAAGAGGGGATAAAGCCTCACTTGAATCTAAAATGTGTGACGTCATCATTCTTGCCGTGAAGAGCGAGAAGCTAACATCCATACATTTAACGAAATAACGGCAGCTTGTGCTATACAATATATCTACATATCAATGTACACATAGCGAATGTGGGCGGTTCTCCAATGTGCTCGTCGCTGGTTACAGGGGTAAGTAAATTATGAAACATTTGTAAAAGTGTTTTAACTAAACACGGCAACAAAATATTGCTATGTGTATTGGGGCGAGTCTTTTTGGGGCGAGCATTTGGCCTTAGCAAATATGTTATGAACGTGGCAAGCAATTCGCGCTCCCATGTAAAAAGGTCTATTCATTCAAAGCAGATTTTGCTTTTAAGAACTAAATGGTGATTGTAATGCGAGGTGCCTATATACTGTCAGATTGATTGTTCAACAAATGACAGTCATCTTTCCCCTCTTCGCCCTCCATAGTTTGGTTTTACCCCTCATCTTTAACTTCTTGTCTATCCATTTGGATGTCTATGAGGTAGCCCCATAAATAAACTAATCCCGCGTAGCCCATTACGGCATTGGTCCATCGATGTTGTAATATCCAAAAATAATTAATTTTGTATATGTACCGTGTGGAACTGGTTAGTAATTAAATTGTCTTTGTGGTAGTGGGGAAGTAACTTAATCGTGTTTTTCAAGTTCGTTAAATAATACCAGTTTAGATATTATTTTTCCCATACGTGGTGGAAATGTTCATGTTTTATTAAATCCAAAAAGAATTGGTTCCACAGATAGCCGATTCCTCAGAGAAATAAAGAAATTCCGACACTATCAGTAGTGGCTTGTGGCAACACTGCACGTAGTTTTTATTTGTGGCAAGCATTTTGACAGTCTACAGAGGAAGCTTGTGGCGTGTCTTAAGCATTGCAATTTGGGAGGCGGGTATGGGTACCGCCGCCCCGGGAACCATTTATTGGACAACCAACACTGCCACAGGTCACCCCAAGTGGTTCGCTACGTTTGGTGACTTAGAAGGGGTGCCCGGGTTCATGGGATGAGGTTTGTCTAGGTCTTAGTGGCAGATAAGTTTGCCCAACCATAGCGTGGCGGGCTAGATCAGAGGAGACTGATTGAGGGAGGCCTTTTGACCTCTCCAGCCAGATTCTCCCGACCCTTTGCCTTGCGCCGCAGTGTGAGGAATAGATTCATAAGTCCGTCACTCCTGGCCACACTGACCCCCAGATTCCTACCCACCTCTCATACCTTTTCCCTTCCCATATCTTCTTCTCCTTCTTTTCCCTTAAAAAACCCTCCACACAGAATCCTTAAAGATGACATAGGTCACATAGGCCTCTAAGGAAATTGTTTTCCTCGGTGTCTCCTGTGTGGAGCTAAGGTAGAAAAAAAAATTGCGCATTAATCTACGTGCTGGCGGCGAGCTTGATGCGAATTGAAATTTTTTGGGCGTAGACTACTCTTAGACTTATTTATATTTTTAATTATTAATTTGGCTTTCACCCATTAAGATCTTGGCCATTTCTTGAAATTAATTACGTTTTCGAAACAATCTCAGAATCATAAAATAAGAACCCATGTACATTAATAGTTAGCGTTCTTCTACATAAAAGAACAGGTTATTTTAAAATTAGTTACATTTTTTACGCATTTTTACACAAACAATTATTCTATAAATTGGATAAAATTAATATAAAATAAGTATTTATTGTTTTTAACCCCCGACGCAAGGAGCGGTGTAATAATTTTGACTTTCTGTGTGTCTGACTGTGGCCTCATAGCTCCTAAACTAATTGACCGATTACGATGCGTTTTTTTGTTTGTTTGAAAACTGACGTAATCGAAATGGTTTTAAGCTACAATTCGTGAGAATCTGTTCAGGCATTTCAAGGTCATCAGCCTTTTTTTGTCGGGCGTTGCTTAAAATTTTACTTATTGTATTTAATTTGTAGAAATCCATCTGATTTTTCTTTTAAATTAATGTAAATATTAAGTTATTTTTATATATAAACGTAAATCCCTGTTCCCTTTTTTTTAATAATCGGAGACGGTTTACATATATATAGTTCCCAAGAGCACTTAGGCCATAGACCCATTGTACTATCTCCCATTTTACCTCATTCCTTTGACAGTAATCCAGTCCCTTTTGTAAAGTTCACCAGGATTGTCATTCGAAATGAAGCTGTATCTTCTGGTCCGACAGTGTGTCTTCCCAGGTCTCATTTCCCTCTTCACTCCTCCTTGGTTCCCTGAAGGCCCCACGACGGAAGAGGGCTTCATCTCTCATCTCCACTCCTTAGTTCCCCGAACTCCTTAGTTCCTCTATGACGGAGAGTCCACCTCCTCTTGGTTCCCCAAAGGCCCCACAAAGGAAGAGTCCACTCCACTTGGTTCCCCGAGAGCCCCAGGAGGGAAGAGAACTTCATCTCTCCTCCTTGGTTCCTTTAAGGCCCCACAGAGGAAGAGTTCGCCAAGATGGCCTCATTTCTCCTCTTCACTCCTACATGGTTCCTCGAAGGCCCCACATGGGAAGAGGACATCATCTCTCCGCTTCACTCCTCCTTGGTTCCACAGAGGCCCCGCGCTGGAAGGGTGCCCTTCCCCTTGGTTCCTCGAAGGCCCCACAAGGGAAGAGTTAACGGAGGTGGCCTCAGCTCACCTCTCCACGGTTTCTCCTCTTAGTTCCTACTACGGCCCCAGGAAGGAAATCCTCAGAGGTGGCTTCAGCACTCCTAGGTTCCCAAAAGGCCCCTAGTCTTAGAATGGTCCAATTTTTTGCCCCACAAGTTACCAGGGAAATAGAAGGTCCACTCCAGCAGAGCCCTGAGTGCTGGAGTGAGGTCTAAATACTCCGAGATGCGACCTTGTTTCTCGGAGGCACCGTTCGTGACGCTATTCCCCAGGACATTTAGCCTGAGCACGGTAGCTCACACCTTGGCTTGGGATGGCTATTGCAGGTTTGTGTTTTCCACTCCCTGAGCGATGGGTTCGCCACACTCCCTACGCTAACCTGTTTCCCCGCCATAACTTTAGAATCACTTTATCTATTTCATTCATCTTTTCTTAAAGTTTTCTAATACATTGTGGAAGGTTTTTACGGAAAGAAAATTAAGAAAATTTGAAGACGTGGGAAGGCGGGGAAGGTGGAAGAGGAACGCGGGAGGGGAAGGGGACTCGGGAGGTCAATGGAGATGCACGGGAAATCGAGAATCAATTTATTTCTTTGAATGGCATTGCAACGCATGCCGGGTACCAGCTAGTATTATAATATATTATTAAGGTCTGTAAGTATTTTATTTTGTTTTGTTTTCTAATTGTTTAATAATAATGTAACTGCTATTGACTGATTAAAAATATTTTTAGGTCTTGTGAACATCTGAGAAATGGGGAATAAATAATTTTCCTTACTTTATCAATTAATGTTTTATTAAAATATTAATTATAACATTTATTCATAATATCAACGGAAATATACAACAATGCTTCGTACGTACGGTCATCCATTTGGAAAAATGGGATCTCAAGACATAATGGAATCATTTAAAACACAAAACGATGCAATAAAAATCCAAATAAAAATACCGTTAAATTAGTGAAAATGCTTAAGCCGAAAGCACAAAATAATCTTACGAACTATATAATAGATACCAGTGGAAAATTAAGGAAATATTTTATATCTAAAGAGAAAATAGATATTGGATACTATAGAGTGCGGGTGGAGGACGCAAACCCAATTATTTATTTATTTATTTATTTAAACGCCCATAGGGCTTTTAACATAGAATGCAGTACATTTTTTTTATTACAGTGAAAAGATTATAAGTAACATAACGTATGTTAAAAACATAATATAGAATATATAAAATATAAGCGTTAACAAAATACAGGTAAAAAATAGGAGTATGATATAGACGCTGTGCAGACGAACACTAAATACCTAACATTAATTATTGTCATTGAGGTATGATATTATAGCCTTCTTATAACTAATTATGCAATGCTTTCATTGCCTGAAATTTGGTCTCTCAGCTATTAACTGCATAAATAAGGACAAGAATGCCACGTGTCCACACTGCGCCATGGACCATCCTTGGAAAGACTGACCTAACAAAAACAAAGAAGAAAAATGCAAAAATTGTGAATTCCAAAACAACTCATTCAATACAAAGCAAAAAGCAAACAACAAAAATTGTACGTAAGTATTTAAAAAAATGTTATTAATAGGTATGCACCTACTTTTAATTTCTCAATAATGGTAGCCCTCACGGTTGCTCAAATATTTAAAACTCAATATCAAAATGTATGTGTTTATATAAAATGCGCTTGTTTTCTGAAACTTCTCACAATTTTAATTATAATTTTCTGCAAAACTTTCAAACAAAAAACATCATTATAATATTATTGACCTACCATCAAAGTGTTTTTAAGATTCATCAGAAATATTGAAAAAATATTTAATGATATTTTACTGTAAAATTTAAAAACAAAAACAAAGCACTCAAATTTTAGCCTACTCTCAAAGTGTTAACGATTGTGCCATATTATTTACTCAAAACAACATTATAACACGTCACACTATGTATCTTATTTTTAAATTTATCACTAGAAATATATTGCCAGGTTATTCTTCAATATTGTTATCAAAACAATTTCATATCAACATTGATAACATGCGAACTTATTTATGCTTGCATTCAAAATCAAATTCAAATTTAACAATTAGTTATAATAAATGCGTATATCAACAAAAGATGCCAAGGCCAGGGAATAAAATGCATACGAATATTTTAATTATTAAGTACTTTATTCACAAACATTATGTCTTTTAGTTATATTGATGATGACAATGATATAATTTTTAAGGTTAATAACCTGTGTGAATGGTTAAGAAAACAAGATACAATGAAATGTGAAAAGAATAAACTTAATTTTGTGGAACTAAACTTGCGATTAATTTGAAAGAACTGGGACCTATTTCATGTTTATTTTAAAGACTATTTAAATCACTTGACATACTTACGACTCCAGATACTAATATCTTCAGCCTGTATCTATGTCTGACGAATATCTACAGCTCATATGTTGAACTAATATCTACGAACTTCAGAGTGTTGATTAATATCTATCTACAGAGCTTAGGTTGAACTAATATCTACAGAGCATAGGTTGGACTAATCAGCTAAATGTGTCCAATAGTCCGATATTAGGGATTTTTACATACATACTTACATAAATTAAGTTTTTTAAACTGCATACGCAATATTACGTTATTCCAATATGCTATACACAATTGCAAATCCAACCTCTGCCAGTGCTGTAGATATTCGTCAACACTTTGGTTCTCATAGATATTAATCAACAGTTTGAGCTGTAGATATTCGTCAACACTTTGATTCTCATAGATATTAGTTCGATTTTTTCAGTTTTTGGAATTCCTGTAGATATTAGTAGACGCCTCCTGACATACTCATGCTTTACGAAACTGCAATTTGTAGGGAACTTTTAAATCTTTACGATATCCCCGAATTCAATTCGCATCACTATTGCAGAAACCATAAAACAGGTAGAGGCATTTTGTTATTAGTAAAAAATAACCTCTGCCTTACGCAAATACTTCTGAATACTAAATATTTTGAGAACGTCTTTGGAATATTGACACTTCCAAATAACATCACTTTAAATATCTTAGCAATATACTGACCCACAAATTTAAATAAGCAAGCATTTTTATCAGAAATATCCATGGTGTTTGAAAACAATAAAATCAAAAATGAAAGTGTGGTATTTTTCGGCGGCGTAAATTTGAATTTATTAGATAAAAATGATGCTGTCATTATAAATTTTGAAAATATCCTTACTAATAACTATTTTGAAAAACGTATAAATAGTGTTACAAGGGAGGTCAAGAGAAAATTATCAGCTCATGTAATAGATCACTTTTTGTCCGATTAAGCGGAAAGTTACTCAATGGATTAAGAAGCAGAACAATCTTAGCATGCGTATGTGATTATAACATTGCCGACCACCATACACTATAACACGGTAGATAATTTTGACTGTAACGATCCTTATAACGTTCAAATTCTTTCACAAAAAATGATCGATAAACATCTTTGTAATTAAGATTGGAAATCGCTTCTAAAGGAAACCGATTGTTCTGTTATATTTAAAAATTAAATGTTATTTTGACGACTTGTAAAAAAACAGCTCAATTAAAATAAGCAAAAAATGTAAAAGCCGACCTTATGCAATAAATGATTGGATATCTACTGATACACTATATAAAATTAAAAAACGAGATTATTTATAAAAGCGTTAGAAAAATACTCCAACAAACACATACTACGAAAAAGAATATAAAAATTTTAGAAATGTTTTAAATAAATTGTTACTTAAATTAAAAACCTCATACTATAATGATAAATTCAAAAATCTCTTTCAAGATTCAAAAAAGACTTGGGACAAGTGTAATCAAATTTTAGGAAAGAAATATAAAAACGATCCTGACCAAATTGCATCCAAATATCTGATGAAAGATCGGACCAAAGAAAATGTAACTAATAGACCGGAAGGCGAGATAGGTAAACCCTACGTCATCGATTACACGGATGAAACTACTTTTAAGTGATAGTGGGTATTTAGAAAACCGTAAAAAAGCTGGTCTGCCGGTGCGCCTCTTGGCAGGAGCCGCGCAGTCATGGAAATAGTCAGCGATTTTTTTGGTCAAAATTACGTCATTGACTACACGAACGGGAATGGTCTCATATGATAAAAGTCGATTAGAAAATGAGAAAAAAGCAGGTCTGCCAACCGGCAGCCTAGCAAGTTCGGAGGCAGCCAGCGTCAAAGTGGGGAAAAAATTGGTCGATTTTACGTCATCGACTACACGAATGAAACCAATGAATAACTATAGTCCAGATCATTCCATATAAGAATTTTGCGGTCTGCCGACCAGCAGCCTGGCGAATTTTTGTGTACGATTTTTTAAAGTTTTTTTTTTTTAAATATTTGTTTTTCTTTATTATTTTTTTTTATTTTACTATATTTTTAAAAACTTTGAATGCCATATATAATATAAAAAAAATAATTTAAGAGTTCCTAATGTACCGATCCGTCAGGCGAGCCTGTAGACGCCAAACCACTTACGAAACCTGCCGCGGTGCCCCTCACAGTTGTCGCGTGTTAATATTTTTGTACAAATTTATAATAATAATAGTTCTTTTAAGATTGCCTAATAGTCCATAGTTGTTGGAAGTTCGAATAACCAACCCACCGTCGCCGTAAGAGCTGCGTTCGTCCGAAAAACGACGGAAATTTCCGACCCCCGTCCGTTTCATATCGGTTTCGCTTGCCCTGCTGCATCGATTACATTGAATACAAGATCAAAACTAACGAAAACCTGTAGTCTAGATCATCCCATTTATGACTTCCTTCGTCTGCCGACCAGCAGCCTGGCAGTTTTTGTGTACGATCTTTTAAAGTTTAAATTATTTTTAATAAAAAAAAAAATATTTTCAATATCTTTATTATTATTTTTATTTGAATATGGTTTTAAAAACTTAGAATTCAAGATTTGCATTCTGTTCATGACATGTTCATGTTCCGAGTGTGGTTTTAATAGAACGATAAACTAATTAACAAGTGGCCGATTCATCGTGTACCGATGCCATTTGCTGCAAAATTCTGAGAAATTGACTGTTCCGTGTGTAACTATTATTTCGGGACATTCACGCAGTAGCAATCTTAAGTTAAAACCTGCCTTGAGTGATGAAGATGCGAAATCCTATTATTGGAAGAATACTCGTCACATGTGATATAAAAATCGGTATAAAATGTTGTCGCAATAAAAAATAAGATTTTTACGCACCCCTCCCCCCCCCCCCGGCGTTTGAAAATCTGCTGTTGAAGTACCTAAATATGGGGGCGGCGAAATTTTCGTCCACCCCGAGCGGCTGACACCCACGCTACACTACTGCACCTTGCCTATCTAGATGACAATCCTGCATCGCACATACTTGCAGTCTGTCAAAGTCGATCGACCGGAGTCTAGTAATATTGAGGTAGATCTCCAGTAGTTCAAGTTTGAGCACCCCTGATCTAGTGGGTGGTTTGGTTTATTTATGGTTAACAGCTTGTCACGATTGACCTGTCAACTGTGTATGAGGAACCGGTGTCCTCCTACAAAAACCTCGAATTACTTAAAGTAATTAGGTATAACAGTTATGAGTTTCAAAAATTGTACGAAGAACAAGGTTAGATTCGCTTCCACTAAATATTAGCTTAGGAACGATTTTTATTAAAGTAGCTTTTCTGACAGCTTGGAAATAATTATCTATGATTTGATTTTTCTGCACGTCATTTTTTCTCAAGGTCACAAAGTCCCACATTCAACAGGCTGAAGAATCTACTAGCACTATAATATTTGATATATAGGTACAATACATTATTTAATTATAATGTTACACAAGACATAATTTGATTCTAAGCAACATATATACCCATAGATGTATATTATATACATCTATGTATATACCTAAATGGCAGGCAAGGAAATTTTAAATATTGTCTATGACTTCATTACTGTCTATGAATAACCTAAATATTTTATTGACGCGTGCTGTCTTCACCGTCAGTCGTTCCATCCTATTTCCAATCTCTAATTCAACATAATATCCCTTACTTTGTTTAATTCGTGCAGTTAAATTTATCATTCAATACTTGTGATAGTTATTGGTAAGTACTAATGCTGATATTAATCACGCCATTCATTTGGTAGCGGCTGACAGCCAAACTGAACGACATCTGTTCTTTCTTTTGAGCTAAGGTAGGCTCACACGCACAACTGCGCTGTGTCTAACACGAACTAGCTTATCCTACCAACGCCAATCAATCGTTAAATTTAAGTCTACCTAATTTTGGGTAAGCTAAAGTTCGGATTATGGGCGAAATTCCTAAAAAATAAAACTAGTTATCTTTATACTAACTTTGGGCCGGGGAATCCGAATCTGAAAGAATTAGGTTGGGGCAAGCAAATATAAACTGAATTATTTAAAAATTTTCTTACACAAACAATCTGCAATAAATTAATGACACATCTTTTTATGGGCGATACTCCGAAAGAAGAAATTTAATTATCTTTATACTAACTTTGGGCTGGGAAATCCGAATCTGAAAGAATTAGGTTACACTCGGCAATATTAACTGAGTTAAACGACTGTACAATTTTGAATTTACACACAATATTACAGGCCATTGTGGCCCCTTTCTGAGAATAAAGATCATAGAAAAAACAAAAGATATTACATATTACCACATAAAATTAAGTGTTTCCATTAAGCAATAACGTAAAAAAACATGTTTTTAATTTCAGTAATTATTTTTTATAAATTTTATTCACTTTTGTGTCACGAACCATGTTACACAAACCTAGCTTTGCCGCTAAACTACTTGAAAACTGGGATATTTTCTTGCCTTGACGCGAGTAGGCGCTACGAAGGGGGCACTTTCTTTTGTATCACAAACCATGTTACACAAACCTAGCGTAGCCGCTAAACTACTTGAAAACTGGGATGTTTTCTTGCCTTGACGCGAGTAGGCGCTACGAAGGGGGCACTTTCTTTTGTATCACAAACCATGTTACACAAACCTAGCGTAGCCGCTAAACTGCTTGAAAACTGGGATGTTTTCTTGCCTTGACACGAGTAGGCGCTACGAAGGGGGCACTTTCTTTTTGCTTATGGCATCACTTAATTTTCTGTGGTTGAACATAAAATATCTTTGGTTTTTTCTATGGTATTGTTGAGAGCGTCAAAACGTCAAAATTACCTGTAAACTGTGTATGAATTCAAAATTTTGCAGTCTTGTAATTCAGTTTATATATGCTTGCCCCAACCTAATTCTTTCAGATTCGGATTCCCCGGCCCAAAGTTAGTATAAAGATAACTAGTTTTATTTTTTAGGAATTTCGCCCATAATCCGAATTTTTTCCCTAATTTTGAATTAAATAGTGTCTCTGTGGAAAAATTAAATTGCTACTTTGACTTAAGCAATATTTGGGTGAGACAACAACAGTCTACGGTTAATATACGATAGCATGTACTTACATTTTCTACTTATAATCCCGGAAATTCGACAACATAGACAAATTAGTAGTCGTAATATCCATTGTTGCTTGTATCGCTGGTTGAATAAATCAATTGTCTACTTCTTAAGTCCTGCGTTCAGTACAAGTAACATTGGCGGAACTGATTGTTGTAAATATGTCACTAAATAATACTGGCAGTTTACCGTTTTTAAATTGATGAAAATACTAACATTATGTTTACAAGTTTTTCCGATTTTCTGTTGCAAGCAGAATGGCGGGTCCAAGTTATACTGGTTTACCTTTAGAGATAGATATTATATACGTTGTATTGAGTTACGCCACTATTGATGGCGATTTTCTCAACTGTTTTCATATATCAAATGCGAGTTTAAAATATAGTCACAATAATTATATTTGCGACTTCAATGTTTTAGCAAAATGTTCCAAGCAAAACCAAATATTCAAAGCTCATGCGAATTAAATTTCCGTTTTAAAAATGTTCTATTGCAGGAATTTTCATTTTGGCTTGAAGCAATTACCTGCCGCTGCCACAGCAGGGCCATGGATCTACTAAATCCTGAAACTGTTTCCATCAAGACGGAACCAGGGCCCCAGGAAGAAGGCGGAGGTGTAATGCGGCATACAGATATAAATTTCGACCTCCAAGATGTAAAGCAAGAATGTTTACAATATGCAGAGAT
The DNA here is from genome assembly GCA_917880885.1 of Limnephilus marmoratus. Lineage (NCBI taxonomy): Eukaryota > Metazoa > Arthropoda > Insecta > Trichoptera > Limnephilidae > Limnephilus > Limnephilus marmoratus. The sequence continues at coordinate 9,785,989 of OU862907.1, forward strand.
TATTCAGACAGCCAGTAAGTTATATTAAAATTGATTTATAAAAACTGTTTTATATTACTCGCAATAAGTTCCTGATTTCTCAAGTTTTTACCTCTTTTTTATTTGGGACATATTATACGTTACACTTATTATTAGACACTAAAAATGCGTATATATTGATTAAACATATCTAGACTTCTTCAAGAGCAGTGTCCTTCTTGAAACATCGGCCCCTGAAGCGGAATTTGGGGTCACTCTTTTATCTTATGTTAATCTTAAAGTTTCTTATCCAAATTAACGCTTCTCCATGGTAAATTAATGGTATCCTTAGTCACTGAAATTTATAGATTTTTATAAAAAAAAGTTTATTTGTATATCAAAGATCAATGCGCGTATTGTCATTTTATTTTTCAGGCAGCACTATTGCGGAGACAGTTGCCATAAAGGCAGATCTTGGATCTCTAGAAGAAGATGGAGGGAGTTTTCCTTTTATGGAAATTGACATAGACCTGTCGAATGTTAAAAAAGAATGCCTAGAACACGTTGAAAGGATGAACCACAGAGCTGGTAAAACCAATTTAAACCGATCATTAAAGATTTAACATTTAGCGGAATCCAATTTTTCCACGTAGCGCAGATAATAACTCTTAATGCAAGAGGTCCTGGGTTCGAGTCCCAAAGGTGTCAATATGTTTTTCTGATTTTTCTGTTTCCAGATTTTCGATTGAGTTTTGCTTATATTGTCTTCATTTCTTTAAAAAAAAACTCTTAATGAGCCTATTTTATCCGTATTCTTTTTCAAATTTGTCGACAGATCTGAAGACGCATCCTGTGGATGAACCATTCTCCTGTCCTCATTGTAACTACTCCTGCTCTCATAAGAATAATTTTATAAATCACCTTCGCACCCATACTGGAGTTAAACGCTTTAAATGTCTTCAGTGTAACTATTCGTGTTCTCGAAAGGACTATCTGACTAGTCATATGCTGACTCACAGTGGAGAAAAACCTTTTTCTTGTTCAGAGTGCAAGTATTCTTGTTTTAAAAAGAGCCATCTGAATAGCCATATGCGGACTCACAGTGGAGAAAAACCTTTTTCATGTTCTGAGTGCGACTATTCATGTTCTGAAAAGAGCAGACTGACCATCCACATGCGGAATCACAGTGGAGAAAAACCTTTTTCTTGTTCTGAGTGCAACTATTCATGTTCTCAAAAGAGTCATCTGACTAGACATATGCTGACTCATAGTGGAGAAAAACCTTTTTCATGTTCTGAGTGCGACTATTCATGTTCTGAAAAGAGCAAACTGACCATCCACATGCGGAATCACAGTGGAGAAAAACCTTTTTCTTGTTCTGAGTGCAACTATTCATGTTCTCAAAAGAGCCAGCTGACCAGCCATATGCTGACTCACAGTGGAGAAAAACCTTTTTCATGTTCTGAGTGCAACTATTCATGTGCTCGGAAGAAGAGTCTGACTATCCACAAGTTTACTCACGGTGGAGTAAAACCTTTTTCATGTTCTGAGTGCGACTATTCATGTTTTGAAAAGAGCAGACTGACCATCCACATGCGGAATCACAGTGGAGAAAAACCTTTTTCTTGTTCCGATTGCAACTATTCATGTTCTCAAAAGAGCCAGCTGACTAGCCATATGCTGACTCACAGTGGAGAAAAACCTTTTTCATGTTCTGAGTGCAACTATTCATGTGCTCGGAAGAAGAGTCTGACTATCCACAAGTTTACTCACGGTGGAGTAAAACCTTTTTCATGTTCTGAGTGCGACTATTCATGTTCTGAAAAGAGCAGACTGACCATCCACATGCGGAATCACAGTGGAGAAAAACCTTTTTATTGTTCCGATTGCAACTATTCATGTTCTCAAAAGGGCCATCTGACTAGCCATATGCTGACTCACAGTGGAGAAAAACCTTTTTCATGTTCCGAGTGCAACTATTCATGTTCTCAAAAGGGCAGACTGACCATCCCCATGCTGACTCACAGTGGAGAAAAACCTTTTTCTTGTTCTGATGCAACTATTCATGTCCTCAAAAGAGTCATCTGACTAGACATATGCTGACTCATAGTGCAGAAAAACCTTTTTCTTGTTCTGAGTGCGACTATTCATGTTCTGTAAAGAGCAGACTGACCATCCACATGCGGAATCACAGTGGAGAAAAACCTTTTTCTTGTACTTTGTGCAACTTTTCATCTTCTCGGAAAGGCAGTCTGACTCGCCATATGCTGACTCACATTGGGGAAAAACCTTTTTCTTGTTCTGAATGCAACTATTCATGTTTTCAAAAGATCCATCTAACATCCCACATTCTGAATCATAGAAGAAAAAAACCTTTTTCATGTTTCGAGTGCAACTATTCATGTTCTCATAAAGGCCAACTGACGAGCCACAAGCAGACACACAGTTAAAAAAAACTTAACTCTTAATAAACTCTAAAGATAAAGAAAATAACTTTAGTCATTCTGGCATATATAAACTTAAATATAGTGACTGTTTGGCCTTTTACATAGGTAAAACGGCTATTACCATTCAAACCAGGGAGGTCGAACACTTGACATGTCTAAACAGTGTAGGTTTTTCAGAATTCGCCTCCCACCTAATAGATAAAAATCACTCATACATTTTAATAAAGCTTCCGGGATAAATGTGTTGCGTAGAAATGGAATAGGTCTACGCCTTAATAATCTTGAAGCCCTTGAAATAAAAAAAAGTCATTAAAAATAAGTAAAACCAATTTACTTAATAAACAATTAGATTTGTCTAACACCCCGATTTTTTAAATATTTCCATTACTCCCGCCCACGATCACCCCTCCCTCTTAGGCACCTCCCTCCTCGCCCCCACCTAAGTTGTTGTTCTGTCTCCCTCTTCTAATTTTCTTTTAAATACCATGTTTATCTGTATTATGTTCAATATATTTTTATTCACCCTGAAGGTTCAGGACGAACCGAAACCGTTTGGATTAAGAAATAATAAAGTGGAATTGAAACAAAGTTATTTAATTGTGTTTATTATAAGTATGTATTCCCACAAAGCGGTTGTTACGTGTGAAGATTTAAAAAAAAACTTTAACATGTTTGAAGTGCAATTATTCTCGTTCTCGAAAGGGCAATGTGACGAATCTCATATTGACTCACAGTGGGTAAAAACCTTCTTAATGTCCTGAGTGTAACTACTCAATTGCAACTATTCATGTTCTCGCAAGGGCAGTCTGACCATCCACATGATGGCTCACAGTGGAGAAAAACCTTTTTCTAGTTCCTGGTACAACTATTCATGTTCACGAAAGAATCATCTGACTAGCCACGTGCTGTGCTCACAGTGGAGAAATCCTTTTTCTTGTTCAGTGCAAATATTCGTGTTCTCAAAAGAGCAATCTGATGACCCACATGCTGACTTACCTTTTTCATATTCCATGTGCAACTATTTATGTTCTCGAATGGGCAATCTGACAAGCCATATGCTAACTCACAGTTGAGAAAAACCTTTATAAGTTCCGAGTGCCGTCACAAAAATAATTATTCCCTTCAGAAATAATGATTTTCGTAACCTTAAAACCTATCATTATTTCTTTTCTAATTTATAAGCTGATTTTACTTGCCGTTTACCTAGCCAGTAAACATTTAATTAATTGCCTTGCGTTTAATTCATACGTTGACAACACTCTTCCATTTCCGGACTCCTTTTTTAAAGGCCGCTTTTTGAGCTGAGAGACGGACACCATGTGAATAATCATAACCCAATTAGGTTATGATTATTCACATAAGTAGAACTATCGATTGTGCTGGTATTATTGTGAACTGTGCTGGACTGAAAGTGTTTAGAGAATAATTCACACACTTGATGAGCGCCGGTGCATGATTTGTGGGATGCCAGATGTTTTACTTTTGCGTTTAGCGTAATTCCAGAGGTGTTTATTATTATTCTTAAGAGGAATATAAACGCTAGAAATAATTCGATTATCTTGCCTGCAAAATTTAAAATCGAGCGTCTTATTTGCACGAGGCAAGTAAGCGAAAAAGTGGTTTTTATTTATTTTGTGCATAATTTTATAAGAACAAAAAAAAGTTAGAACATAGAAAACCTTAAAACTAGTCTTACCCATAAAGGGGTATTTTTTTTAAATGGTTTTTGTATGACTTCATAGTTAAGTCATGAAAAAAGATTTTTTTTTAGTGGTTTACCCTTATATTTTTTGTTATGTAAATAATAATTTTATTGTAATTCCAAGACATAGAAGAGCTAGTAAAAGCTTCAAATTATCCGTAGCATATTTTTTGATCTTCATATTGTAAACTGATTCGTCGTAAAGATTAATCTAAATAGTATCGAAATAGGATTTCACGTATAGCTTCATCTTATGTATTGATTATAGCAGTGCTTCTTGTTTAATTACATATTTAATATGTAAAACACTGATATTATATTATTAAAGACTTTTTATTGACAATTGACATTGATTGACATTAGTTCCCAATAGACCACAGATGACAAACATTATAGAAGTAGTTCCTCACTAGTGATATGAACATACAATAGTGATGTGACATCCCCTTGCTTTATTTATACAATACAATACAATAAAATTTTAATTAAATTAACATTACACATTATACCTATCCGGTGGTTTGACAACTCTACCGTATCTGGTAATGTAAGGGTTGTTAATGTTAATGTTATTTTCTCCCACCTGTCTCTCATCTCCAGCTTTTGCCTCTTCAAGTGTCGGATTAGATTGCATGGACAGATGATCATTGCATTATATCTCAGTTTTAAGTGAATTCTATTTCGTCTGTACGTGTTACCATAATGCTCTTGAATAATATAGGACCTATTACATTTTAATTTTTCTTTGACCATAGCTCAGATCTGACGACCTCCGTAGTCCAGTGGGACTCTTGACTCACAATCCGGAGGTCGCGGGTTCGAACCCGGCATGCGCAAATAAATTTTATTTGATTAATTTGTGTTATTTCACAATTAATTCATTTAAAATAATATATAGTATATTTGCGGCATGTTCCAGAGTGGAAGATACTATCAGTATCGCCCTGGTGTAAGACCACCATTCAGAATTGAAACGTTGCTTGAAAATGGCTTTAGCCGTGTTTGGTGACCAGATCTGAATAGCCAGGTACTTTCCAACCTTCCTCTTCCCCACATCCTTCCCATCCCCCTACCTTCAGCCTCACAACATACCCCAATTGGGGATGCCATAGTCTCACTGGCTCCAGACGGGAGCAGTTGAGATTCTTGTGCGGTATTCACTGTAAAAAAAAAAAAAGCTGGTAACCAAGAACTTTTGGGATTTTTCTTAAAGTATACATTATCTCCTGTTTGTAATATAGACATGGGTTTTGCATTCACATTATAATATTTGGAATTTTTTGCATTATTTTTTTCAATACATTTTCTGTAATCAGAAAATCTTACAACCTTCGGTTTTAATTTAATTTTAGCTAAGGGAATATTCATTCTCAAAGTTCTGGACATTAATAATTGAGTAACTGACGGCAAATTAGCTTTGGGTGTGTTTCTATAATGTAATAAAGCTATATAAGGGTCTGTATTTGTTTCTTTAGATTTTTTAAGAATGTTTTTTATAAATTTTAACAGAACTCTCTGCCTGACCATTAGACTGTGAATGATATGGACTAGTAACTACATGTTCTATGTCCCAATCGTATAAAAATGATTTTAATTCAATCGATTGAAAAGGAGGACCTCCATCAGACACTAAAGACATTGGTATTCCATGACGTGCAAAAACAGACTTTAAGTGAATTATTACATTTTTTGCAGTGGAATTATTATTGAGAAAAGCAGTTTCTATATACTTTGAATAATAAATGTTACAATAAGGTATGTTTGATTATTAAAATACATTAAATCAATACCTACTTGTTGCCATGGAAACTTATTCATTTCATAAGTTATCAGTGGTTCCTTCTGATTCGAAACTTTAAATTTATTGCATATTTGACATTGCTCAATTAAATTTTTTATATCTACAGAAATACTAGGCCAAAATAAAGAATCTCTTGCTAATCTTAGACATTTGTTTATTCCTTGATGTCCTTCATGAATTTTATTCAACATTTCTTTTCTCATAGACTGAGGTACTAATAATTTATTTCCCTTAAATATTGACTCATTAATAACATGAATCTCGTCTTGAATATTATAATAACATTTTAAAGTGCAATGGACTTTATCTTTACTATTTGGCCAACCTTCGTAATAATATTTTTTTTATATTTGCATAGTTTCATCCAAAGCAGTAGCATTACTCAATTTTTTACGATATTCTTCACTAATAGCTAAGTTCATATAGGTAGATTGAATTTACATGACAATGTAGATCAGACTCATAATCGGGTATAATATATTATATTATAATGATCTTTCAAAGCAGCCCTAGATAAAGTATCCGATATAAGTATACATTTCCTTACCTGGGACATGTACCACATTTAAATCGTAAGACTGAAGAGCTAACATCATACGTTGCAATCTAGCTGGTAGGTACATCATGTAAAGGTTTTTTAAATAAATAGACAAGAGGTTTATGATCAGTCTGTACTGTCACTTTGTTACCATAAACATACTGATGAAATTTATTACAACCAAATTGTATGGCAAATAATTCTTTTTCAATTTGAGCATAATTTTCCTGCGACTGTGTCATTGTTTTTGAACTATATGCAATTGGACGGTTATTTTGCATAATGACTGCACCTACAGCTGATTTTTAAGCATCGACTGACAAGGTTAATGGTATTTTTGGATCATAATGAATTAAAACTGTTGCATTTGAAATAGCTTCCTTCAAAATTTTAAAAGATTTTTGACAATTCTGGTCCCATGACCATAATATATTACATTATTTTTTAATAAATTTCTTAAAATTTGTGATTTATCAGAGAAGTTTTCAATAAACGGACCTAAATAATTTACCATTCCCAAAAATCTTTGACATTTTTTGGAGACGGTAATTCTAATATAGCTTTGACTTTCTCTTTGTCGACTTTTACACCTTCCTTGCTAAAAATATAACCTAGGAAACATACTTCCTTGACTAAAAATTTACATTTTGACTTATTTAATTTTAAATTGACTTCTCTAGCCCTTTCCAAGACTTTTCTTAATCTAATGTTATGAATTTCTTCAGTTTCTCCATAAATCAGAAAATCATCGACAAAAATTAAAATACTTTCCAGATCTCCAAACAAATCTACCATAATCCTATAAAAGATTTCCGTTGATGCATTTATTCCAAATGGTAATCTTAAATACCTGTACCTTCCAAATGGAGTTTGAAAAGTGCATAAATCACTACTTTCTTCATCTAATTTTAGTGACCAGAATCCAGAATAAGCATCTAAATGTGAAAAATATGCAGCACCTATAAGTTTTGACGACTCCAGATACTAATATCTACAGCCTGTATGTCTGACGAATATCTACAGCTCATATGTTGAACTAATATCTACGAACTTCAGAGTGTTGATTAATATCTACAGAACGTAGGTTGAACTAATATCTACAGAGCGTAGGTTCGTAGGTTGGACTAATCAGCTAAATGTGTCCAATAGTCCGATATTACGAATTTTTACATACACACTTACATAAATTAGGTTTTTTAAACTGCATACGCAATATTACATTATTCCAATATGCTACACATAATTGCAAATCCAACCTCTGCCAGTGCTGTAGATATTCGTCAACACTTTGATTCTCATAGATATTAGTCAACAGTTTGTGCTGTAGATATTCGTCAACACTTTGGTTTTCATAGATATTAGTTCGATTTTTTCAGTTTTTGGAATTCCTGTAGATATTAGTAGACGCCTCCGTTTTGACCTAATTTCATCAATATTTTTTAAAGGAAAATATTCTCTCATTATGCAGTTATTTAATTTTCTAGGATCAAGACAAATTCTCAATTTACCTGACTCTTTGACAGTTATGACGACAGAATTTACCCAAGAAGTAGGTTTAGTAACCTTTTCAATGACCTTCATCTTGTCCATGCGATCTAATTCTTCACGAAGACTGTTTTGTAAGGCAAATGGGACTTTTCTCGGAGGATCGGCGCACGGTACAGCATCATGGCGAAGCTTGAGATGAACGACAGGTGGTAGACATCCGAGACCCTGAAATATGTCATTATATTCAGTTAATATGGTGTTACGATTACATTTGACATTAAATACTCTTTTTACAATCCCAAGTTTTTCAATAGTGGGAAGGCCTAAGACAGATTGACAATCTAAGCTTGTTACGAAAAATATTATATTATTTATATTTCCATGTATTTCACATATAAGATCACAATGACCAATAATGGGTATTTTATTTCCACCAAAACCTCACACTTTGGTAGAAACTTTTTGTAAAATAGTATTGGATAAATTTAACTTTTTAAAGTCTGAAATTGAAATTACGTTAATGTCTGCTCCTGTATCCAAAATACAGTCTAATATTATGTTATTAATAATTATAACTAAGTGCCATGCTTGACTTGAAAATTTACTGTTGTTAATATTTCTTATTGTTGCAATAAAATGTCCCTCAGAGCAATTAGCACTGTCATCATTGGGTATTAAATCTACTGACTTTAAATTTCTGATTTTCTTGTTACAATTATTTTTAAAGCAGAATTTTGCGAAATGACCAAAAGAATTGCATGACCTGCATTTGATGTTTATAGCTGGGCATCTGAAGCGGTGATGTTGTCCACATCTTTCACATGGATTGTTGTGACCACTTGACCTTGACGATGGTGACGGTGACCCTTGACGATTGGTAAACCCATGCTGACTTGACATTGAATTACGATGTGATGATGACGGTGATCCATGACGATTGGAAAATCCATACTGACTTGACGTTGAGTGAAAATAACGGTGTGGTGATGGTGACGGAGATCTTGACTGTCTTGATGTACTTTTGTGATTTATTTGAAGAATGTTTTCATATTGTGTTGTAACTATACGTCATGTACTACTAAACCTATCTATATGTAATATTATTATGTTTTAGCAGTAAACTTATGTGTGTTATAACAAAAAAGCGTTGATGCTTTCTTCTTTGAGCATTGAACACTCGTAAAACATCATTTATATATTCCATAAATCTTTATTTTTCTTTATTTTTTTATTCTTTATTTTTTTCTCATGCTGTTTTCCAAATTTTGTTGGCATTTTTTTGGCATAGCTGCGCTGGCAAGTCAGCATGAGAGCAGTGGCGGCGTAAGGGGGGGGCGGAGGGGGCGGTCCGCCCCGGGTGCCAAGCACCAAGGGGTGACAACGACAACTCACTCGTGCAGCCAAAGAATGCGCAAAAAATCTCCCTCTGTAAAGGCAAACGAGTATCGACCTACTCTTGTACCTATCTAGCTACTTAAATACTATTATCATACGAGTATTTTGAAAAGCATGGCAACTATATTTTCTTTTTTTTCGAATATAATTTCCAAATTCCCTAAAATAATGAATTCATTTTGCGCTTGGTCTGATCTTATACCGCGCGTAACTTCGAGCGCGGTGGGAAATATTAATGAAAAATGTATGCGTGTCCGTTAAACGACTATCAGAGACAAGATGGAGTGCTCATCACGACGCTGTTAAACCACTGAAGAATATTTTTGAGAAGCTTGCATCAACACTCGAAGAGATGTGTGATCCTAGCACCAGCAAAGAAAACGTCGAAGCAAGAGAGCAGCATCAACACTCATACCACAGCTTTGTGTGACTTCAGTTTTCCATGCTATCTTTCCTTTTGGTGTGAAGTCCTAGAAGAATTTAATCAGACAAAAAAGTACTTACAAAAATCTGGGCTATCATTGGAAAAGTGTTTAAAAAAAATTAAAGCTCTTAAAAATTTAACCAAATAGTGGAAAAGACTAATTGCTACGCAACAAAAAAATACAAGGACTTAGACATTCCAATTGAAGGAAAAAGGCGAAGGAGGAGATTTCGAAAACATATGCCTGGAGAAATGGACCGAAATGCTTGACTTAAATTACCAGAGGAGCTGCAGAAAGCAATGAAAGAATGTCACGATAGATTTTACGAAGAACTGGACCATCGTTATAGGGCAATGGATTATATTCTGGTTACATTTAGTGTTATTAAGCTTAAACATTGGTAACATCACCAGAAGAAGATCTTCCTAGAATGGTTCCAATTTTGGTAAAGAGACAGGGAAATCAATTTTGATAATTTGATCGAATATTTTACTCAAATAATGCCTCGTAAGCATGTTTAGTATTCGGTGTTTTATTTTAGGTAGGGGTGCTCAATACAAAATCGCCCCGGGTGCCAATCTAACCTACGCCGCCACTGCATGAGAGCCTTCATAGGCCGAAAACAGCTGATGATGTAAACCTCCCGCTTTTGAGAACATTACAAACTCACTTCAACAACACTGACTACAGCAATTTGTGTTTATGCGTATTTTGTGTTAAAAATACTAACGAATTCTGACAACGAAAATAAAATAAAAATGACGTTCACTAAAGCCGAGGGATTCCCCGTAAAACATCAACGAAAATAGTTGCCAACTTGGAAGATTTTAATTTCCTAGTTTTTTTTTTTATTTAAGCTTTTTAAAAAATGTTACGCAACGCGTTGTTCGAACACCCCCCCCCCCCCCCCCCCCCCCCCCCCTCCCGCCCCAGTAACGCACAGTAACATTTTACAAGACCCCGCCCCCCCCTTAAAGTGCGTTACGTAATACTTAAACGGCCCCTACTTAATAAATGACCAGTTCCACACGGAACACATACAAAGAAAAATATTTTTGGATTTTACAACATCGATGACCAATGCCGTATGGGGCTACCCGGAATAAGTTTATTTATGGGGCTTCCTGACAGTTGATCCGCCGACAAATGTCCCCCTGAAGTAATATTTACTATGAAATTATATTTTTTGTCCATTATTTTCCAATTTCAAACGTAAAATCGACGTCAAAAATACCTTTAATAATAAGTTGGTATGAATATCAAACAAATTTATTTACATGGACGATTTTTCATACATATACGCTGGAATGTAATATACAATACATAGACAAGTAGTTTTATCATTGAATAAAATTTGTTTTATACTTTGTTATTCTTCGGTACATCCTCTCTGTACATCCTACCTCTGTGCTGTTACATTTTGTGTAATTGGGTTTATCGTATCTTCCCTAAACCGACTGCATATTGTAAATATGTATGCCGGGGGACCAACTGTCGGGGGATCAACTGTTATAGATCAGCGATGTTCACTGCCTTAAAATACAAAATGTCTTATATTATAAATCTTCTTAAATGTAAGTGTTCTGAAGTTCTATGTTCACATTAACTTTGTAAGTTTTGCAAAAAGGCGAAACTCTATAAATGGTCACTAACACTTAAACTGGACGAAGCTCAACCAAAAGCCGCCCGCAGAGCATTAGTAGCAAAAAGCAGTTATTGAAATAAATTTTATAAATTCTAACTACTCACTAACATCATCTGTGATATTCATTCGGCATTTTCAGCAATATGAATTGGTTTGTTTCCCAGATAAAGCCTGTCGGCGACAGTATTGTTCACGATGACATCTATGAGTGATTTAGAAAAAGATCACAATTTACAATATTGTCGGGCAGTTTTGTTTTGCTAGAATTTTCGTAGATGACGCTAGCAAATAATAGAACTGTAGTGGAGGTCGAACAAATGACACTTTAATGGGCCGTTTTCTGAGTAATTCCAAAATATCCACGAGATGGCAGCACGGTGTTTAGCGGTCCTCCTGTCATCTAATTTGTGGACCAAATCTATGGACTGACGCACTGACGTCTTTCAATGATTGATCTGTCATTTCGATAATTTGCAATTTGTTTTCCGACAAGTTTAGCCAAACAAAGTTTGCTCGATTTGTAAGTAAAATGCACAAAAAGTAAGATGCTGCTCTGAGCCACAGACCGTGCTCCTCAACGGCCTCGACGAGGCTCTCAACGGCGATGGACTCCTTATCGTAGCGCTGGTTCTGCCCTTCAAACCATACGTTGAATGTAAGATATGGATTTTATTATACCTCTAATACTTTAACCAGGGATTTAACCGGTCTTTTAAATGTGATCAATTTTAAATAAGTGGTACTATAGCACCCTCAATCAGGGTATGTTGTGAGGCTGAACTGAATGGGGAAGGAAAGAATATGGGAAATGTGAAGGCTGGGAAATGACTGGCTATTCACACCTGGTCACCTAACACAACTATTGCCATTTCAAGCAATGTGTCCCTTCTAAATGGTGGTTTTTCACCGGATGTTTAAGGAAGGGCCTTAAAGAATGGATTTTTAATAAACATCTTGAAAAGACCACTATTAAATAAGGGAGGAGAGGGAAATATTGCATGAGAACAAGTCGAATGCTGCTGTCATCTACTGTGGATGGATGTTCAGCTCTTGTCCGGCGAATTTCTTGCTGGTGAACCGATACCAAAGGGATCTCATCAATTTATTAACATTATCTGCTACGTGTATTGCCTAGATCTGAATAACCAGCTAGTTACCAATTTCCTCCAGACTCAAAAGCTGCTGTTTTGTTACTCTTAATTTTTCATTATTTTTGACATAGGTAAAAGGAAAGCTTAAATCTCAAAGCATAAAGCTCGAGGCAAAAATCTAATCGCTTAACATTCAAGCTTAAACTCAAAGCTTAAAATTTAATTTCTCCCAACTATGTCTAGGATATTGCACTGGTCGTCTTCTCTCGGATTCCTTGTACTATTCAATTATAATTTTCAGACGAATCTGACCACATGGTGAAGGAGCGTTTGCCCATCCGAGGCCACACATTCGATGAGCACGTGGAATCCTTCATCAGCTACTGCGCCACCACCGTGGGGCTCCAGGTCATGCAGTGGTCACGCTTGCCCTACCTCTGCGAGGGGGACTTTAACCAGTCCTACCACTGGCTGAACGACTCCATATTCATCATCAAAAAGGACCCAAATTTCCCCGACACCACGGCTGAATAGAAGTTTTAATAGGTTTACTTATATTACCTCTCACCTTTGTATTTTGATATCCCTCGTCTGTGAAATAGATTATATTTCTATTGAACGTTTACAAATAAAATTTTAGCATAGGAAAAAAAATGGTTTATCAAGTAAATAAATGTTAATTAATGTTGTATGGTATGGGGGTTGCGAGATTTTTTCGATTAGTTACCCCAAAATAAATATGTGTCAAAATATGTAGTGTGCAATGCTATTTATTACCCCTCTGAGACTTGAAATTGAGAAAAAACTGACTTATTTATTCTACACTATTTGCTAATCTTATTTTCTTTATTTTAACAGGTTGACTGTTCACAAAGTTGCTCACGCGTTGACCGATGCTATCATAACTATATAATATAAGAATGTAAAAAAAAAAAAAAATGCCAAAACAATAAATAATTTATGTATAATGTTAATTATTTGTTGTACTGATGTGTTCTTCTATGTGTATAATGTTTGTAAATGTTTTACGACACATTTATATTATGTCTGTAGTCTTGTTCTTTTCATACCTCGAGAAATAAAAGAAACTTTTTTTATTTATTTATATATTTGTTAAATTATTTTGTGTTATTTAGTACAATTAAACAACAATATTTTTTAACCATGGCAGTAGCTGTCGTGCAAGGCTGCAGAAAACCATGTCTAAACTGCAGCAACTCACTCTTTATTTTAATAAAACAAATATAATAATGATCTTTTCGATATTAGTTTTTAGGGTGTTACGCCGTGTTGCGCTACCTCCTTTAGCCAACGTTCCGGACAGCGTTGCAATGTTGCAGTGATCCGGTAGATCTGCCCTGATGATGGACACTGCAACGCTGTCCGAAACGTTGGCTAAAGAAGGAGGTAGCGCAACACGGCATAACACCCCAAAAACAAATAACGAAAATACTTTTGGCCGTGAAAATCTTAAAACGTATCATAATAATGATCGTTTATTTCAGAATGTTGTGCAAAGCAATACATTCCATATTTTGAAATAGTTCAAACATTGACAAAATAACAATAACATACAAGAATGGAACAGAAAATAAATGAAAAATATAGTATATAATAATAAATCCAAAAAAATATGCAAATATCCGTTCATGGGGGATATTTGACAGGCTCCCATTTCCAGAAGGGCATCTCAGGGGGGACTCCATCTCCATCCAGGCAACCATGGAAGTGATGATGGTATTCTTCGACTTGCGTAGTCTGCGCCATAAGCTTCCCCTGCGGTGGAACAAAAGTTTATTTTAATATAAACAGTTAACTTTTTATTATCTATCTATCTGAGTGTCTGTATCTAGAGTCGGTCTGTCACACGGAGTATCAGAAGGCAATATGACTTCCACTGCCACGTCTTCTAGATTTACAGGTAACACCGCTTCATCTTGTGGTTTTGGTTTTGTAGAATTCATATATATTTTTTCACGTATCAGACACCTTCCCTGTCTGTTTCTTAATTCTAAATTGCCTACTTCTACTTTTATCCAGGGAAATATTGAAGGAACTACACCTTTCAGTAGCTTTTGCCTGTACAGTACATCTGAAAATAAAATTAGGCTCAAACTTCCATACTAAACTTACATGATATAAAATACGAAGCGGTCTACGTTGAAATAATAATAATTTGAATTTTTTCCTAAAACACTGAAAATTAAATTACAATCACAAGTATACAGAAACGGGACGAGAAATGCAAAGCAAATTAGACTGCCAACAATGAAGAATCACCCGCCCAGAAATCTCATGCCAGACAGTTTGATAACCGTGTAATAAAATTATTGCAATACTTAATTGAAAATGTTTAATATGAAATAAGGTATTATGTCTAAGGTAATTATTATGTTAGTTTTGGTTGACTACACTTATATTTAGGTACGTTTGTCAAATAATGTCAACTGCGAAGGAAGGCAAAATATTGTGTATAAAATTTTGTGCATTCTATGTCAAATGTTTCTTTACGTGTTCATTAAACTATACAAGTACTATATATATTATATTGGGGATTCAATTATAGTAAGATATTAATTGAATGAGTCATGTACTTACTGTTAAAGTTATTATTATTGAATACATAATCTGTGTCCCTGAAATGAGCTTTACAGACAACAGAATCAGGAGTCGGTACCCATTTGGAACGCCTAATTTAATGAATCCATTTCGCTTTCAAGTCTTTCAATCTTTGGGAAACTCGTGTCCACCCCTATTTCTACACATTGGAACACTACAACAGGTTGACGGCATTATTATAATATTTAAAAACACTAAATTGCGTCAAACGGCCTAAAAAATGTATGGGATCTGACAGTTAAATAAAATAGTTGGACCGCTAGAACATTAGCGAACCTAGCGGCCAAAATCGTGCGAAAACGGCCCATTGCATTCGGCTGGCTCCGGATTGGTCTCCTAGCAACCAATCGAATTCATTTTCAAGTCACAAGAACTCTCTCCGCGCCACTCTCTCTCTCTTCACATTATTATTATTGTTTATATTTAAATATAGAAAAATTATAATATGTAAGTTGTAAATTGTTAATAAACCTGTGAGTAATGTACCGACATCTTACTTATTTGCTTTACCACACCCTTTACACACTTTAAAACACATAACACATCACTCTATAGAAATAACATGCGAAACCAAAATTCGATGCAGCATATAATAATAATAATAATAATAATCTTTATTCCAGGATGTGGGGAGGATAGTGTAATCCCACACGTCCCATATAGTTATACCTACATATTTATATATTTACACAGTAAAGAAATAAGAACGTAAATAGAAAATAAAAATAATAGTAATAAAAATTAATAATAACAAAAGTAAATATTCAATTATTATGCAGGGCGTGATCTTAAGTGCGCTCGGGCCCATCGCTCACTCAGGAGTGGAGCTTGGTGCTGGAAGGCTGCGGTCACCAACGTGTTGTCAGAAGCCATTAGCCGCATCCTGGCTCCAGTAACCCGGTGTCTCATCAGACTGGCGAATCCATGGAGTCCTAATTCTGTGAACATTGTTGTAGCGCTGCTATACCTTCTGAATCCAAATATGATTCTGCACGCATCATTATATTGGATCCGGAGACGTTCCATTGAGCTTACTCGGTATTGACACCATGTTTCACACGTATACAGGCTAGTGCAGAATGCGTTAAATAATGTTTGGCTAAAGTTCGGTTTAGGGGCGGCGTTCCTAGATAATAAAACTAGTTATTTTTATACTAACTATGGGCTGGAAAATCAGAATCTGAAAGAATTAGGTGTCGGCAAGCAATATTAACTGAATTACACGACTTTAAAATTTTCTATAAACACAAAGGAAAAGAAGCCATTATTGACATTACAAGTCATAAAAAAACAAGAAAGATGTTACACCACATAAAATTAAGTGTTGCCATTAAGCAATAATATCAATAACTAATTTAAGTAATTATTTTTTATAAATTTTACTCACTTTTGTATCACAAACCATGTTACATAAACCTAGCGTAGCCGCTAAACTATTTGAAAACTGGGATGTTTTTTTGCCGTGACGCGAGTAGGCGCTACGAAGGGGGCACTTTCTTTTCCATCACAAACCATGTTACACAAACCTAGCGTTGCCGCTAAACTACTTGAAAACAGGGATGTTTTTTTGCCGTGACGCGAGTAGGCGCTACTAAGGGGGCACTTTCTTTTCTATCACAAACCATGTTACACAAACCTAGCGTAGCCGCTAAACTACTTGAAAACTGGGATGTTCTTTTGCCGTGACGCGAGTAGGCGCTACGAAGGGGGCACTTTCTTTTCCATCACAAACCATGTTACACAAACCTAGCGTAGCCGCTAAACTACTTGAAAACTGGGATGTTTTTTTGCCGTGACGCGAGTAGGCGCTACGAAGGGGGCACTTTCTTTTCTATCACAAACCATGTTACACAAACCTAGCGTAGCCGCTAAACTATTTGAAAACTGGGATGTTTTCTTGCCTTGACGCGAGCAGGCGGTATAAAGGGGCACAAACCATGTTACACAAACCTAGCGTAGCCTAATATATTAGAGATAGTCATAATTCATCAGGTTAATGTGTTATGTGATGAATTGTCATGTGAGGAAGTATCGTGTCGGAAAGTTTTACGTTATTGATATTTTTGCTCAATGGCAACACTTAATTTTATGTGGTGTGACATCTTTTTTGTTTTTCTATGATTTGTTGTGTCAATGCATGTAAAATGGCTTCTTTTCCTTTGTGTTTATAGAAAATTTTAAAGTCGTGTAATTCAGTTAATATTGCTTGCCGACGCCTAATTCTTTCAGATTCGGATTTTCCGGCCCATAATTAGTATAAAAAAAAAATTATCTAGGAACGCCGCCCCTAAACCGAATTTTTTCCTAATGTTTTTTTAACATTATTACTGCATCGGATTCTTAGGGCAATCATATTTGACAAAACACTGATACTTCTCTGTCGTTCAATATCGCCATCATCCGAGAGGTCTTCAGTGATGATGTGCCCCAATTATTTTACATTCATGGATGTGCTTATGGTTTCCTCGTTAAGTTGTACGGGGAGCATCTTCTCTGGATTTTTTCCATGGTGGAATGCAATTAGCTCCGTTTTCTTGGGGTTGTACATCACGTTGTGGTTATTTGCGTATTCCTCACAGATTTTTAGTAATATTCTCAACCCCTTGATCGACGGAGCTAGGAGAATCATGTCGTCCGCATAGCTAATGTGATTTAGGCACAGATTATTGATACGACAGCCCGCTCTGGTGTCCAGGCGATTTGATAATTCGTCCATGTATACATTGAACAGGATTGGGGACATACACCCTCCTTGCCTTACTCCTGATCGCAAATATATCGGTTGGGAGTATGTACTTGCCCACCGTACAACGTTTTCCTGCTGGGAGTGCCATCGGGATAGTGTGTTAATATACATGGTATATATATTCCTAGCTTTCAATTTCTCCCATAAGGTTTTAAGACAGACCCTGTCGAACGCTTTACTTAGATCAAAGAAACATCCGTAAACAGTAGTTTTTCGTTTTCTGTAAAATTCTATTATTTACTTTGCGGAGTATATTGCCATATTAGTGGATAATCTATACTTAAAACCCATCTGGTTATCTTTAGAAGTGAGTCTACCTTCTATTTCATTTAGAATTACCCTTTCAAATAGTCTTGCAATTATCGTTGTTAAGGATATTGGCCGGTAATTGCTGGAGTTGGTCATGTCAGGCTGTCCCGATTTCAGGATCGAGGTTATAATTGTTTTCGTCATTGTACTCGGTGGATGGTGGTGTTTGAGAATTGCGTCGAACAGAATGTTTAATAGTTTAGGTATGTATCTACCTCCGTGTCTTATATTGTTTGTTGTTTACTCCTGCAGTATACAATTTCATTATGAATGCGGAGGGACATCGGAAACTACATTTCGAAAAGCTAACAACGAGAAAAGAAGAACCTGGCGCTGCACTAACTGCAAAAATTCACCCCAATCAACCATTACGCCAACCAACCCCATGGAAGATATGATGATTGAAATAAAAAAAAATATTTTCTGAGCTTGCCTCCCTCAAAACCCTTAACAATCAAGTCAAGGAAAATATGTCGGAACTTAAAAAATCCGTCGACTTCAACAACGCAAAATTGGATGACTTTACCAAACGATTCCAAGCTTTCGAAGAGTGGATGAGCAAAGTAGCCTATCTGGAACAAGAAGTTTCCTCCCTTCAATCGACCATCAAACTAATGCAAGAAGATTCAAACAAAAGGTAACAATGGATGAGGCTACAGAATATAGAAATAAAAGGAATACCCCAAAATAATAATGAAAA
This sequence comes from Limnephilus marmoratus, assembly GCA_917880885.1. NCBI lineage: Eukaryota > Metazoa > Arthropoda > Insecta > Trichoptera > Limnephilidae > Limnephilus > Limnephilus marmoratus. The sequence continues at coordinate 9,804,853 of OU862907.1, forward strand.
CATTCCAAACATCCTGTCAGAGATAGCAAAGAAAATTGGTATAAACATTTTTAAAACTAATGAAATCGAGTTTTCCACCAGAGTCTCGGCGAAAGACCCACTCCATTCCAAGTTAATTAAACCCATAGTCGTGAAATTCACCACCCGCTCACGTAAAAATGAATTCATCGCAGAAATTCGACGAAGAAAAGGAATAACCACGAAGGACCTGAATTACCCCGGTGACGAAAGAAAAATTTATGTCAACGACCATCTGACCAGCTCTAACAAAAACCTCCTTTTCGGGCCAAGGGTATTGCGACGGAAAAGGGATACAAATTCACGTGGCTAAAAAACAGCAGGATATATGTGAGAAAAAATCCAACTTCGCCTCCCGTACTAATTGCCATGGAAGAAGACCTAAAGAAAATTTCCTGAGTCGATCTGCATCCTCTTCACGTCGAAAAATAGATTTTTTATTCACTCATGTATCTCCCCACACATTTCCCCCCTCGCATTATCCACTTCTATCTCACTTATCCTCCCTCTCCCATTATCCTCTCTCCCATAAATTTTCTAATTCATTTTTAAATCACTCAACACTTTTCATGAACCAAATTGGAATACATGTTACCGCTTGTTGGCGACCCCCTACACGTCTGACATTCAGCACTATTCGACATACAATAGCGGTCTCTCTCACACTAATTATCTTCTCTCCCGTGGTAAGCAAATCAACCTTACACTCATTTTATGCCAACAAACATTTACTAAAGTACCTACAATCTACATTCTTAATAATATTACTAACCGTTCTTGCCTCAAATATGGATACCTACCTCAATCTAATTATAACAATAATTATTAATTATTATTGCCGGACCTGAGATGCATATTATTACAAGACTTTCGCATAATTATTATTTTAAACTATATTTTGCACCCATAAATTATTGTGCTAGATGTACTTACTATGCTAGATTGCATAACCGAATTTACTATAACCGAACTCACCCCCGGAGGGACGCAACATGACTAAACGGGTCTCCACAACATCCAATTTCTAGTGACTGCGGCAGTGACTGCAAAGACCGTGGAGTTGAGCGAACTAGCGCTGTCTCGTTTGTTAAAGGGCCGCTAGAACGAGTCAGCGCTAGTTCGCTCAACTCCAATATGCAGCCATTCCAACATTTAGTGACTACATGTTGGGTGGTGAGGAGGGCGCTTAAACTAGAAAGTTTAATCCCTATATATTCCCATCCTTTGCCTCTTAATCCTAATCATATGTTCCTCCTCCCCCCTCCCCTTTCATATGTTGTAAAAAAAAATAATTTAATTTAAGAAAACAACCTTACAATGTCACACTTTATTATTCATTCACCATCATAAGTGGAAAGTTCATAATTGGCATAATTAACTATCTTACTATTGTTTTATTGTGTAATCTCAGATTTGCTGTCAACTTTCCCTAAAATAAATAAATAAATAAAATAAAATAAAAATAAAATATGTTCAATGCTTAAACTATCATATCCCGGAGATTTACCGGCCTTAGAGCTTTGATGGCCTTCATAATATTGTTTTCAGACAGGTAGACATTTTGCCCATCATGTTCCATAATATCGGGAGAAGTCAGTGCTTCATTTCCTGCATATATCTGCAATATCTGCAAAGGTTCTTCTAAATGTTCTGGCGATTTCCTCTGAATTTGTGGACCCGTCAATTTGGCTGGCGATTCGAATGTTTGGTTTGATCAGGTTGTTGCAACTATATACAACTTCCAAAACAGAGAGAATCGCCAGTAGCCAAACTCTTTGAATTAGTGAAAGAATCGATTAAAAAATACTAAGGTAACTTCAGTGAGATATTAAATAGCGCAGGCGAATATTCTTTTTTTTCAGAATTTCTTTTGGCGCTAGTAATGATAAGTTGTCTTTGTTTCTAAAAGATCAAAATTATTTAGTTTTAAAAAAATGGGTCCTTTGAAGAAAATATCTAAGTTTGTTCATGTTTTCAGCCTCCGCGTAAAATATTCTGAAATAATTTAACCACTCAGATATTTTGCCGTTGTGCAATTTACAAAAAGATGAGTGAGATTTATAAAAAATTTGTTTTATTTCTGCTTTGCAATTAAAGCTCAGTAAACGAAATATTTTTGAACGTAGCCAAATAATAAAAAAAAAGTTTTGAAAGGTTATAAAATAAGCTTGGAAATTGTATTATTACAAATAAATATTAACATTTTTAAAAATTCAAATTTAGAATGCAAACGTAAAAAATTGTAAAAATTACTCACATGATGTTTTTTGTGAAAACCGTAAGTAAGTACTTAAAATCATGGATTATGTAAAAAAAAAACACTTATTCTATCGTACAAAATGTATATTAAACAAGTTTGTCACCTCACTTTTTTACCATTTCATACAAGAATATTTAATTAAAAATTAACAATGTCTAACAGCGCGTAGGCAATTTTTTTTCCACACTCTACACAGGAGGCCCTGAGGAAAATAATTTCCCTCAGGGCCTATGTCATCTGGGATGCTGTGTAGAGGGTCTTTTTGAGGAGAGGAAGGAATGAACATTGGTCTTGAAGAGACCCATGTTATGGGAAGGAGGAAACACAGAGGCCGGCAAATCATTCCACAGCCGAGCTGTTGAACACAAGAACGAGTCGAAGAAACGACCCGTTCTCATGTGACAAATGTCAACCGTGTACAAATGTTGGGCACGCGTTTGGCGTGTTTCCCGACTATGCACCGGTGCCGAAGGGATCAATGATGCTAGTTCCTCGGAGCATCTTCCATTGTAATACTGGTAGAACAAGGATAGCATTCCCACCTGACGCCTGTGCTCTAAAGATTGCAATCCGTCTGTTGAGATGGGAGAATCTATTAAACGGACCGCCCGTTTCTGCACAGAGTCGAGGGTATTTTTCAGGTATTTTGGAGCTGCAGACCAGAGGTAGCTGCCAAATTCAACCGTGGGGCACATTTGTGATTTGTACAGGGTTAGCAGTTGTGTACTATTAAAGCATCTGCGGGCCCTGTACAGTACGCCTAGTTTTTGGGATGGAGCCCCCATACCTGAGCTGGTCACTTAGGGTTATACCAAGCATATCAATGGAGGGCCTGTTCGGAAGATTACTTCCGTTAAAAGATACTAGATTTTCATTTTCATCCCTTTTAGACGTAATCAGACAAGATTGGGTCTTTGAAACATTAAATTCAACGAGATTATTTCAACACTTCGTTTGTGTGGAAGCACTATGATATGAAACAAAACGTGGTTTTTACTTCAATGGCGTGAAAAAATGTGATTTTCCACAAAATGCAACTTTTTTCAGGTATACTTCACCGTCGTCTCATACACATTCTTCTGTACGCTCTACTCTGTCTTGACATTTTTGACTGAAGTATCAACTGAAGGGAAGTCAAGGAGACACAAAATTTTAATGCGATAAATTTGCTACAGCATTCGTAAATGAAATAAAAGACGTAAGACATAATTGTACTGGAAAATTCCTAGATTGTGATATGTATACAACTCCTGCTATTATGTCAATGGGATTTAGACTGGTATCACAAAAAGATGTAAAAAAATCAGAAGGCAATGACCAAATAAGAATTGAAGACCTGAAGTTGATTGCTGATAATACTGGGTGTCCCAAAAGAAAGTTTATATTTGTTTTGCTTTCTCTGGCTCTTGGGAATTTAGTAAATAAAGCATTTGCGATAATTAATTACAAAAATGGTGATTCGGTGTAGCGCGTAGAAGATTCTGCAATATTTGAGGTTTTCGTCAATTCAATGATGCGTCAAGCATTCCTCTCATTCGAAAATGTGTCAAAATCTGAAGAGATCAGACAATCAAGATTCAAACTTTGAAGAGATCGATACAACGCGGGCATAATCAAAATCCGGGCGACCAAGGTCTTCGAGAACGGTACAAAATGTAGAGAGTGTTTATCAGTCTTTTCGTGACGACTCAAACTTTTCGATTCGGAAGCGCGCGAGTGCTTTAAATGTGCATAGATCATCGCTACACAGCATTTTGAACAAATACCTCCTACAAACTTACTGGATATAACCAAAGAACATAGCTAAAATTGTTATGTCATCAGCGAATAATATTAGTTTGGACTTTATGGTGAGTTTAAAAATATCGTTCACATAAATGATTAAAAAAATTGGTCCCAATACTAGACTGGGAGGCGAGATAGGTAAACCCTACGTCATCGAGTATACGGATGAAACTACTTTGTAGTGATAATGGACATCTAGAAAACCTTAAAAAAGCTGGTCTGCCGGTGCGCCTCTTGGCAGGAGCCGCGCAGTCATGGAAATAGCCAGCGATTTTTTTTCGAAAAAATTACGTCATCGAGTACACGAACGGGAATGGTCTCATATGATAAAGGTCGATTAGAAAATGAGAAAAAAGCAGGTCTGCCAATCGGCAGCCTGGCACGTTCGCAGGCAGCCGGCGTCAAAGTGGGGTAAAAAATAGTAAATTTTACGTCATCGAGTACACGAATGAAACCAACGAATTACTATAGTACAGATCATTCCATTTAAGAATTTTTTGGTCTGCCGACCAGCAGCCTGGCAGTTTTTTGTGTACGACGTTTTAAAGTTTTTTTTATTTTTTTTCTTAAATTTTCGTTTATCTTTTTTAATATTTTTATTTCACAATATTTTTAAAAACTTTAAATGCCATATTTTAAAAAAATAAGCGAATAATATTAAAAAAAATAATTTGAGAGTTCCGAGTGTACCCATCTGTCAGGCGAGCCTTTCGACGCCAAACCACTTACGAAACCTGCCGCGGTGCCCCTCACCGTTGTCGCGTGTTAATATTTTTGTACAAATTTATGATAATAATAGTCCTTTTAAGATTGCCTAATAGTAATTGGAAGTTGGAACAACCACCGCACCGTCGCCATGAGAGCTGCGTTCGTCCGAAAAACGACGGAAATTTTCGAACCCCGTCCGTTTCATATCGGTTTCGCTTGCCCTGCTGCATCGATTACATCGAATACAAGATCAAAACTAACGAAAACCTGTAGTCCAGATCATTCCATTAGTGGATCGATTAAAAAAAAAGTAAGAGTTCTATCGAAAAAATGTTTATTAAATACTAAAATACACAATTTGGGAATTTATTTCTGAAAAATAATATCGTCCAAATGTAAACCCTCGCGTTCGCGGCATTCATTTAATCGAAAAGTAAAATTTCTTATGACGGCTCGGCAGGTAGGCTTCGTGATGGCTGCCATTTTGTGGCGGATATTTTCTTTTAATTGCATAAGGGAAATCGGATTTTTGGTATACCCGCGACCTTCGGAATGCGAGTCAAGCGCCTTACCGCTGCACTACGCTGGCCGGAAAAGGAAAAAAAGTAGTAAGGAAAAAGAAGTACTTTGGAGGAAACAGACACACGTATATTGTGTGTCTCATTTTTTGTCTCACCCTTATTTAATTTTATGTGTAAGAAAGAGCTGGAGCATTATTAGGATAAAGAATGTACGTTTTTACCGTCACGGTACCGTAATCGTGGATCGTCACGATTATAATAAAAGTGCTAATTGCACCAATAAAATTTCTGAACGTAGCTAATACAATAAATTGATAAGAAGAAATGAAAAACCAAATTACAAGTTTAAACAGTAATTTTATTCGCATTAAAATTTATAAAGAACAAAATATTAATAACATCATATAGTAAACGGTGAAAAGAATAAACAAAATGATTGATTTAAATCTAGTTAAGAGGGTATTACCAGAGAAAACCAGAAATATGTAATTTTTAAATCAGATTTTAGACGTATTGACTCTTTTCCACATAAAATTATAAATGTATTTCGAAAGATTGTTCTTTTATCTATCATTCGCATGTTTTAAATTTTGAGAAAAAAAAGTCGAAAATTCAAAAACTATATATTCAAAATAAATACTAACTTTCATTTACAAGAACTTAACCACATTTAACACTTCACAAAATTCTCGCAATACTAGAACAAGTCATGCTCACCAACTACAAATACTAAAAACAAACACATCCTTTGGACAAAAACACAACAGATACCCGGCAATAAAACTATACAATTCTCTTCATACACCATATAAAACAACTAATATTATTGAAAACAAAAACAAAAACATATGAAACTGGCTACAATCCTTTTAACTTATAATTTTTGTCGAATTGGAGTCGATTTTATATTTTGGTTTTTATTGTTTCTCTTTTTTATATTAACTATGAACACTATTTTGTTTTACTATTCACAATTTATAATTTACAATTGAAAAATTTCCTCTACAACACAGGTGAACTCCTAGTGTGGTGGACAATATATACCTTTTGTATGTAAATGTACTAAGAATAAATAAATAAACAAATGTTTATTTTTAGTATAATAAGGTTATACCATAGGTCGTTGGCAGATTTATTAAATTTTCTAAAAAGATTTTATATTAAACCACACCCATTTCAAATCACATAATTTATATGTATAAAGATTTATATGTACAACCTCTCTCCATGGCTACCAATGTTTTGATAGATTTTTTTTTTGTTTTGTAATTTTTCATTTTATATTAAAAAAAAATGTTTTGAGTATATATATATATATATTTTTTGTTTTATATAATTTTAGATTCATATTCCTTTTTATAAAATTATTTTACTTATTCTTATTATGCTGTCTCAGTAGAAGTAAAGTCACAAGGAGGAAATCCGTAATTGGTTTTACTTTGGCTATTTAATACTATGTACAAACTGAAATAAATATAAACTGTCGATTTCCCGAAAATTAATAAATAAATAAATAATCATTCAGTAATATAAATCAATACATTATCTGGGTATCGCATGTTTTAGAATTTTAATTTTAGTTTAAATAAAATTATTAAAATATATATACGAACATGTGTTTCTTGACGAAAATTAGTCCCTCTGTGTATTTATTTGCGCACTTACAAACTAATATATTTCAGATTTTTTTAACATTCTTATTTAACTTAGACATTATTGAAAAATGATAAATACTTATAATCAAAAAATAAATACATAAAGTACATTATTTTAATAGTTTTATCATCACGCCTTTCAGCATTTTTGGATGTAGGTATAAATTAAAGCAAATTTGGAATGAAATGAAATCGATATTGAGTTATAATTTTAAAAAGCTGGTACGGAGAGTAATTAATCTTTCTCATTGTAACCGCCCTGCACGATCGTAAGAATAACTTTCGATGAAATGTGCGCTCTTAAAACCAACTTTACAATATAAGCATGTGAATTTTAAAATTTATTTATTTATTATAAAAAATTAAACACTTCTAATTATGACAATATGAAAAATTATATACAAATTTTTCCTATGATTCTACTAGTCCATAAGCTTAGGCTCCAGTACCTCGTGGTTATGGGAGGAGAATTTGCATACATGCAGAAAATAATGCTTATAAGTCGATATGCAAACAATAATCAGACTTATTAAATATTTATTTTTAACTTAACGAGTAAAACCTCAAATATTTACTTAAATGAAGACAATATTAGCGAAACTCGGTGGTTCTTAGTCGAAATATGATAATGTAAAAAAATAACCGAATCGGATATCAACACCTAGGCGCAGTGGTTAGCGCAGTGGCCCGGAAAGGCGAAGGTCCTGGGTTCGACTCCCAGAGGTGCCAATATCTTTTTTTCTGATTTTTCTGTTTCCAGATTTTCGATTGAGTTTCGCTAATATTGTCTTCATTTATTAAATAACTATAAACGTAATTCAACAAACAAAATAACTGTGTTTTGCATGCTTCATTAGAATATTATTTTATTTATTAAACATAATGAATTAAAGAGATATGTGTGTTTGATCAAACTTAAGTATGTCTTGCTTTTGGTAACAGCTGTTAGCAATATATTAAGATTTTTTTTTTTAGGAAAATCAACAGTATATTTTCATGTATTACAAAAAAATGAATAACTCACATAAAATCCATTAATAGATTTTCACATAACTTAAACTTGTCATTTAAAAAAACTAAGGGTCCTGTACCCGTGGGCAAACATATTTATAAAAATAAAGCATTTCAAATATTAAATAAAGAATAAAGTAAGAACACAAATATGGATTTATTTATTTATTTATAAGTACATGTTACATAATTAATACATTTACTTGAGAAGATACATTAGGTCAACATACTAGGCAGCTGCTTATTTCATGGTGACCAACGGAGAATAGTTATTTTGAAAGAAGTCTAGTAAGTGTAAGCATATTTAAGTAAAATTATAAAAAAATTTGAATATTTGTAGAAATGTTTCCAATAGCTCACAAATTGCCAAAGTTGCCTCGAAAATAAACACAAATAAATAGAGTAGCTGTTATGCATTTACATAAATACACATACATACATACATGCACACATACATACATATATATACTTGCATAAACATGTATTTGTGCATACCCACACAAACATGTTTATTCATATATATACACATATACATACATATACATACACATACATATATACACTCACGTACATGCACACATACATGTACATAGATAATTTAAAGGTAACTAATAACCTCCTTAAATTTCAAAACATGATAACGTATGACAAATTTATCCTCACTACACAACAGCAATAATAATATGTATGTATGTAAAAATAACTAAAATTGAACACATTACAGTAAATTGAATGGCAAGTAACTGGAAATGATTCACAGCAGTAACATGATAACTTGCAACAGAGTATTTAAAATTATTTAATGTTAGCTGTGACATATTTTTTAAGGGTTCTTAAATTACACGAGAATTAGTCTACGTCATTAAAATTTTTATCTAATACATTACTTGCTCTGAATATAAAAGCATTTTGTCTGAGATTGGTAAAATGAAGAAGTTATTTTTCTCTAGTTCTAACGCTTGGGACTCTAAAATTAATCTCAGACAAAAGTGGTGATATATTATTTTAATAGAGATATATCTGCGGAGTCTTTCTAGTGTCCATAAAGGTCCATCGAACTGTTTACGTCATTGTAACCAACTTGAAATTTAAATGATGGACAAATTTTCTTTGGATAGCTTCAATGCGTTTTATGCTTAAATACTAGCTGGGTTACCCGGCTTTGCTCAGGACAACATTCGAGAGTGTTTTGGAATTTTTTTTTTTTTACAGTGAATACCGCACAAGAATCTCAACTGCTCCCGTCTGGAGCCAGTGAGACTATAGCATCCCCAATTGGGGTATGTTATGAGGCTGAAGGTAGTGGGGAGGGGAAGGAGGTGGGGAAGAGAAAGGTTGGGAAGTACCTGGCTATTCAGATCTGGTCACTAAACACGGCTAAAGCCATTTTCAAGCAACGTTTCAATTCTGAATGGTGGTCTTAACACCAGGGCGATACTGATAGTATCTTCCACTCTGGAACATGCCGCAAATATACTATATATTATTTTAAATGAATTAATTGTGAAATAATTAATCAAATAAAATTTATTTGCGCATGCCGGGTTCGAACCCGCGACCTCCGGAATGTGAGTCAAGAGTCTTAGCCACTGGACTACGGAGGTCGTCAAAATGTACCACAATGATGTTCCTGATTCTCTATTCCCGAACATTTCACGACATATTCCGCCACTCCTTCGAGAACTTTCTAGAGCTCTATGAAACCTTCTAGAACTTTCCGGACGACTGTTCTTGAAATTTCAAGAGAGCGAAACTTCTAGCCCTCGTATCTTCAAAACACGCCTTTTAGGTGAAAACGGAAACCGTCATCATGGAGGGGGGGTAAAGATCTACCACACCATATAACCTCCTTGATCGTACCGGGACTCGTTTCTGAGTTTTGAGAACCGCATGTTTTTTTGGATTTTCTTTTATAATATATTTTGAGGATTCCATATTGGAGAAGCGTATTCAAGATGACTGCGAACATAAGAAAAATACAATGTGAAATATTCTTGAATTCTCTTCCAATACAGTGTTATGCTAAGTTTTGTTAAATTATTTTGTTGGCACCATTCGAATGTTTGGACAGGTTGGACATTATCATGACGTTGAATAATTTCAAAATTATCGATGACATTAGAACTTGAAGGGTTTAGAACACCGATATATACTTATAACATTACGTTAGATCCCTAAATAGAAGAAGAAGAACTTGTATCACTTATAAATTTACGGCAGGGCAAGAAGTGTTTGTATGTATTACTAGCTGACCCGGCAACGCGTAGCTATGGCTAACGAAACACAACGCCATCTACTGGATTGTAACCTAACCTTTTAACTCACACCGCCATCTGTTAATTTGCAGCAAATTCACACCGCCCCCGTCCACCACATACAGACATTCTCCTTTAATTATATATTGTCACGATAATATTTATTTTGATTAAATAAATATTGTCTTGACCTAGTTAATCTTAAACTCACCTGGCCGCTTACATTTTATTATGATCGCCGTAAAGATTAGTTCTGAACCGCTCGCGACTAGCGCCATCTATCTCGGGAGGACTTCTTGAATTTTTGTCGTCTTGGGAGCCGACTTGGATTCGATGAGTCGCCGAATTTTTTAAGTTTATTGTTAAATATGTGATAGCGTCACCTTTACGGGTTTTACCCATTTAAAAAAAAGAATCATGGATTATTTTATAACCGCGAGCCGTGTTGTTTCCGTGAGTGAAACGGGATTTTTAAAAGTTTAAATGGTGGAGCCGCCAATCGCCATATAGTCGATGTGCCCACCTTCACTCTCGAACTTGAGTGTGGATAATCGGTGTAATCCTTTGTTTGGCGTTCATGATATTAACGTGGCCAAGGCTTTGAGAGGGGTTATCCTCGCGGAACTCAATATTTGAGGCGGATGGAGGCCCGGCACTGATCTATGAAGGGCGCGGTAAACGGCGTCTACCGAGATTTCTCCGGTACGCACAACCGAGACTTTGAGCCTTTCCTGGTTCCTGTTCCCTGTGGAGGAGTCCCCATCCTCTGGGGCCTTTCCTGGTTCCTGTTCCCTGGTGAGGAGTCCCCAGGCCCTGGAGCCTTCCTCGGTTCCTGTCTATGGAGACCCCGCGTGCTCCTGGTCGCCTATTAACAGTGATTCGCGTCAGCGTTAGAGTCAGGATAATTTAGATAAATTACGGTCCACAGGTATGCTCTCTTGCTTATGTGTTATTTTATTATTTCTTTAGGAAATGTGGAATTCTTGACCCCTTGGAGGGCACCCATGTATACACCATACCTTTAAAATATAGGTGATATTGTACTGCTAAATTATTTCTTTTATTTAACTGAAAATGCCCGAACATAAAGACTGTATTTCCCTTCCCACAAACTTGAGGGAGATTCTGATGCTCTACCAAGAAATACACGTTACATTTGGCGCCTCAACCTTTTAAAGGTGCTCCTATGAAATACAGTTTTTTTTTCTGGTATTTTCAGATTGTTTTGAATAATGTCAATGTTATAGAGTTGTGACGCATCGTGTTAATAATTGACTGAATTTGACTAATGTCCGGTTGCGGCCATTATTGACGGCCGAATTAATTATTTTTTTGACTTCGTCAGTGTACCTAATTTTCACTCCGTGAAAATAGCATTTTGTTTTGACTATCGTAGTACTTACGGACTGTCAAATGTTTTGTGGTTATCTATCAATTAATGATCCGTTCGGCTATATTTATCAAGTAAATCCTAATTGAAGCAAATAGAATACTTTAGTAAGTTCGTATCTTGCGTACAGTTAACCGGAATACCATTGCAGTCTGTATTAAATTATTGTTCTAATAATATCTTTTGTTGCAACAAACAACCGCGCTGGGAGTTATTATTATTCCGACTTATTGTCAAAATATACATCTATTCTGCAGTATACGGGAACATGGTTCCGATTATTATTATTGGAAACCTGTTTCATATTTGTTTTTTAAATTATTTAAAGGACTTAAAAAACACTTTAACTTCCCGTCATTGTTTTTGTGTTCTTTTGACTGACGTTTAAATACTATAGATCACAATACAGACGGTTTGTTTACTTATTACAATTCTGTCATTGTCTTCAGCAAGCAACTTAAAATTTAATTAGTTTGAAATTAAATAATTGAATTTTGTTTTCAATATATTACAGGGACATGCGTTCGATTGTAACTGTGACTGTTGACCTTTTCAAATGTCAATCTGACGTTTCAGAATTCCATAGATTCGAAGTATTTGTTTACAATCTCAACATGATAGCTGTTGTTATTATTCTTATCTGACATAATATATTATCAAGGTCGGTACCTACAATACATTACAGGGTATCCGGTACTTCATATTATAAAATATATGTTTTTTTTAATAATTTCGATTATTTTTCAAATAATTATTTTTGGAAAATTTCACTACAGGGTGTTCGGTAATTGCAATAGTAATATCAATTTACTTTAAATTAATATATTTTCTTTATTAAATTTTTTTTTTTTGGATTTTTTTTCTTTTTTAAAAAAAGAATACAAGATGGCGATTCCTAACATTAATGGATCAACTAAAGATGAGTTGGCATTACTTTTGGAAAACGTACATATCGTCCCGGAGTCAACTGTAGCCGCTATGAGAGAACAAGCGCGAGAGTATAATAGAAGATTTAGAGAATGTTCTGACCAGACAGCGCTGAATCTGAAGTTGAGGATACAAACAAACCCACTACAAATACGACGAATATTGTGAATAATTATTATTCAAATGTTAGCCAAAGCCCTTCCATTCATAATTGGGGGGTTAAATTTAATGGGTCATCGGATATTAAAGATTTTTTACTTCGTGTTGAAGAATTAACGAGAAGCCGTCATATGGAGTTTCCTGCAGTCGTTACGTCTTTTCCTGACCTTTTAGAGGGAAGGGCTCTATCGTGGTTCCGTACTATTTATAAAGAATCGTTAACGTGGCCGGAATTAAAGAATTTACTTTTGTTGCGTTTCGACAAAAATATCAGTCAAACAGAGGCTCTCAAAGCCCTCCTCATGATGAAGCAGAGGTACAATCAGAGCATTGTAGATTACGTTGAGGACGTGCAATTAGCCAACATGAAACTCAACGTACCTCTTCCAGAAAAGCAGATAGTAGACTTGGTGTGTAATAGCTTACTTCCTAAGTATGCTATTGTAATAGCTTATTTTGATGACAAGAACATAGAATCTTTAATTAAAGTTTGTAAACGTTTTGAGAGAAATTTACCTTTGTCGGACTCATCGGATACCAAGGAGGTTTATTTTAAAAAAATGCCTACCTTTAAAACTTCTCAACCAGCCACGTCTTCTTCAAAACATTGTTCTACTTCTTCTCCGTCTGCTTCTTCTACACAATCAACTACTTTTAATAAAAGTAAACTTCGTTGCACATTTTGCAATATGCAGGGGCACATTAAGCCTTATTGTAGGAAGTGGAAGTCGGAATCTAACCGGGATTCTGACAAACGTCAAACTGGCACCACTCGTCCAAATTCAAAAAACTAGAGTGTGGTCCTCTGCATTCTGCATGCAAGGATGCCGGGAGACCGCTCTCAGTTTCTGTCACGGGTAACCACTTCATTAGGCATGACTTGGACGCAAGCGTGCCGGTGACTGGTTCCGGACAAGATGTTAGACCTCATGCTAATATTCAAATTAAAAATTTAATTTTTTCAGGTCTTTTGGACAGTGGAGCCTCTGTCAGTTGTTTTGGGGGCTCACTCTTCAAATTTTTTATTAGTTTAGGATTTAAGTTAGAAAGATTAGACTCCTACGTTACCACCGCGGATGGCAAACGTCAGGATGTTATAGGTACTATGCAAATACTTGTTTCATATAATAATATTAAGAAGTATATTAAGTTTTTCATAATTCCATCTCTTTCTTCTGTCATTGTTTTAGGTGTTAACTTTTGGAAGCAATTCGACGTAGCTCCTCAATTGTTTCCAAAAGTAAACGATAGTCATGTTTTTAAGAATATTGAGGGTGAGATTTGTAAAATCACGTCAGCTTCCTTACTGTCTCCCCAAGATAATCGTAAATTAAACACTGTTATAGACAAATTTAAATCTATTTCGTTCGAAAAATGTGGTCTGGGTCGCACGCACCTAGTACAGCACAAAATTAATACAACGGGGGATCCTATTAAGCAGCGTTATTATCCTTTGTCAAAAACTCGTCAGGATCAATTAGAAGCCCAACTTAAAGAAATGTTAGACTTAGGTGTAGTCCGCCGCTCTCGTTCGGCTTGGTCAAACCCAGTTTTGATAGTACCAAAGAAGGACGGTTCTCCCAGGTTTTGCTTGGACTCAAGGAAGCTCAACAGTGTCACCAGGACAGATTCTTACCCATTGCCTTATATTTCACGTATATTAGATAATCTTCGGGGTGCACGATTCATATCCTCTATAGACCTCTCGAAATCTTTTTGGCAAATTCCTTTACACAAAGACTCTTGCGCTAAAACGGCTTTCGTTGTACCAGGGCGTGGCCTTTATGAGTTTGTTAGGATGCCATTTGGATTGAAGAACGCTCCGAGTGAATTACAGCGTCTTGCAGATGTTCTTTTTGGCCCCGAATTTAACGAAAACGTTTTTTGTTACTTGGACGACCTGATTATAATATCGGAGGATTTTGAGTCACACTTAGAATTATTGACTAAGGTCTTTAATCGATTAAAAGAGGCCGGTCTGACAGTTAATCTTAAAAAATGTGAGTTTTGCAAAGACGAACTAAAGTATCTTGGTTATATAGTTGATGCAAAGGGTCTCCGCACGGATCCGGTGAAACTAGAATCAATTCGAACCTATCCTACTCCTATGAATTCTAAACAATTGAAAGCTTTTATAGGTCTTTGTGGGTATTATAGACGGTTCATTAAAAATTTTTCAACTATAGCGGCACCTCTGACAAAACTAACTGGGTCACGGAATGGGGTGAGTAACTTTACCTGGTCTCCGGAGGCGGAAGACTCCTTTAAGAAATTAAAAAAGGCCCTAACTTCGGCTCCAGTAATTAACTGTCCTGATTTTTCGTTACCATTTACTATCCACTGTGACGCAAGTAACGTTGGGATTGGAGGAGTTTTGACACAAAATTTCGATGGAGAGGAACACCCTGTTTCATATTTTTCTAGGTGTCTAAATAAACACGAGCGTAACTATGGCGTAACGGAGCGCGAACTCCTTGCGGTTTTAGATTCGGTCAATCACTTTAGGCCCTACATAGAAGGAGTTCACTTCACAGTGATAACAGACCATTCCAGCCTACAATGGCTAGTATCGTTATCGAATCCCTCAGGTAGACTTGCACGTTGGTCCACCCGTCTCTCCCAATATTCGTTTGATGTAGTTCACAGAAAAGGTAAGTTAAATACTGTACCTGATGCCCTTTCGCGTAAAAACGATTTAGCCGTTTCCGCCCTAGATACTGTTCCCCCTAGCTCTGATGTGTGGTACAATAAATTATTTTCAGATTGTAAAACCAATCCTCAGCGTTTTAATAATTTTCTTATTAAAGATAACTATTTATTACGTCATTCTAAGTCTCGTTTCGCTCTGCATTAGGATACAGCTTGGAAGTTGGTTGTTCCTTTTGAGGATCGGAACGCTATCTTGTCTAAGGAACACGAGTCGAATGTTTCTTGTCATCCAGGGGTTTTTAGAACATACAAAAAAATTCAACTCCATTATTTTTGGCCTGGTATGTATAGCGATGTAAAGAAATTTGTTAGTAAATGTAAGACGTGCAAAGCACATAAAGTAAATACATCGGCGCCGGCTGGAATTTCTACCAATCCAAAATTAGTCAACAGACCGATGCAAATGTTGTCCATTGACATTGTAGGACCTCTTCCACGCAGTTACGCTGGATTTATGTACATTCTATCGGTTGTTGACGTTTTTTCCAAATATACTTGGATTTTTCCCCTTAGAAATGCAACCACTAAAAGCATCGTTAAAAACGTTGAACAATTTATTTTTCTTGTACACGGCGTTCCACAAACCTTTGTGTGTGACAATGGTAAACAATTTGTTTCTAAAGAATTCAAACAATTGTTAGTTAATTATAATGTTCCTATGCCTTATTACAACGCTTATTACACCCCGCAAAATAATGTCGTTGAACGTTATAACCAAACTATTGGAACTGCGTTATCTATTCTGACCGAATCTGACCAACGTAATTGGTCTAGATTTCTGCCTCAGATTCAATCAGCTCTAAATAATACGGTTAATTTTGCTACAGGTTTCACGCCTTTCTTCCTTATGCATGGAAGAGAACAAATCATTGACGGTAAATTTCACAACATTAATGTTTCTTCTGGTGTCGCGGACTCTACCTTAGAAAAATCTAGAGGCGAATTTGCTAAGAAATTGGAAGAATTAGCTTTTATTTACGATCAAGTTTCGAATGCGCTGTTGCAAGCTTTTAAAAAGAATGCTCATCACTATAACTTGCGCCGTAAGTCCGTGATATATGAAGTTGGTGATGTCGTCTGGAGGAAAAATTTCGTCCAATCTAGTGGTCCAGATTATTTTTCTCATAAACTGGCGCCTAGATTTGTTCGCAATATCATTAAAGGTAAAATCTCAGATTTAGTCTACACCTTGGCGGATATGCAAGGGAAAGTTGTGGGAAATTTTCATGTCAAGGATATTGTTCGCTTGGACTAATTGTTATTATAATTTTTTATTTGATTTTATAACAGGAAACCAATGTGGTGATGTGCAGGATTACCAACCCTTCACGTCATTTCATTTGTTTCTTTGTGTGATTATTCTGCTCACATGTCTTGAAGTTTGGTACCTTTGAGGCATGTGCTCAGAATGAGCACTACGTTCTAGTTTTTTGACGATAAATACATTATTTACCCTCGTTTAGCTGGAATCTGATCCTCTGATCAGTGGCGCCCAAAATTTTATGTTTATTTGGTATTGTGTCTATTGACCTTAACTTTTAGAAAACTTTATAGTTAGCTACATTTCTTTTAAAATTAAGAGAGTATTCTATCTGCAGACTTTCGTCTTTGTTTTTTACAACTATTATATTATATTATAACATACGATTCGTCACATCTCGATAGTATTATGAATATTGTTATTGTCATTTGCCTTAGAGTTAAGCCAGTGTCCTTCCTCAAGTACTTTGGAATTATATCACTTTTTTTTTTCTTTTGTTTTAAAGCTCCCAAGCTCCCTTACCTTTTCCAAAGAATTTGAGGAAGGCCATTCTTAAATTTCGTGTATGGGAAAATCTGAGCAACTTTCCAATACACGAGGTTTGTTATTATTATCATTGATGTTTGTATTGGTATTTCTTAGATTTAAGTTCTAGTCTTAAAAAAAAAAATTAATTAATGTTATTTTATGTATAAATTCAAAAGAAAGTAATGCTTCGGCATACTTCTTATTAAGAATTTTCAAAATGGAAATTTGAACTCTTCCCCATCATGGGAGAGCTTATTATATGTATACATTTTAGTTTTAAGTATATTCCTTGGAATTGTGACTTACTGCTAATACCAGTGTTTTACTTTGCAAGTGTATTCCTAGGGTCAATCAAATGATTTTGATTGTACTCCCCCTTAATAGTGTCGTCTATCTTTAAGATAAGATCGATCACCAAAGAACATGATAAGTATTGCTTGTTTATTTACAACAATATTTCCCCGAGCAGTGTAAATTGTAAATAATTTTTTTTATTATTCTTTTTACATTGGTTCAAGTTTACTTTTGTTGGTTCACTATGTTATAGCTAGGTATTTTGATAATTTTGTAATTCCTAAGCTTTAAGCCTAACATTCTAGACTCTGTTTTGCTTTTCTTTGTGTTCCTAACGATAACCTTTATCACCACCTTTGTAGACAGGTTTATTTTTCTATTTTTGAATATCCTGATCTAATTTTTTTGGAAAATAGGTTTTTTGATATGTAAACCCTACTTTAACCACTTTGATAGATAGGTTTTTTCTTTCGTAATTGTAAATCCTAATCTGAAAAATAACTTTGATAGATAGGTAATTGATGTGTAATCCCTATTCTAACCACTTATACTTTTAGTAGACAGTTTTTTATAACTCGTTCTAACTAAGTCAATAATACATAGGTATTATATATACATTTTTCGATGCGACCTGTTGGATCTAGGTAGGAAGATTAGTTTTACTCGCTATTAAATAATTGACTCCAAATCAGTGCAAGTGAGGGCTGGTTGACCACCCTTGAAGTGAAGCCTAATAATGGCAAAGTGTCCTACTAAAGGAAAAGTGATGCCTTAAGCATACCTATTTTTTCCCCTATAATTTTCTCCTTTTCTTATATTGTTCCTCTTGTAAAGATGACAGGAGAATGGAAGGGTTCGGGCGACAGCCAATTCCAGCAGCACCCAGTGTCATCAATGCTGTAGGTGCTTGTGGACCACCTATTCTCGTGCTATCTTTTGTTGTTATTGTATTGTTCATGTCTGTAAACTTAAGTGACTTAGTTTTAAGTTTATGTTTCTTGGTAACTAAATATTATTTTAATTTTTTTTAAATACCTGTTGGACCTATCTTTAGTTAGTTAGTTTGTTCAGTTTTATCTTCCACTCTGGAACATGCCGCAAATATACTATATATTATTTTAAATGAATTAATTGTGAAATAATTAATCAAATAAAATTTATTTGCGCATGCCGGGTTCGAACCCGCGACCTCCGGAATGTGAGTCAAGAGTCTTAGCCACTGGACTACGGAGGTCGTCAAAATGTACCACAATGATGTTCCCGATTCTCTATTCCCGAACATTTCACGACATATTCCGCCACTCCTTCCAGAACTTTCTAGAGCTCTATGAAACCTTCTAGAACTTTCCGGACGACTGTTCTTGAAATTTCAAGAGAGCGAAACTTCTAGCCCTCGTATCTTCAAAACACGCCTTTTAGGTGAAAACGGAAACCGTCATCATGGAGGGGGGGTAAAGATCTACCACACCATATAACCTCCTTGATCGTACCGGGACTCGTTTCTGAGTTTTGAGAACCGCATGTTTTTTTGGATTTTCTTTTATAATATATTTTGAGGATTCCATATTGGAGAAGCGTATTCAAGATGACTGCGAACATAAGAAAAATACAATGTGAAATATTCTTGAATTCTCTTCCAATACAGTGTTATGCTAAGTTTTGTTAAATTATTTTGTTGGCACCATTCGAATGTTTGGACAGGTTGGACATTATCATGACGTTGAATAATTTCAAAATTATCGATGACATTAGAACTTGAAGGGTTTAGAACACCGATATATACTTATAACATTACGTTAGATCCCTAAATAGAAGAAGAAGAACTTGTATCACTTATAAATTTACGGCAGGGCAAGAAGTGTTTGTATGTATTACTAGCTGACCCGGCAACGCGTAGCTATGGCTAACGAAACACAACGCCATCTACTGGATTGTAACCTAACCTTTTAACTCACACCGCCATCTGTTAATTTGCAGCAAATTCACACCGCCCCCGTCCACCACATACAGACATTCTCCTTTAATTATATATTGTCACGATAATATTTATTTTGATTAAATAAATATTGTCTTGACCTAGTTAATCTTAAACTCACCTGGCCGCTTACATTTTATTATGATCGCCGTAAAGATTAGTTCTGAACCGCTCGCGACTAGCGCCATCTATCTCGGGAGGACTTCTTGAATTTTTGTCGTCTTGGGAGCCGACTTGGATTCGATGAGTCGCCGAATTTTTTAAGTTTATTGTTAAATATGTGATAGCGTCACCTTTACGGGTTTTACCCATTTAAAAAAAAGAATCATGGATTATTTTATAACCGCGAGCCGTGTTGTTTCCGTGAGTGAAACGGGATTTTTAAAAGTTTAAATGGTGGAGCCGCCAATCGCCATATAGTCGATGTGCCCACCTTCACTCTCGAACTTGAGTGTGGATAATCGGTGTAATCCTTTGTTTGGCGTTCATGATATTAACGTGGCCAAGGCTTTGAGAGGGGTTATCCTCGCGGAACTCAATATTTGAGGCGGATGGAGGCCCGGCACTGATCTATGAAGGGCGCGGTAAACGGCGTCTACCGAGATTTCTCCGGTACGCACAACCGAGACTTTGAGCCTTTCCTGGTTCCTGTTCCCTGTGGAGGAGTCCCCATCCTCTGGGGCCTTTCCTGGTTCCTGTTCCCTGGTGAGGAGTCCCCAGGCCCTGGAGCCTTCCTCGGTTCCTGTCTATGGAGACCCCGCGTGCTCCTGGTCGCCTATTAACAGTGATTCGCGTCAGCGTTAGAGTCAGGATAATTTAGATAAATTACGGTCCACAGGTATGCTCTCTTGCTTATGTGTTATTTTATTATTTCTTTAGGAAATGTGGAATTCTTGACCCCTTGGAGGGCACCCATGTATACACCATACCTTTAAAATATAGGTGATATTGTACTGCTAAATTATTTCTTTTATTTAACTGAAAATGCCCGAACATAAAGACTGTATTTCCCTTCCCACAAACTTGAGGGAGATTCTGATGCTCTACCAAGAAATACACGTTACAATATTTCAACCAATTTACACAAAACCGTGACAAATTATACACCTAAACCTTCCTCATGAATCACTCTATCTATTGTGAAAACCGCATGAAAATCTGTTGAATAGTTTTTGAGTTTATCGGAAACAGATAGACAGACGCGGAAGAGGACTTTAATTTATAATATGTAGAGATTAAACATCGGAGCGTTTTTGGTCACATTTTGACCAATTTGCAAATACCCGCGAGAGTCCGCTGACCAAAATATAATAAAATGTCGCTATTAAGACTTTCAGAAAGAAGAACTAACACAGATTTAATATCATTACATAAAATACTGCATTAAAAAATCGACTGTCCTGAGAATACTACCCTTTTACTTTAACAACACCAGGACACTGTATTCCCAAAATTCCCCGATTCCGAGACTGTGAAGTCTCGGAAATAAATATTCTGGTATCGGAGATATATTTTACCTTAAAAATATCCAGACGTATATAATTTCTGCAATTTTTGTTTATATTGAATAGGGATGCGAACCCGCCAGTAATCTGCAACCATGAAGCATTCCTATTGGTTTCTCATATGCCAATAGGTATCCGCATTTCTCATGAGTCACTTCTTTCGCCGCGACAAAATCAACCGAATCATTCTGTTCTAGACTGCCGAATAATGAACTGCTTTGTAAAATCGCTAATTGTTCGAGCCCACTTTCTTGTACTAAATATTTATATAAAATTTTAAATTATGGTGTGGTATAATCGGATGTAATTTTTTCAATAAAATTGTAAGTACCTACTGTATCAAATGATTATTTAATTTACCACACAATAACACACCCTTTCTGCCCCATAATATCTATTTATGTGAGACTTCTTATCATTTTTAACAATGTATTTTAATTTATTAAATTCTTTCGTTGTTACAATTTTTTTCATTATATTATTTTTTTGTTGTTTTAGTTTCGAAGTATTTAAAATAATTGTGATAATTAACTTATAAACTAGAATGTTAAAGTCCAATAGGGCGGGTAATAAATCAATTAATAAATAAATGTGGCCAATTCAAATAGTATTTTAAAACTTTTATTGAAATAAGGAACTCCAGTGAAAAATATTATGGCTTTAAAAATATATGTTCATATAGAACAATAAACGCTGATTCTGAATATATAAGTTTTATTTAATAATATTAAACGCAGAGTTTTTAAAAAATTATTAAATAGTCCACTTTTAATCGGGTCGTAAAAACACGTCACTGTTCCATGTGTAAAGTAATTGTATGGGAATGTATGATATGACACAAACCATCGTATTAATGTATTCGTTTATTTACATACTGTTTATAGAGGTTTAGTTGTTGTGTTTATTGAAACATTATTTAGGAACAAATAATGTTTCAAAAATAAAGGTATCTCTTATTATTTTATCTCTATTATTGAAAATATTCAAAAACTACTGCACAATAAAAATAGTAATGCTACTTCTAGGGAGAATACTTCGAACAACGGAATTCAAAATGGCGGCAGTTGATCAGCTGATTTCCCGATCCTATAGTAATTTTTCAGGAGTGATGACATCACACGATTCACCATACCTGCAGACGGTAGTTTTCGGATGGTCTTGAAAAATAAAAACTTTGACAATTATTTTAACTATTAAAACTAACTCTAAAAATAAAAATAAAAATGCAGTTATTTAAGTTAGAAGGTCAATTCATTTAAAAAAAATGGATCGGAGTTCTCTATTATTTCAAAAGTTTCCGCGCATTATAACTTAATAGTTTCACAGTATAATAATAATAATAATTGGATGACTTCTATAGCGCCATTTTCGTGAGAAAATCACCTCAAGGGCGCTTTGGTAAGAGATGTCTCTACAACTCATCTAAATTATTATTTGTTATTGACATTCCGCGAACCGAAATTATTGAGATTTATATTCTTGCAAATCATTGACAATGTGTTTACATTTTTGATAATGCATGTTCGAATCAAAATTTATATCTCTGATTATCGATTAGGTCGTAGACGTAATATTTAATATAACTCTAAACAGGTATCACGAACGGCAATTTTAAAGTTCATGATAGGCAAAATTCGCATCATTAGGGCAGATGTCACATCTATCCTGATGATGGACACTGTAACGCTGTACGAAACGTGGTCTAAAGAAGGAGGTATAAAATACTGTTGGTCGTGAAAATCTAAAATCACATATTATGCAATTTATATAAATGACTTACGCATACATTAAAATATATTGTGCCGTTGAACCGGGAACGGACCTCAAATGGACCACAGATGGCGTCCAAGTGTCTTTTTGAACAATAATTTGAATTATTCAAATTGATTTTATTAATTACACATCCACTTAATTAAATTCAATTTTGTTTTCTTAAACGAAAGAATACAAATCTTGTTAGTGGAAATTAACCCATTTCCCGACATCGGATCGAGCTGAAACTTGGCAGACAGATTTGTTGTCGATGACAATGCATTCTATCAACTTTTAGTGCTACATCAACGCATTTCTCTGGAATTGGCTACTAGCTGAATTTCAGAATATTATGAAATTTCACAATAGACGTATTATGGTAAAAAAAACATGTTTTTAGAGGTTGATTGTCGATGACCATTCATTCTTTAAACTTTTTGTGGCAGTCACGCACACACATGCGCATACACGCGCATTTCTCTGAAACTGACTTCTAGCCGTCCCAGGAGATGTCCTGAAAATTGATAATAAATGTAGGTATTATACTAAAAAAAATCGTTTTTACTACCGGTTGATTTTTCAAATTCGTAGTTTGGGAATTTTTCTTTAAACTTGGATAATTGATACTCATTGTCAATATCGCCCAGATGAACTGAAGCTCCTTTATCTATTAAAGACTTCACTACAGCCCATTCCCCCCATGATATAGCCCAACTAAGAGCCTTACCACCATCTGCGTTAACATCAGCTTCCCTCTCCAGCAGGACTCCCACCACATCCCATTTCTTTTTGAACGATGCACATGTTAATGCGGTATCTCCTTCATTGTCTACCTTATCAAGGTCCGCCCCCTTCTGTAGAAGGTACTTCACCACTGATACGTGGCCCTTATCTGAAGCGATATGCAATGCAGTACATCCGTCATTATTTTTTAAGTTGATCTCAGCGCCACTTTCAATTAGATGTTTTACTATCGGTAAATCTGTAATATCTAATGCAGTCCTGTCGTCGTTATTGATCGCATCAACACATACAATGACACTATTTACTACAGGTAAAATGTTGATACTTACCGCTTCATGTAATGGAGTCATACCGTCATTATTTACAGAATTGATCTCTGCGCCACTTTCAATAAGATATTTTACTGTCGATAAATTGTTTTTATTTACCGCTATATGAATCGCGGTCGCGCCGTCATCATTTTTACAATTGATCGCAGCACCACTTTCAAACAAATATTTAACTATTGATAAATTGTCGTTACTTACCGCTACGTGTAGGAGTGTAGTAATGTCTTTAGAATTGATATCGGCAACTCTTTTAAAGAAATATTTAAAAATCGATAAATTGTCTTTACGTGCCGCTATATGTAATGCTGCCACACCTTTGCTAGTAATACAAGAAGCAATCTCACCACCTTTTTCAATGATATATATTATTGTGGATAAGTTTTTATTATAAAGTATCGCTATATGTAACGCAGTCATTCCATTATTATCTTCAGAGTTGATCTCAGCGCCACTTTCGATGAAATATTTTACTACCGATAAACTATCTTCACCTGCCGCAATATGAAATGCAGTCTGGCCGAGATTATTTTTTATGAAAGTGATCTTAGGATCAATTTCAATGAGATATTTTACTATAGATAGATAGTTTTTACCCGCCGCTATATGCAATGCAGTGATGCCGTCATTATCTTTAGAGGTGATCTTAGCACCACTTTCAATGAGGTATTTCACTAACGATAAATTGTCTTTACTTAATGCTCTATGGAGTACAGTGCGGCCATCATTATCTTTAGAGTTGATCTCAGCACCGCTATCAATAAGATATTTTAATATGGATGAATTATTGTAACTTACCGCAATGTGTAGTAGTACATCAATTTCTGGGGTTTTGATATCAGCACAATTTTCATAGAGATATTTGAAAATTAATAAATTGTGTATAGTTGCCGCTGTATGAAGCACATTCCAGCCATTATTATCTGTACGTCTGATCTCAGCACCTCTTTTAATGAGGTATTCTACTATTGACAGATTTCTGTTTCTTACTGCCACATGAAGTGCAGTCCTGCCACGATTATCATTAAAGTGGATTTCAGCACCACTTTTGATGAGATATTTTAATAAAGATAAACAGTCTTTACTTGCCGCTATATGAAGCGCTGTCCAGCCATTGCTGTCTTTACAATTGATCTCAGTGCCACTTTCAATGAGACATTTCGCTGCCGGCAAATTGTTCTCACTTGCTGCTTTATGTAAATCATTCCCACTAATCTCAGAACCACTTTCAATGAGATTAGTTGCTATCGATAAATTCGATATATTGGTATTGTTGCCTGTGACAATCTGTTGTTCAGTTCTTCCGTCATTATCGTCAGAGTTGATCTCAGCGCCACTTTCAATGTTATCATTATTTATCATCCAAAAATTGTCATTACCTCTGATTATCTGATGTTCACTCCTATCGTCATTATCCTCCGAGTTGATCTCAGCACCACTTTCAATTGTATTATAATCTACTATCGATAAATTGTCGTTGCCTTTGGTTATCTGATGTGCAATACTGCCGTCATTATCTTCGTTGACCTCATCACCACTTTCAATGTTATTATTATTTATCGATAAATTATCGTTACCTCTGATTATCTGATGTGCAGTCTTATTGTCATCATCCTCAGAATCGATCTCAGCATCACTTTCAATGTTATTATCCACTATCGATAATTTTTTGTTACATCTGGTTATCTGATATTCAGTACTATCATCATTATCCTCAGAGTTGATCTCGGTACCACTTTCAATGTTAGTATGTACTATCGATAAATTTTTGTTATCTCTGGTTATCTGATGTTCAGTCCTATCGTCATTATCCTCGGAGTTGATCTCAGCACCACTTTCAAGGTTATTATCTACTGTCAAAAAATTGTTGTTATCTCCGGTTATCTGATGTGCAGTCCTATCGCCACTGTCCTCAGAGTTGATTTCAGAACCACTTTCAATGTTAGTATCTACTATCGATAAACTTTCGTTACCTCTGGTTATCTGATGTGCAATCCTACCGTCATTATCTTCAGAGTTGATCTCATCACCACTTTCAATGTTATTTTTATTTATTATCGATAAATTGTTATTAACTCTCGTTATTTGATCCGCAGTCCTATCATCATTATCTTCAGAGCTGATCTCAGCGCCAATTTCAGTAAGATATTTTACTATGGATGAATTTTTGTTACCCGCCGCTGTATTTAATGCAGTTCTGCCCGCATTATCTTTACAGTTGATCTCAGAACCACTTTCAATGAGATACTTTACCATTGATAAATTGTAGTTACCTGCCGATATATGTAATGCAGACCATCCATCATTATCTCGAGAGTTAATCTCAGCGCCGCCTTCAATAAGACAGATTGATTCTGCTAAATTATTTTTACCCGCCGCTATATAAAGTGCAGTCCTACCGTAATTGTCAACAGAGTTGATCTCTGCACCATTTTCAATAAGATATTTGACGATCAATTCATGTTGACAGTAGGCTGCGTACATCAGAGCAGTCTTACCTAGTTTACAGCATGTATTGACGTCTACATGGTGCTCCACTAAAAACTTGACAATTTCCAAGTGACCGAACTCAGCAACTATATGTAAAAGAGTTTTCTTTTCATTATCGCGCCGTGTCATTATCATACTAAAGAGATCAGAGGCTTGTTCAGCGAGGAGTTTAACGACTCCAAGATGACCATGCTGTACAGCGAGGTGAAATGCAGTCTTGTAATTTTCACATTTTAACAGTAATAAACAGTATCGTTCCGTGTCATTTTTCAGTCGTCGAAATAAAATATATTTTGCAAGTTTGACATCATTTTTAAGCAAAGCTTCCTTAATCGAACTAACTTCCAAATAAACTTTTTCTACTCTTGTTACAATACTCTCTAAAACTGTTGAGGTGTCACTACTAATATTACCCAATTTATGTAGATAGTTTGTAATAAATGATTCGGAAATGTCTCGACTAAATAAACATGCGAATAAGATATTTTCTTTGCTTTATGGGAGCACGTTTCAAGGTATTTAAAAAAAATGTCCATTATTCTGTTATCTTCAGTTTTACCATGAATAGAGGACTGATTGATTATAATGTGCAGTGCTGATTCATTATTAATATTGTATTGTAAAATGAAAGAGACAAACGCTTTCTGGGTACTTTTATAGTTTAAACCGCTGAGTAAAAGTGCCACAATGTGTTCGTTCCTTTCTTTGACAGCAATGTGCAAAGCAGTCTCGTGATCTTCATTACTAAATATTGCATTTTCTTCGAACCACAGTCGACTAATATGTTCAGCGTTTAATTGTAGTGTTGTGTCTGACATCTCCATTTCTTCTAATTCAACATTCATAAACAATCGAATTACTTTACTGTCCTGGTGTAGTAGTATTTTAGGCAGAAGTACGTCTTTGATCAGTTGATATTTGAAAGTGCTATCTTGATGAATAAGCCAGTTGACGACTATCTGTGCACAAAAATATTCCGCGTAGGTTCTGTGTATGAAATGAAATTCTCTATTTCCCTTCGATTGTACTAATCCAAGCCTGTTTAACTTAGCCATCTTCTGGTCGGTTATAGCTACAAAGTTTTTGTCATAAAAATTGGGAAAGAATATTCTAAAACCAAGTTCGCCGTGATCTTTGGTTAAGGACTTGGTATATTCCAATATATCATCTTTGTCTAACGCTCTTCCTATTATGGTCTTGTCATGTAAATAAATGTCATATTTCAAATTTACATACATTTTGTATAGATTTGGAGAACTGACTATATTTATTTTATTATATAAATCTTCCAGGGATTGAATCAACAGATCACTTTGGGGCCTGAAAACTTCTGCCACCATTCTCAGTTGCAGGGGAACCCCCATGAAGCAGTCCATATCTGACCCCAACACTTGCTTGGCTCGTCGTAGAATCTCTCCTGCATACTCCTTGAGCCCCCCTTCGGCTTTCTCTCGATCAATTCCAAGCTCTAGGGGAAGAAAGGAGCGCCAAAACGTAAATAAAAAATGCTGTTGCTCTTGTGTGTCGATCGTTATGAATGATGTAGAAAATTGATTTAATTTTGTTTCCAATGATTCTTTCAAATATTTTCGAGCCGTCAGAAATACTTGAATCGCCGGTTTGCTTTGCAAAAAATTAAAAAGCTTTACAAGTTTATCTTTAGACCCTTCTTTATTTTTAATATAATCATCTATCTCATCAAAACCGTCAAACATTAAAACGACCCTCTTGGAACATGACTTACTCTGTAACAAATACTCTAACAATCCGCGAGCCAGTCTGTCATCAGCACTAGAGCAGCACTGACTCAATAGAAAAATTGCCACATTTTGAGTTGTAAACTGATCTGATAAACTATCTATATGCGCTTTGAACTGTCTTAGCTCTATGTGAATGACCCAGGATGTTTCAATAAACCTTGACAATCTTGCCAAAGTCGTTGTTTTGCCCATCCCGGGCTCGTCTATTAAGATGACCAAGTTGAGCTCTGTTCGGCTTAAGGTTAGTTCGTCTATCGGCTCAAACGAGTCAGTGGACATACAAGGGAGCAAGCTATTAACAGATCCGTGAGAAAATCGCCATTCTAATTCAAAGTTTTGTGCACTTTGCTCAAACTTGACAAAATGAATATTTTTATTAAAATATTTCTGAATAACATTAGCTTCCTCGTCTATTGTAACCGCTACTTGTAAATTTTTTGAAATTTTTTCTCTTTTCTCACAAGTCCCGATCAATCCTAAAAGTGACGCCTTATGTTCCTCACTAGAAATAACAAACATTTCATCAACATGTATGACTTCTGATAACTTGCGTAAGTCAATATACGTTCCACGGATAAACTTCCGGGGTACGTAAAAGTCTTCATTAAATATTTGTTTGCAGTGGATAACATCCCCGGATACTTCAAATA
This sequence comes from Limnephilus marmoratus, assembly GCA_917880885.1. Classification (NCBI taxonomy): domain Eukaryota; kingdom Metazoa; phylum Arthropoda; class Insecta; order Trichoptera; family Limnephilidae; genus Limnephilus; species Limnephilus marmoratus. The sequence continues at coordinate 9,833,536 of OU862907.1, forward strand.
GATAAATAGTTTTATTTTTGTTCTTATTGCAGGTGTCTTTAAAAAACAGCTCTGCACCTCCATCAGCAAGGATGATCTTCCCCTTGAGCTGCTCCCAGCCGGCCCTAAACTCAAGATCTCCGCGGTTCAATCCGCTGATGACCACCAGAGATTTAGGTAAATCTGCACAATTAAAGACATGTTCCTTGCTTGTCTTAATGTTTGTTTTAATTAACGGCATTTGAAGATCGTAACTCATTGGACGAGTGTCTTGTATGGTAATAATATAATCTTTATTAAAAGCGATTTTCTTAAAGATATCAGAAGGAATGAACTGATTTATTTGCGAAATCGAACAATTTTCCATAAAAAAATCTTGGAAACTATTAACCTTACTGCCTGTTAATATTAGTTTTCTTTGAAGTACAATTTCCAGTGACTCGGTGGATAAATCCATGAGACCAATGTTTTGATCAACTTTAACTTCTTTTACGTTTTCTAATGAGCTAAATATGTCCTCTCTTGACTCTCGGGAGATAAAGACAAGTTTTTTCAAGATGGAGGGAGAGCAATGCACGTGTTTGTTTAAAAAATTGCGGACTTCTGAACTTATAGTAGAGGGTGAAGTACCATCAATTATCATCAGATTATTTTGATCAATGGGTGAACCGTAAACTTTAAAAAGTTTCTGTAAGCGTGGCCAATCTAAGAAAGTGTAATGACTTTCATTTATGTATTTATTAATTGGATCAGACGCGTTAACGCTTTCCTTAATTTGGAATAACACATTCTGAAGGCGGCACATCTCGAACTCACCGTCTAGAGTTACTACGGATAGGATTTGTTTGGTGTCGGAAAGCAGGAAGTCGTGGAGGCCTAAGGAATCCTGGAAATTCAAAATGGACCGTGGTAATAATTCGAGATAGCTCTCTCCCTCTGCGCGGTAGAACGAATCGACAGCTCGAGGAAGCGACCAAATCTGTTCCTCCACCACTTTTACGAATTCTGACCCTAACCACCGCATCAGCTGCTTTAGACGCCGTGTAAGTTCTTCTAAAATTTGCTTGGACTGACACTTTATTGTTCGATTAGCATGATTGATTTCAAAATCTGGAAATATTTTATCATTTTTAAAAACAAGGTTTTTCAATGCTATAAATTCATTTAGAACCTTAAGATCTGTTTGATGCTTTTGAAAAAATATCAACTGATGAAGAATCTCTAATTCGCCTTCAGAAAAGGTGTTTAAATGCATGGAAATCGAATGGGGTAGCACATAGTAATGTTTATCAATTTCATCTAAAAATTCTGTTTTATTAATTTTTTTAATATTTACGTGGTAATTATTGGTCAGGTTCAACATTTCATCTTCAAAAAGAGAACGATATTCTTTACTGTCCTTAGCCCAGTCTAAAACTTCACTTATGTTTGGTGAACTTGTTTTAAAAGCTTCCACGAAATTACTGATTGCGTGAGTTTTCTCATTATACAAACTAGTTACCATAAGATCTTTCCTGTCGAATTTAGAAAAATCAATGTAAACACGATAGAGTGTCCCGATGTGTAAACCGCATGTGTTAATTATGTTTGGTGCCGAAAAGTAAACTATAATATCCAACCTGTCCAAAACATTGGTTCCATAGTTGGTGTAATAATCTACGCGCATTTTATCCAAAATGTTCTTTGCCCCGGGGCTGTCGAACGCCACAGTTTTAGCATGGATTCCATCACCGATGTTCTTCATTAACGCTCCATCAGACACCTTCAACCACTTTGCCGTGAAAGCTGTCACCTGAGCCAGCCAGCCCCCGAGGGAGTGGCCTGTTATGGTGAGGTTATAACACCTTTTGTCAGGCTCAGCATTAACAACATCTATAATCTGCCTAACATGATCCGTGAAAGTGAGTGCGGAGTTCATACAACTGGTGTACTTGTTCATGAATATGCCAACAACATCTGTGTACAGTGTTCCTACCTTGGTTGCAATTGTACCCCGGTGGGCAACAACCACCTGCTGCAACTGGATGTGTATAAACGCTGCACCAAAATACCCGTTGTTCAGATCTGAGTTGTATCCAGTCAGCAGGAGACGCCAGCCCTCGGGAAGATCCAACCTTTCTCCATAAGCTTCGTCGGTTTCATCCAAATTTTTATCTGTGTAAACCGCCTCTGCAAACAATGCCAGGGTGAAGTCGCTGGGATGAGGGTCTATGTCAAGGATATCCAAGGGATGCTCGGGCAATGATTCCAGAAGGGATTCAATCAATAGCTGTACCTCAGAACTCTCCAATACTAATCCATAGTCTACGTCCATGTTTGGAGAAGTGCAAGATGTGAGTCAACTGAAACAATAATAAAAAATGCATAAAACAACAGCATATCAGAGGAGTATGAATTAGAGATGAGGCATTTTGCCGGAGGCCTCCGAGACTTCCTTTTAAAAGTACTCGAGTTCTAGGAGCAGGTCCCGAGTTCGAGTTCTTGGATGCGGACTGGGTACTGTTGGGCTACCGGGACGCACGGGTTCGGTCGGAGTCGGACCTCGGAGCCGTAACCCGTGAAAGAACTCGAAACCGGGACCTGCTTCCGACTCGCAAGTTTAGTGGCTCTGACCGCGAACACGGGAACGCCGGTAGAGCATTCGGGTTCCGGCTACGAGTCTGGCTCCGAATTCCGGGTTTGGGACCGAGTCCTAGACCTAATTCTCTAGGAGTTATTGATTTAAAAAAGGAGTAGGAATAGGATCCGCAAAGAACCCGAGTTCAAGAGCCCACTCCAGCTGAACCTACACATTGCTAGTATAAAATTGTGGACTGGCAATCCAACGTGCTAATGTAAATAATGAAAACTAATCACAAAAACTTTAAATAAGACAAATTTTTCCTAAGACCCTGCTAAGGAATGCAACACCTAGTTTGCGATGCTTTCAATTAATTTGTGCGATGCTTTCAATTAATTCGTGCGATGCTTTCAATTCGATGACTTCACAATTAATTTGTCTCAAGCTGAACAGAATCAGCGTGTAAGGACAGGAAAGCTCGAAACTAATGGCGCTTGTGTGGTTGGATATGATTTTTTTAAAGTATATTTTACTAGATGGTACCCGGCATGCGTTGCTATGCCATTTAATAAAGAAATTGTTTCTTCCTGCGTGTCCTTTCCCATTCGTCCCGTTCTCCTTCCGCCTCCCCTTCCTCTCCCGCGTCTCCTTCCCCCCTCGCGTTCTCACTCCGCCTCCTCCGCATGTGTTTGTGTAAAAAATAAATAAACTATAAATACCTAGGAACAAATTTCTTTAATAAATTGCCAGAACATAAGATCTCTTAAAAATAGCTTCATAGAATTCAAACGCATTTAAAAAAAAATTTGAAATACTAGAAAAATAATTTTTTCAAATTTATACTTTTACTAGCTGATACCCGGCATGCGTTTCAATTCCTTTCAAAGAAATAAATTGTTTCTCTCTGCTTGTCCATTCTCATGCGTCCTCATTCTCCTCCCACGTCACCTCCCCTTTCTGCGTTCCCCTTCCACCTTCCCCACCTTCTCCCTCCCTCGTCACCCTTCCCGCGAACCTCACTTCCTTCATTACCCTTCCCCTCCTGCCTGCCCTCCCTGCCGCTAAAATAGAAATACACATATTTTCAAACCACTCGCGCACCATATGTAATAATTTTTTTAACATATTTCATAACGCTAGAGCTTACTATTATATATAGAAACACTTTTCTGCTAAAATGCAAAGTTCTGTAAAAAAATTGAGTCAATCCTTCGATTACATTCTGAATTTTGTGGACACAAACATACGGAACCTAAATTAGGGAAACCCTAATCACCTAGCGATATGAAATATACTTTACGACGTATTCTCATACCTACCAAATATACATTAAAAAAATCAAAAAATCAGTCGAGCCGTTTCGGAGGAGTGCGACGAGGAGAAAAATGGTCACAGATTAAAAATTAAAACTACATCATAAAAACAACAACAATAATAAAAAATATATATTATCTACAACTAAATAAATAATAACACCTTCCTCCAATACACACAAGGATAGTTTTTTTTATGGGAGTACATCTGAGTCCTATAATTTCAAAACCCGCTATATCCGATTTTTTGACAAAATGATCTGAGTATGAAATCTTGTTCACATTTTTGCGAGGAACAAGACTAATCTAAAATTGAGTTTCAAAACCTCCCTCATCACGACCAAAAACCATGTTAAAACTGCGAGTGAGAAACAAAACCCGCTATATCATTCAAGAAGTTACTATCAAAACCCGCTATATCGGAATTCAACCAATTTGGACGGTTGAGTTTGTTAGCATTGCCGCATACTTACGGCCTTTTGCTAAACCAAACCTGGAAAGGACACGCAATAAATAGGCCAACAGAACTAGCTCAGGAAGCCGGCGCAAGCAAGGTTCCTCTTAAAACCAAGGCGAGTGTTGTGGTTCGCTTGTGAATTCCTCCTCCTCCTTTCCTCACAATCTCCAGGTCTCTTTCCTCAATCAGAACACAGTTTTGCACGTAAAGGGTTTATTAATTTAGAAGGAGACAGGGTTTTTACAATTGCCAGCCTCGGCAAACTACACATGGGTACTTGCTAGGACTAGTATTCTAACATGGCGGGGAACTTCTCTCTCTCAACTCTCCACACGTGTTAGTGAATTTAAACGCGGGATGTAGCACACAAGAGGGGGCAAAGATTCATTTTACTCACAAAGCAGGAAATGAGGTAGTCGTCAGACAGGCTACTGGTGGGCTGGAGCCTTCTCGTGCACAATACACATTATAGAAACAATCACGAGTCTAGAGTCTCGAGTCACGAGTCTAGAGTCACGAGTCGGAGAGCGCCATAGCGCAATTACTTGGACACTGTTGTCGCGCCAGGGGCAAGCGGTTGAATGAATGCCGGGTGCCGATCGGCACTCGGCCACGGACCTCCGCGTGTGGAGAGGGGGGCGGAGAGGGGGGCGGTGCGGCGAGCTGTGCACTGGGACCCAATTCACTAACTCCTCGCAACAGGAATAAAGGACTCTATTCTTTATCTTTTGTAACGTAACACTTCCCCCCTCGCCGCAATAAAAGCGACGTGGCAATGGAGCTGTAGGGCTAATAAATCCTCTTACCCTTCCAGCACTTGTGCAAAAAAAAAACATTTAAGAGAAAAAGGAGAGAAAGAGAAAAAAGTTGCTAGCTACAAAATAGTAGAAAACAAAAACAAAAGAGAAAAAAAAGCATGGTAAACAAAGAATTATCTATGAATGTACAAGAAAGAGCAGTGACATACATAAATATAAACAAGGACCTGCTGAAGAAAGGTACAAGGATTATGCAGTGATAGAAAAAAAATGACTCTAAATTGTATCATTGGTCTGTGAGCTATGTTTGCGTAGCGTGGTTTGCGTAGGATGTCTGGGGTGTTTGAACGTTACACTGAATTTACAAGGTTACTTTGTCACAGTAACCTGGCCCGTTTGAGATTACACTCAAGGAACACTAGGGCCTTAAAGAAAACACGAAGAAGAGAACGCAGGATGAGGCTTCTTGGTGGTGGAGAGGGTTCTACCTGTCACAGAGGTCAAAAAGGTAGCTGCTTCCGGATCCTGTGGGTGGGCCAGTATGACATCATTGAGGTACTGCGCACGGTTAAGCGCACTTGAAGTGAAATGTCACAAAACTGCGCTATATAAATAAAATGTTATTATTATTATTATTACTGGAGAGTGGAATTGTAATTGGTGGTTGGTCCTTTATAGAGGAGGTGGTTTGTGTGCATGACAGCCGTTGTTGTGATGGTGGTTGGTACACTGGTTTGTATACAGTGGGATTGTTGTGTGAACAATCGTTGGTATTGTTATTTGCTCAAGGGCACAGGAGCATTGGCATGATGGCAACAGAGCAATTTGCAAGGTGCAGCTGGAACATTTGCAAGATGCAGCAGGAACATTTGTACAATGGCAACAGGAACATTTGCGAGATGCCGCAGGAACATTTGCACGATGGCAACCGGAACATTTGCAAGATGCCGCAGGGACATTTGTACAATGGCAACAGGAACATTACAAGATGCCGCAGGAACATTTGCATGATGCAACAGGAACATGAACCAACCTAGAGCTGACGTGCTCGGGTTTGTTTGAGTGATGGTTTTGTGATGATACAATTCGTAACTACACGCACGACTCACACTAGGTTAAGTTAGGTGCTCGGGTGCTTTTGGTACGCAGGGTTTGAAGGCATGGGACCTCCGTGACGGTAGTGAAGGCAGCATGAAGAGAGGCGCAGGTGTAGATAGGGTGAAGAGCTGCTGGTCTTCTTATTAATCCGGCGAAAAAATTATTATTAGAACAAAATTCTTGAAGTTACCTGCCTGGTAGACCAATGATGAAAAGGTTTGGAGAGAAACAAGGTGTGCATGTTGAGAAAGATTGGATTTGTTTGACGTGTAGAGAGAGAGAGAGACGGAGAGAGAGTTAACTAAATGCAACTACAGACTTATACATATTACAGGTACGTATTCAAGGAAGGTTCTGTTTAACCCATTTAGTTTTTTTTTTAAACTAAATACATTTCCATGAACACGTGGGTAAGGGTTTGTACGTATGACAAAATGCCCCGTTCGAAAGAAGTTGGTCTTCCATGACCTATGCTCACGTCTATACGGTAGCATTTTTTCTACTTTCGAAGAACAAAAACATTGAGTACAAATAAGTTATGAAAAGTGGGAAAGGAGTAGGAAGTTGAAAGGATCCGTGTATGAAGGTTGTCCCATTTGACAAACGAAACGCCAAGTGCGTAACGCATATATCCCCATTCACGGATAATTTCGAGGAAGGGAAAGGGTGACAATTGGGAACATTTGAATGAAGAAAACTGCTGAGGACTCGGCTATTTCCGAAATTCGACCTCTGAGTGGAAGGTGAAACAAGGTCTACAGCAGTTATCCTGGCACATTACAATACCATTTGGTAGTGTGGGACAAAAGGAATACACTGACATAAAAGAGTCTAATCCTCTACGTGTATTGGGTAGAAGATTAGAGGGTCGTTTTATTCTCCTACTTGTTTGCGAGAAATGACAGACCCTTGCTCAAATCTCACAAACCTGGGGGGTTTTCTTGTTCGTCTCCCAGACAACGAGTTAGGTGTTTTTTGTGTCCATCAACTTAACTCCCACGACACGATGCCCCATAATCATGAGTGAAGCGTATGATTAGTCCCTTTGAGATAGTGGATAGTTCCTGGGTTCTTGTGACAGGAAGTCCACGGGCATGTTAATGAGTACTCTGCTGCAAAAGCAATAATTTTCTGATAACAGAAAATAAAAGGCGTGTGATCTACACTTGGTAGGTCACACAAACATGGGTGTAGATATTATTTCGTTCGCACGACTCATGGTGAATATTGTCACGTTTTCACGTCTCACGTGACAGGAATGAACGATTTACAACAAATTTTACCCAGTATTTAAAGACAGTAACCCAATAGGTATTTAAAACAATTTAATGAGATAAATCACCCTCTCGATCAACAACCCTGTGTTGACGAGCAAACAATGAGTAGTTATGACGGACTCCCCGTGACGTGTAAAAACACAAAGATATTATGAGATTCGCATCTATAGCAGTGGATATTGTAAGGTTCACACCTATAATAGTAGATATTGTAAGGCTCGCGCCTATAATGTTACAAAAGTTTACGTTCAAAAAGGTGGGTCCCCATTCAATACAGACTGCGGGTTGCAATGATGTAATTAGTACGGCACTGCTGTAGCTTAATAAATTCATATTAGCATACGTTACAAGACTTGCCAAAAGGCGATAAACACAAATTTTATTGAAGATCTGGCCAAGATTTTAAACTTCAAACAAGAATAATGGTACAATAAAGGACAAAAGAAACTGATGTCATGATAAAATATTGTACCTCATAATGAAGTTGTATATGTACAAAGAACAATGTTAATGAAGGGACGAAACGTATTGTCACTTTTATAAAAAAAAAAAAAAATATCTCAGAATCCGACAAAATACGATTCTGGAAAAAAAATAGAGCAATTGGGTTGAGCGCCATTCTAATTTTTGGAAAAAGAAGAAAAAACCACAAGTAGCAACAAGGTTGCTCTTGAATTGTTTCGAATCCAGCGAAGGTGTGTTCATTTGGTGTATTCGAAACGATCCCCAATATACAACATTACTATGAATGTGTAGGATGGGGTGAAGATGAAAAAAAGAAAAAAAGAAAGAAAAAAACGGGAGGATTTCCTATTATAACAGAAATCGTCGCGACATTCTTACAATATGGTGCTGTGACCATAGTAGCGAGCTGCGGCAATGGTCTGAAACCAATGGTTATTATACAGACTTGCACTTATGATTTTATATTTACAACATTAGGGTAGGGACGTACTGGTACGACAAAAACCCGACACAAAACAATTAAAAAAAGGGTGATATGACAAGATGAGACGATGAGGTGAGAAAAAAAACGCGCGGATGCTGCAAGAATTGTGAAAAGGAAAGCGACGTCTCGGGGCAAGAGTTTTTTGGAACCGTTGGTGGTAGGAGGAAAAGGAGGCCCTTTCCCGAAGTGATCAATTTCAGGAAGAGGATGCATACAAGTATGAAAACGGTGCCCCAAGAGGTGCTCTTGTGGTACAGCAGGCAAGGCACGCAGGATGTACAAGAACATATAAAATTATGCAAAAAGAAAAAGAATGTACAGGAGTTAGGCTACCGTTGACATTAATATGCCTTCGGGTGTAAGGATTACCTTACGAATGCCCGTATGGGTGATTATTTACATTTAATAATTACAAGTAACTCACGTCATTTATGACAAGAATTATAAGACTTCTAAAGAGACCGCATCGCACTGATTGACGACTGGCCAAGAGAGGTCAGGGGCGTAATAATGGTCAGGGTTAACAAGATGCATGTTTTGCTAATTTGATAACGCCTGAGTACTTGATGTGATGGAATTTACTGATTCCGTGAGAGGTGACTTCCGGTTGAAATTGAAACCTCCTGATGTATTTTTTGTTGTAGAAAGAAGCATATAGAGTAAGGCATTTTTTGGATTTATTCCTAGGAGAAATCTTTCTATTTCTCAGGGCCTTTCTTTCTTGAAGTAAAAATGTGCGGGGTTATACCCAGCGTAACTTGAGGAACTTCCATGGTGTATAGGATCGTGTCAGAGTGACCTTATGTTGGAAAAAGTGAGAACTAGACTCGCAATTGGAAAGAAATTGGGCAGAGATTTGACCACTGGGGACGTATTTTTTACAAAAAGTTTTTTTTTTTTTGCAAAAAAGAACGCGTTTTTTTTATAAGTGTTTGGATTATTTGAAAATTTGGGCAGCGGTTGCCTCAAAAAACGTGATTTTGTGAAAAAATCCAGATGTTTTGGAAATTTGTTGGAAATTTTCAAAGTCCGGATATGAAAATTTCACGGGCCAGGATTCACCTTAATGGAACACGTTTTTAGAATTTATTCCGATGTTTTTGAAAAAGGTTTGCAAAAAAAACGGAACGAGGTTCGCCTTAAACTAACATGTTTTTAGAATATTTCCATTAGCTTTCCAAAGGGGGATTCTTCAGAAAAAGAAAGAAATATTTTTTCTTTTATACAAGTTTTCGTGGAAGTATTTGTTTGAAAATTCAACAATGTCTTGGGGAATAGTTTTTTTTATTTACGTGGCTAGACTTTAGCCTGATTTGAGCATCACCAATTATTGGTATTTACACGCCAACTTCCTTTCGTCATAACAAGGATTATATGCAGATAGTGTGCATATGGATGTAAGGAATCGACGTCAACGCGAACTAGGGATTTTTCGAATTATGTCGTATGTTTCTTTATAATAGAAGGAAAAGAAAAAAGAAGAAGAAACGGACGGCAGAAGTAAAAAAAATGCCCAATTGTCAAATGGCAGAAAGAATTTAATCCACTTGTTCCCTTAAGCTGCAAAATATGTCGATATAAATACAGACCAGTACTTGCGAAATAGGTTTATTATAAAATAATAGGTTTATTAACTTTCGGGAAACGAAGCGGGTAATTGGTTTATCATATACAGGATTTTAATTGTTGAATAACTTTGTTTAAAATATTTGTGTTCATTTCCACTATTAACTTGTATTTGAAACTAGCAAATTTAGTCGGTCGACACTTGTAAACACTATATTATTCACGCGACAACTTTCTTGGTTGAGCACTTTACGTAGGAATACCGGTGACAATGTTTTGTCGAGTGACGACTCGAAAATGAAGGGATCGTGCCCGTGATAATTTAAATTGCGATTCGAAGTTACGTTCGCGCCGGGGTTCCTGTTGGAAATGCTAGACAAATTGGGAATAACAAGACAAAACATTATACATTATAAAGTTTAAACAATTGCTGATTGAAGAACGAGACTGTGGAACCGTGAAGAGGGAGGAAAGAAAAAAAATTGCCCCTAAGTTGGACGCCAGTGTTAGCATTACCGCATACTTACGGCCTTTTGCTAAACCAAACCTGGAAAGGACACGCAATAAATAGGCCAACAGAACTAGCTCAGGAAGCCGGCGCAAGCAAGGTTCCTCTTAAAACCAAGGCGAGTGTTGTGGTTCGCTTGTGAATTCCTCCTCCTCCTTTCCTCACAATCTCCAGGTCTCTTTCCTCAATCAGAACACAGTTTTGCACGTAAAGGGTTTATTAATTTAGAAGGAGACAGGGTTTTTACAATTGCCAGCCTCGGCAAACTACACATGGGTACTTGCTAGGACTAGTATTCTAACATGGCGGGGAACTTCTCTCTCTCAACTCTCCACACGTGTTAGTGAATTTAAACGCGGGATGTAGCACACAAGAGGGGGCAAAGATTCATTTTACTCACAAAGCAGGAAATGAGGTAGTCGTCAGACAGGCTACTGGTGGGCTGGAGCCTTCTCGTGCACAATACACATTATAGAAACAATCACGAGTCTAGAGTCTCGGAGAGCGCCATAGCGCAATTACTTGGACACTGTTGTCGCGCCAGGGGCAAGCGGTTGAATGAATGCCGGGTGCCGATCGGCACTCGGCCACGGACCTCCGCGTGCGGAGAGGGGGGCGGAGAGTGGGGCGGTGCGGCGAGCTGTGCACTGGGACCCAATTCACTAACTCCTCGCAACAGGAATAAAGGACTCTATTCTTTATCTTTTGTAACGTAACAAGTTTTAAAAGCCTCTATATTCCATACAAATCTTGAAGTGAGTATCAAAGTTCGCAATATTCATTTTATTTATCCAAATTACTTAAATATTTCTAGACATACATTGAAAAATGAACACTTTTCGAATATTTATTGCTCCAACTCATTATCTAAAAAAATTAAATGTTATTTTTTATTTACGTTAGAGATGTAACAGTTTTTTGCGGTTTTCTCCGAATCAGTGAAAGTTGATATAGCGGATATAGAAATTGAACGACTCATCTGTAAAAAAAAATATGGTTTGTTTATGTTTTGTACAAATAAATTTCTTTAAAAAAAATAATATAATAAACTTACCTCAAGTAATGTCACGAGTATGTCACAGAAGATCACTTAACTTTCGCAGAACTGTCTATTATCAAAATCATAAATTAAAATTCCAATCTATTCTGACGGAAATCACAGATAAAATGTAATTTAGATTGATACAAAAAATGGTTAGTTATGTAACTTGTTGTCTAAGGAAATCACAGATACGACCGCAGAGGCGTTTTGGATTGATTGAATCAAATTATAATTATTGGTCCTCGCAAGGATGTGAAGCCTAGAGTCGCGTATCTCTACCACTCTGTCACAGTGGTCAAAATAACTGTTTTAATTTACTAAACACTTTTTATTGTGCAAACAACTTGTTTAGAATTAGAGGACTTGCAGAGATATGAGATGTCTGAAGGTGAAACTGGCTTGCATTTGAAAATATCTGTTATTGATTTTCTTTATCTCCTTATAGATAATATGGATTTGGATTATGTGCTAAATGGATCATATTGTTATCAGTACCTGCAAAAGTTATTGTTCTGGGAAGTGGTATCAGTTATTGCAATCAGTAAATAGATAGGTGCACTCTAACAGATTAGACTATCAATGTGAAAATTTATTTTTCAAACAAAGAGAACTTATTTTGGTAAATATGCATAGAGTCCACCTCACGGATAATACGGAACGTTTGTGTTGCCGAAGTTTGATGCACGGATAATACGGAATATTCCTTTTTTAATTAATAGATAATCAAATATGACATTTTCTTATAAAATAAATTCTCATCAAAATAAAAACAAAAAAGCACCTATTTGTTTTGAGCACCCCTACTTAAAATAAAACACCAAATACTAAACATGCTTACGAGACTTAATTTTACTAATATATTCGATCACTTTATCCTAATTTATTGCCTGTCTCTTTTTTTTGATAAAATCGAAAGATTGGTTAGTCGCGCTTGGCTCATTGTGGACCTTAAGTACGATTTTAATAATTTTAACTCTGAAAAGCTTCTTTCACACGCAGCCACCAAAATACATATTGTTTAAAAAAAATCTTGTAAATATCGGTTCGGATTGGCCACGCTTATTACGAATAATTTTTAGAAAAAAACTTTAGATTCGCCTTAATTACTATAAAAGGAAACTTTTTGGCTTTGGGGCGGCGGAAAATAATGCATTTTAATTTTCAATTGCATAAAACCAAAATTCACTTCGCGAACCGACGACGCAGCGAAAATCCGCAGCCGTAGCTGTCACTGTTATGGACTGTAGCTGACTTCGTGGGATAAAGCGCGTAATTATGAAATTTCTCTAGCGGGCTTGTTTGTGTAACATGGTTTGTGATACAAAAGAATGTGCCCCTTTATAACGCCTACTCGCGTCAACGCAAGAAAAACATCCCAGTTTTCAAGTGGTTTAGCGGCTACGCTAGGTTTGTGCAACATGGTTTGTGATTCGCGGTATTTCATGCAGGTATCCCACGAAGTCAGCTACAGTCCATAACAGTGACAGCTACGGCCGCGGATTTTCGCTGTGTCGATTCGCGAAGTGAATTTTGGTTTTATGCAATTGAAAATTAAAATGCATTATTTTCCGCCGCCCCAAAGCCAAAAAGTTTCCTTTTATAGTACTTAAGGCGAATCTAAAGTTTTTTTCTAAAAATTATTCGTAATAAGCGTGGCCAATCCGAACCGATAATTACCAAAAATCTCAAGCCTCGATTACATTGAGCAAGTTTACAAGCTACTAGCCGGCGTATTCACTATCTGCTAGTGAACTCGCTCAGTGTAATTATATTATTAGCTAACTAGCAGATTTTTACACTGAAGTAGTTTACTAGCAGATAGTGAATACTCTGGCTAGTAGCTTGTAAACTCGCTTAATGTAATCGAGGCTTAAGACATAGCACTAAACTTGGAACAGACCCAAAATAGCCCCATTTTACAATGAATCTAAGAAGCTCCAATGTAGTCCATTGAACTGCTTCTTGGGCAGAAATGTTGGCGGCTTCCAATTGCCGTCCTTTGCTGAAAATTCATCGTAAATTTTTAACAGATTTGGAACCATTCCACATCTGGTGATGTTACCAATGTTTTAGGCTGAATAACACTAAATGTAACCAGCATAAAATCCGTTGCCCTGTAACGATGGTTTAATTCTTCGTAAAATCTTTGTGAAATCTATCAGCTCCTCTGATAATGTAAGTCCAGCATCTCGGGCCATTTCAGCAGGCATACGTTTTAGAAATCTCCTCCTTTCTCTTTTTCCTTCAATCGGAATGTCTTCCTCACAAATTTTTTTATTGCGTGGCAAATAGCCTTTTCCATTATTTGGTTACGTTGAATTTGAAGAAAATTTTTAAGAGCTTTATTTTTATTACACACTTTTCCAACGCTAGTCCAGATTTTTATATACATATACTTTTTTGTCTGATTAGCTTCTTCTAGGACTTCACACCAAAAGGAAAGATAGCATAGAAAACTGAAGTCACACAAAGCCGGTATGAGTGTTGATGCTGCTTCTCTTGCTTCGACGATTTCTTTGCTGTGCTGGGATTACACATCTCTTCGAGTGTTGATAAAACCATCTCAAAATTTTTCTTCAGTGATTTAACAGCGTCGTGATGAGCACTCCATATTATCTCTGATAGTCGTTTAAAGGACACGCCTATATTTTTCATTAGTATTTCACACCGCACTCAATGTTAGGTACGCGCGGTAAAAGATTAGACAATTTGGGAGGCGGGAATGGGTACCGCCACCCCAGAAACCTTTATTGGATAGACCCTGAGGAAAATAATTTTCCTCGGGGACTATGTCATCTTAGGGAATGAATGCAACATGAATTCATTCTTTTAGGGAATTAGAAATTACATTCGGAAAAAAAATGAAAATATAGTTGCGATGCGTTTCAAAATATGTATTAGTATCTATGCAGGTAGCTAGGTACAAGAGTAGGTAGTTATTTATTGATATGTCTTTATAGAGGGAGATTTTGTGCATTCTTTGGCTGTAAGAGTGAGTTGTCGTTGTCACCCCTCGGTGCTTGGTACCCGGGGCGGACCCCCCCCTCCGCCCCCCTCTTACGCCGCCACTGCTAGCGGGTATGTGTAATTATTCTAATACATTTATTTCCATGTTCTTCTGTTATAAATACGGGTAAAAACTTGTCAATAATGAATTCACTTAACATGAATAAATTCTTATTTTATATGCCAATAATATTTTTTCTATGATTGGCAGATTCATTGATTTATCTATGAAATGTTGAATAAAAACGATAAATATAAAAATGGCGTATCAGCGTTAAGTGAATTAATTTAAACAAAATTAAAATTTTAAATGCATATTTTTTTACATATTTTTCGTATCCCCGACATAAATACTCATTTTTCATGATAATAAAACTAAATATAACTGATACGATTTTAGATTTTCACAGCCAAAAATATTTTTGTTGTTAGTTTTTGGGGTATTATGCCGTGTTGCGCTACCTCCTTCTTTAGCCAACGTTTCGGACAGCGTTGCAGTGTCCATCATCAGGGCAGATGTGTAATAGTTAGGGGTGATGTTTGTACTTATCTACTTAGGAGTGATACCGTGTCGCCAGCTCTACTCCTCTACGAGCTGGCGCTACAATATACTTCAACATGTTTTTTTGCGTTTAGCCTTGCCTCCCATTCGTGAAAAGGGACACAACGTCAAAACTGACCAAAATATCTCCTTTCTCAGTGTTAACCTTCTTACTGATCAGATCTGTGGAATCTTTAATACAAGATTCAGTTTTCCCAGTTTGTAAGGGACGTATTAGAGTCCTCACAAGACTGTAGGTTGACTGCTATCATATTTTAACGCATATATCTGCTTAATTTTCGGAGGGGTTAAGTAGGTATAATGTTTTATTGTTGCTATACTATGCTAAAATAGCACATTTTCATTTTTTTTTTCAATTTATCTATTCTCGGCCTCGGCCGAGATTTTAATTTATTCTCGGTCTCGCCCGAGAACAAAAAACCTGTCTCGGTCGACCCTTATTTATTATATACTTATAAATTAAATGTTCATTAGATATTTGCAGAGAATGCTAAAATGTTATGTGTGGTCGGTCTTGCTGTATGGATGTGAAACATGGACCTTGAAAGTAAATACCATGAACCGGTTAGAGGCTTTTGAAATGTGGCTTCACCGGAGAATGCTCAAGGTTCCACGGACCGACATGATCGCCAACACAGAAATTCTCAGGCGGGCTAGAGCAGATAGAGAACTGCTTACATTAATAAAAATCAGGAAAATTTCATATCTGGGTCATATACTTCGAGGGGAGAAGTATCACTTGCTCCATTTAATATTGAAAGGCAAGATAGAGGATCGCCGAGGGCCTGGTAGGAGACAAATGTCTTGGCTGCGAAATATACGAGAGTTGACCGGCATTAAGAGTGTGGAGGAGCTATTCCGCGCAGCGCAAGACAAAGAGACATTTTCAAGAGTGATCGCCAATGTCGGGGGGACCTGATACGGCACACAAAGAAGAAGAAGATATTTGTTATAGGACAATGCTTCGTAATTATTTATAAGTTCGTTTCGTTAGCCGCAGCAACGCGTGGCCGGGTCAGCTAGTTTTTTTTTTTTTTACATTAGCTCCACATGAGGAAAATAATTTCCATCAAGGAGTATGTCATCTTAGGAGATGTTGTCTGGAGTGTCTTTTTAAGGAAAGTAAGGAGAGGAAGTTCTGGAAAGGATATAGGTATGAGGGGCGAAAGGAGCGTAGAAATCTGGAGGTCAGTGTTTCCAGAAATGATGGACGTGTATACGATATTTAAATTACACATTTTTAGTATAATGTCAGATTACGAAAAAAAATCAGAGTGTGCTATTCGCACGCGGGAGAAGTGAAACCTTCAGAAAACTAAAGTAGACAAGAGTGAGGAGACTATGAAGCACTTTTTTTATCAATGTGAAGAATGATTTTTTTTCATATTTTTGCCGTTGAATTCCAGTGCACCTATACATTTGGTATTTGCTAGGAGTCACTAGATGTCGCTTTCTTTTCTTTTGCCTGTTTATTTTGGAGTGGTTAGAAGATTGGATATTGATTTAACAAAAATAAAAATATTTCTTTTAGATTTCGTAGGATTCGACCCTTGGTTCACTGGACTTCTGGCCACTGAAGTTCGTCAGGCGCTTTATACAGCTACACTACTGGAAGCTTGCGTGGAACCGTAGAATTATCGTATTGTATTAGAACTGAGTACCCGTGAAATAACAAATTTTAGTGTCGCTCACTTCCGTTTCATCGAGTTTCAAATCACAACGGTGCTAAAGAAGTTTCACTTCAATAACTTTAAATCTTCCACACATTTTTAACAGGATTCACAGTTTGTGAAAATATTCCATTGGGAACATAGAAATAAGTCAACACCAAAAAAAAAAACTGGAAACCTTTTTCATAATTTTTATTTATTTAAATAAAACCAGATTGGCAGAATTCGTACACTGCTTTCAATTACTTAATTGATAAAAATAAATTATTATAAAATTATGACAATTAAAAATATACATACATAGTATACATCCAACATGGCGTTACATCCACCACTGTTCACGATTGAAGTATCAGTTGAAATGGCTTTGGCCGTTTTTGGTGACCAGCACTGAAAAGCCAGGTACTACTTTCCCATTATTCTTTTCCACATCTCCTTCCCTTTCCCACTACTGTCGGCCTCACAACAAACCCGAATTGGAGATGCCATAGTCTCACTGGCTCCAGACGCATGGGAGCAGTTGGGACTCTTGTGAGGTGCTCACATAATTTTTAAAAAAGTGTGCAGTTCACACGCGGTAGAAGTGAAATCTTCAGAAAACTAAAGTAGACAAGAGTGGGGAGGCTACGAAGCACCACACAAAGAGGAGACCGATTATTCTATTCTCGCAGGCTAAATCCTATAAATGTATGTGTTTGTCTTTTATAGTGACACTTTTTCGTTTGTTTCAAATGACAACGGAGCTAAAAAAGTTTCACTTCAAAAAAAAAATAATGTATTATTGCATGTAAAAACTTTCATTCAAGCTTCTACCATCTTTGATTACAGTATTGTCATTTACATTTGTGCACTTTTCAATTTTTTCATTTGTCCCTTCTCTATTCGTCCAATTGCCAATTAAATTTAACTTTGGAACATCAGTTCGTTCAAATTCTGCATCTACCGAAGAACACATCTTTGCATTTGCCGTTTCATCTTCAATAAAATGTATCTTTGCATTTGTTGACTCCCGATCTTGGATAAAATTTATCTTTGCATTCCCTGCCCCATCTTCTATATAATTATTAATCTTTGCATTGGTCGATTCCCGATCTTGGATAAAATTTATCTTTGGATTCCCTGCCCCATCTTCTATATAATTATTAATCTTTGCATTGGTCGATTCCCGATCTTGGATAAAATTTATCTTTGCATTTGTTGACAGCCCATCGTCGATATAATTTATCTTTGCATTTGCAGTCCCATCTTCGATAAAATTTATCTTTGCATTTGTCGACACCTGATCTTGGACAAAATTTATCTTTGCGTTTATCATTTCCCGATCTTCGATGAAATTTATCTTTGCAATTGCCAATTCCTCATTTTGCAAGTAATTGATTTTTTCTTTCGTTGCCTCCGCATCTTGTAAGAAATTAATTTTCGAACTCGCCGATTCGGCATAGTGAATTTTTGAGTTTGCAAAACTTATCTTTGCATTAGCTAATTCTAAATAATTTGTCTTTGCATTTGTTAATTCTGAATAATTTGTCTTTTCGTTTGTAATTTCCTCAGCTTGAATATAATTTATCTTTGGATTTGTCGATTGTGCATCAAAATTGACGTCGTTTTCTATGGTTGTCTTTTTCCTGGATTTGACATTTCTCTTGAGCTTGAGGTGAACCAGTTTGATGTGTGTTTGCATTGCGGATTTTTGGGTGAATTTTCTCTGGCAGGAACTGCATTCGAAAGGTCGTTCACCTGTATGCGTCCTTGTGTGATTGATAAGCAGAGCTTTGGACTGAAAAGAAACCAGAAAAATACATTAAAAACATATTATAAACCAGAAAAACATGCATCTACACACTCAGGATTCCATGGACAGCCAAGCGCGATAATCTATTGAATCTGGAAGTAGTAGGCAACGAAAGCAATCTTCCAAACAGGACCTCCATCGATATGCTTGGTGTAACCCTAAGTGACCAGCTCAGGTATGGGGGCTCCATCGAAGCCAGAGTAAAGCTAGCCTCCCAGAAACTGGGCGTACTGTACAGGGCCCGCAGATACTTTAATAGTACACAACTGCTAACCCTGTACAAATCACAAGTGCGCCCCACGGTTGAATTTGGCAGCCACCTCTGGTCTGGAGCTCCAAAATACCTGAAAAATACCCTCGACTCTGTGCAGAAACGGGCGGTCCATTTAATAGATTCTCCCATCTTAACAGACGGATTGCAATCTTTAAGCACAGGCGTCGGGTGGGAATGCTATCCTTGTTATTACAATGGAAGATGCTCTGAGGAACTAGCATCATTGATCCCTTCGGCACCGGTGCATAGTCGGGAAACACGCCAAAATTTATCCAAGACACTAACTATCTGGATAACATTTAGGTCGGGTTTGAATCTTGCAGTCATGCTTACATATAGCAGCCAATAAAAATATTTGTTAAGAAAATGATAATGGTAGTTCTTAGCCGAAGTATGATACAGTTAAATATGACCAAATCGGATAGGGACACATTAGCTCAGTTGGTAGAGTTGCGCCCCGGCAAGGTGAAGGTCCTGGGTTCAAGTGCCAGATGTGACCGTATCTTTTTCTGTTTTCAGATTTTTGATCGAGTTTCGCTAATATTGTCTTTATTTAATAAAATAAAAATAAATTTGCTGTATTACCGTGAAAGCCTTATCGCACGTCCTGCACTGGTGCTTCTTAGCGAGTCGGAAACCCTGGTGCGCTCGCCGCCTGTGGAAGTTGAGTCCGTGGCGAGTGGCGTATCGGGCACCGCACACCTCGCACTCGAGAAGTGCCACGCGCTCGTGCAGCGCCGACACATGCGCGGCCAATAGCCCTGCCGTGGTGTAGCGGCGGGGACAGCGTGAGCATGCATGTCTGGAAATTATCATCAAGTTGCTATATATATATACAAGGTGTCCGGAAACTCGTAGTACAAGCGGGAAACTGGAGACTCCGCATCACATTTGGAGTCGATTTTGTGATATAACTTTTTTTGATTTGAGCTTTCGTTTTCGAGTAAATCGGATCCGAAGTTGGAATTTTTTTGGTTAAATTTGAAAAAATTGTTCACTAGGGGGTTGATTTCAGCTATGTAATGTCTTATAAAATGCATCGAAGGGTAAACCGGGCTCAAAAGTTTTTTTAACCCTTTAGTTGCCGAAAAAATGGAAAAATAGAAAAAAAATAATATTAAAATCGAAATGCTGAGATCGAAAAAAATAAGTTTTTTGGGTTCTCTACGTGATGTAGATTCACCAGTTTCCCGCTTGTACTACGAGTTTCCGGACACGTTGTATATATATTTGCAAAAAATGGAAAACTAACATTGTTATAGGTGTAGAATTCCGAAACAAACAAGTGCCTTGCATACAAATTTGAATGAAAACAAATGTTTCGTTTAGCCTGTAGTAACTACGATTTTTTAATGCTGGCAATGTGTGTGTGGCCTGTTTCTTAATCCAAATATTTGCCCAATCGAAGCCTCTTATTTGCCGAAAACGCGCGGTTTGTGCGCATGCGTGCAAAAAATATTTAAATATGTTTTTCTGCGATTTTGACCCTTCTATGTACAGAATTTGTATGAAGGACAAGGTCAGAATCGCTTGCGCCAACATTTACCCATAAGATGGGCAAAAATTTCATTCACCTTGCAACCCCAGAATATTTTTAAATGATTTTATCTGTGGCATCAAAATGTCAAATTTGCCCCGAATTTTATCTGTCAAAGTCGATGCGTGTTACTTGACGAAAACATCTTAAAACCTATCAATTTACGTAATTAACGCAAGTAATGTTATTTTGGTACATAGTTTATTGTTCTAGGAATGTGTTTCGGTCAATAAAATATACGATAGCTCAAAATTAATTCACAAAATATTCAATTCAAAATTCAAAGTGGTGCTTTCTTAGGGAATTTTCGTGAAATGGCCTGGCCTTTAAGAGGTTAAATTTCAAATACAAAACTGTGTTTATGAAATTCAAATAGGATGGAAATCTAGTGGGTCAGGCCATAGTAAATAGTAAGTGAGAGAGAGCGCTAGGCTATTGAGCTTGTAGAAACATGATTTTTTAATGCTGACGAGGGAAATTATTTTCCTCGGGGCTTCCTGTGCGGAGTTAATGTAAAAAAATATATATTTATGTATTACTTGAGGGCAGTCGGGTCCCGGTGTTTGGAAGACCTCTCCAGATGCATCTTCAGGATGTTGGCGGACTTGTAGTGGCGATCACACTCCACGCAGTAGTGGTCCGCCGAGGGCAGGTGCGTGGCGCGGTGCAGTGAGAGGCTGGCCGCGCTGTAGAAGGCCTTGGGGCAGACGGGGCATTCGTGCTGGCGTGTTGGTTGATGTCGGCTGGGGGAGTTACAGAAGTGGGCTTCTTTGAAATGGCAAATTCAGATTTTCACAAAATGAAATAAGTACAGTGATACCTTTATCTATCGTTTTGGAAGGGATAATGCCATTATTAGTTGTTTGATTTTGAAATGATAATATGCATGGTTACTACCGGGATGCCATTTATCCAGTTACTACCCTCCCTAACCGTATCACCTTGCTGAAGAAAAGGATTTGAAAATAGAACAAAGTCAACAGTGAGATGAAGTGCTTTTGGTTTTATGAAAAAACAGAAGATTTTGGACATTGGAAGCAACTATTTTGGGAGGCGGGAATGGGTACCTCCGCCAAATACGTTATATGCTGTAGACGCGAGGTAGAAATCTCAAAGTGGGAAGCCAAAAGCAAGGCAATTGCACTGGTCTCGATTTCTAGTACTTTAATACTAAACTGTCATTCCTCGAGTAAGGTCGTGTCTTACCAGTAGGAAAATTGCATTTAAAAGCGCCAAAATGCCCTCCTGTGTGACAGTGGCGGACTAAGCCCGTCAGAGGCCCGGGGCGGCAAAGCTGAATGAGGCCCCCCCCCCCATAGTAAAATTTGATTTAATTTTACAAGATTTTTATTCAGATTACATGGGCCTCTAGTCCTGGGGGCCTCCAAGCACCTCCGTGTTCCCTTTATCAAAACCTAAACAAGGCTTTGAGGCACCAGGGCTCTGTAAAATTTATTTCCTTTAATTTTTTATTTCCTTTTTTTAAATATGCATTTGTTAATAATGCTATCATAAAATGCTTTAAGAAAATTCAAAAAATTCACGGAGATACACCGTTTTATATTAAACCGTTTTAAACATTGTGTATGTTGAATTATCCTTCAGCAAAAATTTGAACGCGTTTTTCTCAAAACTAGGTTTTTAACATATTAGAAAAACTGATAACATATTAGAAATAATGATTAGATAACATATTAGAAAAACTATACATCCGATTTGCATGCACCAAGTCTTAAACTAATTCAGTCACTATGGCACCACATAGGGATTTTTTTAAAGGCCCCCTTAGATAGGTACTAAGCACATTTTAAAGGCGCCACGACACAAAAAAAAATTGTCGCTTTTTTTAATTAATTTTCTAAAAAATGCATTTGTTTCTTTCACCATATACTGAAGGAAATTCGTAAAATTGACGGAGATACAGCATCTTATATGAAACCATTTTAAGCAGCTTGTGTGTTGAATTATCTTGGTTTTTGTGTCTTTTATTTTTAAACTTGGTTGACAACATATTAGAAAAACCCCGCATTGGGTAGGGTCCCCTAGGGTAAAGGGGCCCCGAGACGAGCATTGTCTAGGGGCCCCGACATGTTAAGGCCGGTCCTGGCAGGGCCCGATTGTCCATAAGACAGTGTAGGCCACTGTTTAGGGGCCCCGCATCGGGTAGAGGCCCCTAGGGTAAAGGGGCCCTGAGACGTGCATTTCTTAGGGTCCACGACATGTTTAGCCCGCCCTAACAGGGCCATATTGTGAACAAATCAGTGTAAGCCACTGCCTAGGGGCCACGCATCGTCTAGGGGTCCCTATGGTAAAGGGGCCCTGAGACGTGCATTGCCTAGGGGCCCCGACATGTTTAAGTCGTCCCTGCCAGGCAGTGTAGGCTACTGCCTTTGTAAATCCAGTCACTGTAGCCAGGGCCGTATTATCCGTGTAGTCAACTGCCTAGGTGCCCCGCATCGTATAAGGGCCCTTAGGGTAAAGGGGTCCAAACATGTTTAAGCTGGTCCAGGCAGGGCCGTATTGTCCATAAGGCAGTATAGGGAACTGCCTTTGAAAATCCAGTAACTATAGCCAGGGTCGTATTATCCATAAGAATTGTAGGCAACTGCCTCGGGGCCCTGCATCGGGTAGGGGGCCCTAGAGCAAAGAGGCCCCAAGACGTGCATTGCCTAGGGGCCCCGGCATGTTTAAGCCGGCCCCGGCAGGACCGTATTGTTCACACAGCAGTGTAGGCCACTGTCTAGGGGCCTCGCATCGGCTAGGGGCCCCTGTGGTAAAGGGGCCCCGAGACGTGCATTGCCTAGGGGCCCCAACATGTTTAATCCGGCATTGACTATGACACCACGTAGGGATTGTTTTATAAAGGGCCCCCTTCCAATTTATTTTTATTTTGATGAACGATGAAAATTTACTATAAAAAATTGAAAATAAAATTCGCTGGCTGCCATTTTTAACTTTTTTTAGATATCGAAATTCCCTTACATTGAATACAAATCAGATGTATAGTTTGTTTATTATGTTATCAACCAGGTTGAAAAATTTCGAGAAAAAGGTATTCAAAGTTTTGCTGAAGGATAATTCAAAACTGTTTCAAACGGTTTCACATAAAATGTTGTATCTCCATCAATTTACCGAATTTCTTTAAAAAATTTGGTGAGAGCATTCTTAACAAATGCATTTTTCTAAAAACGAAAAAAAAAATTTTTTACAGTGTCCTGGTGACTTAAAGGCATGTTTAGGATTTTATCAAGGGAACATGGAGGAGTTTGGGGGCCCCCCAGAAGCGGGGGCCCGGGGCGGGCCGCCCCCCCCGCCCCCCCCTTAGTCCGCCACTGCTGTGTGATGAGAAAATGTTTTCATTGGCAAACAGTAGTAAAAGTGAAGAAATAACATTTCATTTATATGTACGCACAAATTACTTATTATTATAAGCAATACAATTAATTTTCATGTTCCCCGTCTGACAATTTTGTGCATCATTAGAGAAAAACACACATTCTTTGATTATCTTATGGTACGGCCACAATGAGGCCAACTTCCAACTTCAAACTGTCGGACGATTGTGTAAAAGGGTACTTGGTGCGTTGGAAGTTTGGCTTCGGTGTGTAAGTAGCATATCTTTTTAATACATGAATAACTTTTGAATTAAGAAATTATTGAAAACCGCTGAAAAAAAAAAGAGTGTTGCTTGCTTGCCACATTATGTTGCGAGTGTGTGAGACATGGCGAGTCTATTTATATAACGTCATTGACCGCCGCCCCGGAAACCTTTATTGGATAACCAACACCTCTACCATAGGTCACCCCAAGTGGTTCGCTGTGTTTGGTGATTTAGCAGGGATGTCCGGGTTCATGGGGTGAGGTTTGTCTAGGTCTTGGAGGCGGATGGCCAGGACACACTGAACCCCAGATTCGTACCCACCCCTTAAACCCCTTTTCTTCCCAGAACTCTCCTCTCCTTAAAAAAATTCCTCCACACAGCATCCCCAAAGATGACATAGGCCCTGAGGGAAATCATTTTCCTCAGAGCCTCTTGTGAGGAGCACACGTAAATTTTTTTTTTAAAACTGGTTGGTGTTGTTCGTTTTATAATATATTTTGTGTCCATAAAAGAAGGTTTTTTTGATCTCAATACCTTGAGGTACCTCGGAGGACTAATATAACCTTCATTTGTGTTTGTGTTGTGAGCGGCTTGTGCGGTAAGTGATTAGTTATTCCATGTTTCCCCATAATCTTTCCATACACATAATCACCCAATTCCAGCAAACACCTCGTCATTGTCGTTTCGTTTCATTTAATTTACAGTGCATTTCCTGTTACATTTGATGCTATTATAGGCCACTGGCATCACATTTTTAAAATAAAAATTCCCGTTTAGGCAATTACTCTAAGACATTCTGTATTTTTTTTTTTATTGTATTTTTGAAACACTGGCGATTTTTTGAAAATTTCATTCCGAAAAATCAGACCATTTTTTATAAACCGGAAAGACGGGACATAATTATATGGGTGCGAAAAAACGATAATTACATAGCCGAAAATCATTTTTAAAAAAAAGAATGTTTTCCACACGAATGGCACAGGAGAATAACGAGGCATACCAAAAATATTACATCTCATAAATATTTTTTTCCTTGATCCATCTTATTGATCATAAATCATTATAATGTTCAACGTCTATATTACTAAATCCAATGGAATATACTTATACTTGTAAATCATCATTACATAGTATAAAATGAAGTAGCTTAAAATGGATGTGCGCGTTAATCTTTTAAACTACGCAACGGATTTTCATACGGTTTTCACCAATAGATAGAGTGATTGAAGAGGAATGTTTATATGTATAACACATGTAAATTATATTAGAGAAAAGCCGAGAAATTCAAATAAAACATATTTTTGTGCGATTTAAAACGGCTGGCGGGCCGTACTATAGTCACTTTTGAAATTCGTTCTACGGAAGAAATTGGAAAATAGATGTCCTAGAGTAATTAGGTATTTGATTTGAATTATTTTATTTGATGAAGTCGCTCAAAATGTATGTGCGCATAGATCTTTTAAACTACGCAACGGATATTCATGCGGTTTTCACCAATAGATAGAGTGATTCAAGAGGAAGGTTTGTATGTATAAAAACATGCTTATTATAGTAGAGAAAAGTCGAGAAATTCAAATATTCAATTCAGGCAGCAGGCAGCGGGCAGCTGGCAAGCGGCAAGCGGGTGGTGTGGATTTTATAAAGGTTGGGTAATGGCGTTGTGTTTCGTTGGCCACAGCAACGTTTGGCCGGGTCAGCTAGTTATAATAATAATAAGAGTATTATAAAAGTAGATTTTGTTAAAATCAGCACCATTACCAATATACCCCTAAAACACCTACAGACAGCAGAAACCTACGTTTATAATTATAAATCTCTAGTCTTTAAATACCTACTGTTTATATGTATATTGTTTTCCATTATTAACTTTTGTAGTTATAAATCTTTAATTTTTGTTCAATAAAGATATATATATTATATTATTAATGTACGGGGTTCTCTTCATAACATCTGTCAAAAAGTCAAACCAAATGATAAGTTCGCAGAGAACAAACAATAAATCTAGTGAATGTTAAATGTCAAATTCAAAAATTCGCCTGAAACAAAGTGTTGCCATATAAAATAAAAATAAATCAGTGTGGAATTTTACAAAATTAATAGGAATATTTTCGGAGACGGAACAAAACCAAATGATAAGTTCGCAGAGAACAAACAATAAATCTAGTCAATGTTAAATGTCAAATTCAAAAATTCGCCTGAAACAAAGTGTTGCCATATAAAATAAAAATAAATCAGTGTGGAATTTTACAAAATTAATAGGAATATTTTCGGAGACGGAACATTTTCATGTAGTGACGTCACGAGCCCAAATAATGGATTTATTTATTTTTAACAAAATTATACATTTCTAAAAATTTTTGTAATCTTAGTAAAAAAATCTATCCACACGATTCTCGTTAGTCGTTATGAAATCCATGCAAGTGGATTATTCGGAAACAGTTTCAGATGCAACACTAGTCCTATCAGTTCAACTCTTGCGCAGCATATAAAGGTAAAGTACTCACAGTTGGTGGACCTTGAGGCGCTCCTTGGCGGCGAACACCTTGCCGCATGTGTCGCATTCGTACCGCCCCTGGCCATGCTTCAGCCGCAGATGGTTCTGTAGGGTGGTTCGCCGGCTGTAATCAAAATATATATCACATTAGTTTCATGAGTCGTAACATACAATTAGTTTCATGAGACATTGAAAAAAGTGAAGAAAAATAACAAACAAACCTAGGATAACCTAAACTAATCAACCTTACCTAACCTCACTGTTCTGTTTCATCTAGATACTATTAGTTTCATGAGTTGTAAGATGCAATTAGTTTCATGAGTTGTAAGGCACAATTAGTTTAACGAGTTGTAAGATGCAAATAGTTTCATAAGTTGTAAGATGCAATTAATTTCATGAGTTGTAAGATGCAATTAGTTTCATGAGTTGTAAGGCACAATTAGTTTAACGAGTTGTAAGATGCAATTAGTTTCATAAGTTGTAAGATTTGTAACAAACAATAGCACGAGTGATGTTGTTTGTTACAAAAACGACCATATTATATGATCTGAATAAGTAAAATAATGCTAGCCTATGGGATGTAATACGACAATTGGATTTATTCTTTTTCACTCCTATATTTACACGTTTTCAAAACACAAGTTACACTATTTTTGCCGTGTTATTTCGTAAAATGCACCGATGAGTGCTCGACGCTGGCTCGCAGAAGAATGATGACGTCACATTTTTTATATTCATGCGAAGCCATACTCGATCCCAGCCGGTTCCAATGGAACCGGTATGGTGAGAGGGAAATAATACGCTTTTATCGCTTAGGGCAGGTCTAGTAATATTCATATGTCTATGATTGTCGGTATTTATGTTTTCTCCTAATAAAAAAAAGTATTTTGAAGAGCTAAGAGGTATAATTTTTCACAAATTTTCTTAAATCCAGACCTTTTCTTCGTCCCGATGATCGCATTGTATGCCTTATAGCCTTATAGCCTCCATTCAAAGCTTCGGAAAAACCGTAACTCTGATTTGAATTCCTGAACATGTTGGCATAATAGTGGGTAACGACATTGCAGATTCCTCGGCAGAACAAGAAGCGTCCAATCCTATTTACTTTAATTTAATTGCCGGCAACCCGGGCGTTTATTGAAATAACACTAACATATACAAACAAGTAACCCGCCTCACTTGACAAGGTCTGTTCTGAGACGGGTACATATAAATGCATACATATATACAGACATACACACATACATACATGTACACGCATGAATGTATATAATCATAAGAACATAAGTATACAGATTCTAGATAAAATTATTGTAAATTGTTTATGCTTATAGTGGGATGTACGTAATGTCATAAAACCAAAAATATAAAAATAATTATTGAAAATTGTTATAAGGTTATCATGGAATGTACATAGTGTCATAAAACCAAAAATCTTGACAGAATTAATGGAAATGATTATAAGTTTTTCATGGAATGTATGTATTCATTTGGGAGGTGGGAATGAGTACCGCCGCCCCGGGAACCTTTATTGGATAACCAACACCTCTGCCATAGGTCACCCCAAGTGGTTCGCTATGTTTAGTGATTTAGCAGGGGTGCCCGGGTTCATGGGGTGAGGTTTGTCTAGGTCTTGGAGGCGAATGACAAAGACACACTGAACCCCAGATTCCTACCCACGCCTTTAACCCTTTTCCTTCCCAGAACTCTCCTCTCCTTCCTTTCCTTAAAAAAACCCTCCACACAGCATCCCCAAAGATGACATAGGCCCTGAGGCAAATTATTTTCCTCAGGGCCTCCTGTGTGGAGCTCATGTAAAAAAATATATATATAGTTTCATAAAATCAAGAATTTTGTTAAAACTTTAAAAACACATAGTAATGCCAATATCTAAATCTAAACATAGTAACAATTCAGCAAAACAATATAAATAAACATATGAGGTAATAATAAACTTAACGTGCGTAAAATATAAGCAGCAAAGGAAAGAATAAATCTCTATAAATAAAATAACACATATGTACGTAGTGTGGAGGACGAACAAAGGACACTGATCTGCATCGTCTGGCCACCCGATTGGTACCTCAGGCACCAATTGGATGCAGACCTTTCCCAGCATCAAAAACTAACGATTCATTCTGCTTTAACTCTCGGTCAGGAGTCGCTGGTCTTTAATATTTGTTCGCCCTTCACATTACTTTATTATTGCAAATATTTAAATTGGAGATTTATGTGTCTGTAAATAGTGTTAATAAACTTGTAAGTATTGAATCGTCTTACTTATTCGCATTGCCATCTACACACTTACACAATAAACACATAACCCCCAAAATAGAGAATGAAGATTGGATTAGGATGGTATCAAAAGTATTGTAACCCTCGTAAACCATATTCCCCATAGACATCCAAATGGATAGACGAGAAGATACAGATGAGGGGTAAAACCAAACTATGGAGGGCGAAGAGGGGAAAGATGACTGTGATTCGTTAAAAAATCAATCTGAAAGTATTTTTTTTTTTTACAGTGAATACCGCACAAGAATCTCAACTGCTCCCGTCTGGAGCCAGTGAGAATATGGCATCCCCAATTGGGGTATGTTGTGAGGCTGAAGGTAGTGGGGAGGGGAAGGAGGTGGGGAAGAGGAAGGATGGGAAGTACCTGGCTATTCAGATCTGGTCACTAAACACGGCTAAAGCCATTTTCAAGCAACGTTTCAATTCTCAATGGTGGTCTTACACCAGGGCGATACTGATAGTATCTTCCACTCTGGAACATGCTGCAAATATACTATATATTATTTTAAATGAATTAATTGTGAAATAACACAAATTAATCAAATAAAATTTATTTGCGCATGCCGGGTTTGAACCCGCGACCTCCGGATTGTGAGTCAAGAGTCTTACCCACTGGACTACGGAGGCCGTCAAAGGTATATAGGCATATAGGCATCTCGCATTATAATATCACCATTTAGTTCTTAAAAGCAAAATCTGCTTTTGAATGAATAGACCTTTTTACATGGGAGCGCGAATTGCCCGCCACGTTATTAACATATTTGCGTAGTCCAAATGCGGCAAAGTAAAGTTCGCCCTTTTTCACAGAGGAATATTTTGTTGCCGTATTTAGTTAAGACACTTTTACAAATGTTTCATAATTTACTTACCCCTGTAACCAGCGACGAGCTCACTGGAGAAACGCCCACATTCGCTATGTTCACATATATTAGGGAATAATGTATAGCACAAGCAGTTTTTAGATTCAAGCGAGGCTCTCGTAAGCCCAGCCGGCTCCATGGAACAACCGTTATGGGGAGGGGGAAATAATACGCTTTTATCACTTAGGGCAGGTCCAGATATATTCATATGTCCATGGTAGGTACGGTATAGGATAATGGGATTTAAATCTACCGCTCTGGCCACATTCATCAGAACACAATGATTAGCTGATTTGTATGTTCGTTGCTGTTTTTCTTAGAACTTAGTTCATAATAAACTGCCAAAACCAACAATGAACATACAAATCAACTAATCTATGTGTTTTGATGAATGTGGCAATTGATTCACGGATAGGGTTTGTTAGGGTGTGTTATTTTCATGATATTTATGTCCATGTTTATATATGTCCATGATATTCCCCCATATTCTGATATTTTTCTATCATCAAAGAAAGATCCCACAATGTTTGGGCAGAGTATTGGAACATTGATAGTTACTCTTCAATACAAAGGACTATCCCATCACTACCGTGGTTTCAACGATTCCCGCATTTTTCCAAAAAAGAAATTTCCTCATTTATTTTAATGAAAATTGGACACTGTTCCGTTCCTTCTCACCTTTATAAAATTCACGTCCTTGACCCCCAGATTGTACATTCTGTGGTCTAGAAGTGGGAATTTTAGATCACTTATTTTTTGTTGTCCCTCTCTAACTTTTTCCACGCGATCGTAACAACAGTTGATACGGCAAAAGCCATGCCTCACACGCGCCCGTATCAGCCCTTGTTACACTAACTTCGACTGCCGATATCACAGCGCTACTATGTCACAGTATTTTTTCCCGCTCGCTAGGGCATTTGTGTAACTATTACGATGCTGACATCTTCAGGCATATTTCGAAAGTAAAATTGTATTTCGTAAAAAACATCTATAATCAAGTGAATGTATCCTCGTACCTTTGAATGCAAAGTTCTCAATTTACTCCACAGATGGCGCTACTAGTTTGCGCTAGTAGTTTGCGCAGGCGCTCCATGCGATTTCGACTGACCAAATTGGACAAGCGTCGATAACATTTATTATCGAGATCGCGCGTATTCGCACACGTTTGTTTATGTTGTGAAAGTGTGATTTTGAATTTACATAAAAATTTTATTAATTTTAGAGTCATCAGAAGTTTTAGAACTTGTTTATACGAATTAATTATGAGGTACCACTTGTGTCTATCAACGCAGTGTCCTGAGTACACGCAGGCGGATAAATGGCGCCGTCTTTGAGATAATATGGGTACGTTTTTTACGTTTTTTGTTTTTTATAAACATCTAGGAGTGTTTACAGACGATGATTTGGTTTCAAATAGTAGATAATAATCTCATCTGTTTATATAGTATGATAAATCATGCCATAATATGCTGTAATTAAAATATGACATATACATGTACAGCGTATGGGTATTGAAAAAACGGAGTAGTTCAACGCGGGGAAGAGGTTAAATAAATATCCTCCCTTCTATCAAGCGTTATCTAAATTACCGTCCCCTCCATTCAATATCTCATCTCTTCCAAGTCTGAACTCGACTCCAATCTTGCATATAATTTTGAAATTTGCCCATTTAAACAAAATAATTCAACTTTCCTCTCATAATTTAAAATGATGGCCTAGAACACCCTTGACGGGTGAAAGCCAGAAACATTTGCAAAAAAATAAGATAAAATATTAATTGATATCGATCTTGACGGCCTCAGAATTCGAAGGGTAAGGCTCTTGACTCGCGATCCGAAAGTCGCAGGATCGAATCCCGGCGATCTCAACTAAATTTTATTTGATGAATTTGTGTAATTTTGCAATTTATTCATTTAAAATAATATGTAGCATATTTGCGGCACATTCAGAGTGGAAGATACTCTCAGTATTGCCCTGGTGTAAGACTAGCATTCAGAATCGAAACGTTGCATTAAATGGCTTTAGCCGTGTTTGGTGAACATTGTCACGTAAATAATTATCAATTTGTGATATAATCATAGGTGATCAGACAATATTACAGCGGAAACAATTGTCCGACCTGAGGAAGGAATTAGAAGATCGCCTACAAGGTGGAGAAACGAATTTAACTATTAAATACATTAACTCTTGTCCAAAAATAATAAGTACATTGCCAAAAAACTAAGGATATTAACACCATTAAAAATTTATTATCAAAATGTACGAGGGATACGAACAAAACTCCAACAATTTTCCAAAACTGCATCAATTCTTCCTTACGAAGTCATCATCATTACAGAAACTTGGCTTGTTTCCGACATCAACACAGCTGAACTGGGACTACCAACTCACAATGTCTACAGACTTGATAGAAACAAGAATACTAGTTCTAAATCAAGAGGTGGTGGTGTCTTGCTAGCAATTTCTAAGAAATTAGTCTCAAAGCAGCTTAACACTACCTATAAAAATGTGGAACATGTTTTTATTATGATTAACACTAACAAAACAAATAAAATCATATTAGGTTGTGTTTATATTCCTCCTTCATCGGATCTAATTATCTATAAAAACCATATCGATGAGATTCAACTATTGATATCTAAATACCCCGAAACAAAAATAATCATCGCAGGTGACTACAATCTACCTAACATTAATTGGGATCCTATATCCTCAGAATTATCCGGAACTAATCGCTCTAACTTATCTAACATTGAAAGTGAAATACTTGAAATGTCCAATTTTTTAAATTTAAATCAATTAAATGAAAACAAAAACAGTAATGACAGAACTCTGGATCTAGTTTTTTCTAATGTCAAATCGGTAACCGTAACTAAATCCTTAGATACTCTTCTTCCTTTGGACAATTACCACCCATCATTAGATATAACCATAAACAACACTATAGGTGAAAATCCTAAAATTAAACAAATGTCTCACAACTTTCATAAAGCCAACTATACTGAAATTTGTGACTTCCTCCTTAAGGTTGATTGGTCATTTCTAAATGATGGTGAATTAAATGACAATATCAAACAATTTTACTGTATTTTAAAACAAAGTATAATAAGCCATGTACCTGTTACGTCATGTAATATATCAACTTTTCCTAAATGGTTCAACAATAATCTTATAAACTTAGTCTTTAAAAAGAAGATTGCACACCACAAATTCAAAACAACGAGGTCATTTCATGATTATACTGAATTTCATAAGTTGCGTAAGCAATGTGCTGTAACTTCAGATAAATGTTACAAAAACTATATAAAAGAAGTTGAAAACTCTATAAAATGTAATGTTAAATCTTTCTTTAATTATTCTAAGTCATTACAAAACAATTATTTTTCTATCCCTAACATTATGAACTATGGTGGCAAGACTTGTTCCAAAACTGATGATATTGTCAATCTATTTGCAGACTTTTTCAAAAGTGTATATGAGGAAGATGTCCCTGTTGATAGTATTCCCGAATTTGTTACAGATATTAACTTGCAATTATCTGAACTAGTAATTGAACGTAACGATATTATTGCCGCGATTAAACTCTTGGAACCAAAAACAAGTTCTGGTCCTGATAATGTCCCATCCATATTCTTAAAAAATTGTATAAATTCTCTTTCTTATCCATTGTACAAAATCTTTAACAAATCTCTTAAAACAGGCCAATTCCCCAATAGCTGGAAATCCTGCTATCTCACCCCCGTGTTCAAGAAGGGTTCAAAAAACGATGTTTGCAATTACAGACCTATTTGTATTCTGTCTAGCATTCCTAAGCTCTTTGAAAAAATCATTCTTAGCAAAATATCCTCTAATATTAAACATGTAATTACCAATTGCCAACATGGGTTTGTCTCTTCTAGATCTACTCTCACAAACCTTACAGTATATGAAAACTATATAAACACAGCATTGACTAACAGGCTACAGGTAGATTCCATCTATACTGATTTTTCCAAGGCTTTCGATAAGGTCTGCCACAAAATATTAATAAATAAACTAAAAAAATTAGGGATAAGTGGTAATTTTTTGGCTTGGTTGATCAGCTACTTATCTGATAGGTTACTCTTTGTAAAGATCAATGACTGTTTATCCTACGAATTTATTGCTACCAGCGGTGTGCCGCAAGGTTCTCACCTGGGACCTTTATTATTTATCCTATTCATCAACGACGTTACTAGCATTTTCCATGATGTCGAAGTTTTACTCTTTGCCGACGATATGAAACTGTTTAAAGTCATTAATGATGTGCACGATTGTATAATCTTGCAAGAGAATCTCAATAGTTTTTTCAAATGGTGTTCAGGTAATAAACTTCAGCTAAATATTAACAAATGCCAAGTTATGAGGTTCTACAAAATTAAACGCCCATTAATATATAATTATGCACTCTGTAATGTAGACTTAATCTCTGTAGTCGAAATACTTGACCTAGGCATCATTTTTGACCAGAAACTTTGCTTTGTATCTCATGTAACTTCTATAGCCAACAGGGCTATGAAAATGTTAGGTTTTATTTTAAGGATTTCCAAAGATTTTAAAAATATTCACACATTAAAAATTCTGTTCACATCTCTCGTTAGAAGCATTCTAGAATATAACTCTACAATTTGGTCACCTGTCTTTAATAATCACATTAATATCATTGAAAAAGTTCAACGCAAGTTTTTGAGGTGTATTAATTTTCGACTTGGAATCCCTTTAGAATCAATAAATTATGACTTTTTATTACACTCATTGAAATTGTCGAAGTTAAGTGACAGAAGAAAAATTTTTGATCTCATATTTTTATACAAAATTGTAAATCATCAGTTAGATAGCCCTGATATATTAAAGTTGATTCACTTTCATGTACCTACCATTAGATCAAGGTTCCCTAGTATGTATTATTGTGACAATTATACGTCTGTCGCTGGATATAATTCTGTTATAAATAGAATACTCACCATTGGTAATTTTTATGCCAATGTTGCTGATATTTTCCATATTTCCTTATTAAAATACAAGGCTCTACTTATCAAACATTTCAGCCTTACGTATTGTAACGAGGTTACTTCATAACAAGTTATTCTTTTTATTTCACTGTATCCTTTTGAAGTTTTCATTAGTTGTTAGAAATTTTTTCTCTTTTTCTCTTATTATAAGAAATTAAAAAAAAACAATCTTTCTTCACTGTACTATGACTGTTTAAATATAACAATAATACATGTTTGTAAATGGCACTTTGTGCCGTAAATTTTAAATAAATAATTATTTACCTGACCACTAACCTGGTATTTTGAACAGCCCGTATTGGTTTGGCAACACTTTTTTCTCTCTGGTTTAGACACTTCTAGAAACAGCGGCGTCTTGGGAACCGCCGCAGTTTCAATGAGTCAAAAATACTTAATTTAAGTCTGATCGACATGTAAGAAAATCTTAAGAATAACCGCAACGTGTCCCGCGGAGTTCACGCGTCGCTTGAGGAGCGTGTTCAAGTCTTTAGTTTGTGGAAAATGTGTTTGTTCCGATTTTTATGATAATGAAAATGAATTTATGAAAATCGTAAGTTATTGGGGTAATCCTGTTCAGCGCCGGATCTGTCATACGTTCAAAAACGTGCAAAAACCTGGCGCCAACTCCTAAGGGGCGCCGTGAGAAAATAAATATTGTATTCAAATTTAGTTATAATATTCCCTGAATCGTTTCAAAATTACCCATAGTACGAAATAATTATTACGCTCTAGCAACACTTTCCAAAGAAACAGAATGCGCACGCATAAATAAACCAGTCATGCGCACGCTTCAGGTTGGTTTACGGCTTACGAATTTATAGTCAGTTACAGAATTTTTTTACAAATTCCATATATTTAGTTTAAACGTAAGATCTATTTTTCCATATATCTTTTACCGTCTTTTACGACGAATGGGTGCGATACAAATTCAATAACCAATCACAGCGCGATGTTTTTGTTCAAGAGAACAAACAAACCGACCGCCTTTCAAAATGCTGACAATTTTAGTTAGCGTACGCTCGCTATTGTTTTATTTTGTACGATTTAAGTCTCTAGGAGAAGGTAGTTAAAGACCATTTTCTTATGAAATCTTCAGTAAACTCCATTAACAAAAACATCGCACGGTTTGCAGGTTGCAACGTGTTACGTGTTGACAGTTTGATCATTGCAGATCATTGATTTGACATATTATTTAAAGTTCGTTAAACGTATAATTAATATCTATTAGATTTGTTGGATCTGTTATTTTGCGGTGTCAGTGTAAGCGTCTTTCGTAAGCCGTTGATACCATACGTCAGTGTTTAGTGTTTGTATGGTGTTTATTCGCTCAATTTGGTGTTTGTTCGCTCAACACGGGAAATGCAAGGTACAAATTTGAGGTTATATTCTTATTAGTCAGAAGCTGTAGATGCTATTCTTGTATTGTATGTTGCCATGAGAACGTATTTGTATTTGCTTTTTCTATTAATATTCGCGTTGGGTATACATATACATAAACGCAGTAAATCTCAAGAATGTCTAACGGATCTAGTTCAGCTAAACCACCCGCATTATCTCGTAACCTATATTTTAAATCATGGTACGGGCACAAACAAACAATTCGTTGTATTATTTTAAAGCATAACTTGCAAAAAGAGTTTTTCGTAAAATAATTAAAATAGCATCATAAATTTATGTTTACCCAATAGATTCAGAGAGTATAGGGCTTCTGGCGATTCTCTCTTTAAAAAAAATTTGTGTGAGAGCTACCGCCAGGTCACTTGGAAAAGTTACACCCTTTATGTCTTGATTTTATTTGATAAATTAGTTTAAAAAAAATAATTAAATTAAAAAATTGGGGTGAACCATAAACATCCAAATGGATAGACAAGCACGTACAGATGAGGGGTAAAACCAAACTATGGAGAGCGAAGAGGGGAAAGATGACTGTCATTCGTTGAACAATCAATCTGACAGTATATAGGCATCTCGCATTACAATATCACCATTTAGTTCTTAAAAGCAAAATCTGCTTTGAATGAATAGACCTTTTTACATGGGAGCGCGAATTGCTTGCCACGTTCAAAACTTATTTGCTAAGGCCAAATGCTCGCCCCAAAAAGACTCGCGCCAATACACATATCAATATTTTGTTTCCGTGTTTAGTTAAAACACTTTTACAAATGTTTCATAATTTACTTACCCCTGTAACCAGCGACGAGCACATTGGAGTACCGCCCACATTCGCTATGTGTACATTGATACGTAGATATATTGTATAGCACAAGCTGCCGTTATTTCGTTAAATGTATGGATGTCAGCTTCTCGCTGTTCACGGCAAGAATGATGACGTCACACATTTTAGATTCAAGCGAGGCTATATCCCCTCCCCATGGAGCGAGCCGGTTCCAAGGAGGAGCTACAGCCGGCGCCATGTGGAGGGGGAAATAATACGTTTTTATCACTTAGGGCAGGTCCAGATATATTCATATGTCCGTGGGGTGAACGAATTTTTAATCAAAATAAAAATGTAGGGGGGGGGGGGGGAGGCGCCATCGGTACCTACTGCACAGGGCGCCAGATTTCGTAGATCCGGCCGTGATCCTGTTGATTACCCGCCGAGATCGATTGATCCTAACAACCATCTGTCTTGTTGACTCCCGAGAAAATTGTCGTTCTCGCCCCGAAGGTTTTTGGAACCGTTGTTACGGATGGGACACGTGGGAGCCTGGAACCTCCGAGATTTTGAGGCCTATGGAAGCAGCTGCTGGACCTATACCGTGGAAGGATGACCTTGGCCTTCCCCTGATGTCGAGTTCCCGTGAAGGTTGTACTCTAGAACCCTTCCCCTAGTGTGGGACGAAACACTTCGCCCTTCGTACTCCGAGCTACCATCCCCGTCGCATCGGCATCCTCAACGTGTAATAGAAATAGATTAGCTTGGTTTAACATCTGGTCCATCGGGTATGTTTTTGTTAAATTGTTACTATTCCTTTTGTCATATTATTTGGATACACTTTGTGTATGTACTTCTCTTTATAATACATTTATGGAATCTTCCCAAACAATCTTGTTTCTTTTTACATTCTGGAACAAAAAAGCAGAACCTTCCTACATTACGGATCGCTAGGTCCCACATAAACCTGAGAGAGAGAGATAACCTTATAACATATCTGAATAGTCCGGCACTTACCCACCTTCCTCTTCCTCATCTGCTTCCCCTCCGCGCTTCCTTCAGTCTTACAACATATGTACTCCAATTAGAGATGCCATAGTCTCACTGGCTCCATACGGGAGCAGTTGGGACTCTTTTGAGGTATTCACATAAAAAAATATATTAAAAAAAATTTAAACAAAACGTTGAGGTTATGATCCCACCTGAAGACGCGGCCGCAAACTCCGCAGGCATATGTTGCGCCCCGGTGCCAGTCCAAGTGCTCGCGCAAGCGCGCCCGATCGCGCACGCGCGCCCCGCATGCGTGACACAACAGACGCGCAGCGTGCACGCGGCGATGCGAGGCAAGCGTGCGAGCGCGCGGGAATCGCTGATGACACAAAGGACACTCGTACGGTCCCCGAGACTGGAACAAACAAACAATGAGATATTAAATAATAACATATTAAATTCTAAATAATTAAATATGTATTTTTATGATAGTGACATTGTATTGGTGGCTCACCTCACAGTGTTTTTGCATGTGTGTGTCGAGCGTATGCTGGTGCTTGAAGGGCAGCACGCACAGCTGGCAGCGGTGCGCACTGCTCGTGTAGCTCACATCCCGCGCACGATCCCGCCTCTCCTGCAGCTGCTCCTCGTGCGTAAGCACCACCTCTAGGTAGCGGTCCATCTCACCAGATGTCACCGAGGCTGCCACAAATAAATACATATAATACGCACAAATTTGGTTCAAACGTTTTATTTAAAGGGGTTAATAAACATACAATTAAAATGGGTCGAAGCATAGACAAGGCTTTTTGAAAAAGTTTAAAAAACGAAGAAATTAAAATGCTGAGATCGATAAAAACATGTCGTTTTGGATTCACTATGTGATGTAGATTCACCGATAACCAGACAGTTGGCCCTACAACATTATAAATATTACAAAACTAATTGAAGTCCCCGGCGATGCCCGGGCTTTAAACAGAGTTTTCGAAATCAAATGTAGACAGTGACATTCTCTTGTTTTGAAGTCACATGTGCTAAATTTCATCAACCACGGCATAAAACTGTAGATTTCCGTACAAATCAAATCCACACCGCCCGCTTGCCAGCCCGCTCGTCAACCACATACAGACATTCTCCTTTAATTATATATTTCAACAAATTTACACAAACCCTTGACAAATTATATACCTGAACCTTCCTCATGAATCACTCTATCTATTGGTGAAAACCGCATGAAAATCCGTTCAGTAGTTTTTGAGTTTATCGCAAACAGACAGACAGACGCGACGGAGGACTATAATTTATAATATATAGAAATATTTGCGTTAAAATCACCTCTTTTCGATTTTCTTCTTTCTTCTTTTTTACTTCTATCCTTTTTTACTTTGCGCTTCTTCTCTTTAACGATACAAACATCTTCCACAAAATCATCACCGGGAAAAAACAATTCTTCTTTAACATCAAAGGCATTGAAATCATTTGAATTTTCATTAAAAAATGCAACATCCGGTTGCACGCTTTGGAACAGCATTTCTGCATTGATTTCCATGGCATTTTCTATGGTTTCCAGCTTCACTTTTTCTTCAATAGATGTCTCCATGTTCTCTGTGTAGTTTTTCTGTGGTTTTCCATCCTTTACAAAGGATGTAATGGAGATCGGACTTGACTCGAGTGTTTCCGTGGATAACGCGCTAACATCCAAACAAAGGGTGTTTGAAAAAGACGGTTCTTGAATTAGATTTTGCTCTCCGTTCTTTTTGAAATGGTGCGCATCCATCTGTGAACAAATAACATCCTTTGAAGAAGAAGATAATGCCAATAAATTTAAATAAAAATGTGAAAAAGAACAAGACACAGAAAAATAAAAAGGTTATGATAGCAACTTTTTCGTTAGCTCCACACAGGAGGCCTTGAGAAAAATAATTCCCCTCAGGGCCTATGTCATCTTTGAGGATGCTGTGTGGAAGGTCTTTTTAGAAAATGAAGGAGAGGAAGTTCTGGGAAAGAAAAAGGTATAAGGGGAGGGTAGGAATCTAGGGGTCCATGTTTCCCGACTGTGCACCGGTGTCAAAAGAATCAGCAAAGCCAGTTCCTCGGAGCATCTTCCATTGAAATACTGGTAGAACAAAGACAGCATCCCCACCAGGTGCCTGTGCTCTAAAGATTGCAATCTGTTTGTCAAGACAGGAGAATCTGTTTCTGCACAGAGTCGAGGGTTTTTCAGGTATTTTGGGGCTCCATACCACAGGTGGCTTCTTGTAGAGAATTCACAAAAAAATAAAGATTGCAATCCGTTTGTTAAGATAGCGAATTCTTTCTAAGCAGTTGTGGGTTTTTTCAGGTATTTTATTAGGAGCATCAATTTGGGTGGCGGGTACGGGTACCGCCGCCCGGGAAGAATTTATTGGATAACGAACATCTCTACCATAGGGTCCATAGGTCACCCCAAGTGGTTCACCACGTTTGCTGACTTAGCAGGGGTGCCCGGGTTCATAGGGTGGAGTTTGTCCAGGTATCGGTGGCCGATGCGTCTGACCCAAAGATATTCAAATACAGAAGAGATATGCTATGGTGTCCACGCAACTGTCGCCGGACTACGCGCTAATTAGCGTAGTTTTCATACAAAAAGAATTTGTTCATTTCGTTGATTTTTTGAAAATGTGCATTAATATTGGTGAACAATATATTTTGAATAAGGAAAGAATTCGTTCATTTAGTTTAACGTTCGTTTGGTTTATTCGTTAATTATTTGTTCTTTTAGTTTATTTGTTAATTGGTAAACAATATCGGCGACACCCGGAAGCGCAAAACCACATAGTAAAAACAGCAGATAGCACATCTACTTATATTTCAATATCTTTGGTCTGACCACTTGCCGTGTGGTGGGCAGGATCGAGAAAGACTGATTGGGGAGATCTTTTATCATCTCCAGCCGGAATCTCTCGACCCATCGCCTTGCACCGCGGTTGGAGGAATGGATTCATACGTCTGTCACTCCTGGACACATTGGCCCCCAGATTCCTACCCAGCCCTCATATCTATTTCCTTCCCAGAACTTCCTTTCCTTAAAAAACCCCTCCACACAGCATTCCCTAAAACGATAAGCCCTGAAGAAAATTATTTTCCCCAGGGCCTCCTGTGTGAAGCTAATGTAAAAAAAAGAGCTCCAGACTAGAGGTGGCTGTCAAATTCAACAATGGGATGCACTTACCTTTCTCCTGCCGGAGTGTTTGGTGTGATAGTCCTCTAGGACGGTGTGGGCTCTGCAGCAAAGAAGTCGGAACTTGGAGAACTTCTTCATAGAGTGACGGCAGAGTAGGCACAGCCAGAACTCTGATCTTTCCATCTGCAACACAACAACACCATACTCTTAAGCACTCAGGACTCGAGCATATTTTGTCAAAAGATCAAAATAGTTTTTCGTTGCAATGAAATCCAAATAGAGTATTTCTGAATGAAAAATTAAAAACTGTTTTTGAAATTCAACGAAATACGCTTTCAAATTTTAAACGTCAAAATAAAAATATAATTTTTTTAATATAATTTTTTTTAATGCAAACATAAAAAAGTTTTTAAAATGTTCACCTTACAATTGTTCTAACTAACAAAATAAAATAAAAAGCACACATATTTTTTAGGCAAATCTATATACAGGGTGGCGCAAAACTACCGATATGGTTTGAATATTTAATAACTTTTTAAATTTATTTATATATATATTTTTTTTTTCAGAATTTTGTGAAGAAAACTTAGGGAATTTGAAATGGAACACTACACAACAGAACAGCGATTAACTAACTAACTAACTAACCATCACGCCGTTTCCCCGCAGGGGTAGGCAGAGAGGACGGACCGCCAAACAAC
The DNA here is from genome assembly GCA_917880885.1 of Limnephilus marmoratus. Classification (NCBI taxonomy): domain Eukaryota; kingdom Metazoa; phylum Arthropoda; class Insecta; order Trichoptera; family Limnephilidae; genus Limnephilus; species Limnephilus marmoratus. The sequence goes on from OU862907.1 coordinate 9,875,173, forward strand.
TCGGTCTTGGCACACACTCTTTGCCTCACTCACATTCATACATCGTCTCATACATTCTCTTCTATTATTCTGGCTTTTGACATGACCCGACTCAAGTATCTGATTCACTTGATCGTGCCATGTCTTCCTCGGGCGTCCCCGACTTCTTCTACCATTCACATTCGCGTCGTATATTCTTCTTACACTACTTCCTTCGTTCATTCGCTCTACATGCCCAAACCATCTGAGGGTCTCTTTCTTAATCTTACTCATTATGCTTACATCAGCCTTACATTCTTTGCGGATATCCACATTTCTCACACGATCATACATTGTTTTACCACACATACGTCTCAGGGATCTCATTTCAACAGCATTCAGTTTACTTTCATCCTTCCTCTGCCAGTTCCATGCCTCACTGCCATACAAGCGATTAACAATTGTTGAATTTTGTTTTGAAAATCAATGGTCAATTGTTTTGACGCAGCGTGCTTATCGTCATTTTTTTAATGCACATACCGGACCTTCAGCACCAACAATAAACCGCCTGGTTGCAAATTTTCGACAACATGGTACAGTAAGACACCTTCCATGTAACGGAAGACCAAGTACGGTCCACGGAAGAAAATATCCAACGTGTTGTGGATAGTGTGTGTGCAGGACAGTCCAGAAACATCAACAAGAAGACGTTCGGCACAACTGGGGTTATCGCGGAGGTCCGTTAAGAGGATTTTGGCCACCATTGCACATGTTCCCGTGTAAGGTTCAGCTTGTGCAAGAATTGAAGCCGATAGACTACCAACAACGGCTTTTTTTTTTTTACATTAACTCCACACAGGAGGCCCTGAGGAAAATAACTTCCCTCAGGGCCTACGTCATCTTTGAAGATGCTGTGTGGAGAAAGGAAGAAGTGAACACGGGTCTTGAAGAGACCCATGTTGTAGGAGGGAGGAAACACAGAGGCCGGCAAATCGTTCCACAGCCGAGCCGTTGAACTCAAGAACGAGTCATAGCAACGACCCGTTCTCATGTGACTAATGTCAACCGTGTACAAATGTTGGGCGCGTGTTTGGCGTGTTTCCCGACAATGCACCGGTGCCGAGGGGATCAATGACACTAGTTCCTCGGAGCATCTTCCATTGTAATACCGGTAGAACAAGGACAGCATTCCCACCTGACGCCTGTGCACTAAAGATTGCAGACCGTCTGTTAAGATGAGAGAATCTATCAAACGGACCGCCCGTTTCTGCACAAAGTCAAGGGTTTTTTTTAGGTATTTTGGAGCCCCAGACCAGAGGTGGCTGCCAAATTCAACCGTAGGGCGCACTTGAGATTTGTACAGGGTTAGCAGTTGTGTATTATTAAAGTATCTGCGGGCCCTGTACAGTACGCCCAGTTTCTGAGAGGCTAACTTAACTCTGGTTTCGATGGAGCCCCCGTACCTGAGCTGGTCACTTAGAGTTACACCAAGCATATCGATGGAGGTCCTGTACGGAAGATTGCTTCCGTTGAAGGAGACTAGATTTTCATTTCGATCCCTTTTAGACGTTATCAAACATGATTAGTACAAATGGCTTATTATGCCATTTGTACTAAACTCGGAAGGGGGGTTCGCGGGACAGGGGAAGGGGGGGAGTGGAGTGGGGAGAGGGAAAGTGGAGGAGGCGTGTTGGGAACGCGAGAGGGAAAGGGGACACGGGAGAGGAAGGGGAGGCGGAAGAGGAACGGGACGAATGGGAAAGGACACGTAGGGAGAAACAACTTCTTTATTAAATAGCATAGCAATGCATGCCGGGAACCAGCAAGTGTATTATAAACATTATTGTCATTTCATGTAAATGAAATTAAACGGGTTAAAAAAAATGAAAAAATTCATTGGGTTAGATTGATTATGGGCTATTTTTCAAATTGCTTTGGTTCATAACGTTCAATGACTTTTCAAAGAAGTTTTGAAATGTCACTTGGATGAGTTATCTTGCTACCATATGTTAACCATAAATTATTTAAATAACCCAAACTAAGAACCTATTTTGTGCATGTTTTCCATCTCCCCCAATGTAAAAGTTGTTTCTTGTAGTAATTAAGTTGTAACAAAGTATTATTTAAATAAATTGTGCATATTAAGAAGCATGCGGAGTAAGTAAGCTTTTACAGATGTATTTATGTTAATAGGCTAGCACCGCTGAAACTGTTTATTGAAGTTTTGGCGTGAAATTTGGCGCTAATATGGGAGGCCCTTAACCTAACCTAAAACCAGTCAAAACAACGTAATATATTACCTTGTATCCTACAAGGAGCTCTAACAATTCGTGGTAATCGTTTCCCAATTCCAAAACTTTCTTATCGGAGTTTAGACAGCATCGACACACAGCAACAGGGGCGTATAACTTCGTTCAAATTTTTCAACCGTGGTCCGTGACGTAAAAGTGCTGCCACTCATAGATAAAGTTTCATAGATGGAGCTGTAAAGATAGGTTTGTAATTTTGATTTTCGCCATCTCTCGCTCAGGGTTGCCAACTTAGGGGTAAAATAAGTGGGATGGGATTTTTTTACTGGTTTAATAGGTGTTTTGGAGTATTTTTTGTGGTATTTTTGGGGGTTTTGTGATTCCATATATTTTTTTAAATTTTTATTACATCGTATACACGGAGCACTCGCACACTTCTTATTTGAGGATTTATTTTTATTGTACAAAAACTTGCTGAAACGATTTGTGCCTTCACAAATGGAAAAATTGGTGGACTCTTGAAGTTGTAGAATTTTTTTTTTAATTTCCGAGAACACCTGATCCATACAGCTTCAATGTGTTTTGGTTTTGATTTTCTAAATATATCACAAGATCTTGAAGAAAATGATTTTTTTTTTTTACAGTAAATACCGTACAAGAATCTCAACTGCTCCGTCTGAAGCCAGTGAGACTATGGCATTCCCCAAATTAGGTATGTTGTGAGGCTGAAGGTAGTGAGGAGGGGAAGGAGGTGGGGAAGAGGAGGGTTGGGAAGTACCTGGCTATTCAGATCTGGTCACCAAACACGGCTAAAGCCATTTTCAAGCAACATTTCAATTCTGAATGGTGGTCTTACACCAGGGTGATACTGATAGTATCTTCCACTCTGGAACATGCCGTAAATATACTATAATATATATTATTTTAAATGAATTAATTGTGAAATAACACAAATTAATCAAATAAAATTTACTTGCGCATGCCGGGTTCGAACCCCAATCTCCGGATCGTGAGTCAAGAGTCTTACCCACTGGACTACGGAGGTCGTCAGGTCATTTGATGGATGAAAATTAAAATCTCTTGATTTTATGAAACAAACAGCCCCGTATTTTGCGTATCGCTTGAGAAAGATATGTTTTATAAGGTATATAACAAATCGCGTACTGGCAACACAAAATATTTGGAAATGGCGTCTTGGACAAAACGGTTTGACATCTTGGTTTTCTGCATAACATTAAAAGGTAAGATATATCATTTTTCTGTTGAAAATAGTTATTATACTGTATACAGATGTTTAATCTGATGGATAAATATGATTTCCATTCAAAAACATTGCTTTTTCATTTTGTTTTCGCTAAAAACGTTCATGATCCTGTGATGGCGCATTGGTGGATGTTTTTAATGGAGATCTTCTTGTTTTGGCCTTTTGTATTGTTTTACGTATTTTAATTTGATTCTTTCAAGATGTATTAATTTATTTTAATGTTTTCCGGTAGGCTATATATAACTTATTGTTATCATTTTTATAGATGGCTGTTAGAGGTTTGTCACACGAAGAAATAACTATTGCACTGGAAGGAGACATTTCCGATGTCAAATGGGAGTCTGACGGTGAAGGTGAAGAGAGCTGGTCAGTGGAGTATCTACAAGATGACCAGGATGAGAACCAGTACCAGGACATCAACATTCGTCCGTAAATTAATTTGAGGTTAGGTCGGTTAGGATACCTTAGTTTTTGTGTTATGTTTTATTATCAATTGTCTTATGTGTTATTTATTATCAATTGTCTTTACTGAAAATAAACATATTTACAGATGTTCTCAGAGTGTTTCATTTGTCTAATGTAACATTTTCTGATTCCAATAATTTTGTTCTTAAATAATTTATTTGGCTAATGAAGTAGGTCGAGAGCGATTATATTGTCTATGGTAGACAAATAAGTTTCCTCTATCTTTAGTCTATTAGTGCTGGCAGGTGCGGGAAGGGCGAGGGGGGGGGGGGGTCTGGTTAAGTTGGTGACGAAACCGCTAGGAGGAAAAAGCCCGAAGTGATCGATCTAGGGGTTAGTATATTTATGCACAGCAATATCGACATCAACAACCTTAGCGCTACCTTGGCTAGTTTTTGATTTTCTCCTCTTCATTTCAAGTTATTTAAATACAGTTATTTAAAAAAAAAAATCAACTGAGTTGCGTTTGAGTGTATAATGTGTGGTTATTTGTAACATATGAGAGCATAATAAAAATGAAAACAAAAATAAACAATGCACGTCAGATTATTTTGTGACATGTCTATCGTAGAGACGTCGATTTTCGTGCCAAATTGTAACCGGTTCTTTCACTATCACTGGAAACTGGAACAGTCGAATGGGTTGTTTTCGAACGATGCCAAGGTTCGTAAAAAATGTATAAAAACATTTCGTAGAAAATGTATTTAACAGCCTTTACGAACTAACAAACCTTGGCTACATGCCGCATTTCAAAAGACGTTCCTATTACTCCCATTAGATTGGGAGAACTATAAAATCTCAAACGATTTCGACGACATTTTGAACAATTTTTTTTAGATATAATATAATAATGCTATCAACTTTTTGTTCTGTTCCAATAACAGGGGTGGACATCTGTTTCCAAAAGATATACCTAGATTTGAAATTATGGATTATTTCCATCAAACGTTTGAAGTAAATAATTTTCAATAATATAATGTCCTCCACGTGCAATTTCGTAACTTCCCCAAGCTTAAACTTTCTAATAAAGTCTGTTTATCGGAAGTGACCTGCAGGTAAGTGTGTTTCTGTATCTATTTGTAAATAATAGAATTAGATAGAGCCTAAGAATTCGTAATGAACTGTAAAGCGCCCTTGAGGTGATTTTTCACAAAAACGGCGCTCTACAAATTATCCAATTATTATTATTATTAGATTGATTAATGCAACCATTCGTCCTTTATGCTCTGTAATAATTCTCATTTTATGCATTTTACTCAAAGTTGAATCCCCAAAAAAATTATTATAATATTATATTATATAAATGTGGTATACCTACTACATATTAATGAATATTTTATAAATTGTCGTTGGGAATGCATCTGTCATATTTGTCAGAAATAATTATTTCAGACATTCTCTAATATTTTTATATTTGTTCATTTTACCTTTGAAGCAGAAAACAATAATACGAAAGTGAGTTAAAGTGATAAACCAACGAAAATAAATAGCAGTCCATCTTCCATTTATTGCCGTGATATCACACCATAAGTAATGGCAGGAAAGATTCATTATACATTTTTCTGGGGAACCGGTTTCTTTTTGAATTTTTATCAAAATTTTTAAAATATCGCTCCCCCAAAGCAGCAGTGCGATGTTACTGATTAAAATAGCTCTTGAGCATACTATGTTCGACATAAACTATTGAGCTGCATCACTGGGATATCGCGTAAAGGCCTATATTGCAATTAAAATCTCGATAATATATTAAAGTTTCCGGTTATTCAGAGCAACACTGAGATTTTGCGGTTAGCCAAATAGTATTCTATAAAGGTAATTAAGATATCCCAGTAGTTCTTAGCGATATTATAAAAATTGTCTAAACGCTACAAAATGTATTTCAATAAAAAAAAAATGAGGAGCTCGGAGCTGGTGGAACTGGGTGGAACTGAAACCACATCGGTCTATGGTAATAAACTTCGAGCCCTCTCTAGTCTGTCAGCGAGTACCTCCCACACGCACACTTCGGAGCGACCGAGACCCGCGCCACTTCAGGCCGCCGCGCAGAAAAGTCTTACAGTGAACTATATTGTAAACCTATCGGTCTTTACTTTTCTGCGCGGCGCGGCCTGAAGTGCGCGGCCTGAAGTGGCGCGGGCATAGGCGCGGGTCTTGGTCGCTCTGAAGTGTGCGTGTGGGAGGTGCTTTTTATGTGGGATTTTATGCGATCATTTAGTGTTGCCATGTCAAAAATAGAAACCGGCAGAGATGCCGAACACATGAAAAAAATATTTTGTTCAATATCGGTACTTTTACTACCCGTCGGTATCCGTTACTTTCACAAAAAGTAATCGTTACTATGTAATCGTTACTGATTACTTTGATTACTTTCGGGTAGTAACTACTGCAAGTATCAAATCGTTACTGAATGCTTTGATTACTTTCGGGTAGTACCGACTACTAGTATCAATTCGTTACTGAATGCTTTGATTACATTTGACTACTTTCGGTTCCGGATACCGCCGGATAGATACAAATCGTTACTGGTTACATTTTGACGTTTGTGTATTTCGTTAGCGCGGATAGCGTGTACTTTTGTTATGAATTATTAGGATTCTACGTTAGTTATTTATAGGTACTTCGAATATTTTGAAGATTTTGTGTGTTTAGATTTTTTTACATTATCTTTAATCGTAAATTACATAATATTAACACACTGGATTGACGTGTCATTTTCCTTTGAAATTCGAAACGTAATTTTACATGCGTGTTTTGATTTTTGTTTTTCTAGCTTTGAGATAAGTTAATAAAACGCTATTATAGGCTGGTGGTATTTTTTTATACATTTTATTTATTATTTATTTAATCTCACATAATGTCATATAATACCTATGATGATAGATGTTATAGGCGGGCTTATTACTTGGCGGAAATTTCTACAAACAAAATTCGTCTTTATAATCATAAAATTAAAAATTAAGCGCATATTGTATTATTATTTTTTTTGTAAACTCCACAGAAATTTAAATCTTATAATATGTGTGTGATAGAATAAAAGAGGTGTTAAAATTATTACTTTGAAAACTTTTTATAGTCGTAATAATATCTAATAATCACATTTTTTACACCGTTCGAAAATTGTAGTAGATACCTACCGTCAAAAAACTTGCATACTTAGTACAAATTAGTAGCAATATAGATATATCAGATAGCAAGGTACACAAACATAAATATCAACTGAAAGCGTTTTTTTCCCGATGTAAACAGTATTTTTTGTCTCTGGCAATACCGTACTTAAACGTCGCTGGTGTGAAGCGCCCCAGCGGCACAAATAGAAACGACCAAATAATCGGTACAAAGTGTGGTTTATTTATGAACAGCTGGTATAGCGTGGAGCGCCTCTTGCGGCACAAATAACAACCAAGTAATCGGTACTGAAGTATCCGCATCGAAAGTAATCATTTCAAAGTATCAATGAAAGTAATCATATCAAAAGTAACGGATACTCTTCGTTTTTAGTAGTCGGTACTTTGATTACTTGGTGAGTACCGATTACTTCAGTACCGAATGATTACTTTTCATGCATCTCTATCGTAGAGGCACTTCCGACGCGGTTAGTATATTTATGCTTCCGACACTCACAGCGTTAATTTTCGGAGAGGGTTGCGTTATAATTAAAAAATACATAAATATATATATTGTTGAATAATGCCAATAATAATATTCGTATAGGGAGGGTGGATGCTTGACACCAGTAACTTTACACGTCCTCACTTTTAAATTTGGCAGCTACGTCTGGTGTGGAACCCGACAATATGTGAAAATTAGCGGTTCATTTGAAAGAATTCCCAAATGGGCTTCGAGATAGATTAAAGTCGGGTGGAATCCATATATAAACCAATACAGTGGGATCACTGATGCCCTCGGCGACCTCTTTGGAGTACGTTGAGAGGTTGAAGGAAGAGGAGAGAGACGGAAAAGTGAAAGACGGGGAAGATCAAAGGTTGGAAAGAAGGCTAATCAAATTTGGTTACCAAACACGGTTAAGGCCAATTCAAGCAGAATTACAATTCTAAATGGTGGCTTTCCCCAGGGTTATATTGAGATTATATAATGAATAAAATATATACAAAGAATAAAATTTAATTTATGTTTTTTACTTCAAATAATGTCAGGAATCATTGGAAGTCAAATACCTAAGTGTTTAACACCCTTTAAACGACTCTGTGCTACTCAGAAACGTACCGCAAAGATACTGTGACGATTTTATTTACAAAATTGATTTTGTGAAATAACATAATACCTACACCTTTTTGTAACCCGCAAAGGTAATCTTGGAAAGTCGCCTGCAAAGTTATCAGTGCCAAGCAAATTTACATATACATTTTTTAATTTTATAGGGTAAGTATCGTAATTTATTGCGTGATAAAAGTCACGTCGACAAGAAATGCACAAAACTGATGCTTTACGATAATATGTAAGCCATTCTAAGCTTTATTCTAATGTCATTAAGACCTATATTTGCGTTCATATCTTAAAACAATAGAAATGTCTAGCCGCTCGTTTTCTTTATTTATAAGGCTGGGCGCAAATGGACGTTTTCCTTATTCGATTTCCTGATGCGGAATTCCGATTCGGAATTCCGTGAGACTAGCGCAAACGTTCGTTTTTCTTCATTCGGAATGTATACACGTCAGTACAGATAGTGATAGCGTGGTGAACGCACGACGATGGAGGTCGAAGATTTATTAGCAATTGCATTTCTGTTAATAATGAAGAAGAAAAAAATAATGGAATGATGAAAAATAATGAATTAATAATGAAAGTTTCTGCCTCACACATTATCGTGTTGCGATTCTATGCGTAACAAATACAAAGAATACGTCCGATGCACGCGGTGCCGATGCGATACTGAATAGAAATTTCCGAACGTATGCGCCGGCCCAAACAAAATGTATGGAAGCGCTGCGTTCCGCATGACGTCATTAGGTTTTTTCCGTTCGGTTTCTCCGAACGCGCCGGCTTGCATTCGGAACGTACGTACGGAATTTTTTCCGTTCGGAAAAAAACCGAACGTGTGCGTCAGTTAATGTATTTTCTACTGATTCCATGCATTCCAAGCCTAAGGCTTGCCGCACAAGCACGTTTTCCTTATTCGATTTCCGAATTCGTTTTCCGTATTCGGAGACCGGAATGCATGGAATCAGTAGAAAATACATTAACTGACGCACACGTTCGGTTTTTTTCCGAACGGAAAAAATTCCGTACGTACGTTCCGAATGCAAGCCGGCGCGTTCGGAGAAACCGAACGGAAAAAACCTAATGACGTCATGCGGAACGCAGCGCTTCCATACATTTTGTTTGGGCCGGCGCATACGTTCGGAAATTTCTATTCAGTATCGCATCGGCACCGCGTGCATCGGACGTATTCTTTGTATTTGTTACGCATAGAATCGCAACACGATAATGTGTGAGGCAGAAACTTTCATTATTAATTAATTATTTTTCATCATTCCATTATTTTTTTCTTCTTCATTATTAACAGAAATGCAATTGCTAATAAATCGTCGTCCTCCATCGTCGTGCGTTCACCATGCTATCACTATCTGTACTGACGTGTATACATTCCGAATGAAGAAAAACGAACGTTTGCGCTAGTCTCACGGAATTCCGAATCGGAATTCCGCATCAGGAAATCGAATAAGGAAAACGTCCATTTGCGCCCAGCCTAATAGAACGCACATGTTTACGTCTGCCTTCGTTTACAAACAAACACGAAACGCAAATGCACGCCATTGGCCGAGATAGGCCACGTGACTTGCATATCGACGCCTCAGAAAGCAAAGCTTCATCTGATATAGAAATGTTACGCTATAATAGGCCCAAAACACACGTACGCTAAAGCATATTATTGCTAAGTATTTTAGTGTCAGTTAGAACTTTGTTGTTCTGAGTGTTAGAATTATCGACACAACATGCTAAAGGTAAACTAAATGTCAAAAAAATAAGAATTTAATTCAGCGAACCTAACGGCGTGATTTAGTAGTACAAAACAGGTAGGGAATAATGTATAGATTTTGTATCTAAAATTGTTATAGTTCAAACTTTCGCCACTAGGTGGTGCTGAAAAAAAGCTGTCAATTTTAAAGTATGGGTATTGTAAATAGGTTCAATGACGTTGACGCGAAACGCAAATGCATCGGATTGGCGCAAAATGGTCACGTGATGTGAAACTATACCACTTAAAAATTAGCAGCGCTTCAAGCGGAATGAATTATCACTAACATATATTACAGAGAATTTTTTTTTTTTCATGTGCTAATTTCTTAGTTCTAGTTTTGTACACTTGTTCAGCGCGTACATTAGTTGGCATTTTAATGTATTGGAACTGTGAGTAGTTTCAGCGCTGTTATCTATTCTATAATCCATAATATTATTAAAATCTTGTTGTGCTATATTGCTATATTAGTGTGTGTACATTGGTGAGTGGGGTAGCCTTGCCCTGTCAAAATACGAAACTCAAAACAAAGGCGGAAAGCGGCCATTGCGGAAATCTCTGCATTTTTATTGTTAATAATTATTATACTCTCGTTCTTTGTCAGTTCACCATCGTTTCTGTTAATAAAGTACACGACAAAGCGGACGATACATCGCTTGTGCTGTGCCAGTGTAGTTTTCAACGTTAAAATGGCGAATAAACTCAGCAGCATGGAAGATTTGGGCGGTGAGTAATCTTTTATTATTGTTTTTGTCGAATAAGTTGTTCGTTATCAAAATCACAATATTATCGCTAATAGTTTATGAAAATGATGATTCATTTATTATTATTGTATTATTGTAAATCAAAAGAAACTTGAAAAAAGGCAGACATTTGACTTGTATTTGTTTTTCTGTCGTACCGCCATGATATTATGAATACCCTTGGGACAAAAGGTTCCATATGATATAGCAAATTCAAGCGAATGTGAACCCTGGAGAGCTCATTTTTGTATAGCTCTTGAGTTCTTTATCTCCTAACAGCAAATTTTCTGTTAGATATATGTTATTTCAGAGTCTAAATAAGCTTATTATTCATTGTTTATTATAACATTGTTGTTGTTTTGCGACAAACTGTCACATAAACGACGCTATAAAAATTGAATCGCATATTCAATTGCAGGACTTTGAAATTTGCGCAAAATTACATTGTTTATCGATATTATATTATTATGTAGGTATATAGATATTTCATGTTCGTGTTGTTGTTATTGGCTGGCGACCATTTTGATTTTCTTGTTTTGGTGGTGTGGGAAATTTCCCTATTTGTGGGAAAAATATGTGAAATGAGGGATTTATTATTATTTTATCTTCAGAACAAACTAACGTAGAGTGGTGGTTTTCAAAGTTGGGGCCGCGAGACATCAATAAATAAAACTGGAAATTTTTCAAACATTATTATAACATGCAAACAATGGTTACAATTTTACAGAAATAGGTCACTAACAGAATTAAAAATTGTACCCATGTAGTTGTAGAAATCAATGCGACGGGCACCCTTTTCAACTAATTTGTCGAACATTTAGCTCTATGTTCGAGACTCAAGAGTATGAGGTCATCTTCCAATTTTAGTTTGTTTATGTATGTAAAAAATACTCAACGTCTCCTGAACTGTTTTCCAAAAGGGTTTAGTGGAAAATTTTAATCTTTCTTCAAAGTTTTGAATCAGCCGCTCGAAATAACGTGTTTTTTTTACACTCTTAAATCCAGGATTAGAAATTAAAATTAGAATTAGAAAATCCAGAATTTCGTGGTTATTTAAGATAGGTTAATTTCGACTTTAATTACAATTCTTTTTTATAATAATGCAGCGTCTTTTTGTTGAGATCTCAAATGTTTTATGCATTTTAAAGCTTCCCAATATATTTTTGTTGTTAATTTTTGGGGTGTTATGCCGTGTTGCGCTACCTCCTCCTTAGCCAACGTTTTGGATATGTAAGTACATAAGCACTCATTTCACCACTAACAATAACGCATCTGCCCTGATGATGGACACTGTAACGATGTCCGAAACGTTGGCTAAAGGAGGAGGTAGAGCAACACGGCATACCTAACACCCCAAAAATAAACAACAAATTGACCGTGAAAATCTAAATTCATACCTTTCCCATTATAGATAATAAATCAATAGCATTTATTGGTTTTGCCTTGAACCTATTAATATTCGCCTGTGGCAATTTTTTGCTTTCTTTTCGTGACAAACTTTGTTATTTTCGTTATTTGTTTTTGGGGTGTTATGCCGTGTTGCGCTACCTCCTTCTTTAGCCAACGTTTCGGACATCGTTGCAGTGTCCATCATCAGGGCAGATCCGGTAGATGTGATCACATCTACCGGATGTGATCACATCTGCAAACAAGTAACGAAAATGCTTTTGGCCGTGAAAATCTTAAAACTTATCAAACTTTGTTATGTTTTGATTCAGCCGCCCAAAATTGAAAGCAAATAATATGTTGTTTAATTATTATTTTTAATTGATAAACTAAAAATAAAGTTGGTTGTTTTCAGGTGGAAAAATGTAATAAACAGTAATTGTTGAATGAAACACTAATATTGAATTATTTGGCGGGTATTAGATAAGCCGCCATAGCTCAGTGGTCAGAGCACCTGACCGGCACATCAGAAGGACACGGGTTCAAGTCCCGTTGGCGGCATGTATCTTTTCTCGGAACGTTTTTTCAATGTAGATGAGTTTTTCAGGCTGATAATTATTGCTTATAATAATTGTTATGTTGTTTAATCTTTCTGAATGATAAAAATCTGAACATTATTGTATTGGCACTGGGGATGTTAATGTAAAATTTTTGCCTGCGCCGGTTTATATTTGATTTCTTTGATATTTTTAATAAAAAATGCAGTTTTTACGAAATTCAAATAGGTTTGCGACACCACCAGTGGAGGTATCCACCACTTACCCGCCCTGGTATAAGTAACAGATGGTTACTCCTTCAAGGCTCTCGCAAGGACTCTAATTTTTTTGAAAGAACGAATCTACATTTAAGGTTGAACGAATCTAGACCTCCAGTGTCCCTGCATACAGTGTTAGGAAGCAGTATGCAAGTGCTTACATAATTATACAAAATGCAAAAAATATAAAGCAAGTCAGGGATAAACAAATTAAAAAAAGATAAGAGAAAAACATAAAAGGCGGCTGCTCGCAGGGTAATGGCATCTTGCGTATGTTGCAAGCATCTGCAAGAAAAGATAATGAAAACAAGTATTGTGATATGAAGAACGCTTGTGTCGGGTGGGATACCTCTCTCATCATCTGGCAGTACCAGCCAGAATGTGTATGGTGATCGGTCTGCCGTGAAAGAATCTCAACATCCGCACCCTTTAGCCGGTTTCTCGGTTGTGCCTTGACGATAGTAAGTGGGAAGTAGGGGAACGTACCCGAAGACCCTAAGGACGACCCTAAGAATGCGACACCACCAATTGCAAAGTTAACAATGTTAAGCTGTATGTACCCTAATACCTACGGCCCGCATTTTAACTGAAGATGGATTAATTAGCCCTCCAGCTAAAAAGATTTAACAATATAACACATAAAATAGGCTGAAGGGTTACGATTTGAGAGGGATGAATTTTTTTTATTACTAAAAGGGGGTCACGTCTTTAAAAGTTTGAAAATCACTGACACAGAAGATGGTCCGCCAAAGAACTCCATCTTCTATACTCTTTGTAATTCTGACAACAAACTTTGAGATTTTTTAAATGTGAATACTGCACAATAGTCCCAACTGTCCGGTGTATTTTGTAAGGCTGAATGGAATGTGTAAGATAAGAAGAGGAATGTTGGAAAGTATCTGACTGTTCAGATCTTGTCAACAAACACGGCTAAAGCCATTTCAAGCAAGGTGATGCTGAGAGTATCTAACATAACACCAAGGTGATGCTGAGAGTATCTTAACACTCTGAACGTGCCGCAATATAATAAGTTTTTCAAAAGTAGCTGACCCGGCCACGCGTTGCTGTGGCTAATAAAACACAACGTCATCTACTGGATGGTTGTCCAACCTTTATAACCACCGCCGTATTTAAGTTTATCGCGAAGAGACAGACAGATGCCGGGGAGGACTTTAATTTATAATACGTAGAGATGGTGTGAAAGATTATAATAATGTGCATGAAATGCTTGGGGTAACTACCTAACATATTTAAGTTAATAAGGATTAATACTCTATCCGTCTAAATAACTTTTAAATAACCGCAATGTACGTGACCATTTTTTTAGAAGATAGAATGGGTATAGTAAGCTATCCGTAAAAGATAGATATATGCCTTCGCGGACTTTTTTGTAGATCTATAAAAGAGGAATATTCCACCATGCAATGCATTGTTTTGTTATATCCCAAAAGGATTAGGCAGCGTTTTCGATGAAAGCTACCAGGCGGCTTGACTTTTTCCAATTGGCTTGACACTTCTAACAATTATCGTTATGTTTCAACCAATTTACACAAATCCTTGACAAATTACATACCTAAACCTTCCTCACGAAACACTCTATCTATTGGTGAAAACCACATGAAAATCCGTTCGGTAGTTTTCGAGTTTATCGGGAACAGACAGACAGACAGACGACGCGGGGGACTTTAATTTATAATATGTAGAGATAATTTATTTTACTCAAAGTTCAAAATTTTCCTTGTAAAACGATTTCCACCATTTTTTTATTATTTTACTTAAGTTTACCCAAACTAAGAACCCAACAACCTAATTTGTGCACGTAAATAGTTGTTACTTGTAGTAATTGTTAAAACTAAGTGTAATTTCCATAATAGTGCGGCGGTTAGTGGAATAATTGCCATAATTTTATCTGATCTCTATAGGGCTTAGTTAGGAGTCTTTTGTAAACTGGCGAAAACAGTTTTCTTATCAGTTTTGAATCGGCGAATTTCTGAGCTCATCTGGGAATTTTTGGGGAAATTTTTGACATCGAGGGATTTATTTTATTTGTGCAACACCTTTCATTTTCATTGTTTGGTTTCCAGACTTATAAGCTGATTGTAGTCACGTATGCCAAAAGGTCTGGAAACCCTTGAATTTCTTTGTTTTCTTTGAAATTCCTTTGTTGTCTGAAAGGATGACGAACTTTACGATGTTATTTTTCTCATTTCTTTCAGACATTTTTCAATGAGGTGTCTTTATTTTATTTATTCAAGGACGACAAGATAAATACTATGTTAATTTATTTATATATTATATTCGTTAAAACAGATGATGCGAAGATAATTTGTCTGCTTTCATGGTCGAGGGGTAATGCTCTCGACAAGCAATCCGAAGGTCGCGAGTTCAAGTAAAATTGTATTTGATTGAATTTGTTTTATTTCACAATTTAATTATTTTTACAATTGGGGTGTCGGTAATGGGTAGGTCTGTCTAGGTCTTGGCGACGAATGGGCTTGCCTGCATGGCGGGCCGGATCGGGAGGTACTGCTTATGGGAGTCCTTTTGATATCTCCAGCTGGACACCCATGATCCATCGCCTTGTACCAACCACAGTGGAAGGGATGGATTCATACGTTTGTCATTCCTAGACACATTGACTCCAGATTCCTACCCACACCCAGGGCTGGGCAAAATACATGCTTTGCTGTAATTGAAATACAAATTACAAAATACTTTTACTCATGTATTTAAAATACCAAATACAAAATACTTTCAAGTCGTGTATTTAAAATACAAAATACAAAATACAGTATTTTAGCAATTTTTTAATTTCAAATACAAAATACAAATTACAAAATACAAAATACATTTGGTTTTGGTAGAACCTTTGGTTGCAATAAATTGTCGTAAGTGCCCTTACCTAAGGGTGCGTTTCCATAGAAGCAAAGCTGAGCAGAGTGAAACAGAGGCGTGCAAAAATTGACCAATCATATTGCTCAGAAGACACATCTCGTCTCCGCTCCACTTGTAAAGTTTTGTGGTTAGGTGTTAGATAATAATAATAATTATTATAATAACATTAGCTGGTTCCCGGCATGCGTTGCAATGCCACATACAAAGAAATAAATTGTTTATCCCTGCATGTCCTTTCCCGTGCGTCCCCGTTCCCCTCCCACATCCCATTCCCCTCCCGCGTTCTCCTGCCACCTTCCCCGCCTACCCTTTCCCCTCTCCCACTCCCCGCCAAACCCTTCCGCGTTCCACATATTCAGTTTTCAAACAACTCGCGTGCCAGCTATTACAATTTTTTATTAAAATTTTCATTTCCACATATTACAAATATTCATTTTTGTATATTTTAAGAACAAGCAATCAAATCTGGTACCTAACAGAGGCACCTATTTAAAATATCTATAATAAAAAAACCATAGACAATTCTTTTGTTACAAAAAAAAACAGCGGCCTGCTAAATTCAATTTCATAAAACGCGCCAACTGTCAAACGTGCGAAGTTAAAATAGTCATCAAGTTTTCTGAAATTATCCAATTTTCTGCGTAATTTTCTTAATTTTTCTTTCCGTAAGAACCTTCTACAAAGTATAAGAAAACTTTAAAAAAATTAATTGAATACCAAGATAAATAATAATGACCAAGGGAAACAAGAATTCATTTTTATATCCATAGATGACATTTGTATAGCGCAGTTTTGTGTTATTTAACTTCAAGTGCGCTCTACAGTAATTAACTTTAAAATAATCTAGTGTTTAGTCAAATTATTCCTATAGTGCTTGATCTAATACTATTATACAAAAATGTACAATACAAAGCACTGATAAGAAAACTACAAATAATCATTAGTAAGAATGCTATAGCACAGGATAATAGGACAATAGTACAGGATTCTAGCGTTTTTACTCTACGTATTATGTATTATCTATGTTATATTATTTTTCATTGTCATTTTTAAGATCGCTTAATGTATTTGAAAATGTATTTTGAAGCCATAAGTATTTGAAATACAAATTACAAAATACCTCAGCAGCAGGTAATTGAAATACCAATTACAAAATACATTGTTAAGAAGTAATTGAAATACAAATACAAAATACGTATTTGTATTTCAAATACGTATTTCAAATACAAGTATTTCAAATACTGCCCAGCCCTGCCCACACCTCATACATTACTCTTTCCCAGAACTTCCTCTCCTTCCTTTCCATAAAAAAGACCCTCCACACAGCATCCCTAAAGATGACATAGGCCCTGGTGGACTTTTTTCGTCAGACCCTCCTGTGTGGAGCTAAAGTAAAAAAAAAAAAATATGCGTAAATTATTTAATTAACCCAAACTAAGAACCTAATCACATATTTCTTGCATGTAAATAGTTGTTTTTCATATCAACAACTATTGAAACAAAGTGTAATTTCCGTAATCTGTGTCTAAAAGTGCTTCGGTTAGGGGAATAATTAGTAGAGATGAAACGGATAGTTGTTTTACCGGATACCGGATATCCGGCGAGCTGCGAGGCCGGATGGCCGGATATCCGGCGGCCGGATATTCAGCCCATTGTCTGTTGAGTTTAGCGCCGCACAGGTGCGGCGAACGCGATCAGATCAATTCGGGCGGTTTCGGTTGCCGTCGTGAGTATTCGTGAGTGATCGTGAAAATATTTTCTTTGATAAGAAGAAGAACAAGAGGTATATTATTGTGCTCAATGTCAGTATTTAATCATTTCAATAATCTGTGTTTTTTACGATTTTTAGTTCATGTTAATTTAAGTTTTAGCTACCCGGCGAGGTTTTTGTAAGTTTTTACTAAAAGTTTTTAGTTTAGATATTTACTTTTTATGTATTTATCATTAGAGTGAATTATCTCAAAAGAAAATTTTAGTTTTTTGGAAAGCCTTATGGCTTTTTTGTAACTTTTTCGACTTTAAATAAAAGCCGTCATAATTATAAGCCATTTTATTGATATTTACCTCACAAAGATTAATGTATTGCATTTTATTATAGGAAATTGTCGTAGTTATTGAATATCCGTTTCAACCCTAATAATTACCTAGCCAGGAACTTCCCCACCTCCCTCTTCCCCATCTTCTTCCCCTTTCCATGACCTTCAGCCTCACAACATACCCCAATTGGGGATGCCATAGTCTTACTGTGTATTATTCTATTAACTTTTACTAACTGAAGTCGCCTTAGGGCTTTACACAGAGTTTTCCAAATCAAATGTAGACAGTGACCTTCCTCTTGATTTGAAGGTCACATCTGCAAAGTTTCATCAACCTCGGCATAAAACTGTAGATTTGCATACAAATCAAATCCACACAGCTCTTTTCACCACATACAACTAATACAGACATTCTCCTTTATATATTATAGTATATTTCAACCAATTTACACAAAAATTGTAAAATTATATACTTACCTAAATCTTCCTCATGAATCACTCTTATCTATTAGTGAAAACCCGTTCAAACGTCCGAACAGCAAGATGCGGTAGATGACTTCTCTACATATTATAAAGTAAAGTCCCCCGCACCGTCTGTCTGCCTGTCTGTCTGTTCGCGATAAACTGGAAAACTAATGAACGGATTTTCATGCGGTTTTCACCAATAGATAGAGTGTTTCGTGAGGAAGGTTTAAGTATGTAATTTGTCAAGGATTTGTGTAAATTGGTTGAAACATAACGATAATTGTTAAGTGTCGGAAAAAAGTCCAGCCGCCTGGTAGCTTTCATCGAAAACGCTGCCTAATCCTTTTGGGATATAACAAAACAATTAATGGTGGGATATTCCTCTTTTATAGATCTACAAAAAAGTCCGCGAAGGCATATATCTATCTTTTATGGATAGCTTACTATACACATTATATCTTCTTATCTTATTATTCTTATCAATTGCTGTTCGGGTTTGTCTCACTAAAACTCGAGAGCGGCTGGGCCGATTTGGGTGATTTTGGTTTTGAAATGTTTGTCGTAGTCCAGGGAAGGTTTAAACGGTGAGATAATATGAAAAAATTGTGAGGAAGATAGTAAAAACAAAAATTTCATTTTCTCATATAAACAGTTCTACTGTTCTACCTACTTTCAGAAGCACAACTTAATTTAGAATTGGAATGCAAAAAAAAAGAATTCAGATTGTCATATTTCAGTCGCTGTCAAACGTTCGTTACCTGTCATTCTGTTACCATTTAAAATCTTCTATCATCAGTTTGTCAGTGCGTGAGAGCTTTATTTACTGTTTTAATATGCCAAGGAAAAGACGAGCTGACATAGATTGTCAAAGTCAATCAAATGGGCGACGAGCTACGAGTACCTCACGTGCAAACCGCACTGATGATCTTTTCGCGATGAACTCAAAGACGGCGATGGTTACAAAGGTTGGATTTTACAAAGTGTTTTATTAGCCACAGCAACGCGTGGCCGGGTCAGCTAGTAAATTTATAATATGTAGAGATTAGAGTTTACAATTGAATGTTAAATGATTGCTGGCTTTCGTCCACAATGGAGTGCTGGTACCTACCCTGATGTATTGTCAGTGAAGCAAGTAACTGGCAGAGGAAGGATGAAAGTAAACTGAATGCTGTAGAAATGAGATCCACGGACAAATGCATGTGCCACCAATCACTTCATGAACCCGGGCACCTCTGCTAAATCACCAAATGTAGCGAATCACTTGCCCAAATGCCTGAGGGTTTAAAACAAATTCCATTTTCTCCAACTGGGGTTCCTTGTTTTCGCCCGCCTAAAGTTGTTTTTTTTTTTACATTAACTCCACACAGGAGGCCCTGAGGAAAATAATTTCCCTCAGGGCCTATGTCATATTTGAAGAGAGGAAGGAATGAACATTGATCTTGAAGAGACCCATATTGTAGGAAGGAGGAAACACAGAGGCTGGCAAATCATTTCACAGCCGAGCTGTTGAACACAAGAACTAGTCGAAGAAACGACCCGTTCTCATGTGACAAATGTCAACCGTGTACAAATGTTGGGCACGCGTTTGGCGTGTTTCCCGACTATGCACTCGTGCCGAAGGGATCAATGACGCTAGTTCCTCGGAGCATCTTCCATTGTAATACCGGTAGAACAAGGATGGCATTCCCACCCGACGCCTGTGCTCTAAAGATTGCAATCCGTCTGTTAAGATGGGAGAATCTATTAAGCGAACCGCCCGTTTCTATACAGTGTTAATAGCATTAGAGTAATATTTGAGTGAGACAATGCACGAATGCGAATGAGGCAAGGAGTGCATGTCAAGACAGAGTTTTGTGGCGGTTTATCCTGTCTGCCTACCCCTGCGGCGAAACAGCGCGATGGTTAGTTAATTGGATTTTAAAAGTGCTTGAGATAGTGTCTAATGCATCTAGACGCAGTCTATTTTTAAATATGTTGTTTACTTTGGACAGTGAATGAATATTGTTTTTGAAAATACATTTGAGTCACCCAAAATAAATGCATGCTTTTATGTATTTAAATGAATGGGTAATTATTATTATTGTTGATTATGTTATTATGTTTTGTTATTATGCATGATTATTTTTATCTCGTTAATTATTATTGATGCATGAACAGCCAGAAATAGACTAGAAGATATAAGAAGAGGCAAGAATAAAGAGAGGAAAAAAATAATAATGCTCAATCCATTCCTTTATTCCTGCCCATCCCAACTAACTAACTAACCATCACATCATTTCTCCGCAAGGGTAGGCAGATAGGACGGACTGCCAAACATCTCAGTCTTGGCACACACTCTTTGCCTCACTCAAATTCATACATCGTTTCATACGTACTCTTCCATTATTCTGACACTTGACATGGCTCGTCTCAAGTATCTGATTCACTTGATCGTGCCATGTCTTCCTCGGGCATCCCCGACATCTACCATTCACATTTGCGTTATGTATTCTTCTTACACTACTTTCCTCGTTCATTCGCTCTAAATGCACAATCCATCTGAAGGTCCCTTTCTTAATCTTACTCATTACGCTTACATCAGCCTTGCATTCTTTGCTAATCTCCATATTTTCATACATGGTTTTACCACACATACTGTAACATATATTCTTGTCAGAAACCAAAAATTAGAGCAATCGACTACCATCTCAAGATAGTGGGGAAAAGGCTGAGGTCCAAATCGAATGTTTAAGTAAAAGAGTAGTTAGAGATATAAGAACAACTTAATTTATTACTTGAAATTGGCAAACAAATAGTTGTATAAAATATAAATACCTGCATTATTCATATAGGTTGCGATACGGAAAGAGAGAGAGATTGTTTAGGCCGTTAATTAAAGGTACGCCGTTACGGAATGTCGTCGCGGGTAGAATGGCCACCAGAGGCGAGGCCTCGGGGCTCCGAACTAGGGGGGCCAAAAAGCAGGAATCTCGACAGGCCATCCGCGTGTCAAACGGTCTTCCTTCATCAACAGGAAAGAGGCTCCGAACCAGGGGGCCAAAAGCAGGAATCTTGACAGGCCATCCGCGTGTCAGGTTCATCAACAGGAAAGAGGCTCCATCAGCCTAGCGTGCCCAGAATACGATAAAGCCACCTCTCTTCAACAGCCGAAAACCACGCGCCATTAGCAAAACGCAACAACAAAATCTCCAGGCATCTGCCGATAGCTCGATGCGAAATCACTTGCTCTTTCGTCATTACACGGTATCACTAACTCGTGATCCAAAATAAAATTATTTAAGGCTTCCAGCACTTGATAAAAATCAAACTCGCCTTCAAGGCTCAAAAAATTGACCTCCCGGTCAAAGACGCAGACTCACACCCGCCGCCATGATTCCCGAATTTCCGTTTTTTCTCCTATCTCCAGTTGACAGTTTGACCAACCATACCAAGATAAAATTTAAAATCGAATTAAATTAAGAAAAAGTCGCCAGTACCTACTGGCAAAATAGATATGTTACAATACGCCTCAGGGATCTCATTTCAACAGCGTTCAGTCTGCTTTCATCCTTCCTCTGCCAATTCCACTCCTCACTGCCATATTATATCAGGATAGGTACACCACTCCATTGTGGACTGCTAGTTTCGCTTCTTTGGACAGTTTTTTTGTTGGCACCAACAGCGTTCAGTTCTCCATTAATGGAGTTACCTGCATTTACCCTTCTTTCAATATCTCTAGCAGCCTTCCCATCTCTCGTAAACTAGGCATTCAAAGAATGTGTGTGCATGATCGAAATAGATATAAGTCCTGGAAGTATTTCAGTACATAAAAATTGCGGCAAATACTAAAAAAAATGTATATCTTTGTTTATAAATATTTGCAGTTATAATAGTTATACCTACTATATGCTTGCTTATAAATATATATATATATGTGAGTTGTCTATGCGTTGCTAAACCATTCATCCGATTTTAATGAAATGAATCAAACTTTGTGGATTTGAAGTGCGCATGCCTGCGATGGTTTCTATATACTAGTGATCTCTGGTGTCATGAAATTATGCATTGCTAAACCGTTCATCAGATTGCGATGAAAATTTGGGGATTTGGTGTGCGCGTGCCAACGATGGTTTCTATATATAGTAATAAGCTCTGACGTCATTAAATTATTTTTTACACCATTCATCCGATTGTGATGAAACTTTAGTGAATTGTTGTGCGCACTCCCACGATGGTTTCTATGTACATATAGTAGTGAGCTCTGGCATCTTGAAATTATTTCCTACACCATTCATCCGATTGCGATGAAACTATAGTGAGTTATTGTGTGTACGCCCGCGATGGTTTCTATATGTAGTGGTGAGCTATGGAATTATGAAATTTGTATAAAAAATTTGCAATAGGTGGCACGCCAGCTTTTGAAAAACTGAATGTACCGGGACTGAATGTATGGAACGCGGTAGAGGTAAGAGGAACGTGGGAGGGGAGTGAGGAACGCGGGAGGGGTGTTCGTGGGACGCGGGAGGCAGAAGATGGGATGCGGTAGACGAAGGTGAACGGGACGAATGGGAAAGGACACGCAGGGAGAAACAATTTCTTTATTAAATGGCATAGCAATGCATGCCGGGAACCAGCTAGTTTATAATATTTTTGTAGTAATACAATACGTTTGAAAAACTGATATGTCATTTGATATAGCTCACCTTCAAAACCAGTTGTAAAGAATTTGATTTTTTTCTTACAATGCTCATTGTCTGAGAGAGCTCTAACTAACCAACCTTCGCGCAGAATCACTGCAGGGTAGGCAGAGAGGATGGACTCTAACACCAGGGACATGTCCATATTACAAGAGCTGTCTGTAAAAAAAGGTCTCCAAGGTGCTGCAGTCTCAAAGAATAATTTTACGCGAGATTCGGCAATACTGGTGTGTAGCCTGGTTTCCCTACGCTAAATCACTACCATGCTGCACTCTCTGCGACACTTAGTCTCGGCGTGGCAGCCGTTCGGGGTGGAGCTTCCGCTAGCGACGAGTTGGGAGCTCTGTGATATGATCCCTGATGTCAGTAAGACCACTATTGACAAGATTTTGACAGAACATTTGGGAGACCACAAAGTCTTCCCAAGGTGGTACCCAAAATGCTCACCGAAGATCACAAACAACAACGGGTTAAAGCTGCCCGCGAATTCCTTGGGGCTATGACATCGATGGCGAAGAATTCTTGGACTCAATTATGACTGAGGTCGAGTCCCTGACACACTACGTGACACCAGAGACAAAGGAACAATCCTAGTGGCGTCATTCAGATTCGCCGAAGCAAAGTTTAAAAACGAATTACAGAGCGTAACTCACACCTGGCGGGTGCGGCGAGTGGAAGCTCCATCGCGAACGGCTGCCACGCCGAGACTAAGTGTCACAGAGGGTGCAACGTGGTGGGGACTTGGCAAGGGGGAACCAGGCTACCCGCCAGTGTTGCAGGATTGCGCGTAAAATCTTTCCTAGCGACCGCAGCACCTTTGAGGAGGCGTCTACTAATATCTACAGGAATTCCAAAATCTGAAAAAATCAAACTAATATCTATGAGAATCAAAGTGTTGACGAATATCTACAGCTCAAACTGTTGACTAATATCTATGAGAACCAAAGTGTTGACGAATATCTACAGCACTGGCAGAGGTTGGATTTGCAATTATGTATAGCATATTGGAATAACATAATATTGCGTATGCAGTTTAAAAAACTTAATTTATGTAAGTATGTATGTAAAAATCCCTAATATCGGACTATTGGATACATTTAGCTGATTAGTCCAACCTACGCTCTGTAGATATTAGTTCAACCTAAGCTCTGTAGATATTAGTCAACACTCTGAAGTTCGTAGATATTAGTTCAACATACGAGCTGTAGATATTCGTCCGACATACAGGCTGTAGAAATTAGTATCTGGAGTCACCTTTGAGACCTTATTGAATATGATTGGTTTTAGTATGCTAGGAACCTTTTTACAGCACAAAATTCCACAGAAGAAAGCATGTTTTACTTTACCTAGAGGCAGAGCTTGCACACATAAGGTTAAGAATTTTTCCAAGGGAATGGAACAAAATCTTCTTCAGCGGGAAAACCGTATATATCGACAGTCCCGAAGTACAAATTTGGATCTGCAATTTTGAAGTTTCCCTGTAGAGCTGTTTAATGTTTCATTTTTGCATTGTTACTGTTTTTGAGGTCAAGAAATACAGTGTGTTCGAGTTTTTATACTGGTTCTTTCTTAGATTTAAAAACACACTGTAATTTTTCTGTCTAGTCATTTATTTACATGATCAAACAACACTTGGACATATATTTAATGTATTTCTGGACTTGCTCCCTACTCTTACTTGAGTTTAAATTACTAGGAAAGCCCTAGTGTTATTTTGCAAGATCTTTACGAAAAAAAGAGAGCGATTAAACCAAAATACAGCCTTTTTATTAGTAAGAATGCTGTCCCCACTCTTGGTACGAATTATCTGTCGATTAAACAGGAAATATTTTTGCTGGTGGCCTCTGACAGCATTGTAGAGAACCGGAAATTACCGACTAAAAAGAAAACTAAAAAGCTGTCTTCTAATTTATATGTAAACTGAGACGCATACAAAGTTTGTATGCGTCTCAGTAACATTCTATTGGTGTATTAATCTGTCAAAAAGGACTTGGTGTTTGGAACAAGGTATAGTCAATAATCATAGACAATTGGGAACCAACACATAGGAGTGGCTTAGAAAAAAATGCCGAAAAATAACATACATTTCTATGTATGTACCTACCAAAGATATTGAAATATAAGTAGATGTGCTATCTGCTGTTTTTACTATGTGGGTTTGCGCTTCCGGGTGTCGCCGATATTGTTTACCAATTAACAAATAAACTAAAAGAACAAATAATTAACGAATAAACCAAACGAACGTTAAACTAAATGAACGAATTCTTTCCTTATTCAAAATATAATGTTAACCAATATTAATGCACATTTTCAAAAAATCAACGAAATGAACAAATTGTTTTTGTATGAAAACTACGCTAATTAGCGCGTAGTCCGGCGACAGTTGCGCGGACACCATAGCATATCTATTCTGTATTAGAATATCTTTGGTACCTATACAAATGAGATAGTATTGGTGATCACAAATACTAATGCAAAGACAATAGATTTGTAAGCTATTAATAGTTAAAATTTCAACCGCCAGATGTCATGTCCCAATACAGTTACTTTTTTCCGTTCGTTTCTATACGGTTTTGGATTCTAGTGACTTTAAATACATAAATTAAAAAAAAAATCGTTTTTACACAATTTTCGATATTGGATATTTTGTATCGATATATAGATATATCATAATATAATATTTTTGTTCAAAATTGTAAATGGCAGCATAGACAGTCCTAATTTAACTAAACTCATTGAATTTCATATTCCACGAGAACCACTCGATCTAAAATCCTGTTTAAATGTAACAATAATAGAACTGAGTACTCGAAACACTCCCTTGTACCTAGGTTACATGATGTTAGTAATAGATATGCAGATGTGGCAGATCTATTTAACTGCACGGAAGGTAGGTACAAGAAGGCTATGCTATCAAATCTTTTCAGTCAATATTAATTCTATTTGTACTATAGATTTTTGTATGTAATTGTCTCTCTGGTGTCATTTCTCATTCAAATGCCACAATTATCTGTTAAACAATTTTTTCTTATTTCTATATTATTATTTTTGAAACAATTATTATTAGCAATAATTATCAGCCTGAAACACTCATCTACATTGAAAAATCTTCCGAGAAAAGATACTTGCCGCCAACGGGATTTGAACCCGCGTCCTTCTGATTGCCAGTCAGCTGCTCTTGACCACTGAGCTATGGCGGCTTATCAAATACCCGCCAAATAATTCAATATATGCTAGTGTTTCATTCAACAATTACTGCTTATTATATTTTTTCCACCTGAAAACAACCAACTTTATTTTTGCGAGAGAGACACTGTAAGTGTTAAATCCCTCGCTAGGTGGCGTCGAGACAAATTATGTCTACATTTATTGGGGAAATACTTAAACTTGTCAAATATTAATTATTATTTTTGATTTTGTGACATGTAATCAGTTCTTATGGTATATGTACACCGTTGAAATTAAATAAATAAATATCGGATCAAAATATATCGGCTAAAAATATCGATATATTGAATTAAAAATATCGATATATCGATACTTTTTCAACAAGCCTACAACACAGACAGATGTAAATAATATTTAATTTATGGCAAGTATTAGAATATAGCTTTCTGAGGATGAAATTAATGAGTTACCTCAAAACTTGGTATTTGGGGCTGTCTGACTTTTCAACTAGACTATCTATTTGGACATCCTTGTGTGTTTTGGTTATGGCCTGTGTGGAAGCATCCTAATTGTAAACAGTTGGTCTTGTTCCAGAGTCGTGGGTGGAACTGGGCACGCGCAGCATCACCCCACTGTCCTTTGCCGGGGAGGAGTACCTGCGCCTGCTGAGGGAGGCCCAGCGGGAGAGCCGCTCCGGATCCTCGAGACACTCCTCGGGACGCGCCAGGTGAGTGTGTTCAAGCATTGGAGAAGAGCTAATTAATACAACCTAACCTAAACTATACTTGTCTAATCTCACCTAACCTGATCTAACATAACCTAACCTTGCCTCTCCCTAACCTAACTTATGTCTACCTTTATTTTGGGGGGCGGGCATAAGTACTGCCGCCCCGGGAACCATTTATTGGATAACTAACACTCCTGCCATAGGTCACCGAAAGTGGTTCTCTATGGCCGGTGACTTAGCAGGGGTGTCCGGGTTCGTAGAGTTGAATTTTTTCCGGGTCTTGGTAGCGGATGCATCTGCCCACCAATTGCGTGACTCTCGGAACATCGCCTTGCACCGCAGTTGGAGGGATGGATTCATATGTCTGTCACTCTTAGATAAACTGACAGCCAGATTCCTACCCAACCCTTATACCTTTTCATTTCTAGAACTTTCCCTCCTTCCTTTCCTCCACACATCATCCCCAAAGATGACATAGGCCCTAGGAGAATTATTTTCCTCCAGGCCTCCTATGTGGAGTTAATGTAAAAAACAAGTCTCACCTAACCTAACCCAATCCTTCACCAAAATATTCAAAAACTACTGCACAAAAAAATAGTAACGTTACTCTAGGAAGAATACTTCGAACTCTGAATTTCAAAATGGCACCAGTTGAACAGCTGATGCCCGATCTTATAGTAACTTTTCGGGAGTGATGACATCATACGATTCACCATACATATGGTGGTTTTCGGGGGATCTTGAAAAATTAAAACTTTGACAATTATTTTAACTATTAAAACTAACTCTAAAAATAAAAATAAATATGCAGTTATTTAAGTTAGAAGGTCATTATTCATTAAAAGAAATTTAAAAAAATTGGACTAGAGTTCCTTATTCCAATCTCTATATTCCCTGGCAAAGCCAATCCTCAACGATGACCATGTCTTCAAAAATTTACATGTTTTTTTTTCATTAGCTTCACCTTTGGGGATGCTGTGTGGACAGTCTTTTAAAGAATGGAAGGTGATGAAGTTCTGGAAAGGAAAAAAGGTATGAGGGATGGGTAGGAATCTGGGGGTCAGTATCTCCATCCTTTCCTGAAAAAGACTTTCTCTCTTTCCTTCAAAAGACCCTCCACAACACACCATCCCCAAATATGACACAGACCCTGAGAGAAATTATTTTCCACATAGTCCTTCTGTGTGGAAAAATTCTTCATGTTTGGGTTAAAAAAAAACAAAAATTCCCCCTCTAATTGGATAACCCGCAAAGAAATACACCAATATATATAAAAGTGTACTATTCTGTTTGTTTGCAGCCCCAAGAGTCCCCCTAACAGCCCCAACACAGAACCCAGCACTGAAGATGAACTGAGAGGAGTAGACTTTAACTATTGTCCCAGTCGGGTGAGCATTTTATTTTAAAACTAATATTTGTATGTTTAACCTGTGAAAGGCCATCAAAATCCAGGAAAAATACGGAAATTTCCTAAAAAACCACCATTTTGAATTTTGAATTGAATGTTTTGTGTATTCATTTTGAGATATCGTATATTTTATTGACCGAAATACATTCCTAGAACAATAAACTATGTACCAAAACAACATTACTTGCGTTAATTATGTAAATTAATAGGTTTTACGATGTTTTACGATTGTTTAACTTAGGCAGATAAAATTCACGGCAAATTTGACATTTTCATGCCACAGATAAAATGGTTTAAAAATATTCTGGGGTTGCAAGGTGAATGAAATTTTTACCCGTCTTATGGGGAAATGTTGGCGCAAGCGATTCTGACCTTGTCCTTCATACAAATTCTGTACATAGAAGGGTCAAAATCGCAGACAAACATATTTTTTACGAAATATTTTTTTCGCGCGCAATCTGCGTGCACCTGTGCGTCTCCGGACGATTACAGGTTAATATAAACAGTTGGGTTCTTACCAGTCCTGAAGGATGAATCTATATCTTTTGTGTTATCTTTTCCATAAAGTCATAGGTTCTCAACATGGGGGTGATAAGGCCCTGTTGTGGGCGTTTAAGACTTTCAGGGGGCAGTAGAAGACCTGGAGAAAATTAGGGAAAAAAAGTTGAGATGGCACAGTGAGGACGTGTAAAAAAAAATCTAAATACTACAGAAAACATGCTTATCACATACTATTAATCTTACATGTTTCTTCTTTACATTGTATAAAATAAAGTCTTTTATTTCCGTGAAGTCAAAAGTGTTTTTCAATTGAAGAAAAAAGTGCTATATATTACACTGTTTAGAAGCCGGTGAATCAAATGTAACCCTCGCAAAGGAGCTCGGCGTGTCTCATGTAAAAACAATCTTAAATTATGTGGTTGTTTTATGCATGGTCCGCTTAGTACGATAAAGTATCGCCGGTACCTTGAGGGTCGTTATATCAGGATTCTACTGTACATGGAAAAGTGCTAAAGCTTTTTCAAGACTAAACATTACTTTTCATCCAATTTATTCATTGGACTATGTATACTACTAATAAATATAGCATAGACAATGGCTGATGCTGATTATACATGCACATTGCACATATCAAACAATATATATTTATTATTCAGTCCTATAGATGATTATTACATTCACATAAACTATTTTAATAACCTTCAGTATTTTAATAACAATGAAATGAATCAATATTCAACATGTTAACAAACATTCTGTATAACCGACTAAACAATGCTGTGGTATCCAACTCTGAATAATTGGGAATGAATGATTAATTAGTTTTTTTTATTAAAGTCTGAATGAAACAGCTGTATGTAAGTTATGCATCTGTGTGAGTGTTGTGATAAAGTCAACTTAGGATGATAGACCTAATATATTACATATACATACCTACTAGTTCCCGTTTCCCTTTTGCCTCCCCTTCCCCTCCCGCGTCCCTTTCCCCGTCCCGCGAACCTCCTATCCGCATTCCCCTCCCTCGTTCCATACATTCAGTCCCGGTACATTCAGTTTTCAAACAGCTGGCCTGCTACCTATTGCAATTTTTTTATACAAATTTCATAATGCCAGAGTTCACCAGTATGTATAGAAACCTTTGTGGGCATGCTCACAACAACTCACCAAAGATTCATCGCAATCGGATGAATAGGTTAGGAAACAATTTCATGACACTAGAGCTCACTACTATATTATGGCATTTTTTTTTTCTATATTTAACCCGTCTGCTGGTTTAGGAATAAATACATCCCAAAACACGTAATTGCATTATACTTTCATAAGACCAAAAACGTCCCGAGCAACCTTAAATTTTAAAAGCTTTATATCTCTCTTCCTCTCATGCAAACATATGTACTTTTTCTTTTAACCAGAAAGAGAACGAAATAATGCTTCTTATTGTCTTTGAAATATGAAAGCTATCTTGCATAGATATTTTACAATCTCGATCCAAAGTGAAGGTTTCAGAATTTACGAGCGAAACTGAGGTTTCCGGATTGTGAGGTGCGAATATATTGAACCAAGCAGACGGGTTAAAAGTACCCAATAAAAGATTAGGTATCTGTGGATCATGATCAACTCTGATCGTGTAAAATGATTGATCAACCCAGAACTAGTATTTACTAGTCTTTTTATACTATTTCGACATAACACAGTGTACAATATTTTTTATCCTTTTTTTTGTAACACATTTTTGTAATACATTCATTCCACGCAGACAGAATATAACAAATATCCCTTTGGGAATGCTATGTGGAGGGTCTTTTTGAAGAGAGGAAGGAGTTAATCTGGGTCTTGAAGAGACCCATATTATAAGAGGGAGGAAACACAGACCTGCAAATCGTTCTACAGCCGAGCTTTTGAACTCAAGAACGAGTCGTAGAAACAATCCGTTTTCATGTGACAAATGTCAACTGTGTACAAATGTTGGGTGCGCATATCCTGACTTTGCACTGGTGCCGAAGGGATCCATAATCCAGTGAATCAAGCACAGCATTCCAACCTGACGCCTGTGTTATAAAGATTGCAAGCTGTTTGTTAGATTAAGATAGGGTCCAAGGGACATGGTATTTCTTTTGGCAATTCAATTCTGAATTTTCTAAGGCAATCTTACTTATGGATAATTTAATTTTTCTTAACCTGTTAAATGCCAGGCCCTTTCACGAAAATTCACTAAAAAAGCACCACTTAAAATTTGAATTGAATGTTTGTGGATTAATTTTGAGCTATTGTATATTTTATTGACCGAAACACATTCCTAGAACAATAAACTATGTACCAAAACAACATTACTTGCGTTAATTATGTTAATTGATAGGTTTTACAATGTTTTTGTCAAGCAACACGCATCGATTTTGACAGATAAAACTCAAGGCATATTTGACATTTTGATGCCACAGATAAAGTGATTTAAAAATATTCTGGGGTTGCCAGGTGAATGAAATTTTTATCCAACTTATGGGGAAATGTTGGCGCAAGCGATTCTGACCTTGTTCTTCATACAAATTCTGTACATAGAAGGGCCAAAATCGCAGACAAACATATTTTTTTCGCGCCTGCGCACAATACGCGCGAATCTGCGCGTCTCCGGCAAATAAGAGGTTAAAAGCGTGAATTAATAAATTAATATGTTTCAGGAAGGAGAACTTAGCAGCGCCGAATGGGTCTGGCAATGGAGTAGTCGGCCTGACCAGATGCCTCCTAAGTGAGTACTGCACCTTTACCTTTGCAATTTGGGAGGCAGGTATGGGTACCGCCGCCTTGGGAACCATTTATTGGATAACCAACATCGCTGCCATAGGTCACACCAAATGGTTCGCTACGTTTGGTGATTTATCAGGGGTGCCCGGATTCATGTCTTGGTGGAGGATGCGTCTGCCCACCAGCTGATTGGCAGGCTGGATCAGGAGAGGGTGGTTTAGGGAGTCCCTTTGACTTCTCCGTACTCTCTCGGAGCATTGCCTTGCACCGCAGTGGGAAGGATGGATTCATACGTCTGTCAATTCTAATTGCGTCTCTGTACGAGGGAAGCGTTGCGTGTGTTAGGGTGAACGGTGGTTTTACGGGGTGGTTTGACATCACAAAAGGTGTCAAGCAAGGCTGCGTAATGTCACCATGGTTATTCAATCTATACATGGATAATTGTATGCAAGAATTGAAAGAGCTGGGTTTGGGCGCGAAATTGAGTAATCTGAAAGTATGTTGCCTGTTGTATGCTGATGATGCGGTGCTGATTTCTAACACTATGGAAGATCTACAGTCTCTCGTATCTAGGATGAATGAAGTATGTATGAAGAATGAGTTAATGATGAATGTAAGTAAGTCTAAAGTCATGGTGTTTGAAAGAGAGAGTACGAAAACAGTATGCAACATAGTTGTGAATGATGAATACTTGGAGCAGGTGGATGAGTTTGTGTATCTGGGTAGTATGTTTACGAGAGATGGGAAGGCTGAAAGAGATATTGAAAGAAGGGTGAATGCCGGTAACTCCATTAATGGTGGACTGAATGCCGTTGGCGCTAATAAAAAACTGTCAAAAAAAGCGAAGCTAGCAGTCCACAATGGAGTCCTGGTACCTACCCTGATGTATGGCAGTGAGGCATGGAACTGGCAGAGGAAGGATGAAAGTAAACTGAATGCTGTTGAAATGAGATCCCTGAGACGTATGTGTGGTAAAACAATGTATGATCGTGTGAGAAATGTGGATATCCGCAAAGAATGTAAGGCTGATGTAAGCATAATGAGTAAGATTAAGAAAGGGAACCTCAGATGGTTTGGGCATGTAGAGCGAATGAACGAAGGAAGTAGTGTAAGAAGAATATACGACGCGAATGTGAATGGTAGAAGAAGTCGGGGACGCCCGAGGAAGACATGGCACGATCAAGTGAATCAGATACTTGAGTCGGGTCATGTCAAAAGTCAGAATAATAGAAGAGAATGTATGAGACGATGTATGAATGTGAGTGAGGCAAGGAGTGTGTGCCAAGACCGAGTTGTTTGGCGGTCCGTCCTCTCTGCCTACCCCTGCGGGGAAACGGCGTGATGGTTAGTTAGTTAGTTAGTCAATTCTAGACAAAAAAATTGGTTCACTAAATTAAAGCTAAATTGTTATTTTTTGTTTGTTGAGTTTATATAGAAAAAGACGAGCTAGATTATCTAAAAGGTGATCTAAGAAGGTAAACCATTTTTTTTTGAGCTGATAGCCTCATTTTGGACCCAAATCAATTCAATTTATTCATTTTAAAAACATTACAAAATTACAATGTCAAAGCGTTTTTAAGAAAAGAGAAAATATTTTAGATCAGATAAACATTTTCAGCCTTACTCATCATAAAACCGTACCACGGCTCTGTAGCGGCTCTGTAGCTACACAGTGGAGTAAGCTTACACTGCTCAGGGTAAAAATGTTTACTCATCATCATAATGTTTCTCGACAGCTGTTATGATTTTTTTACGGTAGCAACACTGTTCCAAAGCTCAAAAACGCGACCAATTTAGCATTTCGCGGCGTGTTGCCAACTTCACGTTTATTCATACGTCAACACGCGTCAACACAACGTTGACTTTGGTAAATCTATATTTAGACACCTAAAATCTCCTTCCGTGTGTGCCGCAAATGGATCGTACCTTTTTTAAACCTTTTCCGTGGCTGTGGTGCACGAATCCTGCGAATACGGTCAATATTTGCCAAAGCTCCGTTCAAAATGTCAAGATTCTCATAAAAGTTCGCCATTTCGTCAGTTACAATGCACGGGGTACTGAGTTAACCCTGGTGATCGGGTGGTTTAAATTCTGACAGCTACTACATCTCCCGGTACGGCGACTCGGTAAAAACACGCGCATGCGCGCGATTAACCCACCATGTTGAGTAACAATTTCACCTAACCCGCTCTTGCTCCGAGGTGTAATCTTATTTTGCGATGATGAGTAAGGCTGTTTTAGACTAACAGCAACAAAGCTTGCCGTTTGAATTGTGTGTCATTGATGTTAAACACATCCATATTCAAAGTGATTCTATTTAACAACAAGGCAGCTCTCCCGACTGGCATGACCATTGGCAAGTTAGTTCTGCAAGCCGGGAGATAAAACAGTCTATGCTGTCGGTGACGGAGATAACATAGAAACTAATGCTCTCCATGATAGTGAAGTTTTCGACCCATCCACGAATCAGTCTGAAGAAATGTGTTACAATGAGCACATCCCTTCTGACCCGTGGATGGTTTATACCGAGCACGCCCAAGAGGAAGTCGGTAAGATAGAGCCACTAATATGGCTCTAAAGGTGCGGAGTTGACAACGCTAATTTCTTTCATTCTAAATTCTATCAATTATGATGTTGTTCGGTTGACTGTGCAGTCAGCAACCATTCTTATGATCTGTTAATCTTAAATAGTTTATAGTTGTGTGTGTTAGGATGGTGCTGAAGAATCCTCCGTGCAATGACCACCTCCAAAGTGATCTCTCAATGTGTTTAATCAGTCTATTGAAGTAACCTGTGCTTTAATATTGATTCATGCGGAGACTTGTGCATGTGCTCAGCCAAGTGAACATAACAAGAATGTGCTGTGGGAAATTCAGATGAGTAAGACACAGATACCCTTCCAGTGTCCACTGTTTACGTATTCCGATAGTCATTTTGAAAAACCCATAATTTTATTATTACAGTTTACCATTGTGACTGCAGACACGTTAAACTTGAATATTTAATAGTTGTGTGCGTTGTTTTGACGTATGGTTTGTTTGTCTGTTGCAGGGATTGGCGTTTCCGTCACCCGGCCGGTCGCCGTGCCCCGCTTTCCCTGCGCCGCGCTCGCCTCGGGGGCAAACCCCTCTTCTCCGCAGACCTGCTGGCCTCGCTGCTGCTCAGCAACCTGCTCTCTCTGCTGCTGGGGGCTGGCATCGGGTACCCACCCTAACCTAACTTTACTTAATCCTTAGGAGAAGTGTGGTATCCCAGTGATAACACATACAAAATAATTATAACCTAATGTAGCAGTGCGCTTTGTGGTAAAAGATAAAACTAGTCCAGCGTGAGCGGCCAGCTTTATTATTTTCCGCTGTTACGAAACGGGCCATCACAAACATGCAATGTTACCACAATCGTGCTCGGCAGGTCTCAGCAAGTAAAATCGTACCTCACACTAAGGATTTTGTAGTCTTTTGGTATGTCTTTTTGTATGGGAAAAAAAATGTTGAAATTTTTTAAAAAGTTGTAAATCTTTTTTACTCCTACCATCATATAGAATCACCTTCCGAAGTTAATGCACTTTACCCCCGGACACCCTGTATATTATTATTAGGAGCGTGTATTTTATAAGTATTCTATCTCGAATACCTTTCTCGCATCGCTTCGTCCCTTTATTACTAGTTAGGGACGAGGTATGCTATTCGTCTTTCAGGCCTTTCAGGCTTACAGATGGTCTGACCGATATGAAGCCAATGGAAGTTGCCTTCCAGGTCTATCCTCGCATCTTCCAAGGGAAAAAATCTGGCAGGTCTGACATACGTTCAACTAGCCCGGAGTGAATAATACTCGTAACCCTTTTGATAAAAGATTTAACGAGCAGTTGTGGAAATAATTAGTTTCTTTTGGGCTAAGTACTCATAAAGTTACCGTTTTATTATTATTCAAATGTATTATACTTGAAAATTGATTGTACGTACTCCAAATAAAGACCAAATGTGTTTACCGTAAAGTAATTGTGGATTTTATTTAATTACCACTGCTACAGTAGCTTATTTCGACTCCAGATACTAATATCTACAGCCTGTATGTCGGACGAATATCTACAGCTCATATGTTGGACTAATATCTATGAACTTCAGAGTGTGGACTAATATCTACAGAGCTAAGGTCAGACGAATATCTATGACGGTCCCAGTGGTGACTAATATCTACAGAGCGTAGGTTGGACTAATATCTACAGAGGGCAGCTGAGCAAGAGGTTGAACGGAAAAGCATAAATTACTTCAAATACGTAATTACTAATTACGTAAAGGCTTGTACGTTTAAAGTACGTACACAATGTTTTTGCATAATATTACCTATTTTGCTGTTTACGAGGACAATAATTTATTGAACAAACATGGAGGTCATAATACAAAGATATTTATTTATTTCGAAATACACGGCACCACAACCTAACCTAACCTAACTGACATAGAAATAGTCATGGTAACAGAATAAATAATTTAGAAGCACTCGAAATAAAGAAAGCTGTTAAAACAAAAACCCAAATCCTTAATAATCAGCTAAATGTGTCCAATAGTCCGATATTAGGGATTTTACATAAGTACATACATACATACATAAATTAAGTTTTTTAAACTGCATGCGCAATATTACGTTATTCCAATATGCTATACATAATTGCAAATTTAACCTCTGCCAGTGCTGTAGATATTCGTCCACACTTTGGTTCTCATAGATATTAGTCAGCAGTTTGAGCTGTAGATATTCGTACGCAGTTTGGTTCTCATAGATATAAGTCAGCAGTTTGAGCTGTAGATATTCGTCCGATTTTTTCAGTTTTTGGAATTCCTGTAGATATTAGTAGACGACTCCGCTTATTTCATCACTATTCAAAAACAGTTTTTTAATTTTTAAATACATATAGAAATATTACATCTATTTGGATTTTTTTACAAATGTAAAATTTTCTAACCATGACAGAATATGCCCAAGACCTAAGGATTAATACAAAAAGTTATGTTTTTGTTAATTGTATTATTTTTTGTTTCAGAGTTTGGCTGACCCGGCGATCCAATATTCTCTCCAAAGTGTCCCTGCAGTGATGCCGTCGCATCTGATATACCTCGGGTTCTATTCCCGCCGCTAAACACTAAAATATGTCATATTATATTACTATTAACTTAGTTACTATATTTACCTTTTTATTTCTTTTGTATGTAATGAGATTTTTGAAAACTAATTGAAATCAAAGTACGCCGCAGTCTGACAAAAACACGTAGAAAATTAAATCGGCGGCACTGAATTGGCAACACGGCATTATGGAAATGATTTTACAAAACACAATACATAAATTCCATTTAGGCATGTTTAATGATACAAAAGTCTTAAGGTTTCATCGCTTAATAAGGCAGGTACATCTCATACGTCATTACATATGTCTGGTAATGTCGTAGGTAGCTTGAAAACAAGCTTATGGGTCACAGTGGTTTAATTTCATATGTAGAATTGCTGGGTTTTTTACAACTCAGGAGGCCCTGAGGAAAATAATTTCCCACATGGCCTATGTCATCTTTGGAGATGAATTGAGGAGAGAAAGGAGTGAATGTTATACAGCCGAGCTGTTGAACTCAAGAACTAGTTGTGGAAGCGACGTTCTGATATGACAATTGTCAACTGTGTATTACATATGTTGGGCTGCCATTATGAAATGTTTTGCCATCATTATGAAATTTAAATGGGATGGCGTTATACAATGTCAGGCAATGTAAGAGAGGCAGAGCGCATGCTAAATGAGCCAGAACCGAAAGGTACCAAGTCAGTGGTGTAATTTGTTTTCATTGACATCTATATGGAAGTCATTTCGTTCTATGTATGATTTTTACGAACTCATTTGAATGTTTTTTCATTTTGTTTTAACTGCTCTAGCGATAGTTACCCATATTTGGGTATCACTGCTAATGCCTTCAAGCGATAGTTACCCATATTTGGGTATTACTACTAATGCCCACAAGTGATACCTACCCATATTTGGGTATCACTGCTAATGCCTTCAAGCGATAGTTACCCATATTTGGGTATCACTACTAATGCCCACAAGTGATAGCTACCCATATTTGGGTATCACTGCTAATGCCCTTGAGCAATGGCTACCCATATTTGGGTATCACTGCTAATGCCTTCAAGCGATAGTTACCCATATTTGGGTGTCACTACTAATGCCCACAAGTGATAGCTACCCAAATTTGGGTATCACTGTTAATGCCTTCGAAATAGCTACCCATATTTAGGTATCACTGCTAAATGGCCTTGAGCGATAGCTACCCATATTTGGGTATCATTGCTAATGCCCTCTAGTCCTTTTTTAAAACACTCAATTGGTTAACAAACAATCATCCCCAGTTACGAATAACCTGACAGTGTTTGAAACCTCATACTACCATCGTTATAAGTATTGCATGTTGCTTGTGCGGTGATGGAGGACTTTTCTAGCAGAGTATTGATCCTTTTACTTTGGACTTCTCTTCTTCTAACTAATTTAAGTGTTTCGCAATCAGTGTTACGTATTAACTTGGTGTTGCCATAGTAATGCTCATTTTTAATTAAAATTTACTTTCCACGTGTTTTTGTCAAACTATATTTAATGTATATTGATTGGCTGTTCAATTTACCAACTTTTTAATGATAAAATTTTGGAAAACGGTTAAAATGATTGTTAAACTTTGGGGATAACTGGACATGCTTAAGTGTGTCCAGTCATTCTGAAAGTTTACCAGAATAATGTTTTGGGGTTGAACTACAGTGGAATCTCACTTTTAAAAACCTGAAAAAAAGAAGAAAAAACATATGATTATGTGAGCATTTTATGCTTTATATTTAAGTTGATAATGTATGAATAAAAAAAAATCAGTCACGTTTTATTATGGGTAGTAATTTACAATATATTATTTTTTCTATTATTTACCAAAAAAAATTCATTATTAATATTGTTCTTGCCTGGAGCACTAAATTCCTCTCAGTATCGCCCTGGTGAAAGACTGTCATTCAAAACGTTGTTTGAAATGGCTTTAGCTGTGTTTGGTGACCAGATCTGAATAGCCAGATTCTTTCCCGCCTTCCTCTTTTCCATCTTATTCAATTTCAATTTGGGAGGCGGGGATGGGTACCGCCACCCCGGGAACTATTTTTTATTAGCACCCCTGCCATTGGTCACCCCGAGCGGTTCGTTTCTACATTTTGTGATTTAGCAGGGGCGCCCGGTCATTGGGTGAGGTTTGTCTAGGTCTTGGCGGCGGCTGATGCTCGGGAGAGACTGGTTGAGGGAGAGTCTTTTGAACTCTCCGGCCGGACTCTCTCGACCCACGCACCACAGTGGGGAGGGATGGATTCATACGTTCGTCACACCTGAACACATTGTCCCCAGATTCCTACCCACCCGTCATACCTTTTCCTCCCCAGAACTTGCTCTCCTTTCTTTTCCTAAAGAGACCCTCCACACAGCATCCCCAAAGATGACAGGCCATGACTGTGTGAAGATAGTGTTCTCAGATTGGGGTGCCATAGTTTCACTGATTCTTGAGCAGTTGGGACTATTGTGCGGTATTTATATTTAAATAAATTAAGTCGACAAGGTTTGAGAACAGAACGCAAACAATTTACATTGTAAAAAAATACACTTTGTATTTACCTGGCTATTCAGATCTTGTCACTAGAGTTTGTTTATCATTTCCGCTTCGATTTTTACTAGGGTGATACTGAGAGTATCTTCCAAAATGGAAAAAAGTGCAAATAATTTTCAATTTTACTTTAATATTATTTTGCCAGTTTATTTCATAACAAATAAAATTATTGTTCACAACATTAATTCTTATTTTTTTCTAGTTTAAGTTAGGTGAATGAATTTATTTTATTTTTTATTAAAAATAAATATATAAATACATAGTTTAATTTCTAATAAAAGAAAATAAATCTGTTTTTATTTCTAGGAAAAAAAATGCTAATCTCAATATTTTTTTAAAAATGTCCCTTTCTAAATTGCAAACATTTTATGAAAAAAAAAATGATTACATACTGGCCCATCTTTATAAAATGAAAAAAGTTTTTTTTTAACATTGACAAAAATATGTTATATCAATTAACCACTGGGGCGATCCGCTATATACTCAAATTCAGCCTTGAGCGCTTGAAAATTTTTAACCATTGGAGCGCTTTTTGTCACAATATGGCACTTTTTAAAATACCTTGGCTTGCTTTGCTGCCAATTTTGGCAAATTTTTCTTTATTTGTAAGTAATTAAGTAGAAGTTAACGATTTTATAATATTTTTTTTATAAATCCTTCGAGTATGTGATAATCGACAAAAGATAGGTGAATTCATTGTCTATATAGAACTATATTAAGTTTGTATGTCTCCATATTAACCCGTCAAAGGTCATAAAAAACACGGAAATTTCATTTGACCACTTTGAATTTTGAATTGAATGTTTTGTGGATTAATTTTGAGCTATCATATATTTTATTGACCGAAACACATTCCTAGAACAATAAACTATGCACCAAAACAACATTACTTGCGTTAATTACGTAAATTGATAGGTTTTACGATGTTTTCGTCAAGTAACACGCATCGGACTTTGACAGAAAGAATCACAGCAAATTTGACATTTTGATGCCACAGATAAAATCATTTAAAAATATTCTGGGCTTGCAAGGTGAATGAAATTTTTGCCTACCTTATGGGTAAATGTTGGCGCAAGCGATTCTGACCTTGTCCTTCATACAAATTCTGTACATAGAAGGGTCAAAATCGCAGACAAACATATTTTTTGCGCACATGCGCAAAACCGCGCGCATCCGCGCGTCTCCGGCAAATAAGAGGTTAAGATTCGGAGGTAAGGTTTTTTTAATGGGGGCGGAAAATATTCAAAACGCCAGTCACCACAAAAAGTCACCACAAAAATCTCGAGCAATCAATCGGAGAAAGAAGTGTTAAATTGCACTGTTGCTCCAGTTTATCCAGTGGTTAAGAAATTTCCCATCCTCATATAAAATTATTTAAAAATCTATAAAAGCGTGAATTCTGCGTATATAATATTAAATATTACAACTTCTGTGCGTTGTCTATCGCCTTTTGGTAATCACAGATATAAATTTAAATTTGAACATGCACTTTTTAATATATAAACACACTAGCTGACCCGGCCACGCGTTGCTGTGGCTAACGAAACACAACCCCATCTGCTGGATGGTTACCCAACCTAGATAACCAGGTATTGTTTCGATAAATTAACTCACACCGCCATCTGTTAAAAACTTATGGACAAAGCATTGTCCTAAACATTTGATTCGCAATAATAAATAAATGAGGTCAATGATCGAGATAAAAACTAACCTATCTTTTAAGTAGGACCAAATTACACACACAAGCCAAATTTCATCAGAATCGGTCAAGTAGTTTTGGAGTTTATCTCGAATAAACATCGACGTGAGATTTATATATATATATATATATATATAGCTGATCCAGCCACGCGTTGCTGTGGCTAACACAATGCCATCTACTGGATGGTTACCCAACCTAGATAACCAAGTATTGTGTCGATAAATTAACTCACACCGCCATCTGTTAGAAACTTATGGAACTTACAAATTATTGTCCTATAACAAACATTTAATGAGTAATCATAAATATTGACCTCAATAATCGAGATAAAAACTAACCTAAGTTGGACCAGATTACACACAGTAAGCCAAATTTCATCAAAATTGGGTAAGTAGTTTCGGAGTTTATAGCGAGATTTTTATATATTTAATCACTGGAGTGATTATCGTCGAAAAATGGACCACTTTTATTTTTCTGCAATTGATAGCGGTCCAAAATTGGATCACATTTTCCTACCATTCGTAAAACATTTATTGTAATTATTAAAAACATTTCCTTGGCCAGCCATTTATTTTAAAATGAGGCTATTGAAATGCTTTATCTATTATGACCATAGATGTCACAAACCCAACTTCGTAGACTATTTTGGAACAATGTTAAAAATAATTTTTTTTAAATATTTTTTTCTTGCAGAATTTTTGATCTTTACGGTTAAAATGA
This sequence comes from Limnephilus marmoratus, assembly GCA_917880885.1. Taxonomy (NCBI): domain Eukaryota; kingdom Metazoa; phylum Arthropoda; class Insecta; order Trichoptera; family Limnephilidae; genus Limnephilus; species Limnephilus marmoratus. The sequence goes on from OU862907.1 coordinate 9,916,733, forward strand.
AGTCCTTTTTCCATAGATATGCAGCTTTCATTATCAAGTACTAGCTGACCCGGCCACACGTTGCTGTGGCTAATAAAACACAACGTCATCTACTGGATGGTTATCCAACCTTTATAACCACCGCCGTCTTTGAGTTTATCTTGAAGAGACAGACAGATGCGGCGGAGGACTTTAATTTATAATACGTAGAGATGGTGTGAAAGATTATAATAATGTGCATGAAATGCTTGGGGTAACTAACGTATTTAAGTTAATAAGGATTAATACTGTATCCGTCTAAATAACTTTTCAATTACCATTTTTTTAGAAGTTAGAATGGGTATAGTAAGCTATCCGTAAAAAATAGATATATGCCTTCGCTGACTATTTTGTAGATCTATAAAAGAGGAATATTCCACCATGCATTGGTTTGTTATATCACAAAAGGATTGGGCAGCGTTTTCGATGAAAGCTACCAGGCGGCTCGACTTTTTCCGACACTTCTAACAATTATCGTTATGTTTCAACCAATTTACACAAATCCTTGACAAATTACATACCTCAACCTTCCTCTAAAACCGCATGAAAATCCGTTCAGTAGTTTTTGAGTTTATCGCGAACAGACAGACGGCGCGGAGGACTTTAATTTATAATATGTAGAGATACCACAGACAACATACAGAAATCGAAAATATTCTATGTTTACTCGAATAAGTACCCCTCACGGCAGTTTCAAAGTAACAACCACACAGGATTCGTGCAGTTATAAACTTTATGAATTTTTTTATAAATCCTGCAAATATAAGATAAACGGTAAAATACAAGTTAATTCATTGGTTTTATAGCACTATAATAAGTTTTTATGTCTGCATGTTAAAATTCAAAGGTATTATTTTTTTAACATTGGTGAAAAATTTAAACAATGATCTTTTGGAAATCTCGTGCAATCGAGGCAAATTTATTTATTTCGCTTGGTCGCTCCAGTAGATAAATGTGTTAAAATATCTCTTCAAATTGGCTGTGGTCAAAAATGTTCCAGTGGTTATAAAAAATATATGTTATAATTATACTGTATTATAAATTTGAAGGAAAATGTTGAGTTTGTTGTTATTTTTTAACTTTTTGATGAAATTTCGACAGAAGTAAGGTCAAATTGTGCCTATTTTAGGCAAACAAATATAACCAAAACAATTTTTTATCAGTTTTTCTCTTTGGTGCTTGCATGACGAATTACTATCATTTTAACTAATTGTATTTGTTCAATTTCAATCACAGTCATACACATTTAACCCGTCTGCTTCGTTCAATATATTCGCACCTCACAATCCGGAAGCCTCAGTTTCGCGCGAAAATTCTAAATCCGTCATTTTGGATCGAGATTGTAAAATATCTATGCAAGATAGCTTTCATATTTCAAAGACAATAAGAAGCATTATTTCATTCTCTTTCTGGTTAAAAGAAAAAATACATATGTTTGCATGAGAGGAAGAGAGTTATATTGCTTTTAAAATTTAAGGTCGCCCGGGACGTTTTTGGTTTTATGAAAGTATAACGCGATTACATGTTTTGGGATGTATTTATTCCTAAACAAGCAGACGGGTTAACCACATGTGTCTACTATAGAAAAATTTCAAGTTTTTAATTTGGAAAACAGCAATATTTCATCTGCCCTGATGATGGACACTGTAACCCTGTCTGAAACGTTGGCTAAAGAAGGAGATTGCGCAACAAGGCATAACACCCCAAAACAAGAATATATATATTGTTTTCAAAATATATAATTTTTAAAACAAGTAAAACTGAAGTATCATCGAAAATAGTACTAATTTTGTTTGTTTTAGTTTCACTGTCTCCTGTTTGGGACTCTTGTGCAATACAATACTTTATTTAAAAAAACCTTGGTTTCATAATTTTTCAATAAGCAAAGCAATGTCTCACCACAATAGTTAACATTTTTCAAATATAATTAATAATATTATATACCATTTATTGAACACTCAAACTATGACAAATTTTGAACACATTAAGAAATGCATAAAAAAACAAACAAATGCTTAGTGTTATATAAATCAATTGTCCAGTTGATTAATCAGACATCTCCAAAACACTAGTTTTGAGATAATGAGGAAAGCAATATTCGAATGCTCACCATAAATACATAAAGTATTATTTACACTGGTCAGTGTTTTACATATTAAATATTCTATAAAATAAAATCGGAAGGCATAACGGTCTGGTACATTAATATGACATTTTGAAATATTACATTACTAGTGACCCGAACACGTCAACATATAATTTAATTGACTATAACAAGTTTTTCTGCATGTCTAATAGATGTTGGTGGTGTTTATGAGTAATCTGAGTATAGTACCAGATAGAGGGGACACTAACACATATAACCAAATACTCTACTCTCATTGAGATTTTTCGGAGATGTCTGACTAATCAACTGGATGGTCGATAATTAAAACTTATATTGTATCTATTGTAATGTAATGCTGTTGTAATGTTTGCATTTTTTTGGTAATTTGGTATGGAGGTGAGAAGATGAGTTGAGTAATTTTGTATTTTAATATTTTTATAAACAGTTAAGTAGCATATTCTCACTTTATTATTACGTAATATAAACAATATTGGAATGTAGAAAAAATATTTCTGTCATAAGTTTTAATAAATGAAAAAAACAATTTAAGTGTTTTATTTTTTCAATATATATTTATATACTAGCTTTCTCCCGCGGCTTCGTTCACGTGGTATTAGGGGATTCCCACTCAGCCTCCTCCACCTTCCCTCTCCCCATCAACCCCCCTCCCCCTCCCCCCACCCCCCCCCCCACCCCCTACTACACTCCCCACAACAACCCCCCTAACCCCCCTCCTCCGCCTCCCCTTCCCCCCTCCACCAACACCCTCCCAACACCCCCTCCCCACTTCCCCCTCTCACCTCTCGCATTGTACACATTCATTCCCGATACATTCAGTTTTCAAACTGCTCGCGTGCCACCTATTATAATTTTTTAAAGAAATTTCATAGTGCCAGAACTCAACGGTAGTTTTATATAAAATAACGAACAAAAAAAAGAATTATCCAATTTGGTGCAGACGTTCGGGTTTCCATACATTTCGGTGATTCATTTTTAGAGATAGTTATTAAGCACAACGCCAATAAAGCACTCTTTTTAGGGTGAATCGCCTAATTAAAAAATAAAAAAAAAACATCGTTTCGAAGGCGACAATTGGTTTGCATTTTTTCTGACATTTGCAATAAATTGATTTTATTAGGGACATTGGTAGGAGATTTTGTAGGGTAGATTGGTAGGGGATTTTGGTAGGAGACAAATGTCTTGGCTGCGTAATATACGAGAGTGGACCGGCATTAGAAGTGTGGAGGAGCTATTCCGGGCAGCGCAAGACAGGGAGACATTCTCAAGAGTGATCGCCAACGTCGGGGGGACCTGATACGGCACTCAAAGAAGAAGAAGGGACAGAAAACTTATGATAAATAATTTCATAACGCCAGAGCTTACCAATATAATATATAGCCTATAGTACTCGCAAATAATGTAGTTTTCTATTAGTGAAAATTTTTTTTAAATCCATTCAGTAGTTTTTGCGTGAATGAGTAACAAACATACAGCCAGACATCTTGTTACGATGCACGAATAAGCCCCTACTAATTATTCACCCACGCCACTGCACAGACTACAGTTTCGCTCATTCGCCGCAAGCGCGCCGTGCGCTAGCAGCGCAATGCCAGTTACAGCCGCGGCCGCCCCACTCTCCTGCAGCTCCCGGTCTAGTGAGCACGTATAATGTGAGAACCGTTCCGCGCCCATTCTGGAAAGTTCCGCGCGGGAACAATGGAACGTGTTTTGCCCAGTGGTACACGGGAACACCAAGAATGGCCGAATTCTTTCCCGAAACTGAAGATACAAGAGTCCAGTCGCTCACTGTGAGTACCCAAGCCGTTATATCCCCCCATATTTGCGTGTGTTCGATGTAAATTCACTGCGGAGATAAATAACCCCTTCCAGAGAGATTGTAGGGACAGATTCCTCCATTTTAGACAGAACTGTTGTTGCTACCCTTTACTACTCTGTATGCATTATTGTGATATTGTGTTTACGCAAGTGTTTTACCCAATATAACTGTTGTTTACCCTGGCTACTGGTTTCACTGCCTTCCCCCAGCCCGTAGAAATTTGAGCTTTATTTCAGGGAAGCCACACCAACGCCTCACAGATCCTACCACCCTGGTGGTGAGGGCCTCTCCCGCTCTGCTGACTATCCTGAGCTAGTCTGTCGGCAGAATGTAGGGACCCCAGGTAGGTCCGCTAACAATCTATACATCCATACAAATTTTCGCCTTTATAATATTAGTAGGATATTTTTTTTACATTAACTCCACACAGGAGGCCCTACCACTGGAGTGCTTTTTGCCACAATATGGCACTATTTAAAATACTTTGGATTGCTTTGCTGCCAATTTTGGCAAATTTTCCCTTATTTGTAAGTATTAAGTAGACGTTTACGATTTTACAACATTTTTGTTTTATAAATCCTACGAATATGTGATAATCGACCAAAGATAGGTGAATTTATTGGCTATATAGAACTATAATCAGTTTGTATGTCTAAGAGAAAAAATTGTAAATTGCGCTGTCGCTCTGGCTAAGGAAAATAATTTCCCTCAGGGCCTACGTCATCTGAGATGCTGTGTGGAGGGTCTTTTTGGGGAGAGGAAGGAATGAACATTGGTCTTGAAGAGACCCGTGTTGTAGGAAGGAGGAAACACAAAGGCCGGCAAATCGTTCCACAGCCAAGCTGTTGAACACAACAAGAACGAGTCGAAGAAGCGCCCCGTTCTCGTGTGACAAATGTCAACCGTATACTTACATATGTTGGGCATGCGTTTGGCATGTTTCCCGACTATGCACCGGTGCCGAAGGGATCAATGATGCTAGTTCTTCGGAGCATCTTCCATTGAAATACCGATAGAACAAGGATAGCATTACCACCGACGCCTGTGCTCTAAAGATTGCAATCCGTTTGTTAAGTTAAGACGTTAGGAGAATCTATCAAACGGAACGCCCACTTCTGCACAGTCGAGGGTTTTTTTCAGGTATTTTGGGGCTCCAGACCAGTGACCAAATTCAACCGTAGGGCACACTTGTGTGTGGTCACAGAGTTTACACCAAGCATATCAATGCATTATAAGAACAACTCTCTTTTTATAACTTTTGAAGATTATTCCCATCCATGTAATACATCATTAAAGAAGAAGACAACACTAATAATTTAAACAAACATATTATGAAAGAGAACAAGACATAGAAAAATTAAACGGATAATGATCGCAATTTATCCGAGGCGCTATTTAGGTTACAAACCAGTTTTTACAATGATTGCTTCCTATGAAAAAGTTAGTTGCCTATAATACGGAAAACTTAATCGAAGATAATATTGGTAATTGTAAAATTTAAAATATGAGATTGTCAAATATGATGGAAGGTGGCAATGGCCGAATTGGTAGAGGCGCCAGTCCCAGTTAGACGAGAGGTTTTGGGTTCGAGTCCCAGTTGCGGAACTGTTATCTTTTTATTTTTCAGTGTCTTGTTTTCTTTCATATTTTCGTTTAAATAACCTTCAAAAGTTATAAATAGAGAGTAGTTCTAATAAAAATTGAATATCCGTCTTCGACTTTTGAAAAAAGTCAATAGGTGTTACATATAAAAAAATCGGACATATTATTTAAGACACTATCTAGGTTACAAACCAGTTCTTTGAACGATTGTTTCCTGTGAAAAAAGTAGTTGTCAATAATGTGGAAAAAAATAGTCGAATTAATTCTGAATTTTGAAATATGAGATCGACAAATAAGACGGTTAAATTAGAGGTGGCAGTGGCCTAATTGGACAAGGTGTTCGTCCCGGTAAGACAAGAGCTTTTGGGTTCCGTTGCGACCGTTGTCTTATGGGGTGGGGGGGGGAGGAGGGGGGGGGGGGGGGGGGGGGGGGGGGGGTGACACCCATACTGGTTCCAAGTCCTAACAAATCAGTGCCCCCTGGTGTATCGGTCTTACCAGGACAGGAGAGCTCCTGGCTGGGGTGATATAATCGCATTGTATCCTAAAAAATCTCCCTTAGATCTAAAGAAATTTCCCTAAATATCACACCAGTGGCGTACCTAGCATGGGTGGCACCCGAGGCGGATCTCACCCTCCGGACGTGGTGTCACCCCCCCCCCCCTCATTAAAGTTGACTTTAAGAAATTCAAAACGCAAATTTCGACTTCATAAAAAATTAAAAACATTACCACCTAGTAAATTCGTGGCATTCCACGGGGAGCCATAGAGCTACTAAAATATAAATAACAGACCGTGTTCATGTGTACAATATTTTTGTTACAATATCCTTCGTAATAAGGCCGCCCCCTCTAACTACGCCACTGTCCCACTGGCTCCAGATGGTTTTTACATTTAAAATATACATATTTTATTTTAAAATTGTCAACACCACGAAAGAGTGCTACCGATGACAATTTTTTTTTATTAAAATAATATGCTTCGCATATATTCGAAATGTTTCGATTGTACACGAACCACGCATGATTTCTAGCTACTCGTTTTTCTGTTCTGTATTTTTCTATGGCCGATGACGTAAATGTCGCATTTTGCAATAATACCGATCTCATATCGCGATATAAATGTGTAAAAATGTCTACAAACCCGAACTTGCTAACTTTTCATTTCGACTTCGTGTAATAAAATTGTCTGCTAACTCACGAGTTGTAAAATAGAAACGTTTAGGTTGTGAAAACATGCTACTTTTGAAATTTAAGTTAGCTGTCAAACTGACGTTTAGATGACGAAAACTTCTATACCCAACATTTGCGAAGTTTTATTTATGAAATGGCAGCAATTAGCGCTTGTAGTTGTTGTCTTACGACTGAACACGTTTTGACGACATTAAACAAAGACACCGAAGACGTTTTGGACATGTTAACCGGAGAAAAGGTGAATATTTTGTAGTATTTACATAATGGTAAAAACATATTGGTTAAATTGTTGTTTTATGCTGAGTATGTACCTACCTAAATAGAAAATAAGTTACTATAGCACACGCCAAACTTGATACGATCCATCCTCCCGCAGTTTCTGGCTTAAAAATGAACTTAAGCGAACGAGAAAGATGCGTAAATACATACGGGCGACAGAGGCATGCCACTTTTCTTACCTTAAATTCCTCAATTGCGACAATTTATATATCAGCGTCAGGTCGGTATTAAAGTTTGGCGTGTGCTATACAGTCTGATATGAAATTCAATAGTAGACAAAAATTGGGGCGCTGATATCGTTTGAAATCTTAATGACAACACGAAGACGGCTTATAGAAATATGAATGTAAATTTAAAAAAGCAAGATGGTACAAATTCATATATTTTACAAACAAAACGGCGTCCAAAAATTAGCATTACTTATCTAAATGATGTGATTCTATTTAAATCATATTTTTTTCTAAGAAAATTTGATAATCTTTTAGGACAGCTAGACATGCTTAAAACGAATATTTTTGTGAAACAACACTCTGATTCCATTTAATTACTATAACTTACAATCATTTACGTCGGGAGAGATGTTAAAAGATGCATTAAAGTTTGTTTTTATTTTGATTCTTTATTTTTATTAATTCTATTACAATTGGTGATGTGCTATGCCCATCTCACTTGGAACTCCTGGGTTGAGAGCAGCCGCAGTTACCATAGGCAGTTTATAACCAAAATACAAATGACACAATGTTACGTTTAAAATAAAAGACAATCAGCATTGTACAATTAATTGAAAATGCATACTTATAAGTGGATGCGCAGTTTATAATATAATCAGTTTGTAACACAAATAACAACACAATGTTACGTTTAAAATAAATGACGATAAACTCACGTCCGGCTCACGGTAATACGAAATATTTCTTATTTAAGTAGTTAGATTTTGTTGTATTATTCATTATAACGTCATAGGTATTATTACGAAAAATGAGTATTTAAGTCGGGGAGACGAAAAACATGCATTTTATATTTTGATTTGGTTAAAATTAATTCATTTATGCGATATTTGAAGTATTAGATGCACTGATTCATGTTTATACTGCTTTGCCAAGTGATGCGGACTTCGACAACTTTACCAAAGCAAAAATACAAATGACACAATGTTCATTTAAAATTTCCATTTATTGTTACACAGGTTTCAAAATTTCGTGTGTTTCGATAGTTCGGCCATGTTTTAGCGTCACCAGCGATTCTAACATTTTATCAACTTTTCTATTATTTATCACTTTGCAAGAGAAATAATTACACGGAAAGGTGATTTTTTAATGTTTCAGAAATTGGTGTAGGTATCGAAATATCCACGTATAAATGTTTAATTAAATAAATTATCGAAAAGATTGATGTTTGAAAAGGTCAGTAACGGGACTTTATAACGTTTGTATCCTTTAATATTTTTACACCAAGGTTTGGTCGTCTTCAAAGTATTCACCATTAGAGTATATGCACTTGTGCAACCTTTTTTTCCACTGTTCAAAACAATTTTGAAACACACTGATTGGAATGCCTTTTATGGCCTCCAGCGATTTTTGTTTCACTTCTTCGTATGAAAACATTTCCCTTTCAAGTCGCTTTTCATTCTAGGGAATAGACATAAGTCACAGGGAGACAGGTCGGGTGAATAGGGCAGGTGAACAATCGGGGTCATGCCATTCTTGCTCAAATACTGCTTCACAGACAATACGGTGTGAGCAGGTGCGTTGTCGTGGTGGAAGAACCGGTCCCCTTTTTTCATTGATTCGAAATTTTTTTCCTACCTCTTTAGTATCTTCATATTGAACTGTCGGTTAACTGCATCGCCTGGAGGAACAAACTTTGTGTGCACAACGTCTCTGACATCAAAAAACAAATGAGCATCGTCTTGATGTTCGATTTCACCTGACGCGCTTTTTACGGAAGAGGAGAGAGAGCACTCTTCCATTGGCTTGAATATTGCTTGGTTTCGGGAACTTAACCATAACACCATGGCTTATCACCAGTAATAACCTTGGAAAAAAATTCTGGCTCCTCTTCCAGCTGATTTTTCAATTCGTGGCAGGCTTCAAGGCGACGCTCTCTTTGATACTCAGAGAGAAGACGAGTTTTCGAGAACGTTTTTTTGCGTTTTCGCCTAAAGAAGAAATCTTGGTTTACTTAAAATTGATCTTTGGACGAATGCGTGGTCTCACAGCAACGCGGCCTCGCACGCTGACTGAGAAAGAGTATCCGTACAATAGCCGACCACATAAAACCTGTCCTCCCTCCACTTCTCCCCTCTACCGCCTGAGTCCCGTTACTTCCCCCCCCCCCTCTTATAGTTATATAACACAATTTTATAATCATACTGATCACAATTTGATAGAAACCTAGAATCATATCGTAAGTATATTTCTATAAAATTATGATTAGTGGGATGTGCTGATCACAATTTCTTCGAAAGTTGAAACGGTCCTACAATAGGCGTACGGGGACCTTTCAAGAGTCAAAAAATGCGGTGGCCATTTGTTAATGTTACATTTGTAGTTGTGTGGAACACTCAAACTATACCTTTACTTTCAGATGGAGTATATTGGGTTCAAGAGACAGGTCTGTCCCAGTTGTTCGCTGACGCTAAGGGACATATTTCAGTTCAAAGAACTCTGCTTGCAGTCGGCTGGGATGCTGGCCGACTGCAATTATAACAATGGCGTGAAGGTAAGAAGACGCTAGCATAATTAATAGAGGTCTAACTGCAAATCTCACCGTCATGGAAACTTTTTTATCCGCTAGGAGATCTAGAATGGACGATCGATAAAACACTACATCAATACGATATTGACCAAATCCGAATCATCATCCGGTCATCTATGGTCAGTTATCAATATTTGCCAGCACGGTCAACAATTGGTAAGATACATTCCGATTGACAATTGATACATTTTAGCCCCAGATAAATTTCGGTAAACTGTCAACATACGCATTGACGATAATGTTGTTCGTTATGCAAAATTACTGGCTTATTAATGCACGCAGTTCAACTAACGAAGCTCTTAGGATTGAAAGAAGTCGTATAAGCGATCCATAGATAATTCAACTAAGACGCGACCAATTTATTCCGTTCGATCTCTGAGAAACTAAAGTGGTTGAAATATGACTAAAAATCTCATCAATGCGGACTGTCAATGCATATTAAGTTAGTATTTCAATTGAAAAGTTGCCAATATATTAATATTTTTACGTGATTATTTGGCGTGTGACATTTCAAAGTGTCAATTCATAGAAAATACCCCCAGTGCTCCAGTGTCCACAACATTCCAGAATGTTCCGGGGTGTTCTGGACTGTTCTAGAAATTTCTAGAGGGCAAAACTATTTCTTATTTATTACCTGTCAATATCGGTTCAGCTGTCAACGGTAAAACCGTGCTCGAGAGATCGATATAACATCATCGAAAGTTACGCCAATCGATCCAATATGGTCAAGAAATCGATTTCACTGGGCTAGAGCTCCTGGAATGAGTAAAAAAATGGAGGGCGCTGCGATGGTTTAAAAGGTTTTAAATGTCAACACCAAAATTGTTTTAAATGGCAACATCAAAACTCCAACCACCATATTTATCAACCATTTATTTATTTTTAAATCGTGTTCCATTGCTTACATGCCATGAAAATGACCCCCAATTACACTAGCGCCATTTGGTTCGTGCTTCCAAGATTACCTGCCGTTTGTATGAGAACGGCGACATTAGAAAATGTCAATTTAGTGTATGTTTCCGTTAGATTGTCTGACAAAATTTATCGCTTTTGGGATTGCATTGCACTTCCCCTGCTGGAATAAATTATTTATTTATTACTAGCTGGGGTACCCGGCTTCGTTCAGGGAGTTGATATGAGATTGAACTGATGTTCGAGCCCACGACGGATCTTGATTTATATATCCCTACCATAAGTGTCCCCACCCATACAAAAAAAGGCTTTGAATGGTCCACAATGTTCCAGAATTCCCACAACATTCGAGAGTGTTCTGGAATATTCCACAATGATCTGGGATGTTCCGGGATGTCCGCGAATGTTCCAGACTATTCCCGAACATTCCACATCATTCCAGAATGTGCTGGGATGTTCTGGAATGTTTTCGAATATTCTGGACTCTACAAATTTCTAGAGGACGAAACTTCCAACTCTTACATCTTCAAAAGCACGCCCTTCAGGTAAAAACGGGAGCCTTCTTCACGGATGGGGGATAGAGGGCTACCACACACACCATACTTTATTTTATAATATAACTTCCTTTATTTTATAATATATATTGATTAATTATTATTAACAGACAGATGCCTTCACAAAAGCCCAACGGAAAGTGCAGCGAACTCGGGAACCCTCGCTATCCAATATCTTATGCGTTGATGTCCTTACTTCCACCGTTGAAGGACCTAGCACTGCAGCTGTTTGCGCAATTGTTAGCGTTGGACATCCACCCAAGAATATCGGAGAAGACATGACCACCGTAATAAAAAAGACGGTCGATCTCCAAGAAGAAGGGACTTGCAGTTTCAATGATGAAATAACAGGCGACTTAAATGTTTCCATCGGATCTGCAGAGGATTGCATCAAAACCGAAGGTGGTGAGGATGATGAAAAGTTGGAAGACTTTTTGCTGGACGATGAAAATTTGGATTACTTGAGTGATATTAAAATGGAACTATCGGATGACGATTCTGCAGGTAAATTAATGTTACTTCTGAATCGATAGTAAGTATTTTTAGGAAATTAATTTACCTCAGAGCCTACAGAAGTCACAAATACTTGTCTGTGAATTAATTTGTGGCTGTATTTATAAGGTGGGCTGTAATCAATAATTATAACTTTTTATTGAAACTTGATGAAACGAAAAAGCGATACTAAAAAGAAACAAACACATACGTCTGTAGAATTTCGTCAGTTTAATAATAGAATAATCGGTCTCCTTTTTGTGCGCTGATTCGTAGCCTGTCCACTCTTGTCTACTATAGTTTTCTAAGGTTTCACTTCTATCCCGTGTGAACTGCACACTTGTATTTTTTAGTTTGTACAAACGCTCGTGAAGAGGCGACTTTTTTGTCACTTTATATTTATTTTTAAATTTAACACCCGACTGGGCTTTTACATGTATTTTTTATTTGTTTATTAAAAAGAACATCTAAATGCACAACATCTAAACCAAAATCAAAAACAAAATCTAAAACAAAAGCAAAGTCAAGAACGAAATAAAATAAAAATAAAATACTCCACCATGCAAGATGGAGAAATAGTATACTAGGAAAAGTACAATACATTGGTAAGATAAGTCGAAGCAGAGATATAGTCTGTCAAAATAGAGTAGAAAATATAAAAACTGGAACTACTAAATTTGTTGACTGGCAACACCAATTTAACTGTCAAATATTTCTTTGAAGTGCAATGACACTGAATTTATAGAACACAGTAAACCACATTTTTTCTTCATGACATAAATTTTATTAAAAGGTGATTAATAAAGCGATTTGCTTTAATTTAATTTAACATAAATTTGAATTTAACAATAGATGGAAAGGAAGAATCACTAATGGTGAGTTTAGTTAGACTACTTTTAGATCTGAATGAGTTAAATATATTCAGATCTAAAATTAGAGACATGATCTAAAGCCCAGGCAACGCTAAGTACTTTATCTAGTATTAAATAAATGTGAGCAATTTCTAACCTGTGCCTTATATTTTATTACATTATAGTTATTCTTCATTATGTTAACACAAAATTGCAAAGGTATAATAATAATATACCTATATTCAATTCTAATTTTGAAATCGGCGGGTATCACTATACTGCAATGAAAAAATATTTTTTCCACTATTATGCCTTTTTAATTTTTTATGAAAATGTAGGTTACACAGCTTTACTTTAACACTATGAGTTATGTGTTTAGTATTGCCATTTGATCAACAGTGGCGCCCTCATATATTTTCTACTCTTTTTTGACAGACTATACGTAGTTTATTTAATTAAATTTGATATTGTTACTATTTGTTGCAGCGGAGAATGTAACACTTTGCCAACTGGCCCGACTGGTGAAGAAGCAGTCCAACGTCAAGAGTAAACTTAAAAGTACCTTGCCGATGGTATACATAAAGAAAAGACACGATTCTGCTTCATCCGAAGACATCAAAAACCCCAAATCCCGTTTGGCCAAGAAGAAGAGAGAAACTGGTTATGTTTGTCCCAAGTGCGGAAAGCTCTTCAAACGATCGTGCCTGTTTAAGAACCATAGTTGTGTTGCGCTGGCCGGGAAAAGAAACAAAGCTTGTCCAGTATGCGACAGGACATTCGCCTCTCCCAGCAAACTTAAGGAACACATGCTGGATCACTCCGGAGAGCGCCCATTCTCATGCGAGGAATGCGGAAAGACTTTTAAAAAGGCTCACATCTTAAAGGGGCACTTGAAGACCCATCTCCATGAGAGGCCGTTCCCTTGTGACCTATGTAATTCCTCTTTTCTTTTCGAGAAAAATCTTCAAAAACATCGCAAAATGCACACCGGCGACCGCCCTCACGTTTGCAAAACTTGCGGAAAGTCATTTGTGGACAAAACGTATTTGAAACGGCATGAGATGATCCACATGGATGAGATAACATTTACGTGTGATGAGTGTGGCATGTCGTTCGCGCAACTCTCGAAGCTCAACTACCACAAGCTCAGTCACAAGGATGAGCGGCCGTTCTCGTGTGAGGAATGTGGGAAGGCCTTCAAACTCGTTGGACAGCTCAACAACCACCGCACAACGCACTCTGGGGTTAGGCCCTATACGTGTGAAGTATGCGGTCGGTCGTTCCGACAGGCGGGGAACTTTAACTGTCACAAGCGCGTGCATACAGGAGAGCGGCCTTACCGGTGCAGCATCTGCGGGAACACCTACACGGAAGCCGGCTACCTCAAGAAGCACATCCGCATCCATACGGGAGAAAAACCATTCTCGTGTGATGTATGTGGCAAATCTTTCATAGAAACGTGCGGCCTGCGCAGACACAAGCTCGTGCATACTGGGGAACAGCGCTACTCCTGCAACGAATGTGGTGCCCTTTTCAAGCAGCCCGGTGGACTGCGCAAACACAAGAGAAAACACATTGCCGAGAAACTCTCCAACGCCAACGCCGCGAAGTGCCGGGACATCGATGATATTGCTACTGTTTCCTGAAAATCGCTTATTAGTGGCTGAGTGAACAAATGCCATTTTTTCCTCTGTGGCGTCGTGGGTTCAATTCCTCGGCTATCAGTCCTCCATCGTTGCATAAGCAATATTTCCCCCTATTAATCAGTTTAAGAAGTTTTTCAAATATTTAAACACGGATAAATATATCTTTCTTTTAAAAAACTGTACCGAAACATTAACTTTTTTCCTCATTGTAAATAATTCATCTCGTAATCATGTTTTACGATTATTGTCGGACGTGTTAAAAATATTACTTTTTATTTTATTTACGAATCGAACAACGCTACAGAAAATGTATATTGTACTGTATTAATAAAAGTTTTTACTAAAACCTTCCTAGCATAATATATTATTACGTATGTATTAGGAATGTATATGTATTTTATTAAAATTAACTGCCATTATATGCTTGCACTATTATGTTTTAAATGATTTCCCGCAGGGCCTTTATCAATTTCAGTTTGGGAGGTGTGTATGGGTACCGCCGCCCCGGTAACCATTTATTGGGTAACCCACACCCCTGTCAAGTGGTTCGCTACGTTTGTGGACTCAGCAGGGGTGCCCGGTTTCATCGGGTGAGGTGTCCAGGTCTTGGTGGCGGATGCGCCTGCGCCTTCCCGCCAGCTGCGTGGCGAACCGGATCGAGAGAAGCCGGTTTGGGGGATTTCATTTCCTTAAAGACACTCCACACGACATCTCCAAAGACCCCTGAATTTACATTTTTATAAGATTACTTATCAGAACGTAGAAAGCGAACATTGGAGCTATTCGCGAACGGTTGAATCGATGGCAATCGAAAACAGAATGAATTGCATTTTAGTTCGGCACCCGTCGCTGGTGCTAAAAACGTCCGTGTCCGTTATTGGGGTACGAGTAGCCGAATGTGCTGCGTTGTTCGCCTGCCGCAAGGATTTTGTTAAAAGCCTTAACTAGGTAGAGGATTATGAAAGAATCCATATAAAAATATATTTTTCTGATGGCTCGAGAGAACTTTCCTGGAATATTCTAGGAATGGCATCACTTCCTACGTCACCATCGAGTGAACAACTCTAACTTGTGAATTACAAATTACAGTCATAAGGGTGCGTTCAAGTATTATGTAACGCAATTTTTAAAGATTTTTGACCCCCCCTCGCCCCCATGTAACTCGCCGTAACGTTTTTCCGTATCACCCCCCCCCCCCCCCCTAAACGTTACGTATCGCCCAAGTAACAATTTTTGCCTGAAAGTCACAATTAAGTTGCGGAAAGTCACTTAAATATCCTATTTTCTTGTAATATAATAAAACAAATATAAAACTTGAATAAAACAATTATTTTCTTGTTTTAATCGCGTTTGCGGTATTAAATAAAACAAGATACTTCGAGAACGAAAAGGTTTGTCAAGTTGGAAGATTTTAATTCCCTAGTTTTTTTTATCTAAATAAAAAAAAAACGTTACGTAACGCATTGTTCGAACCCCCTCCCCCCCCCCCTCATAACGCACAGTAACGTTTCACAAGACCCCCCCCCCCCCAAGTGCGTTACGTAATACTTGAACGGCCCCTAAGTGAGTACATTATATATGTTTCTTTTTTCAGAAACATTCAATAAAGTTTTATTTAAAACAGGTATTAAACAGGATAAAATAATACAATACAGGTAAAAGGAATAGTTTTTCTTACAAATATTCAACGAAGATTTATTTGAACAATAGTGGGTATTAAAAGTAATAGGTCTTCTTCTCGTACCCTGTCCGTACAATGGACGTTGGCTATCGTTTACTGCGGCCCGGAACAGTTCTACAGTAGACTGACCAAATCTCCGTCTCAGGTTTTTCAGCCATGATGTTCGCCTACTTCTAGGGCCCCGACCTCACAATACACGCAAATAAAATACATTTTTACAAATATTTAATTTATTTAACATTAAGTATTAAGAAATAATACAGGTACCTGTATAAAATAAGTACTTACTTATATATTTTACTAGAACATCCAGTACTAAATCATGTCCGCTGAAGAAGCCATACATACACACATACATCTTTCTTCAATGAGCCACACTGTCCGACTCGGTGTCTGAATTCATATTGGGTAAATATTGGCTCTTGGAACGCACACAGACGGCGGAGCCGTCGAGCCATTGGCTCGGGGGTTTGCTACGTCCTTTTGGCTAGCTGGTGGACCAGTACGCAGATTAATTCCTAAATAAAAATCAGTCTTTCAAATCAGAATATGCAAAAATACCAGTCGCAGATTCACCCTTTGACGCATTTCGAAGAAAACCAGTTTCGAATTCCGCGTGCAGTTATTAATTTCTAAATGCGCTTCAAGAATAGGAGGAAAATTTATATTTCAATATCTTTGGAGGAAAACCATTTTCGAGTTCTGGGTACAGTTTACGGTGTACGTACAAAACCAAATTTTGTTTTCTAAATGACGGATGAAATTTGAAACCGTTCTGAAGTTCCGAATGGAGTCTAAAATTCAAATATGCTGCAAAATTCTAAGGAAAACCATTTTATTGTTCCTCATGTAATCAATCATATTTGAGGATGAATACTTGCATACTTAAGTTAAAACCAGTTTTATGTTCAGAATGTAACAGTGAAATTCCAGCTGTGGGTTAGTCTGCTGACCCATTTTGAAGGAAACTTTTCTCGTGTTACAAGTGCAATTCGAGTTACAGACTAGGTGCTGCAAAAATCTGAGGAAACCCATCTTCGTGTTTTGATTGTTACCTTAATTAGCTGGAGACTCGCATATAGATTCGCTACATAGATAAAACCAGTTTTGAGTTCCAAATGTAATATTTTTTTATTTAAGTTTTTATTCCAGCAGGACTGGGAGGGTAGTGCAATCCCAGTCTGCCATATTACATAAACAACTATAAAAGAAAGAAAAAAGTTTACATATTAGGTAGGTACCTAATTAAAACCTAAAATGAAAACAAAATTCATCACACAAATAACAAAAAAAGGATAAAATTAAAATAAATAATAATTGAACAGAATTAAAAATAAATTTATAAGTACAACAATTCACTTGCGGATTCATCAGCTAAGATATTTCAAAGGAAATCATTCTGATATATCGAGTGAGTTTTAAAATTTAAATCATATGCTGCCAAATTCGGAGGAAAACCATTTGCTCGTTTAATGTCAAACTATTAATTAAGCTTGTGGACGCTCATGAAGAACAGCACAAAGAAGCACTTTTAAGGGGTGGAAAATTTCACAATAAATAGTAATAATATCTTGTGAAAATTTAAACCATTTCATTTTAAATATGGGCACGGAATTTTTCATTACTTATTCTGTGACAAAACCGGAGAATCCGTTTTCTTTAAATGAATGTATAATAATGTCGTTTTGATCACTGTAGCACGCATTTCGATGAAAACCGTTCTAATGTTTTGGGTGGAGATAAAATTTTTATTGCAAACCATTCTTCAAAATTCTAATTAAAGTTGAGGATTCACTCTTAATTTAAAACCAGTTTTGTGATCAGAATGTAAAATTCCAGTTGTGGATTCATCTGCTGACACACTTGGAAGGAAAACATTCTCCTATTCGAAGTGCATTGGAGGACCCACCACATACCCGCCCTGGTATAGGTAACAGATGGTTACCCCTTCAAGGCTCTTGCAAGGACTCTTTTACATACAAGGAATTTTTTGTATAAACACGGCTCTACATTTAATAAATGATACTAGACCTCCATTGCCCTCGCATACGTTGTTAGGTAGCAGTATGCAAGTGCTACTATGTACAGTTGTTAGTAATTATAAAGAAAACCTTACCTGGACCTCTTTTAGGTAAGGGGATGAAATAACAATAAAGAAAACAATATGTAGACAGTGTGCCTACCCTAACATATTTATGTACATAAAGCACTAAGCAAATTTCAAACAATGAAATAGCAATCATATTCGAAGTGCGGTGATAAAATTCTAGTTGCAGACTATGTACGTGCTGCTAGAATCAAAGGGAAACCATTTTTATGTTCTGAGTGTAGTTTTAATTCGCCGTTTACAGATTTAATTTAAACCAGTTTTATGTTCAAGATGTAATTTTTTTTTTATGGATTCATCTGCTGAAATATTTGGAAGGAAAACATTCTCTTATGGAGGTTATCCACCTCTTACCCGCCCTGGTATAAGTAACAGATGGTTATTCCTTCAAGGCTCTCGCAAGATTCTATTTTTTTTGTTAAACGAAGCTATATTTATTTATTTTGAACTAATCTAGACCTCCAGTGTCCTTGCATACGTTGTTAGTAAGCAGTATGCAAGTACTTAATAGGAAAAACAAAATGCAAAAAATAGGTTAGTAAGACAGAGACAAATTAAACAGAGCAAAAGAAAAACTTTATCATGAGGCTCCATTGCATCTATAAAAACCTGCAAGCACCTGCATAAAATAGAGAACATAAGTAATATAATAAATCTCAAATCAATTAGCAAGTACCAACAAAAAAGTGAATGACTTTCGGTCTGACCATAAACTACACTTAGCTTTCGTGTTCCTTAGCCAACCACCAGTGAAGCCCCAAAGAATGTTAACTGAATATTTGGGGTAAAATACCCGAATACTAAAATAAAATTCAGCGTTGGGTAGTCAGAGGCAGGACAAAGGACAGTCAAGGTCGTCTGATCAAGCCTCAAGCCTGCACATGGCATTGGGGGAGGCGCAGGTAGATTTGAGAAGGATCTGTAAAATTAATAATGTAACTAAAGATGAAGACGGGACGAGGTAAGTGAATTATTATTAATTATTCGAAGTGCAGTTATAAAATTCTCTTTGCAGACTATGTACGTGCTGCTAGAATCAAAGAGAAACCATTTTCATGTTCTGATTGTAGTTTTAATTCGTCGCATACAGATTTAATTTAAACCAGTTTTGTGTTCAGAATATAACGATAAGTTAAATAACAAGTTGCAGATTCATCGTATACCTAGTGAAGCCTTTACATCTGAGTTGCATACCAAATGCTGCAAAATTCTGAGAAATTGACTGTTCCGTGTGCAACTATTATTTGGGGGCTCTTACGCAGAATCAATCTTAAGTTAAAACCCGCCTTGTATTCAAAACACTGTGTAGAAATTCGAAATCCTCCACTTATCCTCTATAAGAATGGATGCGAAGGGGGCTTCTCCAAGAGTAGTTACAATAGGAACATGAATGGGCTAAATTTCGGTTTAGGGGCGAAATTCCTAGAAAATCAAACTAATTATTTTTATACTAATTTGGGGTCGGGGAATCCGAATCTGAAAGAATTAGGCGGCGGCAAGCAATATTAACTGAATTAAACGACTTTAAAATTTTTTATACACTCATAGGAAAAATAGCCATTTTGGAAGCATTTTGTTTCCTAGAAAATCAAACTAGTTATTTTTATACTAACTATGGGCCGGGGAATCCGAATCTGAAAGAATTAGGCGGCGGCAAGCAATAATAACTGAATTAAACGACTTTAAAATTTTCCATACACACACACCAGACGCATGAAAATAGACAACATTTTGACACATAAGGTACGAAAACCATAGAAAAAACAACAAAGATATTTTTACCACACAAAATTAAGTGTTGCCATTAAGCGTAATATTAATAATGTAAAATAACATGTTTATATTTTAAGTACTTATTTTTTATAAATTTTACTCACTTTCGTACCACAAACCATGTTACATAAACCCAGCGTAGCTGCTAAACTACTTGAAAACAGGGATGTTTTTTTGCCGTGACGCGAGCAGGCGGTATAAAGGGGCACAAACCATGTTACACAAACCTAGCGTAGCCGATAAACTACTTGAAAACGTAGGCTGTTTTTTTAAATTGACGCGAGCAGGCGGTATAAAGGGGCACAAACCATGTTACACAAACCTAGCGTAGCCGCTAAACTACTTGAAAACGTAGGCTGTTTTTTTAAATTGACGCGAGCAGGCGGTATAAAGGGGCACAAACCATGTTACACAAACCTAGCGTAGCCGATAAACTACTTGAAAACGTAGGCTGTTTTTTTAAATTGACGCGAGCAGGCGGTATAAAGGGGCACAAACCATGTTACACAAACCTAGCGTAGCCGCTAAACTACTTGAAAACGTAGGCTGTTTTTTTTAAATTGACGTGAGCAGGCGGTATAAAGGGGCACAAACCATGTTACACAAACCTAGCGTAGCCGATAAACTACTTGAAAACGTAGGCTGTTTTTTAAATTGACGCGAGCAGGCGGTATAAAGGGGCACAAACCATGTTACACAAACCTAGCGTAGCCGCTAAACTACTTGAAAACGTAGGCTGTTTTTTTAAATTGACGCGAGCAGGCGGTATAAAGGGGCACAAACCATGTTACACAAACCTAGCGTAGCCGATAAACTACTTGAAAACGTAGGCTGTTTTTTTAAATTGACGCGAGCAGGCGGTATAAAGGGGCACAAACCATGTTACACAAACCTAGCGTAGCCGCTAAACTACTTGAAAACGTAGGCTGTTTTTTTAAATTGACGCGAGCAGGCGGTATAAAGGGGCACAAACCATGTTACACAAACCTAGCGTAGCCGATAAACTACTTGAAAACGTAGGCTGTTTTTTTAAATTGACGCGAGCAGGCGGTATAAAGGGGCACAAACCATGTTACACAAACCTAGCGTAGCCGCTAAACTACTTGAAAACGTAGGCTGTTTTTTTTAAATTGACGTGAGCAGGCGGTATAAAGGGGCACAAACCATGTTACACAAACCTAGCGTAGCCGATAAACTACTTGAAAACGTAGGCTGTTTTTTAAATTGACGCGAGCAGGCGGTATAAAGGGGCACAAACCATGTTACACAAACCTAGCGTAGCCGCTAAACTACTTGAAAACGTAGGCTGTTTTTTTAAATTGACGCGAGCAGGCGGTATAAAGGGGCACAAACCATGTTACACAAACCTAGCGTAGCCGCTAAACTACTTGAAAACGTAGGCTGTTTTTTTAAATTGACGCGAGCAGGCGGTATAAAGGGGCACAAACCATGTTACACAAACCTAGCGTAGCCGATAAACTACTTGAAAACGTAGGCTGTTTTTTTAAATTGACGCGAGCAGGCGGTATAAAGGGGCACAAACCATGTTACACAAACCTAGCGTAGCCGCTAAACTACTTGAAAACGTAGGCTGTTTTTTTAAATTGACGTGAGCAGGCGGTATAAAGGGGCACAAACCATGTTACACAAACCTAGCGTAGCCGATAAACTACTTGAAAACGTAGGCTGTTTTTTAAATTGACGCGAGCAGGCGGTATAAAGGGGCACAAACCATGTTACACAAACCTAGCGTAGCCGCTAAACTACTTGAAAACGTAGGCTGTTTTTTTAAATTGACGCGAGCAGGCGGTATAAAGGGGCACAAACCATGTTACACAAACCTAGCGTAGCCGATAAACTACTTGAAAACGTAGGCTGTTTTTTTAAATTGACGCGAGCAGGCGGTATAAAGGGGCACAAACCATGTTACACAAACCTAGCGTTAGGTTAGGTTAGGTTACGCATTTTTAAGACTACGAATTTTCATACTTTTGGTTGAATACAGCCGTTGAGATAGTCGTAATTCATAATATAGAGAAGATACAACGGACGAAGAAAACTTGTTCGATTTATAAGGTATGTTCGATGATATTATTGTTTAATGGCAACACTTAATTTTGTGTGGTAAAAATATCTATGTTGTTTTTTCTATGGTTTTCGTACCTTATGTGTCAAAATGTTGTCTATTTTCATGCGTCTGGTGTGTGTGTATGGAAAATTTTAAAGTCGTTTAATTCAGTTATTATTGCTTGCCGCCGCCTAATTCTTTCAGATTCGGATTCCCCGGCCCATAGTTAGTATAAAAATAACTAGTTTGATTTTCTAGGAAACAAAATGCTTCCAAAATGGCTATTTTTCCTATGAGTGTATAAAAAATTTTAAAGTCGTTTAATTCAGTTAATATTGCTTGCCGCCGCCTAATTCTTTCAGATTCGGATTCCCCGACCCCAAATTAGTATAAAAATAATTAGTTTGATTTTCTAGGAATTTCGCCCCTAAACCGAAATTATTCCCATGAATGAGATTTTTCTTGTGTATGGTGTCATATAAGTTATTTACGCATGAGACAATCTCAAGTAGTAATAATAATAATAATAATTGGACAATTTATAGAGCGCCGTTTTTGTGAAAAATCACCTCAAGGGCGCTTTACAATTTATCATTAATCTTAGGCTCTATCTAATTTTATTATTTACAAACAGATACAGAAACATACTTACCTGCAGGACACTTCCGATAAAACACACTTTATTAAAAAGTTTATGCTTGGGGAAGATACAAGTTTGCGCGTGGAGGACATTATATTCAAAACACTGGACATTGCATGACTTTACCCTTGCTACCCTCATCACTGTTGGTTCTACATTTATATTTATAAGAAGATTAATGGCAAAGTTGAGTTAATGTTTATTTTGAAAGTCTGGAAAATTTTAAGAATTTGCTTTATATTTTTACACTTGGTAATTTAAATTGTTGCAAGCCGTGAAAGCGAGGATGAAAGGTTTTATTTATTTGTTTTATTATTATTATTTTTTTTAAACTTATGGATACGACTGTCTGAACAGATGAGTTTTCAGTTTAGCTCTAAATTCCGCTGAATCTGTGATCATTCTTAACTCGTGTGGCAGTCCATTCCAGGCTTTAGGTCCTGACACTCCGAAAGCACGATCACCGAATTTAGTATCTGGTGTGCGCTTTGGTTCCTTCAACCTTCCGATCGCTGATGTTGCTGCTGACCTGAGGGTTGATTGTCGAGAGTTGGAATTTTCTGGAATGCACATTTCCGATAAGTAAGTCGGAGCCATTCCGTTGAGGGACTTGAATACCATCCAGCAGAGCTTAAACTGGATTCTCTCGGGACACTTGAGCCAGTGAAGATTTTTGAGATGCTCAGAAATATGGGAATATTTAGATACGCCGGTGATGAGTCTTGCCGCAGCGTTGAACACGGATTGTAATTTGTTGATTTGATACTTTGGGAGACTAGCGTATATTCCGTTGCAATAATCTAGACGTGAAACAACATATGAATTGACTAGTAATTTAGTTGCCTCTGTTGTCAAGTTTCTCCGTACTGCTTTAATTTGCCTTAATTGAAAGAACCCCGTGCTTACAGTTCTGTTCACTTGGGTTTTAAGGGAAAAATCAGCGTCCAGATTGACGCCTAGTAGTTTTATGCATGTCTTTGGTGTGATGTCACTTCCTGAAATGGTTATTGGGGAGTTATCAATGATACACTGACGTCTACTTGTGGCTGTCCAGAGAAACTCAGTCTTTGAAGGATTCAGTTTCAATCTATTTGAGGTCATCCAGCGAGTGATTGCTTCTAGACACTCGGTTATTCGAGTTTTAAGACTGTCTATTTCCTCTGGTAGGCAATAGAAGTAGACTTGCTGATCATCAGCGTAGCAGTGAGATAGAAGACCAAATGATTCGATAATTTTAGCGACATCATTTGTGAAGAGGATGAAGAGAAGTGGGCCCAGAACAGACCCCTGGGGAACTCCAGATGAAAGGCATATTGCATATTTTGATTGGTTTTTTCCCACTTTTACGGCTTGCACGCGGTTGGCCAAGTATGATATCAGCCAGTCTTTTACACCGCAGTTTAAACCAAAGGATTCTTCTAATCGTTTAATAAGGAAATCATGGTCAATCGTGTCAAAAGCGGCACTCATGTCTAAGACTGAAAGGAGTGCCAGTTTACCCGACTCGATAGCAAGCGTTATATCCGACAAAACACGTAGTAATCCAGTTTCCGTTGAGTGAAACCTTCTATATGCGGATTGGTATTTAGTCAGCAGTTCATTTGAGTTTAAGTGACATATTATCTGTGAAGCAGTGATTTTTTCTAGGATTTTGGATATTAATGGAAGATTTGAAACTGGTCGGTAATTTGAAAGATCTTCAGCGTCCAATTGCGTTTTTTTTATTAATGGAGTTACGACGGCTGATTTAAGGGGTTTTGGGAATTCACCCATGCTAAGTGACTTATTGAAAAGACAAACCAGAAAGGGAGAAATCTCATTGCAACACTTCTTTAATAACCAAGTTGGAATAGGGTCAAGTGAGCATTGCTTGTTCGGTGAAGTGAGTATTAACTTCCTAACTTCTTCAAGGGATGTAGGTTTAAAGGCAGAAAAGTTTCCGCTATTGCATTTAGTAAAAGATGGTGGTGAGGCGGAGGCTGTTTGGGCGCGTATTGATTTAATTTTATTGAGAAAAAAATTAGAGAAGATTTCCGGAGCTATGTCAGTTGTATTTTGTGCACGGACGTCGGCCCCGACTATCTTTATCGAGTTCCACAGACTTCGCGGGTTTTGACGCTCTGAGTCGATCCTACTTGTCCAATATGCAGACCTTTTCGAACGAATTAATAACGTATATTCTTTTTGAGCCCGTATCCAATCGTCCCGCGAAGTAACCCCTGAGTGTCTGTAGGACCTCTCCAATTTGCGCATTGATCTCTTCTGACTCCGACATTCTTCGTCAAACCAGTCATCAGATTTTCGTAGTCGCCGAGTTTTTGTGGAGGTGGGAGCGTATTTGTTTAAAAGGGTTGAAAGGACAGTGTTGTAATAATTTGCCAGTTTGGTTGGTGATTCTGTTTCCCAGACGCTTTGTTTGCAGAGCGGAGAGGCTTTTAGCTCTGACAGGAAATCGTCAAAGTTAAAATCACGCCATGCTCTAGAGGTGATGGTTACGTAAGGGATTTTCGGTGGATTAAAATCAATTTCGACGCGAATTAGCCTGTGGTCTGATAACCCTACATCCACACTATCTGCTGCCAGAGGCGGGCCGCTTGACTTTGAGACAAAAATATCCAAAATTCCTCCTGCATCGTGTGTTGGAGCATTAACCCATTGACGACATCCAAAGCAACCCAACAAGTCATTGAATTTGACTGTGTTGGGTGACTCCGGACGCTCTAGACGTATGTTAATATCGCCAGTTATGAATATAGTATCAGAAAGTCCTACAACCTAGTAAACTAGTAATGAGTTAGTTTCATGTTAATACGGCAAAGGAGGTTTCAAATCTCTTTGAACAAAAAAATAATGGCTATTCTTTTATATATACATTTAATACCAATAAATTGACATCAATACGAGAATGGTTATCAATGGCTAATTTAGATAAATATCTCACAAAGAGAAAGAGATTATCTACAAAAGAAAGATAGGCTAATACTCCGAGGACAACGTCATCCTCTGGATTCAGCTCGTCTTGAGTCTTCCATAAGGTGCTCCCAACAGCATCCTCCCTCCGACCGGGAATATCGAGATACAGCTCTCGTCGACTGAGTCTCCTCGTGAGTCCATGCTCAAGACAAACAGAAAAGTATGGCAGATCCGTTGTAGGTAGTAATTTCGCAATCCCAAAACATTGCACGCGTGCATTGATACACAGCCCAATGAGCTATTGTATACGAATCTCAGTCCAACCCGAGCAGCTCTGATACTTTCCATTCAACTCAGACTGCAAAACACATCCCACCCGACATGGACATGGAACATAAAAAACACTAACATGGCCGGCTTTTTTCACATGTCTCACGTTAAGCACATCGTCATCGAAATAGAAAACTTCCGTAGGGCTTAAGGTCGGAACCGTCAGAATGGATTCGATTCCAAATTATTACTCCATTACTCACAAGAAAACACGTGACGTCACACGAGCCGAAACCAAAAAAGCTCCTTCCTGCCTCGCCATGAGTTCACGTTCGCTGCCATCTTGACCGTTTTTCTCATTCCGCTATTAAAACCCCAGCACCACCAACTCACGCGTTATTTTTTGCAGTTGCACAACTCGCAAAAAAATAAATGAGCACTAATTAGTACGAAAAAAGAATTAAATAATATTTTTACGCAATACGCCGGGTAAGAATGTGAAATTTTAAATTTCCCTTTAGAGAATGTGAATAGCTGTAGTAGGTGCGCAGGTCCAGGTGTGGTTCTCTCCAGAGAGTCTGTAGTCAGGTTGTAAGTCTGAGCTGCCGTTGTTGACTTCCTTCTGTTCCACACCAAGGTACCGTACAATGAGTGATAGAGTTTGAGGTAATCCTTTGTAGTAAAAAACACTTGTGTTGTGATACTGGATGTTTGCAACTGTTTATTCTTGTGAATAATTTTTACAGAGTGATTTGTCTGAACACTTGACTGCGACAATAATTTAGACTAATTCAGCCTTACTCATCATAAAACCGTACCACGGCTCTGTAGCGGCTCTGTAGCTACACAGTGGAGTAAGCTTACACTGCTCAGGGTAAAAATGTTTACTCATCATCATAATGTTTCTCAACAGCTGTTATGATTTTTTACGGTAGCAACACTGCTACAAAGCTCAAAAACGCGACCAATTTTGCATTTCGCGGCGTGTTGTCAACTTCACGTTTATTCATACGTCAACACGCGTCAACACAACGTTGACTTTGGTAAATCTATATTTAGACACCTAAAATCTCCTTCCGTGAGTGCCGCAAATGGATCGTACCTTTTTAAACCTTTTTCGTGGCCGTGGTGCACGAATGCTGCGAATACGGTCAATATTTGCCAAAGCTCCGTTCAAAATGTCAAGATTCTCATAAAAGTTCGCCATTTCGTCAGTTACAACGCACGGGGTACTGAGTTAACCCTGGTGATCGGGTGGTTTAAATTCTGACAGCTACTACATCTCCCGGTACAGCGACTCGGTAAAAACACGCGCATGCGCGTGATTAACCCACCATGTTGAGTAACAATTTCACCTAACCCGCTCTTGCTCCGAGGTGTAATCTTATTTTGCGATGATGAGTAAGGCTGAATAATTACAGAAGTGAAAGACGGTTTGCTAAACAAGCAGAGTTTAGACGAGGATATAGAGAGACTGTTTTGTAAGATTTAGAATAATGTTTTTAAGAATGACAAGCAGCGTCAAAACACGCCATTTTATAGACACAGAAAGTGAAAGTTTATGCGCCACAGACAACAGAGAGTTTAGACAAGATATTTTATGGCGATATTTAGTAAGATGTGGCATAGACGCGAAAGTTTAAGATAAAGGGCTCTACACATCGAGATTAAAATAAATGATAAGGAAATGTTCAGTGCTACATGAATTTAAATATAAAATAGGACAATCACAACACACAACATCCAACAGTAGGAACATAAACTAGGTTTTTCTACAGTATGGATGAGTAGTGCCTATTTAACACTGAATTTCATGACCAGGGTGGTTACAATGGTAACACGAATGAGGTTTTTCTCAGGTACGGATGCTTAACAGTCTTGTTAAATGACCGTCTAAACAGCCTAGCGATTCCGTATTTTTTGAGAGATCGTTATTGGATAACGGACGTTATCTTCTGTCAGATTTGTGTGATTTTTACATCACATATTTTAGTTTAGATCGATTTAAACATGAATTCCTGCAAGTACGCATGATTCTCATTAAATATACGTTGTACATAGAAAACGCAAATAGCAGCTACGGAATCGCTAGGCAGGAGTATTTATAATGGGAACATTAATAAAGTTTTTCTCGATTATGGGTGCGTAAATGAACTGTTAAATTTGATTTGTCTGAGCAGGAGTAGTTACAAGGGAACATGAATGGGGTTTTTCTCCAGTATGGGAGCGTAAGTGCACTGTTAACGACGATTTACGTGAGCAAGAGTAGTTACAGTAAGAACATGAATAAGGTTTTTCTCCAGTGTGGATACGTAAGTGCACTGTTAACAACGACTTACGTGAGCAAGAGTAGTTACAGTAAGAACACGAATAAGGTTTTTCTCCAGTGTGGGAGCGTAAGTGCACCGTTAACGACGACTTACGTGAGCAAGAGTAGTAACAGTAGGCACATGAATAAGGTTTTTCTCCAGTGTGGGTACGTAAGTGCACTGTTAACGCTGCATTGTTTGAGAAGGATTGGTTACAATGGGAACATGAATAAGGTTTTTCTCCAGTATGGGTACGTAGGTGAATATTTAAACCTGTCTTGCGTGAGAAGGAGTGGTTACAATGGGGACACAAATGAGGTTTTATTCCAGTATGTGTGCGTAGATGCAGTGTTAAATCTGACTTTTGTGAGAAGGAGTAGTTACAATGGGTACATGAATGGGGTTTTTCTCCAGTATGGGTGCGTAAGTGCACTGTTAACGACGACTTATGTGAGCAAGAGTAGTTACAGTAGGAACATGCATAAGGTTTTTCTCCCATGTGGGTACGTAAGTGCACTGTTAAATCTGACTTTTGTGAACAGGAGTAGTTACAAAAGGAACATGAATAAGGTCTTTCTCCAGTGTGGGTGCGTAAGTGCTTTGTTATTGCTGATTTGCGTGAGCAGGAATATTTGCAATGCGAACACGAATGAAGTTTTTTTCCGGTCTTCAGGTCCATTATCACGCCTGAAAAAGATAGCAGATAAAGCTCAATTAGTAGGTATCTACAATGAAACAAAAAAGATAATAAAAATAATCTAAACAAAAAAAAACGATTTTACCTGAGGTCACGGGAATACTTTCAGAGTGTTCTAAGCATTTTTTTTTAACATCTGGTAGGTCTATGTCTATTTCCGTATAAGGAATCTCTCCCCCGTTTTCTTCTCGGGGTCCTGGTTCTGCCTTGATGGGAACAGTCTCATCATTAATTCCACCTGGAATAACAAAACATACACTGGTAAAATATTTAAAGACGTGTAGCTGACTCGGCAAACTTCGTACCGCCTCAGAATCAATAACTCTTGTGTTAACTTATTAGCTGAATTAAATTCAGGTTTTAATTAAATTAAAAATAACACAATGAAGCAATCATCGATGCGCAACTGTCCGTGTTTTGTTTTTGTCAGTATCAGAGATGGCGTTGTGTACGGATTTATAATTTTTGTGATTTTCTTACTTTTTCACTTACTTATGGGAATTGCGTTTCTTTTTCATTATACGTGTGAGGGAGATTTATTATAATTATTGTATTTTTCCTTTGGAGGGGTGCAGACAGTGGCGTAGCGTGAGTTTTCAGTGAGCTAGAATGCTAAGATTGAAAAATACGACATTACTGATGTAGTTTTAGCAGAAAATGTTTTATTTTTTTTTAATTTCTACTTTTTGAATCCTGAATTCTTCATACAAAAAGTTGAAATTAAAAAAAAAATAAAATTCATTTTTTGCTACAACTACGTCAGTAATGTCGTATTTTTCAATCTTAGCATTCTAGCTCACTGAAAACTCACGCTACGCCACTGGGTGCAGACATACGTTCACCGTTTGTCCCATTTTCGACTGTTGACATTTAGTGTGTAAGAAAGAGGGGCAGCATTATATGTTTAAGAACAAAAACAAAACAATCAGTGCATTGACATTTGACGTTTTTGAATTTTTGGAATTCTCCCACTACTCAATATTATACTTATCACAATATTCCTGCAGCTCTTTCAAAAGAAGAGAAATCGTCCCATACAAAATACATGAGGAAAAGAATTTTCTTTATAACTTTTTTTTCGTGAATTTTTCTGATGTATTAACTGCCCTACCTTGGGTTATTATTAATAAAGTAAGTAAAGAACATTGGGTTAAAATATATATAGTTATATAAACCTTAGATTAGCTTCGCGATAACGCAGGCACAAACTTGATGTATGCGAATGTATCACAAACGTTTTGTGGGTTTCAGGTATAGTTATTTTTTTTACCTGAACGTACGGGATACTGCTTGTTGCGTTCGGGCGATAATAAAGCGGCCGCATCACTTACGTTCGTATGAGTAGGGCGGTTGTATTGAGTTTCTTCCAATAAGCTTAAGATTCATTGGTTACTAATTTCTAATCTAATCCTAGAAAACACTTCCTTGCAAATAGAGTGGTGGATGCTTGGAACAAACTCCCACAACATGTCATCGATGCAACTAACATAAACCAATTTAAAGCTCTATTGGATTCATATTTGGAGAGAAAAAAGGACTAACTTAGTTGAAAATTAAAATTTACTGTCAAACTATTGAAATTAGATATGAGCGCATCAGCAGAATGCTGCCTGCTCATTATATAATAATAATAATAATTTATTTATTGGTTATTGTGAATATTTACAACGTTATATCATACCGGACATTATCCTTACTAGGCTAGATCCTAAATAGTTCTGGTGCTCCCGGGGGACTTACAGCGGCAGCCGCCGTAACTTACTGGAGTCTTCGGCCATCACCGTAACATTTCGTGCCTAAAACACGAACGGCAATAGACGGTGCTCTTCTAATAATACCAATTCAGCTGCCATCTGTTGGGATACGACAGATGTTCTAAGATGGACATCTATTGAAAGAAGCTGAAACTAGTGGATAACTAATACACTACAATGGCCAACAGTTGTCTTGTCATCAACAGTGAGATATTTCCACTATACAAAAAAAGGCAATTATTTTGAAAATTAGTTCAAAACTTCTGAACGAATTAAAACAACTGACTCGGTGCAGAAATGGGCGGTTCGCTTGATTGATTTTCCTAACTTAACAAACGGATTGCAATCTTAACCCGGCGAGCGTAAGGTTGGGAGTGGTATACCCAAACCAAGATAAATCGATCAATATTTTAATTGCGAATTATTATTATGCTCTGCGCGCCTGAGTAGCTGCGTGATGGGAGGTAAGGAAGCGACAAGAAATGAGGATTTAGACCCCTGCCACACACAGCTATAAAATACAAAAGATCATCACACGCCAAATAACGCTCTCCATACAATCCTCTTCAGACCTGTCACACCTAAGCGGTTTATGCGCAGATCAACCATAGACAATACAGATCTTACGCCGTAAGGGGGATACATTAATTACGTGAGCTCAAAATGGGGGGGAGGGGATGTCCAGTAAAATCTTACCAAATCTTTGTTACAGTTTTTCAGCGTATTGTCACGATCATATTTACCTCAACGGGGAGGGGGAGGGATGTATGCCCCCTAACCACTCCTGAGGCGATATGTGAAAAGTTATGCGACCATTTTAATTAAGGAGCTGCCTAAACGGGCTTATGACAGCTGTCAAATTTACAGATTCAGTACAAAAAAACTGCAATTCGTCGTCTATTTCTCAGTGCGCAGAATCTAATGCGCACTTAGGGGACGATCCGAGTTATCCCCATAGATTCCTTGCGTTGTTTCGCGATAGTATGCAACTGCACATTCGCACTCGTATGTGAATTCAAACACCACGGGGAAAATTCGTTGAATCCCCTATGAACCATTTGTTTGCGGAGTGACGGGCGGGAATCGCGCGCATCAAATTAAGTTCGATTTTAATCTTGCAAGATAAAGCTTTATTTTTATTGTACTATCTTGCAAATTGGTATGTATACATACCAATATATTAGGTCCTTACATATGAAATTGGCGTTTTGCCGTACCGGCAACTTCGATCTCAAATATCTTCTCTTTGGTTAGGAATTCCAAATTTAAATTTATACAGCTATTTACTCATGTATTTGTGTTTCGAAAATAATAATTCATTTGTTTTTTCCTTAATTGTTTTTTTTTCTTTGCGCCACTTAGTTTTACAAAATAGAAAACTTGGAGTCAATTTTCGCTTGGGGCATGGTTTGGCTGGTTCGGCAGGATTCAACCATTGCCATGAGCGCTTCCGATTATCGTACAGGATCCACTTTTCATCACAGGTAATGATTCGATTTAAAATCCTTTCATTATTGTGCCGGTTGAGTAATGCAACGCAGCAGTCAACGCGCGTTTGTTGATTTGCTTCACTCAATTCGTGAGGTACCCACCTTTCAAGCTTTTTCACCTTCCCAATTTGCTTCAAGTGGATTAAAACAGTTTTATCACTAACACCGCAGCCTGCAGCTAACTCGGATGTGGTTTGCGATGGATCCGCTTCCACAATAGCCTTCAATTCTTCATTATCAACTTTGATTTCCGGCCGTCCACGGGGCTTGTTCTGCAGGTCGAAATTTCCAGAACGAAAACGTTAAAACCAAAAACGCACTGTGTTTTCTTTTGCGGCACCGTCGCCATACACATCATTAATCCTTCGAGCCGTTTCTGCAGCACTGGTGCCACGTTGGAACTCGTACTTGTAAATAACGCGATATTTCAAGTTTTCCATTTTGTAAAATAAGTGACGCAAAGAAAAAAAACAATTAAGGAAAAAACAAATGAATTAAAAAATTCGAAACACAAATACATGAGTAAATAGCTGTATAAATTTGAATTTGGAATTCCTAACCAAAGAGAAGATATTTGAGATCAAAGTTGCCAGTACGGCAAAACGCCAATTTCATATGTAAGGACCTAATATAAATAGACATTTTATATTATTTTGTGTTTAGATATCCGATTAGCAAGATTACACCATAATTTTTTTTTTTGAGAAATTTTATATTATATTCTACGGTTGGTGAGATTACGGTACAGTAAGTAAAAAATGTCATTCCCCACCACCAAAGAAGTGCTCGAGCCGCCACTATAGATAGACAATTAAATACCATAAATTAAATTCTCTCAGAAAAATGTTGATTCTAATAAAAATGACAAACAACATTTTTATTCCTAGTTTCTAATAACAAGAAGTTTCTAATAACAAGAAGTTTCTAATAACAAGAAGTTTTTAATAACATGAAGTTTCTAATAACAAGAAGTTTCTAATAACAAGAAGTTTCTAATAACAAGAAGTTTTTAATAACATAAAGTTTCTAATAACAAGAAGTTTCTAATAACAAGAAGTTTCTAATAACAAGAAGTTTCTAATAACAAGAAGTTTCTAATAACAAGTTTCTAATAACAAGAAGTTTCTAATAACAAGAAGTTTCTAATAACAAGAAGTTTCTAATGACAAGAAGTTTCTAATGACAAGAAGTTTCTAATAACAAGAAGTTTCTAATAACAAGAAGTTTCTAATGATAAGAAGTTTCTAATGATAAGAAGTTTCTAATAACAAGAAGTTTCTAATAACAGGAAGTTTCTACTAACAAGAAGTTTCTAATAACAAGATTTTTTTAATAACAAGAAGTTTCTAATAACAAGATTTTTCTAATAACAAGAAGTTTCTAATAACAAGAAGTTTCTAATAACAAGAAGTTTCTAATAACAAGAAGTTTCTAATTACAAGAAGTTTCTAATAACAAGAAGTTTCTAATAACAAGAAGAAAACCGGTCAAATAAGTATACTATCGAATTAAAAATAGTAATTAAATCGAGAATAACAAAAAAATATCTTAGTAAGAATTTCGGGTGCAAATTACCCACCTTACGCTCGATGTTACAAATTTGAACCTAACACTCGCCGGGTTAAGAGCACAGGCGTCGGGTGAGAATGCTATCCTAGTTCTACCGGTATTTCAATGAAAGATGCTCCGAGGAACTAGCGTCATTGATCCCTTCGGCACTGGTGCATAGCCGGGAAACACGTTAAACGCATACCCAACATATGTTCACGGTTGACATTTGTCACACGAGAATGGGTTATTCGATTCGTTATGGTGTTCAACAGTGTGCCGTGAAACGATATGCCGGCCTCTGTGTTTCCCTCTTCCTATAACATGGGTCTCTTCAAGACAGTGGCGCAGCGAGGGGGGGGTGGGGGAGGCGGTCCACCCCGGGTGCCACCCGATGGGGGGGTGACACTACACCCGACCGTGAAAATAAAAATTATGAAGGATATTGTCACAAAAATATGGTTGTTTATATTTTTGTAGCTCTATGGCACCCCATGGAGTGCAGAATTTTAAGCGAAAATAGCCTACGTCTGAAATTCAATTCTCTAACCACCCCCCCCCACCCCCAGCTTTACCCCTCGACCATGGCGGCCGTCATACATTGTGTCTTCGTTTATCCACTCTCCATGCACAAATCATCTAATCACTGTAGCGATTTTTGCCATACAGTCCCTGGCCAAATTATTAGACACACTGAATTTTTTTTTGTAATTTTATGTTTCTTAAGAGTTTTTAAGCAATAATGGTATATTTAAACTACAATATTATTGATTTTTATTTAAAAGAATTGTTGTAGACTACATATTTGTATTTATTTTTAACATATGGTAACACTGTGTTGACAAAGTGATACATGAACGTAAACAAGTACAAACCTGTATCAGTCGCGATCGGAATCAAGTCAGGTACGGACGTGTTTTTGTGGCTCTATGGACTGTGGTTGTTTGTTTAACAGTTTTATACTACTCAGTTATTAGTTTATTTTGTATGCAGTGTTTTAAAAAAGTAATTGGACTATTTTCATTATGGGTAGAAAAGGCGATCTTTCACAACGTAAAAAAGCTGAAGTGAAGGCCCTTGTGATTTTGAAAACATTTACGAACCGAGAAATATCACGAAGATTGGAGGTTTCTGAAGCTAGTGTACGACGCATAAAAAAGAAAATCGAGTCAGGGGAGGAATTAAGCCCAAAAAGAAAGAAAAGATGCGGTAGAAAACCAATTTTCTCTCCACGGTCAGAGAGATGTTTGAAGAAAATTTGCCTAGAAAACAGGTTTGCTACCACAAAGGTTATAAAATCACAACTCCAGGATGCTAGCGTAAATGTTTTTGAGCGCACTGTTCGAAGAAAATTGAAAGAATTTTGTTATTTTGGACTTAAAACGAAGCTGTTGAAATGCTTTATCTATTATGACCATAGATGTCGCAAATCCGAACTTCGTAGACTATTTTATAACGATGTTAAAAATATTTTTTTCACGCAGAATTTCTGATCAGTTATTTACGGTTAAAATATAGTCCTTCTTCAATAGATATGCACCTTTCATTATCAAGTATACCACAGACAACACACGGAAATCGAAAACATTCTGTGTTCACTTGAATAAGTACCTCTCTTGGCAGTTTCAAAGTAACAACCATGCAAGATTCACGTGATTATAAACTGTATGATTTTTTAATATTTTTTTTATAAATCCTACAAATATGAGATAAACAATAAAATACAGGTTAATTCATTGGCTATATAGCACTATAATAAGTTTTTATGTCTCCATGTTAAAATTCGAAGGTATGATTTTTTTAATGATAGCGAAAAATTTAAAAAAAAATCTTCTGAAAATGTAGAGCAAACGGAGAATTTTTTTTAAAAATGTACGGTCGCAGCAGTAGCTAAGCGTCCCATCATGCTTATGTAAGCGTTACAATTACTAATCAGACTTGAATTCTTTCTGGATTTCGATATTTTTTTTACATATTCATATAAAATTTTACCCTGGTTGGCCTCAGAGATCTCATTTAATCCTTCTTCTGCCAGTTACATGCCTCACTGCCACATCAGCACTCCAATCCAAAACAAGCAGCTATTCTGTCTGCGTCCATCTTTTTTAAAAATTATTTATTAACCAAGATATTACAATATAATATATCAAAATACATTTTTTGGTATATACCGCCTCACTAGGCTGAGCCTGTTCCGAGGTGGCAGGAATTTAAACTAATTTTGATATCTTAATCTTGGAAGAAAATTAAGATAAAAATATTTTAATTTAAATAGATAAATAGAATAAAAGAACAATAAAAGAAATGAAAAAGAAAAAGATAAGAGAAATGGAAAAATAGAAAAAAAATATGAAAGAAACAAATTAGAAACACAAAAATAATTGTGAGGATAAGAGAAAAAATACAGGAGTTGAGTGTGTTTTTGAATTGTTCAAGTTATCTACTCGCAGTATGCAATACCTTTGTTGATTATCCACTTATGAATTTTGTGTTTTAGATTTGCATTTTTTGTCATGTGGATATCTTTAGCCTCTCAGAAAATCGCCAATATGCACTTTTAATGTCTTTAACGAAATAACATTTTACGAAAACTTTGTGTTATTACCGCTTCACAATTAAAGCTCTATAAATTAAACATTTCTGAACGTAGCCAAATAGTAAAAACTGTTTTAGAAAGGTTACAAAATAAGCTTTCGAATTATTATATTACAAATAAATATTAATATTTGTAAATATTAAAATTTAGAATGCAAACATTAAAAAAATGTGAAAATGACTCACGTGATGTTTTTATGTGAAAACGGTACTAAAATCACAGATTATGTAAACAACAATACTTATTCTATTGTATAAATGTGTAATAAACACTTTTGTCACCTCACTTTTTTATCATTTCATATAAAAATATTTAATAAAAATCAACAATGTCGGGCGCGGTCGACCCGCCCGTAGGAAATTTTGGCGGGATAAATTATGTGTCAGACTGCGCGTCTGACAGAATGTTCTCTTTATGTATTTCTATGGACAACTTAAATAGAGATGTGCAGCATGATTCACTATCGACCTTTCACTTTTTATTTTAGGGATGTAACTAAAACAATAACGGAGTTATAACGGTTTCTATGGAGACACACGAGCTGACGTATAAACACGCTTATTATACTTGACTGCTGTCCTATTTTTAACGCATATATCTGCTTACGTTGCGGAGGGGTTAACATCTTTTTCAATTAAATTAAAAATTTTTGGAGCCAGATTATGATAATGTCTTTGTCCATATGTAGTATTTGTCTTCGGAAGTATGTGTTGATGTTTATGTCTTGTGTCGTAATTGTGTTGTGCCGTATGATGGTTTAGTTTGTCTTTTTGGTAATGTATAGATCATAATGTATAGATACATCTGTAATACCTCTGTGATATGCAATACAACTTACTAGTTTGCCGAGCACTCTCGGCATACTGCAAGCATTCCCTTTTCACATCCGGGAGGTGAATATCTATATCCTTATACACCATTTCACCAGCGTCTTCTTCCTGCGACCATAGTTCAGTCTTGACGGAAACACTCTCTGGGTTGGGAAGATCCATGGAAGTGCTGTGACAGCGTCCTGTTATGTAATTGGTCTCACCTAAAAATAAATAAAGGACCATAAATTAAATCCCACCATACAAAGAGTTTGTATCAAATCAGATTGTAGATTTTCACGCGTCTAAAAGTATTTTTGTGTAGTTATAATGTCGAGTTGTGCTTCCTCCTTATATAGCCAGTTTCGTTACAGTTTCCGTCATCAGGGTAGATGTTTAGATTGCTTTTAAGTAGGAGAGGGGGGGGCATATAGTAGGGTACTTAACGTTTAAGCATCCCTAAAAACTAAAATAATGTGATTAAATTAAAAGTTTTAACTTAGAATCATAGCTTAATTCATTGCGAGTGCCTTAGGGGAGGGGGGAGCAAGCCTTACACAGCTCGAAATGAACGCTGTGCAAACTGTCAAATGGCTCGCTTTGATTGGTCGTTAGTCGGCGCATGACCTCCATACGCGAGCCACGTCATTTCGGAACGCGTTTGTGTGATATAAACAAAAATAAAACCAGTGTTTTTCAAAAAAAAATTGTGAAATTGAACAGCAATCCTTTCTAAAACGTACTTGTGTATGGTGGTGTGTTATAGTTTATTATAATCAGTCCCCTTCCGGATTTCTTAATCAACAAGCACAAGGTCATTGAATCAAAGGTAAGATGCATAGTGGGGTATGGCGCCTGGGGCAAAGATGGGCACCCCACTTTGATTGTAGAAAGTGCCCCACTTTGCCCCGTTTTAAAGACATCTAAGATGTAATATATTTATTTTTTACGAAATAAAACTGTGTTTCGTTCCTTATTCTGACCACCCACAATGCCCCATAGGTGACCCCACTTTACCCCTATGCAAGGGGCATAACGGGTCAAATGCCCTTTTCCATTTAAGTATTTACATCTCTTAGATTAATTACGTTATCATGATAAATGTATCCATCGCAATGAATTAAACTATGATTCTAAGTTAAAACTTTTAATTTAATCACATTATTTTAGTTTTTAGGGATGTTTAAACGTTAAGTACCCTATTATGCCCCCCCCCCTCCCTCCCCTATGTTGATAACGTAATTAATCTAAGAGATGGCACCGAAACTTCGACCAAGGATATCTAGACAGGCCGTATAAAAATAATAATGACC
The DNA here is from genome assembly GCA_917880885.1 of Limnephilus marmoratus. Lineage (NCBI taxonomy): Eukaryota > Metazoa > Arthropoda > Insecta > Trichoptera > Limnephilidae > Limnephilus > Limnephilus marmoratus. Next base: position 9,954,949 of record OU862907.1, read on the forward strand.
CCTCAAACTCCCGAAACCAGAATAAAATTGGCTTACGGCCCATTTATGAAAAAGTATATGCATCGTATTGCACCGTTTAGAAGGCACAGTTCTTAATTGTATCTTTTATTGGGCTGGAGGGCTACACTGAAACTAATTTGCATTGCCAGCCGTCCAGACGGGGGTTAATTTTTTCAAACACAAAAATATACCACTACCGAATATTTTACAAGGTACACGTCGCGGACTTTATTTTTGAAAACGTAGTCAGCTATCAGAAAACAGAAGAAAATATATGTGTTACAGATCGCATTTACAAACCACATTCATATAAGTGAAAAAGAGATAGTTTTTAAAATTTGTCAAGCAATATTCTGACGTCATTCGCGCTTCGACACGTGGCGGGGAGTTGAGATAGAACGGGGCTACCGCTCAGCGAGCGGGGGCGGGGGGGAGGGTGAGCGCTTTACAGGGAAGGGCCGAACTGGTAATGGGCTCATTAATTAATTTATTTTTTAATTAAGAAAAACGTTTCCCAGTTTTTTTTTTCGTATTTTAAGCACAAAATATAATAGCCCATTACGTATTATTTGCTGAATGAATTTATTTTTCACAATTAATAATTTTCTTAGTTTTAACCACGTTTATTGTTTATAAAAAACCGACATATATCCTGAGCAATGCTCACTTCCTCAGCGTTTACTTAATTAAAAAAAAGATTATGAAATAAGATTATGATTGATTCGTGTAGATTAAAATATATATATATTAGTTAGTATGTATTTTAAAAAAGGATCAAAGTCAAATTTCGCCGTCCCTTGCCCAGGCTGCGATGCAACAACGCGATGGGTAACGTAAATTTAATTCTTGTTACAAGCTTTGGTTTGTTCAAAAATCTGCTTCCGATAAAATAAATTTTAAAATCAGTAAATAAGCTTCCAGATCCAAAAGAGATTAAAACTTTTCCTAGAAGCGTCAGAAAATCATTTGCTGCAATGTCTCTAAAGGGGCATTTGTATATCAAAGGACATGGTTTTATTAATAAACATTTCTTTATTTTATGTACCAATCTTTTAATTTTCCAACCTTGTTTGGTGGTTTCCCAAATCGATCATCAACAAACTGAAAACACCGCAAATAACTCTCTGATTGAGCTAGTGGGAGAAGACTAAGTATCAACTATTTTTTAGCTGAAAACTTACTTTGAAAAAAAAAAATTCTGGTAGATTTTTGCCTCGAAGTTTCGAAGGAATATCCCACAATTAGTCCAGTCAATGAAAGGTCCAAAAGATGTTGTAGAGTGCGTGAGCAGGAACCTAAGCGATTACTACAGAAACTTCACGCTCCACAAATGTAGATATTTTCGAAAAAAATCATTTTACCTCACATTTTGAATCAAACATTCCTTCATATCGTCTAAAATATTCATCAATGAAAGAAATTTATTTGAAAGAAGTTGTAAAGAATTTAATTCCCTTTTAGAATATACATATGCAATTATAAAATTATTGGTCGTCCCTAATATTTTCAAACAGAGACAAAATAAACCGTTGCTGTTACCTGTTAAGGCAATACTTTGGCACAAAATTATAATTCAGCATATATTTACCCCGCAGCAAAAAGAGAAATTAGAACATAAATACAGCACTAGATTCACGCGCAACGACGGGTTAATAGTTCCGAAATTTAACAATAAGTACGGACAGAGAACGTTTGAATACATCATACCGAAGATATTTAATTTATTACCTGACACTATAAAGCAATGTAATTCTATGAATAAGGTTAAATATATGGTGAAAAATTGGCTATCGGAAAAAAAAGATTTATATTGATTTTGATATATACGAAAAAATGTTGAATCTGTAGATATAAGATGTAAATTTTAAATTTTAAAAATGTATAAATATGTAACTAAAATATAAGCACCTGATGAAAAGCCGATTCAATTGGCTTAGCAGGACTTGTTTGTTGATTATATTATGTATTATCTATTATTTCAATAAAAAAAATCTCTAACCAGTAAATATTTACAGCAATTTTAAGTTTTTTAGTAAAATGTTGTCATTTTCAGAAAAAACTGTTTTTATCTTAGAATAAAAGTTGTCCATAATTTTATGAGCTTTTACTTATTATAAGAAAATTGTCCTCTGCGACGCACCGTTTTCGAGATATAAGCGCACATCCGAAAATTGGGACCTTCCCCCCCCCCCCCTCCCTCCCCTAGCTCATCACCAGACGTCAGGACTATTAGTATGTTCACACCCTAAGCACCCTGAACAAGTTTCTGAAGGATTCGCTTAGGTTCCTGCTCACGCAATCTACACCTCCTTCCTTGACTGGACTAAATAGAAATACGGCTGCTCTAACCCATCTCCTTCCCCTCCCCACTACAATCAGCCTCACATCCCCAATTGGGGATGCCATAGTCTAACTGGTTCCAGGTGGTTGGGAGAAACCCATAACCACCATTTATTGGGTAACTAACACCCCTGCGATGGGTCTTTCCAAGTGGTTATTTACTATTTATTTACCAAATATTTTTCACTAAGATAAAACCTTTGCCCAATAATAAAAATGTAGGTTTACCTACCGTTTTTGGTTCTAGAGGACCCTGTTCAGAATGTAAAAACTAAAAATGAAAACTAAAATGTTTCATGTTATTTATTAATCCTCTTCCAATTCAGCCCTTCTTTCGTTTCGTGACGTATTTTCTCGACGTTTGTTTAAAATTAAAAGAACACCTCTTGTCACACAATGAACGCTCTCGGGTTATTTTCTTTACGAGCGTGTACGGCTAGTTTATACCAAGTAGGATTGATAAATTCATCTCCATAATACGTCACGCGCGACCATGTGATTGGTTGATGAATGATAAAACTACATAATGGGATTTGAGAATGAACTTTGTGATCGGATTTACGAACTTCAAGGCGAGGCGCTGGAATACGTACAAGAGTTGTATTGTTAACATTTACTTACACGGGGTCAATTTTACTGGCTTGCTTACTAGGATAGGCCGTATCTAGATATACTTGATCGAAGCACCGAAACCAATTCTTTATTTCGCTGGAATAATATGTGCTTATAGGTTTCATGAACCCAACATCCAGTGGTTGGAGTCGGTGTGTGCAGTGAGGTGGAAAGCACAATAAAATAACACCATTTTCGCGAGACAAGTCAATGACCTCCCGAGATTTAACATGTATTGCCTGACCGTCTAGCAATAAAAGTGCTGGATTATCTTTGGTGGAATGCGACCACTCAATGAATCTCTTTAGCCAGAGGACAAACAAGGGACTCTGGATCCACCCAGATTCATGACATTCTCCCCAAGACCCAGCTGGTGCCCCATCAAGCAACTCCGCTTTCATGCGCTTCCTTGAAAATATGAACATTGGCGGCATATAGTTGCCAACTGCGCTGAAGCAGAGAATTGTGGTGATTAGTTTTTCCCTTTCTGCGGAGGTCAGTGTTTCTACCTGCCTTTTGCCACAAGTAGCAAGGACTTTTGATAGACTTTTGGGCACTGTGGACACACCTGTCTCGTCAACATTGAAAATTCTTTGTGGAGTAAGCTTATGTTCATCGTAAACCTTTTCTAAAAGTTGAAAAAAACTTTTAACGGCTACTCTATTGAAACCCATACCTCTAGCTGCTGATGTTGGTTCAGGTTTTCTGTAGTTAATATCTGGATGTCTTTTAAGGAATCCTTTTAACCAATCTATACCAGCCAAACCACTCTCTGAATCAAATTTATGAGGAATTCCATTTTTTTGAGCCACTTCAAATGTAAATTTGCGCAGGTCACGTGAAGTCAGTCCATGAAACCGTGCTTCCATCAATTTTATATAATTAATTAGTTCTCTCTCTTGATCAGGAGAAAAAATGCTTTGGAAATGGCCCAATTTCTTTTGAAAGATGCTGTCATCTGGATTGCCCCGATATTTAGAAACATAACGTTCTAATGTTGTTTGTGGAACGTTGTGCATATTTGCTGCATTTCTGTAGCCCATTTCTCCGGACACAACACTGTGTACAGCTTGTTTCATTGCTTCCACAGACCATGAATGCTGTTCAGTCTTCCTCTTGTATGTGCGGACCATGTTGGCTAAAAACGTAAAAAATAAATATATTACAACTTAGAAGTCTTTAAAATGGGGCAAAGTGGGGCACTTTTCTATAATAAAAAAGGGGCATAGTGAGGTGCCCCACTATGCCCCAGGCACCATACCCCACTATGCATCCGGCGTCTTACCTTTGATTCAATGACCTTGTGCTTGTTGATTAAGAAATTCGGAAGGGAATTGATTCATAATAAACTATAACACACCACAGTACAGAAGTACGTTTTAGAAAGGATTGCTGTTCAATTTAACTAAAATTTTTAAGAAAAACACTTGTTTTGATATTTTTTTTACATCACACAAACGCATACTGAAATGGCGTGGCTCGCGTATGGAGGTCACGCGGCGACTAACGACCAATCAAAGCGAGTCATTTGACAGTTTGCACAGCGTTCATTTCGAGCTGCGTAAGGTTCGCCCCGCTATGCCCCATGGCCCCGCTATGCCCCGTGGCCCCACTATGCCCCCCCTCCCTATATAGAAACTATAGCTTAAGTATGTAAGTTACTTCTATAAGAGTGCTTGGCCTCGAGCCCCATTGAAAACAGCGCTATAGAAATTATTAACTTATTATAAACGTGTTAATTACTGTATGTCTCTGCAATAAACTAGGGCTTTTACCAATGAAAGAACGTAGGAGCGACTGCTCGGGGACTTGACAGAAACAGTTCCAATGTTTGCTTCACAAATGCGATCTATACAAAGTGCAGAACCGTCAATTTTAATTTGCATGGTTCGATCACCATTTGTGGGATCACATGCATTATAGTAAATTTTGATACACTGGTCAACAATGGATTTGTTGCCCTTGATATGAAAGTGGTTCTGAATCATTTTATGCCTACAATTTATGAAACTATAAATGATTTTGGAATATTGGCTCTAGTTTTTATGATTTTGGCGTATCTTATCAGTGGCGGCGTAAGGGGGGGGCGGAGGGGGCGGTCCGCCCCGGGTGCCAAGCACCAAGGGGTGACAACGACAACCCACTCGTACAGACAAAGAATGCGCACAAAATCTTCCACTGTAAAGACATTTCAATAAATAACTACGTACTCTTGTATCTAGCCACTTACATTATCATATTTTGAAATGCGTCGCAACTATATTTTGTTTTATTTTTTTTCGAATATAATTTCTAATTCCCTTTCTAAAACTGAAGAATCATTTTGAGAAATTGTATCAACACTCGAAGAGATGTGTGATCCCAACACCGGCAAAGAAGGCGTTGAAAGAAGAAATTAGCGAAACTCAATCAAAAATCTGGAGACAGAAAAATCAGAAAAAGTTATCGGCACCTCTGGGACTTGAACCCGTATTTTTGTGTTTTTCGATTGTTTTGACGCTTTCATAAATCTTCCTATACATAAGTACCTACTTGACCTTGTAGAAATAAACTTGAAATATGATACTTAGGTTTATTTCTAACAGTAATTGTTAATTTTTTTGCCTTTCCGCCCAGAAAAAATCCTAACAGTAATTGTTGATTTTTTGTCCGTCCGCCCCTTGTGCCCCCCCCCCCCCCAGAAAAAATCCTAACAGTAATTGTTGATTTTTTTGTCCGTCCGCCCCTTGTGCCCCCCCTCAGAAAAAAATCCTAATAGTAATTGTTGATTTTTTTGCCCCTCCCCCCCCCCCAGAAAAAAATAGCATTTAGTTCGGGTTTGAATCTTGCGATCATATATAAAGGTAGCAGCCAATAATATGTGCGTTATGAAAATGAAGATAAAGTTGGTAGTTCTTAGTCGAAGAATGATATAGTTAAAAGTGACCGAATTTTTTTTTTTTTTTTAATGCCGGCAACCCGGGCGTTTATTGTAATAATAATATCTTATACAAACAAGTTAGTAGCCCGCCTCACTAGACTAAGTCTGTTCCGAGGCGGGTACAAATTAATATATACATAAACTTACACACACATACATTTACATATATGTACATACATACACACATCAGTCGGTAGAGCTGTTTCCATGTAAAAAGAAGGTCCTGCGTTCGAGTCCCAGAGGTGCCAATATCTTTTTCTGTCTCCTTAAAAAAATCTTATTTAAGAGCGTTTAACCAGCCAGCAGACGAAAATCCACATTTCGTCGAAAGTTGTTCTTCCGATCGTGCAGGGCGGTTACAATGAGAAAGATTAATTATTCTCCGTACCAGCTTTTTAAAATTTTCACTCAATATCGAATTTATTTCAATCCAAATTAGCTTTAATTTATACCTTCATCCAAAAATGCTGAAAGGCGTGATGATAAAACTATTAAAATAGTGTACTTTTTGTAGTTATTTTTTGATTATAAGTATTTATCATTTTTCAATAATGTCTAAATTTAATAAGAATGTTAAAAAAATCTTAAATATATTAGTTTGTAAGTGCGCAAATAAATACACAAATGGACCAATTTTCGTCAAAAAACACATGTACGTACATATTTTTTAATGATTTTATTAAAACTAAAATTAAAATTCTAATACATAACTTTGCTAGATAATGTATTGATTTATTTTACTGCATGATTACATTATTTGAAATGGGTGTGGTATAATACAAAAACTTTTTTGAAAATTTAACAAATCTGCCAACGACCTATGGAATAACCTTATTATACTAACAATTAAAAAAAAATCTAAAAATTTATTACATACGAATGCTAGATAAAAGAACAATCTTTCGAAATCCATTTATATTTTTTGTGGAAAAGAGTCAATACGTCTAAAAACTTTTTTGATAATGACGTATTTCCGGCTTTCTCTGGTAATGCCCTCTTAAGGTCCACAATGAGCCAAGCGCGAATAACCAATTTTTCTATGTTGTCAATTGAAAGAGACAGGGAAAACTATCTTGATATTGTGATCGAATATTTTAGTAAAATGAAGTCTCGTAAGCATGTTTAGTATTTGGTGTTTTATTTTATGTAAGGTGTTCAATACAAAACCGCCCCGGGTGCCAATCTACCCTACGCCGCCACTGTATCTTATATCATCATTATATAGTATAAAGTAAAGTCGCTCCCGTTGTCTGTACGCTTGGATCTTTTAAACTACGCAACGGATTTTCATGCGGTTTTCACCAAAATGTAGAGTGATTCATGAGAAAGGGTTTTTAGGTAAATAATTTTTCAAGGTTTTGTGTAAATTGGTTTAAATAAATAATATATGTGGCAGTGGCAGCGGGCTGCGGGCGATAGACAGCGGGCTGGCAAGCGGGCGATCTGGATTTGATATGTATGCAAATTAACAGATAGCGTTGGTTATAAAGGTTGGGTAATTGCGTTTTCACTAGATGGCGTTGTGTTTCGTTAGTCACAGCAAAGTGTCGTTGGGTCTGCTAGTTTAAAATAATTAGCAGTGTAAGTTGGCTCTTCAGAACTAGAGTTATTAATAGATGATTAGTTTTTGGTGAAATTCGATTTCTGCGACATCATGTGACTCCCCCCCCCTCCACTTGCCTCATACCTAACTTGATATGTAGTGGCGGAAGTATAATTCGAAATGTCGCAGAAAGCGAATTTCACCAAAAAATAAAACACACCTATTAATAACTGTAGTTCTGAAGAGCCAACTTACACCGCTAATTATTTTAAACTAGCAGACCCAACCACACGTTGCTGTGGTGACTAACAAAACACAACGCCATCTACTGACAACGCAATTACCCAACCTTAATAACCAAAGCCACCTCTTAATTTGCATACATATCAAATCCAGATCGCCCGCAGCCCACTGCCGCTGCCACATATATTATATATTTAAACCAATTTACACAAAACCTTGACAAATTATTTACCTAAAAACCTTCCTCATGAATCACTCTATCTATTGGTGAAAACCGCATGAAAATCTGTTGGGTAGTTTAAAAGATCTAAGCGTACAGACAACGGAAGAGTCTTTACTTTATACTTTGTAATGATGATATAAGATACGCCAAAATCATAAAAACTAGAGCCAATTCAGTACTTTCATGAATGTATCCTTAAACTGGGTACTTGATAATATAAACCAGGGCAACAAAAAAATAAATTTTTTTGTTGAGCTGTGAATTAATAGTTATTAACAATTAGTACAAACGCTCAAATGGCTAACTAACCATCATGCGTTTCATCGCAGTGGTAGGCAGAAAGGACAGACCGCCAAACAACTCGATCTTGGCACACACTCCTTGCCTCGTTCACATTCATACATCGTCTCATACATGCTCTTTTATTATTATGACTCTTCACATATCCCGACTCAAGTATCTGATTCACTTGGTCGTGCCATGTCTTCTTCGGGCGTCCCCGACTTCTTCTACCATTCACATTTGAGTCATATCGACCCATAATCGGCAGAACAGCGTAAACGACATTTTTGTTAAATTACAATTCTTAACAAAAACTATTAAATACTGCCTAACACATCAATGACAAAAATATTGCAGCTCTATCTTATATGCCTGACATTTTTTTAAGTAGCTGTAGCTTTTATCGTAAGCGACTGTGGTCGGTTACGCTGTTTACGCTGTCGGTTAAGAATGTTTCAGTTTAGTCGGTTGGCGTCCATCTGGTGACTAGCGCAGATCTGTCAGCGGCTAGTAGCATCGGAAACTAAACAAAAATTCTGAAGTGTTTTTAATTTTTTGTATTTGAATATTAGTATAAAAAGTATTAATGCAAACAATATCATTTTTCCCAACCGTCTGAAGCCAGTGAGACTATGGCATCCCCAAATTTTGGTATTTTGGGAGGCTGAAGGTAGTGGGGAGGGGAAGGCGATGTGAAAAATGTAACTGGCTGTTCAGATCTAGTCACCAAACACGACTACAGCCAATTCAAGTAATAAGTATAACTATACACTATACATCTATACACCAGCGCAAAATTATAAAAAAATATATAATATACATAGACATACGAATATTACTAGACCAGAACATAAAGGTGAGGGGGAAAACCAACTACAGCGGGGCACAGAGCGAGAAGATGAATTTGGTGATATGTGATTCTTCAATAACTCAATCTGACTCTTTTTCTCTCTCAACTTTTCCGTGGTCAGCTGTCTGTTTTCGGACTTCAGATCCCTCAAGATGTGCCCAGGAAATTGGTGAAGTCATCACATCTGCGATGGATGGCTTCATCCATTCTACTGTTAAGGAAACTGGTGTGGGCTCAAAGCCGTGGTTCAGTCGACAATGCGCTGAAGCAGTGCGACGAAAAAACGCGGCTTACCGAGCCTACAACACATCTAGAACATCCGAAGACAGAACAGCTTACAACAAAATGGCAAAGGAAACCAAGAGAATCATAAATAGGTCGAAATTGGAGCACGACCTGCAGATCAGCAGAAAGCTGGCTGCATGCCCGCATGGCAGCAGGCAATTCTGGTCGCTTGCGAGCTCAATAGGTCGCAATTTCTGCAAATCCAGTTTGCCACCTCTCACCAGACCTGACGGCTCACTAGCAAACACCGCCACCGAAAAGGCAAACTTATTAGGTAAAATGTTTGCGGATAACTCAACCCTCGATGACCGAGGTGCTGTCCCGACGTCGGTTCCTCACTGCGGTTTTCGTATGAAAAAGCTGAGGATTCGGCATCGGGAAGTACTCCATGTTTTACGAGGGCTTGATGTTAATAAAGCTAGTGGGCCTGACGGAATACCTGCCCTGGTACTGCAGAGGTGCGCTGCAGAAATAGCTCCAATTTTGACGAAGCTTTTTAAATTGTCCCTGAAGACTGGCTCTGTGCCCTCTGGTTGGAAAAAAGCGGTTATCCATCCTATTCCAAAGAAGGGTGACCGCTCCAACCCGGCCAACTACCGCCCCATAGCGATCACATCAGTTCTGTCTAAGGTGATGGAACGTGTGATCAACGACAAACTGCTCACATACCTCGAGAAGAACAAAATTATTAACGACCGTCAATACGGATTCCGGCGGAACCGCTCGTGCGGTGATCTTCTCGCGTATGTGACGCATGTTTGGGGGCGATGCCTGGAACGTTTCGGTGAGACCCAAACGGTTGCACTGGACATCTCCAAGGCCTTTGACCGGGTTTGGCACCGAGGACTTGTCAACAAACTGCATTCTTACGGACTTCCCGCATCCTTGTGTATGTGGATTGCCGACTTCTTGAGGGAGAGGTCGATTCAGACGGTAGTCGATGGTTTCACTTCTTCCTCACACTCGATAAATGCTGGCGTCCCGCAGGGATCGGTTCTGTCTCCGACTTTGTTTTTGTTGCACATCAACGACCTTTTGTCATGTGCACCAATTCACTGTTACGCGGATGACAGTACAGTTCATGATAGCTTTTTGTTTGACAAGCCCCCAAAGGGCTCACAAACTCCAACAGCTCGTAGGGCTTTGAAGCAAAGAATGGACGGTTACCTCGAGAGTGTTTTCTCTTGGGGTAAAAATAATCTCGTTGAATTTAATGTTTCAAAGACCCAATCTTGTCTGATTACGTCTAAAAGGGATCGAAATGAAAATCTAGTCTCTTTCAACGGAAGCAATCTTCCGAACAGGCCCTCCATTGATATGCTTGGTGTAACCCTAAGTGACCAGCTCAGGTATGGGGGCTCCATCGAAGCCAGAGTAAAGTTAGCCTCCCAAAAACTGGGCGTACTGTACAGGGCCCGCAGATACTTTAATAGTACACAACTGCTAACCTTGTACAAATCACAAGTACGCCCCACGGTTGAATTTGGCAGCCATCTCTGGTCTGGAGCTCCAAAATACCTGAAAAATACCCTCGACTCTGTGCAGAAACGGGCGGTCCGTTTGATAGATTCTCCCATCTTAACAGACGGATTGCAATCTTTAGAGCACAGGCGTCGGGTGGGAATGCTATCCTTGTTCTACCGGTATTACAATGGAAGATGCTCTGAAGAACTAGCATCATTGATCCCTTCGGCACCGGTGCATAGTCGGGAAACACGCCAAACGCGTGCCCAACATTTGTACACGGTTGACATTTGTCACATGAGAACGGGTCGTTTCTTCGACTCGTTCTTGTGTTCAACAGCTCGGCTGTGGAATGATTTGCCGGCCTCTGTGTTTCCTCCTTCCTACAACATGGGTCTCTTCAAGACCAATGTTCATTCCTTCCTCTCCTCAAAAAGACTCTCCACACAGCATCCCAGATGACATAGGCCCTGAGGGAAATTATTTTCCTCAGGGCCTCCTGTGTGGAGTTAATGTAAAAAAAAAAAAAAAAAAAAAAAAATCTGAGAGTATATAGGCATCTCGCATTATAATATTGGTGATATTTAGTTCTTAAAAGTAAACTCTGATTTTGAATGAATAGACCGTTTTACATGGGAGCGCGAATTGCTCGCCGCGTAATGAACAAATTTGCGAATTCCAAATACGGCAAAGTAAAGTTCGCCTATTTTCATAGTCCAATATTTTGTTGCCATATTTAGTTAAGACACTTTTACAAATGTTTTATAATTTACTTACCCCACTAAACAGCGACACATCTCGCATTATAATATTGGTGATATTTAGTTCTTAAAAGTAAACTCTGATTTTGAATGAATAGACCGTTTTACATGGGAGCGCGAATTGCTCGCCGCGTAATGAACAAATTTGCGAATTCCAAATACGGCAAAGTAAAGTTCGCCTATTTTCATAGTCCAATATTTTGTTGCCATATTTAGTTAAGACACTTTTACAAATGTTTTATAATTTACTTACCCCACTAAACAGCGACACATCTCGCATTATAATATTGGTGATATTTAGTTCTTAAAAGTAAACTCTGATTTTGAATGAATAGACCGTTTTACATGGGAGCGCGAATTGCTCGCCGCGTAATGAACAAATTTGCGAATTCCAAATACGGCAAAGTAAAGTTCGCCTATTTTCATAGTCCAATATTTTGTTGCCATATTTAGTTAAGACACTTTTACAAATGTTTTATAATTTACTTACCCCACTAAACAGCGACGAGGACTCGATACACGAGCATACGTGTATTGAGTGATACACTCGTATCTCGAGTGATAGTGTGTGTTACAAAAACGGCATGGGGAGGGGGAAATAATACGCTTTTATCGCTTAGGGCAGGTCTAGTAATATTCATATGTCTATGACAATATAAATTTTTTATCCGAACACAGCACAAGAGGCCCAACTTCTCCCAACCGTTTGGAGCCAGTGAGACTATGGCATACCCAATTTTAGTATGTTGTGAGGCTGAAGGTAGTGAGGAGGGGAAGGAGATGTGGAAAATGTACAGGGCTATTCAGATCTAGTCACCGTATTTAACTATAACGGTACATTTACCATATCTCATTCCCCTCTCCACTACCTCCAGCCTCATAACATACTAAAATTGGGGATGCCATAGTCTCCCTGGCTCCAGACAGTTGGGACTCTTGTGTTGTATTTGGATAAAAAAAAGGTTACATTATAATATGATTTTTTGTAGTTTTACGCTGGTGTGTATTAGTGTATAGACTTATTACTTGAAATGGCTTTGGCCGTATTTGGTGTCTAGATCTGAAAATCAAGGTACGTTTTCCACATCACCTTCCCCTCCCCACTACTTTCAGCTTCAAAACACAGTCAAATTGAAGATTCCATAGTCTCACTGGCTCCAGACGGTTGGAAGCAGTTGGGACTCTTGTGTTGTATTCAGATAAAAAAGTGTTACATGGCTTTTTTTTGTATTTGTACGCTGGTGTGTGTTTTGTAGGCTTATTACTTGAAATTGCTTTAGCTGTGTTTGGTAACTAGATCTGACTAGCCAGGCACATTTTCCACATCCGTTCCCTCCCCACTACCTTCAGCCTCATAACATACCAAAATTGGGGAGGCCATAGTCTCACTGGCTCCAGACGATTGGGAGAAGGTGGGCCTCAGGTGTTGTATTCAGATAAAAAATGTTATATAGCGGTTTTTTGTTAAGCCGACTGCACGTATAAGTATGACGTATTTTATTATTACTGCATGCTCTTTCGGAGAGTTCAAATTATTGTTAGTAAAAATATTATCACAATGGATTTTCAATCAAGATGCTTGCAGGTACAAGTATATCGACTTTGGTTATACGGCCGTATATCCTCTTTGCATACTTACTTGCAAATCATTGTATTTAGTCAACTTTAAGATCAACTGTCATGGAACCATGTTATTTTGTTATTTGTTTATGTAACATGATTGCGTGATAAATATTTTTAAAAAATAATGCCATGGGCAAAACAGCGTTACCGCCACTATCTCAACAACTGAAGGCATTTAGATATCTCCTGAACAATTTACTGTTTGGCGGTTACGCTGTTCTACCGATTATGGATCGACATATTCTCCTTACACTCCTTTCCTCGTTCATTCGCTCTAGATGCCCAAACCATTTGAGCGTCCCTTTCTTAATTTTACTCATTACGCTTATATCAGCCTTGCATTCTTTGCGAATCTCCACGTTTCTCACATGATCGTACATTGTTTTACCACACATTCGCCTCAGGGAACTCATTTCTACAGCATTCAGTCTACTTTCATCCTTCCTCTGCCAGTTCCATGCCTATACATCAAATACATCAGGGTAGGTACCAGCACTCCATTATAGACGGCTAACTTCGCTTCTTTGGACAGTTTTTTGTTGGCGCCAACGGCGTTCAGTTCTCCATTAATGGAGTTGTCTGCATTTACGCTCAAATGGCCCTGACAGTTAATGTAAGTATTTGTATACTGCTTACCAACTCTGTATGCATGGACATTGGAGGGTCCAGAGTCGTTTAAATAAATGTAGCTTCGTTAAAAAAAAAGTAGAGTCTTGACGTGTGCGGTGAGGGAGGGAGGTGTGCTTATAATGCTGTTGGGAAAGTGGTGGGGTCCCATCTAATTAGGGTTACCAGATGAAAAAATCAAAAGTCCGGAGAAAAGGCCTTATTTCCATGAAAAAGTCCTGAGATTTTATACAGTTTGAGAATTTTCTCTCAAACGTATTACTATCGTTTTTACACACTGTGGATCTAGCTCACGTGTTGACGCGTTGCACATCGCACTCAAAGCGTGGGGGCAGGTAGGCAGCAGACGAGGTGGCAGCGGCACCGCTCCTTGCCACGCAGCGCGAAATGATCGACTCTGATCAGATTGCTTTATCAATTCATTATCGAATGGAAAATGAGTACCTACATATCGATGATGTGAAATTATTCGATGAAATTCCATTTCTGAATAGTTTTTTTTACAAAATAGGAAGAAGCATTTTTTGACGTAATGCTTCATGCGTTGTGGGCAAACATTTTCAAGACAATAGGTATTTCAAGATTACCAGAGATACTGCGTATTTGTCAATATATATTTGCAATTACAGCCCAGAATGCAAATGTATAAAGAGTTTTTTCTATCATGGGGCTCAATGGTCGAAAGAATGAAATCGACTAAAGGTGTCTTCAGTTCAAGCTATACTTTTAGTTCAATATAATTTGAAGAGTTTAACATGTGAAGCATTTTATAAATCATAAATTAAATAAAAAACCTTAAAGCTCCACTACACTACTCGCGAAGTTGATCGAAGTTAATTGAATACGATAGTGTAGACACGAACTTCACTTCGCTTCGCCTGTCTTCCGATAATTGTCGGTATTTGGCCCGAGTCAAAGGACTCGAAGTGCTCCAAAGTTCGAAGCGAGTAGTGTAGACACGCGCTTCGAACTTCGGCTAACTTCGTCGAGGACTTCGTCGAAGCGAGTAGTGTAGACACGCGCTTCAAACTTCGGCTAACTTCGTCGAGGACTTCGTCGAAGCGAGAAGTGTAGTGGACGTTTTACTTAACACGTTCACGGGTAGTGAGTCACCCTACTTTGGCACTATTTTTTTGTATTAGATTTTTGCGAATGCTCTAGCATTTCCGTCATGATACATACCAACCAACACCATCAAGTGCGCGACGCGAATGCTCTAGCAGACGACACTGAATAGATCTCAATACATTTGACGCATGCTATAGCATACGCCACCACGCGGGGTACGCCGGGCGAGCTGTAGGGCAAGGGGTAAACACTGTTTTATCTTTGTGTGCAGAAAAGGTCTCATGTGACAGTAAGCGATCTGTGGTTGTGTCAGCAGTGACAGTAAGAAATAGACTACCTATATTTTATAGGGATAAAGCAACTGCTCAAGCATATCTGACAAAAAAACTCAATAAACTTCGAATGCTATAGCATCCGCGACATAATTAAACTATCCAATGCGAATGCTATAGCATGCTCGTCCGGGAACGTGTTAAAAAGGTATCTTCACATATTAAGTACGATAAAACTGATTAAGTACCTACTTGAATTATTACCAAATGAAGATTATTTTTAGTTTTTTTAACTTTTAATTAAAGAGATCTTTAAAATGTACGCTGTGTTTTATTGAAAATCCTGAGATATCATGAGATTTGCAAAATCCGGCCGCAATCCTGAGAAAAGTCGAAAAATCCTGAAATCTCACGACAAATCCTGAGATATGATAATCCTACCTCCAATGGCCCTGACAGTAAAAAGGTTCCATACACCTGCGTTAGGTAATTTATTGTAGTGTGTGTTTGTAAGCTATGTATTCAAGATTGTCAATATTTTGTTGAGTGTATTTTGAGTATATGCAGTCTGTTGTGGTTTCTAGTGTTGTATTGGTGTACGTCATGATTGTAATTGAATGTAGTATTAGTGAGTGCCGAGTGTGAAAATGTGAATTATACGAGAAATTTTGAACATTAATAAAAAAAAATTAATAAATATATTTCGAGTGCAGTTCACATGCGGTAGAAGTGAAACTTCACCCATACAATCTCAACCAATAAGAACCTTGAAAGTAGCTCACAATTAAAACAGCCAATGAGAGCAGCTTGACGCTTTGTACTGTAAGTAGGAAAGGTTTCATACTATCTCATTCTCTCGTAGGCCAAATCTTAAAGTTTTGTCTCTTTTTAGTGTTTTTATTATTGTTTATTGCGGTATTTTAAATAGGTACATAGTTATCTATGTCCTAATACAATCCTTATATATACATACACTTAAAATAACACATCTATACCAAATCAATCACATATCTTCGCAATTTAATTTTAAATGCCTTTATGCTCTCTTCCAATTTTATTTCTTCTGGTAATAAGGAACTCCAGTGAAAAATATTATGGCTTTTAAAAAATATGTTTATATAGACCAATGAAGGCTGATTCTGAATATATAAGTTTTATTTCATAATATTAAACGTAGAGTTCTGAAAAAATTATTAAAAAGTGCATTTTTAAACCTCTCGTCAAAACACACTGTAAAGTTGGTATTACTGAATGGTTAGTGCTGACGTCACGCGTCACCAGTCATTGTATTGAAACTTGGATTATGTAGGTATGACACAAGCTATCAGTACTAACAACATTTCATGTTATTCGTTATTTCATACTGTTTATAGAGATTTAGTTGTTGTGCTTATTGAAACATCATGACTCAACACGGCCTTGTCTCTTATATTAATGCTCCAACTAGAGTAACAGACACGACCAAATCATGCATTGACCACATATTCGTAAGAACAAAAAAAAATGCGATAGCAACTGTATACCAATCAACCATAACTGACCACTTCTCAACAGTAATTGGCCTAATGAATAAAATACCCATTCCCAAAACAACGTGTGATAACATAAAAAAGAAAAAAGTAAATATCCAAGAACTAACCTCTAAGCTTAAATTAGAAAATTGGCTCTCTATTCTAAATTCCACAGATGTAGATATTGCTTTTAATATCTTTTCTGAGACCCTATTGCAACATATTGAGGCTGTCACCGACGAATCCCCCTTGAACAACTCAAAAAATAAAAAACTGAAACCATGGATTACAGACGGCCTTATTTTTTGTATTAGAAAACGGGACAAGCTTCACAAAAACCTACATAACAATCCAAACATACAAGCCCAAATATTCTATAAAAAATACAGAAACATATGTAATAATCTCATTAAAATCACAAAAGAAAACTACTACAGAGACAAACTGTCCAGAGCCGGCAATAATAACAAAAAAATTTGGCAAATTATCAAAGAAATATCTGACACTGACCACCCAATACCATCAATTACTAAACTAAATATAAACGGACAAGACACTTCCCTAAAAGACCACCCTGATAGTGTGATCAATCACATAAATGAATATTTTTGTAATATCGGCAAAAATTTAGCATCACAAATTCTAAATGAGACTTCAACCAATGAAAATGTTCTTGCTGACAAAATCAATAAACATGCTCGTAAAACAAATAATATACTCATATTAAACCCCACTAACTCTGCTGAAATTTCACAAACTATTAAACAATTAAAGCCTTCTAATTCATGTAATCACGATAAAATATCCTCAAACATACTCAAAACAATTGAACCTTTTATAAACAAACCACTAGTACATATCATTAATCTCAGTCTCAACAAAGGTGTATTTCCAAATAAACTCAAACTTGCATTAGTTCAACCAATTTTTAAGACTGGAACCCCTACAAACATAACAAACTATAGACCAATTTCTATATTATCATCACTATCCAAAATTATGGAAAAAATTGTGAAAAAAAGACTTATCGACCATCTTACAAAATACAACATACTATCGTCAAACCAGTTTGGCTTCAGGGAAGGGCTAAGCACAGATTCGGCTATTTTAGAATTAACATCTCATATAACGCAAGCCCTAGATAATGGTGATAAATGTTTGGCAATATTTCTGGACTTAGCTAAGGCATTTGATACAGTCTCTCGTCCAATCCTTCTAGCTAAGCTACGGCAAATCGGTATACAAAGTAAGGCATTTGAATGGTTCAAATCATACCTAACAGATAGAAAGCAATGTGTTAAGTTACCATCACTTAAATCATCCCATCCAACCAGAATCAACTTTGGTGTACCACAGGGAAGTGTACTCGGTCCCATACTTTTTCTCATATACATTAATGACTTATGTAGATTACAAATTGATGGCAATATAATCACTTTTGCCGATGATACTGCCCTAGTACTAAAAAGTAAAACATGGGAAGAGACATTTCGTAGAGCGGAACTAATACTGCAAAATATCAAACAATGGCTGGATGATAATCTACTTACGTTAAATATATCTAAAACGAAATATCTGACATTTAGCCTCAATAACCCAAGTCAACCCTCAATGAATCATGTACTAAAAATACATTCCTGTAAAAATCTCGTTAGATGTATGTGCATTCCACTGGAACGAGTAGACTCCATTAAATACTTGGGGGTAATAATTGATAACAAGCTTCGGTGGGAAAACCATGTAATTAATGTCACAAACCGTATACGGAAACTGGCATACATCTTCAGAGCACTACGAAACATATTAAACAAAAACACACTAAAAACAGTTTACTTTTCTCTATGTCAATCAGTTATATCTTACGGTATAATTGTCTGGGGAGGATGCTCTAAAACAATATTAGATCCGTTAATAAAAGCTCAAAAACTTATAATACGGACTATTTACAAAGTTCATTACATACACCCCACGAAGGAATTATTTAGCGACCTCCAAGTACTTAATATAAAATCCTTGTATGTCAATTACATATCTTCCTATTTTAAATTTAAATTTATAAAAAAAAATATTTGTGAATCAAAGTACAGTACAAGATATTCCAAACAATCCAACTTCATTATTCCAATAACAAAAACCTCAATGGCCCAGTCACAGTTTAACTTCCTTGCCCCGAAAATCTTTAATAACTTACCAACTGAAATAAAGACGGTAGACCAATATCATACTTTCAGGAAAGCGATTAGGAATTTTTTGATGAGTGAAAGTGACAGTGCCAATGGCCTGCTTCTCGTTCTCAGATAGAACAACTGTCTATATGATACGATTTTAGATTTTCTGTCTTACTTGATTTTACTGTCTATATATTTCTATATGTTATGTATGTATGTGTGTATGTATGTGTATGTGTATATATATGTGCGTGTATGTATATATATATATGTGTGTGTATATTCATGTAAGTAGGTGCGCACATGGGTATGTATATGTATGTTTATGTTTATACCTGTACGAGTATAGATATGTGCACTTGTGTATAATATGTATGTGTGCACCGTATGCACTGTGCTTGCATGCACACATATTGAAAAAAAAGCTATATACGTATGCTTATCTCTGTATAGATGTATGCACCTACGTATATATTGTGTGCTTGCATGCACCCATGTTGAAAAAAAGCTATGTTCATTCTTTTAACATAATGCTAATTTACTTCTTTTACCCCTTTCTATTTTCTACTTTTTATTTTTATTTTATTATAATGTTTTCAATTTTTAGCATCATTTATCTAGATCGATTTATTATGTTCATACTAGACTTCATATTTCATACAAAATAACAATACTCCATTGGTCACCATGAAACAGGCAGCCGCCTAGTATGGTGATCTAATATATCTTCTTTATGTAAAAATATGTGTTAATTATGTATCATGTGTTTTATAAATAAATAAATAAATTATTTAGACCTAAATAATGTTTCAAAAATAAAGGTATCTCTTATTAGTTTATCTATATTATTGAAAATATTCAAAAACTACTGCACAAAAAAAATAGTAATGCTATTTCTAGGGAGAATACTTCGAACAACGGGATTCAAAATGGCGGCAGTAGATCAGCTGATTACCCTATCCTATACTAATTTTTCAGGAGTGATGACGTCACACGATTCGGTGGTTTTCAGGGGGTTGCGAAAAATTAAAACTTTTCAATTATTTTATCTATTAAAACTAACTCTAAAAATAAAAATGCAGTTATTTAAGTTAGGAGGTCAGTATTCATAAAAAAAAAATAAAAAAAATTGGACTGGAGTTCTCTATTCTCCAAATATCTTCAATGCTCCGTAGATCAATGACTTTTCACTCTGTGTTTTTTTCCTGAAGGGGAGTCTCAGTTCATTTCTTTTCCTCATCTCGTGTGTATGTTTGCTTTGTAGTTTTTCAATTTTTCTTAGGAATTCAATAGACGTATGGCCATTGATTATTTTGTAGATTAACAATATAGTATTGAAGTAAATAATTTGTTTAAATGACAAGATATTTAACTCCTTCAACATTTGAGGCCCCTAGAAACAAAGACGAAAGTGTCCACCACACATCAAAAATGAGTTGAATATGCAGTTTCATAGAGAAAAGTTCATTCTTTCTCCATAATATATCTGTTTGTAACATAAACGTCATTAAACCATAGTATTTTGGCTTTTAAGTTTTGTTGTTGTAACAAATACTGCAGTGTCCACCTCCTTCCCAAACAAAAGCGGCAGTTTTTCAAATAGCCAATCAGGATGCTCTATTCATATTGGCCGCCATACTTTAAATCATACAAACTCCTACAAAAGCGTCAATGAATCGTACACTGATAAGTTATTTTTTGGGTTGTAATAACCATTTATTGTTAGTGGACGTTACATATTCCAAGAATGGAAGCTTTCCCCGATATTTTGCCACCAGAATTAGCTAGGAAACTTGTCAAACAACCACACAAGTGGAAGACAAACATTACCAAGAAAAGAGGTAAATCGCCGTTATGTTGTAGGCAAAATGTCTAAATATGACATTTGAGGATTTATCTAAATTTGTTCACATTTTTTTTGTAAGGATATGGATCGAGTCAGTTAAGCCATGTATTTTGACCTAAACCTAAATAAATTATTTGATACCTATAATATTTCAAATTAATAACAACTAAATATTTTTTTTATAAATATTATTTATTATAGATTCATTCAAGGATCAGCAGAAATCATTTTTTGTTTTATTATATAATTTAGTTAAATTTTCTATTATTTTCTATTTCATAGTGGATGTAATTTCATATTTAAAAAAAATTCTAACATCTATTTCTCGGAATTTATGAATATTTCTAAATTTGATAAATTCATTAAGTGAACTAAGCTTTTTATTTTTATTTGATTTTTTTTTTATTGTACAACAGATTTTTTATCCAATTACTGTACAATTTTCTCATTTTGACAGTCTTAACACCTAGGAAGATGATTATTATACAAAAAAATCTTAAGGCTATCTAAAGAAGAGTTATATATATCTAGTGTTTCCGATATTTCGTTCAACAGCACCATTCCTCTTGTCATGCTATGCTGTGCTAGAACATCTGTTCTGCCGTATGGTATTTTGAACAAGTCGTGTCGACGACTACGGCTGAAATTATTTTCAGCCGTAGTCGTCGACGATTTGTTCATATTATTTCCATTTCAAATAATTTTTTTTGTAAAAAAAAATCTTCTATTCAATATCGCTTTCTTACATTGACTGCAACATCTTCGAAATTGTCTTTTAAATCAAAACCGGCAGTGTCCAACTTTTGTGAAACAAAACAGCAAGTGTCCAAATGATTGAAACAAAAACGGAAGTGTCCATCAAAAAATGCATCTTTTAAAGAAACTGTGGCATTCAGATACATAAATGTTTTGAAATATTATTCTTTAACCGGTTTACTTGCATAATATTAAATGTTCCTTCCATATTGATGAACAACGGACTGATTTAACGCTTTTTTTAGTTTGCCAACAATTTAACAAAGTGGACACTTCCGTCTTTGTTTCTAGGGGCCTCATTTTCTTGACTGAAATGTACCTATTTTTCTTCAATATAGTTCTCATAGCTCTGTTTTGTAGAATTGTCCTTTGTTTCATTAATCCGTCGTTGGCTAAGAATAGAATGCTGCTACAGGAATTTATGTGTGGTACAATGATTGCGTTGTTCACATTTTTACTGGAGACTGTGTCAAGGAATCTTCTTATTCATCCCAACAGCGAAATTTTTTTGGCAATCTTTTTAATAATTTAATAATTTTAGTGTCATTTCCGTTTCATTGAATTTCAAATCGCAACGGTGCTAACAAAGTTTCACTTTTAATGAATCTTTTTAAATATGCAGTTAGTTCACCTCACGGATAATACGGAACGTTCGTGTTGTCGAAGTTCAATACACGGATAATACGGAATATTCCCTTTTTAACTAATAGACAACCAAATATGACATTTGTCAGAAGGGGAGGAATGCAGATCCCGCCAATGTCTGGAAATTAAATAAAAAGGCACTTTCTAGATGAGAAAAGTGTGGAAAAGCTGAATAAAACAAAAATTAAGGCGCGCTCGGCAAAATTGAGGGAGATACAACCGTTCAAAGTATTTAAAATTTCACTTCGCGAGGTGATATTAACAGTCCGCCCGCCATTTGGACGTAACCTACTACGATAAACATGGTTTGTGATACAAAAAAAGTGCCCCTTTATAACGCCTACTCACGTCAAGGCAAGAAAAACATCCCAGTTTTCAAGTGGTTTAGCGGCTACGCTAGGTTTGAGTAACATGGTTTGTGATTCTGGCGTACTATTAATTGTGTATTAGGTCTGGGATCCAACATAAGCAATGAAAAAATGGCGAACGGACTGTCAATATCAGTTCGCGAAGTGAAATTTTAAATACTTTGAACGGTTGTATCTCCCTCAATTTTGCCGAGCGTGCCTTAATTTATTTTTTATTCATCTTCTCCACACTTTTCTCATCTAAAAAGTGCATTTTTATAAAATTTCCTGACATTGGCGGGATCTGCATTTCACCCGTCAGAAGTACCAATCTTATAAAATAAATTCTCTAAAATATACTAGCATGTCATCATAATTAAAAAAAAACATCCCAAGTTTTGAATGGTTTGTTTGGCAAAGCAGGGTTTGTCTAGCGGGTTTGTGTAATTATTCTAATACATTTCTTTCCATGTTCTACTGTTATAAATACAGGTACAAACTTGTCAATACAAACCACAGGCCATATTTTTAACAAGTCTGTTCAGCTCCTTGCTTATGCTGACGATATAGATATCATCGCACGCTCAGAATATGAACTAAAATCGGCGTTTAAAAGCTTAGCTACGTCGGCAAGGAACATGGGATTGGTCATCAACGAGGGGAAGACAAAATATATGCCCGTACATGGACGCCAGAAACCACCAAGTATACAGATAGATAATTATACATTTGAAACTGTCAACGAGTTTGTATATCTCGGTACTATGGTGACAAATGACAACAATGTATCCAGCGAAATCAAAAGAAGAATAGTAGCTGCAAATCGATACTACTTTGGGCTACAGAAGCATATGAAATCTCGCCACCTTACCAGAAGAACTAAAGTCCTGCTTTACAAGACCCTTATACGACCTGTTCTTATGTATGGTTCGGAATGCTGGACAATCAGTAAGGGTGATGAAGGAGCCCTAGAAAGTTTTGAAAGGAAGGTGCTGCGAAGGATTTACGGCCCAGTCTGTGATAATGGAGAATGGCGTATCAGATACAACCAGGAGCTATACGACCTTTACGAGGACCCTAATATCTCCAAGGAAATCAAAACTGGAAGACTCAGGTGGGCTGGACATATCCAGAGAATGAGCGAAGGAGATATTCCAAAGCGAATTATGGATGGTGCACCTGGGGGTCGGAGAAGAGTTGGAAGACCAAAGCTTCGATGGCTGGATGGAGTGGTGAAGGATGCAAGCACCATCGGCATCCGAAACTGGCGCAACGCAGCACAACACCGACAGTCATGGAGGCAGGCTCTGCTGGAGGCCAAGACCCGACCTGGGTTGTAGAGCCACAGATGATGATGACAAACTTGCCAATAATGCATTCACTTTGTTTTACATGGCAATAATATTTTCCCTATGATTGGCAGCATTGATTGATTGTCTTTGAAATGTTAGATAAAAACGATACATATACAAATAGCGTTACCGCGTAAGCTAATTAATTTTAACAAAATTAAAATGTTGAATACATATTTTTTGCATGTTTTTTTGTCTCCCCCGACATAAATACTCACTTTTCGTGATAATAAAGCTAAATCTAACTGTTTGAATAAAAACTATTCCGTATTAACCAGTAAGCGGTGTAGTCTATGACGTTATATAAATAGACTCGCCATAGTCTCACATACTCGCAAAATAATGTGGCAAGTAAGCAACTCTCTTTTGTTTTCAGCGGTTTTCAGTCATTTCTTAATTCAAAAGTTATTCATGTATTAAAAATATATGCTACATCCACACCGAAGCCAAACTTCCAACACAAGAACTATCCTTCTACACAATCGTCCGAATGTTTGAAGTTGGAAGTTGGCCTCAGTGTGGCCGTACCACAAGAAAATCAAAGAATGTGTTTTTTCTCTAATGACGCACAAAATTGTCGGACGAGGAACATGAAAATTAATTGCATTGCTTACAATAATAAGTAATTTGTGCGTAGGTAAATGTTATTTCTTCACTTTTACTACACTATTTGCCGTGTTTGGAAACATTTTCTCATCACGCAGGAGGGTATTTTGGCGCTTTTTAAATGCAATTTTCCTACTGGTAAGACACGACCTTACTCGACGAGTGACAGTTTAGTATTAAAGAACTTGAAATCGAGACCAGTGCAATTGTCTTGCTTTTGACTTCCCACTTTGAGATTTCTACCCCGCGTCTACAGTATATAATGTCTTTGGGTGTAATGCATAAATAATGCATCTTTGACCACCTATCCAAACGATTGGATGTTTCTTGTAGTAATTAAGTTGAAATGTAGTTTAACTTATTCCGAAAATCTGTCCCTAAAGCGCGGGTCACATTATGCTGCTTGCCAGCCGCGAGTTGAAGAAGCCGCTTCTGCCAGCCGTCGATCAGCTTGGTGTGACAACAAAATTCGGCGTTGGCGTCGCCAGCCGGCGAGTATTTGTCAGCGGCTGACGAAGTTGGACATGTTTAACTTTTGGTAGCAGGCAGCGGCGAATAATCAATCACGTGACCGCTGGCACCAGCCGGCAGCGCAGTCTGACCACTATTGCGTCTATCAGCAACGAGAAAGCACGTGTTTTTTTTTGTGAAGTTGTTTAGTTGTGACTATTTTATAATTTGTAATTTTTAATTGATATAATTAAAGTTATTTATAATGTCTGAGTTAAAGTGGACTGCGAAACAAATAATAACATTTTTAAACGTTTTTCAAAATTATCCTTGTTTGTGGGACGTTACGTCGAAAGACTATTTAAATAGAAACTTTAAAGAGGTGTCGTACAACAAACTATTAGACAACTTACACATGTCAGATATACCAGGATCACTTGATTCTTTGAAAAAAAAAAGTTTACGTGATACCTACCGCAAGGAATTGCAAAAGATTGGAAAATCAAAAAAAAGTGGTGCCGGTGCAGACGATGTATACAAGCCAAAGCTTGCATGGTTTCCTTCAGCTGAAGTATTCTGGCAACGATCTATCATAGGAAGAGAATGAAATTGAGGGGCCGTCATTCTTAAAACATTTCTGTATGTTTCTGGATCCTCTTCTTTCAGTTCTTGGAGAAGTCTTGATGATGCCCCTAATTCTTCCCTTCTTTGTATCCATGGCCTGAACCACCATCGTCTCTGTTTGCGGTGAAGCTGGTTAAGCATTTCTAAACTAAGTTCCCTGACACCCTCTCTCAACAACTGCTTAATTAGCTTTTTACGTGAAACGACAGACGACATATAGTGAATGACTGCGAGTGCGAGACGCGAGTAGCAGCAACAGTGGTGTGACCAGATTGCCCGCCGCTGCTAGCTGGTACTACTACCAGCCGCTGGTAAGCAGCAGCTGGCAACCAGCATAATGTGACCCGCGCTTATTAAAAGTGAGGCGGTTAGTGGAATATTTACTCTTACAATTAACAAGCAGGTAATTGTTCGGAACAAACGTCAACGGTTAATACGCACTTTTTTTGGTAAAACTTTTAGATTCTTCATAATTACCATAAAAGACAACTATTTGCATTCGGGGAGGTTGAAAATGTAACATTTTTAATTTTATTTACGTAAATTTAAAATTTGCTTTCACACTGTCAAATCACTCTGTTTGCAGTTCGGAACAAACGTCAACGCACTTTTTTTGATAAAACTTTTAAAATTAAGATAATATACACAAGCCCGCGGAAAAAATTAGGTTTATGGGGGAAATTCCTAAAAAATAAAACTAGTTATTTTTATACTAATTATGGGCCGGAAAAACCGAATCTGAAAGAATTAGGCGGCGGAAAGCAATATTAACTGAGTTACACGACTTTAAAAAAATTTATACGCATACAGAAAAATAGCCATTTTGGAAGTATTCTGATTCCTACAAAATCAAACTAATAGTTATTTTTATACTAACTTTGGGCCGGGGAATCCGAATCTGAAAGAATTAGGCGGCGGCAAGCAATATTAACTGAATTACACGACTTTAAAATTTTCAATACACACAAACATCAAAATATTCATTTCGGTAGCTGAATTTGACTCATTCAGTACAAAATCAAAGATAAACAAGAAATCTACGAAAACATGTGCCAGCAGTGTTACCAGCTCTCAAAAATATTAAACCAAAAGTATGAAAATTCGTAGTCTTAAAAATGCGTAACCAAACCTACCCTAACGCTAGGTTTGTGTAACATGGTTTGTACCCCTTTATACCGCCTGCTCGCGTCAATTTTAAAAAAACATCCCTGTTTTCAAGTAGTTTAACGGCTACGCGAGGTTTGTGTAACATGGTTTGTGCCCCTTTATACCGCCTGCTCGCGTCAATTTAAAAAAACAGCCTACGTTCTCAAGTAGTTTAGCGGCTACGCTAGGTTTGTGTAACATGGTTTGTGCCCCTTTATACCGCCTGCTCGCGTCAATTTAAAAAAACAGCCTACGTTTTCAAGTAGTTTAGCGGCTACGCTAGGTTTGTGTAACATGGTTTGTGCCCCTTTATACCGCCTGCTCGCGTCAATTTAAAAAAACAGCCTACGTTTTCAAGTAGTTTAGCGGCTACGCTAGGTTTGTGTAACATGGTTTGTGCCCCTTTATACCGCCTGCTCGCGTCAATTTAAAAAAACAGCCTACGTTTTCAAGTAGTTTAGCGGCTACGCTAGGTTTGTGTAACATGGTTTGTGCCCCTTTATACCGCCTGCTCACGTCCCTAACCTAACCTAACCTAACGCTAGGTTTGTGTAACATGGTTTGTGCCCCTTTATACCACCTGCTCGCGTCATGGCAAAAAAACATCCCTGTTTTCAAGTAGTTTAACGGCTACGCTAGGTTTGTGTAACATGGTTTGTGATACAAAAGTGAGTAAAATTTATAAAAAATAAGTACTTAAAATATAAACATTTTATTTTACGTTATTGATATTACTGGTTAATGGCAACACTTAAATTTGTGTGGTAAAAACATCTATGTTATCTTGTTGTCTATGGTCTTTGTACTACGTGTGTCAAGTCAAAATCAGCTTGCGAAATGAATATTTTCATGTACATGAATGGAAAATTTAAAAGTCGTGTAATTCAGTTAATATTGCTTGCCGCCGCCTAATTCTTTCAGATTCGGATTCCCCGGCCCAAAGTTAG
Source organism: Limnephilus marmoratus (assembly GCA_917880885.1). Classification (NCBI taxonomy): domain Eukaryota; kingdom Metazoa; phylum Arthropoda; class Insecta; order Trichoptera; family Limnephilidae; genus Limnephilus; species Limnephilus marmoratus. The sequence continues at coordinate 9,982,460 of OU862907.1, forward strand.
TATAAAAATAACTATTAGTTTGATTTTGTAGGAATCAGAATACTTCCAAAATGGCTATTTTCCTGTATGCGTATAAAAAATTTTAAAGTCGTGTAACTCAGTTAATATTGCTTTCCGCCGCCTAATTCTTTCAGATTCGGTTTTTCCGGCCCATAATTAGTATAAAAATAACTAGTTTTATTTTTTAGGAATTTCCCCCATAAACCGAACTTTAGCCCAAGCCCGCTACACAAACCCTGCTTTGCCAGACAAACCATTCAAAAACGTAGGCTGTTTTTTAAAGTAAAGATAACATACACAATCCCGTTACATAACCATTGACGTTTGTTCCGAATATTTACCAACAAGCACAAGCAATTAAAGAGTTTAGGTGTTACATAATCAATTAACTAGAACCTACTTACGCAAAGGCGAAGCGTGTCGGTTGATTTCAAACGTTGAAGAAACGTCACCAGAAAGTAGATCTTCAATTTTAAAAACTTTGCTTTAAATGTGATGGTTGTTGAAATATTCACAAATGACATAAATTTAACACTATTATTGTGTATTTTAAACGATGTTACTTTAGAAAAACGGTGAAAGAATAACTGAACACAAGGAAGCAAAACACAAAACAGACGCTGAAAATTGGCAGTTTGACGTTTGACGCATGTTTGACGTTTCCTCTCTAGAGATGGTCGACATTCCTTTCCCCATCCCGGTTACAAGGAACCGGTTCCTTTGCTGTAACTGGAACCGTTGATATTCTTATTTCTCTGAGGAATCGACTATTTTTGGAACCAGCCTAGCGATTTCGTATTTTTTGTGAGATCGTTATTGGATAACGGACGTTATCTTCTGTCAGATTTGTGTGATTTTTACATCACATCTTTTAGTTTAGATCGATTTAAAGATGAATTCCTGCAATTACGCATGATTATTTACTCATTTAATGTACGTTGTACATAGAAAACGCAAATAACAGCCATAAAAATCACACAAATCTGACAGGAGATTACGTCCGTTATTCAATAACGATCTCACAAAAAATACCGTGTACTGTGTTTTGCAGTTTACACGCGGTAGAATTGAAACCTTCAGAAAAATAAAGTATACAAGAGTAGGGAGGCTAAGCAGCACTGCACAAAGAGGAGACCGTTTATTCTATCTAATTCTCACGCAAGCTATATCCTATAGTTATATTATGTGTTCGTCTCTTTTTAGTGTCGCTAAGTTTTGTTACATCGAGTTTCAAATCACAACAGTGCTGAACAAAAGTTTTCATTTCAATGAAACATGCTTTTTGCCGATGTTTTTCTTGAATATATCAAAACAGGCAGCTGGTGTTAAGCGGGAATTTAAATCTTATCGCCATCTACATAAGGAGTGTTATTGTTAGCAGCCTTATCGTCTTAACCTGTTTAATGCATTTAATTTATTTATCCATAGAATAAAGAATAACACAAAACATGCCTTGTGGACGTATTTCGAGATCCAATATTTGGCCAATCAGACTTTAATTTCCTGTTTCATCGTATGGAGAATTTCAAATAGGATGGAGAATTGCGATGTCAGGCGGGGCCGGATATAGGGGGGGGGGGGGGGGCAAACCGGGCGGCGTATTTCCAAAACCTATACCGGTTCAGTCATGGTAGCGACAATTTACATTTTCATTATCAAAATTTAAATATTTAGAAATAAAATTATTAATTTCTAATATTTATACACATTCGAAAGATTATTTTATTTCAATTTTAGAACAATTTTTGGTTTTGCAAAGTCTTAAAAAATAAACAATGTGGAGGTGTATTTACAATACATGGGAATAACATCAAAATTTAAATATTTAGAAATAAAATTATTATTTTCTAATATACAAATTGGAAAGATTATTTTATCTAGATTTTGAAGCAATTTTTGTTTTTGCAAAGCGATTGAAATAACCAATATAGAGGTGTATTTAACATATAAATTGTGGCTACCGCAACTGAACCGGTATAGGGTTTGTAAATACGCAACCGGGAGCCTGCCCCGGGCGTGTATTTCCAAAAACTATACCGGTTCAGTCGCTTTACATTTTTAATATCAAAATTTAAATATGAAGGAGCGCGACGTGATCACGTCGGGGTCACCAATGTGGGTACTCAGGTGTCGGCTGATGGTTAAATGAAGAAAAACGAGTTTGCGTGTAAAATAAGCCTTTAATAAGTTCCCACAATAATTCGTGAGCACACAAACACTGTCAGCGTACAATTTTACGATATTAATAGTACACACTGGGTCAAGGTTGATTGCGGATAGACGAGGCGACTGCGTGGTAAGTTGAACGAATACTGAATTTTCGCTGTTACTAGGCGCCTTTTATATGGCCCGACGATGGTTCGTACCTTTTCTGGAATGTGCGCGAGGTAGGTAGGTCCACGCCTCTGTCTCGGCGTAGTAGATATCTACCTACGCTCAGTCGTGTATCGTCCATGCTCGACGGCTGGCGAGTGCTCTAGTAACTTCGTTTGCATATATTTGAACACAGGCGCCGCCTCTGGAAATATCGATACGTTTCGGGTGTAATCCAAAACGTGATGTAGCAATAATGCGTGGCCGCTACAAATATTTAGAAATAAAATTATAAATTTCTAATATACACATTGGAAAGATTATTTTATCTAGATTTTAGAATAATTTTTGTTTTTGCAAAGTGATAAAAAATTATCAATATAAAGGTTTATTTACAATATATGGGAATAATATTAAAATTTAAAATAAAATTATTAGGTAATTTATAATATACACATCAGAAAGATTATTTTATCTAGATGTTAGAACAATTTTTGTTTTTACAATGTAATAAAGAATAACCAATATAGAGGTATAATATTTAAAATGTAAATTGTCGCTGACGCGACTGAATCGGTAGGTATAGGTTTTGGAAAACGCGCCCCGGGCGGATAAATTGATTAAGTTAATTGATACATGCGTGAGATTGGTACATGCGTGATCGGCAGAAATAATAATTCGGCTGCGGCTACGGGTGAAGCGAGTGGCTCACTCACACAAGGCCTGCATTCACTCACACATCTAGAGCACGATTCTGACTACTGCCAGAGAGTGAAATAAAAGAGATTCTTTAAAATACCTATTCATAAATGTTCGCAGCGACCGGCAGCGCTCTTAAGGAAGGAACGCTCCGATGGTTTGGGCATGTAGAGCGAATGAACATGTAAGGAGAATATGAATATAATATGACCCAAATGTGAATGGTAGAAGAAGTCGAGGACGCCCAAGAAAGACATGGCACGACCAGTGAATCAGATACTCGAGTCGGGGCCATGTCAAGAGTCAGAATAACATAAGAGCATGAATGAGACGATGTATGAATTCAAACGAGGCAAGGAATGTGCGCAAGACCGAGTTGTTTGGCGGTCCCTCCTCTCTGCCTACCCCTGCAAGGAAACGGCGTGATGGTTAGTTAGTTAACGAAAATAATTAATGTTAGTTATATATACTGAAGCTTTATACTTTATTAAACAAGATTTCATAAATGAATGTCTTTAAACTATTTCATAATATTTTATGCAGAGGCTGAAAACATGAACATATCTAGATATTTTCTAGGGCTAGCGTCATCTACAAAAATTCTAGCAAAACAAAAACTGACCGATAATATTATAAACTATGATCTTTTTCTAAATCATTCATATATGTCATCGTGAATAGGAACAACTGTCGCCGACAGGCTTTATCTGAGAAACAAACCAATTCATATTGCTGAAAATGTCGAATGAATATCACAGATGTCAGTGAGTAGTGAGAATTTTTAAAATTTATTTTAATAATGTTATTCAAATTAATTCTGCAAGTATTTCAGATTTTGTTTTTGTAACAGCAGTTTCGGTTTAGTGCATTTTTTGAAGTTGTTTTTTTTTTCTTAAATTTTTTTGTTTATTTTTGATTTTTAGTGAATCTGAAGTACACTAACTAATTTGTCTGAATATAGGTAGACCTACTAAACGTGCTACTCATATGAGACAGACATTACTTGACCATAACGACGTTACGGTAGAGGCGACTCAAAGATCCGGATAGCCTGTAAAAGATTCGGCTGAGTATCGTTAATTTGCTCCTAAGAATTTAAGAGTTCCATTACTTTGTCATGATCCCATAATCAGAACCTAACCAAACTCTCATCGAACTACCCTTGAAGTACATCCTTTCCAATAAAAAAAAGAATCATCGTAATCGGTAGGCGCGATATTGAGTTATTCGTCCATTTGTCGCGCACATACTTAATGCAAATTTAAGACTTAGGTATATGGTTTTCTCATGGATGCCATTGTCAGAACTTGACCAAATTGAAATGGGACCACACGGGAAGTACCAGCTTTTAAATAAAAACAGAATCATCAATATCAATAACAAATATAAAAAAAAAAAAATAGTTGGCGAATCTCAACCAAAATCCGCCCGCCGAATCTTAGTATCAAAAAGTAGTTATTAACTGCAAGAACGATATTATTGCTGTAGTAGTTAAAAAGAATTTTATTATTGTTTTTATATGAATTTTTTGTTTAAAATTTTTGGGAATGCTATGCAACAATAAAAAAAAATATTCTGTGTGCAGTTTACACGCGGTAGAAGTGAAACCTCCAGAAAACTAAAGTAGACAAGAGTTGGAGGCTAAGAAGCACCGCACAAAGAGGAGACAGATTATTCTATCTCATTCTCTCGCAGGCTAAATCCTACAGGTGTATGTGCTTGTCTCTTTTTAGTGTCCCTTTTTCGTTTCATCGAGTTTCATATCACAACAGTGCTAAAGAATTTTTCACTTTCATAAAACACGCTTTTTGGCGATATTATTTCTTCCTGAGTACAGTGGCGGCTCGAGCACAATTTCGATGGTGGGGACCGATATTTTTTATGTGTATAAATAAATATACTTACATAACAATTTACCTTAAACTCAGTATAATTGAGAACATTCAAAATACCTACTCTTTTATATTCATCAGAGTAGGTATATTTTTTATGTTTTCAATTCTATGTCTAAAGTCTAAAGTAAATAATTCATTAATTTTTTCGAATTAATATTTATTTTTCTCACAAAAATATTATTGGATAAGTTACGCACCTTACCACAAATACCAAATAGGTACATATATGAATATAAAGCTTAATAAAAAATAACAAATATAATTCAACCAACTTAGGTTTAGAGCGCCTTTGAGGTAAATTTTCCACCAGAACGGCGCTTTAGAAATAATCCGACCTATATTATTATTTTAATAACAAAATACGTACAACAATAATACCACTAACGCGAATCCCGCTCCGTGCATAGCTCACATCTTTCAATTTGAACTAAAACGAACGCCCAATTATCCACGAGGGGATCCTAGAGTTTATCCCCACGAGAATGATACTATGACTCAAATGCGCATGCGCGAATTCGCGAGATCTCTAGAAACGTATTCAGTATGAATAAAAGAAATAAATTTCAAGGAAAAAAATCCCGTGATGTCCCCCAAGTGCGCAGAACGGTTTGCGCAGTGCTAGTTTCGAGCCAGAGTCGCGATCGTCGAATCGCGGATCGCGTTGTTAGTACGCAACAAGGAAGTGTGCGGAGCGGTCGCATGTTCGTCCGAAGAAACTTTTTCAATTTCGAACTTAAAAATGTTCTGAATTGAAATTATAGATTATGTTTCTGCAAATGTTAATAATTACTTTTATGTTAAGAATTAATGTTTGTGAACATAAAGCATCGAAAAATTCTCAATAGGTTTATGAAATATGAAGTGGGGTCTGTCCCCACCGTCCCCTTGAGAAGAACCGCCACTGCCTGAGTATATTAATCTTATCGCCATCTACATAAGGAGTGTTATTGCTAGCAGCCTTATCGCCTTAACCTGTTTAACGCATTTTATCTATTTATCCATAGAATAAAGAATAACACAAGAAATGCCTTGTGGATGTATTTGGTGATACGAATATTTGGCCAGTGAGATTTTTAATTTCCCTTATTTCATCGTAATTTCGTATTTATAGGGATAGATATTTACAATGTCAGGTGAGTTTAAATGAGTTCAACAGCTCGGCTGTGGAATGATTTGTCGGCTTCTGTGTTTCCTCCCTTCTACAACCTCTTTTCAAAAATACCCTCCTTCCTAAAGAAATTAATAGGAAATTATTTAAGAGGGAATAACCAGACAAAACCGGAAATATGTCACAATCTCTTATATACCAAAATTTAATACCAAACTAATGCAAAACAATTATATCTATTTAGGAATAAAGTTTTTCAACAACCTTCCGATTGAAATAAAAAAAACCAAAGACATCAATAAACTGAAACTCAAACTGTAGCTACACTTCATCAGGAATAATTAACTTAATAATTACCTGTTTTTCTCTTTCTTTCTATTTATTATTAATTTATATTCATCGCTATTTTATTTAGATTTTTCGAATTTCTCTTAAGTGCACAATATTTTAGTATGTAACCGTATCCCATGTATGTACACCTACACTTATAGATAATCCAGAAGTTTCAATTGTTCCTTTTATACACTTACCTATTGCTTAATGTTATTCTATTTCTGTTATAATTAGTGTAACTCGCTCAAGCACAAGAACTAGCTTCTTCTATGGTGAGATTGCAATTTTAAATAATTTGTTTACCGATATGTAATTTATATAAAACCACTGTACTATATATCTATATTAAATAATAAAAAAAAAATATATATAAAAATGAATCGCTAAATGTGTTGCTAAGCGCAAATCTCGAGATCAGCTGAACCGATTTCGCAAATTATTTTTTTAGAATATTTCTTGAAGTACGAGGATGGTTCTTACGGAGAGAAAAATTAAGAAAATTGAATAATTTCAGAAAACCTATTACTAACCTAAACGACTATCGCACGTTTGACAGTTCGCGTGTTTGAGAATGACGTTTTGCAAACAGTGGCGGCGTAGAGTAGATTGGCACCCGGGGCGGTTTTGTATTGAGCACCCCCTACTTAAAATAAAACACCAAATACTAAACATGCTTACGAGACGTAATTTTACTAATATATTCGATCACATTATACTTATTTATTACCTGTCTCTTTCAGTTGATAAAATCGAAAGATTGGTTAGTCGCGCTTGGCTCATTGTGGACCTAAAGTACGATTTTAATGATTTTAACTTTGAAAAGCTTCTTTCACACGCAGCCACCAAAACACATATTGTTAAAAAAAATTCTCAAGCCTCGATTACATTGAGCGAGTTTACAAGCTACTCTACTAGCCGGCGTATTCACTATCTGCTAGTGAACTCGCTCAGTGTAATCATATTATTAGCTATCTAGCAGATTTTTACTTTCCATTTGGAACCATTCCACTTCTTCTGGTGATGTTACCAACGTTTTAAGCTGAATAACACTAAATGCAACCAGCAGAAAACTGAAGTCACACAAAGCTGGTATGAGTATTGATGCTGCTTCTCTTGCTTCGACGCTTTCTTTGCTGTGCTGGGATTACACATCTTCTTCGAGTGTTGATACAACCATCTCAAAATTATTCTCCAGTGATTTAACAGCGTCGTGATGAGCACTCCATATTATCTTTGATAGTCGTTTAAAGGACACGCCTATATTTTTCATTAGTATTTCACACCGCGCTCGATATTAGGTACGCGCGGTATAAAATCAGAAAATTTGGGAAGCGGGAATGGGTACCGCCGCCCCGGGAACTTTTATTGGGTAACCGAAACCTCTGCCATAGGTCACCATAAGTGGTTCGCTACTTTTTGTGATTTAGCAGGGGTGCCCGGGTTGATGGGGTGAGGTTTGACTAGGTTTTGGAGGCGGTTGACCAGACACACTACCCCAAATTCCTACCCACCCCTTAAACCCTTTTTCTTCCCAGAACTCTCCTATCCTCCTTTTCCTTAAAAAAAAAACCCTCCACACAGAATCCCCAAAGATGACATAGGCCCTGAGGGAAATTATTTTCCTCGGGGACTATGTAATCTTAGGGAATGAATGCAACTTGAATTCATTCTTTAGGGAATTAGAAATTATATTCGAAAAAAAAAAAAGGAAAATATAGTTGCGATGCTTTTCAAAATATGTATTAGTATCTATGCAGGAAGCTAGGTACAAGAGTAGGTAGTTATTTATTGATTTATTTATAGAGGAAGATTTTGTGAATTCTTTGGCTGTACGAGTGAGTTGTCGTTGTCACCCCTCGGTGCTTGGTACCCGGGGCGGACCGCCCCCTCCGCCCCCCCCTTACGCCGCCACTGCTTAGGAGTTATATTAGATTCCAAACTAAACTTCAATTGACATGCTGAATACGCCGAAAAGAAAATTGGCAAAAAGATATCTTTTTTGGAAGAATTCGGCCAAAAATTTCTCACTTCAACTACTGCTCAAGTATACTTTTCCTATATAACGAAAGAGAACAAAATAAGTTACAAATTCTCCAAAACAGGGCAATGAGAATAATTCTTAGACGAAACAGATTTTCAAAAATAATTAAAATGTTAAAGGAACTAAATTGGTTGACCGTGAAACAGATGCTGACCTTGAACACGATGGTATTTATCCACAAAATATTGAACAACACGTTACCAAAATACTTCTCAAATAAAATTGTATACAATAAAGACATTCACAGATATAACACAAGGACGTGCAAAGAAATTAGGCTACAAAAAAAGGATAAAGCGAATACGCAGAACAGTCTACTGTACAAGAGAATGAAGTTGTATAACACACTACCAGAAACTTTAAAGTCCACACCAATTGGAAAGTTCAAGATGTATTGTAGGAGCTACATAAAACTTGAAAAAATATAGTGAATATGAAATATTATAATCAATTAGAAATTTGTAAACTTAAATGTACAAATTACTAAAATTATTATTATTATTATTGTTAATATATATATGCATATGTGTGTATGTACGTGTACGTATGTATGTTTCTTTTTATAATCTGATGAGTCTTTTTCTACTTTCTATAAAGATTTTTTCCAATTTTCAGCTTGTTTATATACCTACTGGTACCATATGTTCTTACTAGACTTCATACATAGTAACATGCACCGGACAACTCAGAACCTTCTTTGAAAAGTCATTAAAAGTGATACAAAAAATCTATCAAAAACGGGTTAAATAGGTTACGTTAGTTTAGGGTTAATAAGGGCTATTATAAAATAATTTTTTTCATAGGTTTAAATGAATTTTCAAAGAGGTGTTGAGTAGACTTGATTCTGAGTTGGCATGGAACCCATAGTAACTTGCTAGCATTGGCGCTACTTGCGGCCAACGCCAAACCCAAAACCTGGAAAGGACATGCAATAAACAGACCAGCGGAACTAGCTCAGAGCCGGCACAAGCAAGGTTCCTCTTAAACCCAGGGCGAGTGTCTGTGGTTCGCTTGTTAATTCCTACTCCCCTTCCTTTCCTCAAAATCTCCAGGACTCCTTCCTCAATCAGAACACAGTTGTTATGCACGAAAAAGGGTTTTATTCAATTAAAGGTGAACAGGGTTCTACAAAAGGCCAGCATCGGCACTACACACATGAGTATTTGGCTATCTCTAATTAATTCTATACTAACGGGGGGAGCTTCTCTCAACTCTTTACACGTGTTTAGTGAATTTAAAGGTCAGTTCATAGCACACAGAGGGGAAGTAAGGTTCATTGGTACTCACAAACCGGAGATAGGGTGGTCATCAGGCAGACTACTGATGGGCTGAAGCCTTCTCGTGCACAATTTCACAATTAAAGTTAAAACATCGCGAGTTTTTAGGTTCTCAATACAGCGCGGCGGGGCCGTGTCTGTGGGCACTGTTGCCAAGCCGAAGCGCCGCGAGGGAATGAATGCTCGGAGCCGCTCGGCGCTTGGGTACCTCCGCGTGCGGAGAAAGGGGCGGTGCGGGGAAAGGGGGGCGGAGGGACTGTGCAAGGGGTCAATTCCCTAGCTCTCCGCACGGAACTCAATTCTGTAAGTTCCGTAACGTAACACTTCCCCCCTCGCCGCAAAAAAAGCGACGTGGTAATGGAGCAGTAGGGCTAAGAAATCCTCTTACCCTTCTAGCACTTGTGCCAAAAAAAAAAAAAAAATTAAGAGAAAAAAAGGAGAGAGAGAGAGAGAGAAAAAAGAAAAGTTGCTAGCTACAAAATAGTAGAAACAAAAACAAAAGAGAAAAAACAAGGTGAACAAAGAATTATACATGAATGTACATGAAGGAGCAGTGACATACATAAATATAAACAAGGACCTGCTGGAGAAAGGTACAAGGGTTATGCAGTGATAGAAAAAAAATGACTCTAAATTGTATCATTGGTCTGTGAGCTATGTTTGCGTAGCGTGGTTTGCGTAGGATGTTTGGGGTGTTGGGACGTTGCACTGAAGTTACAAGGTTACTTTGTCACAGTAACCTGGCCCGTTTGAGATTACACTCAAGGAACACTAGGGCCTTAAAGAAAACACGAAGAAGAGAACGCAGGATGAGGCTTCTTGGTGGTGGAGAGGGTTCTACCTTGTCACAGAGGTCAAAAAGGTAGCTGCTTCCGGATCCTGTGGGTGGGCCAGTATGACATCATTGAGGTACTGGACAGTGGAATTGTAATTGGTGGTTGGTCCTTTATAGAGGAGGTGGTTTGTGTGCATGACAGCCGTTGTTGTGATGGTGGTTGGTACACTGGTTTGTATACAGTGGGATTGTTGTGTGAACAATCGTTGGTATTGTTATTTGCGCAAAGGCACAGGAGCATTGGCGTGATGGCAACAGAGCATTTGCAAGGTGCAGCTGGAACATTTGCAAGATGCAGCAGGAACATTTGTACAATGGCAACAGGAACATTTGCGAGATGCCGCAGGAACATTTGCACGATGGCAACCGGAACATTTGCAAGATGCAGCAGGAACATTTGTACAATGGCAACAGGAACATTTGCAAGATGCAGCAGGAACATTTGTACAATGGCAACAGGAACATGAACCAACCTAGAGCTGACGTGCTCGGGTTTGTTTGAGTGATGGTTTGGTGATGATACAATTCGCAACTACACGCACGACTCACACTAGGTTATGTTAGGTGTGGTCGGGTGCTTTTGGTACGCAGGGTTTGAAGGCATGGGACCTCCGTGACGGTAGTGAAGGCAGCATGAAGAGAGGCGCAGGTGTAGATAGGGTGAAGAGCTGCTGGTCTTCTTATTAATCCGGCGAAAAATTATTATTAGAACAAAATTCTTGAAGTTTTACCTGCCTGGTAGACCAATGATGAAAAGGTTTGGAGAGAAACAAGGTGTGCATGTTGAGAAAGATTGGATTTTGTTTGACGTGTAGAGAGAGAGAGAGAGAGACGGAGAGAGAGTTAACTAAATGCAACTACAGACTTATACATATTACAAAGGTACGTATTCAAGGAAGGTTCTGTTTAACCCATTTAGTTTTTTTTTAAAACTAAATACATTTCCAAGAACACGTAGGTAAGGGTTTGTACGTATGACAAAATGCCCCGTTCGAAAGAAGTTGGTCTTCCATGACCTATGCTCACGTCTATACGGTAGCATTTTTTCTACTTTCGAAGAACAAAAACATTGAGTACAAATAAGTTATGAAAATTGGGAAAGGAGTAGGAAGTTGAAAGGATCCGTGTATGTAGGTTGTCCCATTTGACAAACGAAACGCCAAGTGCGTAACGCATATATCCCCATTCACGGATAATTTCGAGGAAGGGAAAGGGTGACAATTGGGAACATTTGAACGAAGAAAACTGCTGAGGACTCGGCTATTTCCGAAATTCGACCTCTGAGTGGAAGGTGAAACAAGGTCTACAGCAGTCATCCTGGCACAATAAGTTATGAAAAGTGGGAAAGGAGTAGGAAGTTGAAAGGATCCGTGTATGAAGGTTGTCCCATTTGACAAACGAAACGCCAAGTGCGTAACGCATATATCCCCATTCACGGATAATTTCGAGGAAGGGAAAGGGTGACAATTGGGAACATTTGAACGAAGAAAACTGCTGAGGACTCGGCTATTTCCGAAATTCGACCTCTGAGTGGAAGGTGAAACAAGGTCTACAGCAGTTATCCTGGCACATTACAATACCATTTGGTAGTGTAGGACAAAAGGAATACACTGACATAAAAGAGTCTAATCCTCCACGTGTATTGGGTAGAAGATTAGTGGGTCGTTTTATTCTCCTACTTGTTTGCGAGAAATGACAGACCCTTGCTCAAATCTCACAAACCTGGGGGTTTTCTTGTTCGTCCCCCAGACAACGAGTTAGGTGTTTTTTGTGTCCATCAACTTAACTCCTACGACACGATGCCCCATAATCATGAGTGAAGCGTATGATTAGTCCTTTTGAGATAGTGGATAGTTCCTGGGTTCTTGTGACAGGAAGTCCACGGGCATGTTAATGAGTACTCTGCTGCAAAAGCAATAATTTTCTGATAACAGAAAATAAAAGGCGTGTGATCTACACTTGGTAGGTCACACAAACATGGGGTAGATATTATTTCGTTCGCACGATTCATGGTGAGTATTGTAACGTCTTCACGTTTGGTGCACAGATTATATAAGTACACAGTTATAACAAAATGGTTCTCATGCCAAAAGACACACGACCAAAAAGGGCGGTTCTCATGCCAAATAAATGACACACGACCAACAAGGGGCGGTTCTCATGCCAAAAGACACACGACCAACTCAATAACATTTAGTTAAGAGTATAAAGTAATTATAACGAACTTCTCGTATCATGGCGGATGTTTTGAGGATCTCTCCTATGATGGTAGATATTGTCACGTTTTCACGTCTCACGTGACAGGAATGAACGATTTACAACAAATTTTTTGCCCAGTATTGAAAGACAGTAGCCCAATAGGTATTTAAAACAATTTAATGAGATAAAACACCCTCTCGATCAACAACCCTGTGTTGACGAGGAAACAATGAGTAGTTATGACGGACTCCCCGTGACGTGTAAAAACACAAAGATATTATGAGATTCGCATCTATAGCAGTGGATATTGTAAGGTTCACACCTATAATAGTAGATATTGTAAGGCTCGCGCCTATAATGTTACAAAAGTTTACGTTCGAAAATGTGGGTCCCCATTCAATACAGACGGCGGGTTGCAATGATGTAATTAATACGGCACTGCTGTAGCTTAATAATTTCATATTAGCGTACGTTACAAGACTTGCCAAAAGGCGATAAACACAAATTTAATTGAAGATCTGGCCAAGATTTTAAACTCCAAACTAGAATAATGGTACAATAAGGACAAAAGAAACTTGTCATGATAAAATATTGTACCTCATAATGAAGTTGTATATGTACAAAGAACAATGTTAATGAAGGGACGAAACGTATTGCCACTTTTATAACAAAAAAATTTTTTTTTTCAGAATCCGACAAAATACGATTCTGGAAAAAAAAGAGCAATTGGGTTGAGCGCCATTCTAATTTTTGGAAAAAGAAGAAAAAACCACAAGTAGCAAAAAGGTTGCTCTTGAATTGTTTCGAATCCAGCGAATGTGACCTGATAGGTGTGTTCATTTGGTGTATTCAAAACGATCCCCAGTATACAACATTACTATGAATGTGTGGGATGGGGTGAAGAGGAAAAAGAAAAAAAGAAAAAAAAAAAAACGGGAGGATTTCCTATTATAACAGAAATCGTCGCGACATTCTTACAATATGGTGCTGTGACCATAGTAGCGAGCTGCGGCAATGGTCTGAAACCAATGGTTATTATACAGACTTGCACTTATGATTTTATATTTACAACATTAGGGTAGGGACGTACTGGTACGTCAAAAACCCGACACCAAACAAAAAGTAGAAAGGGTGATATGACAAGATGAGACGATGAGGTGAGAAAAAAAACGCGTGGATGCTGCAAGAATTGTGAAAAGGAAAGCGACGTCTTGGAGCAGGAGTTTTCCGGAACCGTTGATGGTAGGAGGAAAAAAGGAGGCCCTTTCCCGAAGTGATCAATTTCAGGAAGAGGATGCATATAAGTATGAAAACGGTGCCCCAAGAGGTGCTCTTGTGGTACAGCAGGCAAGGCACGCAGGATGTACAAGAACATATAAAATTATGCAAAAAGAAAAGGAATGTACAGGAGTTAGGCTACCGTTGACATTAATGTGCCTTCGGGTATAAGGATTACCTTACGAATGCCCATATGGGTGATTATTTACATTTGATATTTACACATAACTCACGTCATTTATGACAAGAATTATAAGACTTTTAAGGAGACCGCATCGCACTGATTGACGACTGGCCAAGAGAGGTCAGGGGCGTAATGATGATTTCTGAGGTGACTTCCGGTTGAAATTGCAACCTCCTGATGTATTTTTTGTTGTAGAAAGAAGCATATAGAGTAAGGCATTTTTTGGATTTGTTCCTAGGAGAAATCTTTCTATTTCTCAGGGCCTGTAGTAGTTCTTCCTTTCTTGAAGTAAAAATGTGCGGGATTATACCCAGCGTGACTTGAGGAACTTCCATGGTATATAAGATCGTGTCAGAGTGACCTTATGTTGGAAAAAGTGAGAACTAGACTCGCAATTGGAAAGAAATTGGGCAGAGATTGACCACTGGGGACGTATTTTTTACAAAAAGTTTTTGCAAAAAAAAACACGTTTTTTATAAGTGTTTGGTTTATTTGAAAATTTGGGCAGGGGTTTCCCTTAAAAAACGTGATTTTGTGAAAAAATCCAGATGTTTTGGAAATTTGTTGAAAATTTTTCAAGTCCAAAAACGAGAAAAATTTGGGCAGCGGTTTCCCTTAAAAAACGTGATTTTGTGAAAAAATCCAGATGTTTTGGAAATTTGTTGAAAATTTTTCAAGTCCAAAAACGAGAAAAATTTGGGCAGCGGTTTCCCTTAAAAAACGTGATTTTAAGAAAAAATCCAGATGTTTTGAAAATTTGTTGAAAATTTTCTAAGTCCGAAGACGAGAAAAAAAATTTGGGCAGCGGTTTCCCTTAAAAAACGTAATTTTGTGAAAAAATCCCGATGTTTTGAAAATTTGTCGAAAATTTTCTAAGTCCGAAGACGAGAAAAAAAAATTTGGGCAGCGGTTTCCCTTAAAAAAACGTGATTTTGTGAAAAAATCCAGATGTTTTGAAAATTTGTTGAAAATTTTCAAAGTCTGGATATGAGAATTTTACGGGCCAGGATTCACCTTAATGGAACACGATTTTAGAATTTATTCCGATGTTTTTGAAAAAGGTTTGCAAATTTGCAAAAAAATCCGGAAAATAAAAAATGGACGGAACGAGGTTCGCCTTAAACGAACATGTTTTTGAATATTTCCATTATCTTTCCAAAGGGGGGTTCTTCAGAAAAATAAAGAAATATTTTTCTTTTATACAAGTTTTCGTGGAAGTATTTGTTTGAAAATTCAACAATGTCTTGGGGAATAGTTTTTTTTTATTTACGTGGCTAGACTAGCCTGATTTGAGCATCACCAAGTATTGGTATTTACCCGCCGACTTCCTTTTGTCATAACAAGTTATATGCAGATTATGCATACGGATATAATGCCTGACTCGAGGAATCGACGTCAACGCGAACTAGGCATTTTTCGAATTATGTCGTCTGCTTCTTTATGAAAGGTGATAGGTGCGCAAGAAAAAGGAAGAAGCGGACGGCAGAAGTACAAAAAAATGCCCAATTGTCAAAAGGTAGAAAGAATTTAATCCACTTGTTTCCCTTAAGCTGCAAAGTATGTCGATATGACTACAGACCAGTGTTTGCGAAATATGTCGAAATGAACAGACCAGTACTCGCAAAATATGTCTATATAACTACTGACCAGTACTTGCGAAATAGGTTTATTATAAAATAATAGGTTAATTAACTTTCGGGAAACGAAGCGGGTAATTGGTTTATCATATACAGGATTTTAATTGTTGAATAACTTTGTTTTAAATATTTGTGTACATTTCCACTATTAATCTTGTATTTGAAACTAGCAAATTTAGTCGGTCGACACTTGTAAACACTATATTATTCACGACGGCAACTTTCTTGGTTGAGCACTTTACGTAGGAATACCGGTGATATGTTTTGTCGAGTGACGACTCGAAAATGAAGGGATTGTGCCCGTGATAGTTTAAATTGCAATTCGAAGTTACAATCGCGCCGGGGTTCTTGATGGAAATGCTAGACAAATTGGGGATAAAAAGACAAAACATTACACATTATAAAGTTTAAACAATTGCTGATTGAAGAACGAGACTGTGGGATCGTGAAGAGGGAGGAAAAAAAAATAATGCCACACGTCGGGGGACAGTGCTAGCATCAAAACGCAAAAAAGCACCACGTTGGGCCCAGTGCTAGCATTGGCGCTACTTGCGGCCAACGCCAAACCCAAAACCTGGAAAGGACATGCAATAAACAGACCAGCGGAACTAGCTCAGAGCCGGCACAAGCAAGGTTCCTCTTAAACCCAGGGCGAGTGTCTGTGGTTCGCTTGTTAATTCCTACTCCCCTTCCTTTCCTCAAAATCTCCAGGACTCCTTCCTCAATCAGAACACAGTTGTTATGCACGAAAAAGGGTTTTATTCAATTAAAGGTGAACAGGGTTCTACAAAAGGCCAGCATCGGCACTACACACATGAGTATTTGGCTATCTCTAATTAATTCTATACTAACGGGGGGAGCTTCTCTCAACTCTTTACACGTGTTTAGTGAATTTAAAGGTCAGTTCATAGCACACAGAGGGGAAGTAAGGTTCATTGGTACTCACAAACCGGAGATAGGGTGGTCATCAGGCAGACTACTGATGGGCTGAAGCCTTCTCGTGCACAATTAAAGTTAAAACATCGCGAGTTTTTAGGTTCTCAATACAGCGCGGCGGGGCCGTGTCTGTGGGCACTGTTGCCAAGCCGAAGCGCCGCGAGGGAATGAATGCTCGGAGCCGCTCGGCGCTTGGGTACCTCCGCGTGCGGAGAAAGGGGCGGTGCGGGGAAAGGGGGGCGGAGGGACTGTGCAAGGGGTCAATTCCCTAGCTCTCCGCACGGAACTCAATTCTGTAAGTTCCGTAACGTAACAAACTATACACCATTGGTCACCATGAAACAGGCATCTGTCTAGTATGGTGATTTAATACAGGGTGTTAAGGGACGTACTTGACTTACTTTAACCAGTGATTCCTGACATTATTTGGAGTAAAAAATGTAAATGAAATTTTGGTCTCCGGTGACTTTTTTTGACGACTTTTTTTTCAAATTTTTTTTCTTCAAAATCAAACAAAAAAAAATTCTTCCGCACGTCGTCACTGGTCACTCAGCCGTGTGTCTGACGAACCCCTTACCCCGCCTCCAACTGTTCAACAATTACAATTTTTTTATGTTTTTGTAGAAAGAAAAAAAAAAAAAAACATCAAAAACGTCACCGGAGACCAAAATTTCATTTACATTTTTTACTCCAAATAATGTCAGGAATCACTGGTTAAAGTAAGTCTAGTACGTCCCTTAACACCCTGTATATCTGCTCTATATAATAAATGTCTTAATTAAATATGATGGACACATTTTATAAATAAATCGTAATGTATAAATATGAATGTTTGTTTATATGTCCCTTATGTTTTACTAAACCATTCATCCGATTGCGATGAAACTTTGGGGATTAGATGTGCGCATGCTCACGATGGTTTCTATATATAATTATGATCTCTAGCGTTATGAAATTATTACTTTTACTATTCATCCGATTGGTGAGCTCTGACGTCATGAAATTTATATATAATTGCAATAGGTGGCGAGGGGAAGGGGAGACGGAAGGTTAAAAGGGACCAATTGTAAAGGTAACGCAGGGAAACGGGAAAATGACGGCTGCCGTGGTCGAGGGGTAAGGCTCTTGAATCGCAATCCGAAGTTCGCGGAATCGAACCCCGGCGTGGGCAAAAAAAAATTAATTTGAATAATTTTTATTATTTCACAATAATTTATTAATTTTAAAACAGTTTATGGTATACTTATGGCACCTTCTAATGGAAGATACTCTCAGTATCTCCCTGGTGTAAGACCACCATACAGATTTGGAGCGTTGCTTGTAATGGTGTTAACCGTGTTTGGTGATCAGATCTGAATAGCCAGGTACATCACCACCTTTCTCATCCCCATCTCCTTCCCCTCCGCACTACCTTGAGCTTCACGTCATACCCCAATTGGGGATGCCATAGTCTCACTGGCTCTAGACGGGAGCAGCTGGGAATCTTGTGAGATATTCATATGTATAAAAAAGGGGGAAAAAATTCTTTCAAAATTAAAATTTTTATTTAAATTATTAGTTTTAACCAAGTTTATTGTTAAAAAAATCGAAATGTTTCGCAAGCAATGCTTCTGTCAACAGGATTATAAAGCTTTAAAATAACCCTAATGAAGTAAGCATTGCTTACGAAATATTTTATTTTATTTTATTTGTTAGCGTTATAAACAGTCATTACAAGTTCATATATAACAGTGTTAGAGATAGTCATATCATTGACCAATATAATAACGACATAAAAATTTGAGACCATAATAAAAAGAAAAACAAACAAAACAATATATGTATGTAATATAAACAGCTCTGAAAAAGTGCATCTACTCACTTAAATCTACAAAAAATGTATTTTCAAGGGTAATATACAGTGAAACCCTCTTAAGAAGTTCTCTCTTAAGACGTTTCATTTTTATTTATTTATTTATTTATTTATAATTTCTCACCATACAATTATGTTATTTTTTTTTACAAAAATATTAACCTCACTAGGCTAGCAGCCTGTATTGAGGTTAAATTCATAAATTTGAGTGGTGCATTTACACACAAATCACAAAAATACAAAAAAATCACTAAAATACAAAACACTACATCCAAAACACTAAAATATTATATGCGGAAAGTAAGAAATAACAATATTATATTGGTGACCAGATGGGTAATTTGTAACAATATAGATAGACCATAAAACAAATCCTTAATAAATTACTATACCCACCAAGAAACAAAGGTAGTTCAAAACAACTAGGGTGACACTCCGATTTTTACAAATGGGACTCAAATAAAATCTGGTTATTTAAAAATATATATGTTTATATATATCTTTTTATTTAAAAAACAAATATTATTAAAAAAAAATATCTTATTATTTTAAAATATGTTTTTTTTTTATTATTTAAAAAAAGGCCAAGGATGAAAAAATAGTATGCCAATCCTCTGACAACACAAAAATCTTAACATTTTTTTTTTTTAAATTTAGCTAATGAATCGGAAGACTTTATGTAATCTGGCAGAATATTAAATAGAAGTGGAGCCTGATATAAAAAGTTTCTTTGGCCAAAAGATGTTTTAGTACTTATTGCGACAAAGTTCATTCTTGAGCCAATTCTTGTGGTATGGATTTGTTGGGTTCTTTCTGCAGAATAAATATTGATAAAAAATTTACAAATTATTTTAGAGATGTACAGCTGTTTTATACTCATAACGTCAGATTCCTTGTAAAGAAGTTTCGATGGATAACGAAATTTTTTTTTGTACATGACCTTAAGAATTAATTTGTGAGCAATATTTAGTGGCTCTACATTGGACTTTAGACAGGATCCCCAGCATACAATATTGTAAGAAAGTCGAGATTGTACTAAGGCATAATAGACAGATTTTAATTTATCTTTATCCAGTATATGACGAAGTTCTTTAAAAATATAGGTAAGTCTCCTGATATTTTTTGTTAACATGTCAATATGGTCATTCCATCTCAAATATTGATCAATATTTACACCTAGGTACCTTATACAGTCTACTTTTTCTAAAGGGTGGCAATTACAATTACAATTTTGCAGACAATTGTGTATAATTAGATTATGAGTATTGGAAGGCTGACTTTTTGATGATATGCTAAAAGTTACATATTTTGTTTTTGATGTATTCAAAGTTAAGATGTTATTATTTAGCCAACTCTTTACTATTCTTAATCCTGAATCACATTTGTCAAAAGCATCTTTCCAGGTTTTACCCTCAAATATTAAAGCAGTGTCGTCTGCGAAACTAACAATATTACCAGGAATATCTAAATTACATAAATCATTAATGTAGATTAAAAACAATATTGGTCCAAGTACACTACCTTGTGGAACCCCAAATGAGATTTGTTTGCTAATGCTTAAATTATTATTTATCTCTACTTGTTGTGTTCTATCGCTAAGATAGGATTTGAACCAACTTAATGCTGTACTGGAATGTGAAATGCCAAGAGAAGATAATTTTTTGAGGAGTAATCCATGGGAAACCGTGTCAAATGCCTTTGATAGATCTAAAAACACAGCTAAGGCTTTGTTTCCATAATCCAGGGCACTAGTGACTTTCGACAATACCCTCAATACTGCATCACTTGTTCCTCTATTTTCTCTGAAACCAAACTGATTGCTAGAGAGTAGTTTATTTGTTTCTAAGAATGATACCAATCTCGACTTAGCCAATCTCTCTATTACTTTTGAAAGCGTGTTGAGTAGGGATATAGGTCTATAATTATTGACATCTAGTTGATCTCCACCTTTAAAAAGAGGAATCACTTTAGCTTTCTTACAGTGAGAAGGGAACATCCCACTCTTGAAGCTAATATTAATAATATGAGATATGGGACCAGCTAATTCGGATACATGGAGTTTATATATCATAACACTTATAGAATCAATACCGCATGAGAAAGACATTTTTAAATCATTTATCACATTTGTCACTTCAGAAATGTTAGTTGGCTTAAAGTCAAAATTGTCCCCGGTAATCTGAAGTTCAGATTTAAAATCATTCACAAGATACGTCTCACTGGTTTTATTATCACTGCACAAATTGTTAGCGAAACTTGGACCAATATCACTGAAGAAGTCATTAATGTGATTAGTAATAAGGAACTCCAGTGAAAAATATTATGGCTTTAAAAAAATATGTTCATATAGACCAATAAACGCTGATTCTGAATATATAACTTTTATTTCATAATATTAAACGCAGAGTTTTTAAAAAAATATTAAAAAGTGCATTTTTAAACCTCTCCTGAAAACACAGCGTTAAGTTGGCATTACTGAAATGGTGAATGGTGACGTCACGTGTCACGCTGTCACCTGGTGATCGCGTGTATTGTATTGTATTGACCAGTATTGACATTTGAAATGACACTTAAGCAATTCAACATTTCGTGTTTTTGGTTTATTTTCATACTGTTTATAGAGATTTAGATAAATAATAGTTATTGTGTTTATTGAAACATAATTTAGGCCCTCAACAATTTACGAAAGGGGCTATATTTGCGGACAATCGGGAATAAATTTTGCCTATTTGAGGTTAACTATTCGTGTCATATTTTGACATTGTATTTTCAAATTGTTTTTAGTAAAGGGATACAAGCTATTAAGCAATCGTCATGCAGTGTATTATGCCAGTTTATGTGTGTGTTATACATAAAACAATGTACAAAATCACGCCTGGACCAACAAAATTGAAGAACGATATCACTTGTATTTGCAAAGATGATTCATTATTTTTATATTGCACTTTGTTAAAATACAATAACAGTAGCGGTGAAATGTGGACATTTTACCAATGTTTTTCTATATTAAAAGCAGTTAATCTTAAATAAAAAACGCCTCAATTTCTTACACAAAAGTCATTGAGTCATCCTATCACATCCCATCTTCACTTTATTCCGCCATTTTCTTAAATACAAAATCAGGGATGCTCTGCCCAAAAAAATTATTTCCCTAGATTTCGAAGTGAAATTTCCCTAGAATTTCACATTAACGCAATTACCTACGTAGCCACCTGATTGTGTAACACTAATCCTGTTATATGATTTATTAATTGGAAAGATATCGGAACTTGGTAAATATACTTATAATATTTTCCAAATAAAACACTTTTTGCTACGTGAAGTAATAATTTAAAAATACGAATACACTCACCACTGAATTAGAAACTGAATTCCAAATAAAAAAAAAACACTTTGCAAAATAAAAATCAACCGCAATCACCGAAAAAATGGAACTTAAAACATAAATTAATTTCTTTTTCAGAGCTCCCATTTATCTTTTTAGATACATATAATATCATTTTGAGTTGTCAGTGTTAAAAATAACATTGCATGGTAAGTACAACAATAATTAAGATTCATGGGAATTCCAAAAAATATATATTATAATATGTAATATTGTAATATGTAATAAAAAATTTGCCAGAGTTCGAAATTTCCCTAGATTTTGTCCTGATTTCCCTTATCCCTAAAAAATATTTTTCTCCCCTAGATCTAGGGAAATTTCCCTCGACATAATATCACTGATTCAAAAAGACAACTTGAAAATAATAAACTACAGGTGGGTGAAGGCCACCATAGATACGGTGCGTTTCTAGGAGTTTTTAAAAATTAAAACTTTGACAATTATTTTAACTATTAAAACTAACTATAAAAATAAAAATAAAAATGCAGTTATTTAAGTTTGAAGGTCCTTATTCATAAAAAAAAATAAAAAATTGGACTGGAGTTCTCTATTATATCTGGACTCTCTTCCATTGAAGTAATAATATTATTAATTTTCAATTTTTTTATGGTAGTTTGTTCCTTTTTAAGGTTTATGGCCTCCTTTATAATTTTCCACTGTTGTTTAATGTTACCATTGACTTCATCTAATTTTCTTCTGAAATATGCTTGTTTTGTTGTTCGTATTATCCTAGAACACCAGTTTCGATATCGCTTATAATATTCAAACAGTTCCAAGTTATAGCTTTCTTTTCTACATCTGTTGTGCAATTTATCACGTGTTCTGAGGCATTTGATTAATCCAGCGTTTATCCATGGTTTTAGATGTTTCATAATATGTTTCTCTTTTTGTACTGACGTACAACTTTGCACATGGGTTTTCAAACATTTTATGAAATTATCAGTTGCCAGATTGACGTCATTTGTTGATTGTTGATCATGGTTTAAGAAGTTTGGTTTTTTCGGTCCCTCGGCTCAATATTGGCCCAATTTTTCCCACATATAAGGTTTTCCGGCTTAAGTTATTGTTAGTTTTTTTAATAATAAACGTCGTTAAAACAAAGTATTCTATTAATACTGAATTGAAATGGTATCACAAACTACATAACCTTGGGTGTTTGAAGAAAAAAAATATTTTAGTGATTTTGCAACGCATGCCGGGAATACGTTAGAACCTTATAAATAAAATGTCTTCAAAAATTCACCTGACTTAAAAATAAAACAGAATCAACAACAAGCAATACGAAGAATTATTATAGACTATGTACAGAGATAACAACGTATCTAATCTAATATGTATTGCTAATATTATAATCGCGAAAATTTGTATGGATGTATGTGTGTGTGTTACTCTTTCACCCAAAAACTACTGAATGGATTTTAATGAAACTTTACAATAATATAGCTCATACATCAGAATAACACATAGGTTATAAGTTATAAGTTATAATAATTGATGTTGCTAGTTAGGAAGGGGACGCGGGAGGGGAACGGGAATGCACGGGAAGTGTGATTCAGGGAGAAACAATGTATTTCTTTGAATATGGTATTGCAACGCATACCGGAAACCAGCTTATATAAAAATCTAAATATGTTTGTGGATTAGTGAGATGTCTGTGTATTGCTATATTAAGTATGGGAAATGTTTGAATCTTTCAAAATACCTTCTTTAAACCCCTGCAAAGGTTTTTGGATTATTACAAACACATGACAATACATCTGAAAAGTTTTTTAATCTTCACAAAAATTCTTGCAAAACTGTCAAAATTTTGAGAATGACATTTTGCAAAACAATGATTGTTGAGTCAAAATACAATTTTCAAAACACTTTAAATTAATGAAATAATATGAAGTACTCACATAATAATTTGAATCGAATCAAGAATTATAGATATTTTAAATAGGTAGGTCTTTGTTAGGTACCAAATTTAATTGATTGTTCCTATAATATTTGATTGTGCTTATTTAATGTACCAAAATGAATACTTGTAATATATGAAAAATTAAAAATTTTAATTAAAAAAATGCAATAGGTGGCACGCGTAGCAATTTGAAAACTGAATGTACTAAGACTGAATATATGGAACGCGAGAGCGGGGTTGGCGGGACGGGGGAGTGGGATATGGGAGAGGGACGCATGAGAAAGTACATGCAGGGAGAAACAATTTATTTCTTTGAATACGGTATTGCAACGCATGCCGGGAATCCGCTAGTCTATTATAAATGTTATCAGTCAAAGTGATAACTTCTATAGAATTGCCAACTGCCAGTGATAGTTTATAATTATTTAATGTGAAACAGCACAAGAGTCCGTTCTCCATCTCTACCCCTCCCCACAACCTTCAGCTTCACAACATACCCCTAATTGGGGATGTCATAGTCTCACAGGCTTCAAACGGGAACATTTGGGACTCTTGTGAGGAATGCACATATAGGCCTCGATGACATCGAGCGAATTTACAAGCTACTCTCTGGGAAGTTCAATATCTGTTAGTAAACTCGCTCAGTGTAATCGAATTACTTGCTAACTAGCAGATTGTTGACAATGTTGACAATCTAAGAAAAAAATTGAAAGGTCGTCAACTTTACTTGCTACTCGCTTACTCGTAATTGGTTTATTTATGCGCTCAAAATGGCTGCCAACAAACAGCTGATTTCGACTATCAAAAATCTGACAGAATTAGTTCACGCAGGCGTTGTTATTCTCGCAACTGGACAGCTTTGGCGCTAGCAGCGACCTTCAGCTCAGTTTCCTACGCTACTGAGCGAGTGAACAGTTTTGTGTGTCATCATGACAATCTCACTCGCCGATTCGACCGCTTTTAAACTTAGTAGATAGTAGCTTGTAAACTCGCTCAATGTAATGGAGGCTTACCAAAAAAAATATATATGGCGTCTAATTATTACATTGGATAATACCTACATATTTATACAGAATATTTAAACCAATATAATCACACGAATATGAATGGTGGAAAAAGTGGGAATGCCCGAGGAGGAAGACAAAGAAATGGCGCAATCAATTTTTTACTTTAATAGAAAGATACGATGATAGGGATAGGAAGGTGGGGAAGTACCTGGCTATTTAGATCCGGTCAGCCAACACGGCTAAAGCCATTTCAGGCAACGTTCCGTTTTTTTTAATTATATTACTTTGAAAAAGGTAGAAGGTGGATTTATGGATAAAAAATTTTGTGGTGGAGATCTGACCTTGAACTTCTATCAATATTTATATATTGATAAACCATTCCCTGATAATGTAATGTATGTTTAGCACTTGTCGAGCTGCCGCTGTACAGCTGTGGCCTTATCTGTAAAAAGGATATAATATGTGATCAACCTGCTATGTGAATATTATATGAATTATATAAAATGTATTACGAGCTAAAATTGAACCCGCTATCTGTGGATTCGTACATCTCCTCAGGCTAATTTGTTCGGTTTTCGGAACAACTCATATAGGTCTCATAGAAATCGTTGTGTCTCCCTTACTCTAATGGTTAGAAATATCATCTAAACGTTGCTAGAAAGAAATGAAACGCTTAATATCAAATCTGAAAATTAATAAAATGTACACCTTTATGAATCCATGAATGAACAAAAAAATTAAGATTTGAGATTTTTTTTTGTTAATTATTTTTACATGAAATGGTAAAAATTTAATTAAAGGATAATATTTATAATACATTTGCCTAATAATAATACATGTGTTAGTCTTGTTTTGTTTTCGTTATCAGTAATTTTATTTAGAAAAACCATAATATGAAGCATTTTTTCTCTGAAACCGTATTGACTGGGGTTAATACATCTTTTATTTTCCAAGTAATCTACAATTTGTTTCTTTATTACTCTTTCATATATTTTAGCTACATTTGATATTAACGATATTGGGGGGTAATTGTTTATTTCTTTCGAATCTCCGGATTTATTTACAGGTGTTACAATGGCTTTTTTGTAATTTGATGGGAATATTCCACTTTTAATGCTTACATTAATTATATGAGTAATTGGTTTAGTTAGTGAGTTAGAACATTTTTTTAGGATTTCTGTAGTTACACCATCATATCCAGGTGCAGCACCATTTTTTAGTGATTTTATAACGTTTTCAATAGTTTCAATAGACAAGTATAATTATAATTATTATTTTTATTTTTAAAAAGTTCTATATGTTTTTACAATCTAATCCTTGCGCGAGTATTTTTTTCCTTTCTATTTTCTACTTTCCATTATAATTTTTCCAATTTTCAGCTTGTTTATTTACTAGTACCAAATGTTTACCCTACTCTACATACAAAGTAACTATACTCCATTGGTCATCATGAAATAGGCAGCCGCCTAGTATGGTCATTTAATATACCTATTCTATGTGAATGTCTTAAGTAAATATCACGTGTTTTAAATATAAATAAAATTATTTCTGACACAAAAACATCCTGGAATCAACGACAATATTGACACGAAGAATTTATTTATAGATTATGTACTGAGATAACAAACTGTGCGAATCTATTATAAATGTTATCAATCAGAGAATATACTTGCTGCTATCAGCTGGGAAACTGTTCTATTATTTATTTTACCTTCAAAAATATAAAACAGAAATATTATTAAAAAATATTATCCATTCCTCGTTTAACTTGTAAAAATGACTTGAATAAAATACGGATTAATATATTTAAGTCAATAATAACCTTGGGGGAGGGAAGGGGGTAATATTCCGAGATATAAACAAATATTCCAATAAGAAAATAACCAGTTTCTAAACAAATAACTCTGAAATTGTAATTTTTCGTTGATGACGTCTGTACAAAAAAAGCTTTTTTTTTTTTTTTTACATTAACTCCACACAGGAGGCCCTGAGGAAAATAATTTCCCTCAGGGCCTATGTCATCTTTGTAGACGCTGTGTGGAGGGTCTTTTTGAGGAAATGAAGGAGTGAACATGGGTCTTGAAGAGACCCATGTTGTAGGAGGGAGGAAACACAGAGGCCGGCAAATCTTTCCACAGCCGAGCCGTTGAACTCAAGAAAGAGTCATAGAAACGACCCGTTCTCATGTGAGTAATGTCAACCGTGTACAAATGTTGGGCGCGTGTTTGGCGTGTTTCCCGACTATGCACCGGTGCCGAGGGGATCAATGATGCTAGTTCCTCGGAGCATTTTCCATTGTAATACCGGTAGAACAAGGACAGCATTCCCACCTGACGCCTATGCTCTAAAGATTGCAGTCCATCTGTCAAGATGGGAGAATCTATCAAACGGACCGCCCGTTTCTGCACAGAGTCAAGGGTTTTTTAGGTATTTTGGAGCTCCAGACCAGAGGTGGCTGCCAAATTCAACCGTGGGGCGCACTTGCGATTTGTACAGGGTTAGCAGTTGGGTACTATTAAAGTATTTGCGGGCCCTGTACAGTACACCCAGTTTCTGAGAGGCTAACTTAACTCTGGTTTCGATGGAGCCCCCGTACCTGAGCTGGTCACTTAGAGTTACACCAAGCATATCGATGGAGGTCCTGTTCGGAAGGTTGCTTCCGTTGAAGGAGACTAGATTTTCATTTCGATCCCTTTTAGACGTTATCAAACATGATTGGGTCTTTGAAACATTAAATTCGACGAGGTTATTCTTACCCCAAGAGAAAACACTCTCGAGGTAACCGTCCATTCTTTGCTTCAAAGCCCTCCGAGCTATTAGAGTTTGTGTGCCCTTTGGGGGCTTGTCAAACAAAAAGCTATCATGGACTGTACTGTCATCCGCGTAACAATGAATCGGTGCACATGACAAGAGGTCATTGATGTGCAACAGAAACAAAGTCGGTGACAGAACCGATCCCTGCGGGACGCCAGCATTTATCGAATGCGAAGAAGAGGTGAAACCGTCAGCAACAGCCTGAATCGACCTCTCCCTCAAAAAGTCGGCAATCCACTTACACAAGGATGCGGGAAGTCCGTAAGAATGCAGTTTGTTGACAAGCCCTCGGTGCCAAACCCGGTCAAAGGCCTTGGAAATATCCAGTGATATTGGGTCTCACCAAAACGTTCCAGGCACCGCCCCCAAACATGCGTCACATACGCGAGAAGATCACCGCACGAGCGGTTCCGCCGGAATCCGTATTGACGGTCGTTAATAATTTTGTTCTTCTCGAGGTATGTGAGCAGTTTGTCGTTGATCACACGTTCCATTACCTTAGACAGAACTGATGTGATCGCTATGGAGCGGTAGTTGGCTGGGTTGGAGCGGTCACCCTTCTTTGGAATAGGGTGAATGATCGCTTTTTCCAACCAGAGGGCACAGAGCCAGACTTCAGGGACATTTTGAAAAGCTTCGTCAAAATTGGAGCTATTTCTGCAGCGCACCTCTGCAATACCAGGGTAGGTATTCCGTCAGGCCCACTAGCTTTATTAATATCAAGCCCTCGTAAGACTTGGAGTACATCCCGATGCCGGATCCTCAGCTTTTTCATATGAAAACCGCAGTGAGGAACCGACGGCGGGGTAGCACCTTGATCATCGAGGGTCGAGTTTTCCGCGAACATTTTGCCTAATAAGTTAGCCTTTTCGGCGGCGGTATTTGCTAGAGAGCCGTCAGGTCTGGTAAGAGGTGGCAGACTGGGTTTGCAGAAATTGCGACCTATTGAGCCCGCAAGCGACCAGAACGCTCTGCTGCCGTGCGAGCAGGCGCCAGCTTTCTGCTGATCTGCAGGTCGTGCTCGAATTTAGACCTATTAATGATCCTCTTGCTTTCCTTTGCCATTTTGTTATATACTATTCTGTTTTCGGACGTTCGAGATGCGTTGTAGGCTCGGTAAGCCGCGTTTTTTCGTCACACTGCTTCAGAGCATTGTCGACTGAACCACGGCTTTGAGCCTACACCAGTTTCTCTGACAGTGGATTGGATGAAGCCATCCATCGCGGATGTGATGACTTCACCAATTTCCTGGGCACATCTTGAGGGATCCGAAGTCCGAAAACAGGCAGCTGACCACGGAAAAGCATTAAAATGTGCCCGCAGACCAAACCAATCTGCTGATCTATAGTGCCACACTTTACTCTTCAGCCGCTCGTTTGGCGGTCTGAAGGTTACGGGGATTGACGTCGTCACCAGGCAGTGGTCGGACGATCCTAAAGGCGCTGTGACGTCAATCTTGTAGCCGTGTGGCACAGTGGTTAAAAACAAATCTAACAGATTGGAGCGGTGAGTCTGGACATCAGGAACCCTTGTAGGCTCCTGAACCATTTGCTCCAGTCCGTGGCAGAGGGCAAAGGATTCCGCCTCTTGTCCAGCCGAGTCCGTTGGTCCTGAGAACTTTAACCAAGGTTCGTTATGAACATTGAAGTCTCCCAGGACCACAAACTCTGCCGTAGGGAAGCGGGGCAAGAGGTCATCAATAGTATTACTTAAGTGTTTGAAGAGTTCGGACGTATCTGAAACGCTAAGGTTCGGTGAGCGGTATAAACACGCGTAAAATCTTACCGTACTGGCAAGATTGACACGCACCCACATTACGTCGAATCTGGAGTTCTCCAGATTCAACAGTCGCACACAGTTGACGTCAGCTCGGCTGAAGAGACAGACACCTCCTTTGGGTCTGAATTTGCCTGCGAGGGTGAAACCCGGGCAATCCAGATAGGAGGCGTCTGTAGGCTCGGCTATCTGTGTTTCGGAAAGAAAGAGAAGGTTAGGACGTTGGGAGAGTAGGTGGTGGTGGACGAAGTTTAAGTTTTTGTGCAGGCCGCGAATGTTGGTGAAATTCACCAACAGCTTTGGCCTGCACCGGGGACTCCTGCTTCTCGCCGTTGTGATAGTGATATTACTGTTGTTTGTGCAATTCATGATTTTATATGGTTTTTTTTTTTTTTTTGGGGGGGGGGTTATTAGAAGAAATGAAGGTCCGGCAAGGAAAAGGTATGAGGGATGGGTAGGAAAGCTGGGGATCAGAGTGTCCAGGAGTGACGGACGTATGAATCCAAACCACCCACTGCGGTGCAAGGCGATGGGCTGGGAGAGTCTGGCTGGAGAGGTCACCCAATGCGCCCCAAACGCTACTGCTGGGTCCCCTCCGGTCACGAACCGGCACAACACCAGCGGCAGGGTTTTTGCACTCGTTGATGGGGCAGCCCACCCTCAGTCGTGAGCCTGAGGGTCGGGCCCCTGTACTACCGAGCGACCCGGACAACGGTAACCGGTTGTAAAGGGTCTCCCTCAACCAGCATCTCCCAATCCGGCCCGCCACGCAGAAGGTGGGCCGACGCACCCGCCATCAAGACCGAGACAAACATTACCCCATGAACCCGGGCACCTTTGCTAAGTCACCAAACGTGGCGAACCACTTAGGGTGACCTGTGGCAGAGGTGTTGGTCATCCAATAAATGGTTCCCAGGGCGGCGGTACCCATACCCGCCTACCAAATTGAAAAGATAGATTCTATGAAAAAAAATGAGCTATGGCTGATGTCCTCGATTAAGAGCTAAATTTACCTTTAAAGCTGAGTTGGCAACACTGGTTTCGATAGCTTTGAAATTTTGCTACTAAACCATACTAGACCAAAAATATTCATTGTCTGCTTGTTTTTTTTCTTCACAAATACCCGTACAACGAAATTTAGGGTATTGTTTACTATTTCCAACAAAAGCATTACCAAACCTTTCAAAGTAGTATCATGTCAATCCGTACCCGCTGTCAGTGGCTCTTCTAGGAGGGGTCTCAGGGGCAGGACACCGGGCGGCACTTTTAGGGGGCGGCCAAATGGTCCACGCAATTTAACAAACCTTTACTTTCAGATTGCTGCTCGATCCGTCGGAATGCTAGCCAAGCATCCTACTCACCAAGCTTTCTCTTTTTTTATGTTATTACCGCACTAGTATCACATCTTCCCGGAACCAGCGGGTTATTGCATTATTTAATCATTGTGGAATTTTGTGAGACTGGATGAAGTGGGAAGGGGGATGGATGGGCAAGAGGAAGGTTGGGAGATATCTGCTTATTCAATCTGGTCACTAAACACAGTGAATGTTTCTATTTTAGAATTATATTTAATTATAATATTTAATTTAATAATATTTAGTGATGTGCTGTGAGTCAGAACATTGTATAAATACGCTGGGTATTATTATTTAGTTTTAATAATATTTTATTGGTACTGTATCATTGTTGTTGCCCACGCCGGGATTCGAACCCGTGATCTCTGGCCATGGGCCAGGGAGCTGACAGCTCTGCCACGGAGTGCCTCAAATCAACTTATTATTATATTTATTACTAACAATGGTCTCAGAGTAATAATATATATTTTTTTTATTTGTATTAATTAAATCTGTTAGAATTAGTGATGTGCTATGCCTGTCTCACTAGGAACTCCTGTGTTGAGAGCAGGTTCAGTTAACGTAAGCAGTTTATAAACAAAATACAAATAATAACACAATGTTACATTTAAATTAAAAGACAATCAGCATCGTACCATTGGAAATGTATACTTATAAATTGGTTTCAATAAAATCTTTGATGTTAGATCTGTCTTGGCTGATGATCCAAGACTCGATGTCTGATTTATATTTAAAATAAGTTGTGTTCTGTCTAATGACCAGTGGAAGTGTATTGTATAGGTTAGTAGTAAGTAAGAGATTATGCCCTTTGGTTCTAGTATCTCGAGCAGTTTGGACATATTGTCAAAAGCAGTTCTGTGTTTGAAGAGGTATGCTAGTATGTTTTTGGCAAAAAGTTGCCTAATGTCCAAAACACAGATTCTCTTAAGGATTTCATCCAAACTGCTTGTGATCGGTAGTTTTAGAATAATCTTTATAATTCGTGACTGAGTTTTAAAGATCGGATCGATGGATGAAGCGTTTGCTCCTCCCCAGGCTATAATACCCTAATTTATTAATGATTGACATTGTGCATAGTAAATTGTTTTGAGTTGATTCAAGTTAAGAAAGTGGCGATTATGTCTAAGGAAGTATATTGATTTCCTAATGATTAATATAAGTTCCTGTTTTAAATTCCTTAACCATGGCTAGATCAAGGCTAGAGGGAGTAATTAGAAATAAGACAATATTTTAGTTGAAAATACAATTTATTAAAATACATTATCATTATTTGTTATATCAATACATTGTATACATTCAGTAAATGTTTTCTTTTTGAGGATAGATGGAGATACAATTACATTACATTGATAAATCCGCGATAATCAGAATTCGCTGATACACAAAGAGCAGGGAAAGCAAAATAAATAAAGTAGTTTTTAAGACGATTTGTCAAAACAAACATCTTTCTCTCTCTCTATTCAACTTTATGAAACTAAATAACACACATCAACTAGTAACAAGTAATAATAAAACAACAGAGAAATAAACAATAAAGTGCATGTTTCACTTATTCATAAATACAATAATATGAAATCAGAGACAAAAAGATAACATTTTAAATAGAAAACAATTAAGGAAAAGCATTTCATAGTACTAGTCCCATTGTCTACACTTCCTCATGGTATTAATTTTACTTATTTATTTTTACGCCTAAAAAAGGCGTTTTAAATAACAGTGATAAATGAAATCATATGTAAACAGTGTACATAGAAGATTATCTGTATTACCAAAGTAGGATATAATAATAATGTAGATATATATTATTATAAAGTAGCAACTAAATTGCTATATGAATTATATAATATGTGTTTTCCAAGAATTCAAAGTTCCTACATTTAAAAACTTATTTGTGAAAAATTCAATTGCGCAAATTATAAAAGAAAAAGATAAATATTCACTCCTAACTGAAAATCTTACTAGACTTAAACTTATATTTGTATGTCCTAAAGTAAACACTTGTTTTGCCTAACACCATTATACACACCAAGGTAAATGTTTCAGAAATAAATTACCAAAAGAAATCGGAAGCATTAATGACAAAATACAATTATTGAACTTTACAAATTCGATAAATAGTTTATTTTTTTTAGAAAAAAAGTAAATGTTTACAATAATAATAAGGTACATAATATCATTCATCAGTTTTTTGGTTACCCAATTAGTAGAGACATTTTCTCGGTCTAACTCGGGTCTAAAAGGAGCAAGTCTAAGTACTTATGCTATTTTTTTAGATCTGCTTATATATAATGTGTACAGTTACAAAAATGGATATAGAATCCTTTCAATACTACTGTAACATATTACTAAATATTTTACAACAAGAAAAATACATGTAATTATAGAAATAGAATATCAACAAAATATTAGCAACAGAATATATCTGAAAATCATCGATCTGAAAAATACAACCTAAGTAATTATGTCGAACCATTTGTACAAATTATATCACCTTCCAATAGGGAGATGACTTTTGCGCTACCAGTTTATCTATCGTCCAGTTGATTAGTCAGACATCTCCGAAAAATCTAAATTAGAGTAGAGTATTTGGTTATATGTGTTAGTGTCCCCTCTATCTGGTACTATACTCAGATTACTCATAAACACCACCGATTCAAATATAATGCACAAAACCGGCAAAAATGAATTTAACAACATTTTAATTGTTTCGGGGTCACTAGTAGGATATTTCAAAATGTTATACTAATGTACCAGAACATTGTGCCTCCCGGTGTTTTTTATAGCATATTTAACTTGTAAAACACAGACACGTGTAAATAATATTTGATTTATGATAAGTATTTAAAAATTGCTTTCCTCATTATCTCAAAACTTAGTATTTGGAGATGTCTGACTAATCAACTGGACGATGATTGAGAGATAAAAATCATTAATTTAAAACCAATATGATTATTTGTGTTTATTTATATTATGTCAAAGTAAATAATAGATTTCATCTGCACATTTCATACAATTAATTTAACAGCATTATTAAAAACAAGGATTTATATTAATTAGGTATAGTCTTATTTTAAGATTTAGCATATTTGCGTATTAATAAAAATTTAAAATGCAATGTTGTCAATAAAACTATTATGCATATTGATAATACTGACAATAGTTTAAAACATATCTAATACAAATAACAACATGAAGAAAGAGAAAAAAATTACTAAGATTTACTTAATTATTATTACAAAGTAAGATATTTTCATAAATAGCAAATAAATCAAACAATATTAATAGCAAAAACAGAATACCACATAAAATGTACAGATGAGAAAAACGATTTTAAAGAAAAAAACAGTAGAATAATTAGGGATAATCCTTTTTTTACACTTAACAAATTGTAAATTTATTAGACTTACATAATCTAATAACATATGCGCCAATAATAATTGTCAACACTTGACTTATTATGTGTTTGATTAGATCTAATAATGTCTTCATTTCAGTTAAGTACAGATGTTAGCAATATATTATATACACAATACAACAGAATATCAAATAATGTGTTTTTCCTAAATATTATGCTAAGTTTTGTTAAATTATTTTGTTGGCACCATTCGAATGTTTGGACAGGTTGGACATTATCATGACGTTGAATTATTTCATATTATCGGCGACATTACAACATGAATCATGTACAATAATAATCCCGGAAATATCGGACTTTTCTAAGCACTATTACAGTGCTTAGAAAAGTCCGATATTTCTCCTGAGGTTTTTTTGAAGGGTTAAAAAAAATGTATCCGGCTTTCATCCTTTAAGAGTGTTCTAGGCCATCATTTCACATTATGGAGAGAGGGACGGTAAATGTATATGTTAATTTTATTAAACTATGCAAATTTCGTAATTATAATACGGAAGATTGGAGACCAGTCCAGACTTAGAAGAGAAGAGATGTTGAACGGAGGAGAGGCAATTTGAGATAAGGCTTGATAGAAGTGAGGACATTTTCTGATTTAAGGTGGAAAACAAAAAAAAAGTGATATAAAGTTCTCACTTTTAGAACACAGAATCTGGGGAGTCAAGTACATGCACTTCATAAAGGTGAGAAGGGACCGGAGCAATGTCCAATTCTCATTCAAATATGTGAGGAAATTTCTTGTTTGGAAAATGGGGGAATTGTTGAAAGTACGGTTTTGATGGAATAGTCCTTTGTATTGAGGAATAGCAGAAGGGTGAATCAGTATCTTTAGCGACAGTGTAACGCGTGTTACATCGGCCGTATACGACACATTTAAACAGTTTTCTTAAATGCAGTATTCCATACCACGCTAATGACCTAAATACTGCGCTTGTGTTAAGACAACAACTCTTAAAAGAAGTTACCCTAACGCCAGAGATGACAAAGTATTTGCCGCGTAATCCTCATTAAGGGCCCGCAACCCGGATTTGTACCGATTTATTACATATTTCCCTTAAACACGGTAAATTTTAAAGCCCTTAAAAAATATATATGTTATTCTTGAAGATAATATCTAGACTTTGCCGGCACCGAAACGCAAATTATTTAAAATTCCCTCGATAGAAAAAAATCGCAAAGTATGCTCCAAAAATTATTATTAACACGTTTTTTTCAGTTATTTTACAAGTTATATGTATGAAAATAATGAAGATAATGCCCGCGAGATTTTTGCTCTAGTTTAAACGAGACGAGTTTTATTAAACATTTTCGCAATATTCGCATCGATTTTGTGGCTGTAAATGTTAGCGCTCTCCTCTAACATTCGTAATTTCGTAATTATAATTTTATTAACTGATAAAGAGTTATTCGCGTTTTTAAGTTGGTAATCCATTAAAAATACGACAGGCATAGAAAAACCATAAAAAATCACAAAAGTTTGACAGCCGATGACGGATGCTTAACGCAAAAGATAACAAAGGATACAGAATGACTATTCTGGCTCCCTTGGATTGACTAGCAATGTGGCAATCCTCTGCACAAACATTGAGGGATATATCTTTGAGGATGGAAAATGTCAGTCCGCGGGATGTGGTTCATTAGGGTAACAATAGAGTTGGACGCTCCTTGTTTTATCAAAAATCATCATAGTTTTGATCAGACATTCCAAGAATGCAACGAAAGTGCAATAATAATTGGAAAAAAAACACCAGTTTAGGAGTTTTTACTTGAGGGGTCTGAAGAGTTTTTGTCAAATTATGCAAAATATGTCAAAAGGAAAAGGGTTTTAAAAACGGATTGTAAATCAACAACAAAATATATTTAAAAAAAGAATTAAAACAGATAAAAGCGACAATCCAAGTGGTGTAATATTTGGAATCGGGCTGCTAACAATAATACTTCTTATATAGATGGTGATAAGGTTTAAATTCCCGTTTAACAGCAGCCGCCTGTTTCGATTTAGGCAATAAAGAAACATCGCAGAAAAGTGTGTTTTGTTTCACAATTTGTATTTTGCGAAGTTCAGGCACAAAAAATATTGTAATTTTTAATGATTATTTTCTACACAACCTAATTTTCCACGTTATGCGATAAAACCATAACCGAAAAGGGGTTCGTAAGTAGGAGATTTTGAACTTTAGCCGTTTTTATTGGCCAGATTTTTTTTCTGGTCATATTAAAAGACTTGAAAAAAATGATTGATTAATTCAAAGGCCAATATGTGTTCTACTCGCAGTATTTATTTAAAGCATCTGGAAAATGTCGAAAACCATTAAAGGATTTCTGCAAACTAGGTAAGATAAAGGGATGAAATATCACATTGAATTTTCACAACAGATACAGGGCAGCATACAGAACTGGATCAACAAATATTTTCTAAACAGCAAAATAGAATTACATCAGAATATCAATATTGAAGGAATCCACATGAGAAATATTCGGCTAAACCGAGAAAAAAACTTGTGTTTAAAGAGATTGATGAAACGTATATTTTACTGATTCTTAACAGAACCAAATAAAAAGAGGGTCCAGATGGTAATAAGTATTACAGTTTTGAGAGATGCAATGCCAGTGATAGGACCTCATCTACTGAACATAATAAATGAATCAATAAGAAATGGAAAATTTCCAAACGTATGGAAAACATCTATTGCAATCCTGATTCTGAAAGTTGTTAATACTAGAAAATTTGAAGAATTTAGACCATTATATATGTTACCAAAATTCGAACAGGTATTAGAAATTGTAATAAATAACAACTCGTTGAGTATTTGGAAAAAAATAACGTTTTATGTGACGAGCTATCAGGATTCCAAAATAATAAATTTTACGAAGGCGAGTAACATAGTGATTGATACATGGAAGAAAGAATCAGACAAAAAATAACCATGGCAGTATACTTATATTTCAAAAGAGCGTTTGAAAAAAAAAAAAAAAAATTATAAGAAAATTCGGAAGACATAGGTCTTTTCTAACGTTGCTCTAAACCTATTTACACAATATCTGCAACAATTGAAACAGGCAAAAAGGTAACAAAAGTTGAAAGCTCAGTGACAGAACCAACAGGTGTTCCGCAAGGGTTTGTATAAGGCTCAATTCTGTACGAAATTTATTTAATTACCTATTGAATAAAACCATAAAACATTGCAAAATTCAGACTTTTTGCAAACGATACGTTAATCTATATTTCGTGTGAAGAGTACATAGATAAAATAAACCAAATAAACGAAGACCGTCAATAAGCAAAACGGCTCAAATGAAACAAGTTGATACTGATCGTAAAGAAAACAAAATATATGGAAATAGGTAATAAAATGAACAACACATTATTTAGTTTGACAATCTATATATATGAAAAATTAGGTCCGATTTTTGTGTCCGCAAATTTCGGAAAGTAAACGATGGATTGACTCAATACACTTTAGCAGGATAGTGTTCCTATATATAATAGTAATCTCTGGCGTTATGAAATTTGTACAAAAAAAATAATACAGGTGATGCGCGAGTGGTGTGAAAATATGTGTTTTTCATATATTTTAGCGGCAGGGTAAAAGGCCGGGGGAGAGGGTAACGCAAGAGGAAGTGTTCGCTGGAATGGTGCGGAGGGAAGGGAAGGCGGGGAAGGTGGAAGGGAAACGTAAGAGGAGAAGGGGACGCGGGAGGGGAACAGCGACGCATGGGAATGGACCTGCAGCAGAAACAGTTTATTTCTCCGATTGGGTTTGCAACGCATGCCGGGTATCAGCTGTCATGATAAAAAATGAAACAAAATTTAAAAAATAAATTAAATCAAATACGTGGGTTCAAATTTCACTTTAACAAAAAATTCATAAGACGTGCTAAAGATTGTATCAAAAAATGTCAATTTTTTAAAGACTAAGAAATAAACCAAATACAAATATTACAGTTACTCCTCATTTAGATAACTGCTCCTAGATGTTATATTTGGCCAATGAAGGAAATTTGTACAAGCTAGAAGTGTTCCGAGTACTTACAAATCGTACCCTGTGGGGTATCGGTCTCACCGGGACAGGAGTGCTCTTGACTGGGGTGGTACAAACGTATCGTAATTAGCTGAAGTACCCAGCGTTTTCCGGGCTTTATTCTGTTTTAAGACCCCGCATTCTGAATTTCTATCGACATAATATGACACCCTTTTTTAAGCTCTTAAAAAAAGTCATTTCAAATATAATCTCTATTGAGTTGAAAAAGCAATTATATGAATTTCCCTTGATAGAAAAAAATTATAGAAAGCATATCTGATTCTTTTATTTAACATGTTAAAGGTATTCACAGTGTTTATTTAAATGTTGAAATGCTCTTTAACCCCTAAAGTTTATTTGGAAGATATATCTCCCAGCCGGCCTGGAACTCATAAAAATCATGCTATCTCTTTTTGTATTACGGTGAGATATATTGTTTAAACACTGTTAGACTGAGAGAACACCACGCTGTAAATAGGTATGAAAAAAATTAACAGTATTTCAAAATGCTACTTAACGCAGATATTAAGTGGTTTTCGCTCTGTTTTTAACCACTCAGGCCTCGGTCATATTCTGTCAGAAGTCAAAATATTTCCGCTTTGTAATAAAATCGATATAAAACGAAATATTTCTGAACGTATCCGAAAACTAAAAACTGTCTTTGAAAGGGATGAAATACACTTTCCAATTCTATTATTAGAAATAAACATGTTATTTACTAAATTATAATTTTTTTGGTGCAAACATAAAAGGTTTTAAAAATTGCTCATCTCGCGTTTTTTCTTACTGAAATTATTGAAAATTAAACAAAAACACACATTGATCGTCCAGTTGATTAGTCAGACATCTCCGAAAAATCGTAATTAGAGTTAAGTATTTGGTTATATGTGTTAGTGTCCCCTCTATCTGGTACTATACTCAGATTACTCATAAACACCACCAACATCTATTAGACATGCAGGAAAACTTGTTATAATGAATTAAACAAAAGTTGGTATTTTCTGGATCACTAGTAGGATATTTCAACATTTAATACTAATATACCTAATGGTTATGCCCCCCAGTGTTATTTTATAGCATATTTAATATGTTAAACATAAACACATGTAAATAACATTTGATTTATGATAAACATTCGAATATTGCTTTCCTCATTATCTAAAAACTGGCATTTGGAGATGTCTGACTAATCAACTGGAGGATTGACATATATTATTAGTCAAATATATTACAAAAGTTATCTTTACCTCACTTTTTTCGTTTTTATGTGAACTTCACAAACTTTCATATGTTTTATTCAAATTTAGGACATTATTACGGTAGCTCTTTTGTGGTTAACTTTTAGATTTGAATACAAAGCGTGATATTTTCTCTTTCTAACAACGTTCAGATCATATTTATGGCCATGGTAGTAAGGGAGACAAAATAATTTCTGTTAGACCTATATGAGTCGTTCCCAAAAGAGAACAAACTAGCCTGGGGGGTTGAACAAGTCGTGTTATGTTAAATAATTTCACGACAGTCGCTAACGCATATTAATTATAATCGTTTCATTAATAATATTTTTAAACATTCGTATTTACACATCTCCCTTTCAAATTATCTTCTTCTTCTTTTTGAATGCTTGTAATAATATGTGCTAATGGGGGGGAAGAAGGACGAAAAGTCCCCTCTGGGCCTATTTAATCTTTGGGGATGCTGTGTGGAGGGTCTTTTTAGGAAAGGAATAAGAGGAAGATCTGGGAAGGAATACATACGAGGATTGGGTAGAAATCTGGGGATGAATATATCCAGGAGTGACGGATATATGATTTTATACCTCGCACTGGGGCAAGGCGATGTTTCGAGAGAGTCATGCTGAAGAGATTAATAGGTCTCACTCAACCGATCTATCAGGCAGTGTGTAGGCAGACGCTTCCGCCGCCAAGACCAGGACAAACCTTACTCCATGAACCCGGGCACCCCTGCTAATTCACCAAACGTAGCGAACCACTTGGGGTTACCTAACAGCAGAGGTGTTGGTTATCCAATAAATGGTTGCCGGGGCGGCGCGGCGGTGCCCACACCCGCCACCCAAATTACAATAATTTAAATATGTTATTGTTGTCACTACAAAACATTTTGAAAAAGGATTTGTTTAACACTGGCAATCCCAATATCTATACTAGTGGCGACACACCCCCACTATACAGATTATTTTTTTTTAAATTGATAATTCGGGAATTTTTCTTTAAGGTGTGATAAATAACGCCTAATTTGAGATTCATGTACCAGTGCTCGTATATCTATGAAATATTTCACTATAGACCATTCTCCACCATCTATGGCATAAGCAAAAGCTTCACCACCATCCGCATTAACATCCGTAGTAACCCACTCCAGCAGGACTCGCACTGCATCCCACTCCCATTTAGCCGATGCCACAGTTAGTGCGGTCCATCCCCCCTTGTCTACCCTGTTTGGGTCCGCCCCCTGCTGCAAGAGGTACTCTAGGACTGGGAGATGGCCCGATTCTGCCGCGTCATGCAATGCAGTACAGCCCAAATTATCTACTGAGTTAATATCAAAGCCACGTAAAATTAAACATTTCACCAACGATAAATAGCCTTCTTCTGCCGCTATATGGAGTACAGTGCGGCCGCGATTATATTTAGAGTTAATCCGAGCGCCAATTTCAATAAGATATTCCATCAACGATAAATAATCATTACGTGCCGCTATATGGAGTACAGTGCGGCCGTAAATATCTTTAGAGGTAATCTCAGCGCCACTTTCAACGAGATATTTCACCAACGATAAATTGTTGTTACTTACCGCTATATGAAGCGCAGTCGTGTGGTGTGGTAAATAACGCCTAATTTGAGATTCATGTACCAGTGCTCGTATATCTATGAAATATTTCACTATAGACCATTCTCCACCATCTATGGCATAAGCAAAAGCTTCACCACCATCCGCATTAACATCCGTAGTAACCCACTCCAGCAGGACTCGCACTGCATCCCACTCCCATTTAGCCGATGCCACAGTTAGTGCGGTCCATCCCCCCTTGTCTACCCTGTTTGGGTCCGCCCCCTGCTGCAAGAGGTACTCTAGGACTGGGAGATGGCCCGATTCTGCCGCGTCATGCAATGCAGTACAGCCCAAATTATCTACTGAGTTAATATCAAAGCCACGTAAAATTAAACATTTCACCAACGATAAATAGCCTTCTTCTGCCGCTATATGGAGTACAGTGCGGCCGCGATTATATTTAGAGTTAATCCGAGCGCCAATTTCAATAAGATATTCCATCAACGATAAATAATCATTACGTGCCGCTATATGGAGTACAGTGCGGCCGTAAATATCTTTAGAGGTAATCTCAGCGCCACTTTCAACGAGATATTTCACCAACGATAAATTGTTGTTACTTACCGCTATATGAAGCGCAGTCGTGTGGTATTTATCATCTTTAAAGTTGACCTCAGCACCACTATCAATGAGATATTTACAAATTGTTTTATGTCGATTAAAAGCCGCATACATCAGAGCAGTCTTACCTAGTTTACAGCGTGTATTCACGTTTGCCCCATGCTCCACAAAGAGCTTGACAATATCCAGGTGACCGCCCTTAGCAGCTATAATTAACGGAGTCATTTTATTATAATCGCGCCGTGTCAACATAACAATAAAAAGATCCGAAGTTTGCTCTGCGAGAAGTCTAACTATTCCTAGATGGCCATTCTGTGCAGCGAAGTGAAGCCATGTCATATTTTCTTTTGGCCCATTCAGTAATACGAGGTAACGTTCAATGTTATTGTTTAATCTTTTAGACAATATTTTTTTTGCAAGTTTCAACTTATTTTTAAGTAAACCCTCATAAAACGAAAAAAATTGTAGTTGAACTTCTTTTGATCTGCTGTCAACGTTTTTAATAATATTTTTTAATGCTGTTGAGGTGTCATAACTAACTCGTATATTTACCGATTTCAGTAAATGTTTTAAATCTTGTAATGCCGACATATTATATTGTCGAAAGAAACATGCTAATAGGACCGCTTCTGTTGATTCAAAGGGACACTTAGCGATAGATTTTAAAAAAATTCCAATAATTCTGTGACACAATGCATCATCTTCAGTTTTATCATGATAAGTCAGCTTAATTAAATGCAGTGCTGAGTCTTTATTGATGTCATATTGAGTAACGAGACCGACGAAGGCTTTCTGGGTACTTTCATAGTGCAACCCGCTGAGCAGTAGTTCAAAAATGTGCTCATTCCTTTCTTTGACAGCAATATGCAGAGCGGTCTCGTGGTCGTCATTGCTGAATAAAGCATTTTCTTCGAACCACAATCGGCTAATTTGTTCTGCATTTAATTTGAGTGTTGTGTCTGACATTTTTATTTCTCCCAATTCAACATTAAGAAATGATCTGATAACCTTGCTATCAGGTTGCAACAGTACTTTAGGCAGAATGATGTCTTTAATCAGTTGATATTTGAAATCGCTTTGTTGTTGATCTAACCACATGACTATTATTTGGGCACAGCAATACTCGGCGTATGTTCTGTGCACAAATTGGAATTCTCCGTTCCCTTTAGATTGTACTAACCCAAGCCGATTTAAATTAACTAGTTCCCGGTCCTCGGTTTTAAAATTCATCCCATCATAAAAATCGGAAAATAAGATTTTAAAAGCAAGTTTGCCGTGTAGTCTAGTTAATGGCTCGAGGAGTGTCTTGATTTCATCGTAGCTCAAAACCTTTCCTTTAATTGTT
Organism: Limnephilus marmoratus; assembly: GCA_917880885.1. Taxonomy (NCBI): domain Eukaryota; kingdom Metazoa; phylum Arthropoda; class Insecta; order Trichoptera; family Limnephilidae; genus Limnephilus; species Limnephilus marmoratus. The sequence goes on from OU862907.1 coordinate 10,025,474, forward strand.
TTTTCATGCATATATATATCATACTTCAAACTAATAAATCTCTTGTATAGATTTGGTGCGCTCAATATGTTGATATTTTTAAATAAGGCTTCCGTAGACTGGATCAACAGGTCACTTTGCGGCCTGAATATTTCAGCCAACATTCTTAGCTGCAGAGGGACTCCCATAAAGCGGGCCATATCTGGGCCGAGCACTTGCTTCGCCTGTCGGAGCACCTCTGCTGCATATTTAAATAGTCGGAACAACTCTACAAATCCGTAACCTCCCAGTTCAAGGAAAAGGCAGGAACGCCAAAACCTCAATAAGAAGTTTAATTGATTTTCTTCACTGATAGGTACAAATGACGTAGAGAATTGACTGAGTTTCTTTTCCAATGATTCTTTCAAATACGTTCGTGTTGCCAAGAATAATTGAACATTTGGTTTATTTACTAAATAATTAAAGAGCTTAACAAGTTTCTCTTTGGCACTTTCCTTATTTTTAATATAATCATCTACTTCATCGAACCCATCAAACATCAAAACGATTCGCTTAGTAGATGTCTTACTTTGAAGTAAATGTATTAAAAACTTGTGTTCTAGACTGTCAGCACTGGTGCAAATCTCACTTAGAAGAAAACTTGCCACATTTTGATGAGTTAGTAGTCCATCTGGTAATCTATCTCTTATATGAGCTTGGAAGTTTTTCAGTTCAATATATATTACCCATGGTGTTTTAACGCGCCTTGACAAATTCGCTAGCGATGTCGTCTTACCCATACCGGGTTCGTCTGTTATGATCACCATCTTTCTTTCAGTTTCGCTCAAGGTTTGTTCGTCTATCGGGTCGTATGATTCTGTCGATACATAAGATTGCAGGCTCTTCACAGAACCATGGGAATATCGCCATTCAATTTCACATCCAATCTCATTCTGACAGACCTTAATGAAATGAAGGTTTTTCTGTAAATTTTCCTGAATTAATTTTGCCTCTCGTTCTTTTGTATCGCTAAAATTTACATTTCCAATGAATGCTTCCCTTTCCGCACAATTGCTGACCAATTCCAAGAGAAACGTCTCATCTTCAATACTGTGAACGACAAACAGGTCATTAGAATGTTTGGTTTGCGCAAACTTTCGAACGTCAATTCGAGCTCGATGAAAAAATTTTCTAGATACATAAAAGTTTTTGTTAAAAATTTGTTTGCAGTAAATATCTCCGTTAGACACTTGAAGCCGATAAACAGAGTTTTGTTGGTTCTTGTTACACGTTTCTCTGAACATCTCTTTAGCGTCTCCATTGGCGAGTATGATCTCTGTCCCCGCGAGCTGTTCCCAACCGGCTAAAGTCTCCACTTCCTTGCGACTCATCACCACAAGAGTATTGGGTGAATTAACACATTTTAAGATACATTTGTCGTTAGTTTTAATATTGGTTTCAAATATTGGCATTTGTTGATCACTGAGTCGCGGACGCGTGTCTTTAATAGTTATAACGTAATCATCATTAGTTGCTATTTTCCTAAAGTCCGACCAAAGAAATTCATTGATTTCTGAAATCGAGCATTCTTCCCCTAAAAATTCTGCGAAAGTGTACGCTCTTTTGCCTGTTGAAATAATATTTTTCCGAAGCACAGCTTTCTGCGAATCGTTCGACAAATCATTCAGATTCATATTTCTATGAACATTAAATATTTTGACGTTTTCAAAAGAGTTGAATATTTCTACTGGGTGTGAAGATATAAAAACAAGTTTCTTAAGGACGGAAGGAGAGCTTTGCTTGTAATTGTTTAAAAATTTCCGATGTTCTAAACTGAAAGTTGTACACAAACTACCGTCAACCATCAACAGGTTATTTTGGTCAATGGGCGAACGGCCACCTTTGAAAAGTTTCTGAAGCCGTGGCCAATCTAGAAATGTGAAATGACTTTCAAGAGTATATTTTTCATTTTGGGAAGAGAAGAGAACATTTTCCCTTAATTGTGAGAATATGTTCTGAAGACGTGTCATTTCCAATACGCCGTCTTGAGTTACTATCGAGAGAACCCGTGCGGTGTCCGAAAGCAAGAAATCCTTTAGGCCTATTGAGTCAGTGAAATTTAACGAAGACTTTGGCAAGGAGTCGAGAAAACCCTGTCCCTCGGCGTGGTAAAACAAGTCAGTAATTCGAGGGAGCGCCGCAAACTGCTCCTCCACTGCCTCCGTGAACTCTTGCCCTAGCCACCGCATCAGTTGCTTCAGACGGTGTGTAAGTTTTTCTAACGATTGTTTGGATTCGCAGCTTATTGTTAAATTATTATGATTAATCTGAAAATCGGGAAAAACATCATCATTTTTTTCTTTTTCAAGTTTTTTATTTAAAACTAATTTATTAATCCAGTTAACATCTGCTTGCTTTTGAATACTGGTTAATTTATAAATAATTTGTAATTCATCTTCTGAAAAAGATTTCAAATAGCATTTAGCCATATTGCCCTTTTCCGTATTGTACCGTATAGTTTGTTTAGACAAAATTAAATCATAAGTCTTTCTGTCAAAATTTTCATGATATTTATTGTCAAGGCTTAACGCGTTTTTTCCAAATAGCTTACTTAGTTCTTTGCGGTTTTTAGGCCAATCCGTTACATTGATTATATTCAAATTATTTTTTAAGGCCTCTACGAAATTACTGATTGCGTGAGTCTTTGTAGTATATATTAGATTGCTCCACTCGACTTTCCAGTCAAAACTGGAAACATCAATTATAATACGATTAACTATCCCGACATGCTTTCCACAAGTGTTAACATAGTTTGGCGCCGATACAAAGACTGTTATGTCCAACCGTTCCAAAAAATTGTATCCTAATCTATCGTAATGATCTTCTCGTACTTTTTCAAGCATGGCTCTTGCACCAGGGCTGTCAAATACTACAGTCTTAGCGTGAAATCCACCGCTGGTGTTCTTCATTAAAAAGTTGCCTGACACATTTAACCACTTGATTGTGAAGCTAGTTATTTGGGCAAGCCAGCCCCCGAGGGAGTGGCCTGTTATTGCAAGATTGTAATTTCTCCCGTGTTTAGTGTTAACAAAATGTAATGCTTGCCTTATTCGATCTGCGAAAGTGATGGCGGTGTTAGCGCAGTCCGTGTATTGGTTCCAGCAGATTCCGAAAGCATCGGTAATTAGCGATCCCGCGTTGGATAGTACTGTCCCTCGGTGCGCCACCACCACCTGCTGCCACTTGATATGAACGTACGCCGCACCGAAGTATCCGTTAATCCATCCCGGGTTGGAACCAGTGGCCAGGAGACACCAGTCCTCAGGTAGATCCAGCCTCTTCCCGTAATCCGCGTCCGTTTCCCGCGGCTTCTTCTCTGTGTACACAGCTTGTGAAAGCAGCGCCAGGATGAGGTCGCTGGGACGAGAGTCTATCGCCAGGATGTTAAGGGGTAGCTCTGTTGAGGATTCCAGAAGGGTGTCAGTAAATTGTTCCTGGGAACGCTCCATAACTAATCCCTGGTCGACTTCCATGGTTGGAAAGGTGCACGATGTGAATCAACTGAAACAATTATTCCAATTAATGTCACACCATGCCATAAAAAGCCGCAGCATATCTGAGGAATTCTACAATTGTATGTTTTTATAGACTGGCACTCCACTAGATCAGTGTGAATAAAGACAACTTTTCCAATATTTATTTCTTACAAGCGAATTCCCGGCATGCGTTGCTATGCCGCTTAATAAAGAAATTGTTTCTTCCTGCGCGTCCTTTCTCGTTTATTCCGTTCCCCTTCCACCTCCCTTTTTCACCCGCGTTCCCTTCGTCTTTTGCGTTACCACTCCGCCTTTGTCGTCTTTCCTCCCCTTACTCCCCTCGCCCTCTTTCATCTCCCTCCCCTTTCCCATCCCACATTCCATAAATTCATTCCCGGTCTATTCAGTTTTCACACAGATCCCGTGCCACCTATTGCAATTTTTTAATCCAAATTTCACAATGCCGGAGCTCACCAGGATACGTAGAAACCATCACTGGCAGGCACATATCAAATGCCCAAAGTTTCATCGCAATTGCATGAACTAGATATAGTTATAATATATCTAGTTCAATATAATTTGTTAATATCTATAACGTAGATTGCCCAGAACTCATAAAACGTATCCAGATACGAGTTCCCAACAGACGAACCAGATCCGACATGATTCTTAACCTCCCTCGGTGCAACACTAATTCTAAGCAGAACTCCTTTTTGTCGTGCATCACATACTTTCAACACACTCTATACACAATTTGACATTTTTAACTCTGCCCACACTCTTTAAAATCACACGGCCGGTCTCTCAATACTTTACAATAAAAATAACCATAGATACCCATCTAATGAAACCACCACTGCATTGAACCACCTTGCTCTTTTTTATTTAATTTTTTAGTTGCGCATTTTTTCATTACTATACTTCAACTTAACCGATCCCCCCCCCCCTCCCATCCTAGCACTCCCTATTCCCACCACAATAACTCGTTTCTTGAAATGTAATTATTCATTATTATCTCTGGAATCACTTCACTTGTAAACAATACCCATGTTGAAACCTGTAAATGGTTTAATTATTGTAACTCAATTACTATAACGCTCTGTTATTACCTAATATAAACTGTTGGTCTCCCAAATAATAAAAAAAAGTTGTTAGCAACGCATAATCGCGGGCATGCGCCTTGCGCACATCAATTCCCCAAAGATTCATCACCATCGGATGAATGTTTTAGCATATCATACAGCATACATACATACATCCATACATACATAGACAGAAACAAACATATTTTGATTTTTAAATATATAGATTGTACTCTTTAAGTAAAATATGATAAATAATATCATTTTTTACAACAGCTATTCACCCTAAAAATAGTGCTTTGTGAATAATATAGTTGTATCAATTGAAAAAACTAATGCAATTCAGAAAATAAAACTTAATATCAATCAAAGTGTAATATAAGCTGGAATGTAGATATAGGGATGCAAGGTTTTTAAAAATATCGATATGTCGATATAAAATCTTATAGAAATTCAATGCAGTTTCAGTTTTAATCAATTATATGTGTATATATTTTTTTATACTTTTACTTTTACTTTACTTTTTTTATTATGTGTATAATCAAAAAACTTGGATAGGTATAAATTATTTTTTTTTATATAATATTATTTAAACAAAATTAATTCCAGTACTTATTTTGTACAATATTTTGTACCAGCTATCGAACTTAAAAATGGTAACTTTGACAATCTGCCACCTTGCAGCAGGTTTCTGCTTTGAGTTATAATGGATCCTTTCTTTGAAAAAAGACGTTTAGAAGGAACACTTGTTGTCACAATTGGTAGATGACTCATTGCCATTTTAAAAAGATTGGGATATACACCTTGCATCTCTTGCCATGTTTCAAGAATCCTAACTTTTGGAGTATTCATAGCAGCAGAAAGATATAACGTAAGTTTGTCGTCACTGTCAGTGTTTTTCTTGTTTGCGCGTGAGTCAAAGATTTACGGTACGGGTTTTTCGATATTTCGATACGATATATTGAGTATTTCGATATTGATATATCGATATCGGCGTATAGTCGATATCGATATTTTTAGGGGTCGATAAATCGATATTTATCGGTTTCACGATATATCGTTGCATTCCATACATACATACGGTTGGATTTTTTTTTTATAGTCTGAGAATGCCAAATTCTTTTAATCTCATTTACTAAATCTAAATACACATTATTATTATTAATAAATAAAACCGCATATGATATATTTAAGGAATCGAAGAAAATTATATTCAAGAAGAATTTATATCAAAAGTAATTCTACAAAATAAAGACAAAAAAGACATTGACGGCCTCCGTAGTCTAGGGATAAGGCTCTTGACTCGCAATCCGAAGGTCGCGGGGTCGTTTCATGGCGTTCGCAAATAAATTTGATTTGATTAATTTGTGTTATTTCACAATAAATTAAATTAAAATAATATATGGTATATTTGCGGCACGTTCCAGAGTGTAAGTTACTCTCATTATCGTCCTGGTGAAAAACCACCATTTAGCCTTGAAACCTTGCTTAAAAAAAGGCTTTGGCCGTGTTTAGTGACCAGATCTGAACAGCTAGGTACTTCCCCACCTTCCTCTTCCCCACTTTCTTCCCCTCCTTACTACCTTCAACCTCACAACATACCCCCGTGTGAGTCATACCCAAGTGCCACGTCTTCCGCGGGCGTTCCCGACTTCTTCTGCCTTTGAGATTTACCTAAGCTACCTATCTATTTACGAAGTACCTAAAGTAACTATTTATGAATTACAACTAACTATAGTACCTATTAATACTTTACTTACCTATCTATGATGCACCAAACATACTTTTTTACAATTTACATAACGTACAAGTGTATGATTTATCTAAAGTACCTATTTATAATTTACCTTACCTACCTATCTATGATGTACCTAACCTACTGATTTATGATGTACCCAACCTACCTATTTCCCGATACACACCTTCCGGATCCCTGAGGCGCATGTGTGGTAAATACGTGAGCTTAGGTATGACCATGACAAATATACCGAGATACGTAAAGATGCAAGGCTCTTGTAAGCGTAATTAATAAGATAAAGAAAGAATCGCTGAGACGTAGAGTGGATAAACGAGGAAAGGAGTGAAAGGAGAAAATTTAAGTATCCAGAATACCCGTTCACTGAAATTACCATCCGGCCCCTACCCTAACCCCCCTCGTAACGCTGCCCAACCGGATGGCGACTAAACTCTTCTTTCTTTACATTGGCACTGGCACTGTGCAGACAGGGATGCTCTTGTGAGGCATCACTGTGCAGACCGGCTGTCCGGCCCCTACCCTAACCCCCCTCGTAACGCTGCCCAACCGGGTGGCGACTAAACTCTCCTTTCTTTACACTGGCACTGGCACTGTGCAGACAGGGATGCTCTTGTGAGGCATCACTGTGCAGACCGGCTGTCCGGCCCCTACCCTAACCCCCCTCATAACGCTGCCCAACCGGGTGGCGACTAAACTCCCCTTTCTTTACACTGGCACTGGCACTGTGCAGACAGGGATGCTCTTGTGAGGTATCACTGTGCAGACCGGCTGTCCGGCCCCTACCCTAACCCCCCTCATAACGCTGCCCAACCGGGTGGCGACTAAACTCCCCTTTCTTTACACTGGCACTGGCACTGTGCAGACAGGGATGCTCTTGTGAGGTATCACTGTGCAGACCGGCTGTCCGGCCCCTACCCTAACCCCCCTCATAACGCTGCCCAACCGGGTGGCGACTAAACTCCCCTTTCTTTACACTGGCACTGGCACTGTGCAGACAGGGATGCTCTTGTGAGGTATCACTGTGCAGACCGGCTGTCCGGCCCCTACCCTAACCCCCCTCATAACGCTGCCCAACCGGGTGGCGACTAAACTCCCCTTTCTTTACACTGGCACTGGCACTGTGCAGACAGGGATGCTCTTGTGAGGTATCACGTAAAAATTAAATAAAATAAATTAACTTGAATGGCAGCAAAAGAATAGGAAACTATATATCGGACGATATAAAATCGATTAAATGCATGAAGAATGGTAAGGCTTTTGGTTTCGACAATATTGCTGCCGAATACTTTAAAGGAGATAGCCATATTATTCTCACATGGTTGTGCAAACTTTTTAACCAGTGTTTAGAGGAGGGTTACACGCCGTTAGATTGGAGAAGGGCTGTAATCATGCCGTTGTACAAAGGTAAAGGGTCACGCATGGAATGTGGGAATCATAGGGCTATTAGCCTGCTAAGTTTTGTCGGCAAGCTGTATGGAAGAATATTTATTGAAAGGGTAAGAACGGAAACAAAGGATAAAATATGGGATGTGCAAGGTGCCTTTATGAGTGGAAGGGGATGCATGGACCGAATTCTCTCCTTGCGTATGCTCACTGAGAAGTTTCTGGCGAAAAACCAGAAACTTTTCTGCACCTTTGTAGATCATCAAAAAGCGTACGACCGACTCAAAAAAAGCTATGGAAGGTTTTGTCCAAGTATGGAGTATAAAAACTCGCGAAAAGAAATTTTTAATTACGGCGCGACAGAAAGACGTGTCATATGCTCTCACTATTTTATATTGTTTTATTTGTTATTTGTTATTTCTATTTTAGTCGTGTGGTCTAAAGCACACTCGTTTTTTTTTTTTTTCTAACCCAGCAGAAGGGATTCTGTTCAACAGAAAGATCCTTTCGATATTTAACAGAAGCAATTTCTTCCATTCTTGTTTGTATTTAAATAAATATAGCAACTCTTTGCTTATCTCGCCCCGCGCAGAATTTCGCAGATGCCATTTTGAACGTATTGAGTACTGAGCTATGCTGTGTTATATTATTGCTGACTAAGGCCCTCCGTTCATGGAGATACTTACAATCTACATAATTGTGACGAAACCACAAGCACCCTGCTGATATACTACGTTTTAATGCTAGTCTCCGTGCACGGCGCTATCCGAAATATACTGAACTTGATCATTTTTCAGTGCAGCCGTGGGTTGACACGCAGTCAAGCAATGTTATATGACTTTTTTTCCAACATCAATCCATGCCTTCTCCACTAAATCCCTTCTTACGTGTTCTGGTAACGTATAGTAATATAAACATGCATTTTTCCACTTTCAGAACAAATCTAACATTACTTTCATGTTCCGAAGCTAATTCTGTCAAACATCAAACGAATAAGTATCAGACACAAATGATGTAACGTGTCGCGTGCGATCAGCACTGTCGGTATCATGATACTGATTGGAAACCGACAGCCACCGCGTAGCGCCGTGAACGGGCACCAGCAAAATCGTACCGGGGGTACTTACGATCGGCGCGTATGATACGCGCACGAGGATCGAGTATCTTGTAAGTATCTCCGTGAATGGAGGCACTAAATGTAAACAAAAAAACGTCTGTTTAAATGGGACGTGTGGGATTGCACTAACCTCCCCACATCCTGGAATAAAGATATATTATATATTATTATTATTATAAATAAGAAAATAAAATATAATGTAGGAGAGCGTCTGGCGATGACGTGGGTCAGAAGAAATGTGCACATCTGTTTTCTATTTAAACTCCAACTAACGTCAGGAATCACTGCTTCAAGTAAGCCAAATAGGTACGTCCCAAAACACCCTGTTTATATAAACCGGACAACTCAGAATTAACTCAACTCAACACATCTGAAAAGTCATTATCATTATAGAAACGATATGCAGCAAAGCTTTAAGAATGCTAGGATTAGGGGACCAGTGGATTTAACATACTTTCAAATGATTGAGAAAGTGCAAAAGAAGTTTCTGAGATATTTATATCTTAGAGACTTCGGATATTATCCCTGGTTATATCCATCAGCCTTTTTGTCCGGCATGCTGGCGCTGGGTATTAATAGCCTCGCCGAAAGAAGGAAAACTGCTTTGCTGACAACAGCATATAAACTTTTAAACGGTAACATCTGTATTCCCGATATAATACAAAAATTTGAGTTTTATATCCCCGACAACTTCACAAGAGCGCCCAGACACAGAACTTTTGTTGTTCCGAGATGCAGAACTAACTTATCATTAGTAATGCCGCTTGTAAAAATGATTCTGTTACTAAATTATCTGTCCCCTGATATAGATATTTTTCAACTAAATATTCATCAATTCAAAAACACTATTATTACTTAATAAAATAAAATGTTCGTTTATAATTGATTATGTATAACTGTAAATGTGCAGTTAAAATAAAATTAAAAAAAAGAAATGAAAAGTAGTGGAAACATTGGGTTAGGTTATCGGCTGTTTTTCATAGATATTAATGACTTTTCAGGTGATAGTGTTGAGTTGACTAGATTCTGAGTTGTCATGGAACCAAATATATTATAAACACTAAGTAATACAATATTGTATTATAAACAAATTATAAATACACACATTATTGAGAGACGGATTTGGGTATCGCCGCCGCCCCGACAACCATTCATTGGATAATCAACACATCACCCCATCACCTGATCACCCCAAATGACAAGCTTCGTTTAGTAACTTAGCAAGGGTACCCGTATTCATGGGTGAGGTTTGTCTAGGTCTTGGTAGCGGATGCGCTTGATGGTTGGGAGACTGGTTGAGGGAGATTTAACCTAAACCTCTCCAGCACAACTCTCTCGACCCACCGTCATACACAATGGATTCATATGTCCGTCACTCCTGGAGACATTGACCCTCAGATTCCTACCCATCCCTCTGTTATGGATTCTATTGATGAAAACACTTTACACTTGGTTTTATAATTTTATTTGTAAGTCTTACAATTGTTTATGGTTAGGTACATATTATATAGTAGAGTTTTTACAGAGTTAAATGTCTCTAAGTGAATGTTTCCAAACTGAAATCTAGAATGAATCTGCCTTGAAACAGAGCGTAATGCATCTTATAGTAATCTTATATTTAACTAGTGTGGTAAATAAAGTCAATTAATAGTAAACATGGAAATTTACAATAGACAAGAGATATGGCGACAATCAAAATGTTGATTTTGATATGCATTGGTGCGACGGACAAATAATAGATAGAGTATTAGAAAGGTACATAACACCTCAAATATTTTTCCCTCACAGAACATCCTCTTCTTCCTTTCCCTAAAAATACCACATACCCAGCAATCTCAAAGATGATATAGGCCCTGAGGGATAATATTTTCCACAGGTCCTCTTGTATGGAGCCAATTTAAAAAAAAGTACTTTGTCTCTTGAGACAAAATACTTTATTTGAAAATATAAATTAAAGTTTTATAAAGAGCCGCTCAACCGTTCCTCTTAAAGTCAGACATGCTCAACACGCACCACGCCCCATGTTCCACGCGCTTCGTGCCACGCGCAACGACCCACATCGCCACGCCCAAAGTACAAAGTCTGACACATCATTGATTACGCCCCCCAGAAGAGACCACTCGGGCGCGCCGGTCTTAAAAACGGGCTGCCAGGACAATATCTAATCAGTATATATTATAAAAGAAAGTCCAAAAAAACGTGCGGCCTGCAAAACGCAGAAACGAGTCCCGGTACGATCAAGGGAGTAATATAGTGTGGTAGATCTCTTCCCCCCTCCAGGATGAGGGGTCCCGTTTTTACGTGCTTTTGAAGATGTAAGGGCTGGAAGTTTCAACCTCTTTAAATTTCAAGAACAGTCTTCCGGAATGTTCTAGATGGTTCGACAAAACTCTCGAAAGTTCTTGAAGGCGTGGCGGAGTATTTCGGTGAGTCTAAAAGTTACGAGAAGTAGAAACATTCTGGAATGTTGTGGAATGTTCGGGAATAGGGAACTAAGAACATCATTGCGGAACATTCCAGAACACTCCCGAATGTTGTCATGAGCAAAGCCGGGTACCCCAGCAAGTTATGAATAAAATGATATCAACTTACCGCTTGAGTTGAATGTGAACTCTTGCCACTCGGTTCCAGAACTGCTTCCAAATTACAAAATCTGATAATAACTGATCACTGCAAGATAGATTCAATCGTTCTAATAAACGTGTCTCGGTTTGCTGTTGGTTGAAGAGTTACTGACCACTGACCACTCAGCACTGAGGACTGGACTTCTGGACTGACTAGTGACTATTGCCAATCCAATGATCCCGAAGTGGTTTAATATGAATAATTGCGAATCGCGATAAGAATAATGACGTTGACACATTGTAAATTATTCACGTATTCTAAACATAAGGACAGGGGTGTATTGGAAGGAAATTTATTTTGTATTCTGGTGAACATTCAAATGGGCCACAGTTTAAAATAAAGGAAGAAATATCCAATAAGTATGGAAGCCGAACGCTGGAGTACTGTGTACCAGTGATTTTTAATAAGCTCAAAAATAATTTTGCTTTTGAGGAAAATGAGAATTTAAGGCAAGAAAACTGTAAAAATGTGTAGTCCAGTCAGTAGTGCATAAAAAAGGCCTTTAGCTTGCAAAAGGTCGTGTAGTAGCGATTTCGATATATGTTGTTTAGATTGGGACTCTAAAGAAAAAAAAAGTTTTCGACCTTGGGGGGGTCGAACTCGAGCCGCCATCTTGGATTGAAGGTGCCAAAATTTAGTTTTTTTTTCAAAATAATTCCTCAATGGTTGATTTTACAACAAAAATGTCTATGAAAAATTTGAAGAAGACTAAATAACGTACATTTTTTGTATGATTTTTTTGTATAAATCTAATATATAATGACTTACAGCGGTAGAAAGAAGAAAATTTTGACAAAAAATCGTAAAACAATCGAGACGGCAACATACTGCGTTGCCACCTCAGCGCCTATATTGCTACAGGCTAGGATCCCACTATTACAAACCCGACGTCATCGAGTGCATGGATGAAACTACTTTGTAGTGATAATGTACGTTTAGTAAGCCTTTGAAAGCTGGTCTGCCAGTGCGTCTTCATTGAATATACGAATGAAAACAACATGATGCAAAACCAGAATACATAGCAGATGAAGGAAAACGCTTTCTTGTTGCTTTGTACGGGGATGACATGGATGAGGAAACCTTGGAAGAAGTCCGCTACCAACGTTTCGCAATGTCTATAACAAAAAGCAAATTTAATCTTGGTCCTTTACCACCAACGAATGGCGCTGTACGGTACCATGTGTTTAGGACATACCATCAAGTTCAAAAATGGTATGGGATCCAAAAAAATCAAGAAAACTGGGGTGGAAACTTGGCACTAACAGGCTTGTTCCAGTAAGAATGATAAAGAAACCAGCACTTATTAAAATTTATTTCTTGCAATTGAATATGAAGAGGTTTTGCCAATGGAAGCCCAGCATCTCAGTACCACAGGCAATGAGTTAGGTCATGACATTGATGACAAAGACTATTATTAAGATGTCAATATCAACCAACCGGGATCAACAAAAAATATTATTACGCAATAGCGAATATGTAACATAATTACGAATACTAGTCGAACTCTGCGCGGCTCGCCATACCATCGCTGGAATATCTGTGGAATAGACATACTGACCTTAACATTGTCGAAAGATTCCTACAGGCTGTAAGAGAGGTTTTTGGAGTCTCGGCAAGAGAGGTGGGTTTGCAAATCAACGAGAATAAAACTAAAATCATGATTCAAACCAGAACCCCACACCATAGAATAAAAGATAAATTGAAATTTAAAGACACTTTTAACTTCGAAATGGTCGAAGAGTTTACATACCTGGGCTCCATCATAACGCATAACAAAGAAAACCGAGTAGAAGTAAGAAAGCGCATCACAGGTGCTAACAGCACTTACTTCGCGTTGTCGTCAGTTTCAAATCCCGAAACGTCCATAGGAAAACCCTATATAAAACAATTATTAGAACGGTCTTGGCCTGTGGATGTGTGGCGGTAACAGCTGGACACCTCCGAAATAAAGGTACTTAGAAGAATCTTAGGAGCGGTGCGAGAGGGAGAGGCATTGGAGGGGACCCCACCACTTTCCCAGCGGCGTTATAAGGAAACATATGGTTTCCTCCTTCACCGCACACGTCAAAAATATATTTTATTGAACGAAGCAACATTTATTTGAACGACTCTAGACCCTCTAAAGTCCACGCATACGGGGTGAGAAAGCAGTATGCAAGTACTTATATTAACATGAGGGAGAGGCATGGAGAATCCGCCACAATAAAGTTCTATGTTATTTACCAAGCTCCCAGACTCTCTATCCATCTGAGGCTCCAAAGACTAAGATAGACCGGACATGTGCATCGAATGTCAAGCACACGAGTACCGAAGAATGTTCTGACAGAACACCCAGGAGGTAAACGAGAGGCGGGCAGATCTAGGCTGAGACGGGAGGATGATGTCAGAAAGGATGGTGTGGAAATGAGTTTTTCAAAATTGTAATTATGTAATGAATAGCCCGAAAAAATACCAAAATTGGAAATTTCACCATTTTTTAGAAAAATATTCACATTTCCGGCACTGTAACTCGTTACCTATTAGACTTACAAAAAAAAATGACAAAAAAATATTTGAAATTTTATATCCTTTAAGTTTGTCTTTCGCAATTTGGTCGTAAGATCAACCATTGCACAATTATTTTGGAAAAAAAAAATTTTTGCACCTTCAATCCAAGATGGCAGCTCGAGCTCGACCCCCCCAAGGTCGAAAACTTTATTTTCTTTAGGGTCCCAATCTTAACAACATCTACTACACGACCTTTTGCAAGGTAAAACTCCCCACTGACTGGGCTAGTGGCTTATCAATGAAAAAACTATGTATTTGTAAAAAAAACACAAAATAAAGAAAGAAAAAAAGAAAGATTGGTGATGTTATGGCAGTTATTTTTTTAAAAATATTTGTACCTTTTTCTTAAATGATACCAAAACTGTTATTTTATTAAATTGTTCGGGAAGATTATTAAAATACTAGCTTTTCCCGCGGCTTCGCTCGCATGGTATTAGGGGTTTCCCACTCAGCCTCCTCCACCTTCCCTCTCCCCACTCCACTCCCCCCATTAACCACTCTCCCCCCTCCCCCTCTCCCTACCCGCCCGGGGCAGGCGCCCCGGTTAGCCCCCCTCCCCTAGATCCGGCTCTGGTACTAACTAGTTGGCGCCGGATCCTTGGATTTGGCGAAAGCATTAGTCAATTCACCGCTGACGGGGCTGACCACAATAATTTGATAAGCATTATGTGGTTGGATTTGTGACAAAAATAAAACACACATCCTGTAAAGACAATAAATTATTATTCAGAAGTAGATAAGAAAGAATTCATCGTAGTTGAGATGCATTTAATTTCGCACTAATAATATAGTCAATATTATCTACCAAAAAATACGAAAAAGGATGAAATTTTGGTTTCGACTAACTATTACGTTGTTCGAGCATCTTACTTATGTTAGTCCCAGGGAGAGATCGTACCTAAGTCCTGATACATTTTATATGCCTAAGAGCAATACTAATTACCAAGTAAATGTATTTATAAGAAGAAGCTGTATCACCTTTAATAGATTATGCCCAGACATAGATGTGTTACATCGGTAACGCACGCGACCAATACCGTGTACGAGGACAGATACGTCTTTACGCGCAATAGAAAGACAATTCTATATTCACGCTTGGCGTTTCAGCCTGAATACACAAATCCCGCAAATACACACCTTGCTTATATCCATAGAACCAAACATTGATTTTGACATTGTCAAACTGAATGCCAAAGAAAACCACAATACCTTTAAAATTTGTGTTTCCCGAGAAAAGGAAAACACTTTTTAAAGCGCAGCAGATTGGTCGGCAGGAATTGCAATGTCAAAATACAAATTCCTAGAAAAAAGCGCGCGGAAAATACGCATTTCGTCGAAAGTTGTTCTTACGATCGTGCAGGGCGGTTACAATGACAAAGATTAATTATTCTTCGTACCATCTTTTTAAAATTATAACTCAATGTCGATTTTATTTCATTCAAAATTTGCTTTAATTTATACCTACATCCAAAAATGCTGAAAGGCGTGATGATAAAACTATTAAAATAATGTGCTTTTTGTAATTATTTTTTGATTATAAGTATTTATCATTTTTCAATAATGTCTAAGTTAAATAAGAATGTAAAAAAATATCTAAAATGTATTAGTTTTTAAGTGCCCAAATAAATACACAAACGGACCAATTTTCTTCAAAAAACACATGTACGTGTATATTTTTTAATGATTTTATTTAAACTAAAATTACAATTCTAAAACATGCGATACCCAGATAATGGATTTGTTTTATTTTACCGCATGATTATATGATTTGAAATGGGTGTGGTATAATCCTACTAATATTATAAAGGCGAAAGTTTATATGAATGTATGTTTGTTACTCTTTCACGCGAAAACTACTGAATGGATTCTAATGAAATTTATAATAATATAGTTCATACATCAGAATACGCTATAGGCTATAACTTAGAGCTCTGGCATTATGAAATTTATATGCAAAAATTGCAACAGGTGGCACGCGAGCTGTTTGAAAAATGAATGTAATGGATATGGAGGGAGGGGTGAGGGGCGGGATAGTATGTGGGGGCAGGGTGGAGGGCGATGGGTTGAGGGGGAGGGTGAGGGGTGAGGGGGGATTTGTGGGGGGACGGGGTATGGGGGGGAGAGGGGCGAGAGAGGGTGGGGAGAGGAGGAGGGGGGGGGATTGAAGTGGGGATACGAAAGGTGGAGGAGGCGCAATGGGTGACCCCCTAATAGATACTCTGCAAGCGAAGCCGGGGGTAAAAGCTAGTACAAAATCTTTTTTGAAAATTTAACAAATCTGCCAACGACCTATGGTTATAACCTTATTATACTAAAAAATATTTTTATTTTTTTTCTCAAAATTAAAACACGCGAATGCTAGATATTGGAACAATCTTTCGGAATCAATTTATTATTTTTTGTAGAAAAGAGTCAATAGGTCTAAAATCTGATTTTAAAAGACATATTTCTGGAATTCTCAGGTTTATACCCTTCTAGTGACAAAATACAATTATTGAACTCTATCAGTTCGATAATTATATCGAACCATTTGCAAAAATTATATCACCTTCCAATAGGGAGATGACTTTTGCGCCACCAGTTTATCCATCATCCAGTTGATTAGTCAGACATCTCCGAAAAATATAAACTTGAGTTGAGTATTTGGTTATATGTGTTAGTGTCCCCTCTATCTGGTACTATACTCAGATTACTCATAAACAACACAAAATAAAATGTAATGCCCAAAAACTGCCCAAATGATTTTTTTTAAACATGTTTCCTGGGTCACTAGTAGGATATTTAAAAATGTAATACTAATGTACCAGAAAGTTATGTCCCCCGGTGTTACTTTATAGCATATTTAACATATAAAATACAGAGAGGTGTAAATATTATATGATTTATGGTAAGCATTCGAACATTGCTTTCCACATTATATCAAAACGTAGTATTTGGAGATGTCTGACTAATCAACTGGACGATTGATTTATAAAAACCATTAATTTAGAATCACCATGGTTATTCAATCTATACATGGATAATTGTATGCAAGAATTGAAAGATGTGGGATTGGGCGCGAAATTGAATAGTCTGAAAGTATGTTGCCTGTTGTATGCTGATGATGCGGTGCTGATCTCTAACACTATGGAAGATCTACAGTCTCTAGTATCTAGGATGAACGAAGTATGTATGAAGAATGAGTTAATGATGAATGTAAGTAAGTCTAAAGTCATGGTGTTTGAAAGAGAGAGTACGAAAACAGTGTGCGATATATTTGTGAATGATGAATACTTGGAGCAGGTGGATGAGTTTGTTTATCTGGGTAGTATGTTTACGAGAGATGGGAAGGCTGATAGAGATATCGAAAGAAGGGTAAATGCCGGTAACTCCATTAATGGAGGACTGAATGCTGTTGGCGCTAATAAAAAACTGTCAAAAAAAGCGAAGCTAGCAGTCCACAGTGGAGTCCTGGTACCTACCCTGATGTATGGCAGTGAGGCATGGAACTGGCAGAGGAAGGATGAAAGTAAACTGAATGCTGTTGAAATGAGATCCCTGAGACGTATGTGTGGTAAAACCATGTATGATCGTGTTAGAAATGTGGATATCCGCAAAGAATGTAAGGCTGATGTAAGTATAATGAGCAAAATTAAGAAAGGGACCCTCAGATGGTTTGGGCACGTAGAGCGAATGAGCGAAGAAAGTAGTGTAAAAAGAATATACGATGCAAATGTGAATGGTAGAAGAAGTCGGGGACGCCCGAGGAAGACATGGCACGATCAAGTGAATCAGATACTTGAGACGGGCCATGTCAAAAGTCAGAATAATAGAAGAGTATGTATGAGACGATGTATGAATGTGAGTGAGGCAAAGAGTGTGTGCCAAGACCGAGTTGTTTGGCGGTCCGTCCTCTCTGCCTACCCCTGCGGGGAAACGGCGTGATGGTTAGTTAGTAGTTAGTTAGTTAGTTAATTTAGAACCAAAATGATTACTTGTGTTTATTTACATTATGACAAAGTAAATAATTGATTTCGTTTACACATTTCATACAATTAATTTAACAGCGTTATTAAAACAACAATTTATACTTACGAGTATGAGAGTCTTATTTTAACATTAAGCATCTTTACGTAGATACTAATAAAAATATAAAATGTAATGTCGTCAATCAATAGATTATAATGTCTATTTATAACATAATTCTCATAATGGTTTAAAACAAATTCAATACAAATAACAATATGAGGAATGGAAAAGAATTTACCAAGATTTATATAATTATTATTAAAATATTTTCCCTTCAAAGTCAAAGCCGTGTTTTCAAAAATTCCCCCATTTTTCCAAAAAAGAAATTTCCTCGCTTATTCGAATGAGAATCGGACATTGTTCCGTTCCTTCTCACCTTTTAAAATTCACATCCTTGACTCCCCAGATTGTACGTTCTGTGGTCTAGATGTGTGAACTTTAGATTACAAATTTTTTGGTTGTCTCTCTCTAAATAAATCTCCTCACTTCTATCAAGCGTTATCTAAAATTGCCTCCCCTCCATTCAACATTTCATCTCTTCTAAGTCTGAACTCGACTCAAATCTTCCATATAATTCTAAAATTTACTCATTTAAAAAAAAATTATATATAATTTCACCTTTCATTTCTCTGTAATTTTAAATGATGGCCTAGAACACCCTCGAAGGGTGAAAGCCAGAAATAATTGAAAAAAAAAAAGTAAAACATTTTCATAACTAGCAAATAAATCAAACAATATTTACAGCAAAGACAATAAAAGAATTAAAAATCTAGGACAGAATGAATACCCACAGAAAGTGTACAGATAAGAAAAACAATTTTAAAGAAAAAAATAGTAGAATAATTAGTAATAATCCAATTTTATTTTACACTTTATAACTAAAATTGAAAATTAACTAGACTTACATAATCTAATAACAAATGCGCCAATAATTGTCAACACTTGACTTATTATGTGTTTGATTAGATCTAATAATGTCTTGATTTCAATATTAACCGGTCACCAACTTAAGCAGATATATGCGTTAAGAATACGATGGCAGTCAAGTACAATAAGCGTGTTTATACGTCAACGCGTGTGTCACCCATAGAAATCGTTCAATCTCCGTTACTGTTTTAGTGACATCCCTAAAACAAAAATTAAAGGTCGATAGTTTATCAAGCTGTACATCCCTATCAAGTTGTCCATAGAAATACATAACAAGAATATTCTGTCATTCGCGCGGTCTGACACATAATTTTACCCACCAAATTTCCTACGGGCGGATCGACTTCGCTCGACATTGTTAATTTTTATTAAATATTTTTATATGAAATGATAAAAAAGTGTTTATTATACATTTATACAATAGAATAAGTATTGTTGTTTACATAATCTGTGATTTCAGTACCGTTTTCACCTAAAAAACATTACACATTTACAAATTTTAATATTTCTTTGTAATATAATAATTTGAAAGCTTATTTTGTAACCTTCCTAAAACAGTTTTTAGTTTCAGAAATGTTTCATTTATAGCTTTAATTGTGAAGCGGTAATAACATTTTTCGTAAAATGTCATTTCGTTTGAGACATTTAAAGTGAAAATTCACGATTTTCGGAGAAGAGTACACAATACAACAGAATATCAATTAATGTGTTATTCCTAAATGTTATGCTAAGTTTTGATCAATTATTTTGTTGGCACCATTCGAATGTTTGGACAGGTTGGACATTATCATGACGTTGAATAATTTCATATTCTCGGTGACCAATAGTAATCCCGGACTTTTCTAAGCACCGTAATCCTGGTTTTTTTAAATTGAATTATTCTGGCTTTCATCGTTCCAGGATGTTCTAGGTCATCATTTCATATTGTGGAGAAAGGGAAAGTGAATTTATGTACTGATTTAATTTAAATGGGAAAATTTCATAATTAAAATATCAAAGATCGGAGTCGAGTTCAGACTTAGAAGAAATGAGACGTTGTACAGAGGAGAGGCAATTTTAGGTAAGGCTTGATATAAGAGAGGATATTTTCTGATTAGAGGTGGATATTTTCAATTAAGACAAAAACGCAAAATTCATTGAGTATTGGAAGTCGTCTATCGTGCTTTATCATTCAGAAGGGTCGTTCTGTATCTTTTGTGTTATCTTTAGCGTTAAGACAGTGTTACGAGACAATTAAGACAAAAAGGCAAAATTCATCGAATATTGGAGGGCGTCTGTCGCGCTTTATCATTCGGAAGGGTGATTCTGTATCTTTAGCGACAGCGTAACGCGTGTTACATCGGCCGTATAAGACACATTTTGATAGTTTTCTTAAATGCTGTATTCTGTGTTGCGCATACCTGTTTTGAAATAAGGTGGCTTTACAAACAACTTATTAATGCATCAGAGTTAAAACGAACTTGATGAAATAGATTAACAGAATGATGGCAAACAAAAAGTCACCCTTCCCAAAAAGTCCTATATATCAAAGAGAAAAAAACTAAATTCCTAACGATTTTAATTAAATAGCCTTTTAAAACAATAGAATGAAAAAAAATATATATATCTTCTTTACATATAAAAATGAATGTTTATTTATTGTCGCCTATGCGTACCCACACCATTCATCCGATAGCGATAAAACTTTGGTGATCTATTGTGAACATCCCCGCAAAGGTTTCCTCATATAATGGTGAACTCTGGCGTTATGAAATTATTTCCTGTACCGTTCTTCCGATTGCGATGAAATTTTGGTGATTTTTTGTGCACACGCCCGCAATTTTTTCCAAATATAATGACGAGCTCTGTCGCAATGTAATTTATATAAAAAAATGACAATAGATGAAAAATGTGTGTATTTCATATAGTATAGTGGCTTTCCAGCACATGGCCGGATGCTCGCTAGGATTTAATAAATAAAGTATAGAAATTACAGAAATGCAAGTTAAATAACACAAAAATTTCAAAAATGGGTTTTTGCATTGATCAACGACTTTATTGTGTATTCTTCCTTTAAAGCGTATTTAAATTCTTAAAGAACCCCATTTTGTTTGTTGTCAGTTCTTTCGTTAATCATATTTCTAAATTTTACTGCGTTCTGTGTAATAAAACGATTATCTAAAAATTGTTTATTTCTACTATGTATCAAAATACACATTCTACTATATAGGTGTGTAAATAAATATCTAATCTACTTCATCAGGAATAATTAAATTAATAATTACCTGTTTTTCTCTTTCTTTCTATGTATTATCAATCTATATTCATCTCTATTTTATTTAGACTTTTCAAATTTCTCTTAAGTGCACAATATTTTAGTATGTAATATGGATGTACACCTACACTTATAGATAATCCAGAAGTTTCAATTGTTCCCATTACATACTTACCTTTTGCATAATGTTATTCTATTTCTGTTATAATTAGTGTAACTCGCTCATCAAGCACAAGAACTAGCTTCTTCTTTGGTGAGATTGCAATTTTAAATAATTTTTGTACCAATATGTATTTTATATAAAACCACTGTACTATATATCTATATTAAATAAATAAAAATAAAAAAATAAAAAATCTCTTTTAAAAATACTCATGTAGATATCATTCAATTGATGTACTAATAATTTAACTGTATTTTAATACTTGTCCGTGCTTATTAAAAAAAGTCGTGAATAATATAATTGATAAACGATAAACGACCGTGTATATGAAAACCATTCTAATTACAAACGGACTAAGATTGTTCATGGAAAGATATATATATGTCGGCGGCCGATCGTAAAATCAGGCGGATCATGATGCGCCTAGCCGCATCGTGATTTGCCGCCATTTCACAATGTGCTTAACTTGCACCAGGCGCATCTTTGACATTCTCCATTTGTCGATTTGGCTAACCACGTTTAGCCATATCATTTTGTAGGAAGACCATTTTTGTTAAATAAGTAGACACATTTTATTCAACCAATGTTTAATTTTCAATCAAAAATAGTATTAGTATTATGAGTACCATATTATGGGATCATCCGGGTGTTTCTCCTTAAATATTAAATAGACTCTCTTTGAAGTTTCCATATTTTCCATATTTTGATACAATGTAATAATCCGATGAAACACGTTCGCTGGACGTGGATACCTTACTCATCTTTAGTTGGTTTATAGCCTATTAATAATATTATAAATAATAATACAAATAAAATATTGGTAAATATGCATTTAGTCCACCTCACGGATAATACGGAACGTTTGTGTTGTCGAAGTTTGATGCACGGATAATACGGAATATTCCTGCTTTAACTAATAAACAATCAAATATGACATTTGTCGGAAGCACCAATCTTATAATATAAATTCTCTAAATTAAACTCGCATTTCATCATTATTTTAAAAAACATTCCAGGTTTTGAATGGTTTGTTTGGCAAAGCAGGGTTTGTCTAGCGGGTTTGTGTTATTATTCTAATACATTTCTTTCCATGTTCTACTGTTATAAATACAGGTACAAACTTGTCAATAATGCATTCACTTTGAAACACGTTTTTGAAATGTCAAATAAAAACAATACATATGAAAATGGCGTTACCGCGTAAATGAATTAATTTAAACAAAATTAATATGTTGAATGCATATTTTTTGCATGTTTTTTGTCTTCCCCGACATAAACACTCTCTTTTCGTGATAATAAAGCTAAATCTAACTGTTTGAATAAGAAATATTGCGTATAAACCAGTAAGCGGCGTAATGCATACATAATAAAATATTATGTAGGTATAGTAATTATCCCAAATACTATCCATGTATAATAAACCCAATTCATCATAAAATAACAACAGTACGTGCAATACGATACAGTTATTTAAATTCAAAGTGATTAACTAATTGAAAATATACTTTGGACTAACCTCTAAAATGCGGGTCCACGGTTTTTTGAAGTAAAACTTCTTTACGCACGCTTGACTTGAGGAGTAAGCTGGTAAACGAAGAAAAAGTATGATCGGGCGAGGCGAACGGTTGAGCGAGGCGAACGGAAGTTGAGAGGGAGATATAAGTAAAGCATCGATGACACGCGGCTAGTTTACAAACTACTATCTACTAAGTTTAAAAGCGGGAAAATCGGCGAGTGAGATTGTCATGATGACACACAAAACTGCCCACTCGCTCAGAAGCGTAGGAAACTGAGGTCGCTTTTAGCGCCAGTAACAAGAACAACGACGCCTGTTTAAAAGCGGGAAAATCGGCGAGTGAGATTGTCATGATGACACACAAAACTGCCCACTCGCTCAGAAGCGTAGGAAACTGAGGTCGCTTTTAGCGCCAGTAACAAGAACAACGACGCCTGCGTGGACTAATTCTTCATATGTTTGACAGTCGAAATCAGCTGTTTATCGGAAGCCATATTGGAAACGTAAATAAACTAATCACGAGCAAGCGGAGCAAGCGTGTAGGCGAGTAAAGTTGATGACTTTTGAACTTTTTTTCGTAGATTGTCAACAATCTGCTAGTTGCTGCTAGTTAGCAAGTAACACGATGACACTGGGCGAGTTTACTAACAGATAGTGAATTTCCCAGATAGTATCTTGTAAATTAGCCGTGTGTCATCGAGGTTTTAGTGAAGTCTTACTTGAGTCGTGTGGTCTAAAGAACACTCGTTTTTTTACATTATGTTCAGAACTTTCATGACTTCCATAAACCTCCATTAGTTTTCGCTCAAAATTCTTTTGGAATGCACTTTTGTTATGGTTATCACATTGCTTCATGTTCTCCATTTTATCTAAAAGAAACTCGATTATTTATGCATTAAACCGCTTACTCGTTAATACGGAATACTTTTTATTCAAACAGTTAGATTTAGCTTTATTATTACGAAAAGTGAGTATTTATGTCGGGGGAGACCAAAAAATATGCATTTATCTACCATTTTAATTTTGTTAAAATTAATTCACTCGCGCGGTAACGCCATGTTTATTCATCGTTTTTATTTTAACATTTCATAGACGTTTCATCAATGCTGCCAATCATAGAAAAAATATTTTTGCATAAAACAAAGTGAATGCATCATTGACAAGTTTGTACCTGTATTTATAACAGTAGAACATGGAAAGAAATGTATTAAAATAATTACACAAACCCGCTAGACAAACCCTGCTTTGCCAAACAAACCATTCAAAACCTGGGATGTTTTTGTTAAATTATAATGAAATGCAAAATTATTTTAGAGAATTTATTTTATAAGATTGGTACTTCCGACAAATGTCATATTTGATTGTCTATTAGTTAAAAAAGGAACATTCCGTATTATCCGTACATCAAACTTCGACAACTCGAACGTTCCGTATTATCCGTGAGGTGGACCAACTGCATATTGTGATGAACCTGCTTTGTCAGATGGTTGGCGAATATTTTTTTTTTTTAATAACAAATATGAGCATACTACCGACACCCGTGGGGTAGATTTGATAGTGAAATTAAAAGAATGTGGAGCAATTGGGGCTGGCCTGTCGAGGAAGGATTTATCTACTAGGGTAACGAAAGCGTTCAACAAATCAGAATAAGTATCGAACCATATTAGGGGCGTCCCATCAATCACAGGAAAGAGCGAGATCTGATGCCTCTTGGTGGATTTAGAACAAAATATTGTCCCACGTTTTAGGGAATAGTTATTTTAAGTGGAAGGAAGAGTCATAAATCATGAGTCATAAATCGCGTTTGTAGGAAAGAGAACGGAGTCGGCAACGATTGGTTTCAAATCTAGGGTCGGGAGTTTTGCAAGGAATAGGTTAGAAAAGCTAAGGTTTCGGATTGGATTTTTGTGTCTTTCATATAACGCAGATGAAAAATGTGTTCGATCCCTTGTATTTGAGTGGGTTGTCAAGATCGATACATTGAAGCTGAATTTATCTGTTGATTTTACGTGTACGAGATTCAAGAAAGTAATTAGTGAAACTAATAAAAATTAATGTCCTGTCAGAACTTTAAATTATGTGCAAATTCAAGTATTTTTCCTGAAGTGCAGTTCGCATAACTCTGAGGACTTATGAGTGATAAATTAATGTAAAAAACTTTGGAAAGTAGGTTTGAGGTGGGACCTACGAGATGGAAAGAGGGAATAAGGGACAGACATCCTTGAGTCGAAGAAGGGGCTGGTCGTGGAATTTCGAAAAGAGTGTTGTGGCTAGCTGTGGACTTAGCAAAAACGAGAAGTGTTTGTTAAAACTAACTTCAGTGAAGATTTTGCATTTATGGTGTAAGATAAAGAAGTTCGGTGTTGTGTTACTTAATAAAGATAATCGTTGTTAAAATTCGCGATTGCCGCGCGATAAACATTTAAATTTGGGAATAGAGACTTATTAAAGTATTGGACTCCTGTCATAATTAATAATAATAACAATAATATCCTTATTGAACGAGATCTGCGAGATAATAATAAAAAAATTCAGACTCAGTGTTAATGCTTACAGTGGTTTTAAAATTACATAAGTACAAAAAGGGATATCAACTGAAAACCCTAAATATGAACACTAGATAAGTGAAGAATATAAAACGGTTATAAATATAGGTTTTCCCAATAATCTGCCACTGGACTAGCCTGTGTTGAGGCCGTAAATTTTAAGTCGACTTATAATTCTCGTAAACAGGCCTACATTGAAATGTAATCACATAATAGATTGGTTACATAAATAGTAATTGCGACGTATCATTCATTATATAGAGAGAAAAAAAATACTCGTATAACAATAATAATAATCCCGTAGAAAACTTTCCATCCTTCAGTTAAAAGACATTACAACGATTAAAATAATGATAATAATAAAAATAATTGAAAATGGTGTTAATTCGGTTGAGAACTTTTAATCAGAATAATTTAAGTTCGGATATAAAATGTACGGTCAGTCAAAAGCTAAAAATGCAGTTTAGAAAGAAGGCTTTTTTTTAAATTTAAAGTAGGTCCGACGTTACCGTGTACAATTAGGAAGAGGGAGTTTAGTAGTTACAATTGTGCAATATTCTGGTAAGGGTCCGCACGTGAGAGAAGATCTTCCCACAATGCAGTTTAGGAAAAAAGGGGGTTTAAAATTACAGTACCTATATTAAGACCTTGTATGTTGAAAAGGAAAGCAAGTACGGAGTTTGAGCCTTTATAGGAAGGACGCGTGATTAAGATGCGGAGTCGCGTTTACCCAACCGGGAGTCACGATTTTAGCAACCACGTTCTTGGTAAGTCAAATAACTTTAACCTATATTACAGGACCTCACTGCTCGCAGGAGGAGAGGAGTGAAGAGAACGCTGACCCTGAATTGCACCAGCGTTGAATGAACTGATGTTTTGATTATTCCAGAATAGGTACCAGGCATAATTCACAGATGTTATCAACAAGAACAGCTACCTTTTCTCGGCAGACAACTGATGCTGAGCTAGACCAAAAGGGGTTGACACGTGCGGAACCAGCGTAAAGGATACCTGGCTCTCACCCAGGGGGCTCGGGTTCGATTCCCGGTACCGGAACCTAGAAATCTATAATTGAATTACATGTACTTGTCTGCAGAGTGACGTGAATAGAACGCAAACTCTGGACAGTTAATTTCAGCAGCTCCAGCGCAGAGAAACTTTAATATTATTTAAGCAGCTGAAATGGATATGTTTAAGCGTTATTATCATCTAGGGCAGTGACGTTTTCTCCCAGACAGCTGATGCCGTGCGGTCGGGGGAACATACACAAAAAATGAACGAGCAAGCGAGGTACCTATATCTCGGGGGTGCTGTACACTCAACCAAATGGAGGGCGTTCCGAGAGTACGACATATCAAATTGAAGGCGATTACCTGCAACCCGGGGCAGCTGAACATCTTTAGACAAGGGAGCAGAAGAGCAGAATCGCGATATAAAATATGAAGCAAATAAAACTAACAGGTACTCTGCTGAATTCCTACTTGTTGAAATTACGCCTTTTTAAATCTTTACGATTGAACAATGTGATGACGTCACCGAGGCCACACATACGTGTCAATTGGTGGTCCCCCGGTAAGGGTCTTTCTGCATTGTCATGTTGGAGGATGCTCACCATAGACTGATCGGGTCTCGCGAGGTGCTGGAAGCAATTCCCTTTCGCGGAACTATGTCGAGCGGATGGGCGCGACAGGTCGTATGAAATGAGATGCCAAAAGTATGAAAGGGCATGGTTCGCTGACGGAGGCGTCTTGACCAAAAGCATCTCGAGTTACCGGCAAGGTAGTGTGGATGGAGGCATGAGCATGACTTCTTGCGGAGAGATCCCTGCAGCATCATCACATTTTTTAATCCTATCGACCTGGAAGCAAACGTATCTCTTACAAGGGTGGGGATAAGTCGGTTTCCAGAGGTGGTCTGTAACGCTAGGTCGGTCACGTGGGAGAAGGATCTGCCTGTCACAAGCTTACGCCACTTTGTACCGTGAGTAGAGTCTTGATAAGGGACGAAATAGATTACCCCTTCTAGAGCCAGTAAAGTAGTTCCGGAGGTGTTCGATACTGGAGTTGTCTGGGAAAGGTTTGAAGGCATGCCGTTCTTCTTTTGTTATGGAGGGGTCCGGGTATCTGGTTTATCGTCAAGAGATTTTCCGGGTGCCATGGGTATAGCCTCATCATGCATTGGTCGGAGGGTCGTGTCCTGAGGGCTGACCACCTAGTCAACTTGGTCAAGTGGAGGAGCCAGTATTTGCTTGCAAAAAATTCCTTCCACATCACATCCATTTTATCCTCTATCCCGTCTTTATACTTCCATCCTAGGTATAAATTTGTGTTTACTAACAACAGAACATATTATCACGATTATGTATAGGATCTAGCCACGGAGAGCGGTGCAGCGGAATCTCCAATTATCCAAATTAAACATTCTAGGTATGTATATTAAAAATCATTAGAACGTAGAGGGAGGGAGATCAATTTTATAGCCTATTAGGATCATAGTGGGGACAAATTCAGGATAGTTTAGACAGGGCGTGTCCTTAAATCGTTTAAGAGATACAGAGAAATTCCTTCACACCTTACCTAAAAGAACCGAAAGTTACCACGAAAGACATTAAATACCTATCCTAGATGTTCTAGGTGCTCCGAAAAAAAAAATCACACAACGTGGAGAAAAGGGTTTATTGTAAGAATTTCCCGGAAAACTACCTTTTACTGTGTTCAGTCACAGGGGTGGGAAAAATAAGTCATGATTCAAAACATTAATGGCGAATCATTCAGGGTACGAGAGGAAGATCTACCAACCGGAGATCTGAACGCACGAGAAGAAATATTGTAAAGTTTTCCATTAGGGGGGGGGGGGTTGACCCATCACAATATTTACCGAAACTCGTTCTTACTGTTAGACCCAATGATCAAATTGTTGTCGCACATCATTGGCACAAGAACGTAAATAAAACGCAGGCAGCGCCTCTATTCATTGGTGAATTCATTTTCCAACTCTTATTTGAATGTGCCTAAGCGAATAGCAAAGCGGAATGTCGGACGTTCATCCTCGATCGATAATCGATACGCCTGATTGTAAATCTGCCTTTTCGTGATGCCATGCCTAACTTATATCCGGCGCATTGTGAAATGGCAGCAGATCACGATGTGGCTAGGCGCATCATGATCCGCCTGGATTTACGATCGGCAACCGACATATATATTGTTTGTTCGTGAGAATGTACCTATGTGTATATTTATTTATTTATTTGTAAGAAACAAACAGCTTTAACATAATATACAGTGATAAATATACAAGTGAACTGAAGTCAAGCCACAGAAGTTTCTTATACTAGAGTACATCGGAAATGAAGTTTTAATATTTTAAAATTAATTTTGGGTTATTGGAAGGGGAGAGGAAGGGGAATATAGAAAAAAAGGATAGGAGATGCTCCCGATACATTGTATACTCTCATATTAATAATCGGTCGTACGTGTAACTTCATATCGATATTTCTTTAGGTTATTACTAAAAATGTCAATACTGTGAAATTTTGTATTATATTGTGCACATACGCGAGGAATTGGGGATTTTTTTCTAATATTTGTTCTACATGACGGTAAATAAAATAAGTCGGATTGTCGGTTTGATCTTGACGGAATATGAAAATTTATTAAATTGGTAAGTTCTGGTGAGTCCAGGCCATTATTTAGAATTTTAAGCAATATTGATAAAAAATTCGACGTCGTGTTTGGAGGGATTTGAAATGGTGAAATTTAATGGATTCCGTATAATTTGAGAAGGGTAAGTTAGTTTATAACTTATGGGTTTTTTTAATCACGTCTATTCTTTCAATATGGGCTTGGTAAAAAGGAGCCCAGATCGGTGTACAGTGTTCTAAGTGCGGGCGAATATATGAGGTGTAAAGGGAATATAGAGTGTTTATGTTGTGGAAGGGTTTTGCTATACGAATTATAAATCCTAGCATTTTATTGGCTTTGTTAAAATAAATAAGCTTAAATTAAATACAAAAAAAAAACAAAATGTATGGTGATTGGATACAAGAAGACATCTAGTGAAAGCAAAATTAAAATTGATGGTGAAATTATTGAAAATTTTACTGAAATGAAAATGTTTAGAATTAAACCCAGGACGCAAACCAATTATAAAGTTGAGTTACTATCAAAGGTTGGATTGCGATCCAAGAGTTGTCTGATTTGTTTGTTAGATGTCGATAGAATCATGTTTTATTTTTTTTTGTCTCTCTCACACAACGAACAAGGGAAATATAGAGGTACGAAAGTGTTATAAAAAGGCTTGTATCAGTTTAATTTACTTACTTCTTTACGAAAACTTGCACTAAGAAATTAAAATACTACTGAACCCTTGTCCGTTGGGTGGGGAAAGTTATTGTCGTCAGTTATAAGTTTATAAATATCAAATCATAACAATAAAAATTCAAGAACTTAAAGTTAAAACAAAAAAGTGCTTCATTTATAAAAAACCAGTCTGCCCAAAAGAAATCTCCTAAGTGAAGACCTCAATTTTTTTACATTTGGTCCTTCGAGCCGGATTATTGCCAATAAGGCTTGAAAAAAAGAAACCAGCAGTCGGGCAAGGATGTCCTAAAATGTAGTAATTTGCACTCACTAAATCCTTATTTGCATAATGATTTACTTCGCGTGGGCGGCAGGCTTTCCAAAGGAAAATTGCTGTCAATAAATCAACAACATCCAATTTTGCTGCCGCCACATCATAGTTTAACCGAATTAATTGTAAAAAACTACCATCATTTACATTTGCATGCAGGTACTCAAGCCTTATTGGCAATAATCAGGTTGAAGTTCTGGCCAATAATGGGAACAAATTTAGTGAAAAAGATTATAAGGAAATGTATAATATGTTATAGATCAAATCCAAAGACGATGCAGCAAATAATGGCAGACCTTCCAGCCGAAAGGATAACGGAATCTAAACCTTTTACGATAAGCGGGATCGATTATTGTGGACCTTTTTTGATTAAGTCGGGTATTCACAGAAAAACTACTAACGTAAAAGCTTATATATGTTTATTTGTATGTATGGTGTCAAAAGCCATACACTTAGAACTTGTACTGTCTTTGAATACAGAAAGTTTCTTAAATGCCTTGAAACGTTTTATCGCGCGCCGTGGAAGGCCGGGTAAATTATTTTCGGATAATGCTACTAATTTTAAAGGCGCGAACAACCAGCTACGGGATATTTATGATTTTTTGTCAAGCTCTAGCGATGAAATCGAGAGATCATTATCGAAGCTATCAATTCAATGGGAGTACATTCCGCCGAGGGCGCCGCACTTTGGAGGCCTTTGGGAAGCCGGGATAAAATCTGTGAAATATCATTTGAAACGAGTAGCAAGTAACTCCTTATTAACATATGAGGAATTTAATACCGTTTTGTGTCAGATTGAATCTTGTTTAAATTCTAGACCTCTTACCCCATTGTCAAATGATCCAAATGACCTAAACTCCCTCAGTCCCGGTCACTTTCTTGTTGGTGAAAGCTTAGCGGCGATTCCAGAACAAGATCTACAAAATATTTCAGTCAACAGGCTGAATAACTATCAAAAGTTATCCTTACTAATACAATGTTTTTGGTCGAGGTGGCGATTGGAATACCTGGCGCAGCTCCAAAGCAGAACGAAGTGGACCAGCGGACCTAATGCGCAACTAAAACCAGGCGATATGGTGGTCTTGAAGGAAGACAACCTACCACCATGTGTGTGGAAACTCGGACGTGTAATTGCAGTCCATCCAGGAGCTGACGGGAGAGTACGTGTGGCAACTCTCAAAACCTCGCATGGAACTACTCAGAGGGCCATCTCAAAGCTGTGTCTATTGCCAATAGACGATAACGAGGAGCTGAAGATGTCAACATCCCCACCCAACGGACCAGACGCTGTGTAAGCACAAAATGAAAAAAAAAGGAACTTGTGCTTTATGAAAAACAAAACAATGAGTGCATAAAACAAGATAAACCAATAAATAGTAAAAAAAACAATATAAAAATTTGTACGTTAAAAGTAACCAAAAAGGACAAAAGGAAGATATAATAATAAATTAAAAGTAAAAATCAGTGTACAAAATGTGGAAAAATGTGGAGCAATAAAAACTTGAGTGTGGTAGGGAGTGATATAAAAAATAATAAAACAAAAAAAGGATTGTAGATCCATATATTTAAAAAAAAAAGGGATAAAAACACTTAATGAACACTTATAAACTAACATAGCCTGCTGGGTAGAATTGCAAACTGCATATATAGATATATCTGGAGACATTGTAATAATTCCAAATGTGGCAATGAACTATGGAAGGAAGGATGATTTGTCTTTATTTAATTTTTTCCCAAGGAAGGAAGGAAGGATGACCAGGAAACCTGCCGCGACATGATTGTGCTGTCTATATTATATGTTTATACGTAATTATTGTTATGGTTTCTGTTTGTTTTTAAAAATGTAGTTTGTTTTTGGAATTATCTTAGTGTGTTATGTTATTGAATAACTTTAAAATTAATTTAATGAATTTGAATTTGATTTGAGCAAAGTCAATATTTAATTTAGGCTCATAATTTGTTTGCATAATGTTATTTGTATAATTTGCAGAAAAATGGATTCGATATTTCAGAATAAATATCTGCCCATTTTGGGGCGGAGAATGTTTAGAATTAAACCCAGGACGCAAACCAATTATAAAGTTGAGTTACTATCAAAGGTTGGATTGCGATCCAAGAGTTGTCTGATTTGTTTGTTAGATGTCGATAGAATCATGTTTTATTTTTTTTTGTCTCTCTCACACAACGAACAAGGGAAATATAGAGGTACGAAAGTGTTATAAAAAGGCTTGTATCAGTTTAATTTACTTACTTCTTTACGAAAACTTGCACTAAGAAATTAAAATACTACTGAACCCTTGTCCGTTGGGTGGGGAAAGTTATTGTCGTCAGTTATAAGTTTATAAATATCAAATCATAACAATAAAAATTCAAGAACTTAAAGTTAAAACAAAAAAGTGCTTCATTTATAAAAAACCAGTCTGCCCAAAAGAAATCTCCTAAGTGAAGACCTCAATTTTTTTACAGAAATATTTAGGAGCAGTGGCGGCGTAAGGTAGATTGGCACCCGGGCGGTTTTGTATTCAGCACCCCCCTACTTAAAATAAAACACCAAATACTAAACATGTTTACGAGACTCAATTTTACTTATATATTCGATCACATTATCCTAATTTATTACCTGTCTCTTTCAGTTGATAAAATCGAAAGATTGGTTGGTCGCGCTTGGCTCATTGTGGCCCTAAAGTACGATTTTAATAATTTTAACTTTGAAAAGCTTCTTTCACACGCAGCCACCAAAACACATATTGTTAAAAAAAAATCTCAAGCCTCGATTACATTGAGCGAGTTTACAAGCTACTAGCCGGCGTATTCACTATCTGCTAGTGAACTCGCTCAGTGTAATCATATTATTTATTTATTTATTTATTGAATTTCACGCCCGGCTGGGCTTTTACATGCATTTTTTTTTTTTTTAAAGAACATCTAAATTTAAATGTGCATAACAAAATTTTAAAAAACAAAAAAACAAATACATAAACAAAACAAAAACAAAATCAAAATCAAAATCATAACCAAATCTAAAACAAAATACAATAAAAAACAAATTGAAATAAAAACAAACTACTCCACCATGCAAGATGGAAAAAGATGTAGACTGGAAAAGTAAAGTACATGTGAAATGATTCGAAGCAGAGCTATTCAGTTGGAATAATTAAATTTGTTGTTCTTCTTTTTGATATAAATTCTACTAAGACTTGTTTGTATTTAGTGAATGATGTGTTAAATATATCAACAACATCTTTATAGTCATTACCCAAATTTTGTATACGGCGAACGGGGGTATACAATTGTGATTCTGTGTTGGAGTTGTCACAATAGAATGGTAGATACTGCCTCGATGTTGAATTGCGAGGTATATGGAAAGAAATCTAGTTTAATAGTTCAGGGCTGTCAATTACTGAATTTATGATTTTATGTAAACATGTTAGGTCATATACCTACTATTCTGCGTTCGGACAATTTTAATAAATTAAGTTGACATAGTAGATAATCATAGTTGATACATTCACTTGTGATACCCATTCTGAAATTAATATATCTTAAGAATTTATTTTGAATTCTTTCTATCGTGAGTGAATGCTTAGCATAACTAGGTGCCCATACTGTCGAGTTGTACTCGATTTGACTCCTTACCAATGACATGTACAAATTTTTAATGGTTTGAATATTTTTAAATTGGCTGCAAATTCTTATTACGAAACCCAACATTTTCAAGCTTTATTTGATGTAATTTCAATATGATTTATAAATTTCAGTTTTTGATCAAAGTTTACACCTAAATCATTCACCTCGGTTACAGCTATTAGCACTACATCATTAATGGAGTACTCATAAATTATTGGATTTTTTATTCTATGAAATCTCATAATAAGACATTTACTTAAATTTAGTTGTAGATAGTTCTCTTGGCACCAAACAAAAAGTTTAAACAAATTATTCGACAATGTTTGACAGTCATTAATATTTCTTATAGCTTTATATATTTTCATATCGTCCGCAAACATTAAAACTTCGACATAGTTGAAAATAGTAAGAACATCATTCACAAATATCAAAAATAAAATTGGTCCCAAATGTGACCCTTGTGGAACGCCGCTGGTAGCGATAAATTTATATGAAGTAAAGCCATCAATTTTAACGGCTAATTGCCTGTTACTTATTAACTATCTAGCAGATTTTTACTTTCCATTTGGAACCATTCCACTTCTTCTGGTGATGTTAGCAACGTTTTAAGCTGAATAACACTAAATGCAACCAGCAGAAAACTGAAGTCACACAAAGCTGGTATGAGTATTGATGCTGCTTCTCTTGCTTCGACGCTTTCTTTGCTGTGCTGGGATTACACATCTCTTCGAGTGTTGATACAACCATCTCAAAATTATTCTTCAGTGATTTAACAGCGTCGTGATGAGCACTCCATATTATCTTTGATAGCCGTTTAAAGGACACGCCTATATTTTTCATTAGTATTTCACACCGCGCTCGATATTAGGTACGCGCGGTATAAAATCAGACAATTTGGGAAGCGGGAATGGGTACCGCCGCCCCGGGAACTTTTATTTACAACCGAAACCTCTGCCATAGGTCACCACAAGTGGTTCGCTACTTTTTGTGATTTAGCAGGGGTGCCCGGGTTGATGGGGTGAGGTTTGACTAGGTCTTGGAGGCGGTTGACCAGACACACTACCCCAAATTCCTACCCACCCCTTAAACCCTATTCCTTCCCAGAACTCTCCTATCCTCCTTTTCCTTAAAAAAAACCCTCCACACAGAATCCCCAAAGATGACATAGGCCCTGAGGGAAATTATTTTCCTCGGGGACTATGTAATCTTAGGGAATGAATGCAACATGAATTCATTCTTTAGGGAATTAGAAATTATATTCGAAAAAAAAAAAGAAAATATAGTTGCGATGCTTTTCAAAATATGTATTAGTATTTATGCAGGAAGCTAGGTACAAGAGTAGGTAGTTATTTATTGATATGTCTTTATAGAGGAAGATTTTGTGCATTCTTTGGCTGTACGAGTGAGTTGTCGTTGTCACCCCTCGGTGCTTGGCGGACCGCCCCCTCCGCCCCCCCCCTTAAGCCGCCACTGCTTAGGAGTTATATTAGATTCCAAACTAAACTTCAATTGACATGCTGAATACGCCGAAAAGAAAATTGGCAAAAAGATATCTTTTTTTGGAAGAATTCGGCCAAAAATTTCTCACTTCAACTACTGCTCAAGTATACTTTTCCTATATAACGAAAGAGAACAAAATAAGTTACAAATTCTCCAAAACAGGGCAATGAGAATAATTCTTAGACGAAACAGATTTTCGAAAATAATTAAAATGTTAAAGGAACTAAATTGGTTGACCGTGAAACAGATGCTGACCTTGAACACGATGGTATTTATCCACAAAATATTGAACAACACGTTACCAAAATACTTCTCAAATAAAATTGTATACAATAAAGACATTCACAGATATAAAACAAGGACGTGCAAAGAAATTAGGCTACAAAAAAAGGACAAAGCGAATACGCAGAACTCGGCAGAACAGTCTACTGTACAAGAGAATGAAGTTGTATAACACACTACCAGAAACTTTAAAGTCCACACCAATTGGAAAGTTCAAGATGTATTGTAGGAGCTACATAAAACTTGAAAAATATAGTGAATATGAAATATTATAATCAATTAGAAATTTGTAAACTTAAATGTACAAATTACTAAAATTATTATTATTATTATTATTATTGTTAATATATATGCATATGTGTGTATGTACGTGTACGTATGTATGTTTCTTTTTATAATCTGATGAGTCTTTTTCTACTTTCTATAAAGATTTTTTCCAATTTTCAGCTTGTTTATATACCTACTGGTACCATATGTTCTTACTAGACTTCATACATAGTAACATGTACCGGACAACTCAGAACCTTCTTTGAAAAGTCATTAAAAGTGATACAAAAAATCTATCAAAAACAGGTTAAATAGGTTACGTTAGTTTAGGGTTAATAAGGGCTATTATAAAATTATTTTTTTCATAGGTTTAAATGAATTTTCAAAGAGGTGTTGAGTAGACTTGATTCTGAGTTGGCATGGAACCCATAGTAACCATACACCATTGGTCACCATGAAACAGGCATCTGTCTAGTATGATGATTTAATACAGGGTGTTAAGGGACGTACTTGACTTACTTTAACCAGTGATTCCTGACATTATTTGGAGTAAAAAATGTAAATGAAATTTTGGTCTCCGGTGACTTTTTTTGACGACTTTTTTTTTTCAATTTTTTTTTCTTCAAAGTCAAACAAAAAAAAAATCTTCCGCACGTCGTCACTGGTCACTCAGCCGTGTGTCTGACGAACCCCTTACCCCGCCTCCAACTGTTCAACAATTACCATTTTTTTATGCTTTTGTAGAAAAAAAAAAAAAAAAAAAAAACATCAAAAACGTCACCGGAGACCAAAATTTCATTTACATTTTTTACTCCAAATAATGTCAGGAATCACTGGTTAAAGTAAGTCTAGTACGTCCCTTAACACCCTGTATATCTGCTCTATATAATAAATGTCTTAATTAAATATGATGGACACATTTTATAAATAAATCGTAATGTATAAATATGAATGTTTGTTTATATGTCCCTTATGTTTTACTAAACCATTCATCCGATTGCGATGAAACTTTGGGGATTAGATGTGCCCATGCTCACGATGGTTTCTATATATAATTATGATCTCTAGCGTTATGAAATTATTACTTTTACTATTCATCCGATTGGTGAGCTCTGACGTCATGAAATTTATATAAAATTGCAATAGGTGGCGAGGGGAAGGGGAGACGGAAGGTTAAAAGGGACCAATTGTAAAGGAAACGCAGGGAAACAGGAAAATGACGGCTGCCGTGGTCGAGGGGTAAGGCTCTTGAATCGCAATCCGAAGTTCGCGGAATCGAACCCCAGCGTGGGCAAAAAAAAAATAATTTGAATAATTTTTATTATTTCACAATAATTTATTAATTTTAAAACAATTTATGGTATACTTATGGCACTTTCTAATGGAAGATACTCTCAGTATCGCCCTGGTGTAAGACCACCATACAGATTTGGAGCGTTGCTTATAATGGTGTTAACCGTGTTTGGTGATCAGATCTGAATAGCCAGGTAAATCACCACCTTTCTCTTCCCCATCTCCTTCCCCTCCGCACTACCTTCAGCTTCACGTCATACCCCAATTGGGGATGCCATAGTCTCACTGGCTCTAGATGGAGCAGCTGGGAATCTTGTGAGATATTCATATGTATAAAAAAGGGGGAAAAAAATCTTTCAAAATTAAAATTATTATTTAAATTATTAGTTTTAACCAAGTTTATTGTTAAAAAAATCGAAGTGTTTCGTAAGCAATGCTTCTGTCAACAGGATTATAAAGCTTTAAAATAACCCTACTGAAGTAAGCATAGCTTACGAAATATTTTATTTTATTTTATTTGTTAGCGTTATAAACAGTCATTACAAGTGCATATTTATATAACAGTGTTAGAGATAGTCATATCATTGACCAATAAAATAACGACATAAAAATTTGAGACCATAATAAAAAGAAAAACAAACAAAACAATATATATATATGTATGTAATATAAACAGTTCTGAAAAAGTGCATCTACTCATTTAAATCTACAAAAAATGTATTTTCAAGGGTAATATACAGTGAAACCCGCTTAAGAAGTTCTCTCGTAAGACGTTTCATGGCTTAAGAAGTTTGGTTTTTCCGGTCCCTCGGCTCAATATTGGCTCAATTTTTCCCACATATAAGGTTTTCCTGCTTAAGTTATTGTTATTTTTTTTTTTATAATAAACGTCGTTAAAACTAAGTATTATATTAATACTAAATTGAAATGGTATCACAAACTACATAAGCTTAGGTCTTTGAAGAAAAAAAAATATTTTAGTGGTTTTGCAACGCATGCCGGGAATACGTTAGAACGTTATAAATAAAATATCTTCGCAATTCTCCTGATTTTAAAATAATACAGAATCAACAACAAGTGACAAGAAGAATTTATTTATAGACTATGTACAGAGATAACAACGTATCTAATATATATATTACTAATATTATAAAAACGAAAATTTGTATGGATGTAAACGTGTTTGTTACTCTTTCACGCAAAAACTACTTAATGGATTTTAATGAAACTTTACAATAATATAACTCATACATCAGAATAACATAATATAGGCTATAATTTATGTTGCTAGTTAGGAAGGGGACGCGGGAGGGGAACGGGGACGCACGAGAAATGTGATTCAGGGAGAAACAATGTATTTTTTGGATATGGCAGTGCAACGCATACCGGAAACCAGCTTATATAAAATACAAAATGTGTTTGTGGATTAGTGAGATGTCTGTGTATTGCTATATATTGGTACCAAATTTATTTGATTGTTCCTATAATATTTGATTATTCTTATCTAATACACAAAAATTAATATTTGTAATATATGAAAAATGAAAATTTTGAGTTTAAAAAATTGTAATAGGTCGCACGTGAGCTTTTTGAAAGCTGAATGTACTGGGACTGAATATATGGAACGCGAGAGGGGGGTTGGTGGGACGGGAGAGTGGGAGAGGGGAGAGGGACGCATGAGAAAGTACAAGCAGGGAAAAACAATTTATTTCTTTGAATGCGGCTTTGCAACGCATGCCGGGAATCAGCTAGTCTATTATAAATGTTATCAATCAAAGTGATAACATTTATAGAATTTCCAACTGCCAGTGATAGTTTATAATTAATTAATGTGAAACAGCACAAGAGTCCGTTCTCCACCCCTCCCCACAAACCTCCTCTCTACCCCTCCCCACAACCTTCAGCTTCACAACACACCCCTAATTGGGGATGTCATAGTCTCACAGGCTCCAAACGGGAACATTTGGGACTCTTGTGAGGAATGCACATATTGGCCTTGATGACATTGAGTGAATTTACAAGCTACTATCTGGGAAGTTCAATATCTGTTACTAAACTCGCTCAGCGTAATCGTATTACTTGCTAACTACCAGATTGTTGACAATCTAAGAAAAAAAATTGAAAGGTCGTCAACTTTACTTGCTACTTGCTTACTCGTAATTGGTTTATTTATGCGCTCAAAATGGTTGCCAACAAACAGCTGATTTCGACTGTCAAAAATCTGACAGAATTAGTTCACGCAGGCGTTGTTATTCTCGCTACTGGATAGCTTTGGCGCTAGCAGCGACCTTCGAGCTCAGTTTCTTATGCTACTGAGCGAGTGAACAGTTTTGTGTGTCATCATGACAATCTCACTCGCCGATTCACCCGCTTCTAAACTTAGAAGATAGTAGCTTGTAAACTCGCTTAATATTATAGAGCCTTAACCAAAAAAATATTTGGCGTATTATTATTACATTGGATAATACCTACATATTTATACAGAATATTTACACCAATACAATCACACGAATATGAATTGTGGAAGAAGTCGGAACGCCCGAGGAAGACAAAGACATGGCGCTATCAATTTTTTACTTTAATAGAAAGATACGATGATAGGGAGAAGAAGGTTGGGAAGTACCAGGCTATTTAGATCCGGTCGATTTCAGGCAACGTTCCAATTTAAAAAAAATATTTTTCTTGTTTTTACAAAGATAGAAGGTGTATTTATGTTATAAAATGTTGTAATGGAGACGTGACCTTGAACTTCTATTAATATTTATGAATAGATAAGCCGCGGATGAATCATTCTCTGATAAATATAATGTATATTTAGCACTTGTCTCCCGGTACTTGTGGCATTATCTTTAAAAATGGTGTAATATTTGATTTACCTGCTATGTAAATATTATTTGAATTAAATAAAGTGTATTAAATCAAACCCGCTATCTGTGGATTCGTAGATCTCCTTAGGCTATTTTTTTTGGTTTTCCGAACAACTCGTATAGGTGTCATAGAAATCGTTGTATGTCCCTTACTATGATGGTTAGAAATATGATTTAAACGGTCTTAGAAAGAAAAAAACGCTTTATTTTCAAATCTAAAAAACGACAAAATAATTCAAATGTACCTTTACCATCATGAATCCATGAATGAGAAAAGAAATTAAGATTTGAGATTTATTTTTTAAATTATTTTTACGTGAAACGCAAAAAAATTAATTGAAGATAATATTTATAATACATTTATTTGCCTAATAATATAAGTGATAGTGTTTTTTTTTTGTTTTCGTTATAAGTGACTTTATTTAGAAAAACCATAATACGAGGCAGTATGAAAACTTTTTAATGTTTCAAAAAATTAAATGTTTATTTTGAATTACAAAATTCGAAAACATATTTTATCACTTTTCAAAAATCGTTTTTAATTTTTGAATGCGTTCATAATTATTCCATTAATGAGATGGCCGATTTTCTCGACAAATCTGGTTCAGATTCCGGAACTATCCCACTAAATTTTAGAATTCCTATCTCCGATGTCTTCCCGATTCTTAAATCCAACATGACTCGTGCCTGGGAAGAAAATTGGGCAGTCTCCAAAATAAGAACTGGATCTTTCTATACTGGAATTCAAAACCATATCCCTCCTAAGCCATGGTTTCACGGTAAAAAACTTTCAAAACGATTCATTTCATGTATTTCGAGAATGAGAATTGGTCACTGTTCAATTGCATCTCACTTGTCTAGAATTAGAGTTTTAGATGATCCGGTCTGCCAGTGCGGTGTGGAAGAGGAAACCTCCCCCACGTTTTCTTTAACTGTAAAAACCATTCATCTTTCAAGAACATATACCGCCGGCTTATTAAAATCACACACCAGTCCCCCCCTTAACATTTCATACCTTTTATCTCTTAACAATTCTCGTATTCATACAGCTTTAATAATAATAATATAGAACATATAATACGAATTATATCGGGATATTCTATATTAGCGCCGTCCGAGTATACATTTAGGCACAATCAGGTTTTAAAAATAATTCACCAAAGTTTGGTAATTAAACATAACTTGATTGATTGCCGTAATGTAGTACCATATTATGAATACGAACCAAATTCATTTATAGAAAATGAATTTTATAAAATATATTATGATAAAACTATACTAACAGACAGAACAATTAGTCATAATAGACCTGATATAGTTTTACATGACAAAATTAAAAAAAAATAACTTATATCATTGATGTAGCTATTCCAAATTCTTGTAATATTCAAAAAACTGTTTCTGAAAAAATTAGAAAATACACAGATTTAGGAAATGAGATTAAAAGAATTTGGCATTCTCGGACTATAAAAATATTACTATTTGTTATTTCGGCCACTGGCATAATACCTAGGAATCTGATTCAAAATTTAAGCATATTAGATTTGTCAAAGAATTTGGATATAAAAATGCAAAATCAGTAATTTTAAATACATGTAGGATTACAAAAGATTTTTTAAATATTTATATTGAGGGATCAGTAGGATTTATAGGTTCAATTAGAAATGCCACAGAGCCGAACCCTCTTATATGAAAATATCTGGAGTCGGTGAATTATATTCCCATTTAGTCTGTAGTGGGTTGACATGTTGTTCTTGTATTGTTTTGTATTTATAATACTTATATAGTGCAATTGCATAGCGTGGATTCACTAGATGATCATTTGGGGAAGTGTATGAAAGGGTTTAGTTTTTCCTTCTTTTTTTTTTTTTGGGGGGAAAATTTAACCCGCCATTCAAATCTGGTGCGTATAAAGGATAATAATTGGATAATATATAAAGCGCCGTTTTTGTGAAAAATCACCTCAAGGGCGCTGTATTAATCTGAATGAATTCAATATTTAATTTGTTTTAGTGATCTAAATGAGTCCAATATTTAATTTGTTTTATTATTTTCCCAATAGATTAACCGATTTTTTTTATCCACTTTATTTATTACCGGCACAAAGCACTCTTTTCAGGGTGAATTGCCTAAAACCAAAAAAAAAATTATTCCATTTACTTTAATCTTATTGCAAAACGAAATTATTTTTACCCCCTTAACAAATAATATCGAGGCCTGAGGGATTAAAAAAATCTAATTGCACAGATCGATAATTTTTTGAGGGGTATTAAATCTTTGCTACTAAATAACGGTTTCGAGATCCCACTGAACGCAAGTAAATTTTAATAAATTAATTTGTGTTTTTTTTTTTGTATATATCTACACGTTTATGTTTATTTGTGCTTGTATGTATGCACCTATTCACGCATTAAAAATTTATGTAAATATTTATAATCTACTCTTTATGCTAGTATTTTATTCCTTTATATTTTCAACTTTTATTATAATTTTTCCAATTTTGAGCTTGTTTATTTACTAGGACCATATGTTTAAACTAGACTTCATACAAAACACTAACTTTACTCCATTGGCACCATGAAACAGGCAGCCGCCTAGTATTGTGATTTAATATATCTACTCTATGTAAATGTCTTCATTAAATATCCCTATTTTAAAAATAAATTTATTTATTTAAACGCCATAGCATGGCTTTTACATTGAAGTGATTACATGGTATTATAAGTATACAGTGGTACACAGGAGATTATCAATAATAACAAAGTAGAAATGAACATTTAACAAAGTAGCAAGTATTTACGTAAAGGATACTATTATGTGTTACTAAACTACTGTTACTATACCAAAAAAAATATATCAATGTTATAATAACCGAGAACATAAAATTTAGATAGGATTATTTAGAATAAAA
The DNA here is from genome assembly GCA_917880885.1 of Limnephilus marmoratus. Classification (NCBI taxonomy): domain Eukaryota; kingdom Metazoa; phylum Arthropoda; class Insecta; order Trichoptera; family Limnephilidae; genus Limnephilus; species Limnephilus marmoratus. The sequence continues at coordinate 10,068,268 of OU862907.1, forward strand.
AAGATGTACCTAAACAAAGGGGACTTGTCAAAAAGTTGTCAACAGTATTTATAAGCACTAGAGTAAATTTGCATTGAGTTTATTGTTACCTTCAAAGTTATCTTTGTTTGAAATTATTAAGCAGGTATTGCTAATTAGCTAACTGTTTCAGGGCTGTCAGTTATATATTTAATAATAGTTTTGGTTTAAAAAAAAATCATTTTTAATAAAATAATACATTTAAAAGCTATCTCTCTTCAGTCTGATAGTAAAGATATCTGAAGTACTTGAGTGCCTAGTTGAGAATCTATAGTAAAATATTTATTTATTTATTATGAATTTCCCGCCCGGCTGGGCTTTTACACATTATTTTTTTTTTTATTTATTACAAAGACCATCTAAGTTAAGCATTACAGAATCAAAGCAAAATCAAAACAAAATCGAAAACAAAATAGAAGACAAAATCAAAAACAACATCTAAAGTAAAAACAAAGTAAAAGACGAAATAACATCGAAACTAAATACTCCGCCATGCAAGATGGAAAAATGTAATACTAGGAAAATTACAATACACTGGTAAGTGTATTACACTTTTATTAATAAATACATTATAAATAAAAATATTTCTGACACCAAAACATCCCGGAATCAACGACAAGTAACACGAAGAATGTATTTATGGATTATGTACTGAGATAACAAACTGTGCGAATCTATTATAAATGTTATCAATCACAGAATATACTTGTTGCTATCAGCTGGAAAACCTTTCAATTATTTATTTTTACCTTCAAAAAGACTAAACAGAAATATTATTAAATAATATTATCCATTTCTCGTCAAACTTGAAGAATAGTGGTGGGAGGGGGGAAAAATTCTGAGATATAAACAAATACCTATTTAAATAATAAAATAACCAGTTCTTAAAGAAACATCACCGAAAATGTAATTTTTCGTTGATGAGTTCTGTACTTACGAAAAGGGCTAGATTATATTAAAAAACGAGCTATGGCTGACGGCCTCGATTTTAAGTTAATTTTCCTTTACAAAAGCTGAGTTGGCAACGCTGGTTTCGATAGCTTTGATATTTCGCTACTAAACCTAATAGTACACTAAGAGCCAAAAATATTCATGTTCTGCTTCTATTCTGAAATAATCCAACAAATGCAGTTGGTCTTATTGATTTTTTCACAAATACAATAGTTTCTGTTTTCAAATCCTAAACCATGGCTAGATCAAGGCTAGAGGGAGTAATTAGAAATAAGACAAAATGTTTGTTTAAAATACAATTTATTAAAATACATTATCACTATTTATTCTATCAATATATTATATACATTTAGTAAATGTTTTCTTTTTAAGGATAGAGAAAGATACATTACGTTATATTGATAAATTATATGTTAAATAGAATTTCCTGATATACAAAAAGCAGGGAAAGCAAAACAAATAATGTTGTTTTTAAGATGATTTGAAAAAAACAAATATCTTTCTTTCTCTCTCTCTCCAACTTTACGAAACAAAATAACACACACCAACTAGTAATAAGTAACAACAGAGAACTAAATAAAATAGTACATAATTGTCTCATTCGTAAATACAATAATATGAAATCAGAGGCAAAAAGAAAAAATTTTAAAGAGAATTTTTCTTATTGTTTGATATTTTGTTTTTGCTTACCATTTATAACTTACCTATGACGGCCGGCGTAGTGCAGCGGTAAGGCGCTAGACTCGCATTCCGAAGGTAGCGGGATCGAATCCCGGCGTGACAAATAAATTTTATTTGATTGATTTGTGTATTTCACCATTTATTAATTAAAAATAATATATAGTATATTTGCGGCACGTTCCAGAGTGGAAGATACTCTCAGTATCGCCCTGGTGTTAAGACCACCATTCAGAATTGAAACGTTGCCTGAAGTGGCTTTCGTCGTATTTGGTGACCAGATCTGATTAGCCAGGTATTTCCCCACCTTACTCTTCCCTATCTCCTTCCCTCCCCACTATCTTCAGCCTCACAACACACTCCAATTGGGGATGCCATAGTCTCACTGGCTTCAGACGGGAGCAGTTGGGACTCTTGTGCGGTATTCACGTAAAAAAATGTTTTTATGACTTTTATTGTATTTTTTTTATTTTATAACTTACCAATATTTTTATTACTTATATTGTATTATCTGTGTAAAATTATTAATTTGTGTTTCTAAATTTAACTAGATGTAAAAATATATATATAGTTGTCCGCTCCTAAGCGCAAGAATCTGCTTTATTCGGGAGTGTTTTGTAATATTCATGTTATATTATCTTGTAAAAATTGTAACACTAAACATGTTTCAAATAAAAAAAAAATATTTTTTTTTTTTAACCTAGACGCCTCCGTAGTCGAGGGGCAAGGCTGTTGACTAGCAATCCAAAGGTCGTGGGTTCAAATCCCAGCGTGCGTAAGTAAATTTTATTTGGTTGATTTGGGTTATTTAACAAAAATAAACATTTAAATTAATATAAGGCATACATGCGGAAGATATTCTCAGTATGCTCCTGGTGTAAGACCATCATTCAGAATTGAAATTTTACTTGAAACGGCTTTAGCCGTGTTTGGTGATTAGATACTTCCCCATCTTCCTCTTCCCATCTCCTTCGCACTACTATCTCCACTACCTTCAGCCTCACAACTAACAATTGGGGATGGAATGCATTGGCTTCAGACGAGAGCAGTTGGGACTCTTGTGCGGTATTCACATAACAAAAAAGTAATAAATCAACATAAAATTTACTCCGAAAACATAAAACATCGTTTTGCAAGTATGTATTTAAATACCTACCTACTAAATTAATAAACACAATGATCCGACAGTCACAATGTCTTATCAGATATAATATGTTTAAATATATATTTTTATCAACGCGGTAAATTGTAATCTACCATAAGTTTTTCCCCAGAATATCTACTTATATAAAGATAAATGATTTTTTTACTGTGCTTATCAGCTACTGTGGCACAGAATTTTCGTCATTTTTGAATTCTTTTCTAAGGAATGTTTCTTTTTTTTCAAAATTATAGTTAATATTTTATGAAATTTAATTAAAAACATGCGTTTGTGTTCCAGGATATAGAAAATAATATTAACCAGACTATTTTGTTCGCTTTTGGAACAACTCATATAGGTCTCACAAAAATCGTTGTGTCTCCCTTACTATCATCGTATAGTGAGAGCTATAAACCAGATGGTATTGGAAAGAGAAAACACCAAGTTACAAATTGTAATCTAAAAGTAAACCACAAAAGAATTAAAATGCACACCTTCAAGAAAAAAAAATTTCAACCGCAATTTTTTACAGGAAAATATATTATATACAGGAAACGAAAAAAAAGTGGGGAGAACATTTATAGGTAATACATTTTTTGTCTAATAAAATATTTGTGTGTTTCTTTTAACTGCCCGCAATTTTAGTTAGAAAAAACGTTGGTTGAGCAATTAAAACAAAGCTGAGTTGGCAACACTGGTTTCGATAGCTTTGACATTTCGCTACTAAACCATAGTAGACCAAAAGCCAAAAATATTCATGTTCTACTTGTATTTTCAAATAATCCAAAAAATGCAGTGTTTCTTTTGTTTTTTTCACAAATACAACGAAATTAAATTTATTTTTAATATTGCCTATTTTTTCCCACAAAAGCATACATTACCAAACCTTTCATAGTAGCATCATGTCAACGGGGTTAATCCGTACCCGCTGTCAGGGGCTCTTCTAGGAGGGGTCTCAGGGGCAGGACACCGGGCGGCACTTTTAGGGGGCGGCCAAATGGTCCACACAATTTAACAAACCTTTACTTTTAGATTGTTGCTCGATCCGTCGGAATGCTAGCCAAGCATCCTACTCACCAGGCTTTCTCTTTTTTATGTTATAGCAGTACTAATGTTACATCTTAAAGCAATCAGAAACATTAATGATTGCCATATATTGTCAAATAACTTGTTGAGATTTATTATATGGTGTCACGATAACCGCTTGCAACTTAACACAAGCAAATGTCAAATTATGAGGTTTTATCGAATAAAGAATCCTATATTTTTCGATTATTCTATTAACAATATGTCGTTAGTATCTGTCTCGGAAATTAATGACTTAGGTATTTGGTTTGACACGAAACTCAACTTTATCAAGCATATAGAAATAATAACCAATAAAGCTTTGAAAATGTTGGGATTTATTTTAAGGGTGTCTAGCGATTTTAATAATGTCAATACTGTAAAAACTTTATATATGTCACTAGTAAGGAGTCATATAGAATATAATTCCACGGTCTGGTCCCCAAATTATGAGGTTCATTCACATGCGATTGAAAGAATCCAAAATAAATTTTTAAGATATGTAAATTTTAAAATGGGCATTCCTAGTGAATACCTAAATTACGATAACCTACTTCGTTCATTAAATTTAATAAAATTATCGGATCGTAGAATCATTTTCGATTTAACCTGTTTGTATAAAATCATTAATTCAATGTTTGACACCCCTGATTTATTATATGTAATCTCCTTTCATACTCCAGGCAGGTCAGTCACAAGACAGTACCTACCATATTATTGTGCCAATTCTAAGTCAACATGCCAATATTATACTCCTATGCGACGGATTCAACAGCTTGGAAACAAATACTCCGATGTTGTTGATATATTTAATACATCAATTTTAATATATAAACATACCTTATTGAAGTTTTTTTCATCAAGTAGGGGAATGTGTCGATGAAACTGTTTGAATTGACTAGCATATTGGTGGTGTTTTGTCGGCTGAAGGAGAGAAGCTATTTTTGTATTTTTTTTTAATAATTTGTGCCTGCATCCTGTGCTGATCAAATTCTATTTTTATAGTATTTTTTTTTGTTTTTATATTTTGTTCCTGCATACTGTGTGGATCAAATTCAATAGTATTTTTGCTTTATATTTGTTTATGTGCAAGTGTTGTAATCAGTCATTTCCTGCACTATTTACTAGTATAATTTCGTAAATATTGTTAAGTGTATATATGTATGTAAAAGCCTAAATGGGCGTAAATAAATAAATAAATAAATAAATAAATAAATAAATATTTCTAAATCTTCCCGGAACCAGCGGGTTATTGAATCATTGTGGAATTTTGTGAGGCTGGATGAAGTGAAAAGGGGGAGGAGATGGCTAAGAGGAAGATCGGGAGATATCTGCCTATTCAGATCTGGTCACAAAACACAGTGAATGTTTCTATTCTAAGTGGTGTGTTGCGAGTCTCTACAACATCAGAATGTTGTATAAATACGCTAGTTATTATTATTTAAATTTAATAATATATTTTTTTTTCTTTACATTAACTCCACATAGGAGGCACTGAGTAAAATAATTTCCCTCAGGGCCTATGTCATATTTGTAGATGCTGTGTGGAGGGTCTTTTTGAGGAAAGGAAGGAGTGAAAATGGGTCTTGAAGAGACCCATGTTGTAGGAGGGGGGAACACAGAGGCCGGCAAATCGTTCCACAGCCGAGCCGTTGAACTCAAGAACGAGTTATAGGAACGACCCGTTTTCATGTGAATGTCAACCGTGTACAAATGTTGTGTAAAATATTTCCCGACTATGCACCGGTGCCGAGGGGATCGATTTATTAATACCAAAAGCAAACAAAACAATTTTCCAAAAAGGACCCTTTTACATGGCCATTAAAGTATATAAAAACCTTTTACGATATTAAACAAATACAAGATACACACAGATTTAAGTCATCACTAAAAACATTCCTTCTGAACAGGTCTCATTACACATTGAGTGAATACCTCACATAGGTACACCTGTTTTTATATTTATGTTTATATAATAAATTAAAACAAACTCAATTTGTATTACACCACTTTTATATTTATATTTCATTTGTGTTCATTTCTGTATAACATGTTAGGTTAACTGGAAGAAATAGGATGTAGGTACCTATAAGTTATACCTTTTGTACTAAATGAAAATTTTGTACAATAAATGATTTTGATTTTGATTTTGATTTTGATCAATGGTGCTAGTTCCTCGGAGCATCTTCCATTGCAATACCGGTAGAACAAGGATAGCATTCCCACCTGACGCGAGATGGGAGAATCTATCAAACGGACCGCCTGTTTCTGCACAGAGTCAAGGGCTATTTTATTGACATTGTAACATTGTTGTTGCCCACGCCGGGATTCGAACCCGTGATCTCTGGTCCTCGGCCAGGGATCTAACAGCTCTGTCATGGAGTGCCTCAAATCAACTTGGTATTACCTATATGTATTATTAACAACGATCTCAGAGTAATGGAATTTTTTTTGTTTTTTTTTATTATTCGTATTAATTAAATCTGTTACAATTAGTGATGTGCTATGCCTGTCTCACTAGGAACTCCTGTGTTAAGAGCAGGAGCAGTTAACATAAACAATTTATAACAAAATTATAAATAACATCTCAATGTTACATTTAAAATAAAATACAAACAGCATCGTACCATTGGAAATACATAGATACATATAATTTGGTTTTAATAAAATCTTTGATTTTACATCTAACTTGGCTGATGATCCAAGACTTGATGTCTGCTTTATATTTAAAATAAGTTGTGTTCTGTCTAATGGCCAGTGGAAGTGCATTGTATAGCTTTGTTGCAAAGAATCTAAATTTATTTGGACAATAGATGTTTTAGCGAAAGCAATAAGTAAGAGATTATGTCCTTTGGTTCTAGTATCTTAAGCAGTTTGGACATCGTCATAAAACAGTTCTATGTTTGAAGAGGATGCTAATATGTTTTAGGCATAAAGATGCCTAAAATAAAAAGCACATATTCTCATATAGAGTTCATCCGAACTGCTTATGATCTGTGGTTTAGCATAATCTGAACTTTAAAAATCGTTTGCTCCTCCCCAGGCTATAATACCATACTCAATTAAAGATTGACATAGTAGATTGTAAATTGATTTCAGTTGATTCAAGTTAATAAAGTGGGGAGTATGTCTAAGGAAGTATATTGATTTCCTAATGATTAATATAATTCCTGTTTTCAAATCCTTAACCATGGCTAGATCAAGTTTAGGGGAAAAATTTAGAAATAAGACAATATTTTTGTTGTAAATACAATTTATTTAAATACATTATCATTATTTGTTCTATCAATACATTATATACACTTAGTAAACGTTTTCTTTTCGAGGATAGAGGGAAATTTTTTTTTTTTTTTTTTTTACAGTGAATACCGCACAAGAATCTCAACTGCTCCCGTCTGGAGCCAGTGAGACTATGGCATCCCCAATTGGGGTATGTTGTGAGGCTGAAGGTAGCGGGGAGGGGAAGGAGGTGGGGAAGAGGAAGGTTGGGAAGTACCTGGCTATTCAGATCTGGTCACTAAACACGGCTAAAGCCATTTTCAAGCAACGTTTCAATTCTGAATGGTGGTCTTACACCAGGGCGATACTGACAGTATCTTCCACTCTGGAACATGCCGCAAATATACTATATATTATTTTAAAATGAATTAATTGTGAAATAACACAAATTAATCAAATAAAATTTATTTGCGCATGCCGGGTTCGAACCCGCGACCTCCGGAATGTGAGTCAAGAGTCTTAGCCACTGGACTACGGAGGTCGTCAAATTACATTACATTGATAAAGACATGTTAATTAGAATTTGCTGATACACAAACAGCAGTGAAAGCAAAACAAATTCAGTAGCTTTTAAAATGCATTGCCAAATCAAATATCTTTCTCTCTCTGTCTTACTTTGTGAAACAAATTAACACACATCAACTAGTAATAAGTAATAATAAAACAACAGCGAACCAAACAATAAAGTGCATATTTCACTCATCCATAAATACAATTATATAAAATAAGAGACAAAAAGATTATATTTTAAAAATAACAAAATTAAGGAAAATGAAAGGAAGCGCATTTTGTAGTAGGTGCTAGTACCACGGTCTACACTTCCTCATGGTATTTATTTATCTAATCTAAGACACTAAGCTACATTATCAGCGAGTAACATAGGCTGTATATAATGGTAAGCTCTGGCGTTATGAAATTTGTATAAATGTGTGAGGAAAGGCAGGGGGATGGTGGGGTTTGCGGAGAGGGAAGACGAAAGGGAGGGGGAAGGCGGGGAAGGTGGAAGGGAACGGGGATACACGGGAAAGGACATGCATGGAGAATCAATTTATTTCTTTGAATGGCATAGCAACGCATGCCAGGTACCAGCTGGTTTATCTATAAAACTGAACAGGCTTTTTCAACAAAAGCGATACATGAAATCATAAGTATACAGTGTACGTATGAGATTTTCTGTATTACCAAAGTAGGAAATAATAATAATGTACAGTACATAGATACATGTTATTTTAAAGTAGGAACTAAATAATTATATGAAAATATAATATACGTTTTGTCAGAATTCAAAGTTCTTGCATTTAAAAATTTATTTGTGAAAAATTCAAATATATATACAAATTATAAAACAAAAAGGTACACCCATTCATAACTGAAAATCTTACTAGACTTAAACTTATATTTGTATATCCCTAAAGTAAACACTTGTTTTGCCCAACCCCATTATACACACCAAGGTAAATGTTTATTTAATAAATTACCAGAAGAAATCGGAAGCATTAATGACAAAATACAATTATTGAACTCCATAAGTTCCATTATTATATCGAACCATTTGCAAACATTATATCACCTTTCCAATAGGGAGATGACCTTTGCGCCACCAGTTTATCCATCGTCCAGTTGATTAGTCAGACATCTCCGAAAAATCTCAATTAGAGTAGAGTATTTGGTTATATGTGTTAGTGTCCCCTCTATCTGGTAATATACTCAGATTACTCATAAACACCAACAACATCTAATACAATGCACAAAAACTTCACAAATGAATTAAACAAAATTTTAATGTTTTCAGGGTCACTAGTAGGATATTTCAAAATGTCAAACTAATGTACAATAATGTTGTGCCTCCCGGTGTTATTTTATATCATATTTTACTTGTAAAATACAGAATCGTGTAAAAAGTGTTTCATTTATGATAAGTGTTCGAATATTGCTTTCCTCATTATCTCAAAACTTAGTATTTGGAGATGTCTGACTAATCAACTGGAGATCGAGAGATAAAAACCATTAATTTAGAACCAAAATGATTGTGTTTGTTTATATTATGACAAAGTAAATAATTTATTTTTATTACAGATTTCAAACAATTAATTTAACAGCATAATTAAAACAACGATTTACATTTACGACATGTCTTATTTTGACATTTAGCATACATACGTATTAATAAAAATATAAAATGCAATCTAGTCAATAAAAAGATTGTGTCTATTTATAATATAATCCTGACAAGTTTTTAAAACAAATACAATACAAATAACAAAATGAAAAAGAGGAAGATTTTACACAAAATTACTTAATTATTATTACAAAGTAAGATATTTTCATAACTAGCAAATAAATCAAACAATATTAATAGCAAAAACAATAAAAGAATTAAAAATCCAGAACAGAATACCCACAGAAGATGTACAGATAAGAAAAACAATTTTAAAGAAAGAAACAGTAGAGTAATTAGGAATAATCCAATTTTTTTTAACACTTTCCAACAAAAATTGTAAATTAAATAGACTTACATAATCTAATAAAATAAAAGCTAATAATTGACAACACTTGACTTAATTTCAGTTAAGTACAGATGTTAGCAATATATTATATACACAATACAACAGAATATCAAATAATGTGTTTTTCCTAAATGTTATGGTAAGTTTAGTTAAATTATTTTGTTGGCACCATTCGAATGTTTGGACAGGTTGGACATTATCATGACGTTGAATTATTTCATATTATCGGCGACATTACAACATTAATCATTTACAATAATTATCCCAGAAATCCCGGACTTTTCTAAGCACTGTAATCCTGAGGTTGTTTTTTATTAAATAAAATGTTTCTGGCTTTCATCCTTCAAGAGTGTTCTAGGTCATCATTTCACATTATGGAGAGAGGGAAGGTGAATTTATATATTAAGTGTATTTAAATGGGCAAATTTCACAATTATAATATTGAAGATTGGAGTCGAGTTCAGACTTAGAAGAGAAGAGACGTGGAACGGAGGAGAGGCAATTTTAGATAAGGCTTGATAGAAGAGAGGATATATTCCAAATAGAGGTGGAAAACCAAAAAATGTGATCTAAAGTTCGACAAACCACGTGGTGTAATATTTGGAATCGGGCCGGGCTAACAAAAACACTCCTTACATAGATGGCGATAAGGTTTAAAATACCGCTTAACACGAGCAATCTCTTTCGATTTTTATAATAAAAAACACCCCAAAACATTGTTTTAATTTATTTTGCTAAGTTAAGGCACAATTAATATTGACATATTTTACTAACATTTTCTAAACAACTTAATTTGCCACTATAAAGCCGTTTTTATAGGCCAGATATTTTGTTTCTGGTTATTTCAAAGGTAAATATTTATGTTCTACTCGCAGTATTTCATAAAAGTATATGAAATATTTCTAAGTGATCAAATTTTCAAACCGAAAACCTATGATTTTGCATTACTTCGTAGAGCTTTGTCTTAAAACCCATCTGCTTGGTTCAATATATTCGCACCTCACAATCCGGAAGCCTCGGTTTCGCAGGTAAATTCTGAAACCGTCACTTTGCATCGAGATTGTTAAATATCTATGCAAGATACCTTTCATCATTTTCAATTTGGGAGGCGGGAATGGGTACCGCCGCACCGGGAACCTTTATTGGATAACCCACACCTCTGCAATAGGTCACCGCAAGTGGTTCGCTACGTTTGATGATTTAGCAGGGGTGCCAGGGTTCATGGGGTTAGGTTTGTCTAGGTCTTAGAGGATGACCAAGACACACTGAACCCCAGATTCCTACCTATCCTTCCTTTCTTTAAAAAAACCCTCCACACAGCATCCCAAAAGATGACATAGGCCCCGAGGGAAATTATTTTGTGTGGAGCTCATGTAAAAAATAAATATTTCAAAGACAATAAAAAGCATTATTTCGTTCTCTTTCTGATTAAAAGAACAAAACATATGTTTGCACGAGAGGAAGAGAGATATAAGACTTTTAAAATGTAAGGTCGCTGTGGGATGTTTTTGGTCTTATGAAAGTATAACGCGATTACGTGTTCTGGGATGTATTTATTTCTAATCAAGCAGCGGGTTAAATTATAAAAAATGTTATTGTAAAAGGTTAATTGAATTTCTGGGTGATATGGATGAACTCCATCAAATAGAATTCCATGAAAAGTCAAAATCATTAATATATAACCTACAAGAAGTAATTCACAGATTAATACCAATCTAAACTAATAAAATAAGATTAACAAATAAATTGTATTATATAGAACTAGAATCAGTACAATGTGAAAGAGATGGACTGAAAAAATTGCAAAAATCTCAAGAAACCCACATGACTGGAAATTATTTTAAAATTTGAGAAATAAATACGCAAAATCATTGAAAGTTTGTAAGAGCGATTACTAAAAAAATAAAATATGCTGTGAAAAAAGAGAGACTAAAAAAATTTGGAAAACTATAAAATGATTTCTTCAACAAATATTTTGAAACCAGCATAATAAAATGGGGGCCTCAGCACGGGCCATAGTACAATCCAGTAATGTTGCCCTCAGTGAGGGATTGGATTGTACTATGAAATGTAAAATATTGTATGAAAATAAAAAAATAAAAAAAATAATTAAATCAGGGTATACCAATACTGAAGGAAGACATCCATGTGAGAAATGTTCGGCCAAACCGGAAAAACTACTGTTTAAAGAGATTGATCAAACGTATCTCTTACAGATTCTTAACAGAGCCAAATCAAAAGAGAGTCCAGATGGGATAAGTAATAAGTATTACAGTTTTAAAAGATGCAATGCCAGTGACAGGACCTCATCTACTGTACATAATAAATGAATCATTAAATAGTGGAAAATTTCCAAACATATGGAGAACATCTTATGTGATCCCGATTCCGAAAGTTGTTAATACCAGAAAATGTGAAGAATTTAGATCAATAAAAATGTTACAAAAAAACGTAAAAGTACTAGAAATTGAAATAAAAAATAATTCATTGAGTATTCGGGAAAATATAACGTTGTATGGGACAAGCAATCAGCAATCCGAAACATTCAATTTTACGAAGGCGATAAACATAGTGATTGATATATGGAAGAAAGAATCAGACAAAAAATAACCATTGCAGCAGTCTTAGATTTCAAAAGAGCATTTCAAAGATGGAAACGAAAAAACTAATAGAAAAATCAGAAGACATATGTCTTTCTGACGTAGCTCTAAACCTATTCAAATAATATCTCCGGGAAAGGATAACAGGTTATAAAAATTGAAAAAATTGAATCATTGACATAACCGATAGAAAACAACCTCGGTGTTTCGCAAGGGTCGATATTAAGCCCAATTATATTAATTATTTACTTAAATTATATAATTAAAAACATAAATCATTGCAAAATTAGACTATTCGCAGACGATTGGTTAATCTATATTTCGTGTGAAGAGTACATACTCGTAGATGCAATAAACAAAATAAACGAAGACCTTACAAATATAGCAAAACGCTGAAATTAACTGAACGTAAACAAAACAAAATATATGCAAAAGGCAAAAAAACGCTCAACATATGGTTAAATTTAACAATCTATAAATAAAAATTTAGTTTCCGTATTTTTGTGTCTGCAAATTTCGGAAAGTAATCGATGACTTAAATTTTTTACAAAACATTGCACTTTAGCAGGAGATTGTTTCTATATATAAAAGTAAGCTTTGGAGTGATGAAAATCGTATAAAAAAATTACTACAGGTGGTGCGCGAATGATTTGGAAATATGTGTATTTCTTATATTTTAGCGACAGGGTAGAAGGTCGGTGGGGGAGGGTAACGAAGGTGATATTGTTCGCCGGAAGGGGTGGAGGGAGGGGAAGGCGGGGAAGGTGGAAGGAAAATGCAAGAGGGGAAGGGGACGCGGGAGGGGAACGGGGACGTATGGGAATGGACATGCATGGAGAAACAATTTATTTATTTGAATTGGATTACAACGTATGCCGGGTATCAGCTAGTTAATGATAAAAAAATTGAAAAAGTAAATGAAACCCAATACCTGATATAATATTGGATTCAAGTCTAACTTTCACAGCAAATTTATAATATGTGCTAAAAATGTAAAAAAAATAAATTTTCTTAGAAGACTAAGAAATGAAAAAATCTATATGTATAAAAATGAGTCCCTGTTTCCCTTTGTCACGCCATTACTTCAGAACGAATTTACCTATTTCATTCCTTTTTTTTAAGTTTTGTAATACTTTGTAGAAGGTTCTTACGGAAAGAAAAATTAAGAAAATTGCGCAGAAAATTGAATACTTTCAAAAAAATTAATGACTATTTTAACTTCGTACGTTTGACAGTTCGCGAGTTTGATGAAATAAATTTAGCAGGCAGCTGTTTTTTTTTGTATTAAAAGAATTGTCTATGGACTATTAAAATTATTGATATTTTAAATAGGTACCTGTGTTAGGTACCAAATTTGATTAATCTGTATATATAAAATTAATCCCTCTTTCAATTGGTCACGCCATTACTTCAGAACGACTTCACTTATTTCATTCAAACATTGGGGATTTGATGTGTACATGCCCGCGATAGTTTTTGTATATTGTGAGTTCTGGCATAATGAAATTATGAATTGCTAATCGTTCTTCCGATTGCGATGAAACTTTGGTCAGTTGTTGCGAGCACGCCCGCGAAGGTTTCTATGTATACTGGTGAGCTCTGGTATTATGAAATTTGTATAAAAAATTGCAATAGGTGCGAACTGTTTGAAAACTGAATGTAACGGAACTTAATGTATCGAATGGTGGTGACGGAGGGGGAGGGGTTCGCGGGAGGGGGGGAACCCTTGAGGCGGGACTCGGGAGGGTGATTCACGGGACGGGGGAAACGGGCGAGAGGAGTGGGGATAGGGAAGGCGGAAAAGGCAGAGTGGAAACGCGTGAGGGGAAGGGAACGCGGGAGAGGAAGGGGAGGCGGAAGGGTAATGGGAACGGGACGAATGGGAAAGAACACGCGGGGATAAAAAATTGTATCAAAACGCATTACAATAAATGACATGTTTTAAAAAAATATGTATTATTACTTATTCCAGTTCGAATTGAATATTCGTACCTAAGACACGACAACGTCTGTCGAGTCAGCTAGTAGAAGATAAAATAAAGTAATGGATAAATAAAACAAATTGGAAACAAAACAGAGCTCATTTTTAAAACTAAGTTACTCCTCATTTAGATAACTGCTCCTAGATGTTATATTTGGTCAATGAAGGAAATTTAACAAGCTAGAAGTGTTCCAAGTCCTAACAAATCAGTGCCCCCTGGTGCAGCAGTCTCACCGGGACAGTAGTGCTCCTGACTGGGGTGGTACAATCGTATCGTAACTGGCTGAAGTACCCAGCGTTGCACGGGATTTATACTACAACTTTTATACTACTAGAACCCGCATTCTGAATTTTTATCGACATAATATGACACTCTTTTGAAGCTTTTAAAAAAAGGATTTTTCACAGATTTGAAAAAGCAATTATATGAATTTCCCTTCACAGAAAAAAAAAATTGTAAAATATGCTAGGTACGAAAATTATAAAAAAAATTCGAATCTGTTAATTATCATGTTAAAGGTATATATATGGTTTAATCACTGTTAGACTGAGAGAATACCACGCTGTAAATAGGTATGAAAAAAATTACAGTGTTTTTTTTTATTTATACTTAACTCAGATATTAAGAGATTTTTGGTTTATTTTTAACCCCTTAGGCCTTGGCCATATTCTGTCAGTAGTCAAAATACTTTCGCTTTGTAATAAAATCGATATAAATTAAAAATTTCTGAACGTATCCGAAAACTAAAAATTTTCTTTGAAATATGATTAAATACACTTTCCAATTCTGTTATTAGAAATAAACATGTTATTTTTTAAATATTAATTTTTTTGGTGCAAACATAAAAAGTTTTAAAAATTGCTCACCGCACGTTTTTTCTAACTAAAATTATTGAAAATTAAACAAAAACCCACATTGATCGTCCAGTTGATTAGTCAGACATCTCCGAAAAATCGTAATTAGAGTTGAGTATTTGGTTATATGTGTTAGTGTCCCCTCTATCTGGTACAATACTCAGATTACTTATAAACACCAACAACATCTATAAGACATGCACTCAAACTTGTTATAGTGAATTAAACAAAAAGTTAATGTTTTCGGGATCACTAGTAGGATATTTCAACATTTAATACTAATATACCTAACGGTTATGCCTCCCAGTGTTATTTTATAGCATATTTAATATGTAAAACAGAGAGACATGTAAATAATATTTGATTTATGACGAACATTTGAATATTGTTTTCCTCATTATCTCAAAACTGTCATTTGGAGATGTCTGACTAATCAACTGGAGGATTGACATATATTATTAGTCAAATATATTACAAAAGTTATCTTTACCTCACTTTTTTCGTTTTTATGTTAAATTCACAAACTTTCATATTTTTTATTCAAATTTAGGTCATTATTACGGTAGCTCTTATGTGGTTAACTTTTAGATTTTAATACAAAGCGTGGTATTTTCTCTTTCTAACAACGTTCAGATCATATTTATCACCATGGTAGTAAGGGAGACAAAATAATTTCTGTTAGACCTATATGAGTCGTTCCCAAAAGTGAACAAATTAGTCTAGGGGGTTAAATTAGTCGTGTTATGTTAAATAATTTCAAAACACTCACTAACGCCTATTCATTATAATAGTTTTTTATTAATATTTAAACATTCGTATTTACACATCTCCCTTTCAAGTCTTCTTCTTCTTCTTTTGGAATGCTTATAATAATATGCTCTAATGGGAGGGAAAAGGGCGAAATTTGCCTTTAGGGCGCTTGTCATCTTTGTGGATGCTGTGTGGAGGGTCTTTTTAGGAAAGGAATAAGAGATCTTAGAAGGAAAAAGGTATGAGGAGTGGACAGGAATCTGGGGATGAATATATCCAGGAGTGATGAATTTATGAATCTATCCCTCCCACTGCGGCAAGGCGATGTTCCGAGAGAGTTCTGCTGGAGAGATCAATAGATCTCCACTGCCAAGACCTGGACAAACCTCACCCCATGAACCCGAGCACCCCTGCTAAGTCACCAAACATAGCAAACTACTTGTGGTGAACTATGGCACAGGTTTTGGTTATCCAATAAATGGTTGCCGGGGTGGCGGTGCCCCCAAATTGTATCCATTGACTACAAAATATTTTAAAAAGGATTTATTTAACTCTCGTAATCCCAATATCTATTCTAGTGGCGGCACACACTCCATTATATAGATTATTATATTTTATATTTTAAATTGATAATTCGGGAATTTTTTTTGAAACATATGTAAATAACCATATATTTGAGATTCTTGTACTAATACTCCTTTATCTATGAAACATTTCACTATAGACCATTCCTCCCACTGTATAGCCTCAGCAAAAGCTCTACCACCATCCGCATTAACATCCGTATTAACCCTCTTCAGCAGGACTCGCACTGCATCCCACTTCATATTATCATACGATGCCGCACTTAGTGCGGTCCATCCCCAGCTGCTTACCCTGTTTGGGTCCGCCCCCTGCTGCAGGAGGTACTCTAGGACTGGGAGATGGCCCCACCGTGCCGCGTAATGCAATGCAGTCTCGTCCCTATTATTTACAGAGTTAATATCAAAGCCGTTTAAAATTAAATATTTCACCAATGATAAATGGCCTTTTTCTGCCGCTATATGGAGTACAGTGCTGCCGCGACTATCCTTAGAGATAATCTCTGCACCACTTTTAACGAGATATTTAAACATTGTTGTGTGTCGATTAAAAGCCGCAAACATCAGAGCAGTCATTCCTTTTTCAAAGCGTATATTCACGTTTTCCCCACGCTTTACTAAGAACTTGACAATATCCAGGTGGCCGCCCTTAACAGCTAAAAGTAAAGGAGTCTCTTTTTCACTATTACGCCGTGTCAACATAATGCTAAAGAGATCCGAAGTTTGCTTTGCGAGTAGTCTAACTATTCCTAGATGCCCATTCTGTGCAGCGAAGTGAAGCCATGTCACATGTTCTTTTGACCCATTCAGTAATAGGAGGTAACGTTCAATGTTATTGTTTAATCTTTTAGATAATATTTGTTTTGCAAGTTTCAACTTATTTTTTAGTAAACCCTCATTAAACGGAATAATTTGTAGTTCAACTTTTTTTAATCTGCTTTCAACGTTTTTAATAATAATTTTTAATGCTGTTGAGGTGTCACCACTTATATTTCCCGATTTCAGTAAATAATTTAAAACATGTGATTCCGAAATATTTCGATTAAATAAATATGCTACTAGGACTTTTGATTCATAAGGACAGTATAAAATAGATTTTAAAAAAATTCCAATAATTCTGTGACACAATGCTTCATCTTCAGTATTAGCGTAAAAAGTCGGCTGATCCATTATATGCAGTACCGTGTGGTTATTGTTGTCATATTGGGTTACGAGACTGACGAAGGCTTCCTGGGTACTTTCATAGTGCAACCCGCTATGCAGTAGGTCCACAATGTGCTCATTCCTTTCTTTGACAGCAATGTGCAGAGCGGTCTCGTTGTTGTCATTTCTAAATAAAGCATTTTCTTCGAACCATAATCGACTAATTTGTTCTGCATTTAATTTGAGTGTTGTGTCTGACATCTTCATTTCTCCCAATTCAACATTTAGAAATAATCTAATAACCTTGCTATTAGGTTGTAACAGTACTTTAGGCAGAATGATGTCTTTAAACAGTTGATATTTGAAAGCGATATCTTGATCTAACCACATGACTATTATTTGGGCACAACAATACTCGGCGTATGTTCTGTGCACAAATTGTAGTTGTCCGTTCCCTTTAGACTGTACTAACCCAAGCCTATTTAAATTAACTAGTTCCCGGTCCTCAATGGTTTTAAATTTCATCCAATCATAAAAACCGGAAAATAATGTTTTAAAACCGAGTTCGCCGTGTAGTCTAGTTAATGGCTCGAGGAATGTTGTGATATTATCGTCGCTCAACGCCTGTCCTATAATTGTTTTATCATGTATATATATGTCATATTTCAAACTAATAAATCTCTTGTATAGATTTGGTGCGCTCACTATGTTGATATTTTTAAATAAGGCTTCCGTAGACTGGATCAACAGGTCACTTTGCGGTCTGAATATTTCAGCCAACATTCTTAGCTGCAGAGGGACTCCCATGAAGCGGGACATGTCTGAGCCGAGCACTTTCTTCGCCTGTCGGAGAACCTCTTCCGCATACTTCTTGAGTCGCCCCTCCTCTACCTCTCCGTAATCTCTCAGTTCGAGCAAGAGGCAGTAACGCCAAAACATCAATAAGAAGTTTAGTTGATTTTCTCCACCGATAGGTTCAAATGACGTAGAGAATTGACTAAGTTTCTCTTCCAATGATTCTTTCAAATATGTTCGTGTTGAAAGGAATAGTTGAACATTTGTTTTTTTTATCAAATAACTAAACAGCTTAACAAGTTTCTCTTTGGCACTTTCCTTATTTTTAATATAATCATCTACTTCATCGAACCCATCAAACATCAAAACGACTCGCTTAGTAGATGTCTTACTTTGAAGTAAATATATTAAAAACTTATGTTCTAGACTGTCATCACTGGTGCAACTCTCACTCAGAAGAAAACTTGCCACATTTTGAGGAGTTAGTATTAGTCCATCTGGTAACCTATCTCTAATATGATCTTGGAAGTTTCTCAGTTCAATATATATTACCCAGGGTGTTTCAACAAGCCTAGACAAATTTGCTAGTGATGTCGTCTTACCCATACCGGGTTCGTCTGTTATGATCACCATCTTTCGCTCAGTTTCGATCAAGGTTTGTTCGTCTATCGGGTCGTATGATTCTGTCGATACATAAGATTGCAGGCTCTTCACAGAACCATGGGAATATCGCCATTCAATTTCACACGAAATCTCAGTCTGACAGATTTTAATAAAATGGAAGTTTTTCTGTGAATTTTTCTGGATTAATTCTGCCTTTTGTTCTTTTGTGTCCGCAACCTTTAAATTGATAATGAATTCTTTACTTTCCTTACATTTGCTGATCAAACCTAAGAGAAAAGTCTTATCTTCGATGGTGCGAACGACAAACAGGTCATCAGAATATTTGGTTTGCGCAAACTTTCGAATGTCAATTCGAGCT
Organism: Limnephilus marmoratus; assembly: GCA_917880885.1. Classification (NCBI taxonomy): domain Eukaryota; kingdom Metazoa; phylum Arthropoda; class Insecta; order Trichoptera; family Limnephilidae; genus Limnephilus; species Limnephilus marmoratus. Next base: position 10,087,594 of record OU862907.1, read on the forward strand.
CGATGAAAAAATTTTCTAGATACATAAAAGTTTTTGTTAAAAATTTGTTTGCAGTAAATATCTCCGTTAGACACTTGAAGCCGATAAACAGAGTTTTGTTGGTTTTTGTTACACGTTTCTCTGAACATCTCTTTAGCGTCTCCATTGGCGAGTATGATCTCTGTCCCCGCGAGCTGCTCCCAACCGGCTAAAGTCTCCACTTCCTTGCGGCACATCACCACAAGAGTGTTGGGCGAATTGACACATTTTAAGATAAATTTCTTGTCAGTTTTAATATTGGTTTCAAATATTGGCATTTGTTGATCACTGAGTCGCGGACGCGTGTCTTTGATAGTTATAACGTAATCATCATTAGTTACTATTTTCTTAAAGCTCGTACAAATAAATTCATTGATTTTTGATATCAAGCATTCTTCACCTAAAAATTCTGCGAAAGTGTACGCTCTTTTGGCTGTTGAAATAATATTCCTCCGAAGCACAGCTTTCTGCGAATCGTTCGACAAATCATTCAGATTCATATTTCGATGAACATTAAATATTTTGATGTTTTCAAAAGAGTTGAATATTTCTATTGGGTGTGAAGATATAAAAACAAGTTTCTTAAGGACGGAAGGAGAGCTTTGCATGTAATTGTTTAAAAAATTCCGATGTTCCAAACTGAAAGTTGTACACAAACTACCGTCAACCATCATCAGGTTATTTTGGTCAATGGGCGAACGGCCACTTTTTAAAAGTTTCTGAAGCCGTGGCCAATCTAGGAACGTGAAATGACTTTCAGAAGTATATTTTTCATTTAGGGCAGAGAAGAGAATATTTTCCCTTAATTGTAAGAATATTTTCTGAAGGCGTATCATTTCTAACTCGCCGTCTTCAGTAACAATCGAAAGGACCCATGCGGTGTCCGAAAGCAAGAATTCTTTTAGGCTTATTGAGTCAGTGAAATTTAAGGAAGAATGTGCCAATGAGTCGAGAAAGCTCTGTCCCTCAGCGTGGTAAAACAAGTCAGCAGCTCGAGGGAGCGCCGCAAACTGCTCCTCCACTGCCGCCGTGAACTCTTGCCCTAGCCACCGCATCAGTTGCTTCAGACGGTGTGTAAGTTTTCCTAACGATTGTTTGGATTCGCAGCTTATTGTTAAATTAGTATAATCAATATCAAAATCGGGAAACACATTTTCATTTTTTTTAATTTCAAGGTTTTTTTTTAAAACTAACTTTTTGATCACATTAACATCCGCTTGTTTTTGAATACTTGTTAACTTATTAAGAATTTGTAATTCGTCATCAGAAAAAGTTTTCAAATAGCATTTAGCCATAATATCCTTTTCCGTATTGTACCGTTCCGTAATTCCTTCAAACAAATTTAAATCATCAGTCTCTTTGTCAAAATTTCCATGATATTTATTGGCAAGGTTTAACGCATTTTTCCCAAAAAGCAAACTAAGTTCGTTGCTGTTTTTAGGCCAATCCAGTGCTTGGATTATATTCAATTTTTTTTTAAACGCGTTTACAAAATTACTGATTGCGTGAGTCTTTTCAGTATAGATTACAGTGCACGAATTGATTTTCCAGTCAAAACTGGAAACATCAATTAAAATACGATTAACTGTCCCGATATGCTTACCACAAGTGTTAACATAGTTTGGCGCCGATACGTAAATCATAATGTCCAATTTGTCCAAAAAATTTGTCCCTAATCTACCGTAATGATAGTCCCGTACTTTTTCAAGCATGGCTCTTGCGCCAGGGCTGTCAAATACTACAGTCTTAGCGTGAACTCCACCACTGGTGTTCTTAATTAACAAGCCGCCCGACACATTCAACCACTTCACTGTGAAGCTAGTTATTTGAGCTAGCCAGCCCCCGAGGGAGTGGCCTGTTATTGAAAGATTGTAACTTCTCCCGTGTTCAGTGTTAACAAAATGTAATGCTTGCCTTATTCGATCTGTGAAAGTGATGGCGGTGTTAGCGCAGTCCGTGTATTTGTTCCACCAGATTCCGAAAGCATCGGTGATCAGCGATCCCGCGTTGGATAGTACTGTCCCTCGGTGCGCCACCACCACCTGCTGCCGCTTGGTATGTACGTACGCTGCACCGAAGTATCCGTTCATCCATTGCGGGTTGGAACCAGTGGCCAGGAGACACCAGTCCTCAGGTAGATCCAGCCTCTTCCCGTAATCCCGCGGCTTCTTCTCTGTATACACAGCTTCTGAAAGCTGCGCCAGGATGAGGTCGCTGGGATGCGAGTCTAAAGCCAGGATGTTAAGTGGTAGCTCTGTTGAGGATTCCAGAAGGGCGTTAGTCAATTGTTCCTGAGAACGCTCCATCACTAATCCCTGGTCGACTTCCATGGTTGGAAAGGTGCACGATGTGAAACAACTGAAACAATAGTACCAAATGATATCACACAAAGCCACAGCATATCAGAGGAATTCTATAAAAGTATGATCTTATGGCAATCTACTGGCAATCCATGGTCAGTGTAAATAAAGTTAACAACTATATGTTCCTACCATAGCTACTACGGAATCCAACAAGTAACTTTCCAAAATTGACCAAGTTAACCTAACTTTCATCCACTCGCTGGCACATACCTCTCCAGATTGGAGGCAACGTATTCTCTATTTATCCCTTAAGGGCGATCCCTTAAGGGATAACCCTTAGCATAGTTAAATCCATAACTTTCAATATCGGACCAATAGGCGCAACTACCCATGATTTCAAAACTAGCACTGCCGCATTGTTGATAGCCAGACTGATAAATAAGAAATCGATATACGTTGGCAACAATGGCGAATCTATATATGGATTTACATACGTCAATGTCCAACAGTTTATAAAAATTAAAAAATAATAACGAATTGACAATTTCGATTTGAAATATTATCCTTAATAATAGATGCACGGTCATATATGATCCTAAAAGGCTCAAGTTCCAAAACGCTCTAGCTCTAAAAGGCTCATGCTCTTAACGGAGCAAGCTCTAAAAGGCGCAAGCTCTAAAGGGCTTAAGCCCTAAAAGGCTCAAACTCTAAAAGACTCAAGCTCTAAAAGGCTTCATTTCTTAAAGGCGCAAACTCTAAAAGACTCAAGCTCTAAAAGGCTCAAGCTCTAACAGGAGCAAGCTCTAACAGGAGCAAGCTCTAAAAGGCGCAAGCTCTAAAAGGCGCAAGCTCTAAAATGCTTAGACTCTAAAAGGCAAGGCTCTAAAAGGTGCAAGCTCTAAAAGACTCAAGCTCTAAGAGAGTCGAGTTCTAAAAAGCTCTAACTATAAAAAGCTCCGTCTCTGTAAGGCTCAACCTTTAAAAGGCTCGAGCTCTAAAAGGCTTCATTTCTTAAAGGCGCAAACTCTAAAAGACTCAAGCTCTAAAAGGCTCAGGCCCTAACAGGAGCAAGCTCTAACAGGAGCAAGCTCTAAAAGGCGCAAAATCTAAAAGTCGCAAGCTCTAAACGGCGCAAGCTCTATAATGCTCAAGCTCTAAAAGGCAAAGCTCTAAAAGGTGCAAGCTCTAAAAGACTCAAGCTCTAAGAGACTCAAGTTTTAAAAGGCTCTAACTTTAAAAAGCTCCGTCTCTGAAAGGCTCAACCTCTAAAAGGCTCAAGCTCTAAAAGGCGCCCTCAGAAACGGATAATCAATAAAACCCTATTTCAATATGATATTGACTAAATCCGTCTTCTATGATCAGTTAGTAATATTTGCGAGCATGTTCAACATATGTTTCTGACAGCCGGTTGACAAAAGATGTCTCCGAGAGTCAGATAAGCAGCTGATAAACACAACTTCCTTTAATAATGTCGTTCATCATGCAAAATATCTGGCTTATTAATGAATGGAGGAGAACCAACGAAGTTCTTAGAATTGAAAGAAATCGTATATGTATGCGATCCATAGACTAATATAATTCATCTAAGACGCGATCAATTGATTTCTTTCCAGCTAGAAGTAACAAAAGTTACGTACTTCCAAAATAAATCTATATATTTATGACAAAAGACCTCATTAACTAATTAATCGACACTCAATTTAGTTGGTATTTCAAATCAAAATTGTCAATTTATTGTTATCTTTAAATTTTACGTAACCGTTTGACATTGACGAAAGTAAATCCTTAGGTAGACAGATCCATCAGCGTTGCTCTCGTATGTCGATTTCTTATTTATTCCCCGTCAATATCGATCTGGCTATCAATAATGTGGCCGTGCTCGTGGAAATGGTATAAAATCATCATCATCTATTACTATCGATCCGATATTGTAAAGGTATCGCTTTCAGTGTACTAGACCCCCTGTTCAGTACAGCCAGTGATGCTTTGTCTGAGGAGAAGTCCCCAGGAGGAATTGAGGTAAGGCAATTTTTTTGAAAAAAACGTAAGCAATCTGAGGGATTTCGGGCTACGGTGTAATTATACATTTTGTTGAGTGGTCATCTGTGAGTGATGTGTAAAAAAATAGTTCTCTCAAATGGTTTGTGTCTATGAAATATTAGTATATGGTAGTGAGGAGAGTTCCAATATGCTCATAATTAATGTTTTTGTCCTTATTGGCTTCGAACACGATCAAGCGGCTTGAACTATTTATTTATTTATTTATTATTATTTATTTATTATTAGTTTCAATAACAAGGTTTGTACATGTATGTATAATGTATAGTATAAGTATAGATTCTTTTTTTTTTCACAGACCTCCTCACTAGGATTTCCTGTTCTGAGGTGGCCTGTAGTTTTTTAAAATATTTGTATTTGGTTATGGATTGTCTTTATATCGTCTTCATGATGTTTGTAATTTTATTATCACTTTGATCTCTCAGCCATGTTTTTACTTTTGTTTTAAATATATTCATTTCCTTTATATTTTTGATTTGATCTGGTAGAGCATTGTATAATTTCATAGCATGGAATTTATTATTTCTCTGTCCAAAAGATGTGTTCAAACTGGGAGTAACCAGGATGTTATTGCTTACTGCCCTGGTTGAGTATGTTATTGCTTACTGCCCATGCACATAGTTTTTTTACTTGAGTCAAGCATTTTGACCGTTTGCTTGTGGCTTGTGCCTAGCATTATCTAATAATCTATGTGCTTGCCCCAGGCTGGACGCTATTTTATATATTTTTGAAAACAGACAATTAAGTACGTATAGACAAAAAAAATGTGTTTTTATTTTAGATAAAAGGTATCACATAAAAACAATAATACAAAATAAGTAATTATTGCATTTATGTATCAAAAACATTTATAAATTAACACAAAATAATCAAAGAGTAACATTTTCAACACATTTTTTTGTTTTACATTAACTTCGCGCAGAAGGCCCTGAGGAAAATAATTTCCCTCAGGGCCTATGTCATCTGAGATGCTGTGTGGAGGGTTTTTTTGAGGAGAAAAGGGAATAAATATTTTTTCTTGAAGAGAAAATGTTGTAGGAAGGTGGAAACACAGAGGCCGACAATTCGTTCGATAACTGAGCGGTTGAACTCAAGAACGAGTCGAAGAAGCGACCCGTTGACAAAAAATGTCAACTGGGTGTGCATTTGGCGTGTTTTTCGACTATGCACCGGGGCCGAAGGGATCAATGACGCTAGTTTTTCAGAGCATCTTTCATTGAAATACCGGTAGAACAATAATAGCATTCCCACCCAACGCCTGTGCTCCAAAGATTGGAATCAGTTTGTTAAAGTGGGAGAATCTATCAAGCGGGTCGACTGTTTCTGCATAGAGTCAAGGTTTTTTTCAGGTATTTTGGAACTCCAGACCAGAGATGGCTGCCAAATTCAACCGTGGTGCGCATTTGCGATTTGTACAGGGTAAGTAGTTGTGTATCTACTATTTAAGTATCGGTGAGCCCTTCACAGTACGCCTAGTTTTTTTTATATACTTATTAATGTGAAAATATAATATATTTACGAGACGCTATTTACAAAAAAAAAAAATTGATTATCTATAATGATTTAATTGACTATTTACACTTTTTCTAATGTCTGAAATGTACGTGTACGTTTTTTTATGCATTTGGATTAATGTGTGCATGTACAAGTTATTATGTACGTATGAACATGGACAAATATAATTACTAACTGAATATGAAAAGTTTTTTCAAACTTAAAAGCAACAGTGGGCAAATTATTAAAAATTAAGTGATTTCTTTTGTTAAATTATTTTAATTTTATTTTTATATTAGTACTTATATTTATATATTAATTTTTTATAAAACTTTGTTTAAAATTTAAGTATTGCAGTTAGTACTTTTAAATACTAAGAAAGTAAAACAATAAAGAAAATATAATTTAATGCGAAAAAATGTAACAACGAAAGCATAGAATATAAAATAAAATACACTCGTAAAAGTGATAAGAAGTCTCACATAAAAATATATTCAATATAAACAAAAAATTGCCGAAATTATCCATGACTATTTGTGTCTAGATGTGCAAAAGAATTGGAATAATCAATGTTTATACTGAATCTTCTTGAGGTGAAATATATCTCCTAGATTAGAATATTTATTTCCGAAATTGCGAAGTCTCGGAATCGGGGAATCGGAACGAAACCTGCGTTCAGTACTAAATTAGATTGATTGTTCTTATAATATACAAAAACGAATATTTGTAATATATGAAAAATTAAAATTTGATTAAAAAAATTGTAAAAGGTGGTACGCGGGATGTTTGAAAACTGAATGTACTGAGACTGAATATATGGGAAAGGGGGCGTCTGGGAAAGGACACGCAGGGAGAAACAATTTATTTCTTTTAATAAAGCATTGCATCGCATTCCGAGAAACAGCTAGTTATAAATAAATACGGACAACGAACATTCACATATCTTGCTTGTCCCTACAATCTTTATCTTTACTAAGTATAAAATGAAGTCGCTCACGCTCTAGTGTGCTTAGATCTTTTAAACTACGCAACGGATTTTCATGCATTTTTCACCAATAGATAGAGTGATTTATGAGGAAGGTTTTTAGGTATATAATCTGCCAAGGTTTTGTGTAAATTGGTTGAAATACTTAATGCATCTGGCAAAGCAGCACTGGGCAGCGTGGTGTGGATTTGATCTAAAAGATGGTGTTGGTTATAAAGGTTTCGTTAGCCACAGCGACGTGTGGCTGGATCTGCTAGTATTTAATAAGATGCCAATGAACATAAAATCGAATCAAATTGCACCACCGATCATAAAAAAAATAATAAATAAAATAGTTAATAGGTCAGACCTTTTCATAATGCTATTGTTTGTAATCTTGTGTATAATATAACTATGAGTAATTTGCCTGTGTTATATGTGTGTCTTTGTGAGTATTTTACGCCTTTATATTGTAGTTACTTAAAATTTATTCCTCTGTATCTATTTTGTATGTTGTGGTTTCTTGTTATATTTGTGCTTTAGTATTGTTAAATTGACCTGCTACATTAATAAAGTTAAATTGACCTGCTGCATTAATAATATTAAATTGACCTTCTATATTAATAATGTTAAATTGACCTGCTACATTAATAATGTTAAATTGACCTGCTGACAAACTGCTTTGGCAGTTCAGGGGGTGCTTAAAATGAAGAATAAAAAACAAATAATAAGTCAGTAATCGATTGTGGGGAGTTTTTATGAAACAACCGCTGGAGCGATTATGGTCGAAAAAAACCACTATTATTTTTCTGCGATTGAAAGCGGTCCAAAATTAGACTACATTTACCTACCATTCCTAAAAAAATTATTGTAATTATTTAAAACATTTCCTTGGCTAGCCATTTATTTTAAAACGAAGCTATTGGGATGCTTTATCTATTACGACAATAGATGTAGCCAATCCGAATTTTGTAGATTATTTTAGAACGATTTTTTTCCGAAAAAGCCGACTTTTTGATCAGCTGTTCACGATTAAAATTGAGTCCTTTTTCCATAGATAAGCACATTTCATTATCATGTGTACCACAGACAACATACAAACAGAAATCGTAAATATTCTATATTGACTAAAATAAGTATCCCTCACCGAAATTTCAAGTAAAAAACACACAGGAATCGCGCGATTACAATCTTTACGATTTTTTTTTATAAACCCTACAAATATGAGATAACCGGTAAAATATAGGTTAATTCATTGGCTATATAGCACTATAATGACTTTTTCTGTCTCTATGTTAAAATTCGAAGATACGATTTTTTTAAATGTTGGCGAAAAATTTTTAAAATGATCTTCTGGGACATCTCGAGCAATAAAGGCAAATTTATTTATTTCGCGTGATCGTTCCAGTGGTAGTTAAATTTCATGAGAGTTTTCAATGGGTTGGGAAACAAATTCATAATATTGCTGTTTGTTATTTTCTATGATTAACACTACTTAAAATGTGTTGCAGGAGGTCTAGCAAGGTCCATCGATAAAACCCTCTTTACATACATCAACCAAATCCAAATGTTAACATATATTCCGACCAACCATTATACATTTTAGCTCGGACTCCATAGTATCAGATATGTTTCGGTTAACTATAAATATATACATATTTTTTAATTATGTTTTTCGTTTATACAAAATTACGAGAATTATTTAATGAACTTATTGAACTGATGAAGCTCTTAGAAATGAAAGAAGTTATATAAGCGATCCATAGACTTAAATAATGCATCAATTTATTCCATTCAATCTTTGAGTAATGAAAATTGTTGAAATATGACTAAAACCTCATTAACTAATTAACTCCCGTTAAATGTCAAAGAGTTAATGCGGACTTTCAACGCATATTTAGGTTAGTATTTCATTCCAAAATTGCCAATTTCTTGTTATTTTTACGTAGATAATTGCGTTTGACGTTTTGCGTAATGTTAGTTCAATTAATCAAAATAAGTAAAAAAGAGATAAGTAAAAAAAAGGAAAAATAGTAAAATAATATAAATAATTAAAATAAGTAAAAAAAGTAAAATAAGCAATGTCTATTAATAAAATAAATATCAACAAGATTTTAAAAGAGATATAAATAAAATAAGTAAAATAAATAAAATTTGTAAAATAAGTTCAGTAAATTAAATATGTAATATAAGTAATTTAAGTAAAATATTTAAAATACGTGAAATAAGTAAAAAAAAGTAAAATAAATAAAGTTTGTAAAGTAAGTCAAATAAGAAAAATAAATAATATAAATAAAAATAAGTATGATAAGTAAAAATGGTTAAATAAGTAAAATACATAAAACAAACAAAACAAATCAAATAAGTAATATAAATAAAATAATTAAGACAAGTAAAATAAGGAAAGAAAGTAAAAAAGTCAAATTAATAAAATAAATCAAGTAAGTAAAATAAATCAAGTAAGTAAAATATATAAAATTAGAAAAATAAATAATAAGAAAAAAAATTCTGTATTAACGAGTAAGCGGTTTAACTCGTAAATAATGAAAGTAAAATAAATAAAACAATTAAAATAAGACAAATAATTCGTTCAAATAAATTAAACAAATTAAATAAAAAAAGGAAAATAAGTGAAATAATTTAAAAAAGTGAAATTTGTAAAATAAATAAGATAATGTGAACCTAGGATTTAAATAAAATAAAAAACGAAATCTTACCTCAAGTAATGTTACACAAGTTCACGGAACTGTCACAGAATTGTCACAAAACTGTTAGAAATGTATATTATTTGATATTTCAATGAAATGAATTCACAGATAAAACGACACTTTGTACTGTACAGTAAATTGTAACACTGTAAAATCACAGGAACGCAGGTGATTTAGTTTGATGCAACAATACAATTAGCACTCGTCGGGTGTGACGCCTAGACAAGGATCTCTACAGCTCTGTCAAGGATGGCACTATATTAATTACTTCATTCACCGACTGCTGACAATTACACAACACAATTGTATTAGAATGAATTCCAATAGAGAATGCAGCGTGAAGACTACCAACTGGCAAGTGTCCCAAGGTATGACTGACTTGCAAAGAGCTAATTTCAAATATATATCATTTTTCTATCTCTATCCAGATATGGATTATCAAATACTTAGAAATATTACTATCAGTTCTGAAGATCAGTAGATAGGCGCACCTGCACCTAAAAATTCATTGAAAATTTGATCAACGATTGTGGGAAAAAATCGATAATTTTTTTTTAAAGTACATACATATTACAAACCACCTGAACGTTATTAAATTAAGGTTTAGACCAGAAAAATCAATGTTTTTTTCAGTTGAATCTATTATTTTAAGAGTGACGAGTTCTTGATGTAAAATAATTAAACATTTAGGACCGGTGTCAAAGTCATCAAATGGCCTTTCAGGGTCTATTTTGTTTTTTTGAGAGTTAAAATGTTTCAGTTAAATATAGATTTTAAGACCGTTTCATCTTTTGAACAAATTGTGATCAGCAGAAGAGTACAACTATCATGTTGTTAAGTTTGTCAAATTATTACAATTTGATGGAAAGCTGAAACGCACCTGGGGACCTAGCACGGTCAATTGATAAGGATTGATAGGATGACATTAGGTAACTTCTCATCGTTCCCTAGAACACCTGCAGATCGCAAAGTAGAAACAATTGTTCACTTCAAATATATTAAGAACACTTGGTCATTATGAACTGTTACTAATTCGTTGGTGATCTGCAATCATGCTAGGGAACTATGAGAAGTTAACGAAAGTTATCCTATCAATCCTTATCGATCGACTGTGCTGGGGGACTTGGAATCGTTAAAAAAAAAAACAATAAAAAATTGATGGAATAAAAATTGAATTGAATATATGTAGAAGAAGTGTGGGACGCCTGTAATGGGTTGCATTTTTCGTTCGAGCTTTAGATTTCCCACAAATGTTCACGATTGCAAAAATCATTACAGAAACAAAAGGAAGTATTTAACACATTTGCTTTGAAAATTCATTTACTGGAGACATGTAGCGACAGGTGTTGTACCGATTACAGGGGATTGTAAAACATTAACTTATATATTGGAAGTTGATGGACCAATGAAAAGATGGCCTTGAAATATGAACTTACATATCATTGGATGGACGGACAGTGTGACTTGTAAACAAAAGGGAATGAAGGAAAATGTGAGTATTCTAGATTTTTTTTTTATTTATTTATTTATATCTATATATTACAGTTTACACCTTATTGTTAACATTTTTACATATGTAATATATTTTGAAAACATTTTTACATATTAATATTACATTACATTATGTTAGGTGTAAGGTAGGTATGAGAAGGTGAAACTGTTGGTTGGTAATATTGTATGTTTCGTGAACACCTCACTAGGAGAATCTGTGCTGAGGTGTTTATGTGTTTATGATTAAGTGTGACAAGTACAAGTATTTATGTGTTGTAGTAGAAAGTTAGTTTTTTTTTCTCTCTTTGTTTACATTTTAATGGTAATGGAACATAGATTATTTAGAAGAAAAAAAAAATAAGGTATATATATATAATATATGTACACATGAATAGTTGGTAAATTCTTGAAATACATGTATATTTAAATTACACTTTTTATAGTTTGGTTATGTTTGGTTAGGGATTAAAGTATTTTGAATAAAGTGAATATCTTGATTTTTGATCCAGGCTGTGATAATATGTTTTTTGTGAATGTTTGTAGATGTATTTGCAGTTAGTTGTTGTTTCAGAGTAATGGGCATATAATTAAAAAGTTTGGTTGCATAATACTGAAAATGTCTTTGTCCGTGTGTGGTGTGTGTTATCGGTATGTTCAGGGTTATATTTGTTAAGGACCTGGTTTTTATTATTATTTTGGGTTGAATTGGAATATGCAGTTTATTTTAGAGGAAGTGTAGCAGAGCAGATTTGGCATAGAGTTGTTTTATTGACATGACTTCTAATGTTTTGTATATTTCGTTTGAATCTGTGTAGAAAGGCACTTGCAGGATTAGTTTAATTATCGCCTTTTGTATCTTTTGAATTGGATCAATTGCTACATTTGTAGCACTTCCTCAAGCCAGTATTCCATATGTCGCAATCGATTGACAAAGTGCAAAATATATGGATCTGAGTATTGTCAGTGGAAAAATGTTTTTAATGGATTTTATTAGGTGCATGACTCCTTTTAATTTATTTGTGATGAAAGTTATGTGTTCAGTCCAACGCAAGTGTGTATCAATAATAACCCCTAGGTATTTTGTTTGTTTGACCCTTTCTATATGCTCGCATTGACAATTGGAAGAAGTTTGTTCACAGTCATGCAGAAACAGGTCTATGTTTGTTGGAGGTTGACCTCTTTGTGTAATACTATGTGTGATGTATTTTGTTTTGATAGTATTAACGGTAAGAGTATTAATATTTAGCCATTTTTTGACAACTGACAAACTTTTTTCGGCTTTTACGAATACATCTTTCCATGTGGCAGCTTGACAAAGAAGAACTGTATCGTCAGCGAAGGTCACGATTTTACCTTCAATTTCAATGTCACACAGTTCGTTATCCAAGCATATTGAAAAATATGTATATTCTATGGATAATTTCGTAATTTATTTTATGGCAGCACTGTAGCATTTATTTATAAGCTATAACAGTGGGGGGATTCCTTAGATCCATAACAGGAATCTTGTGTAACCAGAAAATGCCAATAAAACTTAAAGGAAAGATATACCAGACTATTGTTAGACCCGCGATAACGTATGACTCAGAATGCTGAACTATGTATAACTCCTACTCTAGGCAACTCGAAACAGCAGAAATGCGAATGCTTAGATGGTAAGCAGGAGTATCACTAAAAGATAGGATTAAAGGTTCATGCCCTCGTGGTAGCTACAGCCACTGGGTGTCACAGATGTAAACAGTAAACTGGAGGAATGATCGTTGAAATGGTATGAACATATAAGACGGAGACCACCAGGCCACACAGTAAAGCAATCAATGTCTATGGAGCTTTATCGACAGTCATCCAGAGGAAGACCAAAGAACTCCTGGATGACTCAATGCTCCAAAATATTATAGAGGAACGGCCTGGATGAAAGCGATACCCAGAACCGAAGAAGATAATATCTTCTTCGGTGGGGTGGGCTCTTCTCGTTCTAAGGTTATATTATAACCTTAGAACGAGAAGAGCCCACCCCAATCTGGACCATGAGTTGGAACATAGCAAGGAAGAAGAAGAACAATGTGATTTTCTGAAGATCGGGAACTCCAAAAATGACGTATTGGAATCCGCATTTCCCAGACCTTATTAGTCTAACCAAATGGTTATTGTTCGTGTAACCATTTACCAACGCTTTCGTTGAGAGGAAAATCAGTGTGTTTAAAAATGTTCAAAACAGAAAATAGAAATCGCTGTCAAACATATACTGTGGTAACATTGATGGTAACTGGAGAAGGGATTAAGAAAGAAAGAGGAAACTTAGTGTTACCCAAAAAAATATGGCATGATTAGTAATTTTTATATTTATTTTTAACTTTATGAGTAAAACCTCAAATTGTAATATTTAATTAAACGAAGACAGTATTAGCGAAACTCAATCGAAAATCTGGAGACAGAAAAATCAGAAAAAGATATTGGCACCTCTGGGACTCGAACCCAGGACCTTCTGCTTACGTGGAAACAGCTCCACCAACTGAGCTCAGGTATCTATATCCAATTCGGTCACTTTTAACTGTATCCATACTTCGACAAAGAACTACCAGCACTATCTTCATTGGTTGCTATCTTTATATACGATTGAAAGATTCAAACCCGAACTAAAAGCTATCTAGGTAGTGTCTGAATAATTTTTTTTATCCATTTTATTAAATATAATGTATAAAATAAAATAAAATGGATAAAAATTTATACAGACACTACCTAGATAGCATTTAGTTCGGGTTTGAATCTTGCAATCATACATAAAGATAGCAGCCAATAATATGTGCGTTAAGAAAATGAAGAGATTGTTGGTAGTTCTTAGTCGAAGTATGATACAGTTAAAAGTGACCGAATTGGATATAAACACCTTAGCTCAGTTGGTAGAGTTGTTGCCATGTAAGCAGAATGTCCTGGGTTCGAGACCCAGAGGTAACAATCTCTTTTTCTGATAAGTAATTAGTTATTAAAAGTAGGTAACTATTTTACACAACATGTATGCAATAGTATGCATGCTGATCTCGTTAAAATTGTTCTAATTTGTGGTTCTATTAGGATCTATTAGGATCCTTTAAAAAATATTTTCTTAACAAAGTCTTCTAATAAATTTCTTATTAAAAGTTAACTTCTTGTTAGAAATTATTGGTCTCAATTTCAATTAACAAAATAAAAAAAATAAAATTGGTCAATATAACTTTTAACACTGAATTACTTAACTTTTTCAGCGATAATTTTTCTCCTACACATAGCTGACATACTTCACGTGTGATTATATACCTTAGTTTTGGTTTTATGTTTCCTTTTTTCTGCTAGCTATACAATGTATTGGCATACCGTTTTGAATTTTTTTTATATATGTCATTATTTTTGCATCATGTCAACATTGGTCATTGACCTATTTTTTTAATCTTATATGATGTATGTATGCAATATGTTTAAATAAAATAAGATATATCAATAAAAATGCTAATTTCTCTAGAATTTGGTTTATTTTGGAGGCAGAATTATAAAAGAACTTGTGGGGAAATTGCAGGGAATTTGTTATTTCGTTCTCACCAATTTGGGGATTTTGAACATTTATTGTGGGTATTTTAGAACACATCGGCAATAGCGTGTGTCAATTATTTCAACTTTTGAATTCAGAAACGCCCGGGGTCTCAAAAGTTGCGTCTTGCAAAGAAAATGAGAACTGCATTTAAATTTATTTTTTTAAAAATGGTTATTAGCCCGCTAAAATGCATTGAAAATCACAAAACAAACCTAAAACCATTTTTTTTTTAATTTTAAATTTTTTTTTTCAGTAATCTAACCTTTTAACGTTTGTTTATTAATAAAAAATGCGTATAACTGACAAAAATGGAAAAAAAGTTCAACTTTATGAATACAAGTAAGTCAACAAGAATTCTGATTTTATCCAGAAAAAGTGTTATTTTCACACACATCACATATGTTTAAAAAAAAAATTTTTTTTGGTTCTTTGTACTGCAGTTATGTAATGAAAAATAATTTTGGTACAAAATATAAAATATGAACCCTTTGTTTTATTTTTTTTCCAAATCACGAAATCTACTTTTTTTCGAAACTTCCGGCCATTTTAGCGGGCTAATAGTGAACAATAATTTCATTTTTTTTACGTTTTCGAATAGCTACAGATCATACGAAACTTTTGAGACCCCGGGCGTTTAAATATAAGACCGTTTGTTTTCTCTCTATGGAGAGCGACACACGCTAATCGGCAACCCTCTCCTTTGTAAACAGTCTCACCCGGCTAGTGGAGAGATCGATGATGTTTGGGAAGAGGCCATAATTGCGATAAAGGTCTGAAAATTAACTTTTCAAAAATAAACGAGCTAAAGGTGATGAGAGACTACTGGAGGAAAGAAGAAGGTACAGATAGGGCAGGGGAGAAAATAGAAAAACAATATAACTTGGTAAATTAGAATGGTGACAGTAACCGAACGTGGAAAAATAGACTGGAAGGTGAGATAAAGTATGAATACCGGGGAAATTTGGATGGAAACAAAGGACAAGTTTGAGGGATTCGTACTAGAGAATTAGGGAGAGGAAATGAAAGGTTGATGAACTCTCATACATATGTCGGACTTCAAAGGACTTCAGATAAAGTTTAATTACATAAATAGTACAAGGTTCTGGAAAGTATGAATACTGGGGAAATTAGAATGGAAACAAGGGACAAGTTAGACGGATTCGTACTAGAGAATTAGGAAGAGGAACAGAAAGGTTGATGAACTCTCACACACATGTCGGACTTCAAAGGACTTCAGATAAAGTTTAATTACATAAATAGTACAAGGTTCTGGAAAGTATGAATACTGGGGAAATTAGAATGGAAACAAGGGACAAGTTAGACGGATTCGTACTAGAGAATTAGGAAGAGGAACAGAAAGGTTGATGAACTCTCACACACATGTCGGACTTCAAAGGACTTCAGATAAAGTTTAATTACATAAATAGTACAAGGTTCTGGAAAGTATGAATACCGGGGAAATTAGAATGGAAACAAGGGACAAGTTAGACGGATTCGTACTAGAGAATTAGGAAGAGGAACAGAAAGGTTGATGAACTCTCACACACATGTCGGACTTCAAAGGACTTCAGATAAAGTTTAATTACATAAATAGTACAAGGTTCTGGAAAGTATGAATACTGGGGAAATTAGAATGGAAACAAGGGACAAGTTAGACGGATTCGTACTAGAGAATTAGGAAGAGGAACAGAAAGGTTGATGAACTCTCACACACATGTCGGACTTCAAAGGACTTCAGATAAAGTTTAATTACATAAATAGTACAAGGTTCTGGAAAGTATGAATACTGGGGAAATTAGAATGGAAACAAGGGACAAGTTAGACGGATTCGTACTAGAGAATTAGGAAGAGGAACAGAAAGGTTGATGAACTCTCACACACATGTCGGACTTCAAAGGACTTCAGATAAAGTTTAATTACATAAATAGTACAAGGTTCTGGAAAGTATGAATACTGGGGAAATTAGAATGGAAACAAGGGACAAGTTAGACGGATTCGTACTAGAGAATTAGGAAGAGGAACAGAAAGGTTGATGAACTCTCACACACATGTCGGGCTTCAAAGGACTTCAGATAAAGTTTAATTACATAAATAGTACAAAGTTCAGAGGTTTAAATGAGATCTTTTGCCATTATGACCCATTAGATTTAACATGGGAGTTATGGAACTGTTTATATTACCTCAGATCCGTTAATTTGTATGGATAAACCATAACCACTGGAGCGCTTTTTGCCACAATATGGCACTATTTAAAATACCTCGGATTGATTTGACGCCAATTATTAAAAAAAAAAAAAATGAAAATACTTTTGAATATTCCCGCGGCATAAACGTGACTTTTTAACAAAGCTAGAAGAGCCTACCTTTACTTATACTAAATA
Organism: Limnephilus marmoratus; assembly: GCA_917880885.1. Taxonomy (NCBI): domain Eukaryota; kingdom Metazoa; phylum Arthropoda; class Insecta; order Trichoptera; family Limnephilidae; genus Limnephilus; species Limnephilus marmoratus. The sequence goes on from OU862907.1 coordinate 10,104,576, forward strand.
GAAGTCACTGTCCACTAGTTTTTTTATGTATTATTTGGGTTTACAAAAACGGAAATTAGTAAAAAGTATCTGATGCAGTCGCTGTCAAAATGCTTGTGTATAAAATGCCGTCTTTCATCGCGTTTTAGTGGATTTTTCTAACATATTTGAATGCCAGTGGAATAATTTTTGAATTAATAATGCATTCAGCGTATTAACAACTAGTGAGGCAGGTTACGAGAAACCTAAGTTTATAATTATAAATCTCTATTCTTTAAGTACCTACTGTTTATATGTATATTGTTTTCCATTATTAACTTTTGTACTTATGCAACTTTTAATGTATTGTATACTTTTTTGTACTTATAAATCTTTCAATTTTTGTTCAATAAAGATATATATTATTATTATTTCAAACTGAAAAATACAGTGACTGCTTGCAATACAAGATTTTTCGTGTTTATATTAGTAGTTACTGCGTAGTTGATTTGCCTATTAGACTGTGTTTTACAATGGATTATTTTCAATAAATAAAGCAATAACCGAGTATTGTGGAGTAAAGATCATGAATGCATTTTTTTCTTTATTTTTTCCCATTATATCTTGATACATTTCAAAAGTAATTTTTACACATTTTCTAAATATATATAACATAACACAAGATAAAAATAATGTAAAAAAATAAAAAATATATAGAAGACAAAAGTAGATAATGGGAACCCACTAAGGCACTGTGCGTGGGTAATTTTAAGTAAAGTGCTAAATTACACCAATAAGTTGGCGGTACAAGTAAAAAATGTAAATTTCAAAAGGAAAGTTTAAAAATATAGCTAATATATCTTTGAAAATATTGTAGTAACAAAGTGACGCATACAAGTTAGTTGATTTTTTGTTACGGTTTCAAGAAGATAAATAGAGTTAGTCTTGAAGTTACAGTTAAGTGAAGTGTGAAGGTTTACATAGAGTTTATAAAAAAAGTGTTTCAACAAATGCATTATTTAGCCGTAAGTTTAATTCTATTATGTAAAGTGATATTTTATCTGTCATTTGGAGGTGTTTTGGAAGAAGATTAAATGTACGAGGACCAGTAACACTGCCGTGTCTTTGCATTAATTTTGTTTGATTTGGGGAACTTGAAACACATTATTAGTCCTTTTGCTAATTCTATTTTCGTTTTTTACGAAACAATTTTTGTTTTTAAATACATATTTCATTGTTTGCAATATAAATAATTTACGGATATTGAATATTTTTGTCTCTTTGAATAATAACTCATTCGGGAATGTTTTATTTCGATTACACATAATTTTGATGATGCGCTTTTGAGCATTTTGTAAAGGCTTAATAAATGCATCAAGCGCACCACCCCATCCTACAATGCCGTAAATTATTATTGAAGATTGTACCAGGTAAAAACAGATCATTTTCAATTTGTCTGACGTGTTGCAGTTATTTTTGGTGAGTACTTTAATAATTAACTTTTTTTTTAAATAAAATATTGACATTGTGTCAAAAATTTTTATAAACGAAAAATTACTTGACAACGTATCAAAATTTAGTTTTTTTAAATATTTTTGTATTGATTATGAACTAGAATATTATTTAAAAGAAACTGCATAAAAAATATTTATTGTGGATGCAAAATTCAACTTCCTACGCATGTTTACAGCTAGAAAATCCTGAGAATATTTCCATTTAAAACGTTCATGATTTCTCAATAAAATTATTATAAATCCTAAAAATATAGGATGGTTATTTAAATGTAGGTTAATTCATTGGCTATATAGCACTTCATTCGTTGCATGTATCTCCAAATTAAAATTCGGAGGCATAATTTTTTTTATGTGAGCGGAAAATATTCAAATGAGCTCCAAAAAAAATAATGAGCAATCCCTGCAAAAAGTTTTTATTTGGTCTGTCGCTCGACTGGATAACAGACCATATACCATGAAGAGTACGTACGAACTTTAAACTAAACAATACAAAAGTATAAAGACCAATGCCCATTTTAGTAAAATTGAGATAGAAGATGGGCTGTTAGTTAAATTGAGATAGAAGATGGGCAGACCATATGATATTAGTTAAATTGAGATAGAAGATGGGCTGACCATATGATATTAGTTAAATTGAGATAGAAGATGGGCTGACCATATGATATTAGTTAAATTGAGATAGAAGATGGGCTGACCATATGATATTAGTTAAATTGAGATAGAAGATGGGCTGACCATATGATATAACTTAAATTGAGATAGAAGATGGGCTGACCATATGATATTAGTTAAATTGAGATAGAAGATGGGCTGACCATATGATATAACTTAAATTGAGATAGAAGATGGGCTGACCATATGATATTAGTTAAATTGAGATAGAAGATGGGCTGACCATATGATATAACTTAAATTGAGATAGAAGATGGGCTGACCATATGATATAACTTAAATTGAGATAGAAGATGGGCTGACCATATGATATAACTTAAATTGAGATAGAAGATGGGCTGACCATATGATATTAGTTAAATTGAGATAGAAGATGGGCTGACCATATGATATAACTTAAATTGAGATAGAAGATGGGCTGACCATATGATATAACTTAAATTGAGATAGAAGATGGGCTGACCATATGATATTAGTTAAATTGAGATAGAAGATGGGCTGACCATATGATATAACTTAAATTGAGATAGAAGATGGGCTGACCATATGATATAACTTAAATTGAGATAGAAGATGGGCTGACCATATGATATAACTTAAATTGAGATAGAAGATGGGCTGACCATATGATATTAGTTAAATTGAGATAGAAGATGGGCTGACCATATGATATAACTTAAATTGAGATAGAAGATGGGCTGACCATATGATATAACTTAAATTGAGATAGAAGATGGGCTGACCATATGATATTAGTTAAATTGAGATAGAAGATGGGCTGACCATATGATATAACTTAAATTGAGATAGAAGATGGGCTGACCATATGATATTAGTTAAATTGAGATAGAAGATGGGCTGACCATATGATATAACTTAAATTGAGATAGAAGATGGGCTGACCATATGATATAACTTAAATTGAGATAGAAGATGGGCTGACCATATGATATTAGTTAAATTGAGATAGAAGATGGGCTGACCAAATGATATTAGTTAAATTGAGATAGAAGATGGGCTGACCATATGATATTAGTTAAATTGAGATAGAAGATGGGCTGACCATATGATATAACTTAAATTGAGATAGAAGATGGGCTGACCATATGATATTAGTTAAATTGAGATAGAAGATGGGCTGACCATATGATATAACTTAAATTGAGATAGAAGATGGGCTGACCATATGATATTAGTTAAATTGAGATAGAAGATGGGCTGACCATATGATATTAGTTAAATTGAGATAGAAGATGGGCTGACCATATGATATAACTTAAATTGAGATAGAAGATGGGCTGACCATATGATATAACTTAAATTGAGATAGAAGATGGGCTGACCCGTTTGATAAATTAATTGATTAATAGTTTGATTAATTGACGAGACGATTTTACTATTATTTTCACAGTGTCGAACATTGAAAAGCTCAAACGAATCAAAAGAAAAAAAAACAATAGAGATTAGTGATATATTCAAAATGACAGAAATAAACAATTACATATTAAATGATATAATATTTAATGAAGTTTTCCACACTAGATATATATGACGGGAAGGCGGAGATGTGAAGGCGGAGAATGTGAAGGCGGAATATTTGAAGGCGGAGAATGTGAAGGCGGAGAATGTGAAGGCAGAGAATGTGAAGGCGGAGAATGCACAACTGGTTGTGAGAATAAAATGATGATATGTAGATATGTAGGTCGCGGATAGACTCAACTGAAAAATTGTCATTTTTCAATCCAATTCTAGACGTATTGAAACTTTTTACAACATACATTGATTTCGAACGATTGTTATTTTATATGGCAAAGCTGTGTTTTATATTTTGAAAAAAGTGAGAATTGTTTTATTATGAAAAAGTTATACCGTTTGTCGATCCGCAGATTTGTTAATTTTCGAACTAAAAATATTATTATACGAGATATATTCACAGTATATAATTTATTTATTTATTTATTTTATTTCTATTCTTGAACATACACAATACAGATTATTACATCAGTTTACATAGATATTAAGTTTAGTAATAAGAAAAAAAAATGTTAATCATTCGTAACTGTATGTATGAAAGTACCTAGTAATTCAGTATTATAAATCAATACATTATCTGATAAAGCTACATTAAAAGTTTAATTTTAGTTCAAATAAAACATATTTTTTAATTCCACGCGTGTGTTTCATGACGAATGTTGGTCTGTTTGTGTAATTATTTTCGAACTTACAAACTAAAATTTATATTGAAATAATTACATTTGAAAACGAGTTTGTACGAATTCCTTATCTCATTGTTTGTAACTTACAATCTACAGGGTAAATCGAACGCATCATAGGGTATTAACTGAATGTTTTTATGCTGCAATTTAAAAAAAAGAATGTTTCTATATACATATAATGTTGAGCATACATATAATGTTTCTATATACATATAATGAAATTATTTCCTATACAATTCACCCAATTACCGCGAATCTTTGGTGGTTTGTTTTGCGCGTGCCCTGGAAGGTTTCTAAATATAATGGTGAGCTCTGGCATTTTGAAATTATTTCCTACACCATTCATCCGATTTCCGTGAAATGATAGTTATTTGCTTTGCGCACGCCCACAAAGGTTTCTACATATCAAGCCACAATCGGCAGAATAGCGTAAGCGACATTTTTGTCAAATTACCATTTTTAACGAAAGCCGTTCAATGCTGCCTAATATGTAAGTGACAAAAATATAACAGATCTATGTCATTCACCTAGCACTTATTTAGAAGCTTTGCCTTTTAGCGTACGAATTTGTTTACAAACTTGCAGTCGAGCAAAGGAACGTAACCGACGTCATTTGTTACTTTTTGACTCCAAATTGATCAAGAATGTTCCAATTAATTGGGTTCAGTCAGTTAACGTCCATCTGACTATGAAAAAAGTAGTGTTAGTACGTATTAAACATTAGTATAAAAAGTAGCAATACAATTTATTTTATGAGAACATTCCTGTTGAAGAGTCGGTTCTAACAGTAGTCGGTCATTTTCTAACAATTAACAGAACTTATTCATCTCCGCGAACCTACTATTAAAATTGAGTTAATATTACTGTTAATGGAGCTAAACGTCCCAAAATTTATAAAACTGGGAAGACTTCGGTGGCTGGATCATGTGGAGAGAATGACGGAGCATCAAGCACCAAAGTCCCTGCTGAACTCAAAGACCGATAAGGCGAAGGAGTCTGGGATGGTCATGATTAAGATGGAGCGACAATGTCCTCAAAGACATCTATCTACCTTGGAGCTTCTAAACTGGATAGAGCTGGCATAAAACCAAGATGAGAGGAAAAAGACTCTTGAGGAGGTCAAGAACCACCAAGGATTGTAGAACCAAGAGTGATGATGATGAAATATTATTGTTACTTAAATATCATCGTATTACGAACTAATACCATTTTGGTGCAGATGGCTCCAAAAGTTCGAACGCATAACCTGGTAGAAATGGCTTTAGAGTCTGTAGCCAATCCCTCTTCAGGTTTATCGGTTATTTTACCAAAGATGCATGTATTGCTTGAAGAAAGATACCTGTATCACGTAAATCTTTTAATACTGTCAATCTAGTAGATTACATTGATAGCGAAAGTGTGTAGCAAGTAGCTACCGGCTGCGTCCTAGTTAATGTCAACAACGCATTTTTGTTCCCGAGGTTGGCACATCTGAGTTCCTGGGTCGCAAGTTCAAGTTTTATCCGCAAGCGTCAGTTGTGTGGAGAGACCGGGCTGACAGGAGGTTTCGTGGCCAGCGTTCGTAGTTTGGTGGGAATTCGAGTAATCTTCAAACACGTGTGAGGCATATGAATATTATTATTATTTTAGATTAATGGTTTCACTGATTATAAATTATGTCAGGTTGTTTTTCCCTGGCTGGCGCCCTGGTAAATTAAAATTCTCCATGGCCTTGACGGCTCAGATTTCTTACTTTAGCAATCTAAATCTTTTTATCTCTATCAGGATTATTACCTGACACGCCCTGTGATTATATGTCTTGCTCTACCATTTGATTCAAATTGCAAAACAATAAATATCTTTGATCCATTTCAGACGTATTATTATTTTATTAATTTGTGCTTATTGTCCCAACTTGCCGCGTGAGCGGTGGGTAGTTGTACACATGTCTTATCAGCTATCAATGTTACAAGTGATAAGACAGACATTCTAGAACCTTCTGAACTTAGAAAAGTAAAATGTATTGAGGGGAGCATCCTAATCAGAAAACGGATGTTTTGTAAAGAGAACACTTCTGCAGCAGCACGTTTAAGTCTAATCGGTCAACTCTTCCACAGTGCATCATGTTTAGTTTGGAATTATCTGAAGAGTCTTGGAAGCCCAGATGATCATGCATAAGATACAGGTATGAACAATGAAAGCGCTGCTTATTGGCACTCTTAGTGATCCCTAACTCTCTGTGGGAAATGCTGGGTTTTAAAAACCTCAAATTAGTCCCAGAGAAACTGCCAAAGAGATGATAAAATGTATTGGAAAACACAAAGTTTTAAACCAAATCTGTGTTTAAATAACAAATGTGGAAACAATTGCGACATTCATTTCAGCGAGGAAGACCTCCTTAATGTGCATGCGTTTAATTGGGAGATGGCTAGTAACCAACGGCAGCAGGATTGGCTTATTAAGTGCATAACCAAATATCCTATCAAAAGAAGCAGGGTTAAATATAATAGCAGAAGAACAACAAAAAGGTTCAAGTCTGTCAGCAATGTATTCAGTAAACTCAACACATCGGGCAAATGATTCTCAGTCATTCATGTAGTCATATTTTAGAAAATAATTTTTCCAAAGCCGATGTGAGAGGAAAGCACGAAACATTTAATAAAACTGACAAAGTGAAAAGGAACATGGGAGATGAAGCTTCAAATGTGGATCAGCCCCAAAGACCCAGCACAAAAAAATAATTAATGAACAATGCTCTTATGCAAATTTTGTGCTGATTTTTAGTTTTATTGTTTACTAGCAATTTCCCGACATGCATTGCAATACCACTTAATAAAGAAATTATTTCTCCCTGCGTGTCCTTTCCCATTTGACCCGTCCCCCTTCCCCTCCCATGTTCCCTTACCCTCACGAGTTCCCTCACCACCTTCCCCGCCTTCCCTCTCCCCTCTCCCGCGATCCATATATTCAGTTCCAGTACATTCAGTTGTCAAACAGCTCGCGTACAACCTATTAAAATTTTGTTTATTATACATATGTGAATAGTAAAAGAAGTCGGGGATGCCCGAGGAAGACATGGCACGATCATACTTGAGTTGGGCCATGTCAAGAGTCAGAATAATAGAAGATTATGTATGAGTCGATGTGTGAATGTGAACGAGGCAAGGAGTGTGTGCTAAGTCAGAGTTGTTTGGCGGTCCGTCCTTTCTGCCTACCCCTTTAGAAAAGGGCGTGATAGTTACATAGAAATTTCAGTAAAAGCTATTGAAGTTTGACATTTTTGCATGCGAGCGCGAGAACAACAGATTTTGACTTGTTGAGGTTTAATACTGGTCCATAATATCTTCAAAGAATGTAATTATTTTTTATTTAAATAAAATAACACTTGACAAATATATGCGTTAAGCCCGGTCTCCTGCAATCTTCGATACAGATATTTGCTTAAACATTTCGCCGACATTCGCTCAGACTTTTCTTTTTTTGTTCATATTTCATCTCTTGTGTTTTTTAAATTTTTTTATAGAGATACAAGAGTCTCAGCTGCACCGTCAGGAGCCAGTGAGAGTATGGCATCCCCAATTGGGGTATGTTGTGAGGTTGAAGGTAGTGGGAAGGGGAAGGAGATAGGGAAGAGGAAGGTGGGGAAGTACCTGGCTATTCAGATCTGGTCACCAAACACGGCTAATGCCATTTCGAGCGACGTTTCAATTCTGAATGGTATGGTCTTACACCAGGGCGATACTGAAAATATATTCCACTCTGGAACGTGCCGCAAATACACAATATATTATTTTATTCGGAATGCGAGACAAGAGCCTTACCGCTGGACTACGCCGCCGGCCGTCATGGGTTTGTTTAAACATTGAGGCGCGATGGGCCTGGCCACAAACATTTACTTGGTGGTCTATGTGAAGACGTACCTACGCACCGCACACTTGAAGGATGACGTCTACGTTCATAATTACGTAGGCGTCAAAAAATGTCATGTTTCAATGAGGAAGAGATGCGAACGGTTTAAGTCTAAGTAATTGCTAAATGTAAGTATCAGGGAGAAAACACAAATTTCAAGTTAGACCGTACTATCTCGAAATTTTAATAGGTATTTATTTATCAGGAAAGATTTCTGGCTAATATCGGTTCTTACACTATGTACCTAAATGTAGCAATTAAGAATTTCAAAACAATGATTATTATCATAAATTGTTATATAAGTTTATTGGTTTGGTACAAAAGATTAATATACTTGAAGGATTTTATTTGAAGGTGAGTTCGTGATAAAAACAGTCATCCATTGCGACATTATTTATTGAACTGATAATTACGCTCAGTGCACATGACCGCTACAATATATTCAAGCAAACAATACCTAATCGCATCACATGATTACCTACTTATCAGTATGAAAACATTTTATATATTCAATCATCGATTGAATGATGAAAGATATCACTACAAAAAAAAAAAAATTCTATATTTATCCATTTTCGTTGAACTTATAAAAAACACTTGACTTCTAAAGAAACTTGTACTTGAGGCCCTCCATACCAACAGCCAAATTCTATTTATTTAATTCTGTCAATTAGTAAGTGGTTTATTTCAATGTATTTTGAAAACATATTTTTAAACACGATAGTTGATAGAAATGTGTATTTTAAGGCGTGACTCCAGCGACCTCCGCCATGAACATGAACGTGAACGTTCGCTTGAACATCACTATAAACATTCTTTGTTTTCCATCTCCTCCGTTTGTTGAAACATGGTTGAAAAATTGGGGCGAAGTTCGCGCGGTCATACACAATTTGGCTGGCTATCCATAGCCCATTCACATGATTCATTTATCGTTCATTTCGTGATTTCATTCCGCCTCTTTCCCTCGAAATGAATCGTGTGAACACGAAAGTGAATAGAGACAGTGCCGAATGAAGCATTCCAACAATGTCGGAATGCTTCCTTCGGCACTGTTCACTCGCAACCGGAATTTAACATCACGTGACGCGAATGATGTGTGTGAACACTCAAGTGAACAGTCTTTCACTCGCAAATTAGTCGGCCGAAATGTTCTGGCGTGAGGACGTGTAGCCGGAGCGGCTTAAACGTCAAAATTCTCCGTTTAGTTCGCTTTTCGAAATAACTCCTACACGTCTCATAGAAATCGTTGTTTCTCCCTTACTATCATATGATCTAAACGGTATTGGAAAGAGAAAATAATGCTCTATATATTCAATATAACAATTAACCACAAAAGAATACGAATGTACACTTCTATGGAACCAAAGTTTCTGATCGAATTTGAAAAGAAATTATGAAACATTGTGATTTTTTTATGAATTATTTTTATATGAAACGACAAAAAAGTGAGGTGACAGAAACGTTTATAATTTATTTGTCTAACAAAATAAGTGTGTGTTTTATATTTCTTTTGTTAACCAGTAATTTTAGTTAGAATAAAAGCAAGGAGAGCCATTTTTTAAACTTTTAAAAGTTTACATTAAAAATTACTCTATTTAGAAAATTACGTGGTTATTTCTGATAATAAATTTTGAAAGCATATTTCATCAAATTTCCAAAACAGTTTTTAGTTTTTGGATACGTTAATAAATATTCCATTTATATGGATTTTATTGCAAGCCGAGGCCTATTTTGGAATAAAAAAAATTTCATGGTTCAAAAATACTGATAGATATCAGTTTTCAGGTTATTATTTAACCATATGTTCATTTTATGGTGCCGAAATTTATTTACTGTTTACAAGAATCGCCAATTTCTCGTAATTTAGTTCGACGTTATCGGAAATGTCAATTAAAATCGTAAATATTCCCGAACTTAGCCGTCAGCGCCGGACGAATTCCAATGCGCGCCGCGACTACGCTCGACGACTTCGTAGCGAGAATGTCGAGTGAACTCTTCCTTCGAAGGGACCGTCTGAACACGCGGTGAAACGAGAATGGAACATTTCATAGAGTAAACCTTCATCCAAGTGAATCATGTGACTTCAACTTGTACGTTTCCACACGTACGCACCAGGGCCGTATTTACACTTTTCATCCGTATAGGCCACTTTATTTGCGCCGCCCCTTCCTCCTTCATAGAAGTTGCCACATATCATGATTTAGGCTTTTATTAGGTGACGCACAATTTTAAAAATAAATATTAAAATATACATTAAGTAGGTATTCAAAAATGCAATAAAGAATGCATTTTTCGTAAAACAAAAGTGTAACATGAGACAAGAATTACAATTTTTACGGGATTTTTTATTTGACAAAATCATTTATAATAGTTTCATGGTTGCTTCTATGCATAGAAAATCCGAAGAGTAAAGTTTTTCTTGCGATAATGAAGACCTTTGGTATTTCTTCACTCGCTTTAAACAGGAAAAACTCCTTTCTCTAAAACAATTTGTGGCCGGAGTGCAAAGTGTGACGCGGAGAGCTATATCCAAGTTTGGATAAACGTTGCACAGAGATGGTTTTCTCAAAAACTTTCCTTAGAAAGATTCAGTAATGATGTAGATTCAGGTTCTCTGCCGTCTTATTAGAGAAAACGTGACCTTGAAAGTGTACCCATTCCTGAACTAAATCGTCTCCTAAATCATTGCACAAGAGACTGAGCTTTTTCTGAGACACTTTGTGAAGAAAGTTCACCCATTTTTTTATTTAGTTTTTTTCTTTGGAGTATTATGCCTTCATATGAGAGAAGGCATATGCCTTCTCTCTAATTCAGATGTCAGTCAGGAAGTGGTTTTAATACCCTCGTTTGATGTTACGTCTATAAAGTTTTTCTCTTAGGTTCATCTTACTCTGAATGTCGCCCTGATATTGCTAAAGTGCGCTCATTTCAATTGCACTTTCTTCGAAATAATCAAAGTTTTCTGACTCCTGTATAATAAACTCGAGAATAGATCCATAAAAATCAGATACCGTCAGTACATCAACATATGAGCTCTGAATCTAAGCACTCACTTTATTTTGTCTTTCCAAAATACGATTAGTAACCAAATAAAGGTAGCCCACTGCCCAAGCATTTTTTGTGAAATATTCGCATCATAATAGCACGACGCAATCCGCGGTGCCGTACGGGATCACTGGGCGTCTAGTCTAAAGGTTCCTTTAAGGGGGAAATGACGTAGAGGCTTCAAAAAATCCTTTTTTTCATATATCGATGGTAGAACTATTCAAAAATATTTTCTGAAAATTTCAAACCAAAATTCCACGCCATTTAAAAGTTACATGCGTTTGAGTGAGTGTCCCTCGGTCGGACTACCTATTTTACTGCCAGTCTTATTTTCAAACGGATTTTTCTCGAAACTACTTTTTCGAATTTGTGTAACCTCTAGCTCCTACAGTTTTTTATCAATCTTTATCAAACTCAGCACATAGTTTCTTTATATAAATGCGCTCTATTTGAACCTCAATCCTAAACAATATTTTTATTTTAACAATTTTTTTAATATGAAAAAAACTTTCAAAAGAATGTTAAGTAACTTTTCACATTTAAATATATTAGAAATAATAATTTTCGATTTTTTTGTAAGAAGTTAGGTTCAAATAGAAGAAAAATTTATAAAAAATATTTTTTTTTTTTTGAAAAATTGATTTCGGATGAAAATTGTGACCTCCAGGAGTTACACAAATTGTCCTGCCGGATGGCGACTTACAATGCGCGGCAGTTAATATGTGCGTTATTTTTTGAGGAAATTATTTGAAAATTTTAGAATATGCTCTTGAATAAGAGTAAAATGACCGCAAGGTATAAGTAAAATACGTACATTTCTTTATGTATTTAAAAAAAATCATGAAAATCACTAACAATACGAGGTCACCTATTTTTTTATTTTATTTTCGATACACCTATTTCTCCCCTTAAACCCTCGTGCAATAAAAGTAGCCCACTGCCAAAGACTTTTTTTGTGAAATATTCGCACCACAATCACCGCTCCCGTATTGGAACGTTGGGCATTAAACGACACAAATCTGCGGTGCCGTACGGGACCACTGGGCGTCTAAAGGTTAATAGATAGAAAACTCTGTCTGTCAACAGTGACTTTTATGTTGTTGTTTATAATCGTACACAAAATTAACGGGTTACCAAAGCGAGCGAGCGCCGCCCCCTGAACTCTGCCGCCCCTAGGCCGCGGCCTATAAGGCCTATTGACAAATCCAGGACTGGTACGCACTGAACACTTGACGTTTGGCGTTTACATAAATGTAATACGTTCATATGAAGAAGAGATGCCACATCAGGGAGAAATCACAGATATTTTAATAGATATTTATTTATCAGGAAAGATTTCCGACTAATATCGATTATTGCACGACATAAAGTTCCTACTTAAGAATTTCAAGTGCGTCAATAATTATTTAGACGTCAAACGTCGAGTTCTGATGTGAAAGATATTCTTACAGCTTTAGCGATTAGATTGTAGATAAAGTATGAAGAAGAACACCAAATCTCCACCAAGTTACATAGACCGTTTTGCCTACCTCGAAATTTTATTAAGTATTTATTTATCAGGATTTAAGAATTTAATACCGATTTGAATTGGTCAATTTCTTCCGTGTCTCTGAAACGGATTTTAGAACTGGATTTGGTAAATATTTCCCTATCGAGTCCACGCTCAAAACACACTTTAAAAAATTAAAACAAATTTTACTAGGTAGATTACAGTTAGTAGGTAATATAAGCAACCGGAATTGAAAAATATTGCATTTTAATGGTGATTTTATTATCTTTAAAAACGAGAAATGTCATTTGTCAAGGAACGCCATATTGTTAATTACGACGGCAAACGTCTCGCGTGATTTTTCGTGTTTATGAAACCGAACAAAATAATGATTAAAACGCATTATTTATCATTTCCGAAGATTGCAATTCGTACTTATTATGGTCTAACTGACAGAAAATCATTTTTTCTTTTAAAAATGCTTATTTTATCGTCGTAATTAACATGGCGGTCCTTGAAAAATGACATTTCGCGTTTTTTAAATTAAAAAAATTTTAAAGTGTGTTTTGAGCGTGGAATCGATAGGGTAATATTTACCCTGGATTTAATTATAGATACTACATATGTGCAAGATAAATTTCTCAAGAAGTAGGAATTATAATTACATTAATATTACTGGCTATTAGCAATCGTACATAACCTATTAATAAGGCAACTAGATTAACTATTTTTAGCACAAAATTTGTAGAATTGCTTAAGTTGCTTTCGTTGCATTTTTTTATGTAACAACTGGGTGAGTCATTCCATTTTTGTATAAATATATAAAAAAATTATTAGTCATTTTCTTATTTCCAAAATTTAAGTATATTTTACGGTTCCCAACACATCAATCATACTTATCAGTATAAATATACGACAGCCGATTTATCAGATTGATTACCATCTTATTATTTAATTTCCCACCAAATCTGATTTCAAATAACCGCTTACGTAGTTAAGCAATCAGATATACCTACTTTTTATAAATACCTAAGTACTTCGATATCGACATTTCTAATGTAACAATTTCTATGTTTAAAACACACGTAAAATTTTGTTTTATACCAACATATCATTATTTCTGATAAGTTTAATTTTATTTAATTTTATTATTTTTATTTTTTTTAAATTTTATCTAACTGTAAACCACAGTAATGTAATAAATTATATTTTGCAATCTATTGTTTATTACTAACTAACTCCTGTGTAAAAAAAATAAAAATTAAAAAACATTAATATTGTATCTCAGGCAAAAATGCATGTTACTGATTCCGATATTATGTAAAAAAAAAACTCTGGGTCAACAGAACTACAAATACTTAGGAACAAATTTATTTAATAAATTGCCAAAAAATAAAATCTCTTGAAAATAGCCTCAAAGAATTCAAAACTTAATTAAAAAATATTCCGAAAACTTTAACAAAAAAAAAATGTAGGTATGAACACAAGAACTTTTACTAATAATTAAAACAGTAATAAAAAATCTTAATCGCTACATATTATAAATTAAAGTCCTCCGTCGTGTCTGTCTGTCTGTCTGTTCGAAATAAACTCAAAAACAACTTAACCGATTTTCGTGCGGTTTTCACCAATAGATAGAGTGATTCACGTGAAAGGTTAAAGTATATAATTTCAAGGTTTTGTGTAAATTTGTAGAACTATATAATATATGAAGGGAGCGGGCTGGGAAGCACGCGATGTGGATTTGATATGTATGCAAATTAACAGATTCCTTTTTTTTTACATGAGTTTCACACAGGAGGACCTGAAAAAAATAATTTCCCTCAGGGCCTATATCATCTTTGGGGATGCCGTGTGAAAGGTTTTTTAAGGAAAGGAAGGAGAGAAGAGTTCTGGGAGGGAAAAAGGTTAAAGTTAGGGGTGGGTAGGAATCTGGGGTTCAGTGTGTCCTGGTCATCGGCCTCCAAGACCTAGACAGAGTGCACCCTATGAACCCGGGCACCCCTGCTAAATCACCAAACGTAGCGATCCACTTGGGGTGACCTATGGCAGACATGTTGTTTATCCAATAAAGTATCCCGGGGCGGCGGTACCCATTCCCGCCTCCCAAATTGAATTGGTTGTAAAGGTTGGGTAATGGCGTTGTCAGTAGATGTCGTTGTGTTTCGTTAGCCACAGCATCGTGTGTCCGGGTTTGCTAGTGGATGTATAAAAGTGTAAAAAAATAAATATAGTTGGAAAGTGGACGGTGAGCCAGAGAAGGTCGGGAAGCTCTGTTTTAAATAAACAAATAAGAAACCCACCTCAACAATGTGACACAAGTTGACGGAACTGTGACAGGATTGTCAATGTATAAAGCAGTAAATAGCCGAGGATGAGGATCTCTACCACTCTGACTAAATATTCATTTGTTAATTCCTATAAGTAGAGTAGACAAAACAATTAGTTAATAATTTCTGTCAACCGCCGTGACAGAAGGACGCACTTACTGTAGCACTATGACTTGTAACGAGTGTAATATAATTATAAACGAGTGTCTTGCATTTATGCAAAATAAAGCGGACACTCTAGATGAAGTGTCGATTACACAACTGTGCACTTCCGCATTCTCCGAGGAGGAAATAAAGCTGGCCAAGAATATCTTATTCGACAAGCTCCCAGATAAGCGGACCCTGCGGAAGGGAGACGGCAGGGTCAGCCGCGATCTTCAGGACATCCTGAGGGCCCTGAAAGAGACAGACCCCGACAAATTACCGGTGTTCGTTGCAAGACAGTTACATAAACTGCCGCCCGTTAACTTTGACAGTGTTGACATTTCTCGTCTACTAAAAGATTTCAATGCCATGAAATCTGAAATACGACAAATTAAAAACGATCTAAGTGAATCATCGAACACAAACACAGCCGAAATAATGCAAGAACTTAGTTCACTACGAGATCAAATGAAGGAGATGAATATACGTAATGAGATGAAGACACCAATAAATCAACAAAACGGCGATAAACATGTAGGTAATCCAAAAGTAAACATTAACACCGGTAGACCGGTAACGTACTGAGACGCCTGTAAAACGAATCCAAATGAGCCAACTCAGCCAACCAACACTACCAGCGCCCCGGCCAATACGCACACGAAAAACTCACGAGCAAACACTGCTACCGGCGATAATGTGAATGTCGATGTAACTAAGCAGATGGGCCGCATGCAAGGGCCGCCACCAGCGACCACCGACCAGAGCGATTTTAAAATCGTAGTGCATAAGAAACGCATTCACAATATGAGAGGCAAAGCGCAATCAATTGCATTAAAATCTGCGGATATTATCACGTCAGTATACGTATCAAGGTTTGCGACTAATACGACAGAAGATGTCGTAACCACTTACCTAAAAAGTAACGGCTTGGATGGGTTCAAAGTAGAATTAATAAAGCCTTTCCACGCAACACCATTTAATTCTTTTAAACTTTTGGTAAAAGCAAACGAAGTAAACAAATACCTAGTGGAGGAATTATGGCCGGAGGGAATTGTTTTCCGAAGATTCAAAGAATCACGCACACAGAACAATAACCAAAATGCATAATAACAATTTAAAGATCATATCGGTGAATTGCAGATCCGTCCGCAGTTCAGAAAAATTCATTTATGATCTGTGCGATACACATGATATTGTTCTAATTCAAGAAACGTGGCTACTCCCATCGGACTTAGAATTCTTATCCCATATACATCCAGATTACAATAGCTTGGGAACATCTGCAATTGATATGTCGAAGGGCCCGTTAGTTGGCCGGCCATACGGAGGAGTGGGGGTATTATACAAGCAATGTCTCAGAGCTGCCACGATCCCGTTGAATAATTGCCGCATGGCGGGCATTGAATTAGGCCTAAATTCTGAAAAACTATGCATTTTCACCGTGTACATGCCAACTTGCACAACAGATCACTTCGAAGAGTACATTAACTGTCTTGCCGCCTTGCAAGCAATTATTGACGAAAAAGATTACACCAACTCCGTAATCATCGGAGATTTCAATGCACACCCAGACTCACTCTTTGGAACTGAACTGGAATCTTTCTGTCAAGAATATGATCTTACATGCGCTGATACCGTAATATTACCAGAAAACTCTTACACATATGTCAGTGACGCGCATCACACCACTAGGTGGTTAGACCACTGTCTGGTGACGAAAAATATCTTCAAACAGATTTTAGACATGAAAATACACTACGACGTGGACTGGACCGATCACAGGCCTCTCGAATTGACCCTACAAACGGAAGGAATACCGAAAACCGAAATTTATTCATGTATAAAAACCGACCGTGCAACATGGAATCCTAAAAATGAACATGATATCCATAGTTATACTCGAACTTCACAAGTTTTTCTACAAAAAATTAAACAAAATCTTACGCGGTACGAGAGAAGTGACAACCCTGCTCGAGCTAACATTAAGACACTGTATACACGTATTATAGAGGCCCTGCGAAGCGCCGCGATTGCAGTATTTAACAATCGCAAACGAAGATTGCAACGACGTAAACAAATCTGTGGATGGAATGATTTTGTCGCACAAAAATACATAGAATCAAGACGTGCAATGATGATATGGATTGAAAATGGCAGGCCTCATGAGGGCTCAATTGCGGATGAACGAAAATTAAAGCGTGCTGCGTTCAAACTAGCACTGAAAAAATGCCAAAACGACTGCGAGCAAATTCAAATGGACAAAATAGCAGGAGATTTACACAGTCGTGATTTCAAACAGTTTTGGCTGAAGACAAATAAACACTGCAACGTGAAATGTAAAATTCCGTGCAACATAAATGGAGAAACAAACGCTAAAGCAATTGCTAACATTTTTGCAGATCACTTCTCCATCTCTACTCCGACCTCACCGAACTCTGCATGCAAACCACCACCTAGTCCTATCCCAAATGAAGACAGTGACCTCTTGATCACAGCAGACATGGTCAACACCGCCCTGAGATACATGAAAGCTGGAAAATCAGCAGGTCACGACGGATTGAGTACCGAACACATCAAACACGCTGGAGGACCAATTCTTCAACTACTGGCGAGTCTATTTACCGACATCTTAAAGAATGGGGAAAAATTTCGGTTTACGGAAGGTCTTCCTAGATAATTTTTTTCTTTTATACTAATTATGGGCCGGAAAATCCAAAACTGAAAGATTTTTTTTTCGGAAAGCAATATTAACAAAGTTACACGACTTTAAAATTTTCTATACGCACACATGAAAATCGACATATTGGAAGCATTATGACAGTTTAAAGTCATAGATAAACTAGAAAGATGTTTTACCACACAAAATTAAATGTTACCATGCAATAATATCTTTGTGCCCCTTTATACCGCCTGCTCGCGTCAATTTAAAAAAACCGCCTACGTTTTCAAGTAGTTTAGCGGCTACGCTAGGTTTGTGTAACATGGTTTGTGCCCCTTTATACCGCCTGCTCGCGTCAATTTAAAAAAACAGCCTACGTTTTCAAGTAGTTTAGCGGCTACGCTAGGTTTGTGTAACATGGTTTGTGCCCCTTTATACCGCCTGCTCGCGTCAATTTAAAAAAACAGCCTACGTTTTCAAGTAGTTTAGCGGCTACGCTAGGTTTGTGTAACATGATTTGTGCCCCTTTATACCGCCTGCTCGCGTCAATTTTAAAAAACAGCCTACGTTTTCAAGTAGTTTAGCGGCTACGCTAGGTTTGTGTCACATGGTTTGTGCCCCTTTATACCGCCTGCTCGCGTCAATTTAAAAAAATATCCCTGTTTTCAAGTAGTTTAGCCGCTACGCCAAAAGTGAGTAAAATTTATAAAAAAATAATTACTTAAGTTAGTTATTGATATGGCAACACTTAATTTTATGTGGTTTAATATCTTTGGTATGGCTATTTCTATGACTTTAAACTGTCAGAATGCTTCCTAAATGTCGATTTTCATGTGTGCGAATAGAAAATTTTAAAGTTGTGTAACTTTGTTAATATTGCTTTCCGAAAAAAAATTCATTAATTTTTGGGGATCGTTGGAAATGGTTAATACGCACTTTTTTTTAAATATCTTTTGATTCACCTTAATTACATTAAAAGACAACTATTTGCACTGGGGGAAGTAGAAAATATTTCATTTTAAATTTCGATTACGTAAAATTAAAATTAGCTTTCGTCTTGTGAGATTGTACGCCATTATGGTTATTATGGGTTATTAATTCGCTGTCATCACTCTGTATGTTGGTATTCCTGATACACTTGAATGTATAACGAACGGCTAGAAGATTTTGAAGGTACCACGAAATCTGGAAAGGTAAGTACTAAATTATCGGATTTTTGGGAATAAAATGACGGAAAAAAATATGTTTTTAATTTCGGTAATTATTTTTTATAAATAATACATTCACTTTTGTATCAAAAACCGTGTTATATAAACCTAGCGTAGCCATTAAACTACTTGAAAACTGGGATGTTTTTCTTGCCTTGACGCGAGTAGGCGTTATAAAGGGGCACTTTCTTTTGTATCACAAACCATGTTACACAAACCTAGCGTAGCCGCCAAACTACTTGAAAACTGGGATGTTTTTTTGCCGTGACGCGAGTAGGCGCTACGAAGGGGGCACTTTCTTTTCTATCACAAACCATGTTACACAAACCTAGCGTAGCCGCCAAACTACTTGAAAACTGGGATGTTTTTTTGCCGTGACGCGAGTAGGCGCTACGAAGGGGGCAATTTCTTTTCTATCACAAACCATGTTACACAAACCTAGCGTAGCCGCTAAACTACTTGAAAACTGGGATGTTTTTCTTGCCGTGACGCGAGTAGGCGCTACGAAGGGGGCACTTTATTTTCTATCACAAACCATGTTACACAAACCTAGCGTAGCCGCTAAACTACTTGAAAACTGGGATGTTTTTTTGCCGTGACGCGAGTAGGCGCTACGAAGGGGGCACTTTCTTTTCTATCACAAACCATGTTACACAAACCTAGCGTAGCCGCCAAACTACTTGAAAACTGGGATGTTTTTTTGCCGTGACGCGAGTAGGCGTTATAAAGGGGCACTTTCTTTTGTATCACAAACCATATCACATAAAATTAGCGTACGTAGCCGCTCAACATCGCAGAAATAGTTGATTTATAAAAATAAAATTTTAAAGTAAAAAAAAATTTAAGCTAATAAATTTTAATCAACGCACGCAATACATGTGTATTAGGTAAGTACCTACTAATTAGGCGGAATTTCAGTTTTATAACATTAAAAAACTCCCGCGCGATTTTGTCTCTAGCCGTTGGTTTTACGAGCCGAATTCCCATGAAGTCTGCTACGATTTGCTCTAGCATCTTTTCGTACAGTAACAAGAATACCAACATTACAAAAAAATGACCTTTGAAAATAATGTTTGAAAATGGACGGTCTCGTTTCACAGAATGAAAGCTAATTTTAATTTTACGTAATCTAAATTTAGAATGAAATATTTCCCACTTCCCCCAATGCAAATAGTTGTCTTTTAATGTAATTAAGGTGAATCAAAAGATATTTTCAAAAAAAAGTGCGTATTAACCGTTTCCAACGATCCCCAAAATTTACCAAAAATTCTTTCGGATTCGGATTCTCCAGCCAATAGTTAATATAAAAAAAAGTTTTATTATTTAGGAAGACCTTCCGTAAACCGAAATTTAGCCAAGAATGGATACCTACCAACTGACATGACAAGAACAATAATAACTCCCATTCTCAAATCAAAATCGTTGGACTCTACCTCCCAGGGTAGCTACAGACCGATTTCAATTGCCACCACCATCGCGCGATTATTCGAACGTCTACTACTAAACCAGATCGGTCCCAGCTTGGAAACTAAGGACAACCAAATGGGCTTCAAACAGCAAATGTCTACCGATACTGCTATATTTACTGTGAAAAGAACCCTGGAATACTACAGGAATAAAAAGACCACCACGTATGCATGTTTTCTAGATCTGAGCAAGGCCTTCGACAGGGTTTCTCACCCTCTACTATGGAATAAACTCAGGGAAAGAGGCATATCACCGGCGGTGATACATATCCTCGACTTGTGGCATAGACAGCAGGAGAACTTAGTAAGGTGGAAAGATGGACTCTCCGAACCTTTCCTCCTGAAGAGCGGCGTTAGACAGGGAGGATGCATGTCCCCGATATTGTTCAACCTGTACATGGACGAACTCACCGACAGGCTAAACAATGCAGGGGTAGGCTGCCAAATTGGAGGACAGTTTCTGAACAACATCAGTTATGCGGACGACATGGTATTGATGGAACCATCCATAAGGGGCCTACGTATTCTTTTAAAGATCTGCGAAGAGTTTGCTGAAGAAACAAACATGCAATACAACCCCACTAAAACGGCTCTACTGGTCGTAAGATATGGACAAGGACCAAAAAATATTCCTCCAGCTACCCTGAATGGTGTGAACCTGCAGGTGACTGAAGGAACTAAATACCTTGGACACATAATCACCAGTAATCTGATGGACGATGACGACATCGATAGGCAAAGAAGAGCTCTCAGTGTAAAAGCAAACATGCTCAGTAGAAGATTCCGCCTTTGCAGTACTGCTGTAAAAAGGACGCTCTTCCCTTCCTTCTGCGCAACACTGTATACGTGTGAACAAGAAGAATAGTATAGAAAGACTTCGGGTTCAGTATAACAACGCCTTCCGCATAATGTTTGGTCTCCCCAGATATTGCAGCGCTTCCCGGATGTTCACGGACGGGCGAGTTCCTGGCTTTGCAGCCCTTATTAGATCCAGGGTGGCAGGAATTAGGGAAAGGATAACCAGCTCTGGAAACATCCTCGTCACGGAAGCCCGCCTCAGTCCATCATCCAGTATTGATGCACACTGGAGAAAAATACTGGCTCCTTACGTGCTCACAGAATCCTGAAAGCTTAATATTATTATTTCTTTTGTTTTTCTTTTACTACTATTAGCTTATTATTTATTATCTTTTTTTGTTTCCTGTACATTCATATCCACCTTCTTTTTCTTTTTTTCCTTTCAAATACTTTGTACATGTATGTGTATATTATACCCTTATGGCATGTGTGGGATTGCACTCTCCTCCCCACATACTGGAATAAAAACTTATTTATTTATTTATAATAACTCTTGAGAGATATAAGTTAAGGTGAAAGAGAAACAGCGTCAGAACTGGTAAGTGATTTAAGAGGTGTGAAGACAAAACTGGCTTGAACACAAGTGATTTTAAAATAAGTGCTTCTTTATATTCTACTAGCTGGTTTCCGGCATGCGTTGCTATGCCACTTAATAATGAAATCGTTTCTCCCTGCTTGTCTTCATCAAATTAATTTTCCCTTAATTTTCACGATCTGTGTGAGTTCTATTCTAGTTCTGTAATTATATCGTTAAAGGCCAGTTACTTCATAAAACTGAAATAATCACAAAACTTTAATAGAACATTAAACTGAACTGACCAACTAACAGAAGAACAAATCGCGAACGTTAAAATCAATTTCAAATATTTGATGAATTCATCAAATATTTGAAATTGATTTTAACGTTCTGTTCATGAATTCATCAAATATTTTAAGTTAATTTTCACGTTCTGTTCATGAATTCATCAAATATTTGAAGTTAATTTTAACGTTCTGTTCATGAATTCATCAAATATTTGAAGTTAATTTTAACGTTCTGTACATGAATTCATCAAAATTTGAAGTTAATTTTAACGTTCTGTTCATGAATTCATAAAATATTTGAAGTTAATTTTCACGTTCTGTTCATGAATTCATCAAATATTTTAAGTTAATTTTCACGTTCTGTTCATGAATTCATCAAATATTTTAAGTTAATTTTAACGTTCTGTTCATGAATTCATCAAATATTTGAAATTGATTTTAACGTTCTGTTCATGAATTCATCAAATATTTGAAGTTAATTTTCACGTTCTGTTCATGAATTCATCAAATATTTGAAGTTAATTTTCACGTTCTGTTCATGAATTCATCAAATATTTGAAGTTAATTTTCACGTTCTGTTCATGAATTCATCAAATATTTGAAGTTAATTTTCACTTTCTGTTTAAGTTCTATTCGAGTTCTGAGATTATTTGGGTTTAATGCAGCAACTGACCTATAATGATATAATAAAAAAACTTGAATAGAACTTACACGGAACGAGAAAATTTACTTAAAATATTTGATGGATCTGTCAATTTTTTTTTATAGAACCCGTCGTTAGAATTATTCGAAAACCGATCAATCAAATTTGGTACGTAACGTAAGTAATCTAACATCTGTTAGGTAATATCTATAATTCTCGATTCATTTCAAAATATTATATGAGTACTTCTAATAAATTCATTAATTTTAATAGTTTCGTAAATTGAATTTCGATTTAATACTTAATTATTTTTTTTGCAAAATGTCATTCTCAAATTTTAACTAGATGATTAAAAAATCTTTCAGATGTATTGTCAATTGTCATGTGGTTGTAATCATCCAGAAACCTTCATGGGAGCTTACAGAAGGTGTTTTGAAAGTTTCAAAAATTTCCTATGCTTAATACAGCAATACATAGACATCTCATATACTCATATAAATACATACAGGTGCCCAAGCAATCATATTTTGATTTTAATATATAAAGATTTATTTATCTCCATACTGATATGGATTTGGCAACACGTCATGTTATTTGTACCAGAATAAATATTATAAATATGAAGTGTTGGAAATTATCAATGTTGGCAATCAGCAAGAACATAGATAGGCGCACTCATAGAGATTATAATTTAAAAATACATTTGATTAACGATTGTGGGAAAAACCTGATGAATTAAAAAAATATTATATTATTTTCAAAACCCTTCGGATGCTATTAAGTTACTCAGGCTAGTTTTTTTTCACTTTTGGGAACAGCTCATATAAGTCTCATAGAAATCGTTGTGTCTCCCATGATGAGAATATGATATACGCCAGGCATTTTCAGCTTTCTGTGTTGCGAATTTCGGTATTCATACAAATGAAAATCGTTCTCGTAATTTTATCACATATAAATTTGTTAGTAGACCTCGGTCTCTCGATGATAATTTAATTTGTTGCTTGAAAAGTGCCGGCGCATGACCACACTAAGAATTTATTTTCGTTATCAATTCCAACAGGTATATTTTCCACACAGTTGTGTGGAATGCAACTGATCTGATTGTAATAAGGGACTCACATAGGCGCGTGTTTACCTAGGGGAGAGCGAGAGCGTTTAAACAAGTGCCGTTGTTATAACGTGCTAAGGGCAAACAGGTGGAAGATAATGTAATGAAACATTAGTAGTCCCCCCCCCCGAACTTGTTGCCTATCTAAGCTAAGTGATATTTTTTTTATCCCACAAAGCGATTTTGACTTTCAGGGGGTGGGAGAAGACCCAGAAAAAAGGGGGCGTTGAAATGGCATAGTGACGGCGTGGGCAGATAAAAAATATGGTCTAAAAAAGACAAAAAAACACTCAGTGGTCAAGAGCAATCGACCGGCAATCGAGAGGACACGGGTTCAAGTCCCGTTGGCGTCATGTATCTTTTCTCGGAAGATTTTTCAATGTGGATGAGTGTTTCAGGCTGATAATTATTGCTTATAATAATTGTTACAAAAAAACACGTTTATCACGTACCAATAATCTTACTTATATTATTATTATTAAGAAATGACACTATATCACGATTACAAGAAGGAAGGAGGTGGCAAACCGGTACACCCCCCCCCCCCCCCCCCCCTTCAGCTGTAATAAATATAATCGTGACCATAGTTGTTTCAGATTCGCGACAGTTGTTAAGTAAAAACAATTGGGGGGCGCTAGAAAAAAAAATCTCAAAGTGGGCGGTGGGCAAAATAAGGTGAGAACCTATGATCTAAATGGTGTTAGAAAGTGAAAACCACCTTTTTTATTAAAATCTAAAAGTGTACTCATACCTTTTTTAATTAAATGAAGACAATATTAGCGAAACTCAATCGAAAATCAATCTCAAGTGACCGAGTTGGATATGGGTTCCGTAGCTCAGTTGGTAGAGCACTTGCCATATAAGCAAAGGGTCCTGGGTTCGAGTCCTAGTGGAGCCAATATCTTTTTCTGATTTTTCTGTCTCCAGATTTTCGATTGAGTTTCGCTAATATTGCCTTCATTTAATTTAATACTATAATTTGAGATTTTACTCATAAAGTTAAAGAATAAAAATAAATATTCATACATTTTTTCCTTCCTAGAACTTCTCCTTCCTTCCTAAAAAGATCCTCCACACAGCATCTTCAAAGATAATATAGGCCCTGAGGAGAATTATTTTCTTCAGGGCCTCCTGTGTGAAGCTAATATAAAAAATATAAAATAAAGGCATTTTATGTTAGGTCGGTTACGTATAGATGATTGTTACGCTATATATTCTATCTACCAGTACCTCCCCTGCAATGATATGACATGATGGTTAGGTTACTTGTTAAATTATTATTATATATTTTTTTTATTATTAGTAATAGAAGGTACATAAATTACAAATAAATTTTATACAGTAATTAATTAAATAGTAGAATATTTGATGTACCCCCATAATTAAGCAAGGCTTGTGTGTATGGGGGGGTGTTATTGTATTGCTTTTTTTATATCATTCAGTTTAAGTTTTCAGTATAATTTTTAAGGTGAGTTTTAAAATTTTTTATATTGGTATTCATGTTTCTAATTTTTTCTGGTAATGAATTAAAAAATTTTGCTCCGAGATATTTATGACTCAATTGTCCAATTTTTTTTTTTACATTTTGGAGTGGGAAGTATTGATGTTTGTCTAAGACTTCTGTTATTTTTAAAGGGTGCAACTTGATTTTTAATATTATCTTTATAAATTTGTAATGTTGCATGATAAAAGTATAATGCACTTAATTTTCTGACCTTAAATTGTTTGAATAAAAGTTCTGACGAATATGAGTAGGGTTTTTTTAAAATTGTTTTTATTATTAGTTTTTGTGATATGTAAATTGTTTGTGTTTGATTTTTATATGTACCGCCCCATCCTATAATGCCGTATTGTATAATTGATTGACAGAAAGCGAAGTATGTGGTTCTAAGTAATTTTTCGTTTAAAATATCTCTGAAACATCTAAATATATATGTTAGTTTCCTTATTCTGTTGTTCAGAATATTTATGTGTGGAGACCATTTTAAACGCTGGTCTATTGTTATGCCCAGGTACTTAATATCAGTTTTGCTTTCTATTTTTGAACATGATATATTACATTTGTGGTTTTCTGTATTTGTCACAGAGTTTATATGTTTATTAAATGTTTATTTTAATATTTTTAGGTCAAATTGGAAACAAGCAGAGAAGTTTTAAAAATATTGCAAATAAAGATAGAACCGTCAATTTCTAACATACGTTGCGTGGATTTCAAGATATCTGAAGATAGTCATCTTGTAGAAATTCAAATGACTTCTTTAGTGCGCGATGAAAAATCTTCCAAAACATCATGGAACATATGATAGTTGTTATTAAACAAGTTAAAGAAGAAATACTTTGGATAGAAGAAAGAAACGAAGATCTATTTGAAGATAAAAACTTTGAATGTATCACAAACAGTGATTTTGTTTGCAATACAAACAATATATCTGATAAAGAACGTTTTGAACACAGTGATGTTGGTGTTAATGTTAAAAATGAGAGAAAGGGATGCTTTGACTTGAATTTCAAAAGTGGAGAACTTTCTGATAGATTGTTCTTGGTATTTATTTTGTCAAGTTCTCAATTAAAACGGATAAATTATTAAAGTATAAAAAATATAATATTTCATAAATGCTGACCATGTATAAATCTCAAGTGCGCCCTATGGTTGAATTTGGCAGCCACATCTGGTCTAAAGCCCCAAAATTCCTGAAAAAACCCTCAACTCTGTGTAAAAACGGGCGGTTCGTTTGATAAATAAATTAAATATGTTTGTGAAGGGTATTTTAAGGGTAAGGAAGCAGAGAAAGTTCTGGGAAGAAAAATGTATGAGGAGTGAGTAGGAATCTCGGAGTCAATGCGTCCAGGAGTGACGGACGTGCAAATATATCTCTCCCACTGCGGTGCAAGGCGATGTGTCGACAGAGTTCAGCTGGAGAGGTCGAGGTCAGGTCTCCCTCAAACAGTCTCTTCCGATCCAGTGTGTCACGCAGCAGGTGGGCTAACGCATTCGCCACCAAGACCTAGACTCACCTCACTCCACAAACCCGGGCGTTAAGTCACCAAACGTGGCGAACCATAGCTGAGTGACCTATGGCATTGGTGTTGGATGTCCAATAAATGGTTGTAATATTTATGGCTCCATAAAAGTTGATCGGCCGACACTTGGCTCCCCGGCATATACAATATGCAGTCGGCTTAGGGAAAATACTGTATACCTACTTACACAAAATATAACTAAGTAACCACGAAGGGGTGTGCAGAGAGGATGTACACTAAATAACAAAAGTATAAAACATATTTTCATTCAAATGCATCAAAGATAAAACTACTTGTCTATATACTGTATATACCAGAGTAGAAGTACAAAAAATCGATACTGTATATAAATTCGTTTGAAATTTTATAGTAAGCTGCCGAGTTTCCGGCGTGCGTTGCAATGCCACTAATAAATTGTTTCTTCCCTGCGTGACTTTTCCAATTTATCCCGTTCTCCTTCCTCCTCCCCTTACCCCTCTCCCGCGAACCCCCTTTTCGCGATCCCCTCTAATTTCTCGCGTTCAACATAATCATTCCCGGTACATTCAGTTTTTCAAACAGCTCGCGTGCCACATATTGCAATTTTTTTTTACAAATTTTTGTATGTATTTTGTATATTATAAAAACAATCATTCATATTTTGTACCTAACAGAGGTACCTATTTAAAATAAATATAATTTTTGATAGATTCAAAATATTTGATTTAGGTTAGTGCCATAGGTGAGTACTTCAAATAAATTCATTAGTTTAGAGAGCTTCTAAAAATTAATTTTGATTAAGCAATCATCCTTTTTTAAATTTCATTCTCAAATTATGTCATTTATGGCAGTTTCGTAAGAGTTTTTGTAGTGATTTTAAAAACTTTTCAGATATATTGTCATGTGGTTGTAATAATCCAGAAAAAATCATCGCGAAGATGGAAAGAAGGTATTTTGAAAGTTTCAAACTTTTTCTATTCTTAATATAGCAATACACAGACAACTCGGGTACTCATTCACATACAGGGTGTCCCAAAAGAAAGTTGATATTTGTTTTGCTTTCTGTGTGAACGCAACTTTTCCGAGGGGCGCTGGCGGTATGTCAATCAGTAGTCTGGCTCTTGGAAATTTAGTCGCTATGATGCATTTCTTGGGAGCGACCGCGTGTTGTGCGTGCGTGAGTTTTACAAAAATGGTGATTCGGCGACTGTAGCGCGTAGAATATTCAGCAATATTTGAGGTATTCGTCAATTCAATGATGCGCCAAGCATTCCTCTCATTCGAAAATAGGTCAAAAAGTTTGAAGAGATTGGTACAACGCTGGCAAAACCAAAATCACGACCAAGGTCATCGAGAACGGTAGAAAACGTAGAGAGTGTTTATCAGTCTTTTCGTTACGACTCAAACTTTTCGATTCGGAAGCGCACAAGTGCTTTAAATATGTATAGATCATCGTTACACAGCATTTTGAACAAAGACCTAATGCTGCACCCCTACAAACTTACTGGCTATAACCAAAGAACATGGTTCCAGCAAGACGGATCAACATTACATACGTCCAATACGTCTCTGCCATGAGTTCGTGAAATTTTCCCTGGCAAATTGATCTCCAGGAGAGGTGACATAAATTAGCCTCCCCGTGGTCCTGACCTAACCCCTATGGACCTTTTCCTGTGGGGTTATCTCAAATCTAAAGTGTACGCCAAAAATCCGACTTCCCTGATGCAATTAAAAGAAAATATCCGTCACGAAATGGCAGCCATCACGAAGCCTACCTGGCGAGCCGTCATAAGAAATTTTACTCTTCGATTAAGTGAATGCCGCGAACGTGAGGGTTTACATTTGGACGATATAATTTTTCAGAAATAATTTTCCAAATTGTGTATTTTAATATTTAATAAACATTTTTCGATAGAACCCTTACTTTTTTTAAAATCGATCCACTAAATATCAACTTTCTTTTGGGACATCCTGTATATATATATAGACCCAAGCAAGCATATTTTGATTTTTTTATATATATATATATATCATTTTAGGGGGCCAATTGTCAGCGGATCGACTGTCGAATCACCGTATACTGATCAGTGGTCAGTTACTTATCAAATAAATTGCAACCACCACAATGTTTCCGTCAACGCAATCACTTTGCGTTTTCACTCACTTTCATATCACTGCTGAGTTTTGATAATATTTCTTGACAATTTGTCGATGTTCGTGTTAAGACCATGAATATTTTGGATATTTAGTTTCTAGTTTCGCCATTAAGAAGACGTGCTTTTTTCTAGGAATTTGTATTTTGACATTGCAATTCCTGCCAACCAATTTACTGTGCCTTAGAAAGTGTTTTCCTTTTCTTGGGGACGCCAATTTTGAAGGAATTGTGGTTTCCTTGTTTGGTTCTATGGACCTAAGAAAGGTGTGTATTTGCGGGATTTGTGTATTCGAGCTGAAACGCCAAGCCTATACTTGTAGAAAAAGGAACATCAGTGAAAAATATTGTAATTAAAATTATTAAAAAAAAGTATTATTATTAAAAAAATATGTTCATAGAGACCAATAAACGCAGATTCGGAATATATAAGTTTTATTTAATAATATTTAATGCAGAGTTCTTAAAAAAATATTAGGAGCAATACGTGTTCCTCTGGACTGGACATTTCCCAGTTTTTAGTAAACTTTATTTTTTTCTTCTAAACTATTAGCAATTTATTTTATAAAATGACATATTTTGGATGTCAGATAAATGATCTATTGTAATCTGATTTTTTATTTGCTACTTTTTTTGTACATTGCGAAATATATGCAATTAAAATAAAACTTGTTTTTTGTCCAGAGGAACAATACCCTGTATGTTCTTCTGGTCACTGTGTAATGTTCCTCTGGACAGTACTTGTTACTCTGTACAGTAAACAATAAATGTTTTCTTAGTCATAAACACAATAAAACAATAACAGGAATACATAGTTTATTTAAATAATAGATTAGTTGCTATAGTCTAGAATATTTTTCCTTGGTTGGTAAAACCTATTTTAGAGCCATCTATTTTTTTTATATAGGCGACAAAATATTCAAAAAAAGGACTACTGGGGTAAAATGAATGGCTTATTAGTCACGTGCCAGAGTATTTTTCTTGATTTTTGCCTACACAATTCCGCTAACCATAACAAAACAATATTTCATTGTAAATAAAGTACATTTATTTATGCGGCATTTTCTAACAAATCGTGGTTAAGGAGGTGTTCCCTCGTTCTTCCCAGTTTACTGCGTGGCACTAAAATATTAATTAACAGTTAAAAATCATCAATATTAATATATTCTATATAAGCTGTACATAAGAATATTGTAGATTCTTCCTCTGGACATGTCCAGAGGAACAAGCAAAAAAATGTCCAGAGGAACACGAAGTGGTCATTAAAAACAAAAAAAAATACTATTTCGATGAAAAAAATATAATCATCGTCTCTCACTTTAGCTTTGACAGGAGAGAATGGAGATAAAATCAGTGTTATCAACTTTAAAATGCGCATTTGTTGGCGGTACTTAATTAATACAAAAATTGATAGTTTATGAAATAACACTACTGTCCACAGGAACAATCGTCCAGAGGAACACGTATTGCCCCTATATGAAAAATGAAGAAATTGAATTAAAAAAATTGTAATAGGTGACACGCGAGCTATTTGAAAACTGAATATACTGGGACTGAATATATGGAAGGCGAGAGGTGGGTTGGCGGGACGGGGGAGTGAGAGAGGGGAGAGGGACGCATGAGAAAGTACATGCAGGGAAAAACAATTTATTTCTTTGAATACGGTATTGCAACGCATGCCGGGAATCAGCTAGTCTATTATAAATGTTATCAATCAAAGTGATAACTTCTATAGAATTACCAACTGCCAGTGATATTTTATAATTATTTTATGTGAAACAGCACAAGAGTCCGTTCTCTATCTCTACCCCTCCCCACAACCTTCAGCTTCACAACATACCCCTAATTGGGGATGTCATAGTCTCACAGGCTCCAAACGGGAACATTTGGGACTCTTGTGAGGAATGCACATATAGGCCTCGATGACATTGAGCGAATTTACAAGCTACTCTCTGGGAAGTTCAATATCTGTTACTAAACTCGCTCAGTGTAATCGTATTACTTGCTAACTAGCAGATTGTTGACAATCTAAGAAAAAAATTGAAAGGTCGTCAACTACACTTGCTACTCGTTTACTCGTAATTGGTTTATTTATGCGCTCAAAATGGCTGCCAACAAACAGCTGATTTCGACTGTCAAAAATCTGACAGAATTAGTTCACGCAGGCGTTGTTATTCTCGCTACTGGCTAGCTGCGGCGCTAGCAGCGACCTTTGAGCTCAGTTTCCTACGCTACTGAGTGAGTGAACAGTTTTGTATGTCATCATGACAATCTCACTCGCCGATTTACCCGCTTCTAAACTTAGTAGATAGTAGCTTGTAAACTCGCTTAATGTTATCAAGCCTTAACCAAAAAAAATATTTGGCGTCTTATTATTACATTGGATAATACCTACATATTTATACAGAATATTTAAACCAATACAATCACACGAATATGAATTGTGGAAGAAGTCGGAACGCCCGAGGAAGACAAAGACATGGCGCTATCAATTTTTTTACTTTAATAGAAAAATACGATGATAGGGAGAGGAAGATGGGGAAGTACCAGGCTATTCAGATCCGGTCACCCAATACAGCTAAAGTCATTTCAGGCAACGTTCAGATTTTTTAAAAATATTTTTCTTGAAAAAGATAGAAGGTGTATTTATGTTATAAAATGTTGTAATGGAGATGTGACCTTGAACTTGTATTAATATTTATGAATAGATAAGCCGCGGTGGAACCATTTCCTGATAATATAATGTATATTTAGCACTTGTCTCCCGGTACTTGTGGCCTTATCTTTAAAAAGGGTGGAATATTCGATTAACCTGCTATGTAAATATTATTTGAATTAAATAAAATGTATAAGGTGCGGAAATCGAACCCGCTATCTGTAGATTCGTAGATATCCTCAGGCTAATTTGTTCGGTTTTCGGGACAACTCATATAGGTCTCATAGAAATCGTTTTGTCTCCCTTACTATAATGGCTAGAAATATCATCTAAACGGTACTAGAAAGAAAAAAACGCTTTATTTTCAAATCTAACAAAATTATTAAGATTCCAAAATTTCCCGCCTCCATTTGAAAAAAAAAATTAAGATTTGGGAATTTCTTATTAATTTTTTGACATTAAACGGTAAAATCGAGTTACATCAACTCGCTTTTAATATTATACTTAAAAAATTAATTTAATTTAAACAATATATGTTTATTTCAAATCATAAAATTTGAAAGCATGAAATGTTTTATCACTTTTAAAAAATCGTTTTAAATTCTTGAATGCGTTCATAATTATTCAATTTATTTGGATTTTATTGCAAAAGATTAGAAAAAAATAAATTAGATTTATTTTATTTAGATGTTTATTTTACGCACTTCTTTGTCTCTTTTCTATTTTTTATTATAACTTTACCAATTTACATACTAGTACCATGTGTTTACACTAGACTTCACTAAAAAGATACTATCTTTAATTGATCACCATGAAACAGGCAGCCGCCTAGTATGGTGATTTAATAAATCTAATCTACTTAATTGTCTAATATATGTAAAATGTATATTATAAATAAATAAATAAATAAATAAATAAATAAATAAAATGAAATTATTTTACCCCTTGACAAATAAAGTCGAGACGACTTAAAAAAATCATTTTTCACACAACGACAATTTTTAAAGGGGTATTAAATCTTTGATACTAACGGTTTTAAAATCCCACTGCGCACAAGTAAATTTTAGTTGATTAATTTGTGTGTTTTTGTATATACACATTTGTGTTAATGTGTGCATGTACGTATGCACCTCTACACGCATGTGAACTACGTGAACTCTGAACTATGCATTCCTGAAAATATTTGTCTAAGGCAGTCAACTCTCAGATCAGCGTCATCTTCAGCAATAGGTACTTATGTTAATTTTAAGTCTCTAACTTTAAAACACAGTTATAAATATGGATGTCATTAAGTCACTAGATTTAAGTCAAATATTTTAAGTCTTAGTCATAAGTCACTTTTATAAGTCTTAGATATAAGTCACTAGCTAAAAGTCTTAGATGTAAGTATTAATTATTACATTTATAAATCTTAGTTGCATCAATTTTATAATATACTCGTATTTACTTGTACAGCGCCCTTGAGGTGATTTTTCACGAATACGACGCTATATAAATTAGCCAAGTATAATTATTACAAAAAGTTCTATATGTTTTTACAATCTAATCCTTACGCGAGTATATTTTTCTCCTTTATATTTTCTACTTTTATTAAAATTTTTACAATTTTGAGCTTGTTTATTTACTAGTACCATATGTTTACACTAAACTTCATACAAAGTAACTATACTCCATTAGTCACCATGAAACAGGCAGCCGAGCCGCCTAGTGTGGTCATTTAAAATATCTACTCTATGTAAATGTCTTAAGTAAATATCACGTGTTTTAAAAATAAACACATTATAAATAAAATTATTTCTGACACAAAAACATCCCGGAATCAACGATAAGTAACATTAAGAATTTATTTATAGATTATGTACTGAGATAACCACCGTAGATAATCTACTATAAATGTTATCAATCAACGAATACACTTGTTGCTATCAGCTGGAAAACATTTCACTCATTTATTTTTACCTTCAAAAAGATTGAACAGAAATATTATTAAATAATATAATCCATTTCAAGGGGGTAAATTTCTCATATATAAACAAATATTCCAATTGGAATTGGCTGTATAACGATTTGCCGGCCTCTGTGTTTCCTCCGTCCTACAATATGGGCCTCTTTTCTTCAAGTTCACTCCATCCTTTCCTCAAAAAGACCCTCCTAACAGCATCTTCAAAGATAACATAGGTCCTGAGGGAAATTATTTTCCTCAGGGCCTCCTGTGTAGAGTTAATGTAAAAAATAGAAATAAATAACCAGTTTCCGAAGAAATAACTCTGAAATTGTAATTTTTCGTTGATGAGTTCTGTATAAAAAAAGAGCTGAAAAAACGAGCCAAGGCTGACGACCTCAATTAAGAGCTAAATTTATCATTCAAAAAGCTGAGCTGGCAACACTGGTTTCGAATGCTTTGACATTTCGCTACTAAACCATAGTAAACCGAAAGCTAAAATTATTCATGGTTTGTTTGTATTCTGAAAAATCCAACAAATGCAGTTGGTCTTACTGATTTTTTCACAAATTAAATTATTTAGGATATTGTTTTTTTTTCCCACAAAAGCATGTAACATTACCAAACCTTTCATAGTAGCATCATGACAACTTGGTAAATCCGTACCCGCTGTCAATGGCTCTTCCAGGAGGGGTCTCAGGGGCAGGACACCGGGCGGCACTTTTAGGGGGCGGCCAAATGGTCCGCGTAATTTAAAAAAACAAACCTATACTTTTAAATTGCTGCTCGATCCATCAGAATGCTAGCCAAGCATCCTACTCACCAGTCTTCCCAAAACCAGTGGGTTATTGTATCATTTATCATTGTGGAATGTTGTGAGGCTGGATGAAGTGGGAAGGGGGAGGAGACAACTGTTCACAACAGAATGTTTCTGTTCTAAGTGGTGTGCTGTGAGTCTCTACGACATTGGAACATTTATAAATACGGTAGGTATTATTATTAATTATATTTTATTAGTATTGTAACATTGTTGTTGCCCACGCCGGGATTCGAACCCGTGATCTCTGGTCCTGGGCCAGAGAGCTAACAGCTCTGCCACGGAGTGCCTTAAATCAACTTGGTATTATATTTATTACTAACAACGATCTCAGAATAATAAAATATTTTTTATTATTATTCGTATTAATTAAAACTGTTATAATTAGTGATGTGCTATGTCTGTCTCACTAGGAACTCCTGTGTTGAGAGGAGACGCAGTTAACATAAGCAGTTTATAAGCAAAATACAAACAATAACATAATGTAACATTTAAAATAAAAGACAAGCAGCATCGTACCATTGGAAATGTATACTTATAAATTGGTTTTGATAAAATCTTTGATGTTAGATCTGTCTTGGCTGATGATCCAAGACTTGATGTCTGATTTATATTTAAAATAAGTTGTGTTCTGTCTAATGGCCAGTGGAAGTGCATTGTATAGCTTTGTTGCAAAAGATCTTAAATTTCGTTTACCTAAAGTTGTTTTGGCAATTTTTGGGATAAGTAAGAGATTTTGCCCTTTAGTTCTAGTATCTCGAGCAGTTTGGACATTGTCAAAATCAGTTCTGTGTTTGAAGAGGTATGCTAGTATGGTTTTGCCATAAAGTTGCCTAATGTCTAAAACACAGATTCTCCTAAAGATTTCATACAAACTGCTTGTGATCGGTAGTTTTAGAATAATCTTTATAATTAGTTTCTGGGTTTTAAAGATCGGATTGATGGTGGTGGCAGCGTTGCTCCTCTTCAAGCAGGAGTTGATTTAAGTTAAGAAAGTGGTGAGTATGTCTAAGGAAGTATATTGATTTCCTAATGTTTAATATAGTTTCTGTTTTAAAATCCTTAACCATGGCTAGAACAAGGCTAGAGGGAGTAATTAGAAATAAGACAAAATTTTTGTTGAAAATACAATTTATTAAAATACATGGTCATTACTTGGTTTATCATTACATAAATTTAGTAAATGTTTTCTTTTTGAGAATGGAGGGAGACACTATAACATTACATTGATAAACACATGTTAATTAGAAATTGCTAATACACAAAAAGCAAGGAAAGAAAAACAAATAAATTAGTTTTTAAGATGATTTGTCAAAACACACATCTTTCTCTCTCTCTAACCAACTTTATGAAACAAAATAACACACATCAACTAGTAATAAGTAACAACAGAGAACTAAATAATGATGTAGGTACATATTTGTCTCATTCATAAATACAATAATATGAAATCAGAGACAAAAAGATAACATTTTAAATAGAAAAAAATTAAGGAAAAGCATTTTGTAGTACTAGTCCCATTGTCTTAACTTCCTCGTGTTCTTTATTTATTTTTACGCCTAAAAGGCTTTTTACATAAAAGTGATACATGAAATCATATGTATACAGTGAACATAGGAGATTATCTGTATTACAAAAGTAGGAAATAATTGCAATTGCAACAAAAACAGCCCATAATATGCACGCAAATATGCAATAAAAATAGCTAAAATGTGCACAAAAATCCGTAAATCCGTAAATAACAATCGTATTTTCGAAAATATCAATTACAAAATGTATTCAACAATAAAATTTACAATTTACTTTTAAGGACATTTATGATCTAAATTTTCTGTAGATAAATTGTGTCTACGATCACTTAATATATTTTTGTAAGCTGAAATGGAGCACTCTACGTCTACTGTTGTGACTGGATAGAATTTAAATTTGGGAGCGATTTTTGAACTTATTGTGCCGGGCAAAATTTCTCCTGCCCCGTTGATGAAGCTATCAATTTGGCACAAGGGTTCAAACCCAGTAAGTAAGGAAGTTTTCGAACTTTTCTTTGATCTTACTCGGGAATTGCTTTGGCATTGAGGAATTCGTAAGGCGAATTTTCTTTATCACCTGAATAGATTCATTCAACACCAAGCCATGAGTTTCAAGGGTTTTTATACTTGCAGGTATGTAGGCGAAATGAGTGTTAATCATAGCCAGGTTCTTTTAATATTAGCATCGTCAAATCAGTTCGCTAGCCGCGCGCTTAGATATCTGACGATTAGTATCACTATGTGAATGTGAGGCATCGAGCGTAAATATCCAGTCTTTGGTTATCTAAAGTAGGATCTAAATAGCTATATGAATATATAATATGCGTTTTGAAAGAATTTAAAGTTTCAACATTTAAAAATTTATTTGTGAAAAAAAATTTATTTGTGAAAATAAATTTATACAAATTACAAAAGAAAAAGATTAATACTCATTCCTGACTGAAAATCTTACTAGACTTTTTTGTATATCCTAAAGTAAACACTTGTTTTGCCCAACACCATTATACACACCAAGGGAAATGTTTCAGAAATAAATTACCAGAAGAAATCAGAAGCATTCATGACAAAATACAATTATTGAACTCTATAACTTCCATAATTATATATTGAACTATTTGCAAAAATTATATCACCTTCCAATAGGGAGATGACTTTTGTAACACCAGTTTATCCATCGTCCAGTTGATTAGTCAGACATCTCCGAAAAATCTAAACTTGAGTTGAGAATGCAGTTATGTGTAAAAGTGTCCCCTCTATCTGGTACAATACTCAGATTACTCATAAACACCACCAAATAAAATATAAGTGCTTATGAATTAAATAATTTATTTTTTTTTTCTAGATCACTAGTTGGACAATTCATTTAATTCAATTGTGATACTAATGTACCAGAAGTTTATGTCCCCCGGTGTTATTTTATAGCATATTTAACATGTAAAACAGACACGTGTAAATAATATTTGATTTATGATAAGTATTCGAATATTGCTTTCCTCATTATCTCAAAACTTAGTATTTGGAGATGTCTGACTAATCAACTGGACGATTGACATCTAAAAACCATTAATTTAGAACCAAAATGATAATTTGTGTTTATTTACATTATGACAAAGTAAATAATTGATCTCTTCTACAGATTTCATACAATTAATTTAACAGCGTTATTAAAAAGAACGATTTATATTTATGACATGTCTTATTGTTTCACTTATCATATCTGCGTACTAATAGAAATATAAAATTTAATGTTGTCAATAAATAGATTATGTCTGTTTATAATATAATCCTGACAATGGTTTAAAACAAATACAATACAAATAACATTATGAAAAAGAGAAAGAATTTATACAAATTTACTTAATTAATATTACAAACTAAGATATTTTCATAACTAGCAAATAAATCAAACAATATTAATAGCAAAAGCAATAAAATAATTAAAAATCCAGAACAGAATACCACAGTAGATGTACAGATAAGAAAACCAATTTTAAGGAAAGAAACAGAAGAGTAATTAGGAATAATCCAATTTTTTTTGCACTTTACAACAAAAATTGTAAATTAAATAGACTTTCATAATCTAATAAAATAAAAGCTAATAATTGACAACATTTGACTTAATTTCAGTTAAGTACAGATGTTAGCAATATATTATATACACAATACAACAGAATATCAAATAATGTGTTTTTCCTAAATATTATGCTAAGTTTTGTTAAATTATTTTGTTGGCACCATTCGAATGTTTGGACAGGTTGGACATTATCATGACGTTGAATTATTTCATATTATCGGCGACATTACAACATGAATCATTTACAATAATAATCCCGGAAATCCCGGACTTTTATAAGCACTGTAATCCTGAGGTTTTTTTTTAAATGTATCTGGCTTTCATCCTTCAAGAGTGTTCTAGGTCATCATTTCAAATTATGGAGAAAGGGAAGGTGAATTTATATATTAAGTGTATTTAAATGAGCAAATTTCACAATTAAAATATTGAAGATTGGAGTCGAGTTCAGACTTAGAAGAGATGAGACGTGGAACGGGGGAGAGACAATTTTAGATAAGACTTGATAGAAGAGAGAATATTTTCCGAATAGAGGTGGAAAACTAAAAAAATGTTAATCTAAATTTCGACAAACCGCGTGGTGTAATATTTGGAATCGGGTCGCTAACAAAAACACTCCTTTTATAGGTGGCGAAAAGGTTTAAATTCCCGCTTAACACGAGCCATCTCTTTCGATTTTTACAATAAAAAACTTAAAAAGGTGTTTTATTTTATTTTCCTAAGTTTAGGCACAATTAATATTGAAATATTTTACGATAATTTTTTAAACAACTTAATTTGCCAATATAAAACCGTTTTTAAAGACCAGATATTTTTTTATGACTATTTCAAAGGTAAATATTTATGTTCTACTCGCAGCATTTCATAAAAGCATATGAAATATTTCTTAGTGATCAAATTTTCAACCAAACCACATGATTTTGCATTACTTCGTAGAGCTTTGTCTCAAAACCCATCTGCTTGATTTAATATATATGCACCTCACAATCCGGTAGCCTCGGTTTCGCAGGTAGATAAATTCTGAAACCGTCTCTTTGGATCGAGATTGGTAAATATCTATGCAAGATAGCTTTCATATTTCAAAAGATATTTACATTTTTTACATAAAAAGCATTTTTTCGTTCTCTTTCTGGTTAAAAGAAAAATGCATATGTTTGAATCAGAGGAAGAGAGATATAACGCTATTAAAATGTAAAGTCGCTCTGGGACATGTTTGGTCTTATGAAAGTTTAACGCGATTACGTGTTATGGGATGTATTTATTCCTAAACAAGCAGACGGGTTAAATTATAAAAAATGTAATAGTAAAAGGTTAATTGAATTTCTGGGTGATATGGGTGAACTTCATCAAATAGAATTCAATGAAAAGTCTAAATCATTAATATATAACCTACAAGAAGTAAATCACAGATTTATATAAATCTAAACTAATAAAATAAGATAAACAAATAAATGGTATAATATAGAACTACAATCAGTACAATGTGAAAGAGATAGACTGAACGAAATTGCAAAAATCTCAAGAAACCCACATGACTGGAAAGCATTTAAAAATGTGAGAAATAAATACGCAACATCATTGAAAGTTTGTAAGAGCGATTACTTCAAAAATAAAATATGCTGTGAAAAAAGAGAAACTAAAAAAATTTGGAAAACATAAAATGATTTCTTCAGCAAATATTTTGTAACCAGCAAAATAAAATGGGGGCCTCAGCACGGGTAAGCCATCCAGTGAGGCCAAAAATACTGGATTGTACTATGAAAAGTAAAATATTGTATGAAAATAAAAGTAAAAATAAAAAATAATGAAATCAGGGTATACCAATACTGAAGGAAGACATCCACGTGAGAAATGTTCGTCCAAACCGAGAAAAACTAGTGGTTAAAGAGATTGATCAAACGTATCTTTAATAGTTTCTTTACTACACCAAATCAAAAGAGAGTCCAGATGGGATAAGTAATAAGTATTACAGTTTTAAAAGATGCAATGCCAGTGACAGGACCTTTCCAAAGGAAATTTCAGGAAATTTCCAAACACATGGAAAATATCTTATGTGATCCCGATTCCGAAAGTTGTTAATACCAGAAAATGTGAAGAATTTAGACCAATAAAAATGTTACAAAAAACCAACAAATACTTGAAATTGTAATAAAAAATAACTCGTTGAGTATTTGGAAAAACATAACGTTGTATGTGACAAGCAATCAGCATTCCGAAACATTCAATTTTACGAAGACGATAAACATAGTGATTGATACATTAAAGAAAGAATCAGACAAAAAATAACCATTGCACCATTCTTCGATTTCAAAAGAGCATTTCAAAGAAGGAAACGAAAAAACTAATAGAAAAATCAGAAGACATATGTCGTCATATGTAGTAAATTGCTGAAATTAAATAAGTTGAAACTGAACGTAAACAAAACAAATTAAATCTAAAAGGCAAAAAAACGCACAGTACAATAACTTTACAATATATATAGATATGATAATTAGGTTCCAAATTTTTGTATCCGCAAATATCGGAAAGTAAACGATGGATTGACTCAATACAATTTAGCAAGATCGTGTTCTTATATATAATTATAATCTCTGGCGTTATGAAATTTGTACAAAAAATACTACAGGTGGTGCGCGAGTGGTTTGAAAATATGTGTTTTTCATATATTTTAGCGGCAGGGTAAATGGCCGGGGGGGGGTGGGTAACGAAAGAGGAAGTGTCCGCTGGAATGGTGCGGAGGGAGGGGGAAGGCGGGGAAGGTGGAAGGGAAACGTAAGAGGAGAAGGGGACGCGGGAGGGGAACAGCGACGCATGGGAATGGACCTGCAGCAGAAACAGTTTATTTCTCCGATTGGGTTTGCAACGCATGCCGGGTATCAGCTGTCATGATAAAAAATGAAACAAAATTTAAAAAATAAATTAAATCAAATACGTGGGTATAATATTGGATTCAAATCTCACTTTAACAGCAAATTCATAAGACGTGCTAAAGAAGGTATCAAAAACGTAAATTGTGTTAGAAGACTAAGAAATACACTAAATACAAACATTACAGTTACTCCTCATTTAGATAACTGTTCCTAGATGTTATATTTGGCCAATGAAGGAAATTTGTACAAGCTACAAGTGTTCCAAGTTCTAACAAATCAGTGCCCCCTGGTGCAGCGGTCTCACCGGGACAGTAGTGCTCTGGTTGAGATGACACAATCATATTGTAACTGGCTGAAGTACCCAGCGTTGCACGGGCTTTATACTACTTTAAGAACCAGCATTCTGAATTTCTATCGACATAACATGACACCCTTTTTTAAGCTTTTAAAAAAGTCATTTCAAATATAATCTCTATTGAGTTGAAAATTAAATGAATTTCCCTTGATATAAAAAAATTATAGAAAGCAAATCTGATTCTTTTATTTAACATGTTAAAGGTATTCAGAGTGTTAAAATGTTTAAATGCTATTTAACCTCAGTTTATTTGGAAGATATATCTCCCAGCCAGCCTGGAACTCATAAAAATCATGCTATCTCATTTTGTATTACGGTGAAATATATTGTTTAAACACTGTTAGACTGAGAGAACACCATCCTGTAAATAGGTATGAAAAAAATTAACAATATTTCAAAATGCTACTTAACGCAGATATTAAGTGGTTTTCGCTCTGTTTTAACCACTCAGGCCTCGGTCATATTCTGTCAGAAGTCAAAATATTTCCGCTTTGTAATAAAATCGATATAAAACGAAATATTTCTGAACGTACCCGAAAACTAAAAACTGTCTTTGAAAGGGATGAAATACACTTTCCAATTCTATTATTAGAAATAAACATGTTATTTACTAAATTATAATTTTTTTGGTGCAAACATAAAAGGTTTTAAAAATGTTCACCTCACGTTTTTTCTAACTAAAATTATTGAAAATTAAACAAAAACACACATTGATCGTCCAGTTGATTAGTCAGACATCTCCGAAAAATCTCAATTATAGTTGAGTATTTGGTTATATGTGTTAGTGTCCCCTCTATCTGGTACAATACTCAGATTACTCATAAACACCACCAACATCTATTAGACATGCAGGAAAACTTGTAATAGTGAATTAAACAAAAAGTTGATGTTTTCTGGATCACTAGTAGGATATTTCAACATTTAATACTAATATACCTAACAGTTATGCCTCCCAGTGTTATTTTATAGCATATTTAATATGTAAAACAGAGAGACATGTAAATAATATTTGATTTATGACGAACATTCGAATATTGCTTTCCTCATTATCTCAAAACTGGCATTTGGAGATGTCTGACTAATCAACTGGAGGATTGACATATATTATTAGTCAAATATATTACAAAAGTTATCTCTACCTCACTTTTTTCGTTTTTATGTGAAATTCACAAACTTTCGTATTTTTTATTCAAATTGAGGTCATTATTACGGTAACTCTTTTCTGGTTAACTTTTAGATTTGAATACAAAGCGTGGTTTTTTTCTCTTTCTAACAGCGTTCAGATCATATTTCTCACTATGGTAGTAAGGGAGACAAAATAATTTCTGTGAGAACTATATGCGTTGTTCCCAAAAGCGAACAAATTAGCCTGGGGGGTTAAATAAGTCGTGTTATGTTAAATAATTTCACGACAGTCGCTAACGCCTATTAATTAATTAATCGTTTTATTAAAAATATTTTTAAACATTCGTATTTACACTTCTCCCTTTCAAATCATCTTCTTCTTCTTCTTTTTGAATGCTTATAATAATATGCGCTAATGGGGAGGAAACGGGCGAAATTTCCCCTAAGGGCCTATGTCATCTTTGGGGATGCTGTGTGGAGGGTCTTTTTAGCAAAGGAATATGAGGAAGATCTGGGAAGAAAAAAAAAGTTCGAGGAGTGGGTAGGAATCTGGGGATGAATATATCCAGGAGTGACGGATTTATGAATCTATTCCACCCACTGCGGCAAGGCGATGTTCTGAGAGAGTTCTGCTGGAGAGATCAATAGATCTCATTCAACCGGTCTACTACGCAGGTGGTGGGCAGACGCATCCGCTGTCAAGACCTGGACAAACCTCACTCCATGAACCCGGTCACCCCTGCTAAGTCACCAAACGTAGCGAAGCACTTGTGGTGAACTATGGCACAGGTTTTGGTTATCCTATAAATGGTTACCGGAGCGGCGGTACCCATACCCGCCTTCTAAATTGCAATAATGTAATAATAATAACTAAAAAACATTGTGAAAAAGGATTTATTTAACACTGGCAATCCCAATATCTATACTATTAGCGACACACCCACGACTATATGTACAGATTATT
Organism: Limnephilus marmoratus; assembly: GCA_917880885.1. NCBI lineage: Eukaryota > Metazoa > Arthropoda > Insecta > Trichoptera > Limnephilidae > Limnephilus > Limnephilus marmoratus. The sequence continues at coordinate 10,148,059 of OU862907.1, forward strand.
TTATTTTATATTTTAAATTGGTAATTCGGGAATTTTATTTTAAACTCTGATAAATAATGTGGAATGAGAGATTCTTGTACCAATGCTCCTTTATCTATTAAACATTTCACTATAAACCATTCTCTCCACCATATAGCCCAAGCAAGAGCTTCACCACCATCCGCATTAACATCCGTATTAACCCTCTCCAGCAGGACTCGCACTGCATCCCACTTCCAATTATACAATGCCCTAGTTAGTGCGGTATCTCCCTTCCTGCTTACCCTGTTTGGGTCCGCCCCCTGCTGCAGGAGGTACTCTAGGACTGGGAGATGGCCCCGCTCTGCCGCGTTATACAATGCAGTCTCGCCCTCGTCATCTACAGAGTTAATATCTGCGCCGCTTAAAATTAAATATTTCACAAATGATAAATCGCCTTCTTTTGCCGCTATATGGAGTACAGTGCGGCCGAGACCATCTTTAGAGGTAATCTCAGCGCCACTTTCAATGAGATATTTAAACATTGTTGTGTGTCCATTATTCGCCGCATACATCAGAGCAGTCTTACCTAGTACACCGCGTGTATTCATGTTTGCCCCACGCTTCACTAAGAGCTTGACAATATCCAGGTGACCGGCCTTAACAGCTATAAGTAAAGGAGTCATTTTATAATAATCGCGCCGTGTCAACATAATATGAAAGAGACCCGAAGTTCGCTCTGCGAGTAGTCTAATTATTCCGAGATGCCCTTTCTGTGCAGCGAAGTGAAGCCATGTCACATGTTTTTTTGGCCCATTCAGTAATACGAGGTAACGTTCAATTATATTGTTTAATCTTTTAGATAATATATTTTTTGCAAGTTTCAACTTATTTTTTAGTAAACCCTCATTTAGCGGACTAATTTGTAGTTTGACTTTATTTATTCTGCTTTCAACGTTTTTAATAATAATTTTTATTGCTGTTGAAGTGTAACCACTTATATTTCCCGATTTCAGTAAATAATTTAAACAATATGATTCAGAAATATTTTCATTAAAAAAAAATGCTACTAGGATCGCTTCTTTCGATTCATAAGGACAGTTAAAAATAGATTTAAAAAAAATTCCAATAATTCTGTGATACAATGCTTCATTTTCAGTTTTACGAAGAAAAGTCGAACACTCCATTTTATGCAATACTGTATCATTGTTAATGTCATATTGGGTGATGAGACTGACGAAGGCTTCCTGGGTATTTTCATAGTGTAACCCGCTGAGCAGAAGGGTAATTATGTGCTCGTTGCTTTCTTTTACAGCAATGTGCACAGCTGTCTGATTATCTTCATCATTCCTAAATATGTCATTTGTTTCAAACCACAGTTGACTAATTTGTTCAGCGATTGATTGAAGTGTTGTGTCTGACATCTTCATTTCTTCTAATTCAACATTCATAAACACTCGGATTACTTGACTGTCTGGCTGTAGTAGTATTTCAGGCAGAAGTATGTCTTTGATCAGACGATACCTGAAAGTGCTGTCTTGATGAATAAGCCAGTTGACGACCATTCGACCACAAAAATACTCCGCGTAGGTTCTGTGTATGAATTGGTATTCTCCGTTTCCCTTCGATTGTACTAATCCAAGTCTATTTAATTTGACCAGCTCCTGGTCGGTAATGGCTTTAAGTTTTTCTAAGTTTTTGTCATAAAAATTAGGAAAGAATACTTTAAAACCAAGTTTCCCGTGATCTATGTTTAAGGACTCGGTATATTTCAATATTTCATCTTCGTCCAACGCTCTTCCTTTTAACGTCTTGTCATGTAAATAAATGTCATATTTCAAATTTACATATATTTTGTATAGATTTGGAGCACTAACTATATTTATTGTATTATATAAATCTTCCAGGGGTTGAATCAACAAATCACTTTGGGGCCTGAAAAGTTCTGCCAACATTCTCAGTTGCAGGGGAACCCCCATGAAGCGGTCTATATCTGGCCCCAGTACTAGCTTCGCCCGTCGTAGAACCTCTCCTGCATATTTGTTGAGTCTCCTTTCCGCTTTTTTTCGATAACTACCAAACTCGAGGGGAAGAAAAGACCGCCAAAACTTAAATAAAAACTGTTGTTGCTCTTGTGTGTTGATCGCTATGAATGACGTAGAAAATTGACTTAATTTTGTTTCCAATGATTCTTTCAAATATTTTCGAGACGTTAGAAATACTTGAATCGCCGGTTTGCTTTGCAAAAAAATAAAAAGCTTGACAAGGTTATTTTTAGAACTATCTTTATTTTTAATATAATCATCTATCTCGTCAAACCCGTCAAACATTAAAACAACCCTCTTGGAAAGTGTCTTACTCTGTAGCAAATACTCTAATAACCCGTGAGCCAGTCTGTCATCAGCACTAGAGCAGCATTGACTCAATAAAAAAATTGACACATTTTGAGGTGTAAACTGATCTGGTAAACTATCTATATGCGCTGTGAATTGCCTCAACTCTACATGAATGATCCAGGATGTTTCAATCAATCTTGACAATCTTGCCAAAGTTGTTGTTTTACCCATCCCGGGCTCATCTACTAAGATGACCAAGTTGCGCTCTGTTTGGCTCAAGGCTAGTTCATCTATCGACTCAAACGAGTCAGTGGACATACAAGGGAGCAAGTTATTTACAGATCCGTGAGAAAATCGCCATTCTAATTCAAATTTTTGTGCTTTTTGCACAATCTTAACAAAATGGATATTTTTATTAAAGTATTTCTGAATAACACGTGCTTCCCCTTCTTTTGTACCCGCGATTTGTAGATTTTTAGAAATGCCTTCTCTTTTCTCACAAGTCTCCATTAAACCCAAAAGTGACGCCTTATCTTCCTCACTACAGACAAATATGTCATCGACTTCTGTACTTCTGAACTTATGTAATTTAATACTAGTTCGATGTATAAACTTTCTTGGTACATAGAAGTCTCGATTAAATATTTGTTTGCAGTGGATATCTGTTCTGGCGTCCCCGGACACTTCAAACAGATAAATAGTCTTATGTTGGTTCTTATCGCAGGTGTATTTAAAGATCTGCTCTGCATCTCCCTCGGCGAGGATGATCTTCCCTTTGAGCTGTTCCCAGACAGCCCCAGCCTCCAGATCTCCGCGGTTCAACCCGCTGATCACCACGAGAGTATTGAGTAAATTTGCGCAATTCAAGACGTGTCCCATGTGTGTTACAATATTTGTTTTTATCAATGGCATCTGAAGGTCATAAATCATTGGACGAGTGTCCTTTATGACCATAACGTAATCTCTATTAAACGCGATTTTTTTAAAGATATCCGAACTAATGAATTGATTTATTTGTGTAATCGGACAGTTTTCCAACAAAAAATCTTGAAAACTGTGGTTAACCTTACTGCCTGTTGATAATAATTTTCTTTGAAGTACAGTTTCTAGCGACTCGGTGGACAAGTCCATGAGACCAATGTTTTGATCAACTTTAACTTCTTTCACGTTTTCTAATGAGCTAAATATATCATCTCTTGACTCTGAAGAGATAAATATAAGTTTTTTCAAGTTGGAGGGAGAACATTGCGTGTATTTGTTAAGAAAATTGCGAACTTCTGAACTTATAGTAGAGAGAGAACTACCATCAACTATCATCAGATTATTTTGATCAAAAGGTGAAGTGCCAATTTTAAAAAGTTTCTGTAAGCGTGGCCAATCTAAGAAAGTGTAATGATTTTCATTTGTATATTTATTTATTGGGTCAGACGCGTTAACGCTTTCTTTTAATTGAAAGAACACACTTTGAAGGCGGCACATCTCGAATTCACCATCAGGAGATATTATGGATAGGATTTGTTGAGTGTCGGAAAGTAAGAAGTCGCGGAGACCTAAGGAATCCTTGAAATCCAAAGTAGACCTTGGTAATAATTCGAGATAGCTCTCTCCCTCTGCGCGATAAAATGAGTCGATAGCTCGAGGAAGCGACCAAATCTGTTCCTCCACAGCCTTTATGAATTCTGGCCCTAACCACCGCATCAGCTGCTTTAGACGCCTTGTAAGTCCTTCTAACATTTGCTTGGACTGACACTTTATTGTCCGATTAGCATGATTGATTTCAAAATCTGGAAATATTTTATCGTTTTTAAAAACAAGATTTTTCAACGCCATAAATTTATTTAAAATCTTAAGATCCTTTTGATGCATTTGAAAAAATATCAACTGATAAAGAAGTTGTAATTCACGCTCAGAAAAGGCGTTTAAATGCATTGAAAATGAATTCGATTGGGGAAGCACATGGTAATGTTTAACAATTTCATCTAAAAATTCTCTTTTTTTAATTTTTTCAAAATTTACATGGTAATTATTGTCCAGGTTCAATATTTCATCTTTAAAAAGGGAACGATATTCGTTACTGTCCTTAGCCCACTCTAAAACTTCACTTAAATTTGGTGTGCTTGTTTTAAAAGCTTCGACAAAATTACTGATTGCGTGAGTTTTCCAATTATACAAACTAGTTTCCATGAGATCTTTCCTGTCGAATTTAGAAAAATCAATTAAAACACGATAGACTGTCCCGAGGTGTAATCCGCATGTGTTAATTACGTTTGGCGCCGAAACATAAGTTGTAATATCCAACCTGTCCAGGTTATTCGTTCCATAGTTGGTGTAATAATCTTTGCGCATTTTATCCAAAATTTTCTTTGCCCCGGGGCTGTCGAACGCCACAGTTTTGGCATGGACTCCACGACCGATGTTCTCCACTAACGCTCCATTAGACACCTTCAACCACTTTGCCGTGAAAGCTGTTACCTGACTCAGCCAGCCCCCGAGGGAGTGGCCTGTTATTGTGAGGTTATAACACCTTTTGTGAGGTTCGGCATTAACAATATCTATAATTTGCCTAACATGATCCGTGAAAGTGAGTGCGGAGTTCATACAATTGGTGTATTTGTTCATGAATATTCCAACAACATCTGTGTACAGCGTTCCTACCTTGGTCACAATTGTACCCCGGTGGGCAACAACCACCTGCTGCAACTGCTTGTGTATAAACGCTGCACCAAAATACCCGTTGTTCAGACCCGGGTTGCAACCAGTCAGCAGGAGACGCCAGCCCTCGGGGAGATCCAGCCTCTCTCCATAAGCTTTGTCGGTTTCACCCGATTTTTTATCGGTGTAAACCCCCTCTGCAAACAGCGCCAGGGTGAAGTTACTGGGATGAGGGTCTGTGTCCAGAAGGTCTGAGGGATACTCCGGCGATGCTTCCAGAAGGATGTCAATCAACAACTGTACCTTCGAAAGTCCCAACACTAATTCGTGGTCGACGTCCATGGTTGGGAAGGTACAAGATGTGATTCAACTGAAACAAAAATACCAAAGATGTCACACGAAACCACAGCGTATGAGATATATCAGTTCAGCATATAATTGTGGACTGGCAATCCAACATGCCAGTGTAAATAACGAAAACTAATAACTAACAATTACATAATTTTTACAGGTTGAACAGAATCAACATGTAAGGGCAGATAATCTGGGAAGCTTAAAGCAGACGGCGCTTGTGTGGTTGGCGATTATTTTCACAGCTTTGTTGTGATACGGTTTGAAAAATGTTATTTTAAGGATTTAAAGGCATTTAAAAAAAGATGGATAAAAATATAGTGGTTGGAATTTAGTTGGGTCGCCAAGGGCCTGGTAGGAGACAAATGTCTTAGCTGCGAAATTTACAAGAGTGGACCGGTATCAGAAGGGTACCATACTGGTGGAGAAGCTATTCCGGGCAGCGCAAGATAGAGTTGCATTTCCCAGAGTGATCACGGGGACCTGATAGGGCACACGAAGAAATAGAAGTTGGAGTATCAAGCAATTATAAAAAATATAAAAAAAATTGTGGAAGACTCTTTAAAATGATTTGAAAATGTTTAAAACCCATTACCTCCATGACGATGTCTATAGGCATCAAAAAAATTGATTAAAAGTATGATTTTTTTTCACTATGAAAAAAGCCAAATCCAACCAAGTTGTTATGCAGCATTTACAGATTGGTATGTTAGCTTTCAATAATTAACATAATTTGAAAATTTTTATTAATTATCCTATTTTTAATTATTTTTTTACTAACGCCCTGAAAATAGACCCATTTTGAAAAAAAGAAAAAAAAATTAAATCGGAAAAAAATAAAACATGTGTGAATCACATATTGTTATCAAAAGATTAAATGGTCGGAAACACTGTTTCAACATAGTATTATATGCATAAGATGACAGCTAGATGTCACTGAAATCAGGTGATGCCTGCGCGCAACCTTTGGAGGTTAGCTGTGACAGTGTTTACATACGATTTTGGTTAGCTTGCCTTCAAGTAATACGGTTTTGTAGTGTTTTTTTGAGTGATTTTTATTGAAATCAATAGTTTGTCTGCGGTTTTCGTATATTTTTTATCATGTCGAAAATACCTACTTCTCCTATACCTACCTAATTCGTCGTTATAAAACGAAATCGTTGAATCACGATGAAATGATGGCAGAATTGGAGCGCTCTTTTAGCGTAAGTGAAAGTGATGACAATAATGTTGTTGATAACGCGCTATTGTTGTGATTCCTCCAGAGAACGTTGATAAACAGATGAACGAAGAGCATATTGACGATAATTTGATGACATATGACGAAGGTGCGGAGGTGGATAACGTTCGAGATATTGCCGGCACATTTGTAATCGAGCGCAACATCGAAATTGAGAAAATTGATGAGTCATGCCTTGACGAGCATGAACCACATGAATTCGCTAATGACCTTCACTGGAGTCAGCCTTCGACATCGTCCTATGTGAGTGGTAATACCTTGCGAATATCTATTTCAAATGCACCACCAGCCAAAAAATCAAAGCTACAGTGCAAAAAGAAGTCTCACTATAAACAAAAGTGGTCTAAGGCTACCTGTTCCAAGCAATGCCGTATTCCGGAGCATCTGATAATCCGTCCTACTTCTATGAGAGAATATATAGAGTTCCCCACACATCATGAGCTATTTATGGACAATTTCTTCACATCTCACCATTTGATGTGTATCCTGAAGGATAAGAGAATGCGCGCTACGGGCACATGTAGCTTCTTAACCTTGAAGCTTCAGGCAAGTTGAAGACAGGAAAGCAATTGCCTAAAGGTATCATTTTCTTTTATATTTCCCTTGCGCATAGCGTTCATTTACCTAGCTAAAGTGTAACTCTCATCGCTCTTATAATTATAGGTAAATTTGATGCGGTGGTAGACGTAGAAAACCAAATCCTCGTATGCCATTGGTAGGACAGCCGTGTAGTAACAGTGGTCATGAACTATGATCGAATGGAGCCAGTACGTCAAGTGCAGCGTTGGCAGATCTCGAAGAAAGACAAAAAAGGCAACAATTTGGAGAAAGCATACAAAAAAATCGATTGCCTGGCGCCAATACAAAATTACAATTTGGGAATGGGTGGACCTCCATGATAATGGTATACAAAATTATCGGGTCAACGTTCGGTCAAAGAAGTGGTACTGGCCTTTATTTGTATCTTGCCTCAACAGCGCTCTTGTCTCTTGTAAATGAATGGAAGTTGCAATGCTTCTTGAGGAAGTACGAGCATGATATTGGAAACCAGAAGATGACTAGGCAACAGAGAAACCTTTCCCAGAAGGCATTCCATGTGGAGTTTACCCGTACTCTTTTATTGTCTTTTCCAAATCAGTTCAATACTGAATTCGGAGAACCTCCTGTGAAGGAAGGCCATGACGCAGAAGATGGGAATTGTGTCCTCGAATGCAAGAATTTCATTTGCAATATCGTGGCAAATCTCATATTCGTTATGCTCTGTGTAAAAAAAATCCAACAGGCTATCGGTGCCGGGCCTGCAACCGAGCCCTTCATTTTGACTACTTCGAACAGTATCACTTAAAGAATAATTTGCTTAGATTTGGTTAGTTTCCTCATTCTTGAATGTTTTTTTTTTTAATATTGAATTTTTTA